>OX359294.1:46303674-47627424 GCA_947179395.2 Pulicaria dysenterica | reverse complement strand
AATTTGGTCCCTACGACCGAATTCTTATCACTTTAACCAAATTCGGACACCGACCGAATTCACACGAAACCAACTTACAAAGAACATAGTTGCTCTTCTTGACACCAAATCGACCCTTAATTGATTATAACCATACGGAAGTGTTTTCCTACACCCCAAACACTCTAAAATGTATATACTACCAATAATAAACATTACCAACACCTTTTTAGCTATGATTCACCCTTTGAATCCTTTTGACCGGCTATGAACTTCAAACTAACCAACTAAACATACGTTGATGCTATAGAAGCTGATATGATGCTCGAAATATTGTTCACTAGCTCCAACTCAAAAACAAATATGGCAGCCCTCTTTCTTTCTTCTTTGAGTAAAGAAAAGCGTTAGTGTGTATGTGTCGGCTATGTGTTAGAAAAAAAACACCCACATATATACTTACAACTATGGGTTATTCAAAGCAACCCCTACATTATGCAACTTTAATTTTTGGCGATTTTAACCCCTCTAGTTCATAAACACCTCTTATCATTTTTTCACCCATTAATAAGAACATACAAACTTTGGGATGTTACAACTCTTCCCCACTTGGAATAATTTAGTCCCGAAATCTACTTTGCAAATAACTCTGAGTAACTCCGTATCATACTATCTTCACGCTCCATAAGTGTAATCTGAGCCCTTCCTGTGCTTCCATCGAGCCTAAAGCCCTATCTTTCTGTTAAGCAAATTCTTGACCTATCTTTATAATATAGCCACGTGCTCTACTTAACTTAGCTTCTCAGCAATGGTTACATCTTGCAAAGGGACAATTGTCGATTCATGTGCTAAACACTTGCAAAGGTGGGATACATGGAAAGTATTATGAATATGGGACATCTGGAAGTTCTAGTCTGTATGCTACCTTCCCTACCCTCGCAATAATTTTAAAAGGACCGATAAATCGAGACCTTAGCTTATGTAATACCTGAGTTCAAAATAGAATTTATTTTATTGTAAGTCGAAATTTAATGATTTTTAGAAATCAATTGTTAATAGTTGATATTATTAAGGCTTGATTCAATTAGTGGATATCTATGCAAATATATTTATTGGGTTTACGGAAATAGTTAGGTTGAACAAGTATAACTTTGCGGACTTGTTTACATTATGGGTAACTATATTTATGATGGTGGGCCTAGGCTTGTGTTGAAACTTAAGTGAACAATTGAACATTGGGCTTAAGCAAAATAAGTTAAGGATAGGTTTGGCCCAAGAAGATACCTATATATATATATATATATATATATATATATATATATATATATATATATATATATATATATATATATATATATATATATATACACCTTATAAGGGCTTAGCCTCCTATTTTTCCACTATTTCATTCTTCATCTACATTTCAAAAGAGAGAAAAAGAGTGTGTGGGGCTGTGTGGGTTTGCTCCTGCGGAGAATAAGAAGGAGAGGGCAAGGGATCAGATTTGAAGTTATTTTGCAAAGGAAATACATCACGTATGAAGTTTTGATCCTTTCTAGCTTAATTCATGCTGATTCCTAGAGTTTAGAGAGTGTTTAGTGAAGGATTCACCCCCTGTTCTTGAGCTTTTGATGAACACCTAACAAGAAACAAAATGGGATTTGAACCCATTAAAACTCATTATTTAGTGATTATTTTAATAATGAATTGTTTATTTAGTAGTAGGAACCTTTAGAAATAATAATGGTGTGTTTTGAGCATTTTCAGAAAATCAAATGGGTGCCTGTGTTCGTGCTTTGCGTATGACGAAGATGGATAGTAGGGGTGGGTTCGAGTGGTCCGACTTTCTTAATATCCGACTCATGTGTGTGTGTGTGTTACTTCTCATCCTACTTGTATGGTGGTAGTATCCAACACATGCACTATCCAACTTACATGCGAGGCATGCACGGGTCCGACTTAGGATAATGTACGACTTGCATGCGACGTACATATTTTCATGTGTGTGATGCAACCTAGCCATGTATCTGACTTGAAGTGTAGCATGCCCCTAGATCCGACTTTCGTCTTGTGTTTTGACCTTGGTAAGGTCGGACTTAGGTGGCTTCGGTAGGTCCGGCTTAGATAGACACTATACGACATGGACATAAATCCGACCTAAGGTCGATCTGGCCTAGAAAACTTGGTTTAGGCAGTGCGACTTGAGGTGTGTGTTTGATCCAACTTACTAACCATCCGACCTAGGTGGTTGATACGGACTTCCTAATCCGACCTAAGAGCACTTTGGAGTGAAATTTGGATTGAATGAATCGTGATGGTCCGACTTAAGTGGTCTATACCACAAGTGAGGTGGTCGGACTTAGTGGGTGAGTAGGAGATGCGACTCGCGAACTTTACCCGTGACGCGTCGCCTCCAGCTCGATGACGCGTCGTGTACGACCTAGAGTGTGAGTTGATTGACTTAAGACTAGGTTCGGCCTTGAGATGGTGCAACCTATGGGTAGTGGGTTTAAGTGTGGAGTAGTCTAATGACTTAAACTATGTATTGATTTGGTATTTGTGTTGTAGTTTTGCGCGGTCAGATTCGTTAACATTTCAATCCCGCGAATTACAACAGTTACTATATCGTACTGTTGTGTTGCTAATCAGGTGAGTTACCCTCACTTATTGTTATTTCTCGCAATGTGTAATGTGGTATGATGTATTTGTTATATGTATTGTATGTATTTGATTGTGATAAGTGCTATGTGTTAACATTGTGACGTGTTAGTAGACGAATGTGCCTGCGTGGCTGGTCGGGATGGATGACGATATCTAAAGGTGAGACCTGTGATAGTCGTAGCAGGCGGAGCCGGTTTTGGCATCAAACGGGTGTGACCTGAGATGCGGCAGTGGGCGAGGCCCAAGTTATATGTTCATATGATGGCAGGATGTGATTCTTGCGAAAGGGCGAGGCCTAAGTTATATGTTTGTTTGGTGGTAGGATGTGATCCTGTGGAGGGTAAGGGTAGTGGTAATTCACTAAGATTCGTGCTTACCTGTTGCTTTTGATATGTTTCAGGTTCTTCGGGAATCATTAGGGGTAAGGCTCCGGCATAGCAGCACCGGCAGTAACGTTCAAGAGTTTTCTTTAACTTCCAATTACAGACATCAAATGTTTAAATACTTGAATTAACCTCATTGTATGTTCTTGTTTGATTGTTGTGATATAGTAGATTCAAGCTTTTCACAACTTATATGCCTAGGGTTATGCACAACACTGTATTCACACCATCCTAAACTGATAAGGATGCGATTACTGAATTGTGGCTAGTATTCAGATAGTGATGATATTGATGCGTAGTATACTGGGAACACCCCATGCCATGCATAAAACTAGATATATAGGTTTAGAACACTTGAATCGGCCTTATTGCATGTTCTTGTTTGATTGTTGTGAGGGTAGATTCAAGCTTTCGACTACCTATATAACTAGGGTTATGTATAGCACCGTATTCGCACTATGCTAGACTGACGATGATGATGATGAGGATGATGATGATGTATATGTAGTGACCTATACGTGGTGCCATATACGTGAAGCTTAATATGCTTAGAACTTTAGTGATGCTTGACCTAAGCCCATGAATCAAGAGACTTAGTGGTGATGCTAAGATCTGGTATGTATGGTGTTGTTATGAAAACACGACACACATTAAAACTTGACAGAATCATGAAGTATCTTGTGGATCTGGTGAGGGGTTACTTGTGTGTGTTGACATGTACTTAACTAGTGTTGCCTTAGTACACGTAGGGTCGCTAGTAGATGAGCTAAGTGTGCAAAAAGGAGATATATATGGTATGAAGTTATGCACTGTAATGCCTACCTAATTTATAGTGTGTTATCCACACTTCAGAATGGTAAACACTCAAGGAAACCGAAATTTGTTGACTAGGGGAACTGTTAATGCTTCTAGAGATGGAGAAACTATGAGTCATACGGTTGAGACTGACCCTAGACGTCGGCCAAGAACACCAATGGTTACTGCTAGGGATTGAACTGTGGGTCTCCTGTGGTGGATGCGGGATTGGTAGCTGCTATAGGGAAGGCACTTGAGCAAATCATTCCTAATATGTTTGAACAGATGGTTACCCATAAGGAAGGAATGGTTGTTACTGAAGTAGCAAAGGCACTGGAAGCCAGAGGCATTAGAGGACAACCCGTAGTCCAAGGAGGAATTTAGGAAGTTCTGGGAGGATGTACCTACAGGGAACTTGTCAGCCACCGATCTTTGTAGGGAGACCATACCCTGTGGCCAGTTCAAGGTTCTCTTCGCGAGCGATTTGCTTCACGGTGCGGCCAAGGACTGGTGGTAACTTCTACTACTACCAAAGGGGGGAAGCATTGGTTGAATCGACATGGGAAGAGTTCAAGGGGCTGTACACTGCAAAGAATGCACCAAAAGTGGAGGTAGAGAGAGTGAAAAGAGAATTTATGGCTATGAGACAAACAACTGAGACTAACACTAAACTTAATGAATTGTTTCTAGAATGGGATAGATAAGCCCTGAGTACATGGTGGATGAACAGATTAAGATGTTCCGTTATATGGAGGTTATGAAAATCAGGGAATTCTTGGATTAGTCCAAGTTATGACACTTGCTTAACCACTTGATCGATTATATAAGGGGATGTTCTCCTACAGGGCTTTACCAAATTCTGTGGCTATTGTTTCCTTTGGTATGTTGTTTTTATGCTCCTTCAATGCCTTTGTAACTGGAATTTCTCCAGTAGGATTACCCGTAGGTCTAATGGTTGGGATAAGAATTACATCTAAAACATACATGTCTCTGGTCTCCTGAGGTTGACTTGCCTCAGGCTGCCATGTTGGTCTCATGTTAACTCTTTCAACATTCTCCATTATCAAAATCAGGTATCTTCAGCATAACTAATACAATAACAACTTTCTCTTTTACACCAAAGATATACTGAGTTTATATGCTTTAATCATCATGCTAACATACACACATAATCCGCAAGGACCATCATGATCTTGCCAAACTTAAGTATGCGTCATGTGTTTATAACAATATGGGCCCTATATTATTATGAACACATTATACCTTACTTATTCTTAACTTAACCAATCAGATTCCCGTATCATCATTCACCACTTAGAACTTAGCCACATAACTGTGTTGCACATGCATATACAAGATATCTCATACTCAAATTGCTTAAACAAATATCAAGAAATTAACTTCCACTACCCATATGCTCACTAAGTTCTACAACCCCAGGGATAGCTCCACTTAATCTCAAAACCATGGTTTACGTTCAGATTCACACTCGTGTGTGCCCTATTTTCTTAAACATTGGCTCTGATACCAAGTTGTAACACCATCTTTTTTAGTTTAACTTGTAAACTGATGTGCGTTTTACGTACCATTTTTTATTAATATAATCAAATTTATTTACATACGACTATAACACAAATAGGCAAGAGAACATAATCGTATTATAGTATAGAAAATAAGTACATGTGTCAAATACAAAGGGAACGAGTATGATTTTGAATATAATTATACTAATTAAAAATTAAACTAACTAAACTACTAAAAAGAAATAAAAGGGGGGATTATGATTAAATCCATCTAAAGTAATAAAAATCCTAACTTTAACACTAGAAATTCAAGAAACAAAAGTTAAGAGACTAGAAAAGCAATAAAGCAATAAACTTTGGAATTAAACTATCAATATGTGAATTAGACTTAGAATCCTCTATTCAATTTAGTTGATTTCAAAGAAAGTGCAATGGATAACATGCAATCATATACCGATTCATAAACTGGCTAGAACTCATGGTCAAACTCACTAGCCCTATAGCTTTAGAAACATTAACTCAATGTTCACATGCCATTAACTATTCCTATAACTAGACAATTTGATTCATGTTATGAAAGACATTATCTCTTGATTTGTATTGGTCACAAAATCAATTAATTAACATTGATTGGTCATCACAATTGCTAACACATTAAAGTTTAATCTTTTATAATCTAACCCTAGGATTTGGTCATCACTAGTCATGAATCCTAATTGTCGTAGCAACTCATGATTAAAGCAAACATAGATAGAATGGTCATCTCATCCATGAAAACTTAGCAATAGATCATAAAGTCAGAAACATTAACATGCAAAGATCTTTCAAAAAAACTAAACATAACAAATATAAAAAACTATGTCATCCAAATCCATGAAATCAAACTAAAAATCCAAGATTCATCATATCTAAGCAAAGATTAAATGCAATTAGCCCATAATTGTCGGATTACAACAAAAGAAACACATAGGAGGAGAGTTGTACATGATTGAATAAGAAAACCCTTGTAGATCTATGATGAAATCTTCAAAAATCTTCAATTAATTGTGTAAAATCTCCATGATCCAATCTCCAAGCCGTCTAGAACTCTGAATTATGTCTCTGGAACTCCCATGGATGAATGAAGTTGGTAGATCATGCAAATCCTAATTAGAATGATCAAATTTATAGATAAGGTTTTCTGCGGGAACGCGTCGCGTTGGATGTACGAACGCGTCATGTTGGATGTGCGAACATGTCGCATTCATCCTTTTTCACTACTTGACCATAAAAATGAAATTGTAGTTCTCTGAGTCTAGTTTCCGTGGCAGCTTGAATCACCTTAATCCGAGTTTGTATAAGTAAGATATGATCAAAACAGTGGAGGTGGTGTCGGAGCGGACAACTTTTCTCATTTTGTTTAGTTTTTCTCGGTTAAGCTTCAAATGACTTCAACTCTTGCCTTTTTAATCTTAAAATGAGAAACAAAGGTAAAAAGAACATTTTTTGAACTATTTCGCATAATTTTCGGTTAAATACCCTTAGATATCGTGTAAATATATAGTTAATAACAGCGATATCATAAACATACTTTGGCTGGTTAGCACCAA
Organism: Pulicaria dysenterica; assembly: GCA_947179395.2. Lineage (NCBI taxonomy): Eukaryota > Viridiplantae > Streptophyta > Magnoliopsida > Asterales > Asteraceae > Pulicaria > Pulicaria dysenterica. The sequence goes on along the minus strand of OX359294.1, from coordinate 47,620,497 downwards.
AAGATTATCAGAATTTACAAAATATTGATTTATATATACACATGTGCTAACAAATTCCAAAAGACATGTTGTATGTTTTTTGTTCAAACACCTAAAACTAGCCATCTGATCACGAAGCAGAGGCCTTATTCTTGCTGGAACTTGAACCACCTGTCATACAACAATAAAACGTAAGCTTTCACTTAGTAAGCATACTAACTAAACTCAAATAATCATATAACAGGAGTAAAGTCTCCCCACGATGTCTCACATCCAAGCTGTAACACCTACAAAGTTGTTCATCCAAAGCATACCCCCTAACACTATTCTCGCAGCTACACCACATGCGTAGTTGTATACCCTATCACCAGATTAGTACATAGCTACACCACCTGCGTAGCTATGTACCCTAACACTAAACATTTTCATGGCTATACCACCTGCACATCTATACACCACCACTGTACAATGTATATGCATCATAGCTACATCATATAACAAAGATATCATACATGTTATATAATGGATACTTATACACTGTTCATACAAGAGAAATAGTAAACTCACCTTGTAATTGAGTAATGTGCTAAAGATGTAACGTATTATGAAAAATACCTACACACCTCCCTACACCAATGGATAAACTAAACATTACAAATTATGCAAACTATTATGAACGTCTACACGGCCGGTCATTATGACCGAATTTCGGTCACTGCCCACACGACCGAATTCCAGTCAACTCTTTACAACCGTATTAGGTTGCCATAACCGAATTCCGGTCACCACCTTGACTCAAACAAATTCGGTCACAATGACCGAATTCCCACCAAACCGACTTACAAAGAACATAGCTTCTATTCTTGACCCCAAATCGATCCTTACTTGATTTTAACCATATGGAAGTGTTGTCTTACACCCCAAACACTCTAGAACGTATATACTAACAATAACAAACATCGCCAACACCTTATTAGCTATGATTCATGTAATATCCGAAAATTCAAAATACATTTATATTAGTTATAACTTATAAGTGGATAAAATACTCAAAGGAAATTGTATCATATAATTATTAAGAGGCAATATAGTATTATAAAGGAATTTGGAAAATTAATAAATATAAGAGTATTTATTTTAAGTTGATGTTATATGATCATGGAATAAAATTATTTGATGTACCAAGTACTATTAAAAGGTATATTTATAGATGTGGGATATGGTATAATAAGAAGTATTGCATTTGAAGTTCAATGTACAAGTGTTTAATGCTTTTGATGCTAACTAGCCCCAAATGTATAAGTTATGATTCACAAGGTACAACTAGAAAGGCATTAAGCATCTTATTATATTTCTAGGAAATTTATAGAAAAAACACAAATTTTATAAGTTAGTTATTTTACATATAAACTGGGTGAAGCTTTGGGGCTATATTTGTCAAAGTTTGAAACTTCAAGGGTTGTAGGAAACACATTTCAAACTTGAGGGGCTGAATGAAAATATTAAGATTTATATATTTTAATCAAAAGAGAAAATAATGGAATTTCTGGAGAATTCTCTCTAGCCTCACTTTGAGGAGAAAATGGAGAGAAATTGAGAATTCATGACTAAATTTTGATACATGCTTAATCTAAGGCTTAAATAAGAGTATTTTGATGATATAATCACCATTGGGGGTCTAAATGGATTATGGATTGAAAATTGGTAGAATTGTATGATGGATTCAAGTAAGTTCTAAGTTTTATTTATGTTGTCTTAGTGTTATATGATAGATTAGTAGTTTAATGAGGTTGCATGTTGAATTTGTGCAATGTCAAGTGATTAAAGAAGAAGATTTACAAATAGGGATTGAAGCTCATGTAATATAAGGGAATTCAGAGATGATTTGTCATTACAAGTAAGTTATATGTTTGATTTATACTCAATTTTATATTTGAAGTTGAAATGGAAAGATGGTTGAAATTCAGTTTGACTTTATTAGTCAAATTAAGTCTAAGTTTATCAAATTGGATTTAATGTGATTGGTTACGTGAAATTCTTGTTTGTAATGTTAATAGAATTGATTTAGTAATAAATGAGAATTTATAAGTTGTAAGTATGATTAATAAAGCATTATTGAAGTTTTGTTGACTTTGATAGTCAAATGGGTCAAGTTGGTTTGGATTATGTTCTTGAAAGGGCTGGTTGACCAATGGAGATTATAACATATTTAAATACCATATATAAGTAACTTTTTAATCATGAAATGTGTTGACTTCAGTGATTTATGTTGTACTTGGTAATGCAAGGTTTGAAGTATGATACAAAGTTAGTAAAATGGGTCAAAATAGTGTAAATGGTATTCTTAAAAAAACTTGTTTGGACAATCGGTGTTAGAGCATATTTGAATGTCTTAAGTGAGTTGAATTCATGAATAAGATTGGTCCCAATGAAGTTGATGTAATTAAGAATGAACTTGTTGTTGAAGTATAGTTAAATGTTTAGTAAATGGTCAATTTGGGTGAAAGATACAAGTTAAAGTTTGAATAATCAAATACTTAGTATGTTCAAGTCAAAGTTGTTATTTTGATTCATGTTGATGTTTAAATAAGTGGATTAATAGATACCTACAAGGTATGGTTGAAATTGTATCAAATAGAGAACAAAGGAACAATGAAGGTTGTGCAGGGGTAGCGACGCGACGCGTCGCGTCCAACATAGAGTATATGTCCAGAGAATTTTCAACGGCACGAGGTACCCCTCTTCACGGTGTGAGCTACCCTGAGCACCCCAAAAACTTCATTTTCACTACCTTGTAATTGATTGGGGTTAGTTCCCAATTAATTAGAGTCCTTTAAGACCCGAAAAAGTGTTTTAATAAAGTATTGAGCTAGTAACTTGGATTGGATTTGGATTCGGTAAACTTATTTAAGTTAACCTTATGTTTTAGTGAAAATAGGACTATCGTTCAAAAGATTATACATGGCCTTTGATATTGTTTGGGTTGTGATCCTCATCACTTCCTCAGGATACTTTATTTTCATGAAAGTTAATAAGTCATCATTAGTTGTGTTTTTAGATATGTTTGGCAAATTGATTTATGTAACTCATGTTCTAAAGGATGTGAAATTTGTGTAACTAATTCAATGATGGATGACATTGTTTATGAAAGATGGACGAGGACTTTATTATTGATTTAAGACTACTTGTTAACTCTTATGATTTAATACTCCATATAGGAGTGAGTTATAATCTTCAATTGATTCAAATGATGTTAACATAAAGAACTATGTTTACACTTGTGTTATTGGAGCGTTGAGATGTCATTTGAATGACATTGTTTGATATTAAGATACATGTGAAATTCACTTGCTTGATATTAAGCTTTAATGCTTGTGATTGCTTGGCCTTTTTGGTGTAAGTTTATGTGTTACCCTTTTTAGGTGAGTTTTGGTCTGGACCCGTGTTGTGCTTGTACCTTGTACCATTATTCTCTATACCATTGGGTGACGTGTATGGGTTAAGTAGCTTCGGTAATTTGGACTTGATACACGAGTGGTATGGAGTTAGTACGAGGGGTGGGGTGGAATGATAGTACCTGGGATGACCGTGTGGTTCAAGAGGCTGACGAGCGAACCGAACTTGAGTATAGATGAGTATACCTGGGAGATGGATCATTCACTCCTGACAACCGTTGTATGGTGGACTGTTTCGTGGTTCCCCTACCTTAACAGGGAGATGTGGTTATCCCCTATGTGGGCACGTGTTGACCGTGGCTAGCTACCACGTGGAGATACTGTGGCTTAATGGATATACCAACATCCTTATGTGTGCTATGTGTATTAAATTATGTTATGATCCTTGCCAAACTTATATTTTGAAAGGATGACGACTTGGTTTTATGAAGAAAACGTTTTGGTGATACTCACTAGCTATATTGTATAGCTAACATGATGATTAATGTTTATGTATCCGCAGGTTAATTGTTGGCCTTGTGAATCAGGTAGGAGCTTTCGGGCTTGTATACTTTTTGTAATTTCTGGATTTCCAACTTATTAGAATAATGGTCGCGAGATTGACTCATGTAACACCTTAGGTTGTATTTCGATGATAAATGTTTGATTAGGACTCGTTTCAAGTTTATTTTCAAGTTTCTAAATATTTAAGAAAAGTTTAATATTATCCAAAGTTTTATCTGCTTCCGCTTAAAGTAAACATTTTATCCAAAATATGTACTGAAAACAAGTTTCAAAAAGTTTAAATTTGTACTGATTTTTAGTGTTTAACAATTCACCCTTTGAATCATTTTGACCGGCTATGAACTTCATACTAACCACTACAGATACGTTGATACTATAGAAGCTGATATGATGCTAACTTGATGCTCGAAATATTGTTCACTAGCTCCAACTCGAAAATCAAATATGGCAGCCCTCCTTCTTTCTTCTTTAAGAAGAGAATAGTGTGAGTGTGTGCCGGCTATGTGTTTGAAAATAAACACCCACATATATATCTACAACTATGGGTATTATCAAAACAAACCCCTTTACTATGCAAATTTTATTTTTGGAGATTTTAACCCCTCTAGTTCATAAAAACCTCTTATCATTTTACCACCCATTCATAAGAACATACAAACTTTAGGATGTTATAGTGTTTTGGTGCTGCTCGTTTGGCACTGGTCGATTTTATTGATATAGCATAACTCGAAATTACGCAGTCTGTTTACTTGGCAGACAAAATTCATTCGAACAAATGTTAATCTAATAACGCTATGGTAGTCTTCTTTGCCCTTAGAGGCTTAAATAAAGAACTCATCTTCTGTATCCCTTTTACAATTTCTCAATTGTGCTTGTCAATGTGCTGCTATTTATATTGAATTACTACTCTTCAATAGATCATGTGTTCTTTGTTACTTTATTAACTTGATGCTATATTGAAGCATAAGCTTGACTTAAGATTAGTTGGTTAAGTCTGAATGTTAGTTATAATTTAGAAGTTATATTGGTTTGGAAGTTATCCTCGGCTAACAAACCATGAAAAGTTTCGAAGGTTGTATTTTATATATAAATATTCGAATCCACTACAACAATTTGGTATTAGAACCAATTTCGATGGCATCAAACATTAACAATAGGTTACTACCACAACTTGTCAACTTTCGAAAGTGATTGGTAGGAATTACATATCATGATTGGAGCATTCAAAAGAACATTGTCTGTGGATCGTTGGATCTCTTGGGTGTAGTCGAAAATGGTTTTATATAACCAATTGATCAAAGTAAATTGACAGCAAAACCGATTACATAATAGACGGAGAGAGTAAAGAATGTCGGACTACAAAAATTAAGATGTGAATCTTTAGTCTTTAAATATTAATAAACAGCTAATTTATTGCCACGTGTCCTTTTTCTAGACATTTTTGCTATCATTTTCCCACTCATTTTTTTCTGCCACGTGTCCTTGTTTTTAATTCCGATTGATATAACCGCCTCTCTCTCCTCTCTGCACTAATCGACCAACTAGGGTTTTGGTTTCTACGTCAGTTTTTCTCCTTTCTGGGATCGATTGAAGCTTCATCCACACGCAGATTTGCTATCTCTCCTCTCTGCAACCCTAAAAAAATCGATTAAGGTTTCCATGGCTTCAATTTAAGGTATGTGTTTCCCTTTTGTTGAATTTCAATTTCTTTGGATTTCTTGATCAAACTTCTGGATCCTAATTCTTCACATCGGCATGTTTTGATTCATGTGTATATGGTCAAGCTTATCCTTCCATCAACCCTAATTTCTCTTTTTTAAGTTTCAAGACTTTTTTTTGAACAAGTTGTCAAATTTTTATTGATTTTTGTAGGATGTTCATATATTCTTCCATCGACATCTAGCTTTATTGCTTCAATTAGGGTTTCGGAGAAATGGTCTCAACTAATAGTAAGAATTTTTGAGGTCTAGCACAGCTTCAAAACCTATTTAGGGGATTCATTGGTTTAAATAGCTGTGATTACCATTCAAGGCTATGCCTATATGCATCTACTAAAATGTTATGTTCCTGCCTAATTGACAAACCATACTCTGTTTTGTACCATTTAAGCTTGTATGTGTATAAGCATTCTAATTTTTTTGGAATTCAAGTTTCTACCACTGTAAGAAAAACACACACTGGTTTTACATTGAAAGGGTGCTGTGTGTTGAGAAGTATATGATAAGTGGGGTAATTTGATTTGTCTTTTTATTCAAAACTAAAAGATGAACATAATGGCTCTGTGAATTGTTCTTGGAATAGCATGAGCTTTGAAGTAATAATATATTTGTATCTCATATCAAGCTCTAACTGTAAATGGCATGCGAGCAATCGATCATAATTTTTATTATTATCTCTTTATCATTTTGTGGTTACTTTATATTTGATTAATTATTTCTGGCAATATTTTTTTTGAAAAGCTGCATCAGGGAGGATTTGATATGAGTTGTAGTGGGAGAGACATTGTTGAGACCCAAAACAGGTGCCAATTATTGAACCTTGCTTGCTTTCTTCAGTATTTTATGCTTTGCTTCAATTCTTCTCATTTTTCTATGACAATAACTTTCTATGTTCGTCGTGTGCTCCTTCTCAGTCTTAACTTCTTGGTTGAACACATCTTTAACTATATATATTTTCCTGATTATTAATGATTAAATGTAACTTAGAAATGCAGTAGGAGAAACCGTAATATGAGGAAAAATTATCTTTTTAACTTCTCTTGGTCAAGGTTGATCAGCAAATTCATTTGTTTACTTTGTGATAAAGAGTTAAAGTTGGTATGTGTTGCATTTGAATTGAGGTGCAACTTTCATTGTTTGATTTATATTTTTGTCTTAATAGATCAAATGGGTTGAAAAAGTTATAGAGGCTTGTCAAATATGTCAATGAGGTGAATTCATCTCTGTCTTAAGATAAAAAAGAAACATACAAGCGTCGAATTTGATCATTGGCTTTCAGAAGAGATTTCATAGAAATTTTGAAAGTGCTATCAAATTTTATAGAACTTTGATGGTTATTTAGCTGATGCTAAAAATCGGTAATAGAATCAATTAATGCTGAAAATAGAAGAGGATAATAGGTTCTCAAAGGTTATCACTCAAGTAAAAATACCGGCTGAAATGTGATCTGAACAAGTAAGTCGAGGTGTTGAATTACGTTTTGAATTTAAAATGATTTTTATATCATTTGTATTTTGAGATATCAAGCTATATAATCTTATCATAAGGTATTTTAAACATTTGACTAAACACAAGTACTTCCAAATCATGGATGATAACAAAATAAGTATGGCCGACCTAAATAGGATAAGTAATACCAGTAAAAGTAATAATTTACAAATCTTGAAATGTATAAACTAAAAATGTAAGTCATTCATCCTCACCCAATCAACAGAAGTAATAGATTCTCCTTATGTTCTCCTAAGTTTTTTTCTCCTTTTGTACGTGCATAGCTACTGACATCGTGATCTAATGCCATTTCATTTGTTGGTGTACTTATGGGTTTGCAATTGATTATATTAATTCTCATTGCTTGAAAATAAAATGAATTATATACTCCTCTAATTCAGTGTCCACGTCTTCAAGGTCCATCTTTTTGTACACTTAAAAAACATTAAGATGGGAAAAAGTGATAACAATTACAAGTCAAGCTTATGAAATAATTTCATATAACTATAAGATATGGTTACTTCATTAATTCTTTCAAGCATGTTTTCTATGTGTTTATTTGCGCTGTTTTTTTTTTCATTTGGGTGTTCATGATATCTATTTTTTTTGTCTTGCACACTACGTGTTTGATTAAATGTGTGTGGGTAGTGAATGATTTCAGTTTACATATTTCAGTTCTATCATTGGACCGAATGTTTTTGTTACTAATATATTAAGTCTGGTTCATGACCTCTTTGATTGATTAGTCAAAATGTTAGATATTATTTTGCATCGTACTAATCCTTTTGTTAAGAATATATGCTATTAAGTTTGGTTCAAATCAGTAAAATATCTGCATCAGGTAAATTTGGGATTAGGTTTGAATTGAGTGTCTATATTTGTCCCTTTAAAGAAGTTAAAACCATCTTTTTGTATGTGGAGTCTCATGCTTATTGAGATTTGCCATTAGTACTTAATCTCAGATTGATTCTGAATAAATCATTTATCTCTTTAGTTGTAGATAACATTTTTTTTTGGTATTATTGCACAGCTAGGTTCGTATTAATTGAATAAATAATAAAAGCTTGTACCTCATGTTAGGGCATTTGGTCAACAATCGTCAATTGCACCTTTCCAATACTTTATATCTATCATGGTTTTCATTGCAGGTTATTTTTTTTCTTATATGCCCAATTTCATCAGAGAATTGGGTAATATGCTCGGAAATTGTCACAGGCCGGGTATTCCACTTTTGGATATTTGTTTTTTACTTTTTGCAATTATGCTTCTTTTTTATTTGTAATTCAATGCTAACTTTCCTTAATCATATTTCATAAAGTATCGTTTATTTTATATCTTTGAAAATTTTATGTTTGATGATAGGTATTGGAAGTTTCTTTTTTTGCGTTGGTTTCAAGTGAGAGAGATTGTGGGGGGTTGATCTGCCTGCTGAAAATACTCATGCAGGTCTTTAAATAACATGAAAAAGGGGAATATGCCATGGAATAATCCTCTATGAGATTGTATACTTAGAATGAACACAACGGTTCATAGTATATGTTTAAAAGTTAAGCATTCCCTATATCTATATATAGGGTATTAAGCTCCGACAGTCTTTCTCATTCAGAAATGATGCTAGAAATGATCTTAAGCTTCTCGGTTTGTCAAACCATCAATTAGTACTAAAAGTCAGCGTTCCATTCATATTACTATGAAAATATAGATCAATAGGAAGGTCTATGCAATGGAACCAGACTATATATATCATATCGATGCATAATCGTGTTACTGAAGCAGAAGTTACATGTGGAACTAATATTGGCAAAGGGATTCTTTCAAAATTCAAATAAGACAATTTTCACCTATTGTATGTTTAGCTATGACGATAAACAAAAGCCAAAGACAATCACTATCAAAAGTTGGATTGTTTAATAGACATTATTTTTACACATAGCTTCGTCTAGAGTTAAAAGCCGAGAAGGCCTAAAGTTATTAATCTTAGGCAAGGATGATTAACTTAGTAATAAGACATTCAATGTTGTATACAAAGAAGTTTTATCGAATTTATGAATCATACTTTCAACAGTTTGTGTTGAGACTGTGAAGTTTCTTAGAGGCAAATCTTTTTACTACCATTGCCACTGCATCATTGATAAAAGAACTCAAAAAGACCATTTTAGTTTTACACAATATTAACTTATTGCATAAATACTAATATGTTATTAACAATTATATTATTTTTTCAACTTCATTTATGTGTTATAATTATTTATAATTGATTAATTGTTATACAATTTTTTGTAATTTAAAACTATTTAAAACAAACCCGTGTAATACACGGGTCTCTAAACTAGTTTGATATACATGACTAAAGAATTCCCATCAAATGAAGAATACTACATTCGTGTGATCGCATTACTCGTAGAGTATTGTAAATTTTATCACACTTGTGGATTATAATTCATTCACTAATGACTATAAAAATACAAAGAACATATAAAAACAAGGAAAGGATTACGACAATATCATATGTACTAGGAAACACAAATCAAGATTTATTCATGTAAATAAAAAAAAAAAAATTTGATATACTCGTATATTTGTGCCGATAGTTGCTAGTGGAATTAGGAATTAAGAATTAGCGTGAGATCAAATAGTTGGTGTGGAGATTGCACAACAGAATTGCAATAATAGTTGAATCAACAATTTGACATTCGCTGAGAATGCTTTTTAATGAAATGTGATTCGATTAAGAAGATGGGTACCACGTTTCTACTTAAGATCCACACACAACTCAAATTTCATGGCTTAAATTTTTTTACTTAAGAAAAAAATTCTAAAACTAGGAAAAAAAATTCTAAAAGTGAAATAATTATATCATAACTCTTCTTTATAAATATAATTTAAAGATTAAACATTTTAGAAATTAGCGGAATAATTAGTAAATAAAATTCTAATAATTAAATGATAAAATTATAATTTTTAGGGAAAATAATCTGTAATAATAACATCATTTAACTTAGATAATGTTACACTCATAAACCTTTTAAATAAGTAAATACGAAATGACTAAATTATCATTTATCAAAATGAATGATATTAACATTACGGATATTTTTTTTAGAATGATGATTCATACACCTTAGGTTATTCACACCTTAGTCTATGTAATTTTCACTTTTGATTGGTTATAAGATGTACTTTTTATATTTTCTATGTTATTTTAATATTATTAAAGTATAAAAATAGGTATATAAAATTATACAGTAAAGTGTAAGGAAAAATATATATTTTTTAATATATATTGAAAATGAGGTGTAAAGTCAAAGTGGTTATGGTTGATTAGGTGGATTTTATGTAGTTTGGTAGCTAAAATTAAACAAAAAGCATGGCTTCCATGGATAAACATGAAGCTCACCAACCGCATGGTATAAAAACAAATTAGCACGCATTCATTGACTTCGATCACCACATAAGCTCAAGAATAATTCATCCACCATGTTGAATTCGATTGGTGATATTCTATCCACACAGTCACATTCTGACTGTGGATTTTACTCATGGAAGATACTAATGGCGTTGCCGACGGTGGCGACAGTTACCGGCCGATTATTATGGTCACCAACGATGACGGAATTGACGCTGCTGGTTTGCAGGCTCTAGTTCGTGTCCTCGTATCTACCAATCGTTACCATGTTTGGGTTTGTGCCCCTGATTCGTACGTTCTTCTTTCCCTGATTATCACATTCATTCAGTATACAAAATCTTTATCTTCTCTGTTCAAAATCTGTAAAAATAAGATCAAGTGTAAATCGTGATTAGCAAATGCAGTTAAGTGGGAATTAGTAAACCCATTGATTGGTTACCATTTCTCTTTCTTAATTATTAGAATTCCTCCAATCACTAGATTCAGGGAACAGCTATGTTTAGCTGGTCTTTTTCTTCATGCTTTCGGGTTTAAAATTGAATTAATGAAACAAACACCCCCTTAGAGATCACTTTGGATTAATGAATTTATAACTCAGAAGCAAAGGCTGTCCCAAGTTTTATGATAATCTGTCTTGATGGTCATCAAAAGGCTATAGAATAGCTGTTGTGCCTGTTGAACAGAGATCTATATGCTAATTAAACCAACTACATTTGCTGTAGTTTTATGCAAATCATTTATCTTAGTTGGATATTTCCAGGGAAAGTTCAGCTGCCAGTCATGCAGCTACTGTGCGCCGCCCTCTCACTGCAAAGCGAACTGAAATTAGTGGAGCAACTGCGTTTGCTATTTCGGGTCAGTGTCTTAGTTTCTTACTAACGACATTCCTTGTTCCTATTTTGCTTAGAATTGGTATTCAAAGTTCTCACAACTGATAGACATATTGCAACATGAACAAGATCAGTTCTTTAAGTATAGAGGAAGGCTCTTGTTAGTTATCTTATCATTCTTATGTTTTGTACTGCTGATTTCTTGATCATTATTTTTGTTGTTTTATTTTGCAGGAACTCCAGCTGACTGTACTTCATTGGGAATCTCCAAGGCACTCTTTTCTTCAGTGCCTGATCTGGTAGATTTTTGAGTTTCTATAGTTGTTAAACAAGTTACATTTACTAAAATTGGTGCCATTGTGCCAATATTGGTATATTGTGTGATGAAATAAGAGATGGTTATATGTTATATATTCCAGTGTTCTTTAATAGAAGAATGTTCAATATAGTCTATATTTAATACATAGTCCTAAGGGACTAATTTTAGCCAATGGCATCAATGGTCTAGATTGCATTTTAAAATCTTGGGCAGAGGGCATTTTCGTGATTCACATGTGATGCTTTTACAAATCATATGTGATTGTATACTAAACCACCTGTGATTGAATATTAAAATTCTAGGACTATGTTTTTTACATGGACTTAATTGAACACAACTAACTTACTGGATTGTTACCAATTACTGTCAACAGGTAATAAGTGGGATAAATATAGGCAGCAACTGCGGTTATCACATGTTAGTACCAATTTTCTTGTTAGTTTTTGATTTCATCTGAGATTCTATGTCTTGTATATATTTGTTGTTTTTATATGGCTTGATGACATAGCTTGGTAAATATGTTACCTTTCTCGGCAATTTACCATTTATTTATTTGTTGTTTGCATGTGGCTTGATAAGATAGTGCACACTCTTTGTCTGTTACATTTCTAATTTGAGGTTGCTTCAATGCAGTGTCTACTCAGGGACTGTGGCAGGTGCCCGAGAGGCTTTCATTCATGGTGTACCATCTGTTTCCATATCATATGATTGCCACTGGTATGTAAACTTCTTCTGTTCTTATTTCATATAACTGACATCTAAACATTTTAGCTTTTCATTTGCTACAAAAATGTAATTGCATAGATGGTTAAACATGAAACTAGTTATAATGTTCACTGTTTACTTGGGCTATTTTGACAGGGTCAGTGGTTCAGGAAATGTAAATGACCTTACACTGACTGCTGAGGCTTGCTTGCCCTTAATTAGTGCCATTTTTGTCGAGATCAAGAATCAAACCTATCTGCACAAATGTTTTTTGAATGTGGATTTGCCCAAAGATATTATGAATCACAAGGTGAGTCACTTGCGCACAAAGACATATGAACAATCTTTTCTGGGCTTGCATAAACCTAATTGTGCATTTCTAACTATATTATTAGAGTTTAATCTTATATTTGTAGTCTTCTGCATACCTTCTTTCACTTACTTTAGTGCTTGTATTTTAAATATACTTCAATTCGTTATGTATTATGGCTATTAACATCTGATTATTATCAAATTTCCAAAAAATATCTAATGGGAAGTATAACTTTCAAAATCAAACAAGTTATTGAGTAGTGGGTAAGCATGTTATTCTGTATTTTTGTTAAAGAAAGATATAATAAGTAATCATGTATGTTAAAATATATGTATATAAGTGAAACTGCTGTCCTAAATTATTTGAATCTTTTTTTTCCTTTGTTTTCTGTTAATAGGGTTATAAGCTGACTACACAAGGAATCAGTATGATGAAAACGAGTTGGAAACAAGTTTCTTTAGATATTCAGGGTGGAAATATGTTATCAAAAACGACAATGAAACCAAGTTCAGTATCATCAAAAAGCCATTGCAAAACCGATTCACAAGAACAGCTTTTATTCATGGTGGAGGTATTTTGTAATCAACTTTTGTCAAGATTCTTAAGTTGGCATCAAGTCCTCCCTCCTAACAACTTTTTTATTCTTTACTTATGGGTTTTCTTTAGCAAACTATATAAACTATCTTAATAAAAGTATCATACTTCTTTCAGCTGAAGGGAGGCCAGGAGGAAAATGGTGGAACTGACTACTCTTCCCTCAAGGAAGGATACGTGCGTACTATTCTCTACTTCACAAACATTTGCAGCATCCTCGGTCATCCATTATTAATATCCGATTGTGTTGTGTTTCAGATAACCGTGACTCCTCTTGGGGCGTTAACTAATGCTGATGTTGAGTGCCAGACATTTTACGAAAAATGGTTATCAGGAGTGGCTGAGTGTACTTACACCTTCTGATTAATTATTTGGAATTATAATCTTGAAAATGCATGTATTTCAGTAGTTAATAAATGATTGTGGACAACAGTATTACTAATTCAAGTTCAATCTAATCAGTTAATTTGCTGTTAACTCTTTGCAGGATGTATGTGCCATCTGAGTTTGTAACACCATCTTTTTTAGTTTAACTTGTAAACATACTTTGACTGGTTAGCATTAAAAGATTATCAGAGTTTACAAAATATTGATTTATACATACACACGTCCTAACAAATTCTAAAAGATGTGTTAAAAGATTTTTGTTCAAACACCTAGAGCTATCCATCTGATCATGGAGCTAGGGTCTTACCCTTGCTGGAACCTGAAACCTGTGATATACAACAATAAAACGTAAGTTTTCGCTTAATGAGCATACCAACTAAACTTAAATAATCATATAACAGGAGTAAAGTCTCCCCCGGATGTCTCACATCCAAGCTGTAACACCTGCAAAGCTGTTCATACTGTCACTGTATACCCTATCACCAAATTGGTACACATCTACACCACCTGCGTAGTTATGTACCCTAACATTGGACATGTGCATAGATACACCACCTGCATAGCTATACACCACCACTGTATATATGCATCACAACTATATCACATAACAAAGATATCATGCAATTTATATCATGGCTACTTATACACTGACTATACAAGAGAAATAATAAACTCACTTTGTAACTGAGTAATGTGCTAAACACGTAACGTATTCTGAAAAGATTCTTAAGTTGGCATCAAGTCCTCCCTCCTAACTTCAACTCTTTTCTTTTTTTTTTATTTCTCTTTTTACTTCTTTCAGCTGAAGGGAGGCCAGGAGGAAAATGGTGGAACTGACTACTCTTCTGTCAAGGAAGGATATGTGTGTACTTTTCTCTACTTTACAATCATTATTTTGCAGCATTGTCGGTCATCCATTATTAATATCCGATTGTGTTGTGTTTCAGATAACCGTGACTCCTCTTGGGGCGTTAACTAATGCTGATGTTGAGTGCCAGACATTTTACAGAAAATGGTTATCAGAAGTGGCTGAGTGTACTTCTTCAACCTTGTGATTAATTATATCTGTAGTTAATAAATGTTTGTGGACAACAGTATTACTAAATTTAAGCTCAATCTAATCAGTTAATTTGCTGTTAACTGTTTTATGCAGGATATATGTGCCATTTGGTGCTGTTCGTTAGGCACTGATTGATTATATTGATATAGCATAACTCCAGATTACACGATCCGTTTACTTTGTAAACAAAATCCATTCGAACAAATGTTAATTTAAAGGTAGTCGTGTTTAGAGGCTTAATTAAAGAACTCACCTTCTGTATCCTTTTTTTAAAGATATTCAATTATGCTTGTCAATGTGCTATTTATATTGAATTACTACTCTTCAATAAATTTTTTGTTCTTTGTTAATTTTCTTTTTCTAGATGTTTTGTTGAAGTATAAGCTAGATTTAGGATTAGTTGGTATTTAAAGAAGCCTAACTAGAGAATGATATGTAAGTAGGTTCTTAGAAAAGGGTCCACCTTTTTTGGAAAGAGCATTACAAGTAGATAAAGGTGTGGCCACATTTTTATAAACAAATTAACTTTTTGTGGTGACATGTGTGGTCTATTATAAATAGTACATGCAGATTTTTTAAGAATGTTAAAACCTTCCATCTTAATAAAAAATGAACTAATCTTTTGACAATTATTGGAGAACCAAGGAAACTATTAATCTAAACTAGCTAAGTGACCCGTGTATTAATACGAAGATAATATAAGTCTTTTAAATTTATATAATTTTAAAATATATTAATACGTATAGTAAAAATAATTACAAAGTATAGATAGGATGATAAAATCTCATAATAAATAAATAACTATTATAGAATTTTGAAATTCATACATAAGATTATCAATAGATTTTCTATAAAACCTTTTTATAAACAACATTCATGGTTTTATTAGTAGTGTTGACTTCAGCATCACAAATTAAAACTTTTAACCGCTCCTTACTCTTCACTCGAGAACCCGTCATATATAACTGTCAATGAATGAAAACGTGTGTTTTTCATGCTTTTGTTAAACACTCTTTTTAAGAAATATAAATTACATTACACGTCTAAAAGTTGTTAGTATAATTTAATGTATTTCTCGTGATGGAGCTTTGTCCCGACATTGTAAAGACATTACTATAATATTATTATTGATGTTATAATATTAAGTGCTTTAAAGATATTTTTATTAGCCAATTATATTTGAATCTTTAAAATTGTAAACTAAATTTATTAAAAGTTAAATAATGATAATATTCATCTAAGTATATGCAAATTAGATCACATAAAAATAAGAATCTAACATAGAATAGATTATGTGTCTGCATATGTTAATTACTTAAGTGTATGTAAATCACTTAAGTGTAATTTATTATTCAATTAAATATTATTAAAAACACAAGATATCACTGAATTCAAATATCCATATAATAATAACTTTTATTTTATGTACCAAGTTATTAGTTAAAAAATATGAAAACTTACACAATTAAAAAATTTATATAAAATTCCAAGTTGTATGTATAGTTACAAAACCCACTAACATGACAGTTGTTTCACTACACAGTAATTATGTAGAGTTATAGTTTTTGTAGGGTTATTTACTCACAACTAACAATCAATTTTAAAAAAACTCTAAGTGGTAGTGGTTGTTTTGTAAATAACTTTATGTCATTAACCGTTGGTTATAGTATATATTTAATTCTCTTTCTCGAAAGACCAATAAATTAGTGATTATATCGACTATATTATGTAGAGAGAATAAATATAAAAGACGAATAAAATGTCTAATAGTTACCTACACGTTGCTCTCGATGGATAAAACAACTAAAATATACTAATTTTAAAAAAAACCATATATTCCGATAAAAATTTATATCAAAATGTAGATAAAAATGAGATGATTACATAAATATATAATTATTTTTTTCTTAATGCAAAATATATTACAAGTTATTAAACATAATTTTCAAACAACTTATAATTAATTACATTAATATACAATTTTCTTGCAACCCCTTCACATATTTCATACTATCCCCAAATAATTTATATTCAAACCCTTCCTAATAAAATTTAAGAAATAAAGAGATGTGATTGGTGAAGCTTATTTCATAAGGGTTGAAGAAACATGTAAATTAAGATTAAAATAAATAAACCAATTAAAAAATTAATAGAATAGGTTACATGATGAAAAAGAATAAATCAAGATATTCTAAATCTTTTGGGCACGTTGATACTCTTGTTTGTGTTTAAAGATTAGCTTTAAAGGTTTCTCCCTCTTTAATGCAATTCCAAATTTGTCATCCATATTTAGCTTTGAAGGGTCATCCCCATTTGGAAGGGTCCAATCAAAATCACGAATCAATGAGGCCAATATATACTCAACACTTTTGATACCGGATGGCATTCCGGGACATATCCTTCTTCCTGAACCAAATGGCAACAACTCGAAGTCTTGACCCTTATAATCCAACTTTGAGTCGATAAATCTTTCCGGATTGAATGATAAAGGATCAACCCAAAGGTTAGGGTCACGACCCATTGCCCAAACATTGACAAAGATTTTGGTATTCTTAGGAATCGTGTAATTCATAACCTCACAAGTTTCTGCTGCCTTATGAGGAAGAAGAAGAGGCACGGAGGGATGTAATCGAAAATTTTCTTTGATGCAAGCTTGAAGATATGTTAATTTAGATAGCTGGGAGTTCGAGATTTGATCTGAATCAATTTCCCTTTTCATCTCTTCTTGTATTTTGGACATGGCTTCTTTATGCCGAACGAGCTCGCTCATAGCCCACATCACCGTAGACGTTGTGGTGTTTGTTCCCGCAACAAATAATTCCTAGAGAAATTGAAAAACATAGCACGTTAGACTAAATGAACACGGATTTAAAGAAAAATAAATTGGATTTATATATCTCATGAAAAAAATAGTGTTTATATTATGGTTCATGATAACAAATAAATTGAACAAGTAAGAACTATAATTTACCGTAACAAGTTGATTGATTTGGTCGTTTGAGAATCCACCTTCAAGCATCCGGTCCAAGAAAGATTGAGCTTGATCGGGTGACCATGTTGGAGAATTGACTTGAGCTCTTCTTTCCTCTATTATATCCTTCCAATATGCAAATGCCTTGTTGAAATGTTTCATTGTTCCCTTCCTTATTCCATGAAGATCAAACCTCTCAAGCATAGGGAAAAAAGAACCTAAATCTTTAATACGGCCTCCATACTCGATAATAGAATGGAATAACTCTTTCAACCCATCACGAGATTCGTGTTTGTCTTCAAAGGCAAGCAAATCTTTGCCAAAAATTATGGAACTCAAAGTGTTAAACTGTGTGGTAAACACTACATCCTCCACATCAATCACTTGTCCTTGTTTTTTGCGTAAGAAATCCAATAACGTGGCCAACTTTTGCTGTCGTAATCTAGACTGGGCTTCTAATGCTTTAGCAGAGAACAATTCAACTCGACAAAGGGTTCTTAAGGATTTCCATGTCTGGTTACAATCGTTCCAAATGAAGGAGTGTGGTATCAAGGAAGCCTGCTGAAATGCAGTAGGCACAATACGAGAGGACAGGAGACGATCTTGAGTCTTGAGAATACCCATAGCTGCCTCTGGTGAAGAGGCAACCACAACCAGTTGCTTTCCAAAGGAAAGAGATATGAGCGGGCCATATTTCTTGGCAATGTTGGCGGTGGAGACATGAGGTCTGTCACCCACTTGATGCAAATTTCCGATGATCGGCAACTTTGGTGAACTTGGTGGGAGATTCTTAGAGGAAATCAGTTTTGTTTGTTTGAGTATGAGAAAAAGGAAGATGATTGTTGATAGAAGGAAGAAGAAAGGCGATGAGAGATTGTTATCTGTGAGAAAACTTGTTACAACATCCATAATGTCTGGAGCTTAATTGGTGACGAGATGTATAATCTTTTTGTGGTAGGTTGTTTGTGATTGGTTCGATGTGGATGGAGGCGCGCTAGCTGTAGTATTTATAAGCATGCATGCAGACATAATGGCTGTATATATGTGAGGAAACTTCCAATATATACACTACGTGTGGTCAAACCATATATTCTAATGTGATGACCACTTAATTTGACTTGCTTATATATATCATCTAGGGACCAAAAGGATTATTTGACTTGGCTACGTACTTTTTAGTTTGAATAACGAATTCAATTTATATCGATAAAGCTTTGATGTTTAAACAAAGTCTCTAATGTTTTAATCTACTTTATTAGATTTATTAAGTCAATAGTTAAGATTTAATAATGGTATTATTGTAATTAATTAATAATTATAAGATTTAATTATAGAAGAAGAATATTATGAGAATCGTTCACCCTTAAATCACGTCCCTTATATTTTTTCTAATGAAAGGGGCTCGAAAATGATAACTCTTTTCCAGCAACCGAAAATGATAACTTTCTTCCATGCCCATCAGCCGAAAATTATAACTTTTTTTAGCAGTTGAAAATGATAACTTTCTTAGCAGCCGAAAATGATAACTTTCTTCTAGTAGCCGAAAATGATAACGTTTTCCAATTGAAAATGATATTTTTTCAGATGAAAATGTTATCAATTCACAACATTCACAATGATAACATTTATTAAGATGAAAATGATAAAACTAGACTACTTACAACCGAAAATGATAACATTTTTTTCCAGCTGAAAATGATAACAAGATATCACATTCAAAATGATAACATTATCCACATGAAAATGATAAAAACATACTCATTTCCAGCCGAAAATGATATTAATAAATTCGTTCCAGCGAAAATGATGTAAATACACATGGTTACAGCCAAAAATGATAAAAACTCATATGTTTCAAAAAATAAAATTTTCATAAATATAATAAGAGTGATCTTGTTTGAATGATGATTAAAAATGAGTATATTGGTATAATTGTTTTGCTCAAAATCTCAAAATTAAAATAGTTATGATCATTTAAAGATTAAGGGGTAAAAAATAATAAAATGAAACTTTGAGGGATGGATAGAAGAGGCGTGTGAGTTCTAATCAATTTTGTAATTCCTAATTTGTCATTTTAAACGAGTTGCTGAGAATTAGCCTTTAAAGTCTTTGTTTAAGGGTGGAGCTTTATTGATCATTATATATATATATATATATATATATATATATATATATATATATATATATATATATATATATATATATATATATAGGGGAGGGTTCATGCGAAAACCGTTGTTAGTGCGAGAACCGCAAGAACCAATCTTAGCCATTCCATAGATATGGGAAGTTTCATGGATGGTGAGCGTGGAGGGATAGAGTGTGGCAGGGTACATGTGAGGAATTCATGGGTGGGCAATGACATTGAAGGAGGGGGAATTAGACGGCTCAGATTGGTTCTCGCGGTTCTCGCACTAAGAGTGGTTCTCGCATGAACTTTTTCCTATATATATATATATATATATATATATATATATATATATATTGTGTTCAATAAAGTCCATATAAAACACATAGTCTTGAATTTTAATATTCAATCACATGTAATCCGTTATACAATCACATGTGATTGTAAAAACATCATATGTTAATTACGAAAATATCACTCCGTCCAAAATTTTAAAATTCAATCTGGACTATGGGGCTGATCCAATGGCTAAAATTTGTATGTGATGACTATACATTAAGTATTGACTATATTGAACATTTTTCTCTCTCTCATTGTGAGTGGCTCGGAGTTCGCATACTGCCCATATAAATGTCAATGCGGACCCGGACCACTAATTCATTGTTAAAAAAAATTCTCTCTCTCCCTCTCTCTCTCTCTCTCTCTCTCTCTATATATATATATATATATCTTCTAATCTATATCCTATCTAACTTAGGATGTATTGAATCCTAGGTGGCATGTAAAATTGAGCTCTAATTTTTAAATTCAAGTTAATTAAGAAGGGTTACTAATTGATGTGACATACAATTAGAAATAAGGTTATAAAAATAAGAGTTGCAACTTTTGTCCCACATTGGAGCTGCAGGAAAACTTCATGTGAAAAATTATGTATATAAAAAAGGGAGCTTGGAAGCCAATTAGTAAGGTCTTGCCCCATAAAAACTCACGATTGGAAATAAGTAATATGTTTCCGGTTCGGTCGTAAGTCCTATTCAACTGGTTTTCCAGTTTTCACATAACCGGCCCGTTTTTTTATCCGATTTTGCGGTGAGTTTTGAACTGTAGGCATGCGGTTCCCAGTTAATCGCCGGGGCCGGTCTGGTTTTAAAAACGCTGTTTCCAGCTGATCGGTGTTACATCTAACACTTCAGCCGTTTATGAAAATTATCAAAGGTTTCTTATTGCTTGCATTATTTATGATTTAAATACTGTTGTTTTAAATATATTATTATATATCGATTTCTTATAATTCTTGGTAAATGATATCTAATCTTTATAATCATCATTGGTCGTCTTTCGTTCTTGCGGTCTATTAACGGAGACATTGTTTTAGTTAATTGTGGGTTTCAAGTAAAGTTTAAGAGATGTTATTAGGATGGTGGGTAATGGATAAGATGAGCATAACAGACACTAAAGAGGTGTTAAACTGTTATGATTTGAGGTTGTCGAGATATACCGTTTGGAAAGCCCCACATCACGGGCCACATTATATCTATTCTGGAAGAGTGGAAGACAAGAAATGAGTTAATATTTCTCAACTAAAAGTCTATTTTTACTAAGATGTTGCTAGACATCCTAATCAAGGATTATGATTAGATTTCAAATAGGTTAACTAGGGATTCCAAAGACTAGGTTTATGACAGAGATTGCAAAGACTGGATTTATGAAAATTAATCACTAAAGATAATTGGGTCAAAATATATGATATTTTATTGATTATTCAAATGCAACAACTCTACTTCAAATACTACCTGGATGGTCCAATTATTTATAGGTACTAGCTAAATGGTCAGTTATTTTAGATACAAGCATGATAATGCTAGCATATTGGTGTTTCAAACATATTTATTATATATAGATTTCTTATAATTCTCGGTAAATGATTATCTAATATTTATAATCAATTGGTCATCTTTCCTTCTTGTGGTCTATTAATAGAGACATTGTTTTAGTTAATATAAGTGCTTTAATCTAAAATGGTGCTTGTGATTACTTATTTTAAGTTGATTGAATACATAAACTACTTTTGAATTTTTAAGCTTAATTAAAAGAATAATTTTGTAAATCTATATGTTAACATTCGATTAACAAACTATATGTTACTCAAAACATAAAGATATAAAATCATATATCGAAGATCTTATATTCTGGCCCGTCTTTACACGGGCTTGAAACCTAGTATAAATACAAAACTAACTTTCATTAACATAATTAGAAGATCATAGCCTTTTATTTCAAAACTAAATCTTAGTCATTTATTTGATCAAAGTTAAATCTTTGTATTTATTTAATCAAAGTTAAATCTTAGCATTTATTTAATCAAAATTAAAAACTCAATTTTAATTAAAGATGGTCAAAGTTGAAACTCAATTGTAATTTACATCTTCTATAATTTAAATTTATTATCCAATCAATTTATTTAATTATATCATACGCATTATAGTTTAATTATATAAAAATAATAGCATACTTATCAAATCCAATCTCCTTAAGTATACTTTAATTATAGTTTAATAATATTGATGCATATAATAGTTTAATATTTTGGCTTTTCTTGATTAAAAGGTTGATTCAATTATAACTTTTATATAAATTAATGTTTTCGAATTAACTTCATTTATGCCTTTTTTTTAAATTTTAAAGTATTTAATTTGTCCATTCTAATTTACAAATATCATCTTTACTATTTATAACAATTTTAGTATATCATATTCAATTAAATTTTTAGTTTTATTATTTTAAATTTAAACATTTTAAAATTTTAATAATCAATAAAGATTTGACCTTATTGTCTCTAACTGTAACAATTATTATCAATGGATTGTACAACAAATACAATCACGTCTCGTCGTATCATGAGAGCACAAATCTGTTGTGCCCCTCGCGTTGTCGCTTCCTCTACTGATATGAGTGTTAATACCATCTTTCGCTATATATTAATTCTAATTAATTTTCCTCGTGTATTATAAATATTTTATATTTTTATTAATTTTTAATATTTATCATTTTAAACCAACTCGTGTATCACACGAGCAACTAATCTAGTACTATCTCATATAGCATTTAAGTCTTTCTAATCCCTTATTTTTAAGTAATCTAAAATTATTAATTTTACTCTTAATCTTTACTACTATATATAAAACATACAATACTCTCGCTCCTCTTACTCTTAAAACTTCTTAAAATTCAATCAACATTAAATCTCATCCCTTTTTTTTATCTAAACTAATATCATCCATACAGTATTTAACCATTTCACTTTCCTAATTAACTTAAAATTTTTATTTTTTTTAAAATATACTCTCTCAGTAACACATAATTTCCAAAATCTTATTAACTTCTCCATCTTTAATTTATAAATATAAATATTTTTTCTTATTTTAATATTTTTTAGAATTTATTTTTTAAATTAATAAAATAGTTGATACAAATATATAAAAAAAATTGAGAAAAACGGAAATGTTGCTGAAAACTTTTTCGTAACATTAAATCATGCGAATAACATATCAATACATTTTTAAAAAAATATATTACAAAACAGAAACTATTTTTCGCCGCAGCATTGCGCGAATACATTGCTACTATTAAATTAAATAAGAACTATTAGATAAAACAACTATTTAGTGAAGTTATTTATAATTGTATACCATATTAATAACAAAACCTTTTAAGATAAAGATTTTAAAAAATCAAATTAATGAAAATTAACTTAATAATTAGAAATAATAATAATGGAACTATTCTTTTATATATATATATATATATATATATATATATTCTATCATATAATAAATATATTAACTGAACTATTAAAAATGACATATAATTATACTATTAAATCTGAATAACATATAACCTAAATTTATAAAAAGTACTTGATTTTTTAAATGGGTAATGTACTTAAAATAAAAGAGTTATAATGGCATCACTCTTGTTAAATTTTACCATTCATGTGAAATTTTATTAACTCATTATAATTTAGAAAAAAAACACACTATCCATGTTTTAAAAAGGGACACGTTATCGAGAAAAACTATTAGTCACCGATGTATTACGCGGATACAACGATAGTGTGTGTGCCTATATATATATATATATATATATATATATATATATATATTTCAAATTACTAATAATTGGCGTATATATAATTGACGCATTAATGAGAGAAATTTTAGGCAAATCAGGTCTTGCATATTAATGACAATCCACCCGGAAGCAATTTACATTTGAAATATATATATATATATATATATATATATATATATAAATATATATATATATATATATAAATATATATATATATATATATATATATATATATATATATATATATATATATATATATATATATATATATATATATAAATAACCAAAGTACCCTATTAATGTTCATTAATATAGGTATTTTGGTGAATTATATTTACCTAACCGTAAATTGAGTCATGGCTAGCTATCATTTATTAATTTGTAAGGCTTGATTTTTCAAAATACAGCTCATTACTACATAAGTGTTAATGAGCTAATCATTAGTACATAATGAGCCGTTAAAGATTTGTAGCTATTGATTTATCTTAATGCAAGGCTAAACCGTTCTTACTATGAGTACCGCAGGAATCAATCTTGACCATTGATTAAAATAAATCAATGCATTAAATTTAAATATTCATTAGAAAACCTAAAAAAGAAGCTTAATTTAAAATAGAAGTTATACCTTTTTAATAATCACCATAATATGCCCTTTAATGAACAAGTCTTAAAAAGATACATGCAAATTTGTGATTTAAATCTTTCCTTGCTGATGTCATATTTAGATAAAAACAAATAAACATATGGAGTAAACCATCTACAAAAAACCATCTCATTGAACCAAAACAAATGTGATGAACACGCTAATTGTACTTTTCATAAATTCAGTTATAATCTATATATATATTAAAAGAAAATCAAATATGAGAAAGTTTCCTTAAATAAATTCTCAATTAACCAATTGCATCCCATCATTTTATCAATTTTGACTAAAATCACTAATTTTGACTACCATTATTAGTAATACCCGGCTATGCGTTACAAATAGGTATTTTGACCCGCTTTTTATTACACGCGGGTCCACATTACCCGAATTCAAACATTACCGCTTTATCGAACTCAGTTTAACCTTCTCTTCTTCGACAAGCATTTCGAAGAAACCCTAAAATTAACTTAGGCTATTTCAGAGGCGTCACATTTTCTCAAGGATTCCGAGAGGTAATATTCTTGATTCAGTGTAATTCATCATCTTCTTCTTCATTTTGTTATTTTTTCTTGATTTGGTTCGGATTTCCTTCGTGTTAACAGCGCTGTCAATAGCATCTAGGTACGGATTTGTGTAGGTATTTTTCTTGAATCCTATTCCTTTGAATTCATCCGATTTTACATTTTGTTCATTGATTGTCTTTTACAGATTAGGTTTGGTTGATCAAGTTCCAACTAGAATTGATTTTATCATCATTTGGTCCATTGATTTTTTATTGGTGCATACGTAGGATCGATTTTTTTTACATCAAATTTGGGCTTTGTTTATCAATTTCTTCTGAAGTGGATTCATTATCATATACCAGCGGAAAATAAAGCTTCTTTACGATTATTCCCATTCTGTACGGATATTCCCGTTTATTTGGTAATAATTTCCCTTTTCATAGTATGTATATTGCTCTGCGGCTTAAGTTATGAACTCTCTTTTTACAAGTATACGTACAGTCATGATTCTACCAAGAAACATATGGTGAATGGTGATAACCCAAAAGAGATGACGGTTTTTATGCTATCAAGATTCACTCCAAGTTTGCCAATTTCATCTGCTGATGATAATTCTTCCCCTGAAAGAGTATATTATAGGTGATGCTAATCCATTCAAGCAATTGTATTTTCAATTAAAATTTAAGAATCATATTAAGTTGCATGTTTAATGCATTCTTTCTGGACAAAGTGCAACTGGGACATGTATATGCACGTCTTATTTATTTATTTATCTTTTATGGGGCAGTTCTGCAAGATCTTTATATTACAACTGAAAATGATAGAGGATTACTTCAAACAAGCAATTGAAGCTTCCCCATATGAATGGTAAAATGATGAACATGAATGTTCTTGAAGCTTTAGTTTTGTTGATTGAATTATGATTATTGTAGTGATGAATATTGATTTGATATTTGATTTGATGATGAAACAGCCATATTTTGGCTTCTTATGCTGGGTTCCTTTGGGAGGCTGAATGAAGATGAAGATGGCAAAACAAAAGGTCTAATTTTGATTTGTAAGTTGCATCCGCCTCAAATTAAAACCCACGTTTTTGTTGGAGAAGAGCCCACTTTTGGGTCCTGAGGTTTACCAATTGACGTCATTGATCTTGCATTGCTTGGCAAGTACCTCAGGAGAATGATGTTATTCTTCGTATTACAGAGGTATAAACCAGAAATTTGTCTCATTGCTCTTAATCACAGTGCGGCGTATTTCTATTTTGCTTTATTATTTAGTTTAAAGGTAATTAGGGGTTTGACTTGTGAATATTTGGTAAAATCAATTAGGGTTTAGGCGGTTCATATCACTCAATTCAACGTATTTTATTTGTTTGTGTCTATCAAAGCACTGATCCATAAAATTAATAAGGTTTCATATTAGCCTGTACTTAGTTCGTTTTACAAAAGTAGATAAACACTTTTGATTTCAATTGGGGTAATAAACTTTCAAGAGGCTAATAGTTTGTAGTTTAATTTGTTAGAGTGTTCATTTACTTTTAGGTTTGAATCAGTTCAAAGTGTTTTTAAATCTTTCATTTGGTATCACATGTTAGTTGAAATTAAGAGTTAATAGATAAGTGTGCAGCTTTATATTTTCAACTTTAGTGTCAAAGTGCAATGGAGCTTTTAAGTTTGACATAAAGAAAATAAACCATTTTTAATTAATTCTAGGAGTCCAAGTCTCAAATCTAAATAAAGTTGTAGACTTATCTATTAACTCTTAATTTCTTCATATATTTGCGTATTATCTCCTGTTTTTAATTCTAGAACCCTCCTGATTTGTTTAAGAATGCCTTACTTCCAGATATCCCTGTAAGGATCATAGTTTTTTGTGGTAACCAAATATGGGTTTTTAGTGTTGGACGTGATTCATCATCCGGGAATCTTCAAGTGTACGGGAAGACTCTTAAACAATTCTTGAAATTAAAAGAAGTTGAATTCGGTCACATTTTTCAATTTGTAATTGAAGACAGATACATTATCTTCCCCGACATGCTTAGTCCGCACTCGGTCATCTTTAGTATCACAACAGGTTGTTCACCTCAAATGTTTATTATATTATATCTCATGAAATTAAATATATTCAATATTGTTTTAATATTTATTACTAACTGACAGATTATTCCAAGTGGATTTTGGTAGAACATAAATTTGTGAAAAAGTTTATGATTGTTAGAGATATCAGATTTTTTTTTGTCAATTTTTGAGATGATGAACATGAGAGAGGATTTGGGGGTCAATACCGGGAAGTATTGTACAAGGCCCTTGGCCTTTATGAAAAATGTTTTCTGGTCATACAATACTAGATTGAAGATTCTATGTTTTAGTTGAAGGTATATAGTCCCAATGGCAAACCATAGAAGAGTGATTTTCTTCATGGTTATCTATGTTTTTCCATTCTTGATTTTGAAGTCAAGATCTCCATTAAAGGTTTCCCCTGGGTATGCTCTATTTCAGGTTCATTTGTTAAGCTGTTGCTAATTTAAGTTCACTAACAATGCTACTCTGCTTGTGAACCTTTCGATAATTTGTTAAAATTTTATGCACTAAAGCTTTATTGATTGTTAATTTTGTGAAGAGAAATATATGATTTTTCAGTATGCTGTTTTTAAGTAATATATTTTGATCCTACATTATTTTTGTATTTTAAGATTGTCTAATTTGGTATCTTTACAGACTTAGGGCCTACCACAGAGGTATTTCTCTTCTATTTTGGAACATTAAGAAGTCTACTTTGCTAAAGGAGTAGACTTTTACCAACTTTATTCAGGTACCCGGTAATGAACACAAGTCTCATCTATAAGTTCTTTATTTGGTTATTTTTCTTGGTTACAAATTTGTAATATGGATGTTTGACACTTTTTAACGTACTTCAAAAGTCTTCTTTTATATAACAAGTTATCGTTTCGGGTTTACTTATTTAAGATACATTATTTACTCTTTAAATTGAAATTCTAATTTTCTTTAATTATTTTATATCTATCAGTTCATACAGATTGTTTGGGTTCAATCAGTTCACCAGCGTTTCGAATTTGTATATAAAGTTCTACAACGAATATGATTAATTGTTTTTATTGGTTTTTTAAAGAATTTGTATATGTGTGTAATTTTATTTATTGTATAAAACTAATTACTTTTTACTTCATGTATCATACTTAACACATTTATTAAGTACTTTTCTTTTGTTTAGGAAAATATTGCTTAATATTTAATTTTAAATTACCCGTGCGTGCACGGGTCCCTAAATCTAGTCTAATTACAAAATAATTTTATCCTAAAAGAAACTCAAAGTAATATTATGAACTAAATCATTTAAAAACCATAAAAACAAAAAGTATATTAAAAGCTTACACGGTCATAAAAACACAAATTTGCATTTTAAATCTTCCCCTACAACGGAAAATCATACCAAAATTTTTATATTTCTCTTGTTTACTGATGAAGACACATAAAAATAAAAAATGCACATAAGAAAAATTGAAAACAGAACATGTGTTCAGGTTTTGAACCTACAAAGAACATTTCACTCGAGTAGACAGAGATGAACTAAACTGAAATTTAAATTCTAGGAAGTTCACTAGTAGCAGCAAACAAATAAACAAACATAATAATTAACATTTATATACATAATCAACACTGTAAAAAAAAAAATACATGATGCGATTCAAGGAAAATATTTCTAACTTTGAAACCCTGTTACGACGCTATCATTACTAATATATAAATCATTTAATATTCTCTTTCCTCCGATCCTTTAAAAATTCTTAAATTAAATCAAAATGACATCTTAACCTTTCATTTTATTTAAATTAATATTATCCAGTCAATCTTTAATCATTATACTTTCTTTCTTAATTTACTTTAACTTTTTATTCATTTAAAATATAATCTCACACAAACACAACTATCCACCCATATCAACACAATTTTGAAAATTTTATTAATTTCTCTCTCCTTATAAATCTTTTTTTAGAATTTATTTTTAAAAATTATGAAATAGGTGATGAAAACAAAAGAAATTCGAAAAATACGAACATCTTGCTGAAGAAATCTTTTTTGTAACATTGGAATCACGTCAAATATATAACATATTATTATATTATGTAAGCAACATGTTAAAAAATAAAAACTATTCACCGCGATATTATTATACGCGTACGATGTTGGTATAAACAAAAATAATAGAAAATAAATCTAAGGATGAATTTGGACCACCTAGAACACAAAATAGACCAAAATAATAAAATATTAAATATAAAAAATGATGATGGGGCAGTGGTGGAGATGGCCACTTATGGAAGAACATAGCTGGCAAAGCCCATTGTTCATTTTTGGATGCAAAGAAAAACACACACATAGCGACTCGAGTGATGTACCTACAGCCCCGGCGAAGGTTTCAATTCCTCTTCTTAGCTTATCGACGCCGCCATGAAGATTTATGGAGAGAGAGAGAGAGAGAGAGAGAGAGAGAGAGAGAGAGAGAGAGAGAGAGTAAAGAACACAAAGTCATCGTAGTAGAAAAATGGAGCGGCACCGGTGGATCAATCAACGCCGAGCAGTGGCCAGTGGTGATGTTAAGATTTCTACATTCTACCATGGAGATTTTGAGAAGAAGAGAGATATATGAAGAAATGAGGATTTGAAAGTGATGGTAGAGAAAGAGATGTTAATTAGGGCATTGTTTTTTTGTGTTTAAAGTAATATAATACCCTTTTAGTATTTATTTTAATAGTCTTATTTTGTTAACTGATAACTAAAATACCAACAATCAATTATAATAATTGATTAAGTGATCAAAGGGTCTCAATTACTTCTCATACTTTTCGTGAATTTTAAAGCTTTCATTTGAATCTACTCATATATATCAATACTATATTATAAAGTATTTAAAATTTAAATAAGTTGAAATTACATTAATGCTTCTCTTAACCCTTTCACATAACAAAAGAAAGTATATATGTTGTAATTTTTGTTTTACTTTCTAAGTACACTCCTACTTAATGGTTAGAAAAATTGAATTCAATTAAATTCAATTACTGTAACTATAATAAAGTCTCTACTTACAACTAAATAATACCTATAATATCAATAATCGAATATGATTATATGTGTCATACTATAAATTGAAGTAGTTTGAATTTAGGAGATTTAAACTATCCAAAATTTGGTATTGATTAAATTATGAATTAGATTAAATTTAAATAAAAAAGTAAGTTATAGAATTACAGTAAATTAGATTATAAATACTATTAATTTGTAAAAAGATAAGCATAGATAGGTAAAATGGTTCTTGTTATAATTAATCCAATCAAATTATAATATATTTTTATAAACAAACCATACTCTATAAACAAATTACTTTGCAAAAACATGAACTCCGGATGGAATATCATGATCAAAAGATTCTAACATATTTTTTTTAATTGCGTGACTTTTTTTGGGACGAGATGAAATCAAAAAACTGTCGTTGCTCCACTTATATTCAACTTCAACCTATCACCCAAGTTAATGTCATGAGATATCATAGATTTTATGTAATTAACAATAAATTCTATCTCATCATAGACATCGATAGTTACCTTTGACATATGCTGATTAACACGGGTAAGATTGTAACACCCTGAAAAAGGGCCTAGCAGTAAACAGTTGTACCTTGTGTTAAAGTGCTTGTACAGTGACTTTAAGTGATTTTAATTAAAGCGTTTTAAGTGACTAACGTGTTATGTGTTAATTAATGTGATTATGTGAAAAGTGTTGTAAGTGTCTAAAAGTGATAAATTGTTAAACGGTTTCGCGTAATGATTTCGTAGATATCCCCGTTAGTTGAAACAGGATGACGTGTGTCAAGTTGTAAGTTGAAAAGGGGAACAAAATACCCTGTTGTTTAATTAAGAGAACCACAGTCGGTTCTTATGTTTCTTCTTATCCCCTGATGTTGCAAGCACATAGTATACACACATACATACTCACGATTTCAAACACACACACACACACACACACACACACACACACACTTAAAGTCTCTCAAGCTTTTGAAAGAGATCAAAGAGGAACGGCTTGTGGGTGATTCTAACTACGAAATTTGGCGCTCAAATCTGTAATATCTCCATGTTACTGTTAGTGTTCTTCCAAGTAATAACCTAGTTTTGGTGTTTGAAAGGATTACACCATTTTGGTGGTGTAATATGTGTTTTTGTGATTTGTTTGTGTGTTAAGTGTGTTTGTAAGTTCTAATGATGATAAACAAAAGTGTACAAACGATTGAATCTGGTTTTCAATCGAGTTTTTGTGTCAAAACTCGTATTTGCAGAAGCTGTGTAAAAAAAAGTCGTGGGTCTGTTGTGTTGAACACCCTTGCGGTCGCAAGATATAGTACTTGCGGCCGTAAGCAGGTTGTATGGTCCTTGCGGTCGCAAGCTTGGGTCCTTGCGGTCGTAAGGGTTGGTTTCGTTGGTTTACCGCCTATGGGTGAAGGAAATGAGACTTACGAACGTAGGTACATAACTTGCGGTCATAGTCAACCTTGGAACCATGTGTAACAGCCGTGGTTTTCGAATTTTGGGATTTACAAAAAACTTTTCTAAACAATCAGAATCGTCGCAACAGAAGACTTTTAAAACATCATATTTGTTAAAACAGGTAAACTATTTTAACTACACACTAACATGAAAACCACCGTTACTTCGCAAAATACAACATTGTCCAAAAAAAAACCAAGAGTACCACATCATCACAAGTCGGTTTCATAATTATTACAAACATAAATATACTACCTATCAGCATGCCCGATTTACCTCAAGCATGCCCGACAACCGCTAGGGTTCCGTGGTCCGTCTGCACTGGCATAAGTTCACTAAGCGTGTCTGGCAAGTATGGCACAAGACGGGGCGCGACTCCCGCTTGTACCCACGCCCCCGTGATCCGCCCGCTGTAGCTACTCCGACATAAGTCGTTCGAATGAAAGTACAACCTGTGCCCCCATCACTAGGCCCTCCTTTCACCCTCGTGGTATCATGCATTTTGACCTTAATCTTTAGTCAAACACCACTCCAGTGTACAAGCACATAAAACACAAGTACACCATGTGTTGCAATGGTTATCTACAAAACCCGACAACTAAACATCTCTTTGCTAGCAAATCCTAGAAGGCACACTTTTCCTACTAGGCATCGTATTTTCATCCTTGAGAGTATCTACCCCACCCGTAGCATCATTTTACATCTTATAACCTCGCAACCATCATTTCGATTCATCATAATCATCAATACATATATCTATATGCATGCAACTCATCAAACTCGTAAATCATTTGCATGTCATCGAAAATATATTGCATGCATCAAGATCAAACATATAAACAAACATAAACATTCATATCTAGTTAAATCATCTTAAAAATCGAGTTACTTTCGAAAATCGATTTTGTCTTTGTGCTCGGTTTTGAAAAATAACTGAACTCACCTTAAATCGGAGAAATAAACCTCTACAGATGTAGATCTACTATGCCTCCCACACGTATCGTTAAAAACTGATCTTGCATGCAACCGAACACTCTTCAAGAACTCCAAAAATGAAACCCCAGTCGAATTCTAACTCGAAATGGTGTAACCATATTTCCCGTATCTCACAAATATGTATAAACCAAACCCCGACACTAAGGTATGCTAAAAAACCCTTGAAATCAGTGTTTATTTTTACAAAGTTTCTGGATGGAAGACAAGAGAAATGGTGAAAATGGCTAACAAATGAAGACTATTTATAGGCAAAGATGTGTCTTCTTCTCATGCCATGTGTCCCCTACCTTTTGCCACCTTTCACCAGGTGTTGACACATGTCTTTAAGTGTTGACACATGTCTACCAACTTCTTATTTTTTTACTTTTCTTTATTTCTCCAACTTTACTTTCTTTCTTTTAATAATAATATCCATAATTATTATTAATTACTAAATGAACACCGTAATATTATTTATTCCTTCTAAATAATATTAAATAAATTCCCAAAAATTCCGGTCGTTACACCATGCTTGCGGGCAAAAGGATGTCCCTTGCGGCCGGAAGCATTGGTTTATGGGAAAAGACCTCTTGCGGTCGCAAGGGATACCCTTGCGGTCGTAAGGGATGTTCTTAGGGGGCCCTTGCGACCGTAAGGCTTGTACTTTCGATCGCAAGCAGGGATCCAGTTCTGAGAGTTTGTTTAACTTGTGTTCTAAGCCTAAGTGTGCTATGTATACGTGATAACCAACATGTGTATGATGTGTTAGATAATCTTGAAGAACCCGAGGACACCGAGCACTATATTTGTTTCTTGTAAACTCTAGGTGAGTACCGGTTTCCGATGAGACTCAGTAAGTAGGTCATCCGTTGCTTATGTGATATATGCTACCATGCTTAGACATGTGTATGCGCAAGGTATGATGTGATACAGTGATATATGCTATGCCATGTGATATAACTTGTGACTTGTGATATGCATGCGTACTGTGGACCCTATATGGGTCAACTGTGTTTGTGATTCTTGTCTGGACAAATGGCGTGGTTGAGGTCAGTAGCTGATGCGGCTGGATCGCCGAGTGTTATTCGGGATCAACGGTACTCGACGACGATTTTCGGGTTAAAGGTTCTGCAGGCCGCCGGTACTCGACATACAGTAAAGGTCTTGGTCTATGACCAGATCCGAATCGAGTCCTTGTGGCTCAAACGTGTTGGTGGGCTGCTCTTCGCTCCCCCACCTGTGCGATTGGATGTGACTGATTCCCCAGCTAAGGTCGTTGATCTGGACTAGCTATCTCGCGAGATATGACCCTGCTAACATGTCAGCGCACCGCTACGTGATAGCTTAGCTTTGTGTGCCATATTGTGATGTGATAACATGCTTATTGATGCTTATGTGAATTTCTTGATAGATTGTGTGAAGGGATAGTGTACACATGTCATCACATCCGTAGACACTATGAGTCACTAAAGGGTCACACAGCTGCACACCTAACTCATGAACTAGGAATAATTCAATGTGTATAAAATAGATAATTAATAGTTAATTAATTATCAGGAAAGAAGGAAATGATAAATGGATATTTATTAAAGAGAAATGTTATTAAATATTAGTTAAATATTTAATAAATAAAGTTTGGTTATGAATTATTAATTAACAGTTGTTTAATTAATAATAACTAAACTTGGAGGGCTTGTTTTGTAAGAAGATCAAAGTTATTGATCTTGGACCGGGTTTTAAGGTCCAAAGGGTTTAGGCCCAAGAGATAATTATATAAGGGTTTTAAACCTAATAATTATCTAATCCTAATCACAATCTACAAAACAAACAACACAAGCCTGTCCTCTCTCTCTCTCCCTACCTTCGGCCGAACACCACCCCACGGTGGTCTCGGGTTTCTTCCGGCGGCGGACACCGGCGGACGACAGCGGTGGCGCACGGAGGCCATGGCGGTGGTGCCCTGCGGCTTTTGCGGCGCAAAACCAAAGGGCCGAGAACCCCTTTGCGGCGGTTCTTTTCGGCGGCGGCGGTCAAGGGCAAAGACCAAGAGCGGTTTCTGTCAGGTATCGTTTATACACACGTGTTATTCAGTTTTGGCGGTCTAGCAGCCAGTTATAGAGTCTAGTAGCTGTGTATCCCCCTTCAGCAGTTTCAGGGTATAATTTCTATCCATTAGAAATAATTGATATTATATTGCATGGTATATCTGGTTTTATGATTCTTTTTTTGTTTCCCCATCTGATCCAGTTGGGATCCTGGGAATGAGATTTGCAAGTTATTTTTCCGCTGTGCTTTATTGTACCCTGTAAATCCCTACAGTGGTATCAGAGCCTGATTGTAGGCTTGATGGGGAACAAGTTGATGATAATTATATATTGTGTATATATGTTTTGCAAAAATTAGTATTGTGGTTAAGATCAAGTTTATGATCTGTTACCTGATTAAGTTTCCAGATATGCTGTTTATATATATTGTTATATATATTTTCGTGTGAAACTTTTGTTATTGGTTCAAGGATCAAGTTCTGATCTTTTTACCATTAAAGTTTTCAGTTTGCTGTTTATATATTGTTTATATATTAACTGCGTGAAACTTGGTATTTGGTCAAAGGTCAAGGTTTATGACTTTTAACCAATTAAAGTTTCCAGATTATTTGTTTTTATTATTTATACATTTATTATGCGAGAAACATTGGTTTATGGTAAAAGGTTAAAGTTTTGACTTTTAGCCGGATAAAGTTTCCAGTTTATATGCTTAATATATATATGTATTAATTGTGTGTGAAACTTGTGGTTATTTAAAAGTTCAAAGTTCTTGAATTTTTAAATCAAGTTTCCAGCTTTATTATTATGTATTTAATAACATTATTATTTAACCTGTGAGGTATTTTTTTGTTTTTATCCAGTTTGAGATATTTAACAAAAGGCCCAGTTTCAGGCCCAGTGTGAGGTCCAGGTTAAAATGTTGGGGATTAACACAAAACCAATTTGTATTTTGGTGTTAAAGATTTAAGTTTGAATCTACCCGGAATTTTATATATATATATATATATATATATATATATATATATATATATATATATATATATATATATATATATATATATTTGATGGTTTATAATGCATGTATTATTTATTTTTCCCGATACGCAATTGGTTTTTTTATTATTTTAAGCCAAACGCCTAAAACCTAGTGGATCAAGTTTGTGGTTATTTACTTTATTGTTTGTGGATTGGTTTATATTTATTATTTATCTGGTGTGGGGAGGCCTGCGTGCCATTTACAGCCCCTATTCAATTTTGTAAAAGTATTAGTTTTAGCGGGCCTGCGTGCGTTTGAATTATTATGTAATAGGGCATTAGTTTTATCAAAATTGTAATAGGTTAGTTTGATATTTGTAAATGTAATTTTGGAACCAGTCAAGACAAGGATCAAGACAAAGGAGAGAGGACGTCACGGATGCTGGAGCCAGTGGGAGCATCAACATCAAATTCATGCCATGTGTGTTGTATGATCCACTTAGGGTTTGACTCTTGGGGTACTTAATTTTTAATTAAGTAACAATGATGGTCAAAAAGGCGTTATGTGTGTTGGCTTATTATTGCTATTATTAATTGCGTGGTTGTAATTTAGTTATATATAGGGCACGCACGTCATTAAATTCATATACATATGTAAAGGATATCTTAAGATGAAAAGTTTTTTCACTTAAAAAGATTATAAGTTTTATAAGTTTTGTAAAACGGTTAAAACTGGCAATAGTTTATTTTTGAAACAAATTAACCCTTTCAAAATCTTAGACCAGTAGTGCTACCCATCTAATGGTACACCTTTCCTGCTCCCAGTACTTTGGTGTGTTGTCGTGCCCAAACCGTGCACACCGGGTTCAAACTGATGTGGGAAGGGGGTGAAAGACTTTGCGATTCCCTGATGTGACGAGCCCAAAGTGCACTTAAGAGGACTAAATAGGTACGAATTATTGTTTCATTCGATGTCCCAAGGATATAGGAGTCGTGTTTTGGTTTAAACACGATCGGTATGGTTTATACCCACCAGAAATAGCACGGGGTCGGTGTTGTCGTGCCCAAACCATTCACCGACACGTGTGAAATATGGATCCTATTCTAAAATACATTTATTTAAAGGGTTATAAATTATTTTAGAGGAATTAAATTACTAAAATGTTTATTTCTTGCTTTTACCGTAGATGTCGATATTATCTGTTATACCGTTTTATACACCCGATGAGTCTCTTAGCCTCATCATGAGCAAGTGGGAGCTTTCAGGTCCAAACTTTATGGTTTGGAAATTGCACTTTAGGAATATCCTAAGGGCGCATGGAAGGGTGTACATAGTAGATAAACCTCCTCTAGCACGACCTGACTATTCTGCTCAGGATGAAGAGTATGATACATATTATAAGTATCTGTCTGATGAGTCTGACGTCATGTCAATTTTGATACTCTCCACAAAGTCTGACTTTTCAGATGAATTAAAGAATAAGTCAGTGTTTGAGGTCGTGCAGGATCTAGATGAGCGCTTCAAGGACAGTGAGCGCTATGGACGCTTTCTACTCATGAAGATGAAAGAAGGCCAGTTATTAAGTGATCATCTCATTAACATGAGAAGGCTTTTTGATTGCTTGATGATTCTGGGATCACAAGTCAGTGAGCGTGAGCTTGTGATGCTCTTGGTCGGTACCCTAACTGACCGCTATCAGGCAGAGGTAGTGGATAAGTTTGGTGAACCAGATACAACAGTAGTTGGTATGCACGAGTTCTTAATGTGCATAGATGACCAGGACCACCCGGACCCCTTTGATGCAATAGTAGTTGATTCAATGGAGGAAGACAACTGGATTGATGAGCTACTAGACGTTTGTTGCACGGATGGCAGTAGCAAGGATATTTGCGAGCACTCACTCGACATTGATCAGCTGGACATCGGTTCTACCGATGAGTCAGGTATCTTTATGATAGATTGCTTAGTTACTTCATTTGAATCATGGGTACTTGATACCGGATGTGGTCATCACATTTGCAATCACTTGTAGGGATTCAAGAGAAGTAGGAAACTAAGGAAGGGGGACATGGACCTAAGGGTAGGCAAAGTGTAACACCCTCTTACCCGGCCTAG
The DNA here is from genome assembly GCA_947179395.2 of Pulicaria dysenterica. Classification (NCBI taxonomy): domain Eukaryota; kingdom Viridiplantae; phylum Streptophyta; class Magnoliopsida; order Asterales; family Asteraceae; genus Pulicaria; species Pulicaria dysenterica. Next base: position 47,582,690 of record OX359294.1, on the reverse strand, counting down.
ATTAGTTAAGGTAATTGATTAAATTAAGTTTGGTATTCAATATAATTATGTGGATAATTGTTATTATGTCTAATTGGTAAATAACTATTTGTATATTAATTTTAGATAATTAATTTAAATTAATATAATTAGATAGTGGATTTTGTGAGGTGGCCGGTTTTGGTGTTTAACCACCACCTCACCATCTCTTTCTCACAATTACATGCAATTACCAAATTAAGTGTGTGTGTGTTCTTAAACACTCTCGGCCGAAAGAAAGAAAGAAGAAAGGAATCAAACCAATTTGATCATTAATATTGCATGCAATTAGATTTCTGAATTCATAACACTAACAAGGTTAGTTTACTGATTTGAATTGGTTAGTTGTTATTTGTTTTCGGTTTTTGAGTATTAATATGAATTCCGATTGATTTTGGCGAATTGATGAATTAGGATGAATGCATGATAGAATTTATTATTTATACATGTTATTTATATGTTTAGAATGATTCCTGGAAACATATATAACTTGCATGCTTAAAATCAGTAGTGAATTAAGTTAGAAATCAATAATGGGGATGAACACTTGAATTAGTCGGAATTGGGGTTTGAATGAGTCGGAATTGGTGAATTCTGACAGAATGACTCGGAATTGGATTAAATCCGACTAAACACTTATAGATTTTTTCCTTAACTCTTGTACACGGAATTGAATTGGGTCGGAATCCGACTGATTATATAAGGACTGCCTTAGCATTTACTCGGAACCCCATTCTCTCGGAATTGTCATTTACTCGGAATCCTAATTACTCGGAATTGTACCTTTAATCGGAATTTGAATAATGAGTCGGAATTGTCCAATACTCGGAATTGATGAAAGCCCTAACATTATATCGGAATTCTATTTCCTCGGAATTCAGTTGATCGGATTGTACCATTACTCGGAATTGAACATGTCTCGGAATTTGGTATTCAATCGGAATTGGATCATTTACTCGGATTATGTCTATGCTTGGATTTGGATTATGATTCTATCGGAATTTGGTCTTCTACTCGGAATCCGACTTTAATCGTATTTGAATACAGTCGGAATTGATAATTTGGAGATAAACATGAATTGTATATCTATTTGGATTTATGTATGATGGATATATATATGTATAAGTGTATATACATGAGAACATGAATAAATATGATATTTATTATTGGATCAGTATTATGAATTGAATACTGACTTGGGTTACTTCAATCTCAGGAACTGAGAAGTCTCAGTGAATTTAGTCATCTGAGTGTGCCAAGGTTTTGAAGACTTTGGTGAGTGGATTTATATCTTTTGATATACAGGATATGATATTCTATCTGGAATGCTCTTGTTTGGATTGTATATACATGTTATTTGGAGATCAACATGATGCTGGGCCTGTTGCTTGGGGAATTACCGTATCAGATCTTGATGTACATTTGTTGTACACAAGAAGGCTGGTATTGTAATCCATGTTAGCTGGGGGTTTTGGCCGACCTTGGTTGTAGGTGGTTGCAACACCGCCGGTTCTCCTGGGATTTATGAGCTATTTGGGTTTAGGCATGTTTGCCTTGTTTATGATTAGATATTGGTTCCCTCACTTAGCTTTGTGCTAATTCCCCACTAGATTGTTTTGCAGATTCTCTTTGGTGAGCTTGATGCTTTTGGGCTGGGAAAATGGACGGACCAATACTCTGATGTCAAGTTTTTGTTAGAGCCTGTTTTTGTATTAACACTGTAAAAGTCTTTGTACATCAAACAAGTTAACTTTTTGTATCTATTATGTAATTAAGATAATTATATGTAATTAGCTTCCGCGTGCAGTAAATTATATGTTTAAAAAGTACGGTGTTATAAATTGGTATCAGAGCCCTGGTTTGAGGATTTGCATGAATGATTTGTGCAATACTCGAACCTAGGCTCTGGTCAGTCCAATATTCCCAGGGTGGGTAATTAGTAGTGTAGCTTTGAGGGTAGTTAGTATGTTTTAACTAACGGATTATATCTAACCATTGGTGAGATGCTGTGTATAGCATAGAAAATGGCTGATAACGTGAACCAGACAACTACCCCTGCGTCCCCCAGAAGGAACAACCAATCCTCCACTGCAGCCAATGAGCAGCACAACAGAGCCGGTACTTCTCACAACGGTGAATCTGATCAACAAGAATATGTGTTGCAGTTGGAAGATACTTTGCAAACACTTAGGGATCTGGTTCAGGAATTGGAACAACAACAACAGCAAACTCAGTCCTCACAGCAAACACAAACTATTCATATGCCCAGGGAGTCGGCTGTGTTTACCCAATCTATACCACCACCTGTTTACTCAGCTGCACTGTTTAATACCGTGTCAACACCATTTGGAACCTTACCGTTTGTGTCGATGCCACCTGTGTCTCAACCATACCAAACCCAACAACAGTATCAACCCCAACAAAACTTCTTTATTCTCTGGTACCCAACTAAAGGAGGTTACAAACTGAGGTGTCAATACAAAGATTTCATGGATTGCCAGCCACCCGAATATTCCGGAAGTTCCAACCCTACAGATACTTTGAACTGGTTGAGAGAAACAATTAAAGCATTGGATACCTGTAATTGTGAGGAGTCTGACAGGGTAATATTTGCAACAAAGAGACTTAAGGGTCAAGCTGCGACATGGTGGGATTCCTTAACTGCTCATCTATCCAGGGAAGTGGTGAACTCTATTACTTAGGATCAATTCCAGGGCAAATTCCTTGAACAGTTCTGCAATACTTACGACTTGTCTAAAGTAAAGCGGGAATTTTTAGATCTGGCTCAGGATGACAGGATGTCCGTAGATGAGTTAATTTCAAAGTTTAATGAGAAGTTAAGGTTTGCCAAACAGTGGGTTCCTCATGAGCCTTCTCAAATCGATCATTTTGTTCAAGCAGAGTAATCAGAACCGAGGGGGTCAGAAATCAAAAGGTTCGGGGTCTTTTCAGAACAAGCCGTGGTGTAAGCCATGCAACTCTAGTCACACTGGTCCTTGCACAGCACAGACGTAACGATGCTTACGATGTGGTGGGTTTGGTCATGAACCATCTGCTTGTCGGTTTAAAACAAATGTTTGCTGGAACTGCCATGAAGAAGGTCATAGAGCTGGGGCTTGCACAAAACCGAGGCCGAAGGGGACGAGGCAGGGGTAGCCAATGTCGGGGGATTGTCTGCAGGTCTGAAACTGAAAGCTACACCTTCTGCGGAAGGTAGAGCTTTTAAGATGACTGTCACTGCGGCTGTAGAAAACAGTGATGTTATCACGGGTATGTTTATAGTAAACTCTGTACCTGCTCGTGTGTTATTTGATTCTGGTGCAAATAGATCTTTCATGTCAATAGCTTTATGTGACAAATTGAAACTGCCTATTACTGTGATTGCTTCTCCTTTAGAAGTAGAGGTAGCTGATGGTAAGTTAGTGTCTGTAACTTCTTCTGTGACTGGGGTAACTATAGACATTGATGGAACTAGCTTATCTGTAGATTGTTTACTGATGCCTATACCAGGGTTTGACTTAGTACTAGGCATGGATTGGTTAAGTCACCATAGAGCTAGTATCCAGTGTCACAAGAAACTGATTACTATTCCTCTGGCTGACGGGTCGCATGTGGTGGCTCGTGGGGATAGATCTTCTTCTTCTTTTCCAATCATCTCGTATATGAAAGCTAGAAAATCTCTAGCTAAAGGGTGTGTGTCTTTCCTGGCTTACGCGATTGATGCAAAGAAAGAGAAGAAAGCGGTTACCGATGTTCGGGTTGTATCAGAATATCCGTAAGTGTTCCCTGACGATCTGCCTGGATTGCCTCCAGTAAGAGATATTGAGTATAAAATAGATCTGATTCCTGGTACTTCACCGATCGCGAAAGCTCCGTATCGTTTGGCTCCATCTGTGATCCGAGAGATGATGACACAGATTCAAGAGTTAATTGATAAGGGGTTTATTCGACCGAGTTCTTCGCCGTGGGGTGCACCAGTTTTGTTTGTTAAGAAGAAGGATGGAACTCTTCGTATGTGTATTGATTATAGAGATCTGAACAAGAGAACCATCAAGAATAAGTATCCATTCCCCAGAATGGATGATTTGTTTGATCAGTTACAAGGAGATTCGTACTTTTCAAAAATAGATTTGAGATCGGGTTATCACCAAGTCAGAGTAGCAGAGGAAGATATACCAAAGACTGCTTTTCGTACTCGGTATGGTCATTAAAAATTTCTTGTGATGCCGTTCGGTTTGACGAATACGCCTGCAGTGTTTATAGATCTGATGAATCGTGTCTGCCGACCCTTCCTAGATAAATTTGTCATTGTGTTTATCGATGATATTTTGGTGTATTAAAAAACAGAAGGTGAGCATGATCAGCATTTGAGACAAGTTTTGGAGATTCTTAAACAACACAAGTTATATGCCAAGCTTTCGAAGTGCGAATTTTGGTTACGTGAAGTTCAATTTTTGGGGCATGTGATTTGTCAAGAAGGTATCAAAGTGGATCCATCCAAAATTGAGGCAGTGATGAACTGGAGTGTTCCGAAAATACCAACAGAGATAAAGAGTTTTCTTGGATTGGCAGGTTACTACCGTAGGTTTATCAAAGACTTCTCTAAGCTGGCTGGTCCGTTAACTAAGTTAACTCGAAAGGATGTTCCGTTTCGATGTGGTTCAGCTCAAGAAGATGCTTTTCAGACTCTGAAACATTTGTTGTGTCAAGCGCCTGTTCTTTCGTTGCCTGAGGGTTCTGAAGATTTTGTTGTGTATTACGATGTCTCTCACGCCGGTTTAGGATGTGTTTTGATGCAAAGAGGTAAAGTGATTGCTTATGCTTTTAGACATTTGAAACCGAATGAACGAAACTACCCAACTCATGATTTTGAGTTAGCCGCTGTGGTGTTTGCACTGAAACTATGGAGACACTATTTGTATGGAACCAAGTGTACTATCTGTACTGATCATAAGAGTTGCAGTACGTGTTTACTCAGAAAGAATTGAATATGAGACAACGTCGTTGGCTAGAACTGATCAAGGAATACGATTGTGAAATACAGTATCATCCGGGGAAGGCAAATGTAGTTGCAGATACACTCAGCAGGAAAGGATCTTCGGATACTGTGAAGTTTATGCGATTAGAAATAAAGTCTGATTTAGTGGATCAACTTGTGGCTGCACAGCTTGAAGCTTTGAAGGATGACAATCTGAAAGATGAACTGATGATCAAGCGACGGCATGAGTTAACTATTGATTCACGTGGTTTGAGGGTTTATCATACACGTGTTTGGGTGCCTAAGTTTGGTAACTTGAGAGAATTAATATTGAATGAAGCTCACAAGTCAAGATTGTCAGTACATCCGGGTAGCACTAAGATGTACCATGATTTAAAGACTCGATATTGGTGGACGACTTTGAAAACATATATAGCTAAGTTTGTTGAGATGTGTCACATCTGTGCTCAAGTTAAAGCTGAACATCAGAAACCTTACGGTTCGTTGAAACAGTTGGAAATACCTGAATGGAAATGGGATCACATAACGATGGATTTTGTAACGAAACTTCCACGAACACAAAAAGGGCATGATATGGTTTGGGTAATAGTTGACAGATTGACTAAGAGTGCACATTTTCTTGCTACTGCAGAAACTGCTTCATTAATTAAGTTGGCGCAATTGTATATTGATGAAATAGTATCAAGACATGGAGTTCCGTTATCAATAGTTTCGGATCGAGACTCGAGATTTGTGTCTAACTTCTGGAACAGATTGCAACAGGAATTAGGATCCAGGGTAAATTTGAGTACGGCCTATCACCCGCAAACAGATGGTCAGTCAGAAAGAACCATTCAGACTTTGGAAGATATGTTTAGAGTTTGTGTGTTAGAGTTTGGGGGTTCATGGGATTCACATCTGCCTTTGGTGGAATTTGCTTACAACAATTCCTATCACAGTAGTATCGGTATGCCTCCGTATGAAATGCTGTATGGTCGTCCTTGTAGAACTCCGACTTGTTGGTTAGAAGCTGGGGAAAAGCAATTTGCAGGGCCTGATATTGTACAGATGACAGCTGATAAGGTTGCTATTGCTCGTGAGAAATTAAAAGCTGCAAGGGATGGACAGAAAATGTATGCTGATCCGCGTCGTCGACCAGTATCATTTGTTGAAGGAGAAAAGGTATACTTAAAAGTATCTCCTTGGAAGGGTGTTATCAGATTTGGTAAACGCGGGAAGTTGGCTCCCCGTTACATTGGTCCTTTCAAAATCCGAAGAGTTGTTAATGATCAGACTGTTATTTTAGACCTACCTGATTAGTTAGCGGGAATTCATGACACTTTTAACGTTTGTTATCTGAGTAAGTGCAACGTAGAGGATCAGACTCAGGTTCTACCCATACAAGATCTTCGTGTAGATATTAATCAGAAACTTATAGAAGAACCAGTTGAACTATTGGACCGAAAGATTACAAAGTTAAGAAAGAAACAGATACCGATAGTTTTGGTTAAATGGAAGCACAGTTTGGGATCTGATTTAACTTGGGAAACCGAAGCCGACATGAAGAGCCGTTATCCTTCCTTGTTTTACCGTAGATGTCGAAATTATCTGTTATACCGTTTTATACACCCGATGAGTCTCTTAGCCTCATCATGAGCAAGTGGGAGCTTTCAGGTCCAAACTTTATGGTTTGGAAATTGCACTTTAGGAATATCCTAAGGGCGCAAGGAAGGCTGTACATAGTAGATAAACCTCCTCTAGCACGACCTGACTATTCTACTCAGGATAAAGAGTATGATACATATTATAAGTATCTGTCTGATGAATCTGACGTCATGTCAATTTTGATACTCTCCACAAAGTCTGAGTTTTCGGATGAATTAAAGAATAAGTCAGTGTTTGAGGTCCTGCAGGATCTAGATGAGCGCTTCAAGGACAGTGAGCGCTATGGACGCTTTCTACTCATGAAGATGAAAAAAGGCCAGTTATTAAGTGATCATCTCATTAACATGAGAAGGCTTTTTGAATGCTTGATGATTCTGGGATCACAAGTCAGTGAGCGTGAGCTTGTGATGCTCTTGGTCGGTACCCTAACTGACCGCTATCAGGCAGAGGTAATGGATAAGTTTGGTGAACCAGATACAACAGTAGTTGGTATGCACGAGTTCTTAATGTGCATAGATGACCAGGACCACCCGGACCCCTTTGATGTAATAGTAGTAGATTCAATGGAGGAAGACAACTGGATTGATGAGCTACTAGACGTTTGTTGCACGGATTGCAGTAGCAAGGATATTTGCGAGCACTCACTCGACATTGATCAGCTGGACGTCGGTTCTACCGACGAGTCAGGTATCTTTATGATAGATTGCTTAGTTACTTCATATGAATCATCGGTACTTGATACCGGATGTGGTCATCACTTTTGCAATCACTTGCAGGGATTCAAGAGAAGTAGGAAACTAAGGAAGGGGGACATGGACCTACGGGTAGGCAAAGTGTAATACCCTCTTACCCGGCCTAGATTAGTTAAGGTAATTGATTAAATTAAGTTTGGTATTTAACATAATTATGTGGATAATTGTTATGGTGTGCTCGGTTTAGGTGCGGACCGGATTTCACAACGGTACAAATGCACACGGCACGGCTGGGCAGAGAACCCATCGCGTGTTGCAAGATGTGCTGGTAAGACCGATGATTTATATCGAACACGGGTAAGCGTAAAAGCTATGGCTACTCTTATTCCAAACTGCTGTCTAGTAAGATAGATAGGTGAGGATAAAAATAAACTAAATACTAGGCAGGAAAAGTAAATAAAGCAGGAAATAAAAGAAAGTGCTAAGTCACGAATCCTCAAAATGAATATTAATAGTAACGTTAGCTAATCCGGTTATATAATGAATGAAATTATTAAGATGATTTCTAAAGTTGATTCGGTACCAATCGTTTATCAATTTATAACAATCTTAAGATAACTCTGATTTAATCCCTGTATTATAAAAACACCAGTTAGATAAAACCTCGCTTCCCGGGTGTTATCCCGTTTTACTTAAAAGGTCAGTATTTATCTCCTAATGAAATAATAGATAGGATAATTACCATTGTCTGTCAACATCCGGTAAGAAGATATATATTTAGGTATTAAGATAATATATCAGTTCAACACCTCAAGTGGGTCTATGAGCAAATGTCCCTGTATACATATACCAGACTTATACGTATCATACACCTCAAGTGGGTCTATGAGCAAATGCAAATAAATATGAGTCTGTTTGAATATATATGTATAAGAATACAGATATCCTAAGCAAATGGTTTTTCAACACTTACGATGCCGAATACCCGCATGAAATGATAGTATTATAAAATAACCAAATATACGTTTCATTATTTCAGAAATACCAAGTCTTAAATAAAATCATCACAATATAATCCTATGCATAACAACTACATATTTATATCAATTTGGATTCATTGTAACGAAGTGAAAATAAAGGAAAGAGAATACCAGTTCGTATTATACAAGGTAGAAATACATCTGGACAGCATCCTGACTCGTACAGACTTGCTGGAACTCGTTTATGAAGACAGAAAAACAACTACAGCTACGAAAACTACAAATCTACGCTACAAGCTACGTATTTACATGGATAGGAGGCGAGGAACCCTCCAGAGCAGCCCGAAGGCCCCCTGGAGTCGCCTGGAATGGTTTGCGGAAGTGTGTTTCTCTGTTTTGAAGTGTCTTTGGTCTCCTTTCGGAATGAAGTTTGGCTTGCTATTTATAGGCGTGAGAAGGAATTTACGCGCCGCGTAATGATCGGTTTCCGCGGCACGTAAAAACGCCTGACAAGATTCCCTGACAAGATTCCCTTGCAACTTGCACTAACAGCTTGCATTCTAGAAGGTTTGGTCCGCGTCGCGTAATGAAGATAAGGTACGCGGCGCGTACTTAGCTTTTTCAGAATATCTTCGCCTTTTGCGCGGTGTTTTCTCGTTTCGACGCGTTTTATCCATTTTTCCGTATTGTCTACCTGAAATAGCATTGAATAAAATAAGAAAGCATTTAAAGCTCATTTTGGCTATATTTTATTTATTTAAAATAGATATTGGCAGATATCAGATATATATTTTATGTATAATTCTGCCAATATCAATTACCCCACACTTAGGATATGCTTGTCCTCAAGTATAACTGTAAATATAATCAAAAACAAATCTTCAAAATTTTAACAAATATAATTAAAGAAGAAATATTAACAAAATTTACATGATTCAGATATTAGCATTTTAAGTTAGGAAAATTATATTCAAATATTTACACGACTTTTGCATTCTCACCAGGTGGTTCACTCTATCACTCAAGTGTATAAGGTTTATTTCGATATAGTGAATCACACAAAATGTCATGAAATGCAATATTACCATATGCTTGTATCTAAATCAAATCTATACCACAAGAGAGTTTAGAACTGTCAAGAGGACTTTTTGGGGTTAAAATGTAAAAGGCTATGGGTTAAAGGTAGGAAAAAGGGATTTTTTAAAAGTGGCTAAAATAAGAATCCAGAGATTAAGTTAAATTTTTTTTTTCTAAGCTGCTTTTATTGAACTATTGAACAGGAATATCACAATATTTTTGTTGAGATTACATTTCATCAAGCTGTAATGGAATCAGAATCTTCTGAATGACAGCTATTCACGCAGGCAATACTGAAGAAAAAACTACTACTCAATGTATGACAACCTTAAAAATAGCTGAAGAAAGGTATGTCAAGAAACTGAAATTTCTCATTTTTCTGATTTTCTAATTTTTATGGATTTTTTGGTTCAGCTGTATGCAACGGATAGATCAAAGATATTAACTTTTCATGTCACGCTGATCGGTGCATGAACAACTGAAGAATATAGGGACACAGAATGGAACTAAGCAGCATATAATGGATTTAACTAATTCTGGAACTTAAAAATAAAATAGACTAAAAATGGGATAAACATGAGTGATGAAATGAAAGGTTAAGGCTCAAAGTGGTTAACTAGGGTATCGAATGCTAAAAATGAGCATTGCGCTGAAAAAAGGGTTAAAAAAATAAAATAAATTAAATAATCTAAAATTGAGATTATCTAAGTTTGAAAGAAAAAGGTTTAAAACAACGGGTTTTAAAAAGAAAGACGGCCTTTATCAATGCAATAGTATAGTTCTCATTTTGGTGGTTTCGAAAAGAATTCAGTAACAAGTTCTGAAATATATGCAATTTAGACATTCTCACAGCAAAAGAATTCAGTGTTTAATGATAACAACTGATAAGCTCAAACACTCAATTTAAGTACAGGCTGTATTTATGCTAAGTCGTAAAATCTCGAATAATTTTCCTTTATGTAATCTTGAGATCATGAAAAATGTTACTGGAATTTCAAACAATAATTACAAATGCGAAAAATTTCTGATTTGAATTAAGATTAATTTACAGACAAAGCATTGAGAATTTTGAAATTTTTTTGCTCTTTTAAGGGGTTTTCTAACATATTGTGCGAAAAATATTTTGGATAATAACGTACGTCTCTACCCCACACTTAAAACATACATTGTCCTCAATGTATACAAAACATGAAATAAAGCAACTGAGGTAGAGAAAACTCCCTTTTGTTTTTGACGATTGGAATTTTCTTTGGATGTGCCAGCATATGGATTCTCAAATAATAATATCTGTTCTGAAAATAGAGAAAACTCATAGCAAACATCATCAATCAAACACATCATAAATAACAAAATGAAATATAATACACACGTTCCAGTGTTAGTACAAACAAAATACAAAATAATAAAAAAGAAAATATCATGCCATGTCATCATGATCATCACCATCATCTGCCCTGGCACCTGATGTACCATCCTCTGCATCATGAGCTCGTAGAGGAAAAGGAGTAGAAGGAGTGAAGCCCTGATGCTGAAACTCTTGCATAGCTATAGTCATCCACTCCATCGAGCTACATAGCCACTGTGAATCTCGCTCTAAGGCTGAAAGTCTGGCTGGGATATCCGGAGTGGTGGATTGTGTAGAAGTGCTGCGTGGCCTGACTCTCCTAACAGGTGGCTGCTCTGGAATCTCAGGTTGCTCCATCTCCTCATCAGCCTCTTGCTCTGGTCCACTGACAGGCTCATCAACTAAAATCCTCACGCCACCACTAGGAATCCTCTGTATAACACTCATAGTATCTAATAGAATTTTAGAAAGGATCCTAGGCTGGTGGGCGGTCAAAAGAGGTTCCTCCTCTGCTGTCAAAATGTGATATGATCGGGCTAGTCTAGTAATGAACTGACCACCGCAGAGGGGACTGGTAGGATGGACACCTATGGCTCTACGGCTCAAAAATAGTGCAAGGCTGAATGGTATATGGCAGTGAACATCGGTGCTCAGAACACACCACATGAAAAATAAATCAGATAAGGGTACTTTCTCACTGCCTCGGCGGTGAGCAACGGTGGTGGCTATCAAGCGGTGGATAAGACGGTGTACTGGACGTCGAAAACTGCTCTCTAGAGCTCTGGCTGAATAATATACTCCATGGGCGATCTTTCGCCAGAACTCAGCACCGGAAAAGGTAGAAGGATGCCCTCTCAAGGCAGCTGTTAGGAATGGTATAAACTGAAGGGCGGTCTCTTACCTAGTGTACAAGCCTACTCTCCAAGCAAACTCTCTAATGCTCAACTGCCTCTGCTTCCCTCCCAATCTAAATCGTAGGACAGTCGGATCTATGTAGTCTAGGGAAGTGGCATCAAAGTGGACAGTGGATAGGAACTCTAGAACTAGTTCCCTATATATAGGCTCGTGTATGCTGAAAAGTCTGTGCCAACCATGACAGGTAAATAACACAGGTCCACCCTCGGATCTATATTTATGGCGAAGGTAGCGCTGGATGAGTAAACTCAAGTGTAATCTATCTAAAAGTTACCAATCTACAGAGATACCTATATCTATAACTCTAGGTAGTAATGGTGCTAACCTAGAAACATACTCTGTGCTTTCGACCTCATCATCAATAAGAGCTGGGAAGTCTAGCCAGCGGTGTGGAACATGTGGAATCTGAGGTGCGATGGCTGGGGCTCCCCTCTGAGCTCTTGCTCTTCCTCTGGGTCTCTGTGCCATCTGAATACAGTTTTAAATCAGAGAAATACGCAAAATGACCTATGTTATAGGTATGACTATTCTAATGATAATTCTTGCATTAACATTAAGCATGAAAGACAAATAATCAGGAAAAACAGTTTGAAAAAGTCAACAAAAGTAAAAACTAGGTCAAAGCACTTTCCGCGGCGCGGAGTTCTTTGGTTACGCGGCGCGGATCTTGGGACGATGATGAACAGTTCCATTTGCAAAATCAGTCTACCAAACTAGTCCCATTTTGATCTTATACTAGCAATTAAGCAATGGGGACTAGTTTTAATCAGATTCATCCACTAGTTTGAGAGAAATCAGTCCTCAAAGTTTCGATATTTTAGGTTTTTTGAAAAACCCGAATAAAAACTTGAGATTGGGAAAAATAAACATGCTAGAACATAAATTGAACAATTCTAAGTACTCCTAGCATGTTATAATCTACTGATCCGAGGTCAATCGATCAAAATAGCTTGTAAACCTCTCGGATTGGATCGAAAAACAGGAAAAAGTGGTTTTCGAGTATACCTTTGTCGATTACGAGGTACGATGATCGATTTGTAGACTGAAATCGGTTGGAGTTTGGTCGGGAGTGGATTCCGCGTCGAAGGATTAGGGTTTTGCGTTGTGTGTATGTGTGTCTTTGGAACAGAAAGTGGGCTTTTTGATTGCTTGATGATTCGGGGATCAGAAGTCAGTGAGCGTGAGCTTGTGATGCTCTTGGTGACCGACCCTAACTGACCCCTATCAGGCAGAGGTAGTGGATAAGTTTGGTGAACCAAATACAACAGTAGTTGGTATGCACGAGTTCTTAATGTGCATAGATGACCAGGACCACCCGGACACCCTTGATGCAATAGTAGTTGATTCAATGGAAGAAGACAACTGGATTGATGAGCTACTAGACGTTTGTTGCACGGATTGCAGTAGCAAGGATATTTGCGAGCACTCACTCGACATTGATCAGCTGGACGTCGGTTCTACCGACGAGTCAGGTATCTTTATGATAGATTGCTTAGTTACTTCATATGAATCATCGGTACTTGATACCGGATGTGGTCATCACTTTTGCAATCACTTGCAGGGATTCAAGAGAAGTAGGAAACTAAGGAAGGGGGACATGGACCTACGGGTAGGCAAAGTGTAATACCCTCTTACCCGGCCTAGATTAGTTAAGGTAATTGATTAAATTAAGTTTGGTATTTAACATAATTATGTGGATAATTGTTATGGTGTGCTCGGTTTAGGTGCGGACCGGATTTCACAACGGTACAAATGCACACGGCACGGCTGGGCAGAGAACCCATCGCGTGTTGCAAGATGTGCTGGTAAGACCGATGATTTATATCGAACACGGGTAAGCGTAAAAGCTATGGCTACTCTTATTCCAAACTGCTGTCTAGTAAGATAGATAGGTGAGGATAAAAATAAACTAAATACTAGGCAGGAAAAGTAAATAAAGCAGGAAATAAAAGAAAGTGCTAAGTCACGAATCCTCAAAATGAATATTAATAGTAACGTTAGCTAATCCGGTTATATAATGAATGAAATTATTAAGATGATTTCTAAAGTTGATTCGGTACCAATCGTTTATCAATTTATAACAATCTTAAGATAACTCTGATTTAATCCCTGTATTATAAAAACACCAGTTAGATAAAACCTCGCTTCCCGGGTGTTATCCCGTTTTACTTAAAAGGTCAGTATTTATCTCCTAATGAAATAATAGATAGGATAATTACCATTGTCTGTCAACATCCGGTAAGAAGATATATATTTAGGTATTAAGATAATATATCAGTTCAACACCTCAAGTGGGTCTATATGTATAAGAATACAGATATCCTAAGCAAATGGTTTTTCAACACTTACGATGCCGAATACCCGCATGAAATGATAGTATTATAAAATAACCAAATATACGTTTCAATATTTCAGAAATACCAAGTCTTAAATAAAATCATCACAATATAATCCTATGCATAACAACTACATATTTATATCAATTTGGATTCATTGTAACGAAGCGAAAATAAAGGAAAGAGAATACCGTTCGTATTATACAAGGTAGAAATACATCTGGACAGCATCCTGACTCGTACAGACTTGCTGGAACTCGTTTCCGAAGACAGAAAAACAACTACAGCTACGAAAACTACAAATCTACGCTACAAGCTACGTATTTACATGGATAGGAGGCGAGGAACCCTCCAGAGCAGCCCGAAGGCCCCCTGGAGTCGCCTGGAATGGTTTGCGGAAGTGTGTTTCTCTGTTTTGAAGTGTCTTTGGTCTCCTTTCGGAATGAAGCTTGGCTTGCTATTTATAGGCGTGAGAAGGAATTTACGCGCCACGTAATGATCGGTTTCCGCGGCGCGTAAAAACGCCTGACAAGATTCCCTGATAAGATTCCTTTGCAACTTGCACTAACAGCTTGCATTCCATAAGGTTTGGTCCGCGTCGCGTAATGAAGATAAGGTACGCGGCGCGTACTTAGCTTTTTCAGAATATCTTAGCCTTTTGCGCGGTGTTTTCTCGTTTCGACGCGTTTTATCCATTTTTCCGTATTGTCTACCTGAAATAGCCTTGAATAAAATAAGAAAGCATTTAAAGCTCATTTTGGCTATATTTTATTTATTTAAAACAGATATTGGCAGATATCAGATATATATTTTATGTATAATTCTGCCAATATCATTGTTATTATGTCTAATTGGTAAATAACTATTTGCTTATTAATTTTAGATAATTAATTTAAATTAATATAATTAGATAGTGGATTTTGTGAGGTGGCCGGTTTTGGTGTTTAGCCACCACCTCACCATCTCTTTCTCACAATTACATGCAATTACCAAATTAAGTGTGTGTGTGTGTTCTTAAACACTCTCGGCCGAAAGAAAGAAAGAAGAAAGGAGTCAAACCAGTTTGATCAATAATCTTGCATGCAATTAGATTTCTGAATTCATAACACTAACAAGGTTAGTTTACTGATTTGAATTGGTTAGTTGTTATTTGTTTTCAGTTTTTGAGTATTAATATGAATTCCTATTGATTTTGGCAAATTGATGAATTAGGATGAATGCATGATAGAATTTATGATTTACACATGTTATTTATATGTTTAGAATGATTCCTGGAAACATATATAACTTGCATGCTTAAAATCAGTAGTGAATTAAGTTAGAAATCAATAATGGGGATGAACACTTGAATTAGTCGG
Organism: Pulicaria dysenterica; assembly: GCA_947179395.2. Classification (NCBI taxonomy): domain Eukaryota; kingdom Viridiplantae; phylum Streptophyta; class Magnoliopsida; order Asterales; family Asteraceae; genus Pulicaria; species Pulicaria dysenterica. Next base: position 47,567,326 of record OX359294.1, on the reverse strand, counting down.
AATTGGGGTTTGAATGAGTCGGAATTGGTGAATTCCGACAGAATGACTCGGAATTGGATTATATCCGACTAAACACTTATAGATTTTTTCCTTAACTCTTGTACTCGGAATTGAATTGGGTCGGAATCCGACTGATTATATAAGGACTGCCTTAGCATTTACTCGGAACCCCATTCTCTCGGAATTGTCATTTACTCGGAATCCTAATTACTCGGAATTGTACCTTTAATCGGAATTTGAATAATGAGTCGGAATTGTCCAATACTCGGAATTGATGAAAGCCCTAACATTATATCGGAATTCTATTTCCTCGGAATTCAGTTGATCAGATTGTACCATTACTCGGAATTGAACATGTCTCGGAATTTGGTATTCAATCGGAATTGGATCATTTACTCGGATTTTGTCTATGCTCGGATTTGGATTATGATTCTATCGGAATTTGGTCTTCTACTCGGAATCCGACTTTAATCGGATTTGAATACAGTCGGAATTGATAATTTGGAGATAAACATGAATTGTATATCTATTTGGATTTATGTATGATGGATATATATGTATAAGTGTATATACATGAGAACATGAATAAATATGATATTTATTATTGGATTAGTATTATGAATTGAAATACTGACTTGGGTTACTTCAATCTCAGGAACTGAGAAGACCCAGTGAATTTAGTCATCTGAGTGTGCCAAGGTTTTGAAGACTTTGGTGAGTGGATTTATATCTTTTGATATACAGGATATGATATCCTATTTGGAATTCTCTTGTTTGGATTGTATATACATGTTATTTGGAGATCAGCATGATGCTGGGCTTGTTGCTTGGGGAATTACTGTATCAGATCTTGATGTACATTTGTTGTACACAAGAAGGCTGGTATTGTAATCCATGTTAGCAGGGGGTTTTGGCCGACCTTGGTTGTAGGTGGTTGCAACACTGCCGGTTCTCCTAGGATTCATGAGCTATTTGGGTTTAGGCATGTTTTCCTTGTTTATGATTAGATATTGGTTCCCTCACTTAGCTTTGTGCTAATTCCCCACTAGATTGTTTTGCAGATTCTCTTTGGTGAGCTTGATGCTTTTGGGCTGGGAATATGAACGGACCAATACTCTGATGTCAAGTTTTTGTTAGAGCCTGTTTTTGTATTAACACTGTAAAAGTCTTTGTACATCAAACAAATTAACTTTTTGTATCTATTATGTAATTAAGATAATTATATGTAATTAGCTTCCGCATGCAGTAAATTATATGTTAAAAAAGTACAGTGTTACACAAAGGCTCCATCATTGGTGCTGAAGTTGTAGGAACCTATTGTCTCAGGCTACCTTCAGGATTAATCACATAGCTAGAGAATTGTTTTTACGTTCCTAGATGGATTTAAAATGTAATCTCGTACGATTTATTAATAGACAGTGGTTTTAACTATCAGTCGGTAGGTAAACAATTTTGTGCTTTAAAGATGATTTATTCTATTTTAAAGCAAGTTCACAAAATGGTCTATATATGATAAATCTAGAAGATGACAAGGAAATCTATCATATAAGTAAGAGATGAAAGGACACTTTGAACCAGACTTACCTTTGACATTGTCGGCTCGGACACATAAATAAGAAACACATAGAGCAACTTCATAGTGATGGAGTTCTAGGGTCATTTGATCTTGAATCATTTGAAAATTGCGAATCTTGTTTGTCCGGCAAGATGACAAAGAAACTTTTCGACAGTTTGAATGAAAGGACAAAGGTACTGCTAGGAATTATACACACAGAGGTGTGTGGTCCTTTCAGTCAGGAAGCCATGGGAGGATACCGGTACTTCATTACCTTTACTGACGACTTCAGTAGGTATGGTTATGTGTATCTAATGAGACACAAGTCTGAAAGTTTTGATTTCTTCAAACAATTTCAGGATGAAGTACAAAACCAGCTTGACAAGAAGATAAAGCTGCTTTGGTCTGACCGGGGTGGTGAATATCTGAGTCAAGAGTTTGACGATCATTTAAAGGAATGTGTGATTGTTTCACAACTCATACCTCCGTATACGCCACAGTGGAATGGTGTATCGGAAAGGAGGAATAGAACCTTGCTTGACATGGTTCGGTCTATAACTAGTCTACCAATGTCGTTCTGGGGTCATGCACTCGAAATGACTGCTTATATACTGAACCAAGTTCCAACTAAGTCTGTGGAGAAAGGAAAGACATCGTTCGGGTTATGGACGGGGAAAAAGCCCAAATTGTCTTTCATTAAGATTTGGGGTTGCGAGGCGTTCGTTAAACGACCGTTCTCGGAAAAACACAAGCCCAAATCAGATAAGTGTATCTTCGCGGGTTATCCTAAGAAACATTAGGATTCTATTTCTATAATCCCGATGTGAACAAAGTTTTTGTCGCTCCATCTGGGACATTTCTAGAGGATAAGTTTCTAAGTTCAGAAACTTCTAGGAAAGAAATAGATCTTCAAGAAATTGAAGAGGATGAAGGTATGCCTCCTCCACTAGTGGAACCCGTAAGTCAACAAAGAATTGTTGAATCCCAACCCGAGTCTATGGTTGAGGAAGAAGTGGAAACACAAGACCTTCGCAGGTCCAGTTGGATTCGGACTGAGCCGAATAGATATCTCGGATTTCTAATTGCTCAGGAGGAAAGGATCTTTATGTACCCACATCCTACGGGGATGCTATGGCAGGCAGTGAGTCTGACAAATGGCTAGATGCCATGAAGGCAGAGATGCAATCCATGTATGACAACTAAGTTTGGGAGTTAGTAGACTTACCACAACACAGTAAAGCTGTTGGGTGCAAGTGGGTTTTCAAGAAAAAGACCGACATGGAAGGAAATGTGCATACTTTTAAAGCTAGGCTTGTTGTAAAAGGTTACATTCAGACTCAAGGTATTGATTATGATGAAACCTTTTTGCCAGTAGCCATGCTTAAGTCTATTAGGATTCTTATGGCCATATCTGCATACTTCAAATATGAGATATGGCAAATGGATGTCAAAACCGCTTTCCTTAACGGAAAACTAACAGAGGATGTGTATATGGCACAACCGGACGGTTTTAAGGATTCCACGAATCCAGGTAAAGTATGCAAGTTGCTAAAATCCATTTATGGATTGAAACAAGCATCTAGAAGCTGGAACTTGCACTTTCATGAGAGCATCAAGGAGTTTGGATTTACTAAAAGCGAGTTCGAGTCCTGTGTTTACACAAAGTTATGTAGGAGTGTAGCAATCTTCCTGGTCCTGTATGTGGATGACATACTGATCATAGGAAACGATGTACCAGCATTACAAGGAGTAAAATCCTGGTTAGGTAAATGTTTCCAAATGAAGGATCTAGGAGAAGCCGCATACATACTTGGTATTAAGATCTATAGAGATAGATCTAGGCGACTGATCGGATTTAGTCAAAGTACATACATAGATACAGTGTTGAAACGCTTTAAGATGGAAGACTCCAAGAAAGGATTCATTCCTATGAGGTCTGGTATACCATTGAGCAAGGCTCAATGCCCTACTTCTCCAGAAGAGCAGAAGAGGATGAAATCGGTTCCTTATGCTTTGGAAGTAGGATCGATTATGTATGCCATGTTATGTACTAGGCCCGATGTTGCTTACTCCATAAGCCTTACGAGTAGATATCAGCAAAATCCGGCTGAACCCCCTTTGGGTGGCTGTCAAGAACATTATCAAGTATTTGAGAAGGACAAAGGATATGTTCTTGGTCTTTGGTGGAAGCACGAATGAAATCAGTGTAACTGGTTACACAGATGCGAGCTTCCAGACAGACAGAGATGACTTTAAGTCGCAGTCAGGGTTTGTTTTTACCTTAAACGGTGGAGCTGTATCTTGGAAAATCCAGAAGCAAGATACTATAGCAGATTCAACTACATAGTCTGAGTACATTGCGGCAAATGATGCGGCAAAGGAATCGGTTTGGCTGCGGAACTTTATCTCGGATCTAAGAGTTGTTGCAAGTATCTCTAGACCGATTGATATATCCTGGGATAACATGGGAGCTTTGGCGCAAGCAAAAGAACCAAGAGATCACCAGCGGACTAGGCATGTACTTAGAAAGTATCACATCATCCGAGAGATCATCGGAAGGGGAGATGTGAGAATATGCAAGATACCAACAGAGGACAATGTTGATGATCCGTTAACCAAGGCGCTAGCAAGAGAAAAGCATGAGAGACATGCTAGTTCCATAGGAATGCAATATATGGGACCTAGCACCTAGTTTTTCAGTATTTAATTAAACTGTATGGATTGAAATTTAAACTTTATGATTATGTATTAAACATTTATGCGTGATGGAAATAGGAGGTTTAATATAATCTTTTAAATTTCTCTATACTTTTAGCATATTTATTCATCATGATATACAAGTCTTGCTATATCAAAATTACTCCGTAGCTACATAATGCGGTGGGAGCCGCATTAGGGTGATACTAACGCTATTATAAATACATGATGGATTATTCAGGTAGAGAATAACAACACAAGTTCTGTGACCAAGTATTTATAGATATTTGTCAGGGGTACAAATTGAAGGGTTTTGTGGGGTATAAAAACATGCACAGCTAAATAAAACCCCCTCTAGTGATCTCATCTAACTCGTCAGAAACTAACAAGAGGAAGAGGGTTAGAAAAGTTATACCTTGATGAAATCAAAACTTTTTCTTCAAGCCTCTAGACAGCTGCAGGTTATCCACCGCTACTGCACCGCCTCGAACTGGTTGCTAGACCGCCTAGGGATTGAACCTAGGATCAAATAACTGTGACCCGTGATGTGTGTGTGTTTCCGCGTCGCCGCCGGCCACCGCCCTCGGTGGTTCGGTTTTCCCTTTGCGCCGCCGCCGAGAAAGAGAGAGGAGGGAGAGAGATTTTAGGGTTATCTTCTTTTGACTTGTAATTGACTTACTTGATTAATGAGAGGTAAATAAGGTTTATATAATAAACCCTTATTAGGCCCCAATCCCGTTTAATTAAAGCCCAGCTTTAATTAAACTATTAATCAATTACAGAAAATACCCTCGACCTTTCTAATTAATTAATAACTATTAACTAATTGGTCTCGCTAATATTTAAACTAAATATTAACTTCTCCTTTTAAATAATAACTTTTATTATTTCTCTCTTTCTCAATAATTAATTAAACTATTAATTATTGTCATACACAAAAGGTAAAATTCAAAAGGTTCTATTTGGGTGTGCAGCGGTGTGATCCCTTAGTGTCATATAGTATTGGACACGATGATACATGTTATCTATCTCTGCACATAATCTAACAGACTCCCACTTGTGCAAGATAAGTAACACTCCTTGTACATCGTTGGCCTAAGGAGGTCCCTAGCCAGACACTTAGGTTAACCAGACTATGAGATCTCTTACATCTAGAGATATAATCCAAACCTTGGATTATCTAGGCTTTTTCTTTTGCATCGCGATATTTCGTAATGTGAGTATTTGACATGGAGCAGGGATCTCATCTAATACTCAGATTTTCTCGACTATGATTTCGACACTCTGCAGTTACGGTCTTAATCGTCGAGGAGCTCAGAAAATATCTCTCCTAAAAAGGAGGTGCAAATTCCATCTTGACTATTTGCAATTTGAGCACATGGCTTCCACTGCACCTAGACAAGCCCCTTATGATCACCCTGTTACGGCGTGACGTTAGAACATGCTAAAGTACAGAAGTTACCACACCCCATACCAAATATCTCAGGTCTAAGGACAACCTATCAAGTTTACTTATGTTAACGCTCCATGAAGTAAACTCAATGCGGATCACCCCAATATTTATCCCCTGATAAATATCTATGAATACTTGGTCACAACCTTGTGCTTTTATTCATACCCGAATAAATCATCAAATATTCATAATAGCGTTACCTCCCTAATGTAGCTCCCACTACATTAAGTAGCTACGGGCATTTAGACAAGTCATCACTTGACTTGTCATGGATAGGTTAAACATGCTAAAAATGGACAACTACGAAACATTATGCAAATACCTTTTATTTCAATCCCATGAAATGTAAATACATAATAAAGGGTTTCAAGTTATATCCATAGTAATAATCAAAAACACGAACTAGCTGCTATGTTCCAAGTACTGCATTCCTATAGAACTCGCATGCCTCTCATGCTTAGCCCTAGCTAGCGGCTTCGTCAATGGGTCAGCAACGTTATCGTCCGTCGGTATCTTTTGCAATCTAATATCATCTCTTCCAATGATCTCTCGGATGAGGTGATATTTCCTGAGTACGTGCCTGGTCCGCTGATGATCTCTAGGCTCTTTAGCTTGCGCTACAGCCCCTGAGTTGTCACAAAATATATCGATCGGTCTAGAGATACTGGCAACAACTCTAAGATCCGAGATAAAATTCATCAGCCAGACAGCTTCCTTTGCTGCATCACTTGCCGCAATATACTCTGCCTCTATAGTAGAATCTGCTATTGTATCTTGCTTCTGACTCTTCTAAGATATGGTTCCTCCTTTTAGGGTAAAGACAAATCCTGACTGCGACCTGAAGTCGTCTCTGTCGGTCTGGAAACTAGCATCAGTGTAACCAGTTACACTGAGCTCATCCATCGAACCTCCATATACTAGGAATATGTCTTTCGTCCTTCTCAGATACTTGAGAATATTCTTGACGGCCACCCAATGAGCTTCACCAGGATTTTGCTGATATCTACTCGTGACACTGATAGAATAGGCAACATCGGGTCTAGTACATAGCATGGCATACATAATCGAACCAACTTCCGAGGCATATGGTATCAATTTCATCTTGTCCTGTTCTTGACTAGACACAGGACACTGAGCCTTGCTCAAAGTCGCGCCAGATTGCATAGGAATAAATCCTTTCTTGGATCCATCCATCTTGAATCTTTTCACGACTTTGTCAATATAAGTACTTTGACTAAGTCCGATAAGCCGCTTAGATCTATTCCTACAGATCTTTATACCTAGTATATAAGCAGCTTCTCCCAAGTCTTTCATCTGGAAATATTTACCTAACCAGGATTTTACTTCTTGTAATACTGGTATATTGTTTCCTATTAACAGTATGTCGTCTACATACAAGACTAGGAAGGTTACCGCGCTCCCACTGAATTTGGTGTAAACACACGACTCGAACTCACTTTTGGTAAAACCAAACTCTTTGATGCGCTCATCAAAGTGTAAGTTCCAGCTCCTAGATGCTTGCTTTAGTCCATAAATGGATTTAAGCAACTTGCATACTTTATTAGGGTTCTTTGGATCTGCAAAACCATCCGGTTGTATCATATATACATCCTCTATCAGTTTCCCGTTAAGGAAAGCGGTTTTGACATCCATCTGCCATATCTCATAGTAAAAAATATGCTGATATGGCCATTAGAATCCTAATAGTCTTAAGCATTGCAACTGGGGAAAAAGTTTCATCTTAGTCAACGCCATGAGTTTGCGTGAAACCTTTTGCCACTAGCCTTGCATTAAAAGTATGCACCTTTCTATCCATGTCCGTCTTCTTTTTGAAGACCCATTTGCACCCAACAGCTTTACTGTGTTGAAGCAAATCCACTAACTTCCAAACTTGGTTGTCATACATGGATTGCATCTCTGCCTTCATGGCTTCTAGCCATCTCTCAGATTCTAAACCTGAGGCAGCGTCTTGGTAGGTAGTGGGTTCTAAAAGATTCCCTTCGTCTTGAGCAACTAGGAATCCCAGATACCTATCTGGCTCAATACGAGGCCTACTAGACCTGCGAAGGTCTTGTGTTTGCACCTCTTCCTCAACCACAGACTCGGGTTGAGGTTTAACAATTCTCTGTTGAACTACAGGTTCAACTATCGGTGGTGGTGTAATCTCCCCCTCTTCAATTTCTTGAAGCTCTATTTCTTTTCTTGGAGTTTCTGAGTTTAGAAACTTCTCCTCCAAGAATACCCCTTTACGAGCAACAAAAACTTTGTTCTCATCTGGGTTGTAGAAATAGTATCTCATGGTTTCCTTGGGATAGCACACGAAGATACACTTATCTGATTTGGGATTGAGTTTATCCGTGAATGTTCTCTTAACATACAACTCACATCCCCAAACCTTTAGAAAAGACATTTTGGGCTTTTTCCCCGTCCATATCTCGAACGGTGTCTTTTCAACCGATTTGGTTGGAACCCGGTTCAGCATGAACGCTGCTGTCTCGAGTGCGTGTCCCCAAAATGACAATGGTAGTGAACTTCGACTCATCATTGATCGTACCATGTCAAGCAGTGTACGATTCCTCCTTTCTGATACACCATTCATCTGAGGTGTATACGGAGGTGTGAGTTGTGAAACAATCCCACATTCCTTCAAATGATCGTCGAATTCCTGACTCAGATATTCGCCACCTCGATCCGACCGAAGCGACTTTATCTTCTTGTCCAGCTGATTTTGTACCTCATTCTGAAACTGTTTGAACTTGTCAAAACTTTTAGAATTAAGTCTCATGAGGTAGACATAACCGAACCTACTGAAGTCATCAGTAAAGGTTATGAAATACCAGTATCCTCCTCTAGCTTCTGGAGTAAAGGGTCCGCACACATCTGTGTGTATAATCCCTAATAACTCGCTAGCCCTTTCATTCTCACTGTTGAAAGGCTGCTTTGTCATTTTACCAGACAAACAAGATTCGCAAACATCATATGACTCCAAGTCAAATGGTTCTAGAATTCTGTCATCTCGGAGCTTCTCTATGCGTTTCTCGTTTACGTGTCCTAAACGACAATGCCAGAGGTAAGTTTGATTCAAGTTACTCTTGGATCTCTTACTTATATGATAGATGTCATTGTTATCTAAATTTAGCGTATATAGACCGTTTTCTGGAGTAGCTTTGAAGAAGAAAACATCATTTTTGAAACATGAAATAGCCTTTTCATTAAAAACATAAGCAAATCCACAGTCTATCAGCAAATTGAACGAGATAACATTTTTAATTAGTCTTGGAACATAATAACAAGGTTCTAGTTCTAAGACCATGCCCGAGGGCAAACTAAGACAATATGTCCCTACAGCTTCAGCACCAACCATGGAGCCTTCGCCTACCCGCAGGTCCATATCTCCTTGTCTCAGTTTCTTACTTCTCTTGAATCCCTGCAAACGATTGCATATGTGATTACCACATCCGGTATCCAATACCCATGATTCATAAGAAGTAATAATACAATCTATCATAAAGATACTTGTATCATTGGGCGAACCAATGTCCAGCTGATCTATGTCGAGTGAGTGCTCGCATGAATCCTTGCTACCACAGTCTGGGCAACAAATTTCTCCAAGTTCTTCCAGCTAGTCATCCTCCTGCATAGGGTCCACAACTGGTGACTCTAGCTGCTTTGGGTTCAACTCGTCGCTAATGCACATGAGGATTTCGTGCAACCCTGTGACAGTCATCTCAAAATCACCGAGGACATACATTACTCTTTTCTGGTAATAGTCCGACAAGGAACCGAACAAGAGCATAACTAGCTCATGTGGTTTTGATTTTGACCCCAAGCTCTCATAGCAATCCAAGAGCCTTTTCATATCAATGAGATGATCGCTAATAGGCTGACTTTCTTTCATCTTGGCTGAAAGGATTTCCCTCATCAATAGCAAACGACATATCCGTTCACTAAACTTGAACTTCTGCTCCAGTCCTTGAACAACTTCATAAGATGACTTCTCATGGAGATCGTCCGTAAACTCGGATTATGCGGTGAGAACGAGAATCGACATAACATCAGATTCGTCAGCCAGATACTGATAGTAAGTGTCATACTCACTGTCCTCAGTATCTACCCCTGGTCGTTCTGGAGGCAATGTCTCAATGATGTGAAGCTTTCCCTGTGCATCCAAAACATTTTTCAGATGTATCTTCCAAACAGCAAAGTTTGGACCCGAAAGCTTCCACTTGCTAGTGATGAGACTTAGAGACTCTCTTGGTGAATAAAACGGAATAACAGATATAATAGACATCTACAGAGAAAGAAAAGATAAAACCGATTCAGTATTGATTATATCTTTTAATAATTATTACCTTTTAATAAAAATTATTATACTAGGATCCATATTTCACATTTCCCGATGCAAGGTTTAGGCACTTCCCACCGGGACAATGCTATTTCTGGTAGGTAAAAAAACTATACCAATCGTATCCTAGCTGGACACGACTCCTAGATCCGCGGGACATCGATTACAAGAACCGTGCATGTTTAATCCCTCTAGTGCATTTTGGGCCGGGACTCCCGATTATCACCAAAATAGATCGTACCACCTAAGACAGTGTGAACTCTGGCCGGGACTCCCGATTATCGCAGAGTCTTTCACACCCTCCCCCGCAATGGTTTGAACCCGAATGCCCAAGGTTTGGTCATTTCCGACACCCGAGTACCGTTTAACAGGAAAGGTGTACCATTAGATGGGTAGCACACTGATATAAGATTTTTCTAAAAAGGATTTCCAAGTTTTTGACGAGAAAAACTTTAATGCCAGTTTTCTTTTTAAAACATCTGTTTAATAATTAACTATTATTAAAACCCTTGTTTTATTTCATCGTGTTAATCACAACCACGCATATCTAAAATATGTAAAGAAATAAAACAACCATAAACAACTATGTCTTAGCCTTGCCCTTAACTATTGTCGGTTTCGTGAGCCACACGAAAAAACCCGACGGTCAAAACCTAAGTGGAAAAATACAACACACATGGCATGGCGTTCTGAAGCTCCCACTGGCTCCAGCATCCAATCCTGCTCCCTGCTCCTTGGTTCTTGGTTCTTGTATCAGCTTCATATTTATTCTAATAATCTATTCTATTCTAAAGTCTAAAAACTAGAAATATAAAAATTACAAGATTGATCAAAGGCACGCAGGCCCTCTAATTCTAGTACTTTTACAAAATAGAATAGGGGTTGTAAGTGGCACGCAGGCCTCCCCACACCATAGAATAATAAACCCAAAAACAACCACAAGTGCGAGAAATTAAACAATCCACAAGGTCTAGGGCTCGGCTATGACATCCCAAACATGTACTAAACTAATACATGAAAGTACAAAGACAACTGATTTCTAATTATTCATCTTGATGAAAAATAACTGATTTTAACAACCTGTTAAAACCCCTATATTGTTTTTCGGTTATTTGCAATAAATATCTATTTCAAGTTTTATACTTTGATAATTAATCAAAAAACTCAAAAATAATATTTAAACCTTAAATTAAAATAACAAACTGTATTTCAATTTAATATTGACCACAAAATATCTGAACCGCGAGTTGGGCCAAAAATTTAAACTGGGTCATTGATTGGAAACCGGACCGAGAAATAAAAAAACTGGGCCGAGGCCCCAAAAACTTTAGAGCCGCTAACCATAGCCGCTAAACCCAAACTGGGCCGCAGGCCTTCAGAGCCGTGGTTCTCTGGGCCGAAGCCCACCACACAGTTAGCGCCGCTAACTGGGCCGCTAACCGCGTCGCTAACGCGTCGCTCTCCGCGCGTTCGGACCGCCGCTGCAGCCTAGCCGCCAACTGGGCTGTCGTCGAACATCAACCGGCAGCCACCGCCCCTGCCTGGAACTGCCATCAACCAAAACAGCGCCCATGGATTGGGACGCAGCCGATCGACCGCAGCCACCGCCTGAGGCCGCCGCCGATGATGGTGGTGGTTCGGTTTTTCGCAAATAACAACAAAAATAAAAAAACAGATTCAACTAATAATTAAATCTAATAATATTTTATCAAAGGTTTATCCAATAAAAAACAAAACTTGATTTTTATTAACCTTTTTCTTGATAAAAGATAAACTTTTTTTATCAGAATAAAAGAAACCTACCTAGTCTCCTACGAGGTTAGAAGTGGCTCTGATACCACTGAAGGGTTTTGTGGGGTATAAAAACATGCACAACGGAATAAAACCCCCTCCAGTGATCTCATCTAACTCGTACAGAAACTAACAAGAGGAAGAGGGTTAGAAAAGTTATACCTTGATGAAACCAAAACTTTTTCTTCAAGCCTCTAGACAGCTGCAGGTTATCCACCGCTACTGCACCGCCTCGAACTGGCTGCTAGACCGCCTAAGGATTGAACCTCGGATCAAATAACCATGACCCGTGATGTGTGTGTGTTTCCGCGTCGCCGCCAGCCACCGCCCTCAGTGGTTCGGTTTTCCCTTTGCGACGCCGCCGAGAAAGAGAGATGAGGGAGAGAGCTTTTAGGGTTATCTTCTTTTGACTTGTAATTGACTTACTTGATTAATGAGAAGTAAATAAGGTTTATATAATAAACCCTTATTAGGCCCAAGCCCGTTTAATTAAAGCCCAACTTTAATTAAACTATTAATTAATTACAGAAAATACCCTCGACCTTTCTAATTAATTAATAACTATTAATTAATTGGTCTCGTTAATATTTAAACTAAATATTAACTTCTCCTTTTAAATAATAACTTTTATTATTTCTCTCTTTCTCAATAATTAATTAAACTATTAATTATTGTCATACACAAAAGGTAAAATCCAAAAGGTTCTATTTGGGTGTGCAGCGGTGTGATCCTTTAGTGTCACATAGTATTGGACACGATGATACATGTTATCTATCTCTGCACATAATCTAACACAAATATGGGAGGTGATCCCCGTCAGTCTAACTTCATGGAGCCAACGACATGAGTTAGCTGATTGGTTGTCCTTAGACCTGAGATGTTTGGTTTAGGGCACGAGGACTTTTGTACTTTGGAACGTTATAACGCTACGCCATAACTGGGTAGTAATAATGGGCGTATCTGGGTGCAGCGGAAGACGTGTGCTTAAATGCAAGCAGTCAAGATAGGATTTGCACCTTCTCTTATAGAGAGGAGATATTCCAGGGCCCCTTGACGGTTTAGATTAAATGAAATGCGTGGCCGCGCTCTGATAGAATGATGGACATCATTTGGTAACTCCGCAACTGCAGTTAGTCGAAATCAGAAGTCGAGAAACATAATCTGGATTTTCAGAATAGATCACGTGCTCCATGTCTGAAATCCACACTACGGGAAATCGTGATGTGAAAGGAAAAGCCGGGTAATCCAAGCTAAATGATTACAGAATCTCTGTACATAAGAGAACTTATAGTCATGGTTAACCTAAGTGTCTGGCTAGGGAGCTCCTTAGGCCCGTGATGGATAAGGGAGTGTAACTATCGTGCACAAGTGGGAGTCTGATAGATTGTGTGCAGGGATAGTGTACACGTGTCATCACATTCGTGGACACTATGAGTCACTAAAGGGTCACACAGCTACACACCCAACTCATGAACCAAGAATAATTCAATGTGTATAAAATAGATAATTAATAGTTAATTAATTATCAGGAAAGAAGAAAATGATAAATGGATATTTATTAAAGAGAAAGGTTATTAAATATTAGTTAAATATTTAATAAATAAAGTTTGGTTAGAAATTATTAATTAACAGTTGTTTAATTAATAATAATTAAACTTGGAGGGCTTGTTTTGTAAGAAGATCAAAGCTATTGATCTTGGACCAGGTTTTAAGGTCCAAAGGGCTTAGGCCCAAGAGATAATTATATAAGGGTTTTAAACCTAATAATAATCTAATCTTAATCACAAACTACAAAACAAACAAAACAAGCCTCTCCTATCTCTTTCTCCCTACCTTCGTCCGAACACCACCCCACGGTGGTCTGGGTTTCTTGCGGCGGACACCGGCGGACGGCAGCGGCGGCGCACGGCGGCCCCGGCGGTGGTGCCCTGCGGCTTTAGCGGCACGAAACCAAAGGGCCGAGAACCCCTTTGTGGCGGTTCTTCTCGGCGGCGGCGGTCCAGGGCAAAAACCAAGGGCGGTTTTTGTCAGGTATCGTTTATACACACGTGTTATTCAGTTTTTGCGGTCTAGCAACCAGTTCTAGGGTGCAGTAGCTGTGTATCCCCTTCAGCAGTTTCAGGGTATAATTTCTATCTATTAGAAATAACTGATATTATATTGCATGGTATATCTGGTTTTATGATTCTTTTTCTGTTTCCCCATCTGATCCAGTTGGGATCCTGGGAATGGGATTTGCAAGTTATTTTTCCGTTGTGCTTTATTGTACCCTGCAAATCCCTAAAAATCTATGCTTACTAGCTAGTTGTAGCTAACGTTTCCAGATATTTCCCTTTTCGCAGGTTAGTGACGTGTTGGCCTTGCGAGGCGGGATACTCGTGGGTAGTGTTATGTATATATCTTTTGGAACACATGTTGTTATGTTACTCTGATGTGATGGTTAGTGCTTAGTTGGTAACACTGGCATTATTTTTTAGACGGTGTATAATCCTGTGGTTTTATTTTGCCAAGTCGATAAACACTACTTGTTATGTAATCAGTAGTTTGTTCCGCTGTGATCTTTTGTGTAAATAAAGTTTAAAAAGTTTTAATTTCCACTGATTTTAAGCTTGTGAAACACGGTGTTACAAAGATACTAGTGTGTGTATAGGGTAGTTTATGCAATAATCAATAGTTTCGGGAGAAGAACGAGAAGCATCCTAGACCATAAGATAATTAAATCAATGACACATATTCATTGTGGAATTTTAGTAAATGATTTATACTTAATGACGGTTAATAAATTAAGGAGAGGATAAAAGGGTCATTTTCTAGAAACAATAAAAGGAAACATAATCTCCCTTCCCATTGATTCCTCTCCTCTCTCTCCTGTATCCACGCCCCGTCTCTCTTTTTAAAGAAAGAAGACCCTACTACGAACCACCATCTAAAACGCTAACCCGTTTGCCCCTCCTAGTTCTCTTTGCCACATCCGCCCTCTCCAGCGTCCTTACTCCTCACCGGAAATTCACTTTCATCTTCGCCCTTCCCCCTTTTGTCCACCACCGAGCATGTAACAACCCGTCCCACATGGAAAGATAGGAAAAATTTGAGGCACCTTATAAGTCCAAAGTTATGGGCTACCAATACCTTCCACCATGGATTTAAGTTGATTTTGAAGTTATTGGGCTAGCTCATGACTTTGGATTATGGGGTGTTACAAAGCACCACTAACTTTCCCCCTTATTTACGACATCAAATCCAAGCTTAAAAGTCAAAAAAGTCCTCCCTGCATATCAGCCGCTGTTAACTCTACCACCTTCAGCATATGATGTCATTTTTTCCACCACTTTCACCATTGGACGTCGTTTACTCCAGCTTCACCACCGGCCGGGTTCAAAGGATCGACTGCTCACAAATCACTAGTCAACCTTATTTTTGTCGGTTACCTTATTCTCCGAAACCATCCATTGCCACACTAATCTTCTTCTTTGGTTTCCTTGTTCATCTGAAGCCATGACCAACACCGTTTGACTATGTGTGTGTGTGTGTATATATATATATATATATACATATAGGGTGAGGTTCAATAGAAACCCCCCTTAAACAAAAACCCCAAAGTCACAATCTCAGCCACTCATCTAAAAGGGCAAAATGGGAAAATGAAATCCAAGGGCTTAAAACTCACGTTCACCTTCCAGCCCTCAAAACCCACATTTTTTTTAAATTTTTTTACCCCTAAAAAATATTATACCAATCTTCTCATTTTTTAATCCTCTTTCAAACGAGACCACTCTTCCTATATTTATGAATTTTTTTTTACAAAAATGATAAAAAAAAATTATCATTTCCGTGCCCTCTTGTATATATATAATAGTAGGTGACGAAAATGATAAAAATTTCGTCATTTTTATCATTTTCGGACCTGCTGTTTAAGTGTATATAAGGGGATACGAAAATGATGAAAATGTCGAAATTTTTATCATTTTCGTACCCCTTGTATACATATAAGAGCAGATGACGAAAATGATAAAAATTTCGTCATTTTTGTTATTTTCGGACCTGCTATTTATGTGGTATATAAGGGGATACGAAAATGATGAAAATTATAAAAAAAATTATCATTTTCGTGCCTCCTTGTATAACATATAAGAGCAGGTGACGAAAATGATAAAAATTTCGTCATTTTCATCATTTTCATATCCATTTATATACCACTTAAAAAGCAGGTCCGAAAATGATAACAATTTTGTCATTTTTATCATTTTCATAACCCCTTATATACCACTTAAACAGCAGGTCCGAAAATGATAAAAATTTTGTCATTTTTATCATTTTCATATCCCCTTATATACCACTTAAACAACAAGTCCGAAAATGATAACATTTTTGTCATTTTTATCATTTTCGGACCTACTGTTTTAGTGGTATATAAGGGGATACGAAAATGATAAAAATGACAAAATTTTTATCATTTTCATCACCTGCTCTTAGATGTTATACAAGGGGCACGAAAATGATAAAATTTTTGTTATTTTATTCATTTTCATGTCCTCTTATATATCATTTAACAGCAGGTGACGAAAATGATAAACATGACAAAATTTATCATTTTCGGGAACTGCTATTACATGATATAATAGCAGGTGACGAAAATGATAAATTTCGTCATTTTCATCATTTTCGTGATTTCGTCGAATTTTTTTTCAGAAATATAGGAAGAGTGGTCTCGTTTGAAAAATGATTAAAAAAATGAGAAGATTGGTATAATTTTTTTGCTCAAATTCAAAAAAATGAAATAGTTATGGTCATTTAAAGATCAAAGGGGTAAAAAAAATATAAAAAAATGGGGCTTTGACCATAATACCCCTCCTTCTCTAATTAAATCTTATAATTGTTTAGTTATTTACAATAATGCCATTGTAGATCTTAACCATTGATTTGATCGATATAACGGTCAGGAATTGGATTTTGGGGTTTTTGTTTAAGGGAGGGGGGGTTCTATTGATCCAATTTCTATATATATATATATATATATATATATATATATATATATATATATATATATATATATATATATATAGGGTAGAGATCTAGTACAAAAAATATTATGGTACTAAATGTAAGGAGAAATCCTGGCCATAGGATCTATAACAAAGTCAATAAAAAAAAGTCAACAACATACTAAAATTCAGAAATTAAAAAAAAAAATTAGAAAAGGTCAAATTAGTAAATTTAACAACCCAAAAAAGGGAAAAAAACACATTTACGCCCTGCCAGTTCCAAACCCTCTCCGTCCTTCTCCTCCGACCAACCACCGGCACGGTTGCCGTCGGCCAAACTCAAGCCATCAACGCCGATTGATGCACATAATACATTTTGAAGCGCACATTAATAAAAATAAACAGAAGACAACTGATTCACATACATAAACCCGGATTCACATTCAAAATCGATGTATAAAATACATTAGATGCACAACACGAATTTGTGATGATTATATACAAAAATTAGATGCAAAACCCTAAAAATCAAAACAGCGATGGTAGATAAATAACCAAACCCAAGTCATCATCGTCGACGGCGTGTGCATCGCTGGAACCAACGCAAAACAGAGAATGCACAATCGCATGAGCGGCTGCGTGTGCATCGACGGTATCTCCACGAAAAGCAGCGGCGGCACGTGCATCTCGTATGTGATGCAGCGGCTGTTTCAGCGGCGGTCGCAGGGCTTGTGCATCTGGGATATTGAGCAATGACTTCGCATTCGGCGGTGGTCGTCGGCAACCCTAATCTGTGGTGGCAACCCTAATCTGTGGTTGCAGGGAAAACGGCGACGGAATGAGGTGGGAATATCTAGGGTTACGGCGGGAAGGTGGCAATGATCGACGGGAGCAGGGAGGCATATGATCGACGGGATGAGCGGCATCGTATGATCGAATAAGGGTTACAAAGGGAAGGAGCCGTCTGTGAGGAGATAACGGCGGTAAAAGAAAACCCAGACCTAGGGCGTGGGAAGGTGAAGAGAGGGCGATGGTGGTTTTTGGAGAGAAAGTCACGGGAATTAAGGAGATATTTTAGGGAATTAGGATTAATTAAATTAGTTTGGTAAAATACCTATATTACCCTTTTAATTAAAATGCCACATGTCAACTCCACCTTTCTCCTTACATTTTTTATCATAACAATTTTTTTATTTAAACCTAACTCTATATATATATATATATATATATATATATATATATATATATATATATATATATATATATATATATATATATATATATATATATGATGGTTTTTATATAATTTCGAACTTTAGGGTTGCATCATACTCTTTTAAGCTTAAATCGGTTGATCATGTGATGAAAATAAACGTCTTTAAAAACACCATTGTTGAAGCTACGGATTATTTTCTAATTCCGAATAATGAGTTCAACTTTGTCGGTTATGATGATATTAACAACTTCGGAGTAAGAAAAAAGATGTTGCTTCCGGTTATTTAAATCTAATTAACATTTATTTATATTATTTTAATATTTTATAATAACTACGTTTAATTATGTATGTTTTCCAGTTTTATTTTATTATATATTTTAATAATAAAAAAAAACAAATATTTCTAAAAAATGAACTTAATCATTTTCATATTTATACGTGAGGTAATTAGCTAGTTAAATTAAAACAAACACCAAATACAATATTTGAATCAAACCAAAATTCATATCAAAACATACAATGAAGTCAAAAACCGTATTCACGAACCGAAAAATTACTCATCAAACATATTCAACCGAATCGGTCTCCGTCACAAATTTCCATATTCAGAAAACGGAAACCGTATACCATTTTGTTTTCTTTGTGTACACATTTTCATGTAGAATGAGAAGGTTCAAAGATCGTAGTCTGAATGAATTTAATTTGGTTGACTTCATTCACGGAAGGTACCCTATATATCGAGGTCGTTGACTCGTTAATTACATGTCTGCAGTTTGTGTATAATTATACATGCCTTCTCAAAAGTCATAGTAATATAATGTAAAATTCTAATGAAACAGATACGAAGTAATATATATTAACATAATTGCATTCGATATCTTTATATATATTTAATTTTTATTTAACTTGAAAGTAGACAATTCAGATAATGTGTTAATTTGGTTGGGAATGAGATAATCAATCTTCGCCCTACATTTGATTTGATCGGATGGTTTACAGTTGTCACTCATTTAATTCATAACTTAACTATGAATTACAACAACCATTAATTGCGTTGGGTGATTACGACCATTAGATCTAATAGATCTAACATCTAATTGACGGCTATGATTTATTCTCTCATTCCCACCTAATTAAATATACATTTCGTAATAACCTTCCCTATATATACACACACATATGTATATATGTATATATGTATATATGTATATATGTATATATGTATATAGAGTAAGGATCCAATGGAAACAATGTTAAAATACGCGACGATGTTAACATTGCATCTTGTCTACAAAATCACTGCATTCAGCTTAAAATTACTGTATCATGTCTAAAAAATACGATCTTAAAACTACAAGAATGAGACCGTGATTACTCTTTTAAAATATTACTATGGGTATGTTTGGCGGAAGTAGCTGGAAGCTGGTAGCTGTAGCTGTAGCTGGAAGCTGGTAGCTGTGGAGCTGGAAGCTGTTTATTTTATTTATATATGTGTTCGAAAAATTAGCTGTTAGCTAGAGCTTAATAGTATAAAATGACAAAAAAAAAATGACAAATTATAAAAATAGGAGGAATTATAAAATAATTAAAGAAAGCATTTAGGTAATTTGGAATATAAAAAGCTTTCAGCTAGTTTTAAAAGCTACTTCAATAAGTTTTTTGTTTTAAAGTTTTTTTTTGTTTAAAATAAGTTTTCAGTTTTTTCATCCGAACATGACTTGTAAATTTTTTTTCAAAACAAAAAGCTACCAGCTTAAATAAGCTTCAAAAGGCTCAATACCGAACATACCCTATATCTTGTTTAAAAACATTGTATCCAGATTAAAATTAGTGCATCTAAAACTTATCACATTTCTTGAATTATCATATCCATCGTAAATTGAAAAACAAAATCATGAAATTTATAAATATATTCATGAAATTAAATAATAAGATCAACCGTAACTTTTGACTTCTTCATCTCCACCATATGTAATTTCAAAATGTCTATGAAATTGGAGTTGTATGAAACCGTTCACATCGTTAGCAGTGATATACTGATATAGACGTTCGAATTTGATCATTTGATTATATATATATATATATATATATATATATATATATATATATATATATATATATATATATATATATATATATATAGTGTAAGGTTATATAAAGAACATCTCTTAAACATAGAACCTAAAGAACCTCCCTGTTGATGACACGTGACATTATGAATATGGGCAAAATTGGAAAATAACAAAAATGAATTCATCCCACGCGTCTCTTTCAACACCCTCCAGCCAAACCCATTTTTTAAAAAAAAAACCCCACTCAACTTTAAATGATCATAACTCGTTCGTTTTTAAGTGTTTAAGTAAGAAAATTATACCATTAGCTTTAATTTTTCGTCCTCTTTCAAACAAGACCAGACTTGATATATTTCTGAAAAATCTTTTTTTTTTAAATGCAAAGTTTGCATTTTGCACTGAGTTTCATTCCAAAATTCAAAATGCAAATATAAAAAATGCAGATTTTGCATTTTGAAATTGGGTTTCATTCCAAAATGCAAAATGCAAAAAATCGAAAATGCAAAATATGAAGATGCAGTTCATGAAAATGCTTCCACAATGCAAATTTTGAAGAAAAAAAATGCAAACCCAACATGATTCAATGAAAATACAGCTCAAAATGCAAAATGCGTACACAAAACTACAATACAACCCAAAATGCAAAATGCAAACCTGTCGAGCCACTGAGTTGCTTCAGTCACATGTTGTAACCCCTTTGTGCCTCAGAGTCTCTTAAGTCAGATGTTGTTTATCCCCAATACAGTGAGCGTGTTAATAAGCAACTATGACTTTTTTTACAATGTTTTGGTTCTTTAGTTTGTCAACAGGAATTGTTCGATGTCGGCCGCGACAAGGAGATGCCGTAATGGGTCTGTACTAATGTTAGGATGACGGAGAGTTGCTGGACTCTCTTTTGTTAGTGTTGGTTGCAATGAGATGTTCGGAATTACCTTCAATGGAACTTTACTCTGATCTGTTGTTGTTTTGTTGTTGTTTTGTTGCTGTCTTTGGGAACTTGATGTCATCTGATGCGAATACGCTGCTGTTGCTGATGGTTTGCTGCAAGGAATGCATTGCCACCGATACTGAACTGTTGCTACGAGTGTGATTCGTTGAACAAGCTGTTCCTTGTTACGATTCCATTATATTGTTGCTGTTTTGCTTTGATTCAATACACCAACAGTGGTGTATGCTGAAGCTTTGTGGGTACAGTTAACGCCTCCTGCATTCACACGCTGCCGTTGTGGTCACGACGCTGGTATTATATCGGTAGTTGTTTTCGGTGAGGTCATAACACCTTTGCAGGCTACTGTCGCAAAACCCGTGCAGTGCCATTGCTCCATTCACGCATAACTTGTGGTCTGTTGTAGGGGTTACGAGCTGCCGGGGAAATGTTTTATAATACAAAATGCGGATAGACGCGTGGAAATTATCAAAGGAAAGCTGATGGTATATAATATGTGGTCAAATGATGTAATTACAGTGAGTTCATTATAAATGCAAAATGCAAAAAACGAAAAACATGCAGAATGCAAAATCCGTAGAACGTAAACATAGAATCGTAGAACGTAAAATGCAGAATGCAAAATATAAACATGCAGAATGCAAAATATAAACATGCAAAATGCAAAATTTGAATTTTGAGCTGTGTTCATACTTATGTAAATGCAAAATGCAAAAAACGAAAAACGCAAATTATGAACATGCAGAATGCAAAATCCGTATAACGTAAATATAGAACCGTAGAACGTAAAATGCAGAATGCAAAACATAAACATGCAGAATGCAAAATTTGCATTTTGAGCTGTGTTCATACTAATGTAAATGCAGAATGCAAATTCTGCTGTAATCGCAAAATTGGAACTCATTGTAATCGCAAGTTTGGACTGCGTTTTATCGTGGCTATGTGTTTTATCGTGGCATTTGAGTTGTGCGTATACTTCCAGCAAGTTTGGTATGCGTTTTATCGTGGCTATGTGTTTTATCGTGGCATTTGAGCTGTGTGTATACTTCCAGCAGGTTTGTTACACCATGTATGGTTTGAAGTTTTTGTAGTGATGGATGTATGGTATTAATGGTATTACTTTTCAAAAAAAATATATATATAAACATGCAGAATGCAAAATGTAAACATGCAGAATTCAAAATTAAATATAAACATGCAGAATTCAAAATTTGCATTTTGAGCTGTGTTCATACTAAAATGCAAACAAAATTTAATTTTCAAAAAAAATTTAGAAAAATATGGGAAGAGTGATCTTGTTTGAAAGAGGATTAAAAAACTAAAAGATTTGAATAATTTTTTTTTATTAAATTCACAAAACTTAAAAAGTTATGACAATTTAAAGTTTTTGAAGGGTTTTTTTGTTTAAATCGTGGGTTTTATTTTGGGGGGATATTCCATATTTACCCTTTTCTTCATAATTTAATATATAATAATTACAGTTTTGCCATCGTTCAATCTCATCCATTGATTTTGATGATCTAGTGGTCCAGATTGGTTCTTTAGGTTCTTTGTTTAAAGAGAGGTTTTTTGTTGATCCAATTTCTATATATATATATATATATATATATATATATATATATATATATATATATATATATATATATATATATATTATGTGTGTGTATGTATTATGTATATATACGTATGTATGTATGATGGCAGGTCAATTTAAGTATGTGGTCATTAGAATTAAAAAATTGACCGCCCTTGGAAGTTTCCTGACATCAGAGCGAGTGATTGCATGAATATATGGTTATATATACAGCCACCAATGTTCAAAACTAAAGATCATATATCTCCTCCATCATCACACTCCATCAAAATATCTCGTCACCAATTAAGCTCTAGAAATTATGGATGTAACAAGCTTTCTCTCAGATAACAATCTGTCAATTCCTCTCTTCCTTATATTAACAATCTTCTTCCTTATACTCATCCTTAAACAAACAAAACTAGTTTTCTTTAAAAATCTCCCACCAGGTCCACCAAGGTTACCGATCATTGGAAATTTGCATCAGGTGGGTGACAGACCTCATATCTCCACCGCCAACATTGCCAAGAAATATGGCCCGCTCATATCTCTTTCCTTTGGAAAGCAACTGGTTGTGATTGCCTCTTCACCAGAAGCAGCCATGGGTATTCTCAAGACACAAGATCGTCATCTATCCTCGCGTATTGTGCCTACTGCATTTCAGCAGGCTTCCTTGACACCACATTCCTTCATTTGGTCCGATTGTAACCAGACATGGAAATCCTTAAGAACCCTTTGTCGAGTTGAATTGTTTTCTGCTAAAGCTTTAGAAACCCACTCTAGATTACGACAGGAGAAGCTGGCCAAGTTAGTAGATTTCTTGCGCAAAAAACAAGGACAAGTGATTGACGTCGAGGATGTAGTTTTTACCACACAGTTTAACACTTTGAGTTCCATAATTTTTGGCAAAGATTTGCTTGCCTTCGAAGACAAACATGAATCTCGTGATGGGTTGAAAGAGTTATTCCGTTCTATTATCGAGTATGGAGGCCGTATTAAAGATTTAGGTTCTTTTTTCCCTATGCTTGAGAGGTTTGATCTTCATGGAATAAGGAAGGGAACAATGAAACAGTTTAACAAGGCATTTGCATATTGGGAGGATATAATAGAGGAAAGAAGAGCTCAAGTCAATTCTCCAACATGGTCACCCGATCAAGCTCGTTCTTTCTTGGACCGGATGCTTGAAGGTGGATTCTCAAACAACCAAATCAATCAACTTGTTACGGTAAATATTTCTTACGTGTTCAGTTTATTAGTTATGAACCATATAATATAATATGTAAACGCTATTTTTTCCATAAGGTATGTATCCAACATAACTTTCTCTAAAATCGTGTTCATTTAGTCTAACATTCTTCAATTTCTCTAGGAATTATTTGTTGCGGGAACAAATACCACAACGTCTACTGTGATGTGGGCTATGAGCGAGCTTGTTCGAAATAAGGAAGTCATGTCCAAAATACAAGAAGAGATGAAAAACGAAATTGATTCGGATCAAATCACCAACTCCCAACTATCTAAATTAACATATCTTCGAGCTTGCATCAAAGAAAATTTTAGATTACATCCCTCCGTGCCTCTTCTTCTTCCTCATAAGGCGGCAGAAACTTGTGAGGTTATGAATTACACGATTCCTAAGAATGCCAAAATCTTCGTCAACGTGTGGGCAATGGGTCGTGACCCTAACCTTTGGGACGATCCTTTATCATTCAATCCAGAAAGATTTCTCGACTCAAAGTTGGATTTTAAGGGCCAAGACTTCGAGTTGTTACCATTTGGTTCAGGAAGGAGGATATGTCCCGGAATGCCATCCGGTATCAAAAGTGTCGAGTATATACTGGCCTCCTTGATCCGTGATTTTGATTGGTCTCTTCCAAATGGTGATGACCCTTCAAAGCTCAATATGGATGACAAATTTGGAATTGCATTAAAGAGGGAGAAACCTTTAAAGCTAATCTTTAAACATAAACAAGGGTGATCAATATGTCAAAAAGATTTAAAATACTAGACTTATTGCTTTTCTTCATGCGAACTATTCTATTGATTTTTTAATTCATTTATTTATGTTAATTTTGTATAGATGCATGGGAGTGATGCATAATTACATGTATCTTTTTGCTTTTCAATTTATTTATTTGTTACTTTCCAAATTAAATCATCCAAAACATCTTTTGAACAACGTTTAGATTAATAGTTAGAGTCCTCGAGTTCTCCGATAGTTGTCCAAAAAGTTGTTCATTTTTCATCTTGAAACTCAAAGGTTTTATATTCTTCAAAAATCAACATATATTGGTATTTTACATTATAATACCTTTAACAATTTATATCTTCTATTTTATTAAATCTCTTAAAAATTCAGCATTCATAAATTACTAATTGTAATGTCCCATTTTTTTCCAATGCAACGAATTCAAATCATAATATTCATATACCAAAATGTGAGTGCATTTATATGTAAATTACAATTCATCCGTTTCGAACCATATTCTATTCATAACATATTTGTATAAGAAACTGTGTAATGAAATTAATATAAATAAACGTGTTGCGGAAGCAATGCTGGTGATGAGCTATCATGTACGTGCTGGAGCCTCGTCGTGGTCAACTCCTGAAAATACGTTAAACAACGACAGTAAGCACAAAGCTTAGCGAGTACACTACTTACAAACTAAATCTGTACAACAATAAAAACACTTATTTTCCCATGTATAGCATAACTCATACCGAAGTAGATGCTCCCATCATTCCCGCTACCGAAGTAGACAGTCTCATCATTCCCGCCACCGAAGTAGACGGTCTCGTCATTCCCGCCACCGAAGTAGACGGTCTCGTCATTCCCGCCACTGAAGTAGACGGTCCCATCATTCCCGCAACCGAGGTAGACGGTCCCATAATTCCCGCCACTAAAGTAGACGTTCTCATCGTTCTCATTACCGAAGTAGACGGTCCCATCATTCCCACTCCGAAGTAGATGGTCCCATGAAACACTCACAGAATAACAGTACTATCATACACGTACTAGCATGCCTCAATCAACTTTGATACTAATTTATAATGCAAGTAAGAATACTCACTTGTTCGCTGATTAGTCACGTGGTAATAGCTTAGCAAATATTTCCAGTTTCATGACAATCAACAATCACCTACAACACGTCCTACTAAATTAATATAGAGTATAATTCCTTAATTTTAGTTACATCAACCTTAATTACATTAACCCTAGGTCAGACCAACTCTCTAGGTGGCCTGTCCCTCAGGTCGGCCCGTACACGACCCGTCCCAAGTCCTAGTCGGGCAACGCTTGTCACACATACGAGGTTATAAGTCGGACCCCAAGTCTAACCACTAAGTTGGATGGTTCTTGTCGCACCTCCAATCATGTAAGTCGGACCACCAAAGTTCATATGTACTTGCTTGAAGTGATTCGGACCAATGTTTCCCACTACCTTAATTGGACCTATCCAAGTTGGATGGGTCCAAGTCGTATGTGAACACCTAAGTCGGATCTAAGTCACACAACATATATAAAGTCGGACTAAGTCCTAGACTCAACTCGAATGACACAATGTAGCCAATTCGAACCAGCATCCAACAAAAATCGGACCTCTTTCTTGCATGTTCAAAACAAGTTGGACCTTAGTCCTTTTTCAACTGTATGGAAGTCGGACTACGGTCATATCGTATGAATACATTCTAAGTCCTAAATCGAACCATTCGAAAATTATGTGTGTGTGTGTGTGTGTGTGTGTGTATATATATATATATATATATATATATACACACACACACGCTATGTGAGAATTTAACCCCTTTCAAAACACAATGAACTCAAAATCTCTTAAGCAAAATCTGATAAGATTTGTGTGCATAACCTTCAAACCCTAATGACACGCCCAATGTCATAAGACACTCAAGGGTCACACCTGTGAGGGCACATAATTCAAGAGGTTGTACAATCATAGTTTGGAGATGAGTTTTATGACAGTTAGTCATAAACCAGTATAGAGAGTTATAAATAACCACAGAGTTATAAATAACCAGAGTTGATTAATTAACAAGATAATATCTATTTATTAGTCAATAAATATATATTGTTAATTATTTAATATTTAAGAATAATACTTTGGATATTCTCTTAAATAATAGGTTATTGCTAGTTAATTATTAAAGGGAAAACATTATATATATATATATATATATATATATATATATATATATATATATATATATATATATATATTCGGCCGAGAATATATATATATATGTTTATGGTTAAAATATGTATTTTGTATTTAATAACTATTAGTAATAAATAATTAATCAATGTTTCCTATTTAAGGATAACAAGGACGTTATCTATAAATAGGGGATTATACACCTTGATTAGAGTTAACATTTAGATAACACTAAAAACAACTCTCTCCCTCTCTTCTCTCCCTTGTTCGGCCGTCAACCACCCCAAGGCTAGGGGGTGTCGATTTTTTGTGTTAGACAACATCAAGGACCAAAGAACAACAAGTGTGATTCAATCCTCCTAGTGGATTCTTGTGGTGTCTCATTACGGGTTGACCTTTTTGAGCAATCCAAAGGTATAATTTTTATCTTAATCTTTTTGTTCTTGAATGCTATGATGATCGATAATATATATATATATATATATATATATATATATATATATATATATATATATATATATACAAACATGTGTGTTTTGTATGATGTTCATAAGATTCTTGATCAATATATGTTTTGGCTAAACTTGAATATGGTGATGATATGGTTTTTCGATTATGTATACACACACACATACACATGTATCAATATTATATATATTTGCCATACACACTTGTGATATAACTAAGATCTTAATCCTTTTAGGGTTTTAAGGATTAAAGTTATTATTTTGTTTCTGCTTTATAAATGATAATTGTTTTTTGTTGCAATTCTGAGTTGGTTCAAACCAGTTAGGTTATGAATCAGTGTAACTCAAGTTTGAATTGTACCCTCTAAAACCTAACAGTGGTATCAGAGCCTCGGCTCAGTGTATCACAGTGTGTTGGATGATCTGTTATTATTATATTATTAATATTATGTGTTGTATTTTTCGAAAATCATAAAGGAATAACAAGTTCATGTTAATCCTAATTTGTTCAAAAACAGTTAGTTTTTATTTAAGATTTGTAGTTTTAAACCTTTAATCAGAAAGTTAAACCAGTTAGGTTTAACCGGTTAAAAGATTAAAACTATAAACAGTTTGTTATTCATATATATATATATATATATATATATATATTTGTTCGAAAATATGGGGATTGATGTGTACCATGTTAATCTCAGATTTATTATCTGATATTGTATGTTTATAGTTTTTCAGTTTTAAACAAAAAAGTTAAGCCAATTAGGCTTAACCGGTTAAAAAGGTTAAAACTATAAAAAAGGGTTTATATCTTTTCATCTATATATATTCTTGTATATGTATCGATTATAATATATATATATTTGCATATTAACCCGTTTGAGTTAATATGGTTGTTTTAAAGTTTTAATCTAAAACCAGTTGTGTTTTTGGATTAAAGGATAAACTTTAAAAGTTTCTTGAAATCCTAGTTTATTATCAACAAGTTAATCTTGATATTTAAATGTTTAGATTATTTATTAAAACAAGTTTTGTTTTGATAATAATAGGTATAAACTTTAATAAATTAGTGATTTCTGGAATTTAATACATATTAATTGTTTATATTCATTCGCAAATTATTCTTTTATTTTGTGACCGGAAAAAGGCTACCGGAGACCACCATGAACCACCAAATGGAGGCCTAGCAGCGGCGGCCCGAGGGTGGCAGCCCAAGATGGTGGCAACGGGGCGAGATGGGAGGCCCAGCCGTGGTGGCCCACGGCCCAGCAGCTGTTGCTATGGCCCGGTCTTGGCTACGGCCCAACATCATGCGATCCAGCATGGTTTGCGGCGTGATCAGAAATATCGTGGCCCAAAATGTTTTTCGGCCCAGCCCACGCAAAGGCACCTTTGCAGCGGCCCGGAGGCCTAGGTGGTTTAGGCCCAGTTTATGGTCGGCCCAGTTATTTAGTTGATGCGCTTTAGATTAATGCCAATTTTTCCTTTTTATATCTTAAAACTAAATTATTTATAATTGTTGTTTCTAGAACCTCATTATTTTATAAAACCGGGCTTATAAAAAATTGTATTGAACTTAATGGGTTTCTCGGCCCAGTTAGGGTTAACCGAGAAAGGATTTCGGTCCATAGGGCTCGCGGTTATAAAATTTCCGTTGTAATTTTATGACGTACATTTCAGAATAAATTAATACTACAAGACTATATATATATATATATATATATATATATATATATATATATATATATATATATATATATATATATATATGAATTATGGTTAAAGGATTATTTTAACTAGTTAAGTTAAAATATAAGTTTTTATTATATTTTTAGATTAAAAAAATATAATAATTAACCATAATGGTGTATTATTATTGAATAATATAAACAAAGCTAATTCTTTAATCAATTAAGTGTTTTTGGATTAAAACACATTTGGTGTAGTAGTTATTATACCATTAGTTTATAAATTGATTAAAAAGGGTTTGACAAGTTTTGTCAAATCTTTCTCATCTCAATTAATGATTTAATTAAGTTGAGAGTAAATGAGAAAAGTTTTATATATGTTGTTTGTATTATTTATTGTTTATATTTAATGCGTGAATGGTTATTTATATATTGTTTATATATAAATATGCTATTGGTTTGACTTGTATACTAAAGTCGCATTAGTATATTTAAGTCGTGTTTGTAGTTTCTACATGTCAACTACTAATGTTTGACTTAAACAAGTCAACAATATATTCTTGATTTGGTTGGACATGTAGGTTATAGGTTTTGCCAACTTAGACCCGTGTTTGTGTTTTTTCTTTTCTGTATTTCTTTTTGGTTTTGGGGAGGCCTGCGTGCCACTTACAACCCCTTTTACAATGTAAAAGTATTTTGGGGAGACCTGCGTGCCACTTACAACCGCTTTCTATAATGTGAAAGTAATAGTATAGTTTTAGATTATTGTGACCAAAGCCAAAAACGAAAGATTATTCAAGAACGGAGGAACAAAACGGAGTTGCTCTCGTTAAGACCAGAGGTGTCAAGGCCAGTGGGAGCAAGGAGATTATTCGGTAGATCCACCCATAGGATCTATTTAGTTTAGTTTTTCCTTAGTTGACCCCTTAGGACATAGTTGGCAAAACTATAACAGTTTATCATATGTGTGGTTGTGCTTTACTTTTATGATTATTATGCGACTATAAAATTAAAGTAGTAGGTTAATAATAGATATTATTAATCAGAATTAAAACCACAATATATGATAAAATTGGTATATGACAACAGATGGTAAAATTTGAATATTTTATGATTGTCGTATCAGCATTTTAAAAACAGTTTTTTTTCAAAAATGTTTTTATCGTAAAACGTATTGTGTACCTAGTTTAAGGTATACTAAGATATACGAATTTTAAAATAGTTAGTTTTAAAATGGTTTTACAAAACTCTAATCAAGTTTTCAAACTTGGATAAAACCCACTAAAATCTTAGACTAGTAGTGCTACACATCTAGTGGTACACCTTTCCTGCTCCCCGTACCTTAATGTGTTGTCGTGCCCAAACCGTGCACACTGGGGTTCAAACCGATGTGGAGAGGGGGTGAAAGAATTTGTGATTCCCTAACGTGACGGGCCAGAGTTCACCCCATCCTAGGTGGTGTGGTTTATTTTGGTGATTCCCTGATGTGATGGGCCCAAAATACACTTAGTGTAGAGATAAACTTACTTAGATTAATTATCTAAAAATCTCTACAAGGTCTAGGAGTCGTATCAAGTTAGATACGATTGGTAAAGGAACCTACCTACCTGAAATAGCACGAGGTTGGTGTTGTCGTGCCCAAACCAGGCACTAACACGTGTGAAATAAGGATCCTAGGGCTAATACTTATCATTTAAGGGTTTTTATTGATTTGTATTTAGCAAAGTCTTTTATGTGTTACTAATTGAATTATATAATTGAAATTGTAGATGGCAAACGTATCTAACACTAATAACCTCTCATTCCGTTCTATCCTAGAAAAGGATAAGCTCACTGGACCTAACTTTCTCAACTGGGAGTGCAATCTTCGGATTGTGCTCAGGCATGAGAGAAAGTGGTATGTCCTAGAGGAACCGGTGGGAAATGCCCCAGCCAACAATGCGAGGGCTGATGTTAGGGAAGCGGGAAACTTACTAGAAGCGTGTCAATGACGCGCTAGACATATGATGCCTCATGCTTGCAACGATGAGTCCAGAGTTGCAAACAAGCATGATGGAAACATTAGCTTATGACATGATCCGTCAGCTGAGGGATATGTTTCAAGAGCAGGCTCGTCCAGAACGTTACGATGTCACGAAAGCTCGTAACACTTGCAAGATGGCCAAAGGCACTTCGGTTAGTACCCACATCATGAAAATGAAAGGGTACATGGACCACCTGGAAAGGGTTGGACATCCGGTACCGTTGCAGCTGGCAACGGATATGATACTCAACTCGCTGTCCGATGACTATAAGCCTTTTATAGTCAATTATAACATGAATAATATGGAGAAATCTATAGCTGAGCTGCATTCTATGCTCAAGACAGTAGAGTCGAATGTGGGAAATAAGTCTAAGGACATCCTTATGATGGATAACAGTACTGCTAAGAATAGGAAAAGGCGCAACGGAATAGGCAAGGGTAACCGAGCCAGGACCATCTACACCCACGGCCAAGGAAAATGGCAAAGGCAAGGCCAAGGGAAAGAAATTTAAACGAAACAAAGCAAGAACCGAGAACGAGTGCTTCAAGTGCGTTGAAATTGGCCACTATAAGGTAAATTGCCCGAAGCGTCACGAGGATGGTGGAAACGCGACACGTAATTTCGATGACTAACTTCAGTATTTTGCTTTCAACTTATTATATAAATGGTGTTTGACATTTTGTAATCGTTTATTCCAAATAGGCCAGTAAAAGCAAAGGATGCCGAGGAATGCTTAAAGAACACTACGTGCGGAAGACAAGGATATTTATAATTCACAAATTATTATCTTTTTAAATATTTTATTTTAAAATGTAATTGTTTTTGGAAACTCTATTAAGATATTAATGAATTATTAATTATATCCTTGCAAGTGATTTATGATTATATTGTTGGGGTTTCCACAAGCACAGCGGAAGCAACAAGGTACAACAAAACATGCAAGAGGTACAAGTAAACAAAGCATGAAACCCCAAAATGGACCAATCTCTATAACAAGGAAATGCAACATGAAAAGAGGTAAGGATAGTAAGTATACCCTCTTTTAAGCTCCTCGAGTTGTTGAGGTAGATGAAGATGTTGACAAGAAAGCCAATGAAGCCTCCTCTCTATCGAAGTCCACCCCGGGAACACGTTCAACTCCTTGTACTAGCAAGCTATAGTGTACTTCAACCTTGAATACACTACTAGAACAGCAACAACCTTCTGGACTTGTGCACGCAGTCACTCTTATATGAAACTCACAAGGAAGCTCTAAGTGAAAGTATGCAAGTATGGCAAAAGGATAGAAAGAATGGCAAAGAGGTAGTTTAAATAAACCTCCAGATCCCCCTAGAACTCCCCATGGCCGGCTAAGAGCCGATGATGGCCTAAACATGCATTGGCCAAAGAGAGAGGTGAGCAAAATGTTGGAGTATGCCCACTGACACACATACGCCAAATGATCGCTACCGATGATGTATGGGCCTATCGGGTCACACGCCGGGGGTTGATCTTGACAACAACCTAAAAGATGAGGGTGAGAAAGGATAAATAATGTTAGTTGGTTTCCTGGACTAGGTTAGCGACGCTAACTAAGATCGTCGCGATCTCATCCCTGATAGCGGCGCTGACTTTAAGTAGTTAGCGGCGCTATGCATGGGCGGTTAGCGGCGCTAACCCTGCCTGACAGAAAAAACTTTATTCTTTTCACCTCCTTTCTCCACCAATGCATGTATATTCTCATGATTACTTCTGGGCCGACTTGGGGAGTTCAGGAGGCAACTTGGGGTTTATATAAACATGCATCTCTTCTCTCATTTGTCTCTCTTGGCATTATTGAGTTTAAACACTTAGAAACTAATTGAGTTGTCTTAGTAACAAAGAGAGAAAGAGTTCCTGGAGTCTTTGGTTGATTGTTTCTATAAGTTCATTCACTTGTTGACTGAGCCAAGGAGGTGTTAGTACACCAAGGTCACGTTTCTTCTCGGGGTGGACTTGGATAGCTCAAGAGGAAGGAGTTCAAGGCTTGGAGCTTAGCATCAACAACAATCCAGAGACATCAAGGGTATAATTCCTTTTCTCTTCTGGTTTTAGTTGCACCACTTGTTGTAGAGTTGGTACACTATGGGGTTCACTTTGTGGTTTGTTTTGATCTTGAAATTTTGATTTATGTACTTGTATGCTTCCGTTGCGTTGTACCATGAACCCCAACAGTGGTATCAGAGCCACCTCTACATTGGTTTTGTACTTGGTGGCTTTCAAAATCCGAAAAATGTGATTTTTGGTTCTATCCAGGGTTTAGCGGCGCTAACTTTTCTATGTTCGCGGCGCTAACCCGGAGTTAACGGCGCTAACTCTACATAGTTAGCGGCGCTAACTCCTTACTGGCAGAATGCAAAGTTTTGCCTTAAATCAATTTTGTTGGATTTTTGGGCTACTTGTACTTTCTGGAATTGTTCCAGAATTTGAGATGTGCTTTGTTTAAGTTGCCTTATGTCTTGGTTGGTGTATTTATATGTGGATTAACATTTTGGCATGAAAATGGTTAATTGCACATACTTACATTGTGTATATATGACTATGGAATTTTGTCTTGTTTAAGGTTCCTAATGCATATGTACATAGGATTATTAGTGCCTTGAGTGATTAGATAATCTTAACCAAGACGTATAAAATTTACATGGTTTCGTGTAGCACACCATGTGTAGATTTGTGTTTCTTGTATGTGGTTGTAGTATTTGCATCCGGTAACATTTTTGAGCCATAAGACCTATGTGATGTGTTTGGTTGATTTAAATTAATGTATTCATTCATTTGGTGGTTTGTACCACAATGGTTTGTAATAATTAATTTATTTATTCGGTTTGTATATTTGACGGCTTGCATGCCGATTTTCTATTCTTTGTAATTTGTAGTATTAGCTTAGAATAGTAAATTGTGGCTTGCATGCCATTTCATTTTAAATTTGAAAATTGTAAAAGGAGATCCGAAGCAACCACCAAGGACCATTGGTAGGTGTCTTGGCATACTTGGATCCGGAGGTCGGTAGGAGACGCGATGGATCAAGTGGGAGGAGCACACATCAAGTCATTCGGTCTAGTCCTTAGATGACTTAGTCTTGCCCATTGGCTCACGGGCAAGGCGCATAGGATTGGCTCGTTACCGGATATGTATTACATGTGTGGTTGATTTTATTTTGTATCTTTTCTTGCATGGATGTTTAGGATCTTCGCATGCTAGAAAATTTTTCAAAATAATAAAATCAAAGAGTTTTTAAATTGGTTTACAAACTCCGCGCGCCACATAGACAAGAATTGGTTAAAAGTATTTTAACCGGAGAAACAAAAACCCGTTTTTCAAAAGTAAATCTCACACCACCCGTAAGATGACACCACCCGAATCTAGTGAAACAAGATTGGTCGTCGAGCTCTAGCCGAGATCGGTTTTGCCTAACTGTGTGGAAGGCGCGTGTTGCAACTCGCAAGGTCGGTTGTCGAGCTCTAGCCGAGCCGGCCATTGGGCTAGAGTACCACCATGTATCTTGACGGACGATTTACAATTCCAAGACTTAAAACGCATTGGTAGTTGTCGAGCTCTAGCCGAGCTATCATAGTGGGTTAATGAGGAATTGGTGTGGAGGGATCAAACATGCCAAATGGGTGCTATGAGTACCTAGGATCCCGCAAGTGCCTAAGAGTTGTGATCACGGATTGCAATTGGTAAAGGGTTTACCGGCCTAAAATAGCTCTATGAAGTGATCCGCTGAAAACCCGTCATGAATTAGGGTATTTTGAGGTTCTTAGCCCTTGTTAATATAATTTGTTTTTATAACAAGTGGGTAATTATTTTAACAAGGATTTAATACATCATAACTAACCATTTCATATTTTGCCTGTATATGGCATCTACTAGCAACACCAACACCACCAACATGTCACTCCGTCCATTTTTTGAGAAGGAGAAACTCACGGGGCCAAACTTCATAGATTGGCATAGGACTTTGCGAATTGTCCTTCGCCATGAAATGAAGCTAGAGGTCCTTGAGTCACCTCTTCCGGAACCTCCTGCTACCAACGCGGCGAGGGCCGTCCGAGAGGCGTATGAAAAACGCCTCAAGGACACAAATGACGTGACTTGCCTTATGCTAACGACCATGAGTCCCGAATTGCAAAGGCAATTTGAGAAAGTGAGTGCGTTTGAGATGATATCTCAGCTGAAGGACATGTTCCAACAGCGGGCACGACAAGAACTCTATAAGTGCGTCAAGGCCTTCATCGGTTGCCGGATGCAGGAGGGCGGCAATGTTAGCTCCCACGTACTTAAGATGAAAGGGTACGTGGATCAGCTTAAGGACTTGGGCTTTCCCATAGGGAAGGAGTTGGCGGTTGATATCATCCTCCAATCCTTGCCTCCCGCATATGGTCCGTTCATTGTGAACTTCCATATGCATAGTATAGACAAGTCCATTATGGAGCTACATGGCATGCTCAAGACTGCCGAGGGCCAGCTTGCTAAGTCAAAGCCTTCCACCTCCACTGCCGTCCTTACCATCAACGAGGGTGGCAAGAAGCGGAAGTAGCCCGTTTCGGGCTCCAAGGGCAAATGAAAGGGGAAGGCCAAGGCCCTAGGGCCGAAGACCAAACCTAACCCAATCCCGGAGCCAAAGGGGAAGCAAGTGGCTCCCGCTGCCACCTCGCCGGAAGAGGCAACCTGCTACTTCTGCGGGGAGAAGGGACACTACCGGCTTAGTTGCCCCAAGTATACGGAGGAGCTCAAGAAGCTTCGAGCTAAAGGTGCCGCTGCCTCCGGTACATACATGATTGAACTCCATAACACTTCTACTTCTAACGCCTGGGTTTTATACAGCGGGTGTGGTACTCACGTTTGTAATAATGTGCATGTACTAAGAAGAAGTAGGGACTTGGTTGATGGAGAGCTGGATCTCATCATAGGAAACAAGGCGGTTGTCCCGGTTGAGAAGATTGGGAGTGTTGAGCTCGCCTTTCCTTCCGGCTTATCTATTGTTTTGTTAAATGTATCTTTTGTGCCCTGCGTGGCAAGAAACATTATTTCTTTATATGCCTTGTATGACTATGGTTTTAACTTTAAATTTGAGAATGGTAGCATTTTATGTTACAAAGATCATGTCTTTTACTTTAAAGCATTTCCATGTCATGGGATATATGAAACAAGCGTAAGCTTGCAAAGCAATAGATCAATCATGAATGTTGATACGGGATCCAAAAGTGTTTTGGATAAATTATCTCTATGGCATGGTAGGTTAGGCCACATAAACAAGAAACGCATCGACAAGCTCCAAGCGGATGGGATCTTGGAATCATTTGACCATGGGTCTAATGAAGTAAGCGAATCTTGTGTATTGGGCAAGATGACCAAAGCACCCTTCACCGGTGTTTGTGAGAGGGCGCAAGACTTGTTGGATATCGTTCACACTGATGTGTGTGGTCCGTTCAAGCATGCCACAAGAGATCATTCCCGCTACTTCGTTACCTTTATTGATGATTATAGTCGATACGGGTATGTCTACTTGGTGAGACAAAAGTCGGATACCTTTGAGGTGTTTAAGACTTTCCAAAACGAGGTAGAGAATCAACTAGGGAAAAGGATTAAGATGCTACGATCCGATAGAGGCGGTGAGTATCTTAGTTCCGAGTTCCGTGAACATCTAAGGGATTGTGGGATTATCTCACAATTAACCCCTCCTAGGACGCCACAATTAAATGGTGTCGCTGAGAGGAGGAACCGGACATTGTTAGATATGGTTCTGTCTATGATGGTTAGTGCGGACGTTCCCGTTACGTTTTGGAGATATGCGATCGAAACGGCCGGTAGAAAGGTTAAGAAAACACCGTATGAAATGTGGCATGGAAAGGTTCCATCCATTTCATATTTGAAGGTCTGGGGTTGTCCTGCCTACGTGAGGCGTGAGGTTGAGGACAAATTGGAGCCCAGGGCTGAAAGGTGCTTTTTCATTGGTTATCCTGCTGGATCTATAGGATATTTGTTTTACAAACCTTCGGAGAACAAGGTATTTGTTGCTCGAAGGGCAATGTTCCTGGAGAGGGAACTGCTATCCAAAGACGCTAGTGGGAGAAAGGTTGATCTTGAATAAATTCAAGAGACTGCCAATGTAGAACCTGATGTTGGGACTAGCTCACAACCTGAGAGGGTTGATTCTCAGCATGATGATGCTGGAGATGATGTAAACCCATTGCATATTAGAAGATCTGGTAGAAGAAGTCGGCATGAGCCAGAGAGATATGGTTTTAACATATCTGAGGGCACCGACATGGTAGTGGTCTCTGATGAGCCTACCAAATACCAGGACGCTGTGGTGGGCCCTGAGTCTGCCTAGTGGAAAGAAGCAATGGAATCCGAGATTCAATCCATGTCGGATAATCAAGTCTGGGACTTCGTTGATCCCGTGCCGGGGTGTAAACCCGTAGGGTATAAACCCGTAGGGTGCAAGTGGGTCTTCAAGAAGAAGATCGGCATGGATGGCGAGGTAGACACCTTCAAGGCCCGACTAGTGGTTAAGGGTTTTACTCAAACTCATGGTGTAGACTATGAGGAAACCTTTTCCCCGGTGGCTATGATGAAGTCTATCTGGATACTTTTGGTCATTGCCGCATTTCATGATTATGAGATTTGGCAAATGGATGTCAAGACCGCGTTCCTTAATGGAACACTTTCAGAGGATGTGTATATGACACAGCCTGAGGGTTTTGTACATCCAGAGTTCCCGGATAAAGTTTGTAAGCTTAAGAAGTCCATTTATGGGCTTAAGCAAGCCTCTCGGAGCTGGAACCTTTGCTTCGACAAGAAGGTCAAAGAGTTTGGCTTCTCTAAGAGCAAGGATGAGCCATGCGTTTACATTAGAGCTAGTGGGAGATTAGTTGTATTCCTAGTTCTTTATGTAGATGATATTCTACTTATTGGGAACGACGTCCCAACTTTGCAAGGGGTAAAAGCCTCGATATGGAGTTGTTTCTCAATGAAAGATCTTGGGGATGCGGCTTACATTCTTGGGATTAAAATCTATAGAGATAGATCCCGCAGGTTGATCGGATTGTGCCAGAGTACGTACATTGACAAGGTCCTAAAGAGATTTAGGATGGAGGACTCCAAGAAGGGGTTCATACCTATGTCACATGGTTTAGTGTTGAGCAAAGCTCAAAGCCCGAGTTCCCCTGAGGAACGGGAAGTAATGAGGCGAGTTCCATATGCTTCGGCAATTGGCTCGATCATGTACGCCATGTTATGTACTAGGCCTGATATATCTTGTGCATTGATTATGACAAGTAGATATCAAGCCAACCCTGGTGAGGCACATTGGACGGCAGTGAAGAACATTCTCAAGTATCTTCGGAGGACAAAGGAGATGTTCTTAGTGTATGGAGGTGCGGAAGAGCTACGGGTGACTAGTTACTCCAATGCTAGCTTCCAAACCGATCGGGACGACTGCCTATCTCAATCGGGGTTTGTGTTCCTGCTCAATGGTGGTGCTATATCCTAGAGAAGCTCCAAGCAAGACACTGTGGCCGATTCTACTACCGAGTCGGAGTATATTGCGGCCAGTGAAGCTGCGAAGGAGGCTGTGTGGATGAGGAAGTTCATCCAAGATCTGGGAGTGGTTCCTAGTATTGCCGACCCTGTTGAGGTGTTTTGTGACAACGAGGGTGCGGTTGCTCTAGCAAAGGAACCAAGGTCTCACCGACGCACGAGGCATATTCCGCGGAAATATCATTACATCCGGGACGTGGTCGATTGTGGAGACATTGTCATCAGCAGAGTACACACGGATAGCAATGTAGCGGATCCGTTTACCAAACCATTATCGCAAGCAAAGCACGATGCTCATACACGTGCTATTGGGATTAGATTTTCTAGTGATTTGGTTTGATTATGTATTTGGTTAGTATATTAGATGTATTTACCCTTTTGGGAACATGAAGCAGTATTGTATTTATGGTATTTATCGATTATTAAATGAGATTTAGTAATACGCAAGTTGCAGGTATTTCTTTAAATATTTACTGTGTTCCAACTTAGCATGTTTTGCCCTTCCCTGAATGTGCTTGCATTCTAAATGTCCACAGTCGGTCATTCTTCTCGGGAAGGAAGTATGAACTAAGACTGAGGGAAGTAATTGGTCATATGTCCAATGGGGATTGGGACACGGGGACACAATTCTTCGCCTGTACTTGAAAGTGTTTCAAGTGACTGGATGACCCACACCTAATTTTACTTTATGGTACATGTCAGGAGTAAATCAGGATGATAATATCAGTTCATCCTCAAACTGGAGATGCACGTAGCTGCATCACTTTGG
Source organism: Pulicaria dysenterica (assembly GCA_947179395.2). Taxonomy (NCBI): domain Eukaryota; kingdom Viridiplantae; phylum Streptophyta; class Magnoliopsida; order Asterales; family Asteraceae; genus Pulicaria; species Pulicaria dysenterica. Next base: position 47,528,016 of record OX359294.1, on the reverse strand, counting down.
TTTGCTTTGTTCTAGTTGCTTTCAAATGCAGTCCGTAACTGGCTGTTATAAAGGGAGTAATTGGGCAGAGTATGATCACTGTGGTAGGCAATGTAAGTCAAAGGAATTTGTTCCTCTGTTTAGAGAGATATCCTTGGGCCCCTCGATGATTGGTCGCTGACACCAAAATGCATGGCCATGCTCAAAGCTTGCAATAATTTATGATTGATTGCAACTTCTATATTTTGGTCACCACCAATCTAGATCGAGAAACATAATTGTGAACGAACGGATAATGACTAAGTACCATGTCTCGTGTTCACTTGGATATCACGAACAAAAGGATGTTTGATCACTTATCAATAGGACCTTTTCACATGGACTGCAGTTTGGTTTTTGTGCTGAAGACAAAACCCATACTGACTTGGGGGCAGAGATGTCTTACTAGCGGCCGCTCTCTGTCTGTGATGCATTGGGTACGCTGAGTCATGTGCAAGTGGGAGTTTGTTGGAGTATGCCCACTGACACACGTACGCCAAATGATCGCTACCAATGATGTATGGGCCTATCGGGTCACACGCCGGGGGTTGATCCTGACAACAACCTAAAATATGAGGTCGAGAAAGGATAAATAATGTTAGTTGGTTTCCTGGACTAGGTTAGCGATGCTAACCAAGATCATCGCGATCTCAGCCCCGATAGCGGCACTAACTTTAAGTAGTTAGCGGCGCTATGCATGGGCGGTTAGCGGCGCTAACCCTGCCTGACAGAAAAAACTTTATTCTTTTCACCTCCTTTCTCCACCAATGCATGTATATTCTCATGATTACTTCTGGGCCAACTTGGGGAGTTCAGGAGGCAACTTGGGGTTTATATAAACATGCATCTCTTCTCTCATTTGTCTCTCTTGGCATTATTGAGTTTAAACACTTAGAAACTAATTGAGTTGTCTTAGTAACAAAGAGAGAAAGAGTTCCTGGAGTCTTTGGTTGATTGTTTCTATAAGTTCATTCACTTGTTGACTGAGCCAAGGAGGTGTTAGTACACCAAGGTCACGTTTCTTCTCGGGGTGGACTTGGATAGCTCAAGAGGAAGGAGTTCAAGGCTTGGATCTTAGCATCAACTACAATCCAGAGACATCAAGGGTATAATTCCTTTTTCTCTTCTGGTTTTAGTTGTATCACTTGTTGTAGAGTTTGGTACACTATGGGGTTCACTTTGTGGTTTGTTTTGATCTTGAAATTTTTATTTATGTACTTGTATGCTTCCATTGCGTTGTACCACGAACCCCAACACAAAAAGCACATGCAAACCCTGTCGGGCGTTAACGCCGCTAACCATAAAGGTGTCGCGGCAATAACTGAAGGGTTTTATAGGGTATAAAAAAACATGCACAGCGGAATAAAACCCCCTCCAGTGATCTCGTCTAACTCGTACAGAAACTAATTAGAGGAAGAGGGTTAAAAAGTTATACCTTGATGTAAACCAAAACTTTTTCTTTAAGCCCCTAGACAGCTGCAGGTTATCCACCGCTACTGCACCACCTCGAATTGGCTGCTAGACCGCCTAAGTATTAAACCTCGGATCAAACCGTGACCCGTACGTATGTGTGTGTATATCGCCGCCGACCACCGCCACTCGGTGGTTGGTTCTCGGTTTTCCGCCGCCGTCGATCTCCACGAGAGAGGGAGGGAGCGCCGCCGAGAGAGAGAGAGAAAGGAAGGAGAGATTAGGGTATTATCTTTTCTCTTGTGATTAATCATTTGATTAATGAGGCTTAAACAAGTTTATATAATAAATCATTATAAGGCCTAAGCCGTTTAATTAAAGCCCAACTTTAATTAAACTATTAATCAATTACAGAATATACCCTTGACCTTTCTAATTAATTAATAACTATTAATTAACTGGTCCTGTTAATATTTAAACTAAATATTAACTTCTCCTTTTAAATAATAAATAACTTTTATTATTTTTCTCTTTCTCAATAATTAATTAAACTATTAATTATTGTGATACACAGGTAAAATCCAACAGGTTCTATTTGGGTGTGCAGCGGTGTGATCCTTTAGTGTCACATAGTATTGGACACGATAGTACATGTTATCTATCTCTGCACATAATCTAACAGACTCCCACTTGTGCAAGATAAGTAACACTCCTTGTACATCGTTGGCCTAAAGAGGTCCCTAGCCAGACGCTTAGGTTTACTAGACTATGAGATCTCTTATATCTAGAGACATAATCCACGCCTTGGATTATCTAGGCTTTTCCTTTTGCATCGCGATATTTCGTAATGTGAGTATTTGACATGGAGCAGGGATCTCATCTAATACTCAGATTTTCTCGACTATGATTTCGACACTCTGCAGTTACGGTTTCCCGAATGAATAACTATCATTCTAACCGAGCGCGGCCACGTATTTTCAGTAGTCTTAAACGTCGAGGAGCTCAGAAAAAATCTCTCCTAAAAAAGAGGTGAAAAATCCATCTTGACTATTTGCAATTTGAGCACATGGCTTCCACTGCACCTAGACAAGCCCCTTATGATCACCCTGTTACGGCGTGACGTTAGAACATGCTAAAGTACAGAAGTTACCACGCCCCATACCAAATATCTCAGGTCTAAGGACAACCTATCAAGTTTACTTATGTTAACGCTCCATGAAGTAAATTCGATGCGGATCACCCCAATATTTATCCCCTGATAAATATCTATGAATACTTGGTCACAACCTTGTGCTTTTATTCATACCCGAATAAATCATCAAATATTCATAATAGCGTTACCTCCCTAATGTAGCTCCCACTACATTAAGTAGCTACAGACATTTAGACAACTCATCACTTGACTTGTCATGGATAGGTTAAACATGCTAAAAATAGACAACTAGAAACAATTATGTAAAAACCTCCTATTTCAATCCCATGAAATAATAAAAGAGTCTCAAGTTATATCTATAGTAATAATCAAAAACATGAACTAGCTGCTAGGTTACAAGTACTGCATTCCTATAGAACTCGCATGCCTCTCATGCTTAGCCCTAGCTAGCGGCTTCGTCAACGGGTCAGCAACGTTGTCCTCTGTCGGTATCTTTTGCAATCTAATATCATCTCTTCCAATGATCTCTCGAATGAGGTGATATTTCCTGAGTACGTGCCTTGTCCGCTGATGATCTCTAGGCTCTTTAGCTTGCGCTACAGCCCCTGAGTTGTCACAGAATATATCGATCGGTCTAGGGATACTGGCAACAACTCTAAGATCCGAGATAAAATTCTTCAGCCAGACAGCTTCCTTTGCCGCATCACTTGCCGCAATATACTCTGCCTCTGTAGTAGAATCTGCAATTGTATCTTGCTTCTGACTCTTCCAAGATATGGCTCCTCCGTTTAGGGTAAAGACAAATCCTGACTGCGACCTGAAGTCGTCTCTGTCGGTCTGGAAACTAGCATCAGTGTAACCAGTTACATTGAGCTCATCCATCGAACCTCCATATACTAGGAATATGTCTTTCGTCCATCTCAGATACTTGAGAATATTCTTGACGGCCACCCAATGAACTTCACCAGGATTTTGCTGATATCTACTCGTGACACTGATAGAATAGGCAACATCGGGTCTAGTACATAGCATGGCATACATAATCGAACCAACTGCGGAGGCATATGGTATCAATTTCATCTTGTCCTAATCTTGACTAGACACAGGACACTGAGCCTTGCTCAAAATCGCACCAGATTGCATATGAATAAATCCTTTCTTGAATCCATCCATCTTGAATCTTTTCACGACTTTGTCAATATAAGTACTTTGACTAAGTCCGATAAGCCGCTTAGATCTATTCCTATAGATCTTTATACCCAGTATATAAGCAGCTTCTCCCAAGTCTTTCATCTTGAAACATTTACCTAACCAGGATTTTACTCCTTGTAATACTGGTATATTGTTTCCTATTAAGAGTATGTCGTCTACATACAAGACTAGGAAGGTTACCGCGCTCCAACTGAATTTGGTGTAAACACACGACTCAAACTCACTTTTGGTAAAACCAAACTCTTTCATGCGCTCATCAAAGTGTAAGTTCCAGCTCCTAGCTGCTTGCTTTAGTCCATAAATGGATTTAAGAAACTTGCATACTTTATTAGGGTTCTTTGGATCCGCAAAACCATCCAGTTGTATCATATATACATCCTCTGTTAGTTTCCCGTTAAGGAAAGCGGTTTTGACATCCATCTGCCATATCTCATAGTCAAAATATGCTAATATGGCCATTAGAATCCTAATAGTCTTAAGCATTGCCACTGGGGAAAAAGTTTTATCATAGTCAATGCCATGAGTTTGCGTGAAACCTTTTGCCACTAGCCTTGCTTTAAAAGTATGCACCTTTCCATCCATGTATGTCTTCTTTTTGAAGACCCATTTGCACCCAACAGCTTTACTGTGTTGAGGCAAATCCACTAACTCCCAAACTTGGTTGTCATACATGGATTGCATCTCTGCCTTCATGGCTTCTAGCCATTTCTCAGATTCTAAACCTGAGGCAGCGTCTTGGTAGGTAGTCGGTTCTAAAAGATCCCCTTCGTCTTGAGCAACTAGGAATCCTAAATGCCTATCTGGCTCAATACGAGGCCTACTAGACCTGCGAAGGTCTTGTGTTTGCACCTCTTCCTCAACCACAGACTCGGGTTGAGGTTCAACAATTCTCTGTTGAACTACAGGTTCAACTATCGGTGGTGGTGTAATCTCCTCCTCTTCAATTTCTTGAAGCTCTATTTCTTTTCTTGGAGTTCCTGAGTTAAGAAACTTCTCCTCCAAGAATACCCCTTTACGAGCAACAAAAACTTTGTTCTCGTCTGGGTTGTAGAAATAGTATCCCATGGTCTCCTTGGGATAGCCCACGAAGATACACTTGTATTATTTGGGATTGAGTTTATCCGTGAATGTTCGCTTAACATACACCCCACATCCCAAACCGTGAGAAAAGACATTTTGGGCTTTTTCCCCGTCCATATCTTGAACGGTGTCTTTTCAACCGATTTGGTTGGAACCCGGTTCAGCATGAACGCTGCTGTCTCGAGTGCGTATCCCCAAAACGACAATGGTAGTAAACTTCGACTCATCATTGATCGTACCATGTCAAGCAGTGTACGATTCCACCTTTCTGATACACTATTCATCTGAGGTGTATACGGAGGTGTGAGTTGTGAAACAATCCCACATTCCTTCAAATGATCGTCGAATTCCTGACTTAGATATTAGCCACCTCGATCCGACCGAAGCGACTTTATCTTCTTGTCCAGCTGATTTTGTACCTCATTCTGAAACTGTTTGAACTTGTCAAAACTTTCAGATTTAAGTCTCATGAGGTAGACATAACCGAACCTACTGAAGTCGTCAGTAAAGGTTATGAAATACCGGTATCCTCCTCTAGCCTCCGGAGTAAAGGGTCCGCACACATCTGTGTGTATAATCCCTAATAACTCGCTGGCCCTTTCATTCTCACTGTTGAAAGGCTGCTTTGTCATTTTACCAGACAAACAAGATTCGCAAACATCATATGACTCCAAGTCAAATGGTTCTATAATTCCGTCATCTCGGAGTTTCTCTATGCGTTTCTCGTTTATATGTCCTAAACGACAATGCCAGAGGTAAGTTTGATTCAAGTTACTCTTGGATCTCTTACTTATATGATAGATGTCATTGTTATCTAGATTTAGCGTATATAGACCATTTTCTGGAGTAGCTTTAAAATAGAAAACATCGTTTTTAAAACAAGAAATAGACTTTTCATTTAAAACATAAGCAAATCCACAGTCTATAAGCAAATCAAACGAGATAACATTTTTAATAAGTCTTGGAACAAAATAACAGGGTTCTAGTTCTAAGACCATGCCCGAGGGCAAACTAAGACAATATGTCCCTACAGCTTCAGCACCAACCATGGAGCCTTCGCCTACCCGCAGGTCCATATCTCCCTGTCTCAGTTTGTTACTTCTCTTGAATCCCTACAAATGATTGCATATGTGATGACCACATCCAGTATCCAATACCCATGATTCATAAGAAGTAATAAGACAATCTATCATAAAGATACCTGTATCATTGGGCGAACCAATGTCCAGCTGATCTATGTCGAGTGAGTGCTCGCATGAATCCTTACTACCACAGTCTGGGCAACAAATTTCTCCAAGTTCTTCCAGCCAGTCATTCTCCTGCATAGGGTCCACAGCTGGTGACTCTAGCTACTTTGGGTTCAACTCGTCGCTAATGTACATGAGGATTTCGTGCAACCCTGCGATAGTCATCTCAAAATCACCGAGGACATACATTACTCTTTTCTGGTAATAGTCCGACAAGGAACCGAACAAGAGCATAACTAGCTCATGTGGTTTTGATTTTGACCCCAAGCTCTCATAGCAATCCAAGAGCCTTCTCATATTAATGAGATGATCGCTAATAGGCTGACTTTCTTTCATCTTGGCTGAAAGGATTTCCCTCATTAGTAGCATACGACATATCCGTTCACTAAAATTGAACTTCTGCTCCAATCCTTGAACAACCTCATAAGACGACTTCTCACGGAGATCATCCGTAGACTCGGATGATGCTGTGAGAATGAGAATCGACATGACGTCAGACTCGTCATCCAGATACTGATAGTAAGTGTCATACTCACTATCCTGGGCATCTACTCCTGGTCGTTCTGGAGGCAATGTCTCAATAATGTGAAGCTTTCCCTGTGCATCCAAAACATTTTTCACATGCATCTTCCAAACAGCAAAGTTTGGACCTGAAAGCTTCCACTTGCTAGTGATGAAACTTAGAGACTCTCTTGGTGAATAAAACGGAATAACAGATATAATAGACATCTACAGAAAAAGAAAAAGATAAAACCGATTCAGTATTGATTATATTTTCCAATAATTATTACCTTTTAACAAAAATTATTAGACTAGGATCCATATTTCACATTTCCCGATGCAAGGTTTGGGCACTTCCCACCGGGACAATGCTATTTCTGGTAGGTAAGAACTATACCAATCGAATCCTAACTGGACACGATTCCTAGATCCGCGGGACATCGGTTACAGGAACCGTGCATGTTTAGTCCCTCTAGTGCATTTTGGGCCGAGACTCCCGATTATCACCAAAATAGATCGCACCACCTAAGACAGCATGAATTCTGGCCGGGATTCCCGATTATCGCAGAATCTTTCATGCCCCTTCCCGCAATGGTTTGAACCCGGATGCCCAAGGTTTGGGCACTTCCAACACCCGAGTACCGTTTAACAGCAAGGGTGTACCATTAGGTGGGTAGCACACTGATCTAAGATTTTTCTAAAAAGGATTTCCAAGTTTTTAACGTGAAAAACTTTAATGCCAGTTTTCTTTTAAAAACATCTGTTTCAATAGTTAACTATTATTAAAACCCTTGTTTTATTTCATCGTGTTAATCATAACCACGCATATATATAATATGTAAAGAAATAAAACAACCACAAACAACTATGCCTTAGCCTTGCCCTTAACTAATGTCGGTTTCGTGAGCCATACGAAAAAACCGACGGTCAAAACCTAAGTGGAAATACACAACACACATGGCATGACATTCTGAAGCTCCCACTGGCTCCAGCATCCAATCCTGCTCCCTGCTCCTTGGTTCTTGGTTCTTGGTTCTTGGTTCTTGTATCAGCTTCATATTTATTCTAATAATCTATTCTATTCTAAAAAAAAACTAAAAAAATATAAAATTACAAGATGATCAAAGGCACGCAGGCCCGCTTATTCTAGTACTTTTACAAAATAGAATAGGGGTTGTAAGTGGCACGCAGGCCCCCCTACACCATAGAATAATAAAACCAATCACAACCACAAGTGCAGAAAAGTAAACAATCCACAAGGTCTAAAAGGCTCGGCTATGGCATCCCAAACATGTACTAAACTAATACATGAAAGTACAACAACAACTGATTTCTAATTATTAATCTTGATGAAAATAACTGATTTTAACAACCTGTTAAAACCCCTATATTGTTTTTCGGTTATTTGCAATAAATATTTATTTCAAGTTTTATACTTTGATAATTAATCAATAACTCAAAAATAATAGTTAAACCTTAAATTAAAATAACAAACTGTATTTCAATTTAATATTGACCACAAAATATCTGAACCGCGAGCTGGGCCAAATATTTAAACTGGGTCGAGACAAACAAAAAAAAACTGGGCCGAGGCCCATTTGCTTTTAGCGCCGCTAGCCCCTCGCCGCTAAGCCTCAACTGGGCCGCTGGCTATTGGGCCGTGGCTTCTGGGCTGTAGCCCAGCACGAGTTTGGCGCCGCTAAACTACCACCGCTACCACTGTCGATTTCCGCCGAAGACAGGCAGCCGGCGACCGCCGCCCCTGCCTGGGACCGCCGCCGATCAAGCAACGCCGCCAGCTGCGACGCCGCCGATCGACCACGGCCACCGCCTGAGGCCGCAGCCAATGAAAGTGGTGGTTCCGGTTTGTCCTTTTTCGCAAGTAACAAAAACAAAAACAACAGATTTAATTTTAAGGATTAAATCTAACAATCTATTTATCCAAAACTAATTAATCTAATCCAATAGAAATCATAAACTTGAATTCTATTTACTTGGATGATCAAAAAGCTTTTTTCTGGATAAGACAGAATCATATTTCATCAGAATAAAAAGAAACCTACCTAGTCTCCTACGAGGTTAGAAGTGGCTCTGATACCACTAAAGGGTTTTGTAGGGTATAAAAAAACATGCACAGCGGAATAAAACCCCCTCCAGTGATCTCATCTAACTCGTACAGAAACTAATTAGAGGAAGAGGGTTAAAAAGTTATACCTTGATGTAAACCAAAACTTTTTCTTTAAGCCCCTAGACAGCTGCAGGTTATCCACCGCTACTGCACCACCTCGAACTGGCTGCTAGACCGCGTAAGTATTAAACCTCGGATCAAACCGTGACACGTACGTATGTGTGTGTATATCGTCGCCGACCACCGCCGCTCGGTGGTTGGTTCTCGGTTTTCCGCCGCCGTCGATCTCCACGAGAGAGGGAGGGAGCGCCGCCGAGAGAGAGAGAGGAAGGAGAGATTAGGGTATTATCTTTTCTCTTGTGATTAATCATTTGCTTAATGAGGCTTAAACAAGTTTATATAATAAATCATTATAAGGCCTAAGCCCGTTTAATTAAAGCCCAGCTTTAATTAAACTATTAATCAATTACAGAATATACCCTTGACATTTCTAATTAATTAATAACTATTAATTAACTGGTCCTGTTAATATTTAAACTAAATATTAACTTCTCCTTTTAAATAATAAATAACTTTTATTATTTTTCTCTTTCTCAATAATTAATTAAACTATTAATTATTATGATACACAAACAGGTAAAATCCAACAGGTTCTATTTGGGTGTGCAGTGGTGTGATCCTTTAGTGTCACATAGTATTGGACACGATAGTACATGTTATCTATCTCTGCACATAATCTAACACTAACCCCTAAGAGTTAGCGACGCTAAGTGCCTGTCAGACTCAATTTTTGCATTTTGCCAATTTTAGTCCCTGAACTTTGTTTGTTGTCGAGATTGAACCCCAGTGTGTGACCCAATAGGCCTATACATTATCGGCAGTGGTCCTAATGACGTACGTGTGTCTGTGGGCATACTCCAACATATATCTTGTCAAGTATGACTAGAGATTAACTAACAAGTCAAGGTTTTTGACTTATTAGTATCCTTAAGCATTGATTGCCTTTTGAGTTATATATTAATATTATTGCTCGACTAAATCTATAGAATTACTTAAACACAGGTTGTGTTATAAGTCTTGTCTAAGTAATTATAAGCTTATGTGAAAACAAGTTCAGAATTTGAACTAGAACTAAACACTTGAAATTATAGTTCTTATTTCTAGGGATGTGTTTATGGATAAAACATTTCTGGATGATTATAATTGATATCATAATCAAGAGTACTCACATGTTTTAAATAAGAATCCGTACAAGTGTTTTATACTTGTAGTAATATAAAGTTTCAAGAAACCAATTTCCGTAATAGGAAATTGTGGATATGTGGAAAAACCAAGTATCAGGTTTCATCAAACTTTAGATCTTAATCCTTTTAGGGTTTTAAGGATTAATGTTATTATTTTGTTTCTACTTTATAAATGATAACTATTTTTTGTTGTAATTCTGAGTTGGTTCAAACCAGTTAGGTTATGAATCAGTGTAACTCAAGTTTGAATTGTACGTTCTAAAACCCAACAAAATCCATTTCTCCACTCACTTCCATAATTTTGTAACATTAGGTACCATTTAGTGAAAAAGATGAAGATCCTTGTTCACTAGCTCTTCTTCTCCTTGTTCTTGGCTCTTCTTGAAGAACACACAACACACCCTCACAACACTGAAAATGAAAATGGAAGGATGTCTTGGGGGTTGTACCCTAATCTCCCCTTTTATACTTCTCATTTCAAGGCCTAAGCCCAAGCATCATTATTAAACTTAGCCCATTAAAGTTAATGAGTCCATCTCTTGCCATAACTCTCTCTCTCTCTTTCATGATTGTTACTTGGCCCTAAAAGCCCAAACTGAATTCTTATTAAAATATTAACCCAAAATGATTACAACAACAATAACAATAATAATAATTAGGATAAAAAATTATCTTTATATTGGATTGGAAAAACAAGTATTACAGCTATCCCCTACTTAAACACGATTTCGTCCTCGAAATCCTTACATGAACAATGTGATGTAGTTTCTTCTTATTTCCTCCTCTGACTTCCCTGTCCATTATGAAGCCTTATAGTGTTCCCATTGTACTTTAACCATTCCCACTTATTTATTGAACAATTGTTTGATTTTTCTTTTAATGATCGCGACTAGTATCTCGACATAGTTTAACTTCTCATCCACGACGATGTTTTCTAACGGTACAAACGATGTCTCGTCAGCTAAATGCTTTCTTAAATGAGATACATGAAAAGAGTTATGTATCTTTGACAACTCCTCAGGTAATTCTAAATGATAAGCTACCTTGCCGACCCTTGCAATCACTTTGATCGGTCTAATAAATCGAGGATTCAATTTTTCTCGCTTCCACAATCATATCACTCCTTTCCACATAGATACCTCAAGTAAAACATAGTCACCCACTTGGAATTCTAGCAATGACCTTCGTTTATCTGCATAACGTTTCTGCTGGCTTTGAGTAGATTTCAGTCGTTCACGAACTTGTTGGACATACTTTGACGTTTTCAGTACTATTTTTGTGTTACCAAGTTCTCTCTGACCAAATTCTCCCCTACAGATTGGGATTCTACACTTTCTCCCATACAACATCTCGTATGGTGGCATACTGATACTTGCATTATAGTTGTTGTTGTACGAAAACTCTGCTAATGGTAGATACACATCCCATCTTCTCCCGAAATCAATCACACAACCGCTTAACATGTCTTCGAGTGTTTGAATCGTTCGTTCTCTTTGCACATCGGTCTGAGGTTGATAAATTATGCTAAGGTTGATTATCGTACCCAAATCCTCATGGAATTTGCTCCAAATTACATCACGGTCGGATATAATAGATACCAGCATGTGTGCCTCGAGACTATTTCCTTCACATAGATATTGGCCGATTTCTCAGCTGAACTGGCTTCTCGAATAGGTATGAAGTGTTCATTTAAAGTCAAGCGATTGACTATAACACAAATTGCATCGAAATTCCTTGGTGTTTTCGGTAGTATCATTATCAGATCCATGGTTATATGTTCCCACTTCCATACAGGTATCTCTAGTGGTTGCAGTTTACCGTGTGGTTGTTGATGCTCGGCTTTAACCCGTAGATACGTTAGGCATTTCTCAACATAAAAGCCATATCTCTCTTCATTCTTGGCCACTAGTGGTCCATATTTAAATCTATGCACATCTTAGTGGTTCGTGGGTGTATAGAAAACTTCGACTTGTGCACTTCATCGAGTATAAGGTTTCAAACATCTGTAACCCTCGGTATCCAGATTCATCCATGCCTAGTCAATAATCCCAACTATATTTGACCATTAATGCCATATGTCCCTTAACGTGTTCAGTTTCCTGATTCTCTTCCTTGGTTGCCTCAACTTGAGCTGCTAAAATCGAATTGTACAGTGAAGTTGTGACCGTCATCCTCAAGTACCTTACATTCAATTGCAAATGGTTCGCCTTGCGAATTAATATGTATGCCACAACGTTTGCCTTTCCTGGGTGGTAATCTCCCTGTCGTAGTCTTTAACCAAGCTTAACCATCTCCGTTGTCGCATATTCAGGTTCTTCTGGTCCGCAAAATACTTGAGGCTGAGATGGTCCGTGTATATAGTACACTTAACTACATACATATAATGCCTCCAAATCTTGAGCGCGAATACTACTTCTGCCAATTCTAAATCATGAGTCGGATAGTTGCATTCATAGGGTTTCAAGTGTCTTGAAGCGTAAGCGATCACTTTCCCTGTTTGCATAAGCACACAACCGAGCCCTACATGTGAGGCATCACAGTAGACTACTAAATCTTCCACTCCCTCACATAGTGTTAGAGTTGGGGCTTTGCACTAGTTTCCCCGAAGGGTCTTGAATGCTCTTTGATGTTCTGCTTCCTAGTCGAATTGAACGCTTTTCTTTGTTAGCTTGGTTAGTGGAATATTTATGAGAAATCCTTAATGAACCTTCGGTAGTAACCAGTAACCCTAAAAAGCTTCTAATCTATGTTGGACTCTTTGGTGTTTTCCACTTCATTACGACTTCTATCTTTGCCAGGTCTACCTTGATACCTTCTCGGTTTACTAAGTGTCCTACAAATTGAACTAATTGAACTTCTTGCAGCCTAAACTCACATTTCGAAAATTTTGCGTACATTTTTTTCTCTCTTCCAGGTCTCAAGTACCTCCCGAAAGTGTTTTTCATGTTCTATCTCGGTCTTTTAATAAAACAAAATATCATCAATGAATACTATCACCGACTTATCGAGTATTGGTCTACAAACCCGGTTCATTAAATCCATGAAAGTTGTCGATGCATTCGTGAGGCCAAACGGCATAACCGCAAACTCTAAGTGCCCATATCGTGTTCGAAATGCCCTTTTTGCTATATATTCTTCTCAAACCTTGAGCTGACGATACCCTGACCGGTAAATTATTTCTGAAAAGCAAGCTGCACCTTGCAACTGATCGAACAAGTCGTTAATCCTAGGCAACAAATACTTGTTCTTTACTGTCACTTTATTGAGTTCATGGTAATCTATGCACAATCTGAATGTACCGTCCTTTTTCATGAACAGGATTGGTGCTCCCCAAGGCGAGCTACTCGGACGGATGAAACCCTTATCGAGTAGCTCCTGAAGCTGTGACATTATCTCTTGCATTCCGGGTGGCGCTAAACGATATGGTGCCTTGGTGATAGGTGCTACTCCCGGAATCAAGTCTATACGAAATTCCACTTGCTTGTCTAGCGGTATAGGTACTTTGCAACCCTCGGGAAACACTTCCGTATAGTTGCATACGACTAGTACATCCGATACCCCTAGCTTCTTCTTTTCCTTTCTCGAGTCAACCACGTGAGGTATAAAGGCATGCAACCCTTGCATAGGTACTTTGCAGCTTTGATTACGGTACATATGTCGTGAGTCCCTTCTATCTCTTGCCGTAGATAGAGATTTCTTCGTCACTTCGACTCTAAATTCGTATGATGCCTTGCTTACACAGTATTCTGGCCTAGTGACGACCCGTTTAACCCATGCCTACAATCATTTGAGACTCTCTCACAGGAGTTGGTAAAAGGTTTATAAGAAATTTTACATCATCTATCACTGACACACTCTGCCTGTAGATGGTGTTTACACACAAAGCCTTATCGACTATCTCTACCTCTAGGTGTCTCTAGCTTTACCGATTCTATTACAAAACTTATACAAAATGAAGAAGATACAAAGGACTTGTTAGCGCCAGAATTAGAAAGTATAAGTGCATGTAAGGAGTTAACAAGAAAAGTACTTGCTATTACGTCGGGCTCTTTCTTGGCCTTTTCCACTATCATTTGAAATGCACGGCCCCTAGGCTTTGGGGATTCGGGCCTCTTTCCCTTCTCTCCATTGGTGATTCGGAGTGGTAGCTTCCAGGATAAGTTTCCCTCGGTTGCTTCTAGGCATTCGGCCATACGGTGCCCCGGTTTGTTACACCTATAACACACATTCAAGTAAACCCTGCAATCTTTCCGTAGTGCCCACTTTTCCCGCATACGTAGCAATTCTCTATCCCTACTCGACACTCCCCAGCGTGCCCCTTTCCACAATTGAAACATATCGCCCCTGGGTTCCTTCCAGTAGGCTAGAAATTGCCAACATTAGGTTTCTTGAACAATCGTCTCCCAAAATTATTACCCAGTGCAACTCGTTCCACTGATCTCTTCTTGTTTCTTTTTTGTTAGGTAGAACTCTCGTTTCCTGGCCCTTTTGATTAGTTGGTCAAGAGTAGTATACTAACCATTGGATACAAATTCTTGTATATCCTCTCGTAGCATCTGAGTGCAGTTGTGCATCTGCAATCTCTCGTCATTTGCATGGGTGGGCAGTACAAAAGTTCTTCCTTGAATAACGTAATTATTTGACTGATTGTCTTCGTGGTCTGTTTAAGCTTCATGAATTCATCCATTACACGCTCCACCTCAACCTTAGGAGCATACTCCTCGTAAAACAGAATAGTAAACTCTTCCAAAGTCATTCTCGAGATTGCCTCGCCCTTCATCTTTCTTAGTAAATTCCACCCGTCTTTTGCCGCTCCCCTTATAAATTTGGAAGCATACCAAGTGTCTTCTGAACACCTCCTGGTGAAGAAAGCCCCCTCCGCTACTGAGACCCATCTGGTGCTCAACACATGGTGTGGCACACCTTCGAAAGTTGGTGGCTGACATGCCGAAAAGTCTCGAAACGTACCTCCTTAAGCCACCCGGTTAACTGTTGGCACTAATAGCTGGGTGGCGACAGCAGCCGAAGTAGTTTCCTTAGCGGCAATAAAGCACCCAACTTCTGATCGATCATAGTGTTCATGTCTAGTTTCAGGTCTTGAACTATCTTTGTTAGTAGTTCTTTCAATGTGTTGGACACCACAGTCGTTACCAACTCAGTCATATTCATTTCCACCAGTTCTTCCTCTCCATTACCCGAATGTCTGTGTCCCACGTTCGGTGGAATCATGTTCTCAGGAAGGGGTTGATTCAAAATAGATTGTACATGAGGGTCATTCTCCCCAGTTACACTAGCATCTGCCCCGTCCGGTGGGTTCCCGAGACCCATCTCAGCTCGTATAACGGATTTGTTCCTTGTAGTCACCATACTAGATGTATAGACACTACACTAATCATTAGGCGAAATTGCCATACAGTCCTCATTATCATGACAATTCATATTTCATGTATCGCGTATCATATACTTAGCTATCAAGTATTCTAAGGCACTCCTAGCTACAGGCATTCTATCTCTACAAGTACCCCTCACTGGATTCACAAGATTCCCCGGATACTGATAAGTTCCACCAGGTATCGTGTGCAGATAATAATATGGACCCATATATTATTACAAACACACTAGATCTTAGCATCACCAGTAGAAATTCCAATTCACTGGCTTGGGCCATGTATCAATTGTCCTCATATAACATGTGGTCTTTTACGTATAGCAATCACATACGTAAAAGCCGTGCTATGTCATCTCATTCTAACGAGAATGGTTCAATATTGGTAATCATATAACTTGAGCATCGTGTAAGACTTCATGTACATTGTACTTCACACGCGTGAACACTCGGACTAGCTCCAGCCGATAGCTCATCGTAATATTTGTTACTTAAAAGTTAATAAAGTGTTCTTTGAAATTTTCTATGAACCAAGGTTTAAGTCCAAACACGTAGAAATGCATCTAAACCCCTTAAACCAAGGCCTTAATACCATGTTGTAACATACCAAGTTCTTTTCCAGTACAACAAATTCAAATCATAATATTTATATACCAAGACGGGAGTACGTTTAAATGTAAATTACAATTCATCCATTTTTAATCATATTCTATTCATAACATATATGTATGAGAAATTTTGCAATAAAATTAATTTATTTAAACGTCCTGTAGAAGCAATGCTGGTGACGAGCTTTCATGTACATGTCCGAACCCCTCCGTGGTCAACTCTTGAAAAGAGATTAAACAACGACAGTAAGCACAAAGCTTAGCGAGTACACTATTCACAAACTAAATCAGTACAACAAACAAAAACACTTATTTTCTCATGTATAGCATAACTCATTCCCGCTACCGAAATAGACGGTCGCATCATTCCCGCTACCGACGTAGGCAGTCTTATCATTCCTGACACCAAAGTAGACAGTCCCATCATTCCCGCTACCAAGTAGACGGTCCCATCATTCTCACTACCGAAGTAGACGGTCCCATGAAACATTCACAGAATAATAGTACTATCATACACGTACTAGCATGTCTCAATCACCTTTGATACTAAATTTGAATGTAAGTAAGAATAGTTACCTTTTCGTAGATCAGTCACGTGATAATAGCTTAGCAAATATTTGCGGTTTCACGACAATCAGAAATCACCTACAACATGTCCTACTAAATTAATATAGAGTATAATTCGTTAATTCTACTTACATCTACCTTAATTACATTAACCTTGGTCAGACCAACTCTCTAGGTGGCCTGTCCCTCGGATCGGCACGTACGTGACTGGGCCAAGTCCTAAGTCGGACAACCCTTGTCATGCATACGTGCGTATAATTCAGACCCCAAGTCCAACAACTAAGTCAAATGGTTCCTGTCACACCTCTAATCATGTAAGTCGGACCTCTCAAGGTAGCATGTACTTGCTTGAAGTAAGTCGGACCAATGTTTCCCACTATCTTAGTCGGACCTATCCAAGTCGGATGGGCCAGGTTACATGTGAACACCCAAGTCAGATCTAAGTCGCACAACATATATCAAGTGGGACTAAGTCCTAGACTCAACTCGAGTTGCCCAATGTAGCCAAGTTAGACAGGCATCAACATGAGTCAGACCTCTTCGTTGCATTTTCAAAACAGGTCGGACCTTAGTACTATGTCGTACAATATAGAAGTCAAACTACGGTCAGGTCGTATGAATACATTTTAAGTCCTAAGTCGGACCATTCGAAACGTATGTGTGTGTATATAAGTCGGAACTCACTAGGTCGGACCAACCTTCTTGGTTGGACTACCTCTATCACACACACACACATATATACATATATATATATATATATGTGTGTGTGTGTGTGTGCGCGCGCTATATGAGAATTTAAACCCCGTTCAAAACACAAAGAACTCAAAATATTTTAAGTGAAATCCATTTCTTCACTCATTTTCACATTTTTGTAACATTAATTACCATTTAATCAATGTTCTTAAAAGATTAAAACCCTTCAATCTCTCTCGGCACTATCCTACTCACGAGCACACATACAGACTAACAACTCCATCTGATACTTGCTTGAAACCATACAAATTTTAATATAATTGGTATACTTGTGATCACAACAGTGACAGGAATCATACCTTGATATTTCTTTGATGATTAAATTAAAAAGATGAAGATCCTTGTTCAATTGCTCTTTTTCTCTTTGCTCTTGGCTCTTCTTGAAGAACACACAACACACACTCCCAACACAGAAATCGACAATGGAAGGATGTGTTGGGGTTGTACCATAATCTCCCTTTTTATACTTCTCATTCCAAGGCCTAAGCCCAAGCATCATGATTAAATTTAGCCCATTAAAGTTAACGAGTCCATCTTAACTCTCTCTCTCTCTCTCTCTCTCTCTCCCTCTCTCTCTCTCTCTATTGTTGATTGGCTCCAAAGCCCAAACTGAATTCTCATTGAAAGAATAACCCAAAATGACTTGAACAACAACAATAATAATTAGGATCAATATACTCTTTATATTGGATATTAAAAAACGGGTATTACATTAATATACCCCTTAAATAACATTTATTTTTTAACCATAGATGCACACTCTCTTATACTTTATGTACTCACTAATAAACACAACATTTCATAGCTATACACTTCCAACCCACCCACACACAAACACACACACACACACACACTCTTCAAGTAATGGCTCAAATCAAGTTTTAAAATTCGAGTTGCTTTGATAATTGTACTAAAATGTATGTATTTTCTCATATGTTTATTTAAAAGTTTACTTTGTAACATGTCATTATTTTCGACAATTTTTAAGTTTAAAAAACAAACAATCTTCTTGGTGCAGATTGCGGACGATTAGTCCACATCTATTTCTGTAGACATGGAAATAAACGGAAGAAGACATCAGACATTTTATCTCTGAAAAAACAAACAGCACCTTAGGTTCAATCTAAACCTCTTCTATGGTTTGATCATGCACCATGAGCATAGTGTGGTGATCTATAATTGTAGAATCAAGTATTGTTATCTAAAACATCACCAAAAATGTGCATGATTTTCAAACTATCAATCCTAATGACACAAAAGCCCAAACTAGGTTTCACGAAACACAACCTTACTTCTGGAATTCTTGATCAACGCCAATGAAACACAAGAAATGCTGAAACAAGGATTCGCCATGCTTGATCTCGTCCATATCGCCCAAAAATCCTTGCTTTGAGCTCTAATCTCCACAAGCACCCAATTAAATGGTGAGGACAGTTAAAGGGACGTGAAGTAGGGTTGAGAGAATTTTATGGTCGGATTTGCCTAGTGAGGGATTAAAAGCCTCAAACTTTCACTTTAGGCCTTAAACTACTCTTCCAAGATACACCCTAACCCTTATACTATATAAGATTGTTTATTCATGCTTTAAGCCCCTAACAATCATTAATAATTGCGTAAGACATGCTTGACTAAAAGAAGTATATTGAAGTGAGTAATTGAGTTAGCAAAGAATGTTGAGACAATGCAATTCTACACTCCTTAAAGTCCTCGAATCGAATGTAACCCGTTTGATCCTACTGTTTCCTCTTATGTTTGTGGCTAGCTCCATCCTACAAACATTATATTTTCTACTTATTTACAATCGTATATCAATTATTCTTCCCGTCAGTCACAAGGTAATCACCCTAAATTGACAAGTTCACATGATTCCTATAATTCCATTGTTGATAACCTTTTCATTAACATAGTTTTGATATCTATACCTTGCTATTCAATTTTGACATTAGAGTCTTCAAGACGTACGTGGATACATCACATTTCATGCTCATAAAAGAAGTCATCAACTTTTCTCCACATACATCAATTTTGTTGGCGATTTTAGTGTCATCGAGCCATTTAGTATGATTGGGATTAATATGAGACTAGCTGAAATTAGACTTAACTATAATCTAAATCTGAAGGTGCAAAGTGAACGCTCGAATAAGTTAAGTTAATATCGAAAACACGAGGGTCCGGGGTAGCACCCCTGGTGGGATTCCAAGGGGCGATGCCCCTGGCGAGGTCCTAAGGGCGATGCCCCTTGCGAGGTCCAAGGGGCTGAGCCTAGCAAAGGTCCCTCTTGCGGTCAACGGACCGGGTCAAGGAGGCCGCCCTTGGAGGGTATGGGGTGCCCAAACTAGAACCGATATAAGAAATGGAATATTGCCTTTATTTTCCCGCAAAAAATAACTGCTTTCAACCGCCATTTTTTTCATCCGTATACGCTCTATATTTGGCACTACACAACACAGGAAAACAATTTTGCATCATTTTTCTACCGTAATCTTGTATCATTTAGCGCAAATCAAGTAAAGCTATTCTGTATTTGGTGATTTGAATTAAACCTGTAATTCTTATCGATTTCCTGGATTATCCCATATCTTAATTCGTGATACCTCAGACATAGCATCGAACTACAGATTTCGAAAAGTTTTCTAAACAACATCCAAAAAATTATCCAAGTTTTGTTATTCTAATCCTTGATTCTAACATATTTCCATAGTAACTCTAATTATATGTTTGCACTAACCGTTTACCCTCAAGAGATTGACTTCCATGTGAGGTCAACCATTGACTACAATCTTTCAATTAGATGACATACTTAATTAGTCTACAAATTTTTGGTTCTTATGATCTTATCTTGGAAAATATCCATTTGAGTTTGCACATGTCAAACCCTGACTTCAATTGTTATTAAAACAGCATTGATGAACACCGATCCAACACAAGTGGATTAACCACATATCTCAATGCATAAAGCATCTTTCTTCCACTAGCACTTCAATTATCCCACGTTCTTGGGATCCTGTGCCAACTCCATACACCATACCTTTGTTTTAAAAAAAAGTTGGTATATTCTTCTAATATTTTCTTCTACATATTCTTATACTTACAAGATCAACACAACTATACAAGTGTTACAAACCAATAGAGGAAATGAGGCAAGAGATTAATGGATTCCATATATTACTTGATGCGTAGGAAGATGAAATAAAAAGAAATAGTAAAAGAATATATCATTTTTCTTTACAAAATCAATTGTCTACATTGACTACTGGCCTATCCATTCTTGTTCCAAGATACGAGTAAATAAATATTACATCAGTACTGCATTCGATTTTTTTAATATAGAATCAATTTTTTATTCAACCTTGTAAGTTGCTAACTAAGTCAACTAATCCATTAATTTGGTCCTGAGATCGATCTATACAGTCATTGTAATATTGTATTATATGCTTATATAATACAGCCAACAATGTTCAGATTTAATCACAAACAACCTACACAAAACTAAGGATCATATATCTCTTACAACATCACCTTCCATTAATAATGGATATAACAAGTTTTCTTAGAGATAACAATCTCTCATTGCCTCTATTCTTTACATCAACAATCTTCTTCCTTTTACTCATCCTTAAACAAATAAAACCGGTTTCCTCTAAAAATCTCCCACCAGGTCCACCAAAGTTGCCGATAATCGGAAATTTGCATCAAGTGGGTGACAGACCTCATGTCTCCACCGCCAACATTGCCAAGAAATATGGCCCTCTCATATCTCTTTCCTTTGGCAAGCAACTAGTTGTGGTTGCCTCTTCACCAGAGGCAGCCATTGGTATTCTCAAGACACAAGATCGTATTCTATCCTCTCGTATTGTGCCTACTGCATTTCAGCAGGCTTCCTTGATACCGCACTCCTTCATCTGGTCCGATTGTAACCAAACATGGAAATCCTTAAGAACCCTTTGTCTAGTTGAATTGTTTTCCGTTAACGCTTTAGAAACCAACTCTAGATTACGACAGGAGAAGCTGACCACGTTATTAGATTTCTTGCGCAAAAAACAAGGACAGGTGATTGACGCTGAGGATGTAGTTTTTACCACAATGTTTAACACTTTGAGTTGCATAATCTTTGGTAAAGATTTGCTTGACTTCAAAGATCAACATGAGACTCGTGATGGGTTGAAAGAGTTATTTCATTCTATTATTGAGTACGGAGGCCGTATTAAAGATTTAGGTTCTTTTTTCCCTATGCTTGAGAGATTTGATCTTCATGGAATAAGGAAGGGAACAATGAAACAGTTTAACAAGGCATTTGCATATTGGGAGGATATAATAGAGGAAAGAAGAGCTCAAGTCAATTCTCCAACATGGTCACGTGATCAAGCTCAATCTTTCTTAGACAGGATTCTTGAAGATGGATTCTCAAACAACCAAATCAATCAATTGGTTACGGTAAACATTTGTTACTTGCTTAATTTATTTGTTATGACCATAGCAAATTATATATATATATATATATATAGCAGTTGATTTTGTTTATAAATTAATATCTTTTGCATGAGTCATCCCATATTATTTTTCTTAGAATGATGTACATTTAGTCTAACGTGCTTTGTTTTTCTTTCTCCAGGAATTATTAGTTGCGGGAACAAATACTACAACCTCTACCGTGATGTGGGCTATGACCGAGCTTGTTCGACACAAAGAAGTCATGTCCAAAATACAAGAAGAGATGATAAAGGAAATCAATTCTGATCAAATCACCAACTGCCAACTATCCAAATTAACGTATCTTCAAGCTTGCATCAAAGAAAGTTTGAGATTACATCCGCCCGTGCCTCTTCTTCTTCCTCATATGGCGGCGGAAACTTGTGAGGTTATGAATTACACGATTCCTAAGAATGCCAAGATATTTGTTAATGTTTGGGCGATGGGTCGTGACCCTAACCTTTGGGAAGATCCCTTGTCATTCAATCCCGAAAGATTTATCAACTCAAAGTTGGAATTTAAGGGCCAGGACTTCGAGTTGTTACCGTTTGGATCAGGAAGGAGGATATGTCCCGGAATGCAAACAGGTATCAAGAGTGTTGAGTATATATTAGTCTCCTTGATTCGTGAGTTTGATTGGGCTCTTCCAAACGGTGATGATCCTTCAAAACTTGATATGCATGATAAATTCGGGATTGCGTTAAAAAGGGAGAAGCCTTTAAAGCTAATCTTTAAACATAAATAAGGGTATCAATCGTTAGCATGGTAAAGGCCCATTGGCTTGTTTATATTTATGTTAAGACCCATTTAGCAATTAGGGTTTCCTATATATAGCTTGTTTCTTCATGTATTTTTGGTTGGTTGCTTCCACTATTCATATTTGTCTTACGTCTCCATGTATTTATTTACGGTTGCGTTTTGCGATTGGTTTTGGCTTTTTACGTTTTGCTTAGATTCGTGTTACTTTGATGATAATTAATTAGGGAGACAGCGTAACTGTGAGTCGGTGGAATTGTGAAAGGGTGGTCTACTTAAAACCCTTCTAAAATTTAAATTGACTCTCTGATGACAATTTAAAATTTCCTTAAATAAATGTATTATTACCTAATTTTTATGTTTTAAAATAGAAAACAAGAAAAAGTTACCCTATTAGACTATTTGACCCCATCCCATTCTCACACCCCTCTCTCTTTCTATGCCTTCTCTTAGGCTCTCCGTTATGGTGTACTCGCGAAGGGCGAGTTGGCTGCGGCTTCCCGAAGGAACACCACCTCGGGTGCCTTGAACTCGGCGAGTAGAGGTGGCAGCGAGTATGGAGACTCGGACGCAAACCCCACCCCCCACCCCCCACCCCATTTAAAAAATAATGTCGTTCAATGGTTCTTTTTTATTTCTTTTTTCTTTTTTATTTTTTTTATTTTCACACTCTATATATATTAACATTTCTTCTCCATATTTTTATACATCTCATCTTTTCTTCATCTTTTCTTCTTCTTAAACAAATATACACTCCATGGATCCTAACCAACAATTCACAACTTCTCCGTCATCCGGAAGATCCCGTTCGAGACTTCCGAGTTCTACACCGCCGGATAATCCTTTTTTTGTTGGTGTGTCTCAACCGACCCCCAACCAAACTCGATGTTCTCTCCTCCGCAATTTACGTACACGGGAATGCTTAGCCAACAACAAAAAATTCCGCTATCCCAACTTGGCTACCCGATTCAACAAAATTTTCAAGTCTCCCAAGGTTCCTACCCAATTCAACAACATTATCAACAACACCAACTTGTAGACGAAGACGACGAAGATACGTTTGTTCCGGATACCCAACAACAGCAACAACAACCACCGCCGGAACAACGTCCGCGAAAGCGTTCGGGATCGCGACAACAACCTAAGCCGAAGAAATTTCCAACGAGAGCAAAAGCAATACCGTGGACACCCGTAGAAGAGTTGGCGTTAGTCAAGGCTTGGGTTGGCGTTTCCAAGGACCCCGTAGAAGGACACGCGCAAGCACATGGTATAAATATATATTTATTAATTTATACGTTTTTATATATATATGTATATTGATTTATTGTTATTATTATTATTGTTAAATATATATTTATTTATTTATAAGTGTTTATATATTTATACGTTTTTTAAATATATATTTATTTATACGTTTTTAATATTTTGTATTTTTATATAGGTTCTTTTTGGGAACGTATTTTGAGTTCCTTTCAAAACAAACTTGGCAAACCGGAAAATTACCGATCACCTCATCAAGTAAATGCAAAGTTCAAAGATATAAATGCAAAAGTATCAAAGTTTTCCGGTATCTACGCCAACGTCGAGGGTGGAAGACGTAGTGGAATGAGCGATGCGGATGTTTTATGAACCGCTCACATCCGTTACCGGGACCAAAATAAGGGGTTTGGTCACGAATAATGTTGGGAGTTTCTTAAAGGATTTCCCAAATGGAGACCAACACCGCTCGTGGGTTCGGGTTCTAACCCCCTCCTTCAAAACGGAGCAAAACAACGGACTTCAATGTTCGATCTACTACGGGGTCTTCCGATGCACGCACTCCCATCGAGCTCAACGAACAAGATGATGAAGACTATGAAGAGGAACCGGGTCGGGAAAACGAGATTGAACGACCCACCGGGAGATACCGAGCGAAGCGTCCGGCATCGACATCGACGGGAACCGGGTCGAGACATGAGATAACATCGTTGTTGAGCAATTTATCGAGTATGAACACGCAAAATGAACGATTCATATCCATGGTGAAAAACAATTGGAATTTAGCCAAAAACAAGTGGAAGTAAGCCAAAAACAAGTGGAACTACAAGCGGCGGAGCGGATGGAAAAAGATTACCAATTTTACATCTCGCCGGTTAATCATCTTGAGGGAGGTGTTTTGGATACAACACTCCGAATGAAAGAAGTAATTCGACTAAAGTACGATTGGCCTACGTTGAACTGCTAGTTTTTTTAATTTAAAATTATGTAATTTTCTTTTTTTATTATTATCGTATTTTAGGAATTTTAAATTATGTAATTTTCTTTTTTCAATATTATTAATGAAAAAATATTTAGTTTAATATTGATTTATTTAATATAAAAATAAAATAAAAATGGGGGGAAAGGAAAGGTATAACACTTGTAGTGGGTAAGGGAAAGGAAAGGGGAGGAAAAATTATGTGGCGCTGATGTGACAGTGGGTAAGGAAAGGGAAGAGGGGGAGTATAACGGATAGCCTTAGTCTCCCTACATTATCTCCCTCTCTCTGTCATTGCTTCAGCCACCTACGATCTTACCTCCGACAACCTGCGTTTTACCTTCGACGACACGTTTTACCTTTGGCTTGTGTTCTACAGTTTCTTGATCTCTAAGATGAGATCTTCTGCCACATTCTACCTCCAGCCACCTATTGTCTGCACCCGCTCTCACTCACAAAGCATCATCTCGGACTGCCTTTTATCGGGTCGTGCTTATTTCTCTTCATCTAGATCTAGGGTTTCTATTTTGGTTTTTGCGTGTGTTAAGATCTCTTTTTGTGGTCTTGGTTTTTGCTACATGTTGTCTTTATCTCTCTCTCTCTCTCTCTCTCTCTCTCCATCTATAAGTATTTATTTCACATGTTTTTGTGTTTTTAGGGTTTGCTAGGAGTCGTCTGAATATGAAATAGGAGACAAAAGTAGACGGATTTAAATGGGTCTAAGGATGGTCGGTTTATGCTTTTATGGGTTCGTGTACTAGTGGACGGAGTGGACACCGAAGTTTAAATTGGTCACCGGTGTGGGCGGCGGTACAGTGGTTGAGAAAGGTTGAAGGCTATGTATTAAAATTTATGGTGTTACTATTCAGCCCCTCTCCTCTCGCATACCACACATGTCAAATCACTCAATTACAACTTTCAATACATGTTATTGAAAGTCCCAAAATCATGATTACATACAACAAATCTTCAATGTGTAGAGAGAGTTGAGAGAAAACACCTTAATGTGTGTGTTTTTGTATTAACAATATGCATAAACTCTCTTGCCAAATACAAAGACTACTATCTACATATACCTCTTACATTATATAACATTTTGACCTTGAGGTATATATCAAAAGATAGAAACATTACACAAACAAGATCTAAAACATGAATCTAACAATCTCCCCCTTTTTAGATCTTGAATTTTCTTCAATTAATTCTCTGATCAAGAATCCTCTGAAACTTTCTAATCTTTCTTCTTTATGCACGTTTGGCTTCAAACATAACTTCAGTTAACCGACACTGTAAGTCATGTAGCATTGTGTCCTTTTCATTGAAAAGATGTTTGACAAGCTGAAGTTTCCAGATATTCAATGATCCGTCAGAGAATGCATTAAGCTCCTTGAATCTAACAAAAATCTTTTCCTTTTTACTGTTTTCCATCACCACTCCTTCATCACCATCAAACTCTTTATCACAGCTCCATACAACCTGGTAGACTTCAAGCTGATCAATGTTTGGATGATTTGTATTTGGCTTCAACACATTGATCTTTGATCTATCTGCCTCAGCTCCTAATTGTATGTCTGTCTCTTCTCCTCTTCTTATCCTTTGTCTCATAAATTCACAAATTTTATCAAATGTTTCAGTCTCTATTCTATTCCTTATAAACTTTGAACTCAAGATGTCATGTAATGTATCCACATCTTGTAGATTGAGGTGTTTCAGATCTACATGACCAAATGAATAACTCTTTCGATCTGCTCTGGTCATGTTAAAAATCTTTTTGTAAGACAGATACCTCAAATCTTGTATTGGATGTTTAGAATACACTTCTTCTTTTGTTGACCCAAACCTATTCAGATACAATCTCTTTCCAGCCTCAGACACATCAATATTTCCTAGCAGATCTATATCGAGCATCTGTTCAATCTCATCTACAAATATACCCGGAATATTTTCTTCAAGAAATGCCACAGGAATTATTTGATAACTCCAGTTTCGAACGTTTTTGTTTAAAGCTTCCTTGGTAAGAACATTTTGCTTTGATACGTCTGGCAGTGATGAAGTAGACACCTTTTCTATATAAACATTTTTAGGAATTGGCCATTCAGCAGTTTTCAGTAACTATTCTCTTTTGGCATCCATTTTTTGTTTCCCAATGAATTCTTTTGGATAGCTTCTGAACTGACCAAGTAGTGGTGGAAACATTTCATGAACATCTCTGTTTAATGCTAATGTACTCATAATATCCAACTTCTTTGATTTCTTTCTTTTTGGAACTGCCCTTGGAGTTGGAACCTGGTTACTCACTTCCTCAGGCTTTTCAACCCTTGGAGTAGTAGGAGTACCAGATATACTATCATTATGCTTTGAGATCCATCCGGCCAGAGTCTCAGACCCTTCCTCTTCATCTGACTCTGCTAACTCAACAATACCACATTGCTCAAAATCAAACATTGTGCCTTGTTCTACCATTGTATCATCAGATTCCTGAACTTTCTGTTTTCCATGATCTTTGAATATGTGCACAAATGATGATTCTTCCAATCTCTGAACCATAGATAATGAGGATTCAACCCTAGCTCTTTTCTCCCCCTCATGACGATCTGGATCAGGATCTTGATCGTCATGCTTTTGCTTTGAAGACTCAGCAGCAGGTTTGCAAGTAGAATCTTTGTCCAATCTTAGCAACTCAAGTAGATCTGCATCCTCATTTGAATGTTCATGAAGTGAAAGCAACTCTGCATGTAGTTGTGTCTTAAGATCATCAATTGATATGTCGTCATCCTACCTTGCAATTACTTTGTCTAACTTGGCATTAATTTCAGAGTCATCAATTGATATGTCGTCATCCTACCTTGCAATTACTTTGTCTAACTTGGCATTAATTTCAGAGTTTTGCTTCAACAGTTGTGAATTTTGTTGACGAAGCTCAGCATTATCTTTCTTAACCTCCTCCAATGTTGCAGTAAACATTTCTAGAACCAATTTTAAATCAGCCTTAGAAACAAATTCCGTAGCTGACTCAGAAGTTGTAACATGTTTAGTACCGGGATCACGAAGATTACCCGTTTCGACTGCAACAGTTTCAGGAACGAATCCCGTTGATGTTGAGCCACCTGCGGTCATAGCTGGAGTAACGTTGACCGTGGCAGGTTTTCCTATCAATCCTTGAGAACTGTCCTTAGGAGCAGTCTCTATGATAGTTCCGGCAGTTATATCATGTGATATACTGCTTTCAGTAACATGTGTAGCAATGTGTTTAGAACGAATGTCAGGTGACTGACGGCTAACGATGTGCTCAGAAAGATGTTCAGTTACTTGGAGCAGATTGTCACTTGCTTCAATATCAACATTCTCCAAATAAGAAGCCGATAGATTATGTGTTAGATCTCCGTGAGAAATTGAAACAGATTCCTTTTGAGAGGAACCTGAGTGGCTAAGAGGTATTTGTGCTTGCTCTGTTGGGATGACAGAGACTTCTTCAATACCAGGCCGTAGCCCAGTAGTGGATGCGGTTTCCCGGATTTTTGGGCTTAGGGGTCCCTCAGCACTCACTTGTTCTTTTCTCACTAACACACTCTTTGTTTCTTTTCCAATCTCACCTTCTGCTTCTACGCTTTTACGAACTGAGACATCACCATATAAATCCGCAGAATCAAAATCATTCAAATCAAAATCATCAGTTGTTTCTCCCTCACTGTCTGAATCACCTTCACTTTCTTCACCACCCCTCTCAGATTTTTCACTCTGCTCTCCCCTGGCAGCTTCTCCCTGAGAATACTGACTCCTATCATCTTCTAAAGGAGATCCTACAGTCCCTGGGTTAGAATCAGCAGGCTCTTGCTGTTCTTGTAGGACTATGTTATTCTCTCTAATATACTAAACTACATGAGGATCTTCGGTCTCCATTAACCGAATCAGATCTACCGGTAAAACAAAGCATCCACATTTAGAACAGACTTGATTTTGTACAATTTGCTCATCAGATCAACCTTTTGAATTGGATCATTTTCACGTCTAGATATTTCTGGATTTTGTTTCATTACACGTCTCACTATCATAGACAAAAACCTCGGGTATGGTAAAAACCTCTTCCTTTTGCCCTCAATCTGTTTCTCATTCACCACTTTTACTAAATCTTGCCAGATTATCTCCGAGTAGTCTAAGTGCCAATGCTTAACCATACCAACTAAAATCTTAAATGCACTAAATGTTCCTGCATCTGTGCCCTTGGAAATACTAGAAAGGCATCTTGTGATTATTGAGTACAGTGATTGCCAAATTGGAACCATGTTTGCACGTTTGAAATTTGCCACCGTTGTGAACGGATTACTTGAATATCCTAGATCATTAACATGAGAGATTATTTCCCTATTCTCAGGCATCGGATCATATTGTTGCTTTGACATGTAAGTGTTTTCCTTTGGAAGTCTAAATATTCGTTTGATACTTGACTGATTAAATTCAAATTTAACATTTTCAATTTGCCCAGATAAAACTTGTTCATTTCGTCATTTGTGTCTACTCTAAGAGAATTCTAGAGTTGTTGTACATAAACTTCCGGAACCTTGGGTTCCTCCTCCATCGGGTTATGAGTGAAAATGTATTGTAATGGGTGTGAGGTAATGAGTTCAGAAACTATTGGAAACTGTATGGTGGTGAAAGCGGAATCAAAGTAGGTGTTGTTCATGGAATATGGTAGGTAATTTTCTGGTGGGAAAAGTTCATGAGAAGGGATTTGAGGGTTAGGGTTATCCGCAACCATCTGCAATTAACAAACAGTTAGAATCCATTGAATCCATTGATTTAAAAAAATGAAAAAAAATTACAACTCTTGAAAATTTGACAACACTTAGTAAATCCCGGATGTAGATCCGGTATTTGACAAAAACCGGATCAACCACTTTGAAAAAAAAATACTTAACACCCAAAAACCGCATGTGTGTAAATCCCGTATTTACACAAATCCCGAATTTATTTAATTCCCGTATGAACTCAATTCCCGAATGTGGACAATTCCCGTATGAACTTTAAAACTCATCACTTGAAAATTTTGAACAAAGAAATGTTATCCGGGAATTACATCAAAAACTTCAAAGCCCGTATGAATTTCAATTCCCGAATGACACTTGTGCAAAAAAAATAATCTTTCCGAATCTATATCGGGAATCACAAACCCTAGAACACACCATCCGGGAATACAACTTCCCGTATCTGTAATTTGAACCAAAAACAAACATGTTGATTTAATCATTTTAGAATCCAAAATTGATTGAAAAACTATGTCATATTCAAGTAATCGATCAGCAACTAACACTTACATTTCACAAATAACAACAATAAAGAAGTCAATTTACATCATCAAAGGCCGACAGACGAAAACGCTATCTTGATCCATATATCCCACAAATACTCGATTAAAACCAAATACAATTCAAGAAAAACTCGATTAACACTTGATCGACACCCAACAACCAGTAAACAACAACAAATAGAGAGCATGAACAACGTTTATGGACATTCCAATATGAACAGACGAAAAACGAATCTAAAAACCTCCTTAAAAACCCATCAAACATATTATCAAAGCAAAATTAGTTTTACCTTTGAAATCACGTGAAGAAGATGAACTAAATCGACAATGATCGGAAGCAAAAACCAAGATTTGATCGATGTGAATTTGAGAAAATGTAAGTGATAAAAATTTTGAATTACTGGATATGAAAAACTTCCCCGGTCATTGTATATAGTTCACCTAATTCCCGCATGGGTTTGACCCATATTCACAAACCGGATTCAACCCAATTCCCGGATTATCCAATTCCCGCATAAAGACACAAACCAAAAACAACTCAATTCCCGGATCGACTCAATTCCCGCATGTTACGCAAACTAAAATCCCGCATGTTCCAAAAACCGCATCTCATCCTATCCTTGGAAAAAATTTCTCATAAACTCAGATTTTCCAACTTTTCAAAACTCCCCCTAGATACAAGCATGAACCTTTGTGAACTCAAACAAAATTGTTTTCAACAAAAAAATGATTTTTAGTGTGATTACAAAAACTTCAAATATCTCCCCCTACAAGCATGCACTGTACAACAGAGTATGCTTGTATACTGTCAGTCACTCCCCCTTAACATCTGCATATCCTACAAGAAAATCAACGAAAGTGTAATACCAATTCCATATAAAATAGACAGAAATGAAAAGACAAAAATGAAAAAGACAAATAAAGAAAGAATGTGTTAAAACGACAAATTCAACATGCCTAACTTAGACACTAACACATTGAAACGAGAATCATCCAAAGGTTTAGTGAATATGTCAGTCAATTGATTTTTCCGTTGAAACATATTCTAACTCTATTAATTCCTTTTCCACATTATCTTTTAAAAAATGATAACGAATGTCAATGTGCTTTGTTTTGGTATGATGTACCAGATTGCAGGAAATGGCAATTGCGCTTTGAGTCACACTTCAAAGGAATTTTAATGCAATGAAGACCAAAATCAGATAACTGGGTCATCATCGACAAACACTGAGAACAACAGCTTGCCGTAGCCACATACGCTGCTTCTACTGTAGACGTTGACACTTCTTCGAAGACCAACAAACTAACTTGTCACCAAGGAAATGTGCACCTCCTGATGTACTCTTTCGATCAATCATACAACCTGCGTAATCTGCATCTGAATACGTAATCAACTCAAATGATGAATCTCTTGGATACCATAATCTTAAGTCAGTTGTGCCTTTGAGATAACGCATAATTCGTTTGACAGCCAGCAAGTGTGATTGTTTAGGTATCACATCAGAGCCATCTAAATTATCAATGGGGCTCAATAGAATCACCCTAAAATTTAACCTCAGTATTATTGAGAATGGGAATTTGAATGGACCTTCTAGAAACTTTAAAACGGCTGTCATAGGCAACCATTTATAAAACATTGTAATTAGAAAAAATAATTATTAAATATAGATACAACTAGAAACATTATGATTAGGGGTTCAAATAGGAGGACCCATTGTGAAATCATAATTTTGTTTCCAACAAAAATGTCGCAAAGCAATTAAAAGAAAAAAACAAAGTTTCTTGAACTTCTACCGTAAGTCAATCTTGGTTGGAGTAATGGAATATAACTAGCAAGCAAGCACTTCAATATTAAATGAGGTTAGCCATAATCTTGCATCAGTTTAGTATTCGTAGTTTTGTTATTTGACTATGATTTTAGTAGATTTGTTCGCTTGGCAACTTGTGGTTCTCAAAATTTTGCATTTGATAATTTGGGTGTTTGTATTTAGATTACTTTTGGGTTCTTGTAATAATGGTATCGTTGTACCATATTCAAGTTCGTCTTTGATTAAAGAGTTTTAGAAATTTTTATCCCCCCACCATAAGCTGATATAGCTAATCCCTTTCAAGATAAACCAACATTATCCGATATATCTACAGACAAATGGATTATAGTTTCAGGATCCACTAATCATGTCTCATCATTTTCCTTTTTTTGGTTTCGTTATCTCCTCTTTCTCCCATGTCAATTGCAACTGCTAGTGGTAAGTCAGTCCCGATACTTGGTATTGGTACTTTAGATACACCATACGTGTCCTTGTCTGATATTTACTACATCCTTGATCTTGCTATGAATGTTGCATCTATTAAGAAAATTTGTGTTTATGGATATAATATGCTTATCACTTCTTCTGGTTATCTTGTGCAAGATGGCACAACTCAGATAGTGATTGAGATAGTGTTGACATCTTCCCATTGGCACGAGGGTGCCGACATTACTACTAATGAAGCACGGTCCTTTTGGGTCACATGATGGTTGATCACCACAACACACACCAAATTAGAGAGGAAATTAATATAGAGTTTGTGAGGACTTTCACGGTTGTGTAGAGGTCGTGGAGCACAAACCCCACACAAGGCTTCACTACCACGACAAGGATTCGTGGGGGAGTCACTTCATGGGCGCTTCAAGACCCATGAAGGGCCGTGAAGACAGAAGCTAGAGGACACTTCAATCTAATTGGACCTTTACGTTGGTCCAATCACCACCTACAACTTTGGCCGACCACTTGTTCTATTCATTTGGAACCTTTTGCCATATTGATCAAAATACATACACTTTGAACTCTCTAAAAGCTACAAGGGTTTGGTTGGTGCTAAGGCAAAGTCGTAACGTGATGTTCTAGTAGTTCTACTCTTGACGAGAGGTTGAACTCATGCCGATAGGACGGTGGTCACGACTTTCGGCCATCTTACCTCACCGCCTCCACAACTACCACCCATATTAATTAAGGTAGTTTCGATACTAAGCAACTGTGTTTTAATCCCTGAGTTTGGTAGATTTGCTTGTTTGGCAACTTATGGTTCTCGAATTTTTGCATTTGATAATTTGGGTATTTGTATTAGATTACTTCTTGGTTCTTGTAATAATGGTATCATTGTACCATATTCAAGTTCATCTTTGATTGAAGAGTTTTAGAATTTTTTAGCCTCCCAGCCACAAGCTAATATCACTCTCACGGTAAACCGACATTATCCGATATAACTACAAACAGATGGATCATAGATTCAGGAGCCACTAATCATGTCTCATCATTTGCCTTTTTTGTTTTGTTATCTCCTCATTTTCTTCCATGTCAATTGCAACTGCTAGTGGTAAGTCACTCTCGTAGCTAGTATTGGTACTTTAGATACACCACAACTTTAACATCCCAAATTTTAAAATAAACAATTACTAAAATACATTCACTTTTAACTTATAAATAAAGTGGTCAGGCACGTCGTTTGGGAGGCAGGATCCTTTCGGCACATGACCTTTCATAAGTCCAACAACCAAGTCGAAACGACTATTCTAGACACCATTCTACTAGTTATATCGACTTGTGAAGTATTATGGTAAAAGTATTAAAGGAAAAGAGATAAACCAAACATTGCATTACAAACATCCAAAAGTACACAACGATTACAAACAATACGTTACTTAAAAACATTATAAAATCAGTGTGGAAACAATGCTGTCAAGCCAGAGACTCCCCCTTGTCCTTACCCAAAGTACTTAAAAAATATAAAATATAACAACGGGTAAGCATAAATCTTAGTGGGTAACACAGTACTGACACTTTATAACGGATAGCATACGCCTCAGGCATAATGCCACATATACACATAATCACATACGGTCCATCTGACCCTACCACATATGGTCCACCTACATCTAGTTGATTTAAACCAACTCTTGGCCGAAGCCGATAAGATCCATCTAATCTAGATCTGTGAAGTCATGAGCTACTCGGATCTCAAGAAACCCTATCGAATTATCACTACAAGCATAACAACCCTAGTTTCTTACTTGCCCCCCTCCGGATTGCCAAGTCGATCTTAACCAACCCGTTCGGCCACATAACATATATAATGTATTTAACATAACATCATAATAATTTCATTAAATCATATTTTCACATAACATACACATACAATATATACATATCACATTATAATGAGTAAGTTAGTGATAACTCACCTCACAGTAGTAGTCTCAAAATAAAACTAAGATATTATATAATAACCCGGAATATCCTCGTGTATACCGAAAATACCCTACAATAGGATTTAAACACAAATATCCCGAATATAAGTCTTATCATATAACACGAGACCCAAATATACTCAACTATCTTAAATATCACTAGAACGAAATTTGAGTTTCTGTCTCGCCACATTACGCGTCGCGTACGAGGAAACATTACGTGGCGCGTAACTCCTAAATAAGGAACATACCACCATCAATTGATCTTTAACCATTTCCGGTACTTATCTAGGTCTTATAATGATTCCATAGATGTTAATAATACTGCTTATTACAGCCTATGAAGTCGAAAAGAAATCTACTTGTTAAAATATCAATGATTACTTGTTTCATGATCATAAGTCCTACAACATGCATCCTAAGACTTTTATAAAATTCATACCATGTAAACATAAGCTTACCTCTTAGATGATCGAATACTTGATGTTAGATCCGTCTCGGAACTCTTGCGGTTAGCACAACAAGCCTTCAATCTTTAATAAAACACCACACAAGCTTCCTAACACGTCAATACAAGCTCCCAACCTTACTGTATCATACAAATGATCTAGAGAGTGTTTATAACCAAATTCCTAACACCCAAAATGGCTGGACATGTGATCTAATTATAGAACCTGAGAATTCGCTTTACGCGACGCGTACGCAATCATAAACGCGACACATTAATTAAAAAATCCAGATCCGATCTTACTTTCTGCTACTTTCCACGTAATGCTTTATTAAAGTTGTCACGCACTCTAAAAATGTTATCGTCCACCGAGATCTCAATAATTCATCATATGCGTGACGCGTAAACCCATGGAACGCGGCACGTTCCACCGTTTTTTGTCCAACTTCGCTTTTCATTTCGGTTTGACATTTGAACAATTATATACATATAATAACCATCGTATGCATATCTTGGAAAACACCATTTCATTAATTTCATACATTACAAACTGAAAAACGGGTATTACAATAGGACACCCCAAATTAGAGAGGAAACTAAATTGGAGTTTGTAAGGACTTTCACTTGTTTTGTAGAGGTCGTGGAGCACAAACCCTACGCAAGGCTTCACTATCAGGATAAAGATTCGTGAGGGAGTCTCTTCACGGGCGTTTCACGACCCATGAAGGGCCGTGAGGACAGACGCTAGAGGACATTTTAATCACCACTTGCAACTTTGGCCGACCCCCGGTTCCTCTAGGGCTTCTAGTAGGTCTATATCAGACCACTTGTTCTATACATTTAGAACCTTTTGCCATATTTATCAAAATACATACACTTTGCACACTTTGAACTCTCTAAAAGCTACAAGGGTTTAGTTGGTGCTAAGGCAAAATTGTAAGGTGATGTTCTAGTACTTCTACTCTTGACGAGAGGTTAAACTCGGGCCGCTAGGACGGTGGTCACAACCTTCGGCCATATTACCTCACCGCCTCCACAACCACAACCCATATTAATTAAGGTAGTTTTGATACTAAGCAACTGTGTTTTATATCATGTAATGATCAAAATTCTTGATCAATCATGTACCTTTTTTTATAGTTGGACAACTGGTATAGATTTAATTGCAATAGTGGAGGTACTATGGTGGAAAATGCTGCGATTTTTTATCTGATGAGGTTGTTTGCTGGCGCAAATCCAGTTCGTGTAATAACTTCTAGAACCATTGATGTTAATCACAAATATGAAGTCTATGATGGAAAAATATCATATTCTTTACATTCTATCATCCCATAAGTTGCTCAGTTTGATCGAGGTCAAACTCACTACAACTCTTACTGTAATTTAGGTTGAATCTTTCAAATCTTTGGGAGATGTTTAGTTTGTGAAATAAATAGGTTATAGCAGTTCAAAAAAAACATGTTAGTGTTAATCTCTTAGCTAAAATCTATGTCAATATCAATATTAAGAAATGGTATGTTTGACCTCAAAAGCAAATATGTAACACAAATTATGCTCTTTGTGATTGAAACTTTATATTGTATGACGTTAGTACCTATATGTTATCACTTAATTTGATAATGGGACAAGAGGCATGCTTGATCTGTATATCGTTGCAGAAGGAGGTAAAAATGAGCAAAAAGTTTCAGTTATTGGTGAAATTGGAAAGGTATGAAAGTACATATGTGTTTATTTCTTGGTTGTAACCCCAACAAGTTTAGGACCATTAGGTGATTGGTATTGAGATGCATTATTTGACTTATTCCGAACTAAGATCGATACTTTTTTCCAGCCAAGATTTTCTTATCGCAATGGTTTTCTTTGTTTTACTTTTTTAGGAATCTAGGTTTATTGAATTTGTCCATTTGTAACCCTGTTGCTTCACTTACATTGTAAGTCTTCAAATAAAGAGTTTGTTAGTTTTATTAATTTGTAAAGTGGGTTATGCTACAATAAATGTCTATAAATGCTTTGTTCCTTAAGACCATGTGCATCCATCACACCCTTCACACAGTCACATCAGCGCCACATCAGCATCCCACCATTTTCTCATGACATCACACAAACCCCCGCATCTATCACATTCTTCACATCTCACCAAAAAAAATGTCACACATTATCTCCCCTCACGTACGCGACCGTGGTCACTTGTGTGACCGTGAGCAGCCCCTCACGCACAGGAGCGATGGTGTTGAAGCTTGTGATGGGCTCTCACGAGCTCCATTACACAACCGATGCACATGGTCTAATCAAGAGTGGATAGAGTTTGATTTATTATGCTTTTTTGGCCTCTTAGGACTGGAATTTTAATGTAGTGTCACAAGTGTCTAGGCCTTGTGTAAGTTGCATTATTATATCTCTCAATTTTAGTTCATGGTATTTTGCTGTAATATTTTTGCTTTTGAGAATTTAAAATTTATATGTTAAAAATTGTTGCAATTTAAATTAAGGGTCCATCATCTCAAATGCCATGGAGGAATTGAATATATTAGTTTTTGAAGATATTGTGAGAATGCCAAATACGAATACTTTGAAGTATAGGGTTTTTTTTGTGTCTTGACAAATAAAATAATGAATATAATATTAAGTTTTGTTATCACATATGTATTTTAAACAATTTGTATATTGCCAAGTTTTGATATTTTATCTATACATTTGAATTGTTATGATTCAAATGTTTATCTGTGAGACAAAATATTGAATGTATGTATATTGAAATGATTTGTATATGACCATATTTTATTTGTCAATATGAATAGATTTGGTTCTTTCAATTATTAGACGTTTCATTATCTTTTATGTTGTGTTTCAGGTTTTGTCTGTGTACATGAGACAATAAGGAAACATATATAAAAAAGTTTTTAAAAAAATTCTAATTATATTTCGTACGTACATTATATTTTTTGTATATGTAGACTTGTATACTGTATAAGATTTTACTTATCTAAATTATTTCTATAATAACAATTTGTGACTAATTGATTATGTTAATACATATCTTCAAATTATCTACCAAAATACTATTTTTGGTACTTCAAAAATATTTCGCCGTGGTATGTGTTTGGTGCTAAACATACTTATTACAAAAAGGGAAAATGATCCGTAATGTTAACATCACCTAACTTAGGTGATGTTACACTTACAAATCATTTAAATGAGTATATACTGAAATGACTAAACTACCATTCATTAAAGTAGACTGTGAGTGTAACATCACCGAAGTTGCGTAATGTTAACATTACGGATGATTCCCCTTACAACAAAATACAAAACCGGATCACATTCGATTCCAATTCCAAATTCCAAATTCGGCTACATCCCTGAAATTGGTTAAATCAGCTTCTACAGATTCTTCTGCGCAATCGAGATTGGGGATTTTAGTTATGGAAGATAGTAATAACGTCGTTGATGGTGACCGACCGACGATCATGGTTACAAACGACGATGGAATCGACGCACCTGGTTTGCAGGCCCTGGTTCGTGTACTTGTTTCTACCAATCGATACCGTGTTTGGGTCTGTGCCCCTGATTCGTACGTTCTTCCTCTCCTTCTATAATTATCACATTCAATCTTTAGTGATCATTGTTTCTTATTCTCGTTACTCCAAAGTATTAGCTACTGCTGCCATTTTGAAATTTAAACTGACGTTATACCTTTTGGACAAAATTAAGATGCCTTATTCTACTGGGGTGATGTGAATTTCGAAAATGGCTAGGGTTTTACACTTTTGGACAAAATTAAGACGCCTTACCGCTCAAAGCAGGGATGGTGTTACTAGGAAACTGCCATCTGTTCCCTTGATTATGTTTTTTTAGCATATATAGGCTGCAGACCAGAAGCTTACAATGCCATACATCTGTTTCCCTTGATTATGATGGAACTTTTGTGTTACTTTCATAGTTTCACTGATCTGGTGTACATTTACAATGATAGTGAAGTAAAGTCTTTTGTGCTAAATTTCCCTCATAATTTGAACTATAATGCATACCATTTAACGCTTCTTGGATATTTCCAGCGAAAAGTCAGCTGTCAGTCATTCGATCACTTGGCGCCATGCTCTCTCTGCAAAACGAGCCGAAATTAGTGGAGCAACGGCTTTTGCCGTTTCAGGTTCAGTTTCATATTGACTTGAGTTATCTCGTAGAAAACTTCCCATGTTTATGTTTTGATAGGAAGAGCCCTTATGAACGTTTGGTTTTATTTATGATTTATCATTATCATGGCCTGTTGTCCATTTACTCTGTGTATACTCTACTCATCACTTAATCATTTCCTTTCCCTTGGTGCCACTTTTGTTAGTATTTCTTGTTGATTTGTCGGGTCTAAATCTTAACATTGATACATTTTATTATCTGAATTAATTTTTAAAATCACATGAGGTGGTATACACTTTTGTGTCTATCCTTCATCATCGAAATTGTCAATTTAAACTGCTTATATAAGGAAAGTGAGAGGGGGGAGGGGATGATTATCCGCTGCATGCCTTCTAGTATATGTGTGTGCTCCCACATGTTATATATCTTGTATCTGTTTGATATGTATTTTTTAATAATGCATTGCAGGAACTCCAGCTGACTGTACTTCATTGGGAATCTCAAAGGCGCTATTTCCTTCTGTGCCTGATCTGGTAAATTATTGAACTTATTCTAGTAATCGAAAGTGATATTCAAAAATTTTGTCTAATTTTACTATAAATTTAACACTTTGTAGTATTCATGCCATTTTATAAAAAATTTCATAAAGGACTACTGTATTTCTGATATTCTTATTGGTAATAGTACTAGCTCTTGTTATTCTTAATCTTTGTAAGTATTTTGGTCGATCAAATCATATATACTTAAGTTGTTATTTTATTATGTAATCCTAAATTCTTAATAGCTTGCTTTGTAGTATTCTGCTAAACTTGATGCTATTATATTAGACATAGTTTTTGACTATTTCCAGTTACTTTCAACAGGTATTGAGTGGCATAAATATGGGCAGCAACTGTGGTTATCACATGTTAGTACCAAATTTCCTTGCTATATGATTTTCTTGGTTTATTGCATTCAGTGGAGTTTCAAGAGTTTTTTTTTTTTTTTTTTTTTTTTTTTTTTTTTTTTTTTTTTGCTACTGTAAATATGAAAGGGAACAAGTTATGTCAAACACAAGTGTATTAATTTTGTAGAATACAGTTTGAGACCTTGATTTTGTTGTTTTCACAGTTTACAATAGAAACTAGCTTGCATTGACAAGAGGATGTGATGTGGTTGAGGTTTCAATTCCATTCACAATGTCTGTTTTTGATCAATCTTTTTTATGTGGGGAATAAAAAATATAATTTTGCTTAATGCAATTTGATTTTGTTGATAAACAGAAATTTGCAACTCTGTTTGCATTCGAAAAATTTGCAACCTTATGTGCATATACGATCTTAGGCTTCTATCTTTGTTTTTAAATATTCACCGTTAAATTAATTTTACTATCTTCTCCTTTGTTTTTTATATATTTATTTATTGGGTTAGGATCCTCTCATGTTTGAGTCAAACATGACCTATCATGTTCTCTCACAAACATGAGAGTGCGTCCCTTATGTTAGTCAAGAATGGGTCCCCTTTGTAGGGTCCACTCTCATGTTTGTGAGAGAACATGATAGGCCATGTTTGACTCAAACATGAGAGGATCCTCACCCTTATTTATATGTTCATTAATCCATTGTTTACATGTGAATTGATGAGATATTTTATACTCTTTGCTTTTCACTTCTTTTTACTAGAGCTTGTTGAAATGCAGTGTCTACTCAGGGACAGTGGCAGGTGCTCGAGAGGCGTTTTTTAATGGTTTACCATCTGTCTCGATATCATATAATTGGTATGTAAAAAGTGTCACTTTTAATATTATCCTGGTAAAACTCTTTTCTTTTCTTTTTTATATGTTTATTATGGTAGGTCTTTTATAGCTTTTTTTATTTTACGGCCGTCTATGTATTCTAGCTATTCACATTATGTCGTAAAAGAGATTCGCGATTATATATTTATATGAATTTCAAGTCAATGTTGTAGATTATTAATATATGACTTGAAGTCTTAAATCCAAGTTAGCTTAGAAGGGTAGTTTAGTCCATTGACTTTCTGCTTTCAAGTTTATAGTTACTTTAGTTCTAAGTTAGTGGCTACTATTAGTATAAATTGAAGTCAACTTGTAACTGTTAATTGAGCCAAAACATAGAGATCATTTTAAAAGCCACATGTTAAGTTCTTGTATTTCGTGTTCAAAGATAATAATAATAAAGATAGGTTTCCCAAGAACACCTATATCACACTGAG
The DNA here is from genome assembly GCA_947179395.2 of Pulicaria dysenterica. Classification (NCBI taxonomy): domain Eukaryota; kingdom Viridiplantae; phylum Streptophyta; class Magnoliopsida; order Asterales; family Asteraceae; genus Pulicaria; species Pulicaria dysenterica. The sequence goes on along the minus strand of OX359294.1, from coordinate 47,486,921 downwards.
GTAATTGTCGAAATTTTGCAAATTGACTATTAATAACATTATTCAGTAAAAAAACAGATTTTAATCATCATTATTTGAATGGATTATTTACAGGGTTGCAGGTACTAGCAGTATGAACGACTTCACACTGGCTGCTGAAGCTTGCTTACCCATAATAAGTGCTATTCTTGTTGAGATCAAGAATCAAACCTATCCTCAGAAATGTTTTCTGAACGTAGATTTGCCCACAGATATTTTAAATCACAAGGCGAGTTGCATTATATTCTTGAAAAAACTTGTTCCCAATGAACTTGAAAATAATCAAAATTCAAAAAGAATATGGACTCTTTATCCTTTTTGATTAATAGGGTTATAAGCTGACTAAACAAGGAAAAAGTATTGTCAAAATGGGTTGGAAACAAGTTTCTTCTGATACCAAAGGTGCCCATATGTTATCAACAATGACAATGGAACCAAATTCAGCATCTTCAAACACTGTTTCCGAAACTGGTTCACAAGAACAGCTTCTATTTAATAGAGAGGTGTGTGGTAATTACAGAATATTATTTCGACATTGATTTTATAATTCAACTTATGTCTAATACTTCATTCGGGTATGCTTGTTTCTATATTGATTTTGAATTAAAATTAGTTTTTGCTAATATTTTGTTTCTGTTTCAGGTGAAGGGAGGTGTTGTTGAAGACGGTGAAACAGACTATGGTTCCCTTAAAGAAGGATATGTACATACATACCCTTTTGTTTTTTGTTTTTTGTTTTTTTGTTTTTTTGTTTTTGTTTTTTTGTTATTAATATTACAAGTTTGTTATATTTCAGATAACTGTCACTCCCCTTGGGGCCTTATCTCATGCGGATATTGGCAGCGAGACATTTTTTAAAGAATGGTTACCTCAAGTCACTGAGCATACTTCTTCAGCTTTGTGATCACTTTTCTGTAAGTATAGCTTGAAAAATACACACACACATTATTTTTAGGTGAACTTTAGGATTAAACTTTGAAGGTTCAATCTTAAACTCTGTTAAGTGTTCGCAGGATGTATGTGATATCTGTTTGTTGGCGATGCTGAAGATCTAAAATCGGTACTACTCATATATCGATATATAACGGATGTAATTGTTTTAAGTGGTAAGCAGAATTCGCTTAAAACATGACTTGACAATGCATGTGGTGGTGGAGGTGTTCATCCTTGTAATTCTTTGGGGAAATAGGTAAAATAGGAACATCTGAATTCAACCCCATTTGATAAGTTCTGGTTCTGAATTTGCCAATTCTGATTTACCGGTTAAGGATTTTAGCTAAGTTGGATGTTTTCAGTTTATTTATTGCTTAATATATTAACCAAGAAAGTTGCTGCTTTTGGTTAATCTTCCTCTTTAATTTCCAAACTTAAACCCAAAGTTTCTTCTTAATACAAATAAAGGTATGTGTGTGTATGGAAGAAATGAGAAACAAGAAACAAGAAGAAGAAAACAATAAGAAAAAGAAAGAGAAAAGGAAAGCAACAAGAAAAGGGTTGCCGACTCTTTACTCGGTGGTCTCTTTTTAACGGGTATCCTGCTTTCTTATCGGACTTACAACTCACTCATACACTATCTATAAATCCCAACGAGGATATATTTGGAATCTGCACTTTTTTGTAACACCCGGCCGGCGCCTACCGAACTCTACCGGCGCTACCCAATACGGCGTGTCAGGTCTGCAGCCCAATACACCCCAACCTTTCCCTCTGATCATTATCCAGAGTAGAGAGTAGGTTGTTGCCATGGTTTGACCATCCCCATCCCCGTCCCCATCCCCGTTTCTAAGTTCGGGGAATCCCCGTCCCCATCCCCATCCCCATCCCCGGTCAATTCGGGGATTCCCTGGTCAAATCGGGGTCGGAGAACGGGTTCCCCGTCGGATACGGGGGTTCTTTGCCATCCCTAATCACCACCGTCCCTTTTGATAACTTATCTCATACTACCCACACTGAAATTTGACAAATGAAAGTATTCATCAACCTCTAACTCTAAACTAAAACATACACAAATCAGCATATTCTCTAGGTCCAAACAATGACTATTATCCTAATATTCAATTCAACTAAATTAAATTTTCACCCGTTTAATAATGTAACTTCATAGTTCACCAATTGAATCAAATGAAAGTTCATAATTCATCACAACTACTTAATTTAAACCAATCAAGGAAACATAATGCAATATGGTATAAACAAATTTCTTAACTTAATTATTTTAGAACAAGAAAGTAACAAGGTTGGGTTGGGCTAACCTTTCTTTCTTTTCTTTTTCATTGTATCATAGTTAGGGGTAGAGGTGCACATCTTTGGATTTTAATCCGATCTGGATCGGATAAATTCAGGACCGGATTTTTTCGTTTTTTTTTTACCGGATTTTCGGATTGTAACCAGATTTTCTCGGACAAAAGTGTAACGGGTTTCGTACGGATTAAAACCGGATTTTCCCTGACAAAAGTGTAACCGGTTTCGGATCGGATTAAAACCGGATCGGATCTGATAAAACCGGTTAAATCCGCTCCGGTTTGAAAAAAATTCCGGTTTTATAAAAAATCGGTTCGGATAGTTTTTGCACAAAATCAGATATTCGGATTTTTTGTACACCTCTAGTTAGGGGGGCCTCATATAATTTAATAGGGGGCATTAGTTTGAAAGCCCAACATATATATACTAAATTTAGAAATCATTGATGTATAATATTAATTATTTGGAAATTATTGGGCGCCTTTCCCCCCACTTCTAATACACTCGATCCGCCAGTGGCCTCAGCTCCAGCCCCAGATAGTTTCACCAAACACATCCGTAATTTTAGTCCACAATATTAAACATTGAAATATGAATTGGTCGAAAATTAAAGCATAAATTTGCATGGAAATAACATATACCTTGATGACAAGAGCTCGACACTCGCACAATATCAAGCTCGAGCCAACTCGATTAGAAAACTCGAAGCTCGAAGATAAACTCGAGCTCGAACGACAATTTAATTTCAGGCTCAAGTTCGAGCTCGATGAGCTAACAGATACTATCAAGTTAAGTTCAACTTGACTCGATTGTAAGAATTAGTATATTAAATAATTAATTTCGTGTGGCTATGCACACTCATTCTGTGTGGCTGGCAAAATTAATTTCGCATCTGCCAAATGCGAAATAAGACTTTCTGACACATTTTTTCTGAATTTCGCATTTGCCAAATGTTTTGAAAAATCATGACACCTTTTTCTGACAAAACAGTGGGCCCTAGACAAAAATGACACATTTTTTCTAACAGCTCAACCCTTATTTCTACTTTTTCTGACAAAACAGTGGGCCCAGACAAAAGTTGGAGCGACTGTAGATTTATTTATTACTCCTGCAGAATGTATGTGACTATGTGTTTATATATATATATATATATATATATATATATATATATATATACCCATCGTTCCAAAACCCTTCTTACGGCTCACTCCTTTCCGGCGACTTCACCCTTCTTCCGACGACCCACCACAACCCTCACTCTCTTCCCTTTTCTCTCTCACTTTTCCTCCTTCGCTCTCTTTCTCATATCCGGCGACCACTCTTCCACCACCGCCACCTACATCCACCACTTCCACCGTCCATCTTCCCCTCGCCGGAGAGAAACATCATTACCACCGTAGAGAGACGTGAAAATTATACCCGTTGGTTGAGTCATTGCTGCAGTGGTGGTCGGTTTTTATCGATGAGCAGATCTGGCGGAGATGGTAGGTGGTAGTTGGTTGAGTGGAGAGATTTTGGTAGTTAGTTGAGTGGACAGATCAGGCGGAGGTGGTAGTTGGTAATTGGTAGATAGTTGTGGTCTTTGTCGGCGAGTGGAAAATGAGAAGAGGTGGTGGTAGGGACGTTTGTAGAAGAGCGATAGAGATGGTGATTGCGGTGGAGAAGAAAGGAGGGGAGGTGATGGTGTTGTGTGACTGCGAAGGTGGTGGTCTGCGGCGGAGCTTCAGTAGAGAGGGAGAAGGGGATGGGTGGCAATGGTGTATGTAGGTGGGGTAGGTAACGAAAAGGAAGCTGTGGGGTGGATAAATTATAAAGGCTACTCTAATTTTAATAGATATATTTATATATGTGCAGAATAAAAAAACACAACTTCCAATATTATAATAATTATTATATACTATTAAAACTTGTGTCAGTTGGTATATATGTAAGTGTGCTGTTGTGAAGTGAGAATTGATGTCAAGAGGGTATTTTCGCATTTATGAAGTGCGATTTAGAGTGTCATAAGTAATTCATACAGTGCGAATAGCCCTTTTTTATTTCTTTACTAATTTTTTTTACACAAAATGTATGGAACAATTTAATCATTCGTTTGGAACAAGGATATCAATGAAAATTTATCAAGTATAGTGTTGCAATGTTGATTCGTTTTTATTTGGATCTTCGTGTTGGAACAATTAAATTTTATCAATTTAACATCGGATCTCTTTCTAACTAGTTTCTTTATGTTTATAGCATACGATTCAAGCTCGGGTCTTGGGGATGGTGAAGAACAGCCCAACACAAACATCCAAATCAACCCAGTGGATCGATGTAGCGACATATATAATTTCACATCTTTAATATTCAGTTTTTAACTTAGGTGATCTAAATCTTTCTGTAACCATTTCACATTTTTTGCTCATATTTTTTACATAGTAATATAAAAAACACATCAATGTTTCATGTAGGACAAGACCCATGCTCTCATCATAAGTCGAATTTGAGGTTTATTACTTATAATTCCTCGCAAGAATAAAGTGTTTGTTGCTAGTGATGATCAAATTGACCATAGATCATCACCTAATCGACCTCAAACAGAAACAATGATTACCGAAGCATCGTCAGCCACACATGATGATGTAATTAACCGATTTCTAAAGTATCATCGTAGATGGTGTTAGTGATGGTAAAATTGTCCTCCACTCAATAAACGGTAATGCTGGTGGTGGTCTTTAGTCGGAGTTGAAGAAGGAGTCACCGAAGGAGTACACTTGTTCCTCAGCTTCTCCAATGTGAGAAGTGTTGAATTGAGGAATAACTACAACACGAAAATGGTGGAGGTATTATTCCTCATAGTGATGGTTTCCGGAGATAACGGAAGAGAGTTTAATCCCTCATAGTGATGGTTTCCGGAGATAACGGAAGAGAGTTTATTCCTCATAGTGAGCGGGTTTATGTAGAATAATGAAAACCCCGTAGATATATTGTATTACATTGAAGACTATTAATAGAGTACAAGGAGGAAATATGAAAATCTCACTGCTTGACTTTGCACAGAGAGTGAGATTACACCCATTTTGGAAGAAATTCAACAAAAGTCAAAGTTGGGAAGCAAGATCGTGCCGAGATCAAAAGACATCACACCGAGGCTTATTTCCAGCGATTCCAGCAAGTTCTCTACTTTGGAAGAACCAAGATCGCCATGTACAAGAATTGGGAGTGATGTTTCCTTGATTAAATGAATCATTTTCAGTTCAAAAGAAGAAAATTAAACTATAGATCATTAATAATTTTAGTTCACAAGATCAAATATTGAAATATGAATTGGTCGAAAATTGAAGCATAAATTCACATAGAAATAACATATACCTTGGTCGACACTCGACAAGATATCAAGCTCGAGCCAACTCGATTAGAGAACTCAAAGATTAATCCTAAAGTTCACCTAAAAATAATGTGTGTGTGTATTTTTCAAGCTATACTTACAGAAAAGTGATCACGAAGCTGAAGAAGTATGCTCAGTGACTTGAGGTAACCATTCTTTATAAAATGTCTCACTCCCAATATCCGCATGAGATAAGGCCCCAAGGGGAGTGACAGTTATCTGAAATATAACAAATTTGTAATATTAATAACAAGTTCTCTCACAAAATCACTTCCTAAAGATAATAAATAAAAAACAAAACAAAAGGGTATGTATGTATGTACATATCCTTCTTTAAGGGAACCATAGTCTGTTTCACTGTCTTCCACAACACCTCCCTTCACCTGAAACAGAAACAAAATGTTAGCAAAAACTAATTTAAATTCAAAAATCAATATAGAAATAAGCATACCAGAATGAAGTATTAGACATAACTTTGATTATAAAATCAATGTCGAAACAATATTCTATGATTACCACACACCTCTCTTTTAAACAGAAGCTGTTCTTGTGAACCAGTCTCGGAAACAGTGTTTGAAGATGCTGAATTTGGTTCCATTGTCATTGTTGATAGCATATGGGCACCTTGGGTATCAGAAGAAACTTGTTTCCAACCAATTTTGACAATACTTTTTCCTTGTTTAGTCAGCTTATAACCCTATTAATGAAAAAGGATAAAGAGTCCATATTCTTTTTTATTGTTTTTAAGTTCATTGGGAGCAAGTTTTTACAAGAATATAACGCAACTCGCCTTATGATTTATAATATTTGTGGGCAAAACTACATTCAGAAAACATTTCTGAGGATAGGTTTGATTCTTGATCTCAACAAAAATAGCACTTATTATGGGTAAGCAAGCTTCAGCAGCCAGTGTGAAGTCATTCATACTGCTAGTACCCCTAACCCTGTATATAATTCATTCAAATAATGATGATCAAAATCTGTTTTTTTGCTGAATATTGTTGGTAATAACTCAGTGTGATATAGGTGTTCTTGGGAAACGTATCTTTATTTATTTATTTATTATTTTGAACAGGAAATACAAGAACTTAACATGTAGCTTTCAAAATGATCTCTATGTTTTGGCTCAATTAACAGTAACAAGTTGACTTCTACTTATACAAATAGTAGCCACTAGCATATAACTAAAAGTAACTATAAACTAGAAAGTAGAAAGTGAAGGGACAAAACTACCCTTTTAAGCTAACTTGGATTCAAGACTTCAAGTCATTTATCAAACAATCTACAACATTGACTTGAAATTCATATAAGTATATAATTGTGAACCTCTTTTACGACATAATGTGAATAGCTAGAATACATAGACGGCCTTAAAACATACAACGCTATAAAAAAAACCTACCATATATAAACAACATATAAAAAAGATAAGAAAAGAGTTTTACCAGGATAATATTAAAGTGAAATTTTAACATACCAATCATATGATATGGAGATAGATGGTAAACCATTAAAAAACGCCTCTCGAGCACCTGCCACTGTCCCTGAGTAGACACTGCATTGCAACAAGCTCTAGTAAAAAGAAGTGAAAAGCAAAGAGTATGTAATATCTCATCAATTCACATGTATAGAATGGATGAATGAACAAATAAGTAAATATATAAAAAACAAAGGAGAAGATAGTAAAACTAATTTAACAGTGAATATTTAAAGTCAAAAATAGAAGCCTAAGATCATATATGCACATAAGGCGGACACTTTCACTTCAACTATAAATGGGCTTATACTTTTTTGAATGCAAACAGAGTTGTACATTTCTGTTTATCAACAAAATCAAATATAATATAGCAAGGAAATTTGGTACTAACATGTGATAACCACAGTTGCCGCCTTTATTTATGCCGCTTAATACCTGTTCAAAGAAACTGGAAAAAGTCAGAAACTATGTCTAATATAATATGCATCAAGTTTAGCAGAATACTGCAAAGCATGCTATCAAGAATTTGGGATTACATAATAAAAATACGAACTTTAGTAAGTATATATGATTAGATCAACCAAAATACTTAGACTAACAATAACAAGAGCTAGTACTATCACCAATAAGAATATCATAGATACAGTAAATCCTTTCTGGAATTTCCTATTAAATGACATGAATAATACAAAATGTTAAATTTATAGTTAAATAAGTTCAATAATCTACCAGATCAGGCACAGAAGAAAATAAAGCCTTTGAGATTCCCAATGAAGTACAGTCAGCTGGAGTTCCTACAATGCATTAAAAGAAATATATATATATATCAAAGAAATACAAGATATATAACATGTGGGAGCACACACACATACTAGAAGGTATGAACTTTAGAAAGCAGTTTAAATTGACAATTTCGATTATGAAGGATAGACATGGAAGTGTATCTCATCTCATGTCATTTACAGATTAATTCAAATGATAAAATGTTTCAATGTTAAGATTTAAACCCGACAAATCAACAACAAATACTAACAAAAGTAGCACCAAGGGAAAGAGAATACTAAAAGGAGTAATAATTTCATAAGAGCTCTCCCTATCCAAACATAAACAAGGGAAGTTTTCTATGAGATAACTCAAGTCAATTTGAATCTGAACCTGAAACAGCAAAAGCCGTTGCTCCACTAATTTCAGTTTGTTTTGCACAGAGAGCATGGCGCCAAGTGATCGAATGACTGACAACTGACTTTTCACTGGAAATTTCCAAGCAGTGTAAAATGGTAGGCATTATAGTTCAAATTATGAGGGAAATTATGAAACTATGAAAGTAACACAAAAGTTCCATCATAATCAAGGGAAACAGATGTATGCCATTGTAAGCTTCTGGTCTGCAGCCTATTTATGCTAAGAAAACTTAATCAAGTGACACAGATGGCAGTTTTCCTAGTAACACCATCTCTGCTTTGGGGTGTAAGAAACAGGAGTATCAAAAGTGTAAAACCCTATCCATTTTCGAAATTCACATCATCACAGCAGCATAAGGCATCTTAATTTTTTCCAAAAGGTATAACATCAGTTTAAAGTTCAAAATGGCTGCAGCATTGAAGATCCCAAATCACGATTCACAGCAGTTTGTGTTTGTTTATGTGATAATTATGGAAGGAGAGGAAGAACGTACGAATCAGGGGCACAGACCCAAACACGGAAACAATTGGTAGAAACGAGGACACGAACCAGGGCCTGCAAACCAGGTGCGTCGATTCCATCGTCATTTGTAACCATGATCGTCGGTTGGTCACCATCAACGACGTGATTACTATCTTCCATAGCTAAAATCCCCAATCTCGAAGCTTGTTTAACCAATTTCTGGGACGTTATTAGTATCTTCCATTTATAAATTATTAATCTCAAAGATTGGTAATGGGTTTGACTAAAGTGGACGTAAGAGTCTTAGTTTTGAATTTTTAATAGGGGGAAAATCATATAATAATTGGTGGGAGATAATTACTATTTCACTATACATAAGAGAGAATAACATCCAGTCTTCTTATCCTGCTATTGTTATTATATGTAAAATACATTATTTCACATTTTCAAGTGTTTAATAGTATCATTCACATATGAAAATAAATTATGGAATTCACAAATTTATCAATTAACATACGATTAATACAAGTTGTATTTAAATTAAGTTACTGAAATATAAAACAAGTTACACAGTATTATTTCACATGTGAGATACCTGATTTTATTTTAGGTATGAAATACACCAATTACTTGACTATATAAATTTTAAGTATGAAATATAAAAATAAGTTATTGAGATATATATCTATGAAATACCTTAATCACTCCATTTATTTTAATATCTGGTATGAGATAACAAAATTACTTCACCATATCTATTTCATGTATGAAATATAAATTAAGTTACTAATATATTTCAGCCTTTAGGTATGAAATACCCCGATCACTTTTTTTTTTAATTTCATGTATGAAATACCCCATTCACTTCACTATACAAATTTCATGTATGAAAAAAGTAAGTTATAAAGATGTGTATTTTAGGAATGAAATATCCAATCACTTCATTTTTTTAATTTCAGGCCCATATCACTTTATTTTCTTTAATTTCATGAATGAAAATACCCAATCACTTTTTTTATTTTCAATTATGCAATATCCCAATCACCTCACCATATGAATTTCAAGCATGAAATATAAAATAAGTTAGTAAGATATCTATATTTCAAGAATGTAATAACCACTTCATTTTCTTTAATTTCATATATGAAATACTCCAATCACCTTATCATGTGTATTTGAGGTATGAAATACCCAATCATTTTATTTACAGTTATGTAATATGCCAATCATCTCATAATATGGATTTCAGGTATGAAATATAAAATAAGTTAGTGAGATATCTATATTTCAGGAATGAAATATCCCAACCACTTCATTTTCTTTAATTTCAAGTATGAAATATCCAATCACCTTATCATCTATATTTCAGGTATCAAATACATGATAATTTTTTAATTTCAAGTATGAAATACCCAATCACTACACCAAATAGGTTTAAGGTATAAAATATAAAATAGTTTAATGAGATATATGTTCACATGTGAGATACCTGCAACATTGAATCAACATGTTAGAAATCTTATTACCATTCAAAAACTTATGTTTATAGAAAAAATCATACCATAACAACAACTTTGGGGTTGATTATAGGCGACAGAGATGAACATACAACGATGGTATTCGGCGAGAAGATGGTGGGGAATCGTAACCTCCAGCGAAACCACCATATCACCACCACTGTTTACCATCGACGGCGTCAGAGAGTGAGGAAATAGAAACATATCTCGTTGTCAGCTCCGACAAGAGAGTGAAGATATGGAGGTGAGGGACGTAAGATGAAAGCTTTGAGGGTAGACCCAACAGACCTGGACTCAAAATTTTTAATGTAGATCCTCAACAGTGAGGAGAGAGTTAAGATCTGGCCGCTAGATGAAAGATGAAGTATAGAGGGGTGGCGATCCTTCAGGTCAGCAACGGCGACGGAACTTGATTGTAATGCCCCAAGGACCGAAAGTTTCGTTTTGAATTGTCTTAAATTAAATACTAAGTGTTTATGTGTTTGGTTAATTTCCTTTATGTGCTATGTGTTTATGAGATAAAGTTGGAGGGTTAGTTTTGTAATTTCAGAAAGTTAAAGAAGTCTAGGGGCTGTTTTGTTATTTCCCCAACGTTAAAGATGTACATGAGTCTTCCTTGACTCATTTGTAGTCAAAGACCAGAAGCAAAACACACATTCACGTACACACACTTACACCTCATGTTCTTGGTTGATTTCGATTTCTAAAGTGAAGTTCAGATATTCAGAATCGATCCTGTAGTGATTCAGAAGTAAGAGGTAAGAGTGTCAAGAAAATGGTTCATGGGTTGAATCCATATTTGTAGCTTGGTTTATGTGTTTTAGTGATGTTTTGTATCAAGTTTCATGTTAGGAAGTTAGTAGTAATGATATAGGACTCATTTGTATGATTGAATTTGAGTTTGTTCAAGATTTGGGTGAAAAAGGGTTGAAGTCGGCTGCTGTTTACGAACAGAGCAAAATGGCGGCCGTAGGAAAAGTTCTCTGCGGCCGTAGGGAGGTGTTTTAGAATTTTTGGTGATTTTGACTCCTGCGGCAGTAGGAAAGGGTTCCTGCGGGCGTAGGACAGTATTTTTCATGAATTACCGTCTAAGGACGAAGGAAATGAGCCTACGGGCGTAGTGCACATAGCCTACGACCGTAGGAGGTGTAGTGTACCCTCTACGGGCGTATGGGTGGATCCCTGCGGCCGTAGTGAGGGATACTCCTGCAGGCGTAGGGTTTTTCCCCTGCGGCCGTATGAGGTGGTTTAAGCAGAACTTTGTTGGTTAGTCAGAATCTTTGCAACAGCGTCTAGAAGTTAATACAGTACTGGTTTATTTCTTGTAGGCACTAAGAGATTGACGCTTTTGTGTAAGGAGTGTAATTCTTATCTGCTGCTAAGGTGAGTGTACTTACCTTTAATCAGATTAGCATACGTGTGTATATTAAGTGCATGATCTGTGATTGATTATGTGATCATATTATATTGTAGACAGAGATAGGGTATATTGAGATCCTTATACCCAAGTAAGCGTCAGGAGTTACTTATACTTTATATAGTACACTCCGGGACCAGTTAACAGATTTGGAATAGATTTGCAGATTACAAGTCGGGATGTGAGACATCCAAAAGAGAATTCGCTTTCATGCTTTTTTTATTATTTCAGTAGTATACTCACTAAGCGTTATCTTATGTTCAGTGTTTTATGCATTAAGGTGCGTCAGGTTCTGGCAAAGGGAAGGCCCCAGCGGCTTGATAGGCTGGATAGCTCCTGGTTTTGTTATAGAAACGATTTTAAACACTACTTTTGACGAACAGATTAGCATCATTGTATATAGTAACAATATTTTGTAAAACTTCGATCTTTTGGGGTGCTAAAAGTTATATAATATGTATAATAACTTTTTAAGAAAAGTGGTGTTACAACTTGGTATCAGAGCCAAGGTTTAAGGGATTTGGGCACACACGAGTGTGATGTCTGAACTTAAACCGTGGTTTTGAAGTCAAGAGGAGCTATCCCTGGGGCAGTAACCTTAGTGAGTATATTCAGTAGAAAGTTTATGATTAGGTAATTGTTTTACAGTTTGACCATGAGTAGTGATGTTTATGCATGCATAGTTAGTTTTGTCATACGTGATCTAAGCTTGTGAATCGGGGTGTTCTATGACAGCAACAAGAACAATTGTGTATAATGTGTTTCTTACAACACCTGGCCAGTGTATGTAAAGAACATGTGATATACAATCGAGCTTGAAATTGTCATAGTGATACCTTGTGGATCAAGTGAGGGGTAATACGTGACAGTACAACACATGTGAATAGTACCATAACAGAATACTAGATAGATGTAGTATTAAAAATATTACACACCTTAATGCGAAACAGTGAAAGTTGTTATAGTACTGTATGTTAAAGCTTTCTTAATTTCAGAATGGAGTACGTTCAAGGGGTCGTTGCAGATCCAACACAACAGTCTGGGGTTAGTACTTCATGCGAGAAGTGTTTTTATTGCGAGAAGTGCGAGAAGCATTCTATGCCATTAGATGCTTGAATCAATGGATGAGATTACTTGTGGCAATTTCGTAATTAAGTTAAAATAAAAAGATTTTAATTTAAAATGATAACGGGGTAATAAAGTCTTTTTAAAACCCATTCATCTTGAATATAGAAACTCAAGGGACTTTCTTAAATTCTCTCATCTAATCTCTCTAATTGTCACTCTCTCTCCAGAACCCTAGAATGGATTGCCGCCTCACCGCCTCCTGCAGCCACTTATTGCCGCCTTCTACAGCACCCTATCGCCGCCTCACGCTGTACAACAATGATCAAAGATTAACTACCATCGATCGAAGTACACATGACAATGATTCCAGCAAAGAATAGCCCCAATCTATCCACCCACCTATCGCCGCCGTCTCTCGTCGTCTTACGCTGCACTCTCCGTTAGGTATGTGTCTCCTTCTATCTACTCATGATCGACGCTTCAACGGTTGACCATCTCACCACCATTATTGCCGCTTTGCCCATCAACCATCACCGCCCTCCTCTGTCTTACCTGTTAACGATTACCACTCGACCTTAATCTGTTAACAGAGCCCGCTGCTCCGCCGCCCCCACCTTTGTCTTTGGTCACCGACTACATCCATTGAAGCTCTTCGTCGCCTACCTGCAGCCACCATTTCTTCTTCCTTTTTTTGGTTTTCCTTATTTCTAGATCTGCAGGTCTAGAAAAATAAAGAACGTTATGGTTTTTATTTTTTATTTTTTTGTGTTCACAGGTGAACAAGAGAAAAATAAAGAATTAGTATTTGAAATTTTGGTGTTACATAGAGTTGTTTACGTCTAGTAATATAGGATCTTTGGTGTAGTTTAGGATTTTTGGTGTAATATACTATTGTAATGTACTATATGTGTTTTCTCCCGATCTACAGTGAACAGCCAAATTTGGATATGTTTGTTTAATTTTAGATTTATGTTTTCTTTGCGTTGTTCATAAATAAATAAAAGAATTTGTTGGGTTTTAAGTGTATTTTGGTTTCTTGTTCCGGGATGATTGAAGTAATTTTCAATTTAAAAAGTTTGTTTATGGTTTTTGATAAATATTAGCGTGGATCTGTGCACTAATATACATAATGAAAACTTTGTAAATCATATGTCGTGATCAGTATTGAACACCGTATTAATAATATCGAAAAACCTTTTTAAATTGTATCTTTCATAAACTAGTGAACACCGTGTTAATAATAAATTAAAGTAAACGAAAACTTGGTAAATCGTACGATCAGTAGTGAACACCGTTTAATAATAAATTAAAGAAAATTCTAAATCTGGAAAAAGTTAATTAGGGAAAAAATAAGAGGAGAGAGAAACTTTTTGCTTACTATTTTACCCTTTTAAATTAAATTAAATTATTAATTATAATTAATGTGAACCACAAGATAAAAATTCAATCGTTGGCTAAAAATGCTTCTCGCACTTCTCGCAATAAAACCACTTCTCGCATGAACCCTCCCCTATATATATATATATATATATATATATATATATATATAAATATAATCCTATGTATTTTAATAGATGGAATTGATTATTGGGTTGAAGTGATTATCTACCCACCATATATATATATATATATATATACATATATATATATATATACATATATATACATATATATATATATATATATACATATATATACACCTATATATGTATATGTAGGGTAGGGATATGGTACAAAAAACTTTATGGTACTAAATGTAAGGAGAGATCTCAACCATTAGATCTCTCCAAAAAGAAAAAGAAAAGTCAACAAGATCTTTTAATTTCGGATTAAAAAAAAGAAAAAGGGTAAAAATGTCAAATCTACCAAACAAACAATAACCGGGAACAGTTACTGCACATGAAGCCCTAGAACCGCCGCCGGCTACCAAACCGCCGTCGACTGCCAGATGCACAAAAAACAAACACCATCGTCGTTCATATGCACAGTCACCGTCGGTTTTCTCTGTTCCCCGTCGGTTAGATGCACAAAAACCCTAATCGTGCATCGGAGATAGCAGCAGAAGATGCAGTCACTGTGAACAATACATTGTGCAGCGGCGGGGGGAAGAAGAAGAAGACGAAACCCTAGTAGTGCATCGGAGATAGCAGCAGAAGATGCACAGTCACTGTCGTCTTCTATCTTCCCGTCGGCTAGATGCACAAAAACAAGGAAGAAGAAGAAGATGAATAGATGAGGTAGTGGCGGCCATTAATTGTGCAGCGGCGAAGGGGTAGCGTGGGGTTAGGGTTTGCGTTAGGAGACGAGGGATGCAGCGGAGAAGCAAACCAGATGCGACGACGACTACGGGAAATAGAACAGTCGTCGGAGCAGGTGGATTTTGCGAGGGGTGGGCGGTGATGATCGACGGGAGCAGGGGAGGGAACGAAGGCGAGAAAAAGACGTGGGCTAGGCTAGGGTTTTTGTATGATGGTGTAAAAGAGATGTGGGTGAGAGAAATAGGTATCCGATTTTTACGAATTAATAATCATTTCCTAAAATACCCTTTTGACTAAAAGGACACTTGTCATCTTCTCATTTCTCCTTACATTTAGTACCCTAATTTTTTTTACTTGAACTCAATTTTATATATATATATATATATATAGGAGGGTTCATGAGAGAAGTGGTTTTATTGCGAGAAGTGCGAGAAGCATTTTTAGCCAACGATTGATTTTTGATCTTGTGGTTCACATTAATTATAATTAATAATTTAATTTAATTTAAAAGGGTAAAATAGTAAGCAAAAAGTTTCTCTCTCCTCTTATTTTTTCCCTAATTAACTTTTTCCACATTTAGAATTTTCTTTAATTTATTATTAAACGGTGTTCACTACTAATCGTATGATTTACCAAGTTTTCGTTTACTTTAATTTATTATTAACACGGTGTTCACTAGTGTATGAAAGGTACAATTTAAAAAGGTTTTTCGATATTATTAATACGGTGTTCAATACTGATCACGACATATGATTTACAAAGTTTTCATTATGTATATTAGTGCACAGATCCACGCTAATAGTTATCAAAAACCATAAACAAACTTTTTAAATTGAAAATTACTTCAATCATCCCGGAACAAGAAACCAAAATACACTTAAACCCAACAAATTCTTTTATTTATTTATGAACAACGCAAAGAAAACATAAATCTAAAATTAAACAAACATATCCAAAATTGGCTGTTCACTGTAGATCGGGAGAAAACACATATAGTACATTACAATAGTATATTACACCAAAAATCCTAAACTACACCAAAGATCCTATATTACTAGACGTAAATAACTCTATGTAACACCAAAATTTCAAATACTAATTCTTTATTTTTCTCTTGTTCACATGTGAACACAAAAAAATAAAAAATAAAAACCATAACGTTCTTTATTTTTCTAGACCTGCAGATCTAGAAATAAGGAAAACCAAAAAAAGGAAGAAGAAATGGTGGCTGCAGCTAGGCGACGAAGGGCTTCAATGGATGTAGTCGGTGACCAAAGACAAAGGTGGGGGCGGCGGAGCAGTGGGCTGTGTTAACAGATTAAGGTCGAGTGGGAATCGTTAACAGGTAAGACGGAGGAGGGCGGTGATGGTTGATGGGCAAAGCGGCGATAATGGTGGTGAGATGGTCGACCTTTGAGGTGTCGATCATGAGCAGATAGAAGGAGACACATACCTAACGGAGAGTGCAGCGTAAGACGACGAGAGACGGCGGCGATAGGTGGGTGGATGGATTGGGGCTATTCTTTGCTGGAATCATTGTCATCTGTACTTCGATCGATGGTAGTTAATCTTTGATCGTTGTTGTACAGCGTGAGGCGGCGATAGGTTGCTGTAGAAGGCGGCAATAAGTGGCTGAAGGAGGCGGTGAGGCGGCGATCCATTCTAGGGTTCTAGAGATAGAGTGACAATTAGAGAGATTAGATGAGAGAATTTAAGAAAGTCCCTTGAGTTTCTATATTCAAGATGAATGGGTTTTAAAAAGACTATATTACCCCGTTATCATTTTAAATTAAAATCTTTTTATTTTAACTTAATTACGAAATTGCCACAAGTAATCTCATCCATTGATTCAAGCATCTAATGGCATAGAATGCTTCTCGCACTTCTCGCAATAAAAACACTTCTCGCATGAACCTCCCTCTCTCTCTCTCTCTCTCTATATATATATATATATATATATAGGAAAAGTTCAAACTAGAACTGTTTTTCGTACGAGAACTGCGAGAATCGATCTGAGCCATCCAATCCCCCTCCTTTAATGTCATTGCCCACCCATGAATTCCTCACATGCAACCTGCCACACTTGATCCCCTCCACGCTCTCCATCCATGAAGTTCCCATTTCCATAGAACGGCCGAGATTGGTTCTCGCAGTTCTCGTACGAAAAACAGTTCTCGTTTGAACCCTCCCCCATATATATATATATATATAGACAAAAGTTCATGCGAGAACCGTTGTTAGCGCGAGAACCGCGAGAACCAATCTAAGCCGTCCAATTCCCCCTCCTTCAATGTCATTGCCCACCAATGAATTCCTCACATGCACCCTGCCACACCCTATCCCTCCACGCTCTCCATCCATGATACTTCCCATATCCAAGGAACGGCTAAGATTGGTTCTCGCAGTTCTCGCACTAACAACGGTTCTCGCATGAACCCTCCCATATATATATATATATATATATATATATATATATATATATATATATATATATATATATATATAGTGGGTAGATAATCACTTCAACCCAATAATCAATTCTATCTATTAAAATACATAACAAAACCCTACATTCAATAAGTCCTAGATTGATTTCAAACGTGTGTTGTTTAAATTTGACTTGAAGATTCTCTAAGTATGAACTATTAGTTGAAGATCAGTTAAGTACCGAGTATCAGCCAAAGGACATCATCTGAGATCAGTCAAGGAGAAAAGACAAGTGTAGAAGACTATTAGCTGAGCATTAATATGATTAGCTGAGCAACAACTCTGAACAATTAAGCAGTGTGTTTGATCAGCTAATTGCCAGCGGAACCTTTAAATGGTCAATTGATCATTAACCCTTTAGCTGAGCAAACTTATATTTGCTAAAGTTATTATATTTATAAGTTGTTTACTTTGTATTTACTCTTAAGTCAAAATGCAGAGCATGTGTTGTTCTATTATGTTTTAGATCTGTCTTTGTAATAGTATAAGCTGTAACGACCAGAATTTCTGATTATTTTTATTGTTATTATTTTAGAAAATAGAATGTTATATCAGTTACTTGAATAATTACGATATTAATTAACCTTTAGTTTTGTTAGTGGACTATGACTATATATATGGATTAATAGACTTTAGTGGGCTTTAAATTGGGCTTAGGGGAATGTTAATCGTTTACATATACATTATTAGTGTTTAACGATAAAGGTTATTGGTTGATCGTGTTTATGGTTTAGTGTTTGGGAGGATTTTTAATAAAGAAATAAACCCAAGGGATAAGTATGATTAAGAAACAAACTTAAGGTGATTAAAGGGTAAATTGATTTAGGGTTAATACTCAATGAGGAGACCAGTTAATTAGCTCATACGGCAGTTTTGACGAGGTTTGCTTTCTCCCGTTCGGCAGCAGGAATAGAGGGGAAGGATCACACATTCAACTTCAATTTTGAGCAAAAATCTTCGAGTAAGTATTTAACTCCATTATCTATACTTAATCACTAGATTTCTTGATGTATGAGGATTAAAAAGATGGACAGTGAAGTTTTTGGGGGTCGGCCACATGGAAGCAAAACTAAGGATCTTTTATTTATAAGAAAAGTTTGAGATTAAGGATATAATGTTAGTTAATGATGTTAACGGTGAACAAGGGGATTAAGACAATTATGTTTAGTCAAGAAATCAATGATCGATGGTGGTTAGATCCGGTTTTTGGATTGTTATGTATATATATATATATATATATATATATATTTTTGGTGGCTATGAATTACGAACTTTTTTTACTGAGTTACGATCGATTTGGCGGAGGAATCCACCTAAGAGTTGATTTACAATTAATGCTAGGAGAGGGAAATGTAATTATAGGTAGCAAAGAGGATTAGACTCCTATGATGTAATCTGAATTTTTATTAAAGCTACTGGAAGTTTCTAATGCATGTAGAGAATTATGAATTGTAATTCATGTTTGAGTTTAATGGTGACGTAGAGGCAGGGAAAGAATTTTGGGTTTGTAAGGGGTTTATGGATTATAATTTCATACGATTAGATCGAGAGGATAGTAATTGTAATTGTATTTGGGGACATGAATTGTAATTGTAATCTAGAGTAGTTTTATTATTTATAATTTATATTCATCTTGTTTTCGGTTCCCGTTAACCGTCACTTATTAGAGTTCGTTTATTATTTAGGTTTCTTGCTAATTCCTCTGTTCATCTTTCGACTTTCACGATCAGGATTTCAGGTGAGTTCAATAGTTTCTAAAACCGAGTACAATGACAAAACCATTTTCGAAGGGTTTTACAAGTTTAACGTAAATAATTAATTTGTGGTATGTGATACTTATGTGGGTATTTGATTCACTTTATTTGATATGATATGGTATGTAAACGTGGTTACTTTATAATAATCTAGTATCTTGCATGCTACGAATACACGATGAATTTTATACGATTGTGAATTGAACTTAGTGGACGGGGGTAGCAATCCTACTTGCTCACTTGTGGATATACGAACCTAGTAGGAAACGGGGACCTTCTAGGATAAAGTGCTAGCCATATACGACGCTGCCAGGTTTTCTAGACAACCTTGGCGGGACATGGTGTATTGGTACCTCGTGTGCCTGTATGCTGGAGTGGTGTTGGCCGAAAGGGGGAGGGGGGTTGATCAAACATCATGTAGATGTAAGGAGGAGAAGAACGGGGATTTCCGTTTGTACTTACATCTGAACGACAACGAGGTACTTGTACTCGCACCGTCGGAGTAGTGAAAGCGGAGATACTCTCGGGATTTATGTTCTCGGGTGGGAGTCTCGCCCCACTTGGTACATAGATTGGCTGGGCACGTGATTAGTGAACTTGTGGGTTTCCTTGTGGGTTTAAACTCTACGGTAGGAAAATATGATATGACACAAGAGACGATTACGATTACGATTATGATAATTATGATGTGATTATATAATATGATACATGATATGATAACGATTACGATGATGATGAATATGAAATGATTATATGATAAATATGATTGATATGATTGATATTTGACCCGGTATGTGGTACATGATTTTGGTTACGGGTTCGGGTCAAATACACGATGGGTCGGGTGTGGCTAATTGATTATTTAATATATATTTAATTTAAACTAATGTTTTATGGTTTCTTATTCCAACTCCTATTGACTCACGAGGAGTAAGCTGACACTTGTTTCTTGAAATGTGTCATGTACTCGTGCAGGTGGCTTAGGAGTTCTTGCTAGTGAGAAGGGGTTCTTGGGTAGTTTTCGATTAGACGGGATACCAATTGAACACTCATTATTTATTTAATTCATTTGATTGATTTGTGTAACGGATTTGACCAAGACTTGCGGTGTGACACTGTGATTTTTATCGGTTTGCTTTTATTGCACATATGGTTTAAGACTTTCGTTGCAAGTATTCTTTATTATTTAAAAAGTTTTCGTATGAGGTAAAATTTGAAAATCACGGCGTTACATAAGCACTTTTTGAATCAAGTACGAGACAAAAATGATCGATCTTATCCTCCGGAAAAAGAGAAAAATACTTTTGAAGAAGAAGATTTCGAAGATTTGTTCAACAACTAAGTATGGTTGACAACTCTATACTCGGTAAAGTTAAATCTGAAAAAGCATGGTTGTTGATAAAAGTACAAATATGAAAAGAGAAGTTTAAACTTTCAAGGAAAAAGGTATGAGATTTAATATTATACTTTTTTTACTTTATTCAATCAATGATTAAAGTAACTTTACTTTTCACCCACTAACTTTTATAAATGTAATATTATTTTCCAAAGTCCTCTTTGCCCCCTTCCTTGTTTGAAAATCCGGATGCCAACTGCTTATAAATATTCATGCATTCTCAACATGTAAAATACATCTACACAACTACAACACTTCAAAGATTTACTTAAGAATCAAGTTCAAGCTTTTAAGCAAGAACAAGTTTTTAGAGTAAGCAAATAATGTGTAAACAAACTCGTTCATGTGTTGAAATTCCTTAACATTAGTTGTGTTTAGCTTAGTCTACGTGTTAGACTAATTAGTTTCCACCTTTATTGTACTTAGAATTTCCACTTCTAGTACATGTAATTCTTTCATAATCAATAAATATTATATAAAAGTATAACAGTGTGTCTCTAATTTTAAAAAGCTAGAGTTTGTATTCAACCCCCCTACAAATATTTGTTGTTGTAGTATCCATTTGAGACTAACAACTGGCGTCAGAGCAAGTTAGATAATTCATATATAGATCTGTTATGCTTACTCTTCGATTACTTCAACCCCTTATATCAAAATGGCCTCATCATCTGCTGCTTCTACAAGCATGTCAAACACTAGGTTTCTAACAATATGCCTTGTGTTTGATGTAGAAAACTTCTCTATGCGGAAGAGTATAGCACATCTCTTCATGTCTACTCTAGACATGCAAATGCTAGAGATTGTTACCAATGGACCCTATGTTCCTACTTGTGTACTATTTTGTTCCATCTGAATCAGAATGTGATAGCTCCACAACTGAAAGAATCATCACTAAACACACTGTGGTATGATGAGAAGAGGCTAGTTAACTTGGATGTTAAAGCCAAGTCAGCTCTTGTCTCTCCACTACCAAATGATATCTATCATCAAGTGCTCAACTACACTTCTACTAAGGAGATGTTAGTACACTCACATTTGCATATGAAGGCACTAAAGACGTTAAGGAGAATAAGAAGCTCCTCCTCAATAGAGAGTATGAGTTATACTTTGCTTTTAAAGGTGAGAGTCTTACACAGACATACATCAGGTTTAACTGCCTTGTTAATGACTTGAAAATGGCAGAGATAACCAAGAGCAACTTTGTCTAGGTTAACAAGTTTATAGATTATCTTCATGAAACATGGGATCACTTTGTCACTATTTTGAGGCATGCTGAAAAGATCAAGGGAATGTCTCTAGTTTCTCTCTATGGTAATCTTCTTAACCGTGAGCAATTAGCCAAGCAAAGGAAGTTGGATACCAAGGAGATGAAGGATGTAGTGAAGGCGTGTTGGGGAGATAGAAATATCAAACCATAATCAAACCTATCTATTATTTAAAATATGATTTGATGCTAACAAAACCACATATTCAGTTTGTACTTGGATCAGTGAAAAACATGTGTTGTTTTTCATATTAGACTTAAAGAAATTACTAAGTAAGAATTGTCAGCTGAAGAACAATAGTATCTACTGATCATATAGGTTAATTAGCTTATGTATCATTAGTCTAGTATGTATTATTAGCTGAGCAATTATGATCAGCTGAGCATATTTCAGTAGCTGAGTCTTTCACTTTTATCCTTAGCTAAGCAAAAATATGTTTGTAGTTCAGTGTCTATTAGCCGAGTCATTATACAGTACCTCGCTTAATAGTTTTTCATTGTAATATTTTTCTTAAGTCAAAGGCAGAACATGTGTTGTTCTATTATGCCTTTAGATCTATCTTTGTAAAAGTAATAAGCACTTTTTGGATCTGCAAAGAGACAAAAAAGATTGATCTTGATCCTCTGAAAAAGGTGATAGATACTTTAGAAAGAAGATCTCAAAGATATGCTTCAACAACTAAGTATGGCTGACAACTCCATACTTGGTTAAGTCAAGTCTTCAGAAAGAATGGTGTTGTATAAAGTATAAGCATGGAAAGAGAAGTTTACTCTTCCAAGACAAAAAGGTAGCACTTCAATAATATAATAATAGATAGTGGGATTTGACTTTACTGAAAAGTACATTCGCTTTACACACTTCCTGTAGAAAGTGAATTTGTTTTTCACCCACTAACTTTATCTATTATAATATTATTAAATCAAGTACCTTTGTCTCCTTCTTTACTCCATCGACCGGATACTATTTGCTTATATATACTCATGCATGGAAACATGCAAGTATCGAATATATTTGTGTTGAACATTGAAATCTCATAAGTTGAGAGAATAACATTTATTTCTTCAGTGTAATCAAACTTGTTCATGTGTTGAACATCTTAGACATTAGTTGTTTAAGATTAACTTTGTCTATGTGTTAGACAACTTAGTTGCCACCTTTGTTGAACTTAGATTTTCCGCATCTAGTTCATGTAATTCTTGATTCATATCAATAAGAATTATATAAAAGTATACTGTGTGTCTCTTAAATTTAAAAAGCTAATGTTTGTATTCAACCCCCCTTCTACAAACATTTGTTGTTGTAGTATCCATTCGGGACCAACAACTGGTATCAGAGCAGGCTAGATAATTCGTATCTAAGATCTGTTTTGCTTACTCTTCAACTGCTTCTACCCAACACTACAAAATGGCCACTCCTATTGCTGCTTCTAACAGTTTCTCAAACAATGGCTCACTCACAAGGTGCCCAATGTTTGATGGGGAAAACTTTTCCCTCTGGAAGAGTAGAGTTCTTCTCTACATGTCCAGGATGTGATGCACAAGATTGTTTCTGAAGGCCCCTATGTTCCTTCCTCCACTGTTGAAGTCACTTCTGCCACTGATACTACTCCTGTTGTACAAAGATATGTTGTCAAAGCTGTGCATCAATGGTCTGATGAGGACAAAAGGCTGGTTAATCTTGGTGTCAAAGCCAGAACAGCCTTAGTTTCTGCATTACCCAATGAAGTCTATCATCAAGTTCTCAACTGCAAATCTGCAAAGGAGATGTTAGACACTTTAACTATTGCATATGAAGGCACTGAAGAAGTGCAGGAGAACAAGAAACTCCTTCTTGTTAGAGAGTATGAGTTCTTCTTTGCTCATAAAAGTGAAAGTCTTACTCAGACCTACACCAGGTTCAACTATCTTATTAATGATTTAAGAAGGGAAAATGTTCCCAAGAGCAACAAAGAGCTTGTAAACAAGTTTCTAGACTCTCTCCCAGAATATTGGGATCATTTCATCACTGTGTTGAAACATGGTGAGAAAATCAAGGGTCTTTCACTGGTTGGTTTGTATGGAAACCTCATGAACCATGAACAATCAGTGAAGCAAAGGAAGCTCTCTACCAAGGATATGAAGGAGGCTGCAAAAGCTCCATCAACTGCCCTTGTGTCTAAGGATACAAGATCTAGGAGTTTTATTGCAGTAGTGGATGAGTCCAGTGATGATGAGGAAGAAGTGGAGTCCAGTGAAGATGAAGAGCAAGTGGCTGATGGGGATGAATATTTGGAGGACATGGACAGCATTGAAGCTGTTGTTGAGCAGGCTGTCATGTTGGTTAAAAGGTTCAAACCTTTCCTTAAAGGAAAGGGTGTCAAGAATTTTGGGAAGAGACCTTTCAAAGGTGAAAAAGCCAAGTACAAATCAAAGGCTTCTGAAAGATGCTTCTCCTGTGATAAGACTGGTCACTTTGCCAATGAATGTAAGTCCAAAAGAAGCTCAAGCTTCAAGGGTCCCTCAAACTCAGACAACAAGGTGGATTATGAAGCTAAGTATAAGAAGCTTCTTGCTGCTGTTCTTGACAAGATAGAAGAAGAAAACCCAGAATAGAGTGTTGGTGGCTAAAGAAGAAGATTGGGCTGAGGAAGATCTCTCAAGTGATGAAGATGAGGTTCTCACTGCTCAGCTCAGCTTGATGGCCAACACTGAAAGTACAAGTTCTTTTGATGAGGACATGAAAAAGGCTGCCAAAGCTTGTACTTCTCCTGACTGGGATCCTTCTTCAATGTATCAGGGTTTTAGCACATGGTATCTTGACAGCGGATGTTCAAGAACCATGACAGGTTGCAAAGCATTGCTCAGTAACTACAAGAAGGAAAAGGGTTTAAGAGTGACCTTTGGTGACAACAACTGTGGGCAAACAAAAGGCTACGGCGAACTTCATAATGGGAACCTAACACTGTCTAAAGTTTCATATGTTAAAGGGCTCAAATATAATCTCATCAGTATAAGTCAGCTTTGTGATGGTGATAATAAGGTCCTTTTTACTAAGACAGGTGGTTCCATCTTAAATAAAGAAGGCAAAACAATTATTTATGCCAAGAGAACCAAGGATGTTTATACTCTTGATATGTCCTCTGGTGATCCATCTAAGTTAACATGTTTGTATACAAAATCGGTAACAAACACATACTGGTTAGGGCACAAAAAGCTTTCCCACCTAAACTTCAAAAACATCAACAAGTTGAGCAAGGGTGATCTAGTGTCAGTTCTGCCTTCACTGACTTATGTTAAACCTAAACCTTGATTTTCCTGTGAAAAGGGAAATCAGCACAAGACATCTTTTCCATCTAAGCAAGCCTTCTCCATTACTGAACCTTTCTACATGTTGCACTTGGATCTATTTGGTCCTGTTGCCACTGCAAGTATTGGTGGAAGTAAGTATGCACTGGTTATGGTTGATGAATTCTCAAGGTATACTTGGGTAATCTTTTTTAAAGCTAAGAGTGAGGCTGCTGAAGAGATAATAAGTTTTATCAAAAAGATCGAAGTGCTAAATGGCAATCTTGTGAGGATGCTTAGAAGTGATCATGGAACTGAGTTTAGAAATCAGACTCTAGAAGGCTTCTGTGATGAGAAAGGGATATCTCAAAACTTCTCTACTCCAAGAACTCCACAATAAAATGGTGTAGCTGAAAGAAGAAACAGAACTTTAATTGAAGCTGCAAGAACCATGTTGTGTGAAAGTGGGTTAAACTTTAATTTTTGGGCTGAGGCTGTCAGCTATGCTTGTTTTACACAGAACCGATCCCTTGTGATCAAAAGGCACAATAAAACTCCCTATGAAATGCTCAAGGAAAGGAATCCAAACATTAGCTTTCTGAACATCTTTGGTTGTCAGTGTTTCATACTAAACCAGAAGAATCAACTGCAGAAGTTTGCTCCTAAAGATGATGAAGGTGTGTTTGTTAGATACTTTGTGACTCCAAAGCATACATAGTCCACAACACCAGAACAAAGGTCACAGAAGAATCAATCAATGTAAGTTTTAATGAAAATGACTTTGTTTCTACCTGCTCTACTAATCATTCTACAGGTGAGGAATTTAATGATCTGCTGCATATTGAAGTTAATATTCCAGTGTCAGCTGATCCACTCCCATCAGCGGATGTAGAAGACTTAGATGAACCGGTTACTATCCTATATGAAACAAATGCACATCCTACCTCAAACCAACCCACACTTTTACTGAATGATGTGATTAATGATTCAACTTCAATGGACTCTAATTCCATATAAATATTCCTTCATCAGTAAAAGTACCCACAGATTGCAACCTTGAAATTCTATCAGCTGATCAACCAGAAGTATCATCAGCTGATCCCAACCAAGGAATTTCAACTCCCCAAGTCCAAATAAATCCCAACTCTCCCACAATCCAAAATATCTACAAGGACGTCAGAGATCATCCAAAAGATCAGGTTATAGGTAATATAGAAGCACAGGTTTTTTTGTTTATTAATTAATGCCATGCAAGAAGAATTGGCATAATTCATCAGAAACAATTTATGGACTTTGATGCCAAGACCAAAGGACAAATCCATCATTGGCACTAAGTGGGTGTTCAGAAACAAGATGGATGAACAAGATCTGATCATCAGAAATAAAGCAAGGCTAGTTGCTCAGGGGTACTGTCAAGAAGAAGGTATTGATTTTGATGAGACCTTTGCCCCTGTTACGAGATGTAACACACTCTTAACCGGCCTAGGATTATAAGGTAATGAATTAAGTTAAGTTTAAGATTTAATTTAATTATGTGGATTATTTGATGTTATGCTTAATTAATAATTAAATGTTTAATATTATTGGATAATTAAATTTTAAATTAAATATATTATTAGTTAGTGGGGGGGGGGGATGTGTTGGCCGGTTTTGGTGAGATTAGTCACCAACCTCACCACCTCATTCTCATTACATGCAATTTAACACAAAGTGTAGTGTGTGTTTGTATTTGTTGCTCTTGGCCGAGAATCAAAGAAGAAACATTCAACAATTGGATCTTTTAATCTTGCATGCTTAAATTGATAACTGACAATCATAACATCATAAGGTTAGAATACTGAATTCAAAGTTGTTGATTGTTAATTACTCGGTTTTGAGTATTGTATGAAAACCGATTGAATCTTGATGTTTTGATGAACTTAGGAAATTTCATGTTAGAAATTATTATGAATTCATGATTGTTTATGTGTTTAGAATGATTCTGGAGACTTAGAACAATTGCATGTTAGAAATCAAGTGATAATTTGATTAGAAATCGAATATTGATCTGAGTTATGAATCTATCGGAATTCAGAAGTTTGAATCTGTCGGAATTGAGGTTGAATCTGTCGGAATTAGTGAATACCTATAAATAGATCGGAATCCGACAAAACATATACAGATTTCTCTAACTCTTCTATCGGAATGGACATTTCTATCGGAATTAACATTTCCATTTACTCGGAATTCCATTTTATCGGAAAGGTACATTTCTCGGAATCTATGACTTTAAGTTTGAAATCAGATATGTAAATTCATTAACACTTTTATCGGGATGTGACATTTATCGGATTGTATCTTTTCTCGGAATTGATATATGCCTTTGCTCGGAATTGAATATTCTCGGAAGTGAATATTCTCGGAATTTGGTCTTTCACTCGGAATCTGACTTCAATCAAAAATGAACTTAGTCAGATTTGAAGTAAAACTATATGATTGGCCTATGCTTGATCGGAATTATACTTGTTATGCTCAGAATTGAGAATTTATGAGGAATTCAAATGAAGATGGAATTTAATGAACTCTTTGAAGATTTGAAGATAAACATGAATTTGTAAATCTATTAAGGTTATTATCTGTGAATGATGATAGATAGATTTCAAATGTTTGATGCATGTATATGTATGTATATATGGGACTATACATGAGAAACATGAATAAATATGATATTTATTATGAAACAGTATTATGAATTTAATACTGACTTGTGTTTACTTAATCTCAGGAATTGAGAAGACTCAGTGAGTTAGTCAACTGAGTGTGATCCAACAGTGCAGACTGTGGTGAGTGAATTTATATCTATTGATATATAGGATATGATATCCTATTGTTACTTGCTCATTGGACTGTTTGTCTTGATTTTGAATATGTATACATGTTACCTTCGGAGATCAGCGTCGTGGAATTTCGGCTGGGCCTGTTGCTTAGGGATACACAGTATTAGATCTTGATATGCATTTGTTGTATTCAAGGGTGCTAGTACAGTTGTCCATGTTAGCAGGGCTATCGGTAAACCTTGGTTTTGGCCAACCTTGGTTGTAGGTGCTTGCAACACCGCCGGTTCTCTTAGGATTTATGAGCTTTGTGTTTTAGGCATGTTGGCCTTGTGTATGTTTAGATATTCATTCCCTCAATTAGCTTTGTGCTAATTTCCCACTAGATTGTTTTGCAGATACTCCTTGGTGAGTTTGTGCATTATGATGACTGGGATGTGGACCGACCATAACTCTGATGTCAAAGATTTTGTTAGAGTCTGATTTTGTAATTAACACTGTAGTGACATATTTTGTAAATCTCAAATGAACAAACATTGTATTTAACTTTGGTTCTAATTTAATTATATGTAATTAGCTTCCGCATGCAGTTTTATGTTAATTTAAAAAAAATACAGTGTTACAAATTGGTATCAGAGCCCTGGTTTGAGGATTTGCAGGAATGATTTGTGCAATACTCGAACCGAGGCTATGGTCAGTCCAATATTCCCAGGGTGGGTAATTAGTAGTGTAGCTTTGAGGGTGGTTAGTGTGTTATACTAACGGATTAAACCTAAAAACTGGTGAGATGCTGTGTATAGAACATAAAATGGCTGATAACGTGAACTAGACAACTAACCCTGCGTCCCCCATGAGAAACAACAATCAATCCTCTACTGCTGCAAATGAACAACACAATCGGGCTGGTACTTCTCACAACGGTGAATCTGATCAGCAGGATTACGTGTTACAGTTAGAGGATACTTTGCAAACTCTGAGGGATAGAATTCAAGAGTTAGAACAGCAGCAACAAACTCAATCTTCTCAGCCAACCCAGACTATCCATATGCCCATAGAATCAGCTGTGTTTACCCAATCTATACCACCTCCTGTTTACTCAGTGTAACACCCTCTTACCCGGCCTAGATTAATTAAGGTAATTAATTAATTAATCTTAAGATTTATATTTGATTATGAATATTACTTGCTATTATATGTTATTTATTAGTTGTTTGTTTTATTGGTTTATTTTATTATTTTAGTTTGAATTGGTAATTAATTTAATAAAATAAAATGATGGGGGATGGTGGAGTATATGAGTAAGCAACCCAAGCCCATACCTCTTTACTTGTGAAGTTGAACTAAGAGTGTGTGTGTGTGTGTGTTCTTGTTGCTCTCGACCGAAGAAGAAGAAGAAAGAAAGGAAGAAAAGAAAATCAACTTTCAATCTTGCTTGCATTCTGTGATTATTTGAAATCATCTAGAGGTTAGAACACTGATTTGTAGTTGATTAATGGCTATATATATTCGGTTTTGAATATTTGTGTGAATTCCGATTAAAGCATGTATGATGATTTGATGATCATAGGACGTATGCATGTTAGATTTTTATGATCAATATGTGTTATTTATATGTTAGAATGATTTCTGGAAACTTGTATATCTTGTATGCATGAAATCAGTAAGATTCAAGTTAGAAATAGATTTTATGCATAAAGTTATGATTCTGCCGGATTTGAAGTATGAATGAGTCGGAATCCGATAGAAGCTTACTCGGATTTGAATTGTGTCGGAATCCGATTAAAGTATCATTGATGCCTTAACTATTTTACCGGATTTGGACTTTTTACCAGATTTCATGTTTATCGGATTTGGGCCCTAACTCTTTTGTTAGAGTCTGATTTTGTAATTAACACTGTAGTGACATATTTTGTAAATCTCAAATGAACAAACGTTGTATTTAACTTTGGTTCTAAATTAGTTATATGCAATTAGCTTCCGCACGCAATTTTATGTTAATTTAAAAAAAATAAACAGTGTTACACGAGACTTGAAGCAAGAAGACTGTTCCTAGCCTATGCTGCCTTCAAAGACTTCAAGGTATTCCAAATGGATGTTAAGAGTGTCTTTCTCAATGGAGAACTGAAGGAAGAGGTGTATGTCAAACAACCTCCTGGTTTTGAGGATGTAAGCAAGCCAGACCATGTTTACTTCTTAAACAAAGCTTTATATGGTCTTAAGCAAGCTCCAAGAGCCAGGTATGATACTCTCTCTTTTTTTCTAACCACTAAAGGCTTTACTAGCGGAATCATAGATAGCACTTTATTCATAATGAAATTCAAGGGTGATGTAATTCTAGTGCAGATATATGTAGATGACATAATATTTGGGTCTACAAATTTGGATCTTTGTAAAAAGTTTTCTAAACTCATGTCTAATAATTATCAGATAAGCATGATGGGTGAACTAAACTATTTTCTTGGACTTCAAATTAAACAAGAGGTTGATGGAATTTTCATTCATCAAACAAAGAATGTAAATGACTTAAGAAATTTGAGTTTGAAAATTGTTCCTCAATGAAAAGACCCATGTCCACTGCCTTAAAGCTTGGAAAGAATACTGATGGTAAATCAGTGAACATTACTGCTTATAGAGGCATGATAGGGTCACTTTTATACCTCACTGCAAGTAGACCTGATATAATGTTCTCAACATTTCTCTATGCCAGATATCAAGCAGATCCCAAAGAATCTTAAAAGAATTTTCAGGTATCTCAAAGGAACTCCTAATCTAGGTCTTTGGTACCCCCAAGTACTCAGATTTTGAGTTAGTTAGATACACTGATTCTGATTTTGCAGGTTGCACTTTGGACAGAAAGAGTACATCTGGTGGTTGTCAATTATTAGGTGGAAGATTAGTCAGCTGGTCTAGCAAGAAACAGAACTCTGTTTCAACTTCTACAGCTGAGGCATAATACATTGCTGCTGGAAGCTGTTGTGCTCAGTTGCTTTGGCTGCAAAATCAACTACTTGACTATGACATACAGTTTGAAAACTCACCAATCCTATATGATAACACTAGTGCCATATCTATTTCTAACAATCCTGTTTTGCACTCTAAAACAAAGCACATTGAAATCAGACACCACTTTTTAAGAGATAATGTGCAAAAAAAGAAAGTGTCAATGCACTACATCAGTACTGATTTTCAATTAGCTGATCTTTTTACAAAACTTTTGGATGAGTCTCGGTTCAACTTTCTAATATCCAAACTTGGCATGTTAAATTTGTAAAATATTCTTTTCTTAGGTAGTTAACTTTGTGTGAGAAAATAATTATATCTTTGTGTGCATTTTAAATGAAGTACTTATCTAAGCTTCTTCATATCTTACTGATTGTAAATCAGCTAAAAGAATTGTATCAGCTGATAACCATCAGCTGATGAAATACCTCAGCTGATAAACCATTAGCTAAAGACTAGCAGAGCTAAGTATATTCATTAGCTGATAATTGTTTTTCTCAAAAATGGATCAGCTGATACATTTTTCACTCATCAGCCGATGCCTCTCAGAGTCAAATTCTGTGTCCCCACACTTATTTTATTATTTTCTCATTTATATTTAATTCGTTCCTAGGTTGTATTTAATTCTGTCTATTTGTCAGTTAGTTGCCTGTGTATTTATTAGCTTTCCGTTTACTCCTTTATGCAGACGTGACAGTTACTTTTTGAAAAAGATATTTTGGTGTCAGTTTAGGTTTCCAAAGAAGATCAAAATGATGGTTTGAGTGGTTTTCTATTTTTAAGATTTCAAAATTCTTAAAATCTCTTCTTCTTCTCTCATACGAAACATGCTCTAACACTGCTCTCTATATCTCCGTCCTGCATAACAATGGTGATGTTCAACCCTGGTTCAACTCCTCATGCCGTTTCTGGTGAGAATGTCACTCTCAACTCTCTTTTCACCATCCGTCCCACTAACTCCCTCATAAACACTGATATACCCTCGAGCAAGGCAAACTAGGGATATGAACCCATGGTAGCATTCTTATATGTTCATCCTCTTTTCAACTGCCTTTCTGCTCACCCTCTGTTTATCTTCCCTAACATTATTGGGGAGATGTGGTACACTGCGAGATACCACCCTGTCGAGCAAACCATAATCTGTTTTTGCCTGAATAACACCATCAACATACCAATAACTGTCGATTCACTTCGCCAAGCCATCTCCATACCAATTTTAGCCCCATTTCAACCTTTTCCCTCACATGGCCAAACTCTGGAGGTCTTACCCCTTATTAGATACAATGAACCTGTTTCACATGGACAGTACAGTCAGTGCTAGGACATCCCTGGAAATATCTTGCAAGTGTGGTCATTAGGTGCTTTGGACATAAATCAGGGAGTCATGATCAGATGAACCAGTCTGAGCTAATGGTTCTTCATGCTCTAGTCACTCGAAGAAATATTGAATTTGCTCAAGTCATCTTCACAGAAATGGTGGACAAGATTACTCTGGGCACTGCCAAGAAATCAACCAGGACCCATGTTCCCTACATAAGGTACCTAAGTCTCATTGCACTAAGAAACATTCAATGGGAACACTATGTTGGGTTGGCTGTACATCTTCAGACCATGACCATTCCTCAAAAGGGTCAAAAGATATTCCATTTAATAAGGGAATTCCAAGGTCCTGCAATCACTGAACAAATGCAAGAACTGATTGATGAAGCTATTGATGATGAAAGTGGAAATGAGGAAGAGGGAAATGCTGAGAATGTGGATGCAATTGCTGAGGAATCACATCATTCTGATAAGCCCCAAGATGACTTACCTGAGCACTCTGTTGCTGTTGCTCACACTGAAGTGGCTCTTGTACCATACTCAGATGATGATGATGAAGTTGCTTCTACTGGTGGTGGTAAAGCTTTGAGCTTTAGTT
The DNA here is from genome assembly GCA_947179395.2 of Pulicaria dysenterica. Lineage (NCBI taxonomy): Eukaryota > Viridiplantae > Streptophyta > Magnoliopsida > Asterales > Asteraceae > Pulicaria > Pulicaria dysenterica. The sequence continues at coordinate 47,454,018 of OX359294.1, read as the reverse complement.
TTGATGAGAACTTGGATGATGTACCAACACAGGATGAGGTTTTGGAACCTGTTGCTGAGGAGGTGATGCAATCTGAGGGTGTCTATCTGTCTGATCCTGTCAGTACTCCTCAAAGAAATCAAAGTGGAGACTCTGCTCATTCTATTGCTAAGTCTTCCAGCCTAAAGGATCAAGGAACCCAAGATGATGTTGCTAATGATGGTAGTGCTAATGATAGTGATGGTGATGATGATGCACATGATGGTGATGCTGGTGGAATCTTTGTTGATTATGCTGCTGACAATGCCACAACCACCTCATCCACTCCCATTATGATGCCAATGACAGAGTTTCCCTTAAGTTCAAACACAACAAGGAGATCTGGTCATATCAGTCCAATTGATGATGAGGATGAATCGATGATGACTCTCCTAGTAGAACTCTTGGAGGCCATATTGCTTATCCTTCTCCACGACACTCTCAAGGCTCAAGTGCCTCTGTTGACAATGAATAAGTTGGTGAGGATGAAGCTGTTGTTGATGATGTTACTGAGGAAGATGTGATTTCTGACAAGCTGGTTCAACTTATTGAGATCAGCAGGACCAAGCACATCTCATGTATGGTTACTTCATTCCCTGAGGATACTACTTGGTAAACCCAACCAGTGAGAGCCCATCCTCACTCCCAGTTATAACACCCCCACAACCACCAAGCTCTAGTGTACTTCCAATAGTCACTAGTTCTACTCCTACTTTCACCCAATTAGAATAAAGGTCAATAGAGATAGTGCACTCTGAACCTATCTCAGAGGATGTGATAGTTGCACCTCTGACCCTAACACCAATAGTTACCTCTTATTTTGAGGGGGAGCTTATGGATGTTGACTTCAACCCTCAACCAGTAGGCACATCTTCCTAACAAGATGTATCTGTACAAATGGGACTCCTACAATCTGGGTCACCCTCCCAACAGGGTGATGCCATTTAAAGACAGACGTCCACCCAAGGTCATACTGTGTCTTACCTCACTTTGAGTCAGCCCATACCCTCAATAAGCTTCGAACAACTTGTTGATATACAAAGGGATACCCCACTGAGTGCACCCCTCACTAACTCTCACATTATTTTACCTACAATTGATTCACTTCTGACACATACTACTGCACTGCCTGTCAATACTGGTGGTATAAACCAATCATCAGTACGGGGCACACAATCTGTTCCCAGTGATCTTAGGCTCTTACACCAGAGACTAAGCGAGGGACCACAAACCATTCCTGATGTTGGCATTCCATCTCAATCACTCCCATTCACAACTACCACCTCTACCACTTCTAAACCTTCCCCTATCATACTTCAAAACCTACTGTCCATATCTCAAAAGATGGATAGTCTTCAAGCCTCCTTTACCTCCTTCCAAACCAAAACAGAAACTCAACTTTCCCAACTAACCCAAGAAGTTGAGTCACTTAAAGCTACCCTACCCCAACCCACCCCTGCCCCAGTTGATCTCACCCCAATTCTTGCAAAATTGGATCAACTGTTAGCCCAAACCTCTACCCCTACCCCTACTCCTTCTTGCATCATATCTCCACAAACCATTTCATCCCTTAACCACACTATATCAAATCTTCTTAACAGCCCTCACAACATTAAACCAACCACCCCAGACATCTCTGTCGTAATCCCTGATCCATTCCTCCAACTTCCTACATTCCTTAGGAATCTGGATCAAGAGGTCACCCAACTTAGCCATTTCTCATGCCAAAAGCATATAGAAACTCTTAAAGAGTTCACCAATCTTACAGATGCTATAAATAGGCTTAGACCTCTCACCTCCACCTTTCAACTATCCTTTTCACCGATGCCCTCACATCAATGAACCTCTCCTCCACCCTTCACTCAACCTCCTATCCCCACTACCTCTCCTTCAACTTCTACCATTCCACCATTTTCTAGCACTCCCTTTCCATTCCCATCCTCCAACACTACTCCTACTGCTCCTACTAAGCCTGCTGTCTACTTTCCATCATTTGATGAAGACAAAAAGGGGGAGAAGTCAGAATCTTCTTCAAGCTCCAGGGAACCATCTCCAGCTACCATTAAATCTGCTTGTGATGTTTATACTGCTGAAGTAGAAGTTGATAAGGCAGCAGTAGAAGCAGCAGCCCTCAATGAAGTAGAAATTTAAAGACAATCAACTGCTGAGGGGTAAAAACAATCTGAGGGTGAGCAAAGGCCTAAAAGAAGGCTCAAACAAAAGGCAAGAAGGAAGAGTGCCAAGAAACAAAAGCAAGGTGAATCATGTGCTCCAATCAGCATTCCATCAGATGATGATGATGAAGATAATGTGCCTCTCTCCACTCTGCTCAGAATGAAACAACAGAGCTCCTCTTCAAAAGCTCCATCAGTCCAAGCTTCTCCCTCTGTGCAACAAAGTCCTTCAACTCCTAGCAGTGTGTCAAAAAGAAAAGGAAAGAAAATCATGTTTGCTGAGTAGATTGAAGAGGAAGAAAGAAAAGAGGAAGAACTTCAAAAAGAGGAAGATAACCTCTTAGAGATAAGTGAACTGGCTACAGCTCTTGGTGTCTCAATAGAGGATGTACTTAAAGCCAAGGACAGACACCAGGACTTTACAACTCCAGAAGATCTTGCTGCAATCATTGGTGCTACTGATGAGGAACTTAGAGAGATTCAAGAGGAAGAATTAATTATGCTGACATATCAAGAACCTTTAAGCCCTTCTCAACACTGAGTTTGCCAAGACTACTAGGCCAACTGGAAGGCATGCTAAGGAGTTCTGGAACAAGAAGGAAAATCTGATGAAGAGAGATAATGCAAATATTATCTCAAGGGTCACTCCATATAGAGGTATAGAAAATGATCCCTAAGGGATGAATATAAAACATATGAAAATGCTCATCAAGAACACTGTAAGTTGTTCTCCTTCTTTGAAATGATAGAAATTCTGTATCATCTCCTAAAGTCCAAAAGCCAACTTGCTCTCACCTTCATAAGGCACTTCGACTACTGAATAAGACAAACTGTTTGCCACAGAGTATTTACTTATGATCAGTTTGTTGAACATTGTAACACCACAAGTTCAAGCCAAAAAAATTTTTAAACATAGCGGAAGACTGAATATATACTATATTAACAAAATAGTAAACTAACAGAGTTTACTAAAATATATACATATCTAGTGTTAGGTTCACATCCGAACCTTTCAAAAGAGTTTAACAAAGTATGCATATATTTGCTACATAAGACTGATTAAAAGAGATTACAATTCCACTACATATTTCCAAATAAAACTTGGTGTTACAGGTTTACCAAAACAGGGCTCAACAACCTCTTGTAAAGTATCCCACCAAGCAGCCACTAAGTTCACAACTACCAAAACTGTACAAACCTGCGGGTAACAAAACCCGTTAGCTGTAAAGCTAAGTGAACAATACATCTCACTGAATGAATATAAATAAGGAATCAAATCGAAATAACACATAGTTGCAGTTATCACTGCACAGTTTCAAACAACTGGGTCTCCATTTTGACCCGCTTCGCCAGGAGGAACGGCGGTGGATCAAACCGCACCTCCATTGGCCGATGGGAGTTACCGTTAGCCCATTAACTCGGTACTTGACCCGAGTAGGACTGTCAATTAGACAACCTCCGAAATATGAACATGTTCCCAAATTACAAGTTATCAAATACAACTAACTCATAATCTCAAATCACGATATCATACTTTAATTGGAAGCAATACAAAAACTGCATCAGACTTAAAGTCTGGAACTAACGCTTGCAAACCAATTAAATATTAAACCGTTACCTGGGTTATAATTATTCAATTATAACGTATCACTCACCTTTCTTCGAAAATGGAAATATTACTTTCCAGAAGCACCTCCGCGTTGTTGAGGACCTAATATCCACAACAAGACTAACAAGTTAGTATATATAATACCACAATAATTGATATACTTAATATTAACAATTATAAATCCATAAATAACTTTACAAGTCTAGTTGATTCATAATAGTCAAGGTATGCAAAATCTATGATTACAGCCATATTCAAAACAAGTTAAAACTAGTCACCCTGGAATATATATTTCTAATGTTAATGCTCTGCCAAAACAAGAAAAGAAATAACAATGACAACTTCTACCTTTTTTTGATACATACCTATATATATATATATATATATATATATATATATATATATATATATATATGTACGACAAAGAAACTTGACATCCAAAAGTAATTCCCTTCTTTACTTTTACACATGGATGCATACATGCAACATGACATTCATACATATGAATATATGTGTAGACCTGTAGCAATTGACTAGAAAACAAAAGCAACTTGCTTCCTTTCCTTTCTTTTACACATATAAACACATACCATACACACACACACACACACACAATATACAACACCTAGCATCAAAAGCATACTTCAAACAAGTTTCTTTTTTTTTTCTTCCATGGCTAACAGCACAATAATAGCAATCCTATTTAATTTCTTATGCTTATTTAAACATATATAATCTGCAAAACAGTAGCAAGAGATGAATTTCATGGTTCAAAATAAAGCTTCATCTTCTACCTCCATTAAGGGAGGTTTCATGCTCATATTCACAAATCACTAAATTTCTATCAAATAATTTACCTATTCATTATCAAACTTGCTAAAATTCATGTATAAACCCAAATAATCAATTAATTTGCAATTTAAATAAATTACTCATGAACCCTAAAATAAACCCTCTTCTTGTTCTTGCAAGAGTTCATGAAATACAAGAATAATTCAAGGTACATACCTATTTTGTCTTCAATTTGGCAACAATAATCAAGAAAATCAAGTAACAGGAGACTATTAGGGTTCTTGAGAAGATTAGATAAACAAAAGAGGTCTCCAGGAAGTGAAGTAAGGGGGTTAACCTCTGTAGGATACATACACATATATGTTTATTTAAGTTATTCTTTTTCTATTTAAACTAAAGTGATTTGTCTAAGCATTCAGTTTTTCTTTTTTTTTAATTCCTTCTAATATTATCAACTACAAGAAATTCAAATATATCTAAATTAAACCAATTAAAATCCAAATAAATACTACGTACCACATACGAAGCTCCAAGTATTACCAGACCCGGATTTGGGGTGTTACAAATCCACCCCCCTTAAAGGAGATTCCGTCCTCGGAATCTGATCGCCCTTCAATAAGCAAGGATAGCGGGATTTCATTTCATCTTCTCTCTCCCAAGTCAAGTTAGATCCAAGACTATGCTTCCATTTAACAAGCACCAACGGAATACTTTTCTTTCGGGTCTTTTTAGATGATCTGTCGAGGATCTCAACGGGTTCTTCTACTAACTTCTGTGTCGAATCCACACGTAATTCTCGGAGAGGGAGAATCTGCTCATCTTTAACATTACATTTCCTCAAATAACAAACATCAAAAGTGTTATGGATACCCGCTAATTCTGGTGGTAAGTCAAGAACCACTGTGTGTTCATTCACAATCTGACTGATTGTGAACGGCCCAATGTATCGCGGAGCAAGTTTACGACGCTTACCAAATCGAATGACACCCTTCCACGGTGAAACTTTCAAATAAAGCATGTCATCAACCTGAAAAGTCACTGGATGCCTTTTTTATTCCGCGTATTTCTTTTGTCTATCTCTAGCCGCCTGTAGTCGTTCTCGAGCAATCTTGACCTTGTTTGCTGTAATCTGCACAATTTCTGGACCTGCAAACTGTTTTTCCCCGGATTCCCACCAACAACTAGGGGTACGGCATTTCCTACCCTAGAGCATCTCATAAGGAGGCATCCCGATACTGGAATGGTAAGAGTTATTATACGCGAACTCTATCAAAGGAAGATGAGAATCCCAAGAACCACCAAACTCCAACACAAACGCACGTAACATATCCTCTAAAGTCTGTATAGTACACTCGGATTGACCGTCAGTTTGGGGATGATAGGCAGTGCTGAGATTAACCCGAGTCCCCAATTGTTCCTGTAGAGTCTGCCAAAAGCGAGAAATAAACCTGGAATCACAATCAGATACAATAGATAACGGAATCCCATGTCTCGATACTATCTCATTAATATATAAAGATGCCAATTTCGTCAAAGATGTCGTCTCACTAGTCGCCAAAAAGTGGGCGCTTTTTGTCAAACGATCTACTATAACCCACACCATGTCCCCTTTGTGTTCTTGGCAGTTTCGTTACAAAATCCATCGTTATACGCTTCCATTTTCAGGCCGGAATATCTAATTGTTGTAGAGTGCCGTAAGGTTGTTGGTGTTAAGCTTTAACATGAGCACAGATATGACAAGACTCCACATATTTTGCAATATCCACTTTCATCGTAGGCCACCAATACAACGGTTTCAAATCCTAGTACATCTTCGTGCTGCCTGGGTGAACCGACATTCGGGATTTGTATGTTTCTTACATGATTAATTCTCTCAAATTACCAATAATTGGGACCCAAATACGAGACTGCAATATCTTTAATCCTCGAGAATCTTCTGACAGCTGATCTTTTAATTTTAACATTGTTTCTGATTTCAAATTTTCATCTAGCAAAGCTTTCATCTGAGCAGTCTTTAGTCGGGTAATTAAATCTGAAACAATCTCGAACCGCATAAATTTAATCCCCTCAGAAGATGCTTTCCTACTGAGTGCGTCGGCTACAACATTTGCCTTACCAGGCTTATATCGGATCTCACAGTCATAGTCTTTAATCAATTCTAACCAACGCCGTTGACACATGTTCAATTCTTTCTGAGTAAATACATACTGAAGACTTATGATCCGAGTAGATTACACATCGGGTCCCGTACAATTAATGCCGCCATAATTTCAAAGCAAAAACAACGGCTGCAAGCTCCATATCATGAATAGGATAATTCCTCTCATGTGGTTTCAGCTGTCTGGAGGCATAAGCAATAACACGGTCTCTCTGCATAAGAACACATCCAAGACCTGCGAGTGAAGCATCACAATAAACAACAAAATCATCAGAACCCTCAGGTAGGGCTAATACCGGAGCCTCACATAATAACTGTTTCAACTTTTGAAATGCTGCGTTCTGAGAATCAGTCCATTGAAACGGAACATCTTTTCTAGTCAACTTAGTCAATGGCCCTGCAATCTTAGAAAAATCACGAATAAACCATTTGTAATACCCGGCAAGACACAGAAAACTCTTTATCTCTAAAGGAGACTTTGGCACACCGCAATTCATAACAGCTTTAACCTTTGCAGGATCAACCTTAACACCTTCAAAGCATATGACATTACCCAAGAAATGAACTTCCCGTAACCAAAATTCACATTTAGAATATTTAGCATAGAGTTGTTTACTCTTCAGAGTTTCTAAGACTTGTCTCAAATGATCAGCATGTTCAGATTCAGTCTTAGAATATATCATAATATCATCAATAAAGACAATTACAAATTTATCCAGAAAAGGACGACATACCCGGTTCATAAGATCCATAAAAATAGTTGGGGCATTCATCAGACCAAAAGGCATAACAAGAAATTCATAGTGGCCATACCTGGTTTTGAAAGTGGTTTTGGGAACATCCTCCTCACATACCCGTACCTGGTGATAGCCGGATCACAAATCAATCTTAGAAAAATAAGAGGCACCCTGTAACTGATCAAATAGGTCGTCGATACGCGGCAGAGGATATTTGTTCTCCACCGTTCTTTTATTCAATTTTTTGTAATCAATACACATTCTGAATGTGCCGTCTTTCTTATTCACAAATAACAGCGGGGCACCTCACGGTGAAGAATTGGGTCGGATAAATCCCTTATCAAGTAATTCCTGTATCTGAGTCATCATTTCTCAAACTTCCGAAGGTGCTAACCTGTAGGGTGATTTTGCGACTGGATTGGCACCAAGAATCAGATCAATCCGGTATTCAACTTCACAGATAGGCGGTAATCCAGGTAACTCATCAGGAAACACCTCCGGGTATTCCGAAACCACCCGGATATCTGTAAGTGTCTTTTTCTCCTTTCTCATGTCAATTACATTTTCTAGAAAAGAATAACACCCTTTGGCCAGAGATTTTCTGGCCTTCATAGACACAATGATAGGAAGATCAGAACCACGCCTCTGTCCGCGAGCCACTACATGTGACCCGTCAGCCAAAGGAATTTCAATTATCTTTTTACTACAAGAAATTTTAGCATTTACAGAACTTAACCAGTCCATTCCAAAAACTGCATCAAAGCCTGATATAGGCATTAAAAGAAAGGACACGGGAAAACGAGCACCATCAATTTCAATAAAAATTCAAGTCACAGATGTTGTAACAGGAACACATTTACCATCTGCCACTTCCACTTCCAATGAAGTAGATAACACAGAAACAGGTAGTTTCATATTATCCCAAAATCTCATAGAAATTAAGGAGCGATTAGCCCCTGAATCAAATAAGGCACATGCAGGTGCAGAATTTATAAAGAAAGTACCAACAATAACATCACCTGCAGTCTGAGCATCATCAACTGTCATCTGAAAGGCACGTGTCTCAGCACGAGGGGGTTCCTTCCTCTTCTGACCTGAACCGGAACCAGAAGCACCAGTCAATCGAGCCTGTTGGTTTTCTGGACACTCATGATACATATGCCCCTCTTTTTGACACTTCAAGCAAACCTTATTCTTCTTTGTACATTCATTAAACAAATGACCTCGCAACCCGCATTTGGTACAGCGCTGTGTCTGTTTGGTGCAATGCCCATCATGAGAACTCTTACATTTATCACACCATAAAGACTGAAATCATGCTCTAGTTGCTGACTGAGGTTGGGTACCTGATCCACTGGCTGCCTTTTTCTTGAATTTAAAGACTTGAATGTATCTTCTTTCTTAGCAGACTCTGACTTCTTTGTCTCTAATTGGGCTTCTTTCAGATCACTTTCAAAAGATCTAGCAAACTCATACGCTTGTTCCACAGTAGTAGCCATCCTCACATTGTGTCTGAAATCTGGAGTTAATCCTTTCACATAATGCTTGATTTTATCCTGCTAAGTAGGTACCTAAACATTTGCAAATTTCAACTTGTCCATGAATTTGGTATTGTACTCTTCAACGGATCGGCTTCCTTTACTGATATTTATAAACTCCTGTTTCAAACGATCTAAATTAAAAGAAGTCAAGTACTTATCTTTGATTCTGTTCTCAAACTGCTCCCAAGTCATTGAGTCAGTCGCTTTCTTTCCCAAAGTAGCTTTAAGAGTTTTCCACCAAGATAAAGCCCGACCTTTGAGACATCCGATTGCAAAAGTAACTCTCTCACGGGGATCCACATTACATCATCAAATACATGATCGATTTCCTATAGCCAATTCATCAGAACATTGGGATCGTCACTTCCTCCAAATTTAGGAGGTCTGGCATTGTTAAAGTCTTTATATAGGGCATATTTCTTTTTCTCTATAGGAGCTCCTGCAGGATGTAATGCCCGTAATTGTTCTAACTCTGCCTCAATCTGTTGTACATAAGCCTCCCTCTGAACTGCATAATCATCCAAATTTTGGTGAGGATACGGGTGTTGATTGACAGGCTCTTGGTTCAGGTCAATATCCTGTAATCTAGGCATCTAAAATACACAATAACACAAGTTCAAGCCAATTTTTTTTAAACACAGCGGAAGACTGAATATATACTATATTAACAAAATAGTAAACTAACAGAGTTTACTAAAATATATACATATCTAGTGTTAGGTTCACATCCGAACCTTTCAAAAGAGTTTAACAAAGTATGCATATATTTGCTACATAAGGCTGATTAAAAGAGATTACAATTCCACTACATATTTCCAAAACAAACTTGGTGTTACAGGTTTACCAAAACAGGGCTCAACAACCTCTTGTAAAGTATCCACCAAGCAGCCACTAACTTTACAGCTACCAAAACTGTACAAACCTACGGGTAACAAAACCCGTTAGCTGTAAATCTAAGTGAACAATACATCTCACTGAATAAATATAAATCAGGAGTTACCATTAGCCCATTAACTCGGTACTTGACCCGAGTAAGCCTGTCAATTAGACAACCTCCGAAATATGAACATGTTCCCAAATTACAAGTTATCAAATACAACTAACTCATAATCTCAAATCACGATATCATACTTTAATTGGAAGCAATACAAAAACTGCATCAGACTTAAAGTCTGGAACTAACGCTTGCAAACCAATTAAATATTAAACCGTTACCTGGGTTATAATTATTCAATTATAACGTATCACTCACCTTTCTTCGAAAATGGAAATATTACTTTCCAGAAGCACCTCCGCGTTGTTGAGGACCTAATATCCACAACAAGACCAACAAGTTAGTATATATAATACCACAATAATTGATATACTTAATATTAACAATTATAAATCCATAAATAACTTTACAAGTCTAGTTGATTCATAATAGTCAAGGTATGCAAAATCTATGATTACAGCCATATTAAAAACAAGTTAAAACTAGTCACCCTGGAATATATATTTCTAATGTTAATGCTCTGCCAAAACAAGAAAAGAAATAACAATGACAACTTCTACCTTTTTTTGATACATACCTATATATATATATATATATATATATATATATATATGTACAACAAAGCAACTTGACATCCAAAAGTAATTCCCTTATTTACTTTTACACATGGATGCATACATACAACATGACATCCATACATATGAATATATGTGTAGACCTGTAGCAATTGACTAGAAAACAAAAGCAACTTGCTTCCTTTCCTTTCTTTTACACATATAAACACATACATACTACATACAAACACATACCATACATACATACAATTATATATATATTACTTTGCTGCAAAGAACAGTAGCTTAATCAATTGCCCTTGCCCTTTCTTTTCTTTTTTTTTTGTTTCTTTCGATGAACACTAAACAAGCATATATATATATATATATATATATATATATATATATATATATATATATATATATATACACACACACAATATACAACACCTAGCATCAAAAGCATACTTCAAACAAGTTTCTTTTTTTTCTTCCATGGCTAACAGCACAATAATAGCAATCCTATTTAATTTCTTATGCTTATTTAAACATATATAATCTACAGAACAGTAGCAAGAGATGAATTTCATGGTTCAAAATAAAGCTTCATCTTCTACCTCCATTAAGGGAGGTTTCATGCTCATATTCACAAATCACTAAATTTCTATCAAATAATTTACCTATTCATTATCAAACTTGCTAAAACTCATGTATAAACCCAAATAATATATTAATTTACAATTTAAATCAATTACTCATGAACCCTAAAATAAACCCTCTTCTTGTTCTTGCAAGAGTTCATGAAATACAAGAATAATTCAAGGTACATACCTATTTTGTCTTCAATTTGGCAGCAATAATCAACAAAATCAAATAACAAGAGACTATTAGGGTTCTTGAGAAGATTAGATAAACAAAAGAGGTTTCCAGAAAGTGAACTAACGGGGTTAACCCCTGTACGATACATACACATATATGTTTATTTAAGTTATTTTTTTCTATTTAAACTAAAGTGATTTATCTAAGCATTCAATTTTTCTTTTTTTTAATTCCTTCTAATATTATCAACTACAAGAAATTCAAATATATCTAAATTAAACCAATTAAAATCCAAATAAATACTACGTATCATATACGAAGCTCCGAGTATTACCAGACCCGGATTTGGGGTGTTACAAACATGTTCAAGTAATAGAGGATGCATTAAAAAAAATATAAAAAGCCTTTGTTGCTTCTGAACAAATAATACTCAATCCTGATCATCCCTATCTCACTGGTTGTGAGAATCTAAACACAGCCATTCCTCCCAATACTACTCCTGAAATGTTCAAGTACATAACAGATTCTGAAAGAGGGATATTCTTCATGAACAGAGCTGGAAGTTTCTAAGAGAATATGAGTTAGGTAAAGCTCAAGGAGAACTCATATTCCAAGTTGTGCAATCCACAAGGGATCTGACAGGAAGTGACTACTTTGAACAACTGCTGAGATCAAAAGCTAAACAGATTGTGGCTGCAAATCCTTAAATCAGAATTGTTGAAGTCAAAGAAAAGCCTTGGTGGGAAGACAACTGAAACTTCATAACTAGAATAGTTGTAATTTCAAAGTTTCCTATACTAGTTCAATTATGTAACTTAGTATAACTTGTTGCTCTGTACAAACTCTTGTAATTTCTTGTTCTTGTAATCAAGCATAAACTTTTGATCATTGACTACTTAGCTAAACTGCTAGTATAAATGGTTTTAAGTAGATAGCTCACATAGTGTAAATATAGAAAATCCTAAAATCCTAAAAACAGAAAAAGGATAGAAAATATACCACAAAAACAGAACTTTGGTACTTCATAAATCAAATGATTCCCAAAAACAGAATATCAAGGGAACATATTTTAAAGAGTTACCAAAAACTGATAGCAAGGTAACCAAACTGAACTTCAAAGTTTTATATTTACAAATCCGAGTCAAACTGATTCTTCTTAAACAAGATAAGGTTTTGTCATCATCAAATAGGGGGAGATTGTTGGGGAGATAGAAATATCAAACCATAATCAAACCTATCTATTATTTAAAATAGGATTTGATGCTAACAAAACCACATATTCAGTTTGTACTTGGCTCAGTGAAAAACATATGTTATTTTTCATATTAGATTTAAAGAAATTACTAAGTAAGAATTGTCAGCTGAATACTGAGTATCAGCCAAAGGACCAGCTTCAAGAAGATCAGCCAAGAAGAAAAGACAAATCTAGAAGCATCAGCTGAGTATCTACATAGCATCAGCTGAGGGTTTAACACCATCAGCTGAGGGTTATTTCAACATCAGCTGAGCAGTCAAAGGATCAGTTGAGTCTATCACTCTGATCAGCTGATGCCTTCCATCCCTCAGATAAGCTATCTTTAACTTATCTGGTCTTTTCCTTGTAAGCTTATCACTCTCAATGATCAGCTGAGCCCTTGGGATCTACTGATCATATAGGGTGATTAGCTTATGTAGCATTACTCTAGTATGTATTATTAGCTAAGCAATTATGATCAGTTGAGCATAAATCAGTAGCTCAGTCTTTCACTTTTATCCTTAGCTGAGCAAAAATATGTTTGCAGTTAAGTGTCTTTTAGCTGAGTCATTATACAGTACCTTAGTTAAAAGTTTTTCATTGTAATATTTCTCTTAAGTCAAAGGCAGAACATGTGTTGTTCTATTATGCCTTTAGATCTATCTTTGTAAAAGTACTAAGCACTTTTTGGATCTGCAAAGAGACAAAAAGGATTGATCTTGATCCTCTAGAAAAGGTGATAGATTCTTTAGAAGAGAAGATCTCGAAGATATGCTTCAACAACTAAGTATGGTTGGCAACTCCATACTTGGTTAAGTCAAGTCTTCAGAAAGAATGGTGTTGTATAAAGTACAAGTATGGAAAGAGAAGTTTACTCTTCCAAGACAAAAAGGTAGCACTTCAATAATATAATAATAGATAGTGGGATTTGACTTTACTGAAAAGTACATTCACTTTACACACTTCCTGTAGAAAGTGAATTTGTTTTTCACCCACTAACTTTATCTATTATAATATTATTAAATCAAGTACCTTTGTCTCCTTCTTTACTCCATCGACCGGATACCATTTGCTTATATATACTCATGCATGGAAACATGCAAAGTATCGAATACATCTGTGTTAAACACTGAAATCTCATAAGTTGAGAGAATAGAAGAGTTAGCATTTATTTCTTCAGTTTAATCAAACTAGTTCATGTGTTGAACATCTTAGACATTAGTTGTTTAAGATTAGCTTTGTCTATGTGTTAGACAGTTTAGTTCCCACATTTGTTAAACTTAGATTTTCCGCATCTAGTTCATGTAATTCTTGATTCATATCAATAGGAATTATATAAAAGTATATTGTGTGTCTCTTAAATTTAAAAAGCTAAAGTTTGTATTCAACCCCCCCCCCCCCCCCTTCTACAAACATTTGTTGTTGTAGTATTTATCAGGGAGCAACAAGGCGCCATCAATTGCCCTTGCATATAAGGATACTAGGTATAGGAGCTTTGTTGTTGTTGCTTCTGACCCAAGTGAAGAAGAAGAGGAAGAAGAGATAAAGAAGAAGAGCAGGCTGGTGAGGTCTGGAGGAAAGCTTGGAGAACATGGAGATACTTGAAGTTGTTTCTCCCTCGAACCCCGAGAGGTTTTTATACAATTAAGGTAGTTGTTGATAGGCTATCTAAAGTGCACAGTTCATTCCAATCCAAGAAACTTATTCTTCATTAAAGTTGACAAAAATATTCATCATGGAGATTGTTGCAAGACACAGGTACCTGTTTTGGTTGTGTCTGAGAGAGATAGTCGATTTACATCAAGACTATGGAGAAAATTTCATGAAGAAATGGAGATTAAATTGCATTTTAGTATAATGTTCTATCCCCAAAAAGATGGTCAGAGTGAGAGAACTATTCAAACCCTAGAGGATATGCTTCTGGCATGTGTTATTGACTTCAGAGGCAACTATGATATGCATTTACCACTTGTTGAGTTAGCCTATAAGTATGCAGTCAATAGTAGTGGGATAGTGGTTAACAGACCTAGGCAAAATAGCGGTGGGAAATAGCGGAGGCGCTAATAGCGCCGCTAGTTTTGCTCTTTGAGCGCTATTTCCGCTATTTGAGGCAAAATAGCGATGTGATAGCGGTTTGCACTTTTTTGTTTTTTGTTTTTGTTTTTTTTTTGGCAGATTTTTTGGTTTACACTCCACATTTGATTCCCATAGTATTATTTACTAAGTGACGTAAGGATTACTTAACTGATGTAAGAAGGCCTTAGCCGATCGAATTGTTTCATATCCTAAATTTCATCTAATATCATTCTGGAATCCTTCCATTATTAATATTTTCTGGAAATGTTCATTCAAGTGTCAGTTATACATATTGTCATACTTACAAACTTATCAAAAAAACACTATGAGTGAGGGAGTGTGGCATTTTATACTCCTATGGTCAATCCAGAACCGGAAGGACCTGCCCTAGGAGCTCATCATATGCTAGAAAGAGATAGTAAAAGTTACTTACTAGGACATCTAAGTTAGTAGAATTAGTTATCTTAGGATACTAATTGGTGTGCAGTAAAATGAAAAGGAGAGGGATGGAACAAGAGAAGGGGGTGCATATGAAAAATCAAAAATTTTAAAATAATACAAATGTTCAAAAAGAAGGTATTCAATTTTTACTTCATTCTAATACCTTTCTTATTTTCATGTTGATCTTTTGAATTACCATCTTTCATTTCCTGAATTTCATCTCTTATTTTCTAGAACCATTCATTCAAGTGTCAATTACACATACTGTCATACTTACAAAATTGATCAAAAGCACTATGAGCGGGGGAGTGGAGGCATTTTATACTCCTAAGGTCAATCAAGAACCAGAAGGACCTGTCCTATGAGCTTACCATATACTAGATGAGATAGCTAGGGTTACTTACTAAGTCAATTAGGTGAGCAGAATCAATTATCATGGGATAATGTTTGGTGTACAGAGGGAAAATGAAAAAGAGAGGGATGGAACAGAAGATGGGGGTGCATGTGATCAACAAATAATTTTTGAGCTTTCCGACAGTCAAATCATTCTGATAATCTTGTGACACATCAATTTGTGATTGTTCATTCTTTGATTGATCAAATTGTTCTTGACAATCACATTCAACAAATTTCTTACTATAAATCATTCTTGTTGAAAATCACAATAATTGCCCATACCACTTCTCACAAGTGTCCAAATGTATCCAACATATGATACATAAATATCATTTTAAAAAGAGAATGTGAGGGAGAATTTGAAAAATATTTAGAGAGCTGAGGGTGAGAGAAAGGATCAAAAGAACAGAAAGATCGTCACTAAAAAATGTCAATCTGGGTAGCCACATCTACTACTAGTTTTATATTAGTATTGAAATAGACATCATGAACCCAGTGATGCAATGCACTTGCCCCACCCAGCTACTCAACTATCTCTTAAAAGATAATTGTTTTAACTTCACATGGAGATTTATCACATACACTTTGACATCCTACTTAGAGATTATTGATATTGAATATAGTAGGACAGCTACTCCGGTCTCCGACTTCTTTCATACACTTATTAAGTCTAGAACCAATTGCAACATCATTTTCATGTAGGACACGTATGGAATCAATTGTCTGTTTTTATGATAGTGCCGGAACATTTTGAGTAATACCATGTGATATTTCCGGTGATGGATGGAAATCCTACGAGTGCTAACATCATGCCAACACTAAACGTAGGTCACTCAATTTATTTGAACCGATGTGTTAACGGGAAATATATATGTGATCCTAATGTTACAAAGGATACGTTAAGTGTCATATATTTGTGATATACTCGTGTTAAAATAATGCTGAAAACCACTATATGAAAAAAATGTTCATACAACCAAAGGTTTCTTACCTTAGGTTACTTGTGTGAATTTAAGAAGGAGATTTACAAGGATGTCACTGTGTGCCTACAAGATCAAGCTCTCATCAACAATTTGAAGATACCTCAAGAGGAGAAGACTTTCTATACACATCGCGTTTCGTATTTCCAAAAAGCTTCACAAGAATACATAAGGAAAAAGAAAATCTGCATTATCAAAATGGGAGATTGAGAAAGATTCTTTAAAAGCCAACAACGCATATGAACATACACAAGGCTACAAAATGGAGAGATTGTTAGGATTTATTTATGTTTGTAGGCCTTGTGTAACTATATTTGTTATTATTGCTTATTTAGATTAGTTCATCATTGTAAGGGCTTAGCCCATTTAGAAGTATTTATCTAGTCCATTTGTATGTAATAGGTGAACCCATGTTGGTTAATTAGCTTAGTCCATGATAGGAGCTCAAAGGCTTTGATCGCCCAAGTGCCTTGTGTATTTAAGCCTTGCAAAACTAGTTTGCAAGGCAACCTTTGCCCAATTCTCTAATAGAAATCACTAGGAGATTATTCTCTCTTTTTTTTGTGCAAAGTGATCCTTGTGTTCTTGGTTGTTCTTGCATATTCATCTTCAAGTTCATACATGTTCATTCAAGAATCACCATAGCTACTTATCTTTAATCACATCTTGTGACTTTCATTTATGCACAAAATATATGGGAGAATTTAATTTTTCATTTGAAAGCAAGAATATCAATGAAATCTAATTAACTATAGCTTTTCAATTTCATATTTTTAATATTCAGTTTTGAAGTTTGTGAGATGCTATGTTTCTTTGATGATTTCACATTATTTCTTGGTCGTTTTTACATATTAATATTTTAAACATATTACTTATTTATGCGCTTAAACTTCGCTTTTTACTTCATGATCAACTAGGATTTTGATGACTTCTAGCGTATTTCGCCCAATAGAAAATGGTACCTAAGAATGCAGCTTCACATCAATCTTTTTGGAGCTTTGATCCACCTAATAGAGAATGAATTTCAAGTTTTCTATTAGCAGTTGAAATGCCTCTACTACATCTGGATTGAAATAGCATATGTTGTTATGTATTGTCTTCTTGTTTGGGGGCCAACATCAATTTCCTAATACTTAGCATGAGAACATCGTCATCTTCTATCGAAATTGCATCATTACGTTTCACAAAAGGAAAACATGATGCTTATCATGAGAACACTGACATGTCGGGCATGGATTTTTTATGTGTAACGAAGCGTTTTTTTATATTTGTAAGTGTAGTACTCTTAGTTATTGTAGTCTCAAGGATATGTTGTTCTATCTGGAGATCGAAGACCCCAACACCATTAAGTGCTATTGAGTAATTGATATTTCCGAATTCATATATGTTAACGAGTCATTTTCATCGCGCGTTGCGGCGGTATTTAGAAGTAAATAAAATATATAAGCTAACATCCAAATGCAAATATTCAAATTAACTCGGGTTTTATTTTCATCTTACGTCTAATATACTTTTCTCTAATTAAATTTAACGTATAATATTTGTTGTAAATCTAAGATAACTATTTGTAACCAAATACTTTTATCTATGTTTCTATATGAATATAAACTTAATAAGATAGCTATCAACAAAATGTATTATTTAGTATTACATCTCGGGAAATATATTCTTTTGAATATATATTGTATAGGATATAATTAAAATATTGGAAAACACGTTTTTAATGTATTATGATAAAATTTATATCTATATATAAATAAATAATAATAATGATATACATTTATATTTTGTCAAACATTATGTGTTAAAAGTTGATAGAATGTTAATATTGAAAAAACATGTATTCATTAAATTACTATAATATATATATATATATATATATATATATATATATATATATATATATATATATATATATATATATCGAAACGTTATAAGTTACTTCTTATGAAGCAATAAATTTTAATATAAGAAATAATATAAATATAGTAATAATGTGAATTGCAAAAAAAGAAAGAGAATGAAAAAAAAATTCGAACCCTAGACCTTTTAAATGCTTACAACTTAGATCACAAAGACTAACCACTAAAACACATCCTCACTTGTGTATATCTTCCATTTAACAATATATAATCATTTATGAAAGTTACTTAGATATTATAATTCCGCCAATATCTTAGTTTTATTTGCAAAATATATTAAAAGCATAGGTATTTTGTACCTAATTTGTGTGTTTATGCTTTTCAGATATGGTATAAATCATTGGTTTGTTTGTGGAAAAACCCTTGGTGCCACGAGCATCTATCCGTTTCAACATGGATCATGTGTTGGTCAACTCGAAGTTTCTAAACTTAAACGAAGATAATGTTTATCACCTCGATCCTTGCATCGCGAGCCCGCCAGAATCCTCACCTAGATTGTTCACATCTTTTAAACGGACATCATTTAGAGAATTCTAATCGGGAGCATATTGCTGGAGCATGTGGTTTCCTACAATATTCTTTCTACCTTATCTCTTTCAAGGAGAAGATTTAAGTTTTTCCTTCATCAACATAAATTTGGGTGTGGATATTTTCTAGCTTGACTTTTTGTATGATGTTGGCTGATTCTAGTATGTCTATGTGCTAGAACTCTTGTATTCGCTATTATTTGACGAACCTTATACTAGATTTGGTTATTCTTTTGGATTGATTTGGTTTTCTTGAAAAACTACCGGCTTTTCATCAAAGAACCTTTTAAGTTTTTAGCTTCAAGCGTTGGTCGTTTCATTTGTTAATTGCATGTATATATTAATCATGGAAGTTCCTAATTGTGTGATTTCTTATACTTTTCGCTTAGATGACGTAGTAGGCAACTCACTATATACATGGTTTGAAATTAAACACCAATAACATAGTTACTTGCTTAAATGACTAATTCTTGAAACAAAAGTTCTAAGATTAGGAGTGATGAGAAATCCGATCCCACAAATGAACGGTACTATGGGGTGTGTTATTTCATAGGATTAGAGATGAAAATCTTAGGAACCGTGTTGTAGCAATGCGAGAGACTGAACGAAAGTTAATCAATCAACCTCTGTGGAGTTCCATTTAATAGTTCTTAACAAACCAAATCTATATTTAGTGGGAGTTAATCATAGTGAATGTATTTTAACACTGATTAGAATTTGTTAAAAGCTTGCTTATTTAAATAAAGTTTCAATCATTTTAATCAATTAATTAACTTAGTAGAGTAGTTACTTAAAAACAAAACAAAAAGACCCTTTTCCAATCATCTTTCCTTAGGTTCATTGAGCGTATTTTAATAATTAGTAATTATCTAAATTGTTCCGTGTGGAGACGATACCCTTTTACTTACTTTTGTTATATTATCGTCCAAATAAGTCATCTTTGCCTATAATGTGGTAATCTAGACCGGATGATAATTGGACTTAAATTTTATAATCTGATTCAAATCAATAATCCAAAAGATCACAAACTCAACTCAATTAAGAGAAGCTTAAGACATCTTATTTCATTTGAGGACTAAAGGCTTCTATTTTTTTTTTTGAACGGCAAGACAAAAGGACCCCAGGATAGGAGCTTCGGCTCAGCCATCAGCCCCTCCCAGAGCCCGATTTTATTAGATCAAAGAAGCACTAGCAAGATGCTAGAACATAATACAACTATACATCGGAAACAAAACAAGAAACATGATCAGAAACAATCGAAGGGAGAATTACACCAAACAGCCCACTTATGTTTAAAAGAAACAACTCCTGATCATTGATTGATCCAAAAGAAAGATAGTTCCTGCATCTCCGTAAACGCCATGTCTATCTTTGAATCTGATATTGATGAAAATGTTAAGTGTTAGGATCGCAACCAGAGAACCGTCCAACAATATTGTCCGCTTTGGGTTTCCTCTCACGGCTTTAAAACGCGTCAGTTGGTAAGAGTAAGATCCACCCTCCTTATAAGAAGGAAGAATTTCCCTTGCCTCACCAACGTGGGATACTCCTGCATTGCTACAGGAGCGGTGGGTTTAAGAGTCGCGGATTTGACCGGCTCGAGGGAACGATGAGCCCCATAAACCCAACATTAAGGAGTTTCTACGTTTCCACAGGACCCAAAAATAGGAAAGAATCACACACAAAAAGGCCCTTCCTTTTGTCTCCGAAAAACTGAGCCTTCGAAACCCACCGCAGGTGATGATTGTTGCGCATATCGTCATCCATATCCCACCATTTGGCTATTTCGCCCAACAGCTTCTTCGCAATATGACAATCAGCAAATATTTGATCCTCGAATTCGTCTTCCCTCTGTTAAAAGGAACACAAGGAGTTATTAAGACAAATCCCTCTTTTCATCTGATTTCGTTTTGTAGGAAGCATGTGATGCAGAATTCTCCACGCCATAATGTTGACTTTTATGGGCGCCCACTTATTCCTGTCGAAAGGTTCATAAGGGGGAGTCGACAGGCTAAAATCATCAAAAGCAAACCTGAGTGAGGACACAAAGAAGTTACATGAAGACTCGATAGCCCACTTGCAAGAACCTTCCTGATCGATCTAGAACCAAGCAGAGAGAGGGATATTAACTTTTTCAAAGATTTTATGGATCCTCAAAATATTGCCCTACACCGTTAGTTGAAGCAACAGGAGTGTTCTTTCCCAGCCCACCAAGATCCCCATGGATTGACTGTATCACCTTTTTCCATAATGTATCCTCCTCTTTGTAAAACCTCCAAATCCATTTGGCAAGAAGAGAGAGATTAAGTGCTTGAAGACTGCCCACGCCAAGACCCCCTTTTCTTTTAGCTGCTAATATCAAGTCCCATTTAATCCAAGCTATTTTACGCTCCCCATTCTTACTTCCCCAAAAGAATTTCATCCTTAATCCTTCTAGTTTTTCAAGAATTTTCTAAGGACATTTATATAGAGAAAAGAAATAAGAACCGAGACATCCAGGACAAACTTAATCAACGTAAGCCTCCCTCCGTAAGAGATGGATCGAGCTTTCCATGACGAGTGTTTTCTCCTGAATTTATCCACAAGTTTCTCCCAAAATTCAATTTTGTTCATTGAAGCACCCACCGGTACTCCTAGATACATAAACAGGAACGACCCAGCCTTGCAATGAATAAGACTGGCTATGAAATTGATCTCCTCATCGCTTGACCCGATCCCCATTAAAGAGCTTTTTTCCATATTAATTTTAAGACCTGAGGATAGGTGGAAACACCTTAAAATACGAATGAGATTGCATAAATTTGTGTAAGACCAGTCTCCAACGAAAATGACATCATCCGCATACTGAAGGTGAGAAACAACACGAACATTACGAGGAAGTTAATACCGTGAAAAATCCCTTTGCCACATGCCTCTTTCATAACAATATTCGGAGCCTCGGCTGCGATGATAAAATAAAGGGAGCGAGGGGATCCCCTTGTCAAACCCCAATCCCCATACCGAAATCCTTAGTAGGAGAGCCATTTATCAAAATCGAAATCAGGGAAGAAGAGATACATCCATGAATCCAACGACACCATTTAGCTCCAAAATTCATCTAGCTCATAAATTCTTCAAGAAAATCCCAGCGTAATGAGTCAAAGGCTTTGTTGAAGTCGATTTTGAGAATAAAAGATTTTCTCTTCGATTTTTTGGCCCACGCAATCGGTTCATTGATAATGAGAGGGCAATCTAAAATGATTCTATTCTCCATGAAAGAAGTTTGCTCAAAGCCAATAACCGAACCAATCACTTTTTTCAATCTGTTTACCAACAACTTAGCAATGATCTTATATAATCAATTAATTAGACTAATCGGTCTAAAATCATTAAGAGTGATAGGGAAATCAATGTCCAAAATAAGAGCCACGAAAGATGAGTTGCAACCATTATCGAAACGAGCCATGGCCTCAAATTGCTGAACCGCCAGAAACAGATCATCTTATATGAGATCCCAAAATTTCTTTAAGAACCCAAACGTAAACCGTTCGGGCACGGAGCTTTTTCGGAACCACGGCTCCAAACTGCCACCTTCAATTCATCCACTGTGAAAGGATCTTCCAGTTGAGAACTCTGCAAGTGCGAAAGGGTAAAAAAAGATTACTAAAAAAGGAAGTCCTAGATATTACAGGCCTCTAAAATTAACTAGCAAAAAACTTGAGTGGTTTAGCTTTGATAGAATTTGGATTTACAATCCAGTCACCATTAAGAGACAACCCGTGAATGAAGTTACCCCTACGATTGGCATTTATCATGCCATGAAAGAAGCGTGTATTCTCACCACCCTCTATAACCCATTTTAGACGGGCTTTGGCTCCGTTAGCCACGAGTTATACAGTTTGAAGTACGAGGGCCCAAAGTCTACATCCGAACCTTGAAATAAAACTGTACAATGATTTGAATATAACGGGGCAAGACCACAACAGATGAATTAACCCACGCCGAGAAAAAATTATCAGAAACAAGAAATCTGTCCAATTTACTGAGTTTGTCGCCGTCCTTACTGATGAGAGTAAATCTCCTACCTCCGTTTTTAATTTCAATTAGGCCAGATTCGTATATAAAATCATTAAATGTTCTCGCACCAAATAAGGAGAAGACAGACCCCAACCTTTCCTCCGGTGTTCTTACCTCGTTAAAGTCTCCGAAAACAGTCCATTTAACTAGAGGATGATTTCTCAGAATAAGCAGAACTTGCATCCATAGATCCTTTTTAGCTTTTTGATCTTGAGGAGCATATATGTTGATGAAGACACACAACTCCCTCCCCCACACCGATCCAATTTCCCCATATAGCGAGAAAATTAGGACCTTTACATCCCCATATTTCGAAAAACAGGAAGAGGCCCTAATTGATATCAAACCACCCGATCTGCCAGAAACATGAACGAAGTCAAAACAAAAAGGGTCTTCCCCCAAAGTTTGCTAAAAAATAAAATATGAGGGTCAGAAGAGAATGATTCCTGAATACCTATAAAATTAATTTTATTACCACCAATGAGGCCTCTGATCCATTTCTGTTTGAGATTTGAAGTTGTACCTCTTGCGTTGAAGGATAGTATCTTCATTTGGGAACCGCAGCATCCCTAGATTTTGTGATAATCGTGCGTAGGGCGTCCTCGCAACCCTCCATTTGAAAACCAACCAAATAACTGACCTCCATATTGTTTCTAATTTCCTCATAGGTTCGAGATAATTTCGAGTTGCCGCTGGTGGAGAATGAAACCTTATCTCTGCAAATCTTTCTATCCTGAGTCGCCGAGGGGAAAGACTTGTTAAGATCAATCGAAGTGTCTTGTAAACTCTTTGAGGCGGAGGCTTTTGAGCTAGAAGTATATGCGAGAGCCCTGCACCTCCGAATGTGTTTGATCATAGTTATTGGTTTCTGTTGGGAAGATGATCTCATTAGTTTAGATTTGATGAGACAAAGTTAAGTTTGTAAGATGTGTTCTACATATAACTTAAACAGAATTCTAAAGCTTAGTCCGACTGAACACTCATAGTGATTCAGACTGAGTATAAGCTGAGTGTAAGCTGTACATATGTTTGATCAGCTTAAGCTATATCTTAGTAAGATTATCAATGTGTTTGATAAGCTGTGTATGTCACCTAAGATATATATTAAGTATTCAGCTTGATAAGTTTCAAGTTGAGCGACTCAGCGTGGATACTGAGTCAGCTCAATAGAAGTTACTACATATGTTTTCGTTACTTCTCTGGACTTCTGAGGATGAGTTAAGAACTATACATGTTAGTCCATGTTTGTTTTCGAGAGTGTTCTCGAAGAACTCAGCTTGATGAGTTTCAAGCTGAGTAACTCAGCCTGACTAAGGAAGTCAGTTTAAAAGAATTTAAATGTGTTTTAAATTCTGTTTTTAACTCTCTATATCTATGGGAAGGATAAGAAGACGTCAGAATCAAGATTGAAGATTGAAGACTCAAGATAAGAAGATTCAAGATTTAAGATTCCGAGTTATCCGATAGTTAGTTAGCAAATTAGGATTAGTCCAGTTTGTTAGGAACCGTAGCAACAGGATTATAAATACTTATCTCCTGATAAGTTTTGAGGTACGACTATGACTACGACTACGACTCAAGAAAATGATTAAGTGTTGCAGAGCCAAAACCTCACCTCACCATATGTGTTACAAATCTTGATTACTGTTTGTCAGTTCAACGTGATCAAGAAACTCACAGATTGCCAAGTTGTTCGTGTGTTTGAATAATCACATTAGTTGTGATATTGGTAAGTTATCAATCTGTGTAAATCTTATTTAGAGAGTCGTCAGTATCTATAATCATAAGTTGATTATAGATAGCTAAGTTTGAGAGATTGAGAGATTTATATTAGGTGGTTATATATCAAGAGGTGCTTACTTGATAGTTAGTGTAATCATCTTCTTATTCAAAGCATTGTAATCATCTTCTTTATAAAAGCATTCAATTGATTGTGGTTTGATTGACTGTGTGTGACACTTTTATTTAATTTGTTCAATTTCCGCAGAAAGTGTATTCAACCCCCCTTCTACACACCTGTTGCTTGTTGTTATTCTCATACAAGGGACCAACAACTGGTATCAGAGCAGGCTGAACGATTTCATAAGTTGAAAGTTCAAGATTCTGAGAAAGTTTAAAATGTCTGCAAGCAACATTTCTTCAAACTTTCCACAGATGTCAGCCAAAGGCTGTCCCATATTTGATGGATCTGACTATCCTATGTGGAAGTTCAGAGCCATGCTATTCCTCAAGTCCATTGACAACCGTATGTCGGATGTTGAAACAAAAGGACCCATCATCCCCAAGATTCCTGCTACTGTCAGTGATACGTCTCCTGGCAGAATTGAAAAGGATACAAGAAAGCCTATTGCATCTTGGACTGATGAAGATTGGAAACTCTTCAATCTGTATGATAAGGCTAAAAGTGTTCTAGCAAATGCCCTGACTAATGAAATCTTGCGTACTGTGACTGGGTGTCAATCTGCAAAAGATATATGGGATACACTGAGTGTTACCTATGAGGGCAAAGATCTGGTCAAGCAGCAGAAGAAGAATCATTTGAATAGATCCTACGAAAACTTCTTCTCAAAGAAGAATGAAACCTTGTCTGATTTGTTCACAAGGTTTCACTGCTTGATAAATGACCTACTAAATGTGGGTGTAAAGAAAGATGAAGCTGAGCTCGTGCTGAAATTTCTGGATGTGTTACCAGAAAGGTTTAATGATGTAACTACAGCATTAAGGGCTGGAGGAACACTGCATGTGTACAACCTACAGTCTATATATAGGTTCTTGCTTAATCATGAACAGATCACTGAACACAATAGAACTTCTCAACAACAACTCAAGGAGTCTTTGGATAAAACTGAAGTTGCATTGGTTGCACAGAAAAAGAAGAAAAGTTCCAAGACACTGGTTGTTGAATCTGAGACTAAGTTAGAATCTCAAGCTGACCACTCAGACTCAAACTCAGGTGATACTGATGATGTTCAAAATATCACTGAGCAAATGGCAATGCTAGCCAGACGTTTGAGAAGAGCTCAAAGGGGAAGAGGAAGATCTGACAGGGGCAAAGGGAAGAGTTCTTTTTATCCCAAGAATGTTGTGTGCTTCAACTGTCAGAAGAAGGGACACATTGCTGCTGAGTGTAGATCAAAGAAGGTGGAATCAACATCAGTTGTTGATAAGAATGCTTATAGAGCTGATAAGTACAAGAAGAAATATACTCAGCTCAAGAAAGGAAAGCCAGAAGACAAACCCAGTGCAAAAGGGTTATATGCTAAAACCTGGGATACAGAATCATCCACCTCAGATGACGATGTATGTCTTATGGCTCAAGAAGATGAAGAGTTAGAATTAGATGAGGTTGATTATGGTCAGTCCGAATCAATCTTTGAAGCTGACATGAAGGAAGCTGAGGAAAACAGCAAGCTCAGTGATTGGGATCCTGCTTCCATGTATAAGGTCAGTAATTTCTACTCTTACACTGATGAAGAAAAGGGTCTTGCTTTTGATTATCTACTGAATGATTTCAAGACCAGCCTTAAGTCTCAAAATGACCTCAAAGCTGAGATAGCTAAACTGAAAGATGAGATTAAGGAAAATCAATCTCTCATTGATAATGGTAAGAAAGCACAATGTGATCTTGAATGTCAAAGACACATTAACAAACTTCTAAGTGAAGAACTTCAGGAAGCTAAAGGCAAAGCTGGCCAGCTACAAAAGGTCACTGAGTCTTGGTGTAAGTCATCAATGCTTGCTGAAAAGTGCATAAACCAACAAATACCTAAACAGATAAAGGTTGTACTTGGAGGTGACTACCACACAACAGCTTATGTAGCTGATGATGAGATAGCAAGTACAGACTCTGAGGAGGATAGACAATTGATTAAGTATCAGAAGTCAGCCTCAGAGAAGAAACATGATCAAAACCTTATATACAATAAGTTTGTAAAGGCTAAAGATCATGGAAATGAGTGCTCAACATCCAAACAGCATGGTAAGTCTGTGCTGGACAGATTAGACACTCAGCTTATTCAAAGAACTTCAGTCATAGAAAGGCTAAATCCAAATCCTTTCAAAAGACAAAATTCTCTATCTGGCTCGGAGAGAAGTTACAAGAATAGGAAGACCACTGTAATTTAGAGGTCAAATCACAACAATGGTAAGTCCAAAGTTGTAGATCTTGGTAATTCCAAGAAGATCAACAGTGGTAAGTCCAAACCTATTGAAACTGGTGACTCCAGTCACCATGGCAAAGGTAAGTCCAAAGTCATGGAGAAGAAGGTTGTTAGTCAAACTTCTAAGGATAACAAACAAAGATCTGACAAAGGTAAGTCCAAAGTCAGTGATCATCAAGTGAATCAACTTGCAAAGAAAGTTGAAAAGTTATCCACCACTTACAATCCTAAGACTGAGAGTAAGTTCTCACAAGGATTGTTAGACTCTCTACATCCTGTAATCATTGGAAGAAGGAGATGCTATAAGTGAAAAAGTAGAGGTCATGAGGCTAAGGACTGTGATGCATAAATCTCAAGGCCTGAACAAGAACAAGCTGATCAGCTTACACAGGACTCAGCACCTGCTCAAGCTGACCAGTCAGTTCAACCAGATGAAGATGCTAAGTGCTCCTCATCTGAACCCACCAAGAAGTGGTTTCCCAAACAAAACTAATGTGTTTAGTTTTCATATCATGTGCAGGGTTCAAGTAAATGATACTTGGATAGTGGATGCTCAAGGCACATGACTGGGTGAAAAGGACTTCTTAGTGATTTCCATGAAGATGAAGGTCCTAAAGTAACATTTGGTGACAACTCCCATGGAAGAACTAAAGGCTATGGGAAGATGCAAGCTGGCAAGATTACTTTCCAGAGGGTTGCATATGTCAAAGGCCTCAAACACAACCTGATTAGTATCAGTCAATTGTGTAATGAAGACAATATAGTTACTTTTAGGAAGAAAGCAGGAACAATATATAATGCTAAGGGATAGCCTATATTAATAGCTAAAAGAGAAAGAGATGTGTATCTACTTGATCTTAATTCTGCCGATCCCTATAATGAAACCTGCTTATATTCCCGATCTGTTCCTAAGCTGAGTTGGTTGTGGCATAAACATTTATCTCATTTAAACTTCAAATATATAAATATGCTATCCAATAAAGAGTTAGTCTCTGGATTACCAAAGATCACATTTGTCAAAGACAAATTGTGCTCAGCTTATGAACAAGGGAAGCATCATAAAGGGTCCTTTAAATCAAAGCAAAATTATTCAATAACAGACCCACTGCATATGTTGTATATGGATTTGTTTGGACCCATATGTACTCCAAGCCTAAGTGGCAAGAAGTACACACTGGTGATAGTAGATGAGTTCTCACGATTCACCTGGGTAGTATTCCTTAAAGCCAAGAGTGAGGCTGCCCTGGAGGTAATAAGTTTTATCAAACAGGAGGAGTTGCAGAAAGGTTTGTCTGTAAAGCAACTCAGAAGTGATCATGAGACTGAGTTCAGGAACTCAACCCTTGAAAGCTTCTGTGAGAAAAAGGGAATATTACAAAATTTCTCATCTGTCAAAACTCCACAACAAAATGGGGTTGCTAAAAGGAGAAATAGAACCTTGATTGAGGCTGCTAGAACAATGTTATGTGAGGCAGGATTGAAACTCTATTTCTGGGATGAAGCTGTTAGTACAGCCTGTTATACTCAGAATAGGTCAATCATTGTCAAAAGACGTGGAAAGACTTCGTATGAAATGTACAAGTCTAGAAAGCCCAATATAGGTTATTTCCATATCTTTGGTTCAAAATGCTATGTGCTGAATCAAAGAGATCAGCTTCATAAGTTGGAACCCAAAGCTGATCCTGGAATATTCGTTGGTTATTACTCAATCTCCAAGTCTTATAGAATATATAATACAAGGAGAAAGCCCATAGAAGAATCAATTCATGTCTCTTTTGATGAAGACTGTTTTGATCAAGCTGATAAGAGTCAAGTTGACTTGGTCAGTCTGAGTGAGCTTGAAAGGCCTAAGGAAATCAACTTATCAAATCCTATGTATGTCGTAGGAGATGATAGTGATGGTGATGTGTGTTCATCAAAGAAATCATCATAAACTCCAACGGATTCTCAAGCTGAGAAAAATGATGAGTTCATCAACCCCTTTGGAGCTGAAGTCACTCAGACTGAGAATCTCAGTGATCATCAGTTTGTTGACAATGCTGCTGTTGAAACTGAGGATGTGTGTTCACCTCAGAGTTCTCAACATCACTCAGATTCAGAACCAGACTCTCCAACTACAACATTTAAATTCCTCAAAGATCATCCTCAAGATCAAATCATTAGAAATGTCCAAAAAAGAGTTATGACCAGATCTAAGGCTACAGCTAACTATGCTGCTCACTTTGGTTTCCTATCTCAAATTGAACAAAAGAAGACTGAGGAAACCTTAGAGGATGAGGATTGGATTGATGCTATGCAAGAGGAACTGAATGAATTTGAGAGAAACAAAGTCTGGAAACTTGTCCCTGCCCCCAAAAAATCATTCTATTATAGGCACTAAGTGGGTCTATAGAAATAAAATGGACAAGGATGGAGTGATAGTTAGGAACAAAGCCAGGCTGGTAGCACAAGGGTATAAGCAAGAGGAAGGAATTGATTATGATGAGACATTTGCCCCTGTTTCTAGAATTGAGGCCATAAGGCTGTTCCTAGCCTATGCAGCATATAAAGACTTCAAAGTCTATCAGATGGATGTGAAGAGTGCCTTCATTAATGGAAAACTTCAGGAGGAAGTCTATGTGAAACAACCTCCTGGCTTTGTAAGTTCAAAGTTTCCACATCATGTCTATAAGTTGGACAAGGCTTTGTATGGTCTTAAACAAGCTCCAAGAGCTTGGTATGATACTCTGTCCACTTATCTACTATCAATGGATTTCACCAGAGGTAGTATAGATAAGACACTCTTTATTAAAAGGAGTAAAGGACAGGTGATTCTTGTACAAATCTATGTGGATGACATTATCTTTGGTTCTACCAATGAATCTCTGTGTGAGTGGTTTTCTAAAATAATGTCACAAAAGTACAAGATAAGTATGATGGGTGAGATGACATACTTCCTAGGCTTACAAATTCAACAAAAGCCTGATGAAATATTCATCAATCAAAGCAAATATGTTCTTGATTTGATAAAGAAATATGGTTTTGATTCAAGTTCAACCATGAAAACACCCATGTCACCAGCTGTCAAGCCTAGTAAAGACTCAGATGGTAAGTCTGTGTGTCAGTCTACCTATAGAGGAATGATAGGTTCATTGCTCTATTTGACAGCTAGTAGACCTGATATCATGTTTGTAACATGTGTTTGTGTAAGATATCAGGCAGATCCTAAAGAATCACATCTTCAAGCTGTGAAAAGGATTTTTAGGTACCTTAAAGGTACACCAAATCTAGGTCTTTTGTATCCAAAGGACTCTGGATTTGAGTTAGTTGGTTTTTCAGATGCTGACTATGCTGGGTGCAAGTTAGACATAAAATCAAGTACTGGAGGATTTCAAATGCTTGGAGGGAAGTTAGTCAGCTGGACTAGTAAGAAACAGAACTCAATGGCTACTTCAACTGCTGAAGCTGAATATGTTGCAGCAGGAAGCTGTTGTGCTCAAATCCTATGGATGCAGCATCAGTTTCAAGACTTTGGCATAAGTTTCAAGAAAACTCCTATATTCTGTGATAACCAAAGTGCAATAGCCATCACTTATAATCCAGTCTTCCACTCAAGAACCAAGCACATTGAAATTCGACATCACTTCATCAAGTACATCGTGGAAAAAGGCAAAGTAGAAATTAAATTTATTTCCACTGATGACCAATTAGCAGATATTTTCACTAAACCCCTTGATGAAAAGAGGTTTGTGTATCTGCTAAGTGAATTGGGTATGCTCAACCCCTAGCTAAGTGTCTAGAATCTGAGTTTTTTTCAGTTTGACAAAGACTAAGTGTCTTAAGCTGAGTGCACAGTTTATAAATAAGTTTTCATAAATTGTATAACAAGTCAAGCTGAATGATGAGTTCACACGTTTGGTGAGTTCCAAACATACTTTAACTACTTAGTGTAGTTCTTATATAGTTTGAGTGAGTCTCAAACATAAATGACTAAGTGTCATTGAGTCTGAGCTATGTGCTTAACTCAAACTATGTGATTGGTTCACACGTTTGGTAAGTTCCAAACATATTTTAACTACTTAGTATAGCTAAATTACATGTTTAAGTCAGTCTTAAACAGACATGACTGAGTGTCATTAAGCCTGAGCTGTGTGCTCTACTCAAGTTGAGTACTAATCTCAAGCTGAGTGCTCATCTCAAGCTGAGTACTCAACTCAAGCTGAGTGCTTGAATCAAGCTGAATGCTTGACATAAACTGAGTAATCAGTTTACTCAGACTTGGTGTGTCCAAAACCATGTTTTAATTACTAAGTGTTATTGATTCATGTGCTTTTGCGTATTTGAGTAAGTCTCAAATCGCGTATTATACTAATTTGGTATTGGTGTAATACAACAGTGTTAATAGTATTTGTGTAGGTCACAAATATTATTTTACAATTGTATCCGTTGGAAGATGATGTGTTTCTACCTTCTTACTGTTACATCAAGCCGTAATTTTTCCGGCGTACCGGATAAAAAGGGTTTCCAACGGTAATTTTTCTCTCTCCTACGAAAGGTATATATAACGACCTTACCTTTATTTTAGAGGTTTACGCTTAAACTTCTCATCTCTAAACCTCTCATCTGCTTGTATACCTTTCAACAAATTTGCTAAGTGTAATTCTCTGTTCCATCGAGTTCGAAACCCTACCTCGCTCAGTGCGACGCTCATTGCTCAGTGCAACGAAATCAGTTACTCAGTGTAATCTGAAATTTCAACGATGGAAGGAACCATTCTCATTCTGGGTGATCGAATGGTCAGGGGTGTTGCGTTCAAAAACAATGTATTACCGCTGATCAAAACCAACAATCAGCGTGCCTGTCTTGCTATTCCTCCGAGGAAACAGGACAGAGGATATGAAATATGGGTCGCCTACATTCGGAAATTCCCTTTAGCATTTGCCCTCACGGGAGCACCTGGTAACATCACTCCACAGCACCTTTTGGAGTTCTGGTACACATGCACCTTCAACCAGAACAGAGGAGAGATCACGGTTCAACGGCTAAGGGATGTTCTTCAACTCCCTGTTCAAGATATGTTCGAGCCCACCGTGACTAGACAAGTGGCTAGGTCAGTTCTACCTCAGATGGGTCACCCTCAAACTGAAGGGGTGATTAAGAAGGCCACTTTCCCAACCAGTTGGGGCTTCATGGTTTCAACAATGGTACGTTCACTGGGGACTAAAGTTGGTGGCTTGGACCAAGTTAACGAGTTCGAAATGCAGCTGTTGTACAACATGTTCTTCGATAGATGTATAGACTATGCACAGCTCATCTTCAATGAGCTCAAAGTCCAAGTAATGAAAACCACCAGGGACCTCCATGTGCCATTCATTAGGTACTTGTCCTTGGTGATTCAAGCTGAGTTGGGAGATCTCTATGAAGCTGGATGGGATGTGTTCCCTACCCTAACACTCAGCCCCAAGATGTTTAACAATGACATCTTCCCTGAGCAAGAGGGTCTGAGTGGTCCAATGCTCTTGGTGGCAGAAGGAGTTTCATCTGCAAGTGGAGATGAGGGATCATCTCAAGGGGGAGCTTCCCAAGCTGACACGGAGGTTCAAGCTGAGCACTCTGCTCAAGCTAAACCAGCAACCATTAAAGCTGCTTCTGGTAAGACCTCTCCACTTTCTCTTTCTTCTCACTATTCTCCATCCGTTTTTGGAGATAAGGCTGTGGTAAGCCCAACCCAGTCTAACCCATCTCCTCCACCTTCATTCCATTTACAATCCCACTCTGAAGCTACCCCTAGTATGCCCACTGCTGCTAGAGAAAATATCCGAACCTACACACGTAAAACTGCCATAGGTGGTGCCACTCCTAAAGGCATCACTGGAGCTGAGATCACATTGATCCCTCCACCGGCAGGAGTTGAGGGGGAGACGCCTTCTCTTAAGGTGTCAACCTCGAGGCTCATTACAACCCAACAGCCTAACCCGGGTGTGGTGTCTACTCAGCCCACACTCTTCAGTGCCATGGGAGAGCCCACTAATGTGCTTAAGCAGACACACTTTGGTAACATTGAATACATGACCAATCCCCAGGGTCAATCACCCCCCTCTAAACCAATAAGCCAACCACCAACTCATACACTTCACGTTTTGAGCCCCATTACTTCTCTTCACTTCTCACACCCTATCGCACGTCCTGTCAATGTTTCATCTTCAAACCGAGGTGATTCACAGGGTCCAGACTCTGGTGCAAATGAATTTGAAGGTAAACACCAACCTTTGGATGATGCACTCAAATTCCAACCTTCTCAGGCTGACTTAGATGACTTGATGCATTTCTTTAAAAGTCAGTTTGACAAATTGCATATCAAAAGAAAGCAAACAAAGAAGGATATGCTGATGATTATCGATAATCTAGATGAGGAGGTGCTGAATTTGAAATCTGCAATTGCTGCACTACAAACACAAAAGACTTTGACTCCTATTGATGATGACAAAAAGAGGGAGAAGGTTCAAGAAGCTGAAGCTGAGTCAGTCAAAGCTGAAGCTCTACTACTGTTGGCAGAGGGAGCAGATCAGATTGAGGGAGAGAGAGAAATATAAAAAGAAGATGAGCTGACTGAAAAAGCAAAAGGAAAGAGACCAGTTGTGGTCAGCTCACAAGAATCTGAACCCCCTCAACAGAAAAGAAGAAAAAAGTGATTCTAAGTGAATCATCAGCCTCAGATGAATACTCTGCGGATAAAATGACATTACAAAAGAGAGCTTCACTGATGGCAGTTAGAAGATTAGAACAAGAGGAAGCTGACCAGCTTGGGATATCAATAAATGAATTAAAAAGAAGACAAATGGATGTTCAAGCTGTGTTAGCAGAGGAGAAAGAGAGAAGAGAAAGAGCTTGGGCTGAACAGATCAAGAAGCAGAATGAAGAGCGTTCTAGACTCAGACTGCCAATCGTGCCCAAGGAGGAAGAAGTAGAGGAGCTTCCTGTCCAGAGTCAACCTGAAGGGGAAGACATAACTCATTGTTATACAAGGACCTACTTCTCCACTCAAATAAATACACTAAGGTTGAGTTCAGTTCAAGGGATTATCATTCTAGAGTTTGTCTTAAGGAATGGTGAAACTTCCTCTCTGAAGTTGAGTTAACTGCATAAACTGGGATATGAAGAATGGAAGCAAGTAGCTATACTTATCAAGCGGATGGAAAAGTCCTCTGCCAGAAATCAAGTTAAAGATGAGCTACTAAGGCTACTTACGAGAGCTGATTTGTTGAAACTCATACCCAGGTCTGAGATAGCTACCCTACTATCTTCTTTTCATAAAGTTGGAAAGAAGAAGCAAACAAAGCCAGCTGGACTAGAAAATCTAGATACATACAGTCTTGTTCTCCCTGAAGGCTTGAAGTTTAAATAAAACACTTATGTGGAAGAGCCTGAGAAAGGATTCATGTACCTGGGTAGAAACGGTGAACAATGCTTTCAGTTTGATGCGAGTATTTACACATGTGGGGTATCTCAAGTGTTTGCTCTAAGACAAATTGTAGAAAAGACTGAACAAACTGCAAAGTTCAGATACAGAATAAACAGATCTCAAAAGGATCAGCTTCAACACTTTACCTAATCTGCAAGAAATCCTTGAAGAAATCAACAAGGAAATCAAAGAGTTTGAAGAGCTGCATCCTCAATAGATTAGTTCTATTGTAAATATTAGATTAGTTCTAATATTTTTGTAAGCACTTAGTGTGCATGATCTAAGTGATCAATCATTTTGTATTATGATATGTTCAATTAATACAAGTATAAGTTTGATATGTTCAACTGTATTGTGATGTGTTCATATTTATAAGTCTGATAAGTTCAGCTTAACTGAATAAACGATAAGTTCTTATTCATTGATAAGTTTGGTTGGTGTGTTCAATTAAATGTTGGTTTGTTCGACATATAATTGATAAGTTCAATTAAAATTGATATGTTCAATCAATATTTGATTAGTTCAGATATAAAAATCTTAATAAGTTTAAGATTTAAAACATAATTCTGTTAAACAAACTTATTAACTATTTGATGGTTTTGTCATCATCAAATAGGGGGAGTTTGTTGGGAAGATGATCTCATTAGTTTAGATTTGATGAGACAAAGTTAAGTTTGTAAGATGTGTTCTACATATGACTTAAACAGAATTCTAAAGCTTAGTCAAACTGAACACTCATAGTGATTCAGACTGAGTATAAGCTGAGTGTAAGCTGTACATATGTTTGATCAGCTTAAGCTATATCTTAGTAAGATTATCAATGTGTTTGATAAGCTGTGTATGTCACCTAAGATATATATTGAGTATTCAGCTTGATAAGTTTCAAGCTGAGCGACTCAACGTTGATTGATATCCGACGTTAGCGTTGTTTTTTCCCTCCTTGGCACGTTCATATTTCGCAATGTTGATTGATATCCTCCTTCCATCAAAGTTAGCATTCGTCATCTTATCCAGCAACATAGAGATGTTTGAAACCCCTAAGATTCCTGAGAAACCAAACTTTCCTCCTTGCCTGTTTCGTATCCGTGCTATCTAAACTTTTACCACATTTCCAACCCCAATAAATCTTTTCAAAAGATCTGCTTCACTAATCCCATCAGGAATATTTGTTACGTAGATGTTAAGCGCCTTGTTAGTAATAGTGTCCACGCTTCTTCTTTCATTCCAATTTCTTCTCTCACTCCAGTGTCTTCTCTCCATTTGCTAAAAAAAGGTGCAACGCCAGGACTTCCCACGGGGTCACCCAAAAATTTATAAGATCTTGTTTCGAGCCATTTTCTTTGGAGAACAACGCGAAGACGAAGACGAAGACGAAGGCCTGAATCGTACGAGAGAATGTGAGAATGTTGCTCTTCTCTTCCCACCCCTAATTTTAACTATGGCACACACTTTTCTTTAGTAAATTAAAGGCTTCTATTAATACAAACTTCACACAAGAAGACATTTGACATGATGACATACTTTCATCAAGAACCTAACTTACTATTTACATTATTACAGGCTAGTAATAATTTGGAGACATGCCTAAACCTATATTATCTTATCTACTATTACATATTTAAGACACCATTATTACATTAAATACATCATTACTTTACTTTTACCATAGTACTTTTACTTACCAATTAT
Organism: Pulicaria dysenterica; assembly: GCA_947179395.2. Classification (NCBI taxonomy): domain Eukaryota; kingdom Viridiplantae; phylum Streptophyta; class Magnoliopsida; order Asterales; family Asteraceae; genus Pulicaria; species Pulicaria dysenterica. The sequence goes on along the minus strand of OX359294.1, from coordinate 47,417,700 downwards.
AAAGAATATTTTCATTATTAAAACTTTAATTATTGCATTTTCTCTCCTATCCGGCGGATCCATGTTATGAGAGTGGGGGAAAGGCCCCCGATAGCCTATAAATTTTTGTTAGTACTTATATGGGTTTAGATTTTTATGCCCCCTCCAATATAATCTCAAGGCCGCTATTAAGAAAAAAACAATTTACCTAATACATAAATTCATCTCATGTGCAGTTTTGAAACTCTCAATCGACAAAAAGCTTTGAACAACCGAACAAAAGAACAATTCTCGTCTCTTGAAACCTTCAAGGACAGCCATTCAACATCCCCTCTACAGTTCACAGTCGCAAATCTGCGAAAGCAAACGCAGCAGATAGCCGCAATCACCAAAACCCTTGATTGAACGGAAGTCACTATCTATTTGTTTCTCCATATACATATATATATATATATATATATATATATATATATATATATATATATATATAGCCTTTCAAATATATATATATATATATATATATATATATATATATAAATATATATCAAATGCAGCTCTCAGACTGAACGCCCCTCCATTTTGTGAACTAACCATTTCTATTTGTGATTTAAGAACTATGATTAGTGAGGTTAGATAAGAGTGGGAGGTTAACTATTTTCTACTTTTCATTTGTGCTTTCTGAGGTTAGATAAGGAGATATTTGTGATGTGCTTTGTGAGGTTAGCTAAGGAGACTTAGGAGAGCCACAAGATCCTACTCCATTTAGGCTTATGTAATTATATATTTACATTTTATTTATTAGGATTAGTGATTAATGTTAACTATGGTATATGTTGGGTATATATTTATCTAATTTTTTTTATACTACACTCTATTGACTACTTAGAATATAGCCTCCCGGTATCTCAAGTTTCTGGATCCACCACTGATCGGAAAGTGTTTTGATTTAGTACGTAGAAATCAAATTTCCTGCCAGGTTCCAACACATAAAGATGTTTGAAACACCTAAGAATCTTGTGAAACCAAACTTTCCTCCTTGCCTGTTTCTTTTCCGTGCTATGTAAACGTCTACCTCCATTCCAATTCCAATATATCTTTTCCAAATATCTGCTTCAGTAATCCCATAAGGAATGTTTGTTACAAAGATGTTCAGAGCCTTGTTAGTAAGTAGTAACAGTGTCGAGGTTTCTTCTTTAGTTCCAATTTCTTCTCTCACTCCAGCGTCTTCTCTCCATTTATTAAAAAAGTGGTGCAACACCAGGACTTTCCAGGGGGGTCACGCAAAAATTTATAAAATCTTGTTTCGAGCCATTACCTTTAGAGAACAATGCGAAGACGAAGACGAAGGCCTGAATCGTACGAGAGAAGGTTGCACTTCTCTTCCCGCCCCTAATTTTAACTACAGCGCTCACTTTTCTTTAGTAAATTAAAGGCTTTTATTAATACAAGAACTTCACACAGGAAGAAACTTTATATGATGACATACTTTCATCATGAACCAAACTTACAATTTACATTATTACAGGCTAGTAATAATTTGGAGACATGCCTAAACCTACATTATCTTATCTACTATTACACATTTAAGACACCATTATTACATCAATTACATTATTACTTTACTTTTCTCCTGGTACTTTTACTAACACTATAAAGAATCTTTTCATTATTAATACTTTATTATTGCATTTTCTCTCCAATCCGGCGGATCCATGTTATGAGAAGTGGGGGAAAGGCCCCCGATAGCCTATAAATTGTTGTTAGTACTTATATGGGCTTAGATTTTTATGCCCCCTCCAATATAATCTAAAGGCCCCTATTAAGAAATAAACGATTGACCTAATACATAAATCATCTCATGTGCAGTTTTGAAACCCCTAAGGATCCTGCGAAACCAAACTTTACTCCTTGCCTGTTTCTTTTCCGTGCTATCTAAACGTCCACCACCTTTCCAACTCCAATAAATCTTTTCAGAAGATCTGATTCAGTAATTATATTAGGAATATCTGTTACATAGATGTCGAGCGCCTTGTCAGTAATAGTGTCCACGCTTCTTCTTTCGTTCCAATTTCTTCTCTCACTCTGGTGTCTTCTCTCTATTTGCTAAAAAAGAGGTGCACCACTAGGACTTCCCAGGGATCACCCAAAAATTTATAAGTTCTTGTTTCGAGCCATTTCCTTTGGGGAACAACGCGAAGACGAAGACGAAGACGACATCCTGGATTATACGAGAGAATGTTGCTCTTCTCTTCCCGCCCCTAATTTTAACTATGGCGCTCACTTTTCTTTAGTAAAAAAAGCCTTCTATTAATACAAACTTCACACAAGAAGACACTTGACTTTATGAAATACTTTCATCATGAACCTAAGTTACTATCTACATTATTACAGGCTAGTAATAATTTGGAGACATGCCTAAACCTATATTATCTTATCTACTATTACACATTTAAGACACCATTATTACATCAAATACATTATTACTTTACTTTTACCATAGTACTTTTACTTACCAACTATAAAGAATCTTTTTATTATTAAAACTTTAATTATTGCATTTTCTCTCCTATCCGACGGATCCATGTTATGAGAAGTGAGGGAAAGGCCCCCGATAGCCTAGAAATTTTTGTTAGTACTTATATGGGCTTAAATTTTTATACCCCCTCCAATATAATCTCAAGGTTACTATTAAGATATAAAACAATTTACCTAATACATAAATTCATCTCATGTGCAGTTTTGAAACTCTCAATCGACAAAAAACTTTAAAAAACCGAACAAAAGAACAATTCTCGACTCTTGAAACCCTCAAGGACAGCCATTCAACATCCCCTGTACAATCCACAGTCGCAAATCTGCGGAAGCAAACGCAACAGGTAGCCGCACTCACCAAAACCCTTGATTAAACGGCAACCCCTCCATTTTTTAAGTCATTGTCTCTTTGTTTCTTGATATATATATATATATATATATATATATATATATATATATATATATATATATATATATATATAGGGTTAGGTTCAATAGAAACCCCCCCTTAAACAAAAACCTCAAAGTCCCAATCTCAGCCACTCATCAAAAAGGGCAAGATGGGAAATTAAAATTTTGATCAAAAAAGTCATGCATGCTCCAGCCTTCATAAAAAACCTATTTTTTTTATTTTTTTTATTTTTTTTACCTCTCAAATCTTTAAATGACCATAACTATTTCAATTTTTTGAATTTGAGCAAAAAAATTATACCAATCTTCTCATTTTTTAATCCTCTTTCAAACGAGACCACTCTTCCTATATTTCTTGAAAAAAAAATCGACGAAAAATGACGAAAATGATTAAAATGACGAAATTAATCACTTTCGTCACCTGCTGTTATATCACATAATAGCAGGTCCCGAAAATGATAAATTTTGTCATTTTCATCATTTTGGTCACCTGCTGTTATATCACATAATAGCAGGTCCCGAAAATGATAAATTTGGTATAAGGGCACGAAAATGATTAAAAATGACGAAATTTATCATTTTCGGCTGCCCCTTATATATCACGTAACAGCAGGTGACGAAAATGATGAATTTTCGTCATTTTCATCATTTTCGTGTCCCCTTCTATATCACTTAAACAGCAGGTCCCGAAAATGATAAAAATGACGAAATTTATCATTTTCGTGCCCCTTGTATATCATCTAACAGCAGGTGACGAAAATGATAAAATTTCGTCATTTTCATCATTTTCGTGTCCCTCTTATATATTACTTAAACAACAGGTCCTGAAAATAATGAAAATAACGAAATTTATCATTTTCGGCTGCCCCTTCTATATAACTTAACATCAAGTGACGAAAATGATAAAATTCGTCATTTTCATCATTTTCGTGTCCCCTTATATATGACTTAAACATTAGGTCCCGAAAATGATAAAAATTTCGTCATTTTAATCATTTTCGTGTCCCCTTATATATCATGTAACAGCAGGTGACGAAAATGATGAAAATGACAAAATTTATCATTTTCGGGACCTGCTATTATGTGATATAACAGCAGGTGACGAAAATGATAAATTTCGTAATTTTAATCATTTTCGTGTCCCCCCTTATATATCACTTAAACAGTAGGTCCAGAAAATGATGAAAATGACGAAATTTATCATTTTCGTGCCCCTTGTATATCATCTAACAGCAGGTGACGAAAATGATAAAATTTCGTCATTTTCATCATTTTCGTGTCCCCCTTATATATTACTTAAACAACAGGTCCTGAAAATGATGAAAATAACGCAATTTATCATTTTCGGCTGCCCCTTCTATATAACTTAACATCAGGTGACGAAAATGATAAAATTCGTCATTTTCATCATTTTCGTGTCCCCTTGTATGTGATTTAAAACATCAGGTCTCGAAAATGATAAAAAAAATCGTCATTTTAATCATTTTCGTGTCCCCTTATATATCATGTAACAGCAGGTGACGAAAATGATGAAAATTACAAAATTTATCATTTTCGGAACCTGCTATTATGTGATATAACAGCAGGTGACGAAAATGATTAATTTGGTCATTTTTGTCATTTTTCGTCGAATTTTTTTCCAAAAATATAGGAAGAGTGGTCTCGTTTGAAAGAGGATTAAAAAATGAGAAGATTGGTATAATGTTTTTGCTCAAATTCAAAAAATTGAAATAGTTATGGTCATTTAAAGATCTAAGGGGTAAAAAAAATAAAAAAAGGGGGGGGGGGGGGGGGGGCTTTGACCATAATACCCTTCCTTCTAAAATTAAATCTTATAATTGTTTACTTATTTACAATAATGTAATTATAGATTTGAACCATTGATTTGATCGATCTAACGGCCAGTAATGAGACCTTCGGGACTTTATTTAAAGGGGGTGTCTTTATTGATCCAATTTCTATATATATATATATATATCAAATGCAACTCTCAGATTGAACATCCCTCCAGTTTGTGAAGTAACCATTTTCTATTTGTGATTTAAGAACTGTGATTAGTGAGGTTAGATAAAAGGGGAAAACTCTATAACATAGTAACCAACTTTCCATTTTGTTCTACTAAAATCACTCAAACTTTTTTTGTATACCAAAAACCACTCAACTTTCAATTTTGTTTTACTCCTATGTAATTAACTTGCTATAGCAAGTTACCAAGTCATCTTATATATTTTTTATTTAAATAACTATTAAATAATACTTGATTATTAAATAATACTATTAATTTTTAAACAAAATTGAGTTCCCCAGATCATCTCTGACCTTTTCCTCAGAGATATCGACTTCCTCTTCTCTTCTGCCGTAGTGCCGTAGCTTCCCCAACCAGCTAGCAGTTTAATACCATCCAACCAAATATCTATATGCCTAATCCATGATCCAACCAATAATACTTCTAATAATTCTATTATAAAACAAAATGCAGATTAGCCATTCATTGATGTTTAAATTACCGATCGACTATTTGCTTTTCTAAAGTAACTGTTTTAAATGGGATATATAGTTTTGAAATAATAAAAAGCTAGTTTTTGTATTCATATAATATAAAAGGTTTCAATATTAAGGTTATATATAAGGATTTCATATTAAGGTTATATATAAGGATTTAATGAAAAAGTTTTTGTGTCGATTAAGCTACAGCGGAAGAGAAGAAGTGTCGAATGGTTAGTGTTGGGAAAACTCGATTTATTTTATAAAACTAATAGTATTATTTAAAAATTAAGTAATATTTAATTATTTAGTATTATTTAGTAGTTATATAAATAAAGAATATTAAAGATGACTTGGTAACTTGCTATAGCAAGTTAATTACATAGGATTGGAACAAAATTGAAAGTTGAGTGGTTTTTTGTATATACAAAAAGTTTGAGTGACTTTAATTGAACAAAATAGAAAATTGGTTAGATAAAAGTGGTAGGATAACTATTTTCTACTTTTCAATTCTGTTTTCTGAGGTTAGATAAGGAGATATTTGTGATGTGTTTTGTGAGGTTGCTAAGGAGACTTAGGAGAGCCACAAGATCCTACTCCATTTAGGCTTATGTAATTATATATTTACATTCTATTTATTAGGATTAGTAATTAATGTTAACTCAGGTATATGTTTATCTAATTTTTTTTATACTGCACTCTATTGACTGCTTAGAATATATAATCCTGGTATCCCAAGTTTCAGGATCCACCACTAATCGGAAAGTGTTTTGATTTAGTACGTAGATATCAAATTTACCAATTGGTTCCACCACATAGAGATGTTTGAAACCCCTAAGAATCTTGTGAAACCAAACTTACCTCCTTGCCTGTTTCTTTTTCGTGCTATGTAAACGTCCACCACCTTTTCAACTATAATAAATCTTTTCCAAAGATCTGCTTCAGTAACCAATTAGGAAAGTTTGTTACGTAGATGTTCAGCGCCTTGTTAGTAACAGTGTCGAGGCTTCTTCTTTAGTTCCAATTTCTTCTCCCACTCCAGCGTCTTATCTCCATTTGCTAAAAAAGGGGTGCAACACCAGGATATTCCAAGGGGTCACTCAAAAGTTTATAAGATCATGTTTCGAGCCATTTCCTTTGGAGAACGACGCGAAGACGAAGACGAAGGCCTGAATCGTACGAGAGAATGTTGCTCTTCTCTTCCCGCCCCTAATTTTAACTACGGCGCTCACTTTTCTTTAGTAAATTGAAGGCTTCTATTAATACAAGAACTTCACACAAGAAGACACTTGACATGATGACATACTTTCATCATGAACCTAACTTACTATTTACATTATTATAGACTAATAATAATTTGTAGACATGCCTAAACCTACATTATCTTTTCTACAATTACACATTTAAGACACCATTATTACATCAAGTACATTATTAATTTACTTTTACCGTAGTATTTTTACTTACCAACAGTAAAGAATCTTTTCATTATTACAACTTTATTATTGCATTTTCTCCCATATCCGGCGGATCTATGTTATGAGAAGTGGGGGAAAGGCCCCCGATAGCTTATAAAATTTTGTTAGTACTTATATGAGCTTAGATTTTTATGCCCCCTCCAATATAATCTCAAGGCCCCTATTAAGAAGAAAAAACGATTGACCGAATACATAAATTCATCTCATATGCAGTTTTGAAACTCTCAATCGACAAAAAGCTTTGAACAACCGAACAAAAGAACAATTCTCGACTCTTGAAACCCTCAAGAATAGCCATTCAACATCCCACTACAATCCATACTCACAAATCTGCAGAAGCAAACGCAACAAGCATCCGCACTCACCCAAATCCTTGATTGAACGGCAACCCCACCATTTTCTATGTCACTGTCTCTTTCTTTCTTGATATCTCTCTCTCTATCACTCAAATGCAACTCTCAGATTGAACGTCCCTCCATTTTATGAAGTGACCATTTTCTATTTGTGATTTAAGAACTGTGATTAGTGAGGTTAGATAAGAGTGAGAGGCTAACTATTTTCTACTTTTCAATTGTGTTTTCTGAGGTTAGGTAAGGAGATATTTGTGATGTGTTTTGTGAGGTTAACTAAGGAGACTTAGGAGAGCCACAAGATCCTACTCCATTTAGGCTTATATAATTATATATTTACATTCTATTTATTAGGATTAGTAATTAATGTTAACTATGGTATACATCTAATTTTTTTATGCTGCACTCTATTGACTGCATAGCATATAGGCTCCCGGTATCCCAAATTCTGGATCCACCACTGATCGGAAAGTGTTTTGATTTAATGCGTAGAAATCAAATTTCCCACTTGGTTCCACCACATAGAGATGTTTGAAACCCCTAAGAATCTTGAGAAACCAAACTTTCCTCCTTGCCTATTTCTTTTCCGTGCTATGTAAACGTCCACCACCTTTCCAAATCCAATAAATCTTTTCCACAGATTTATTGTAGTAAAATCATCACGAATGTTTGTTATGTAGATGTTCAGTGCTTTGTTAGTAGCAATATCCAGGCTTCTTCTTTCTTTCCAATTTCTTCTCTCACTCCGGCGTCTTCTCTCCATTTGCCATAAGGGTTGCAACACCAGGACTTCCGAGGGGGTCACCCAAAAATTTATAAGATCTTGTTTCGAGCCTTTTCCTTTGGAAAACACGCGAAGACGAAGACTAAGACGAAGGCCTGAATCGTTTGAGAGAAGGTTGCTCTGTTCTTCTCACCCCTAATTTTAACTAGGGCTCTCGCTTTTCTTTTGTAAATTAAAAGCTTCTATTAATACAAGAACTTCACACAAGAAGACACTTGAAATGATGTCATACTTTCATCATGAACCTAACTTACTATTTACATTATTAAAGGCTAGTAATAATTTGGAGACATGCCTAAACCTACATTATATTATCTACTATTACACATTTAAGACACCATTATTACATAAAGTATATTATTACTTTACTTTTACCGTAGTAATTTTACATACCAACTATAAAGAATCTTTCCATTATTATAACTTTATTATTGCATTTTCTATCCTATCCGGCGGATCCATGCTATAAGAAGTGGGGGAAAGGCCCCCCATAGCCTAGAAAATTTTGTTAGTACTTATATGGGCTTAGATTTTTATGCCCCCTCCAATATAATCTCAAGGCCCCTATTAAGAAAAAAAATGATTGACCTAATACATAAATTCATCTCATGTGCAGTTTTGAAACTCTCAATCGACAAAAAGCTTTGAACAACAAAACAAAAGAACAATTCTCGACTCTTGAAACCCTCAAGTACAGCCATTCAACATCCCCTCTACAGTCCACAGTAGCAAATATGTGGAAGCAAACGCAACAGGCATCCGCACTCACCCAAACCCTTGATTGAACGGCAACCCTTCCATTTTCTAAGTCACTATCTCTTTGTTTCTTGATATCTCTCTATCTATCTATCTCGCTCAAATGCAGCTCTCAGATTGAACGTCCCTCCATTTTGTGAAGTAACCATTTTCTATTTGTGATTTAAGAACTATGTTTAGTGAGGTTAGATACGAGTGGGAGGCTAACTATTTTCTACTTTTCAATTGTGTTATCTGAGATTAGGTAAGGAGATATTTGTGATGTGCTTTGTGAGGTTAGCTAAGGAGACTTAGGAGAGCCACAAGATCCTACTCCATTTAGGCTTATGTAATTATATATTTACATTCTATTTATTAGGATTAGTAATTAATGTTAACTATGGTATATGTTTATCTAATTTTTTTTATGCTCCACTATATTGACTGCTTAGCATATAGGCTCACGGTATCCCAAATTTCTGGATTCACCACTAATCGGAAAGTGTTTTGATTTAGTGCGTAGAAATCAAATTTCCCATTTGGTTCCACCACATAGAGATGTTTGAAACCCCTAAGAATCTTGGGAAACCAAACTTTCCTCCTTCCCAATTTCTTATTCGTGCTATGTAAACGTCCACTACCTTTCCAAATCCAATAAATCTTCTCCAAATATCTGCTTTACTAATATCATCAGGAATGTTTGTTATGTAGATGTTCAGTGCTTTGTTAGTAACAGTGTCCAGGCTTCTTCTTTACTAATAAATCTTCTCTCACTCCAGCATCTTCTCTCCATTTGCTAAAAAAGAGGTGCAACACGAGGACTTCCCATGGGGTCACCCAAAATTTTATAAGATCTTGTTTCGAGCCATTTCCTTTGGAGAACAACGCGAAGACGAAGATGAAGGTATGAATCGTACGAGTGAAGGTTGCTCTTCTCTTCCCACCCCTAATGTTAACTACGACGCTCACTTTTCTTTAGTAAATTAAAGGCTTCTATTAATACAAGAACTTCACACAAGAAGACACTTGACATGATGACATACTTTCATCGTGAACCTAACTTACTATTTACATTATTACATTCTAGTAATAATTTAGTGACATGCCTAAACCAACAGTATCTTATCTACTATTACACATTTAAGACACCATTATTACATCAAGTACATTATTACTTTACTTTTACCGTAGTACTTTTACTTACATGGTAAAGAATCTTTTCATTATTAAAACTTTATTATTGCATTTTCTCTCCTATACGGCGGATCCATGTTATGAGAAGTGGGGAAAGGCCCCCAATAGCCTAGAAATTTTTGTTAGTACTTATATGGGCTTAGATTTTTATGCCCCCTCCAATATAATCTCAAGGCCCCTATTAAGAAAAAAATGATTTACATAATACATAAATTCATCTCATGTGCAGTTTTGAAACTCTCAATCGACAAAAAGCTTTGAACAATCGAACAAAAGAATAATTCTTCACTCTTGAAACCCTGAAGAACAGCCATTCAACATCCCTCTACAGTCCACAGTCGCAAATCTGCGGAAGCAAAGAAAGCAGGCAGCCGCAGCCACTCAAACCCTTGATTGAACGGCAACCCCTCTATTTTCTAAGTCACTATCTCTTTGTTTCTTGATATATATATATATCTCAAATGCAGCTCTCAGATTGAATGCCACTCCATTTTGTGAAGTAAGCATTTTCTATTTGTGATTTAAGAACTGTGATTATTGAGGTTAGATAAGAGTGGGAGACTAACTATTTTCTACTTTTCAATTGTGTTTTCGAGGTTAGGTAAGGAGATATTTGTGATATGTTTTGTAAGGTTAGCTAACAAGACTTAGGAGAGCCACAAGATTCTACTCCATTTAGGCTTATGTAATTATATATTTACATTCTATTTATTAGGATTAGTAATTAATGTTAACTATGGTAAATGTTTATTTAATTTTTTTATGTTGCACTCTATTGACTGCTTAGAATATAGGCTCCCGGTATCCCAAATTTCCACTTTGATTTATTACGTAGAAATCAAATTTCCCTCTTGGTTCCATGCCCCTTCCTTTTTCTCTTAGAATGGTAAGAGTTGTTACCTTTCACCACACCACCATATTGTTAAATCAGTTTTTTTCTCCAACACTCAGATTCATCACTTTAATAACACAAATTTTGGAATCCGCCAAGTTTCCACCAAACAATCAAAAATTAAAAAATACAGAAAGAGAGAGCAATGAGTTTCATGAAGCATAACTACTTAATTACACATCTAAACTTTAGTTTTTTAACATAATGAGCAACTAGCTTCGATTTTGATGATTTATCACACATTTCGCCAAATAGAAATGGTATCTAAGAATGCATCTTCACGTGGATCCTTTTCGGTATATTTGATCAACCCATAGAGTATGGATTCACATGTTCTCTATTTATAGTTGAAATGTCTTTACTGCATGTGGATTCAAATAGTTTATGTTGTTATGTACTATCTTCAGGGTTGTAGAACTTGACCTAGGCCGCTAGGCGGCCGATGGAAATCAAACACATGCAAGCGAGTCGAGTCGAGGCTACTCGGTCAAATACTCGGTTCGATCAAACTCGACTCAGCCAACTCGCTCCATGTAAATAAAAAAACTTCAAGTTTTTCAAAGGCATAAGGTACACACACATCTTTATTGTTTATCCTACTTCATTTTTTCTCTTCCGCTATTTCTCACGAGTACGAAGCATCTGTTTTTTAAGTGTACGATGCATCAATCGATTGTCTCCTTTCACCTTTTTCTCACTAAGTGTCTACTGTTGACGTTTAAACAACTATGCTTGTGGTTTTAAACATATTTTTTGGGTCCTTCAAACAATTATATTTATATTTGAGTATTTATAATCATCTTGTATGTATAATTTTGAAACTTATATATAAAAAGTTTAACCCGAGTGCTTTCAGACAATGCTATAATCATATGTCTACTTTGAGGTTTATTAGTTATATTCATGACAAGAATAGAGTGTTTGTTACTCCTAATCGAACTCAAAACCCTAATCTTCAATACCTCAAATCGACCATAGATCATCACCTAATCATCCTCAAACAGAAACAACGATTACTAAAGCATCGTCAACCACACACATATGGTGTAATCGATTTCTAAAGCATCGTGGTAGATGGTGTTGGTGATAGTAAAGTTGTCCTCCTCCATTCAAGAAACAGTAATGGTGGTGGTGGTGGTGGTGGTCTTTAGTCAGAGTTCAAGAAGGAGTTGCCAAAGAAGAGTGGTAACCAATGAAGTGACTGGAATACGTACCTATTAAAAAACCTTGTTTTAAACAGAAAGCAACGTTAATGCCGACGGCCGACCAGATGTCGATAAAGAAATCAAGAATTAGGCATACAAAGGCTAATGAGTAATGAGCATAGAGTGATGTAAGATTTTTATGACCTCACTAAAAAAGTCAAGTCTCACAAATTATAGCACAAAAGTCAGCATTTTTGGGCATTCTAGAGAAAAGAAAATGATAACACATAATTACTATTTGAATCAAAATAAAGATTTCAGTTTTCACATACAATTTGGGCGTATAAAAGATTGAATAATCCCTCAATTAAGCTTTTAAACAAGTAAACAACGTTAGCAACTCAAAAAACAAATCAATGTTTCAATGAATCTATTCAATCTTCCAAGCATAAAGTGTCAAGCAAAAACTAGAACTCTGTCTAGACTGATCACCAAATGTGCCACTTTTCTCAGCACCCGAAAACGTTTGAAACATGAAAACCGCGCTTCCTGTTGTTGATCCAAACAACCAGTTATGCACATCCCAGTATACTTCCACAGGAATCCCATCAATCGAAATCGAAGAATTCCCTCTAAATTTCCATACCAGATTCTTCACTTGCATCACTATCTTCGCATCCAAACGCACCACAAGCCGAGCATCATCAACCTCACATGTATCACATTCAATTCTAAGATCATGGATCTCACCATTATCTTTGAATTGAGCTTTGGTAGCATACACTTTCTTCCCAAATATATGTTCCCTTTTCATCAAACGAAATGAATTTGGTAAAGTTTTGGTCTTTTTCAAGATTTCTTTCTTGAGATCTCCAATTAACAGAACCATTTCACCTTTAAATCCAAGACCAACATAGAAACCCTCAACAGGTTCTGGGCTAGATCCAAATTTAGCATTTGTAAGGTCCCAATAAACATCAATTTTAAGGAAATCAACTTCAAGAAACTTTGACCCTTTTCTCTTCAAGAACAGAGCAGGTTTAACATCAACTCTAGACAAACATTTATGCGACAGATCTTCAATTTCAACACTAAAACAATGACCCACAAGATTCTTGCTCCAGGTGACAATAATTAAACGAGATTTACCAAGTAATTTGCACTGGTAAACACAAGTCACCAAGTTTTGAGAAGCTTTAGCTTTACTTACAGTCGTTGAAGCTGCATTTGTACATGATGCGTCTGCAACTTGAACTCCATTTTCGCCAAAACAAGATGGGAAATCTTTCATTTTTATGAGAAATTGGTAGGAAATCTAGGAACCCATTTAAATAATCAGTGATAAAGTTGAAGAATTGAAGTGAATTTGGTTGAGATTTGGAAGGGAATTGGAAAAAGAATGAAAATAATAATAAAGAAAGGGAGGGTTTCTGAGAGTGCAGTAATGTTTATCGGCTTTTGTCGAAGGAAAAAGAGATGGAGAATCGAGTGGGTCGGGTTGGTTTCGTGTATGTCACGTCCGATTTTCATCTTTTGAAATTCGCTGGCCAACCCACAAATTCGCTGGCCGGCCCCAACACTTTTTGTGGGAATTTAAGTGTATACGGTGAACTACACAATATCTAATCATTATATGTATTTAACTACTCTTTCTGAGTTTGTTTCTTGAATCTTTAGTCGGAAAACGGCTTTCTGAACCCAAACTAGTACTCGGGAATCGGTTTTCTGAACTCGGGAATGGGTTTCTTGGACCTGGACTACTCACTGAGTATCGGTTTCAAAATCAGTTGTTCAGAAACAGAAACTATTAGAATCTTATTGGGTTCGTTTAAGTATTCTAGTTAAAGTTTGGTTTTAAATATAATTGTCTAGAAGTACAAGAGCCATTATTACACGGGTGAGGATCCTCTCATGTTGTAGTCAAACATTATCCATCATGTTCTCTTACAAATATGAGAGCGGGGCCTACAAAGGAGACCCATTATTGACTAATATAAGGGACTCACTTTAATGTTTGTGAGAGAACATGATGGGTCATGTTTGACTTCAACATGAGAGAATCCTAACCCTTATAACACATATGACCATGGTATTCAAGACATATGTCAATTAAACCTAATTAAGGTTTTCATCATAATTATTCTCAACCGTAATTTGTTCTCTGCTTTATACGCATACATACAAACATAGGGTTTAGCTTCATTGATTAATCATTGTGTTCAAATGGAAATCTTTAATTAGTGTTGTTGTGATAGTCATTGAGATCATATATGAACTATTTTAAGAATTCAGATATTCATAAATCGTTTTTCAGACACCATTTAGATGAAACATTTTACTAACATATGTTAATTGAACCATAAATAAACACTTTTTCTAGGAATTTAAGTGATGGTGAACTATACTATCTAATATTGTATGTTTTAATGGGTGAAACTCTACATAACTACATACAAACATCTTTTTATTTTCTTTGAAAGAAGAATTTATTTATTTATTAAACCAGTAATATATACAAGCAAGATGGTATATAGTTATTTTTTTAATAAGAGGAAACATAGTGGGCGTGGTGGTCTCATCACTGTGTGATCTTAACATCATTATGTGGCAGATCAAGAAGGAGGTAGTGTTCTGATTTTTTCTATTCTTTTTTATTTTGTTTACATTTAGAGTTTTTTATTATATTATAAGCTGGTTTAAAATTTTAATGTTATGAAAAGTGATTATATCTTGTGCTATGTGATGAGGAAACTGAGCAGGATCAGTGGTCTCACCACGATGTTATCTCATCATCAGGTGATGGTGGTCAAACCATGTGGTGAGTAGTGAGTGGTTAGTAATGAATAACGTATCTAATTCTATATTTGTTTTATCTACCTTCATAATAGAATCCATAACCTTTAAAACACACAACCTAAAGGTTATAAAGTACGTACTTGTTCTTTTACTTTTAACATTGTAAAAAATTAAATTTAGCATTTTCAGCTATTCATTCATTCTATATTTTTTAATTTTATTTAATAACCTAAGAAAGTGTGTACAACCAATGTCATAGCGGTATATTATATTCAATACCAATCATGTGAGCTATTAAATGTGACGATTAACACAATAAATGAAACATATTAATTAATGGATTGTTTGGTTTAAAACAATATCGACCTTTTGATTTTAATTATTGTATTTTTCTTCGATACTTCGTCTGTCTTAAAAAATTGTTTATCTTTTTATTTTTCAAAAAAATCAATATAAATAGTTTAGTTTGTTATATAATATATGATGTAAAATATACAAATAATTATGTTTTAACTATATTTTAATTAGTTATAAATTTTAATCAAATATTATATAACATAAAAAAGAAATATTTAATGTCAAAGTTAAAAAATAATCAATTTTTTAAATAAATAATGTACTACTAACTATATTTAAGGTGTTTTTTTTTATAGAAAAGCAAAAGTAGTAGTTTTTTAATTGAAAATGTACCCTACACCTGACCTAGATACACGAGGGTATGAAACAATGAAGTAATGAATCGTGTTTGGGATTTAAAGAATTCAAATATCCCCCAGAATCATGAAAGGACTTGAATAAAACCAAAGTTAAATGTAATAAAGATGAAACCGTAGAATTTATCGATCTTTAGGGGTTGTTTGGTTTATGAGATTCTAATATTCATTCATGAAGTAGTTTAGTTGGAATTCTATTGGAATCAGATTTTGACCATTACTTCAAATTTTTCTACTCATAGGATTTCACAATTCATTCACACAAGTGATAGAACTATAAATAGATCGTTTGGAATTTTGTAAGGGTTTAGTTCATTTATATTCAAGTTATCACGTTTTGTTATTGTGTATATCGAACTTTAAAGGTTTATATTGTGTGTATCAAACTTTATATCACATGCACCCTGTCACACTCTATCATCTCACTCTCTACATCTATGATTTCCACTTACAAATTAAACGACTGAGATTGAGTCTCTCATTCTTAATTAAATTATCATTCTTATTTGAACTTTCCCCTAGTTATATAGTGGAGGGTTTAAATGAGAACCTTAAATTAAATGAGAATGGGAGACTCAGTCCCAGCCGTTCAATTCTCCTCTTTCAATGTCATTGTCCACCCATGAATTCCTCACATGCACCCTGTCACACTCTATCCTCTCACTCTCTCCATCTATGAATTCCACTTACAAATTAAACGGCTGAGATTGAGTCTCACATTCTCAATTAAATTATCATTCTCATTTGAATCTTCCCCTAGTCATATACATATATATATATATATATATATATGTGTGTGTGTGTGTGTGTGTGTGTGTAGATGGTGGTTTATAATTTTTTCCCTATAATGTCATTTTTTAAGTGTAGTGTGTAAACACTAAATGTAAACATTTCACATCACAAAACAATATAATATTTGACGTGAAAATTGTTGACATTCATTATAAGGATTGAGCTTAGTTATATGGATTCTAGACTACTTTACAGGGTGTTTTTTCAAGTATTTCGGGTATACCCGAATGGAATATAATCTAACCGATAACCGAACCGCAATAATACGGATAACCCGAAATAACGATTAATCCTACCCGTTAACCATTTAACCGACCAACTTTAACCGAAACTTGAACGAGTAGGTTGGTTTTTTCGGGTATCGGTTTTTTTTTACAGGCCTAGTCTATATAAATATCAACATTTCCACTTAATTTTTGTATTCTGTCTAATAAATGTATAGAAGTCATCTTTCATTCATTAGCAAACGGGACTTCAAAACCTGGCTCCAGAACGCGTAGACCAAGAGCGAACACTCATCGTTTACGGCATGGATTACCACCATATCAATCTCAATTCATTAATTGGATCACTTGTTCTATCCATTAAACCCTTTTATTTAATAGAATGTAATCCGGTCTTCTTTTATACGAGTAAACTACTGCTGCTCCCGAACTCCTTCTTTAAAGGTACCTTCATTTGAATAGAATTTCAAATGGAGAAATTACAATCGACCCTCATTCCCTAGTAGACTTCACACGTATCCTCATAGCATGACTCTTATGCTTAACCTATGAAAGAGGCTTAGTTATTGGATCGACAATGATGCGTGAAAGAGGCTTAGTTATCGGATGACCAAGATGTGGGGAACTTTGCCGACCATGGCATCTCATCAAAACTAATAATGTCATGTACGAGGTGGTTCTTCTCTTGGTGTGCTTCGTCTAATATGTGATTTGCACTCTTTCACATGGCTGATAGTACCAATAATATTATCATAGAGTATCTTGATCAGCTTGATGCCATTGGCTATCACCCCAAGCTTAGGGTAAATATATGATCAAACAACCTCTTTAGTTGCATAATATGCAGTTATGTACTTGATCTCCGTACATTATAGTAGAGTATACTACTTGTCTACCTTGTCCAATAGAGAACACGTAATCATATTTTTGATTTGCAATCACTTAGGTGATTTGGAATGTAATCGTTATATACTCTTATAAAACCTATCTTCTAAACCATGTTAGATCAATAAAATCTTGGTAGTGTTTCTTAAGTACTTTAACAATAAATCCTTATAGTCTTTCAATTACTTTTACATGATTCAATTAAAATCTAGTTTTTTACAGGAGAACGCGTACACACTCTAATTCTATTTAGAGCAACAACAATGGTAGTCCTTGGCAACATATTTCAAGATCGAAAGATGAGATAACACGAGAGAGAAGGGGGAGAAGTCCGTGAAGACAAACAACCACACCAACAGCGGACGAAATTTGTGAGACAGTGGTGAGGCCCACTTGTAGTTGACACATGAAAGTTGTCTCCCCGGAGAGTTCAAATGTTCGTCTTATGTTCAACATATATTGTTGATTCTCTTATAAATATACACCTTATCTATTATGAAATTTGAACACAAGATTTTAAGAATCACTTTACATGTCGGTTACAACTTGGACAATGGTCATGAAGCTCAAAATAAGGGAAAATGGTGTGTAGCGCCTCCAAAAAAATTATAATAATCCAATAATAAAATTCCAACAACCATCAAAAGTTATAATTACATTCATCCAAATTTTCAGAGCAATCAATATTCAAAAATAATGGAAGCTACACTTTATTGTTTCATCATTAAATACATTAAAGTCAATTAAAAGAAACGTTAATGTCATGTCATCACGCCGGAGCTTTTCCCTTTCCTTTACCTTTGAAAAGAGATAAACAACAACGAGTAAACATAAAGCTTAGTGAGCAACACAATATTCATATCTTATGACTGGCAACACATCATCACAAACTGCACATAAGGCCTCCTCGGCCATGACGTACACATATATCATTCATTTTGGTTCACTCGACCTTGATCCCACCACCAACTGATAACCCCTAGGTTGTCAATTCCCTTATAAAACTACCTTTTAATATACTCAACTTTATATATATACCAAATAATGTATTGGGAAACCTCCTAAACAAGTTGTTTGTAAATTTTTTGATTTTGATTTATTTTTTAATTCCATGTCACTAAATTATTATTATTTTCCATTTAAAAGAAATTAGAAAGAACCAAAATGATGAAGAAGAACACAGAACTGGGTAACATGAAGATTAAATCATCCAAGAAGATGAAACCATACTAATAATCATCTTATTCGACATCTTCATCTTCAAAATTCATTTAAACACTTAAATTAAATTTAACAAAAGCTGGACTCAAAATCAATATTTAACAAAATTTTGAATGTTATTCAATAATCTGGAATTCAAATTCTGGAACGATCGATAGAACAAAAACTTAAGAAACCCTAAAACATATATTCATAAGAACAAAAACCTCAATCGGTTGAAGCATTAAGAACAAACCCCAAATTCACCGAAGATGAATGGTTCTCGATGAAGCAGCAGTCGGAACATTCGCCGGAGATGTGCAGATCGATGGTGCAGTCTTGATGTGCAGATCAATGGTGCAGTCTTGAATTCACCAGAGATATGTCGATAATGAAGTTTTGATGTGTCGTTCGATGGTGCAGTATTGAATTCGCCGGCGATGTGTCGATGGTGCAGTCTTGAATTCACCAGCAGTCTTGATGTGCGTATTTTAGGGTTTCATCTTTTAGGTTTTTGTTCTTACGAAGGATCGTTCTAGATTATTGAGGTGGTGTTTGGGCTACTTTTTTTTTTTTTTTTTTTTTGCTCAAGCTTTATAGTTTTTTTTAACTTACGAGCTTATAAGCTTACAAGTGAAAAAAATGTTTATATTAGCTTTTAAGAAAGAAAATAAGGAAAAGTTGTAAAATGATTAAAATGGACATATTTAAGATAAAGAAAAGTTAATTCAAGTTTATAAGAAATGATATAATGGTAAATGTATAAAGATAAACTTCTATAGAAAAAAAATAAGTTGATTCAATGTAGCTTATGAAAAGTGGTTTATTTTACCTAAAGATAAGCTCATAAGTTTAAGCTCAAAAGCTAGAACAAACACTTAAAACTTAATAAGATTAAAATATAAGCTAATAAGCCCAAAAAATAAACTAAAACAAACACCCCTGAATTACAGATCTTGAATTACAATTTAGGGTTTTTGTTCTAACACTTCATCTTCATTTTGTTATTTACTATTAAAAAGTAATTTATACACATTTTATTTGATTTTTTTATATTTGGGAATCTATGTCACATGTAATATCATCCTCCACATCATCAAAACTTGTGAGACATCACCCTTTAACCTGCTATAGCATGTTGAATATGTCTTTTGGTAGTTATGAAAATTTCAGTACACTAAATGGTAGTTTTGAGGGTTAGTATATGATAAGTATGATACACTTTTTGATACTAAACATGTAACACTGTACTTTTTATTTAATATAACACTGCGTGCGGAAGTTTAATTAATATAATTACATATAAACACAAGTTAAAGCATCATTTGTCTATTTTGTCATTACAAAATTTCACTACAGTGTTAATTACAAAACATACTTTTTTCACAAAATATTAGTCATCAGAGTAATGGTCTGTCCATATTCCCAGACATATATCTTCAGAAAGATTACCAAAAGAAATATGCAAAAGATGATAGTGGGGAATTAGCACAAAGCTAAGTGAGAGAATAAATATCTACAAGTGTGTTGGTGACTAAGTGTCCACAAATGGACACCTCATAAAAAAACAATAACATATTTTATAAATAATAAATATTTTCCATATTTATAATAAATATAATTGCAAACTAATTAATCACAAATGATAATTACAAATAATCATCAAGTTGCAATTGAATTAACACATAATGATAATTAAATTCATGTAATCAAAATTAAATCTCAAGGTTAAGAACTTAATTACCTTATTAAATCTAGGCCGGTAGAGAGGGTGTTACAAATCTACCTCCCTTAAGAAGATTCCGTCCTCAGAATCTCATCGCGCTTAAACAAGAAAGGATAACGGTTCCTCATATCTGCTTCGGTCTCCCAAGTCAAGTCAGAGCCTAGACTATGCTTCCACTTAACCAAAACCATCGGTATCTATTTCTTTCCTAGCTTAGTTACCTTACGATCGAGTAACTCAACCGGTTCCTCAATAAGCCTCTGATTTGTATCTACACGAAGATCTTGTATCGGAAGAACCTGTGTCTGATCCTCTACGTTACACTTTCTCAGATAGCACACATTGAAAGTATCATGAATTCTGGCTAACTCATCAGGAAGATCTAAAGCAACCGTCTGATCGTTCACTACTTGTCTAATTCTGAAAGGACCAATGTAACGGAGAGCTAACTTCCCGCGTTTTCCAAAGCAAATAACACCCTTCCACGGAG
Organism: Pulicaria dysenterica; assembly: GCA_947179395.2. Taxonomy (NCBI): domain Eukaryota; kingdom Viridiplantae; phylum Streptophyta; class Magnoliopsida; order Asterales; family Asteraceae; genus Pulicaria; species Pulicaria dysenterica. The sequence goes on along the minus strand of OX359294.1, from coordinate 47,396,890 downwards.
ACACTTTCAAATATACTTTTTCTCCCTCGACAAAAGATATTTGTCTACGACGTGGATCTGCATACATTTTCTGGCGATCTCTGACAGTTTTCAGTTTATCCCGAGCAATAGCTACTTTATCAGCAGTAAGTTGTACTATGTCAGGCCATGCGAATTGCTTTTCTCCCGCCTCTAACCAACAAGTCGGAGTTCTACAAGGACGGCCATACAACATTTCATACGGCGGCATACCAACGCTGGAGTGATAAGAGTTGTTGTAAGCAAATTCAACCAACGGCAGATGTGAATCCCATGAACCCCCAAACTCTAACACACATGCCCTAAGCATATCCTCTAAAGTCTGAATAGTTCTTTCTGATTGACCATCTGTCTGTGGGTGATAAGTTGTACTCAAGTTAACTCTGGATCCCAAAAGTTAGACACGAATATCGAATCCCGATCTGAGACAATGGAAAGAGGAACTCCATGTCTAGACACCATTTCGTCAATGTATAATTGTGCTAATTTACTTAACGATGCCGTTTCAGTAGTAGCAAGGAAATGAGCACTCTTAGTTAATCTGTCGACTATAACCCACATCATGTCGTGCCCTTTCTGAGTTCGTGGAAGTTTTGTTACAAAATCCATTGTGATGTGATCCCACTTCCACTGTGATATTTCTAACTGTTTCAAAGATCCATATGGCTTCTGATGTTCGGCTTTTACTTGAGCACAAATGTGACATGTCCCAACAAAACAGGCAATGTCCATTTTCATTGACGACCACCAGTAAAGAGTTTTCAAATCGTGATACATTTTCGTACTACCCGGATGTATTGATAATCTTGATTTGTGAGCTTCGTTTAAGATCAACTCCGTCAAATTACCAAACTTTGGCACCCAAACACGTTTATGATAAACCTTCAAACCACGCAAGTCAGTAGTTAATTCATTTTGTCGTTTAACCATCAGATCATCCTTTAAGTTCTCATCTTTTAAGGCTTCAAGCTGAGTAGCTAAAAGTTGATCCACTAAATCAGATTTAATCTCCAAACGCATAAACCTCACTGCTTCTGAGGATCCCTTTCGACTAAGTGCATCTGCAACTACATTCGCTTTTCCTGGATGATACTGAATATCGCAATCATAATCTTTAATTAATTCTAGCCATCGGTGTTGTCTTATGTTCAATTCCTTCTGAGTGAAAACATACTGTAAACTTTTTGTGATCTGTGCAAATCGTACATTTGGTTCCATACAAATAGTGTCTCCACAATTTCAATGCAAAAACTGCTACAGCCAATTCTAAATCATGAGTCGGGTAATTCCGTTCGTTAGGTTTCAACTATCTCGAAGCGTAAACTATCACCTTACCTCTCTGCATTAGAACACATCCTAACCCGGCAGAGAAGTCTCAAAGAAAACCACAAAGTCTTCTGAACCTTTTACTCACTCACTTTCTATACACAAGGGGCGAACACGTTTAGCACACTTAATCACAATTCACTAACACACAAGTTAGTTCACATTGAGCAATAAACACATAACGCTCACACTCAGCCCCAATTACCCCTCTAGGAACACTTAACGATGGTCAAGCCCGAGTTTGAGATCGAATACTTTCACAAGTACCCGATTCCCTCAAACTAAGGCTCTGATACCTAATTGTAACACCGGTTTCACGAGCTTAAATTTAGAGTAAATTAAAACTTTATTTACACCAAAAGTTTGCAGCGGAATAAACCACTGATTACATATTAAGTAATAGTTATCGACTTGGCGATATAGAACAACAAATCAAACCAAGTCTCAAAATTTAGCCAGTGTTACCACTACGCACCAACCATCGCTATACAGTATCAGAGTTAATAAACTACTAGTGTTCCAAAAGATATATACAATAACACTACCCACAGCAACCCGTCTCGCCAGGCCCTCTGATCACTAACCTGCGAAAAGGGAAATATCACGAAACATTAGCTACACTAACTAGTGAATACAAGCATCACATAAGCACCAATAAGCATGCTATCACGTCACAATATGGCACACAATGCTAAGCTATCACATAGCGGTGTACCGACATGTCAGTAGGATCATATCTCGCGGGGTTGCAAATCCCGCTCAACGAATCCAACTAAGAAATCAGCAACACCAATCCATGATGGAGGGGAAGCAAAGAGCAACCCCCTGAGCACGTTGCGGAGCCACCTGGGCTCAAATTAGGCCTTAGTTACAAACCAAGACCCCACTATTTGTCAAGGAACGGCGGCCTGCAGAACCTTTACCCCAGAAAATCACTCGTGGGAACCGCTAATCCCTGAATAACACTCAAGGGACCCAGCCGCATCGGCGACTGACCTCAACCCCTGCGTCTGTACGGACATGAATCATAAACACGTTTGACCCATAGGGTCCACAGTACGCATGCGTATCACATATCACAATTTATATCACATGGTATCACTTATAACACTGTATCACTATATCACATAGCACGCAACACAGGCACACAATAGCCCTACTTACTGAGTCTTATGGGAAACCGGTACTCACCTCGATATCACAAGAGGCAGATATGGATCCGGGAATCCCAAGAACACACTGAGTCGTTCGAATCACCTAACACATAAGGTTCAGGCTTGGTTATCACTTACACGTAACACACACAGGTTAGAACACAGGTTACATAAGCTGTCAACATTGAACAGCCTCCTACGGCCACAGTAAACATGTCCTACGGCCGCAGGACATCAGCAAACCCCTCCTACGGCCGCAGAAACATCTTACTACGGCCACAGAAGGCTTAATTTCAAAAACTCTGAAAAACACCCCCCTACGGGGGTAGGAACTTTTCCCTACGGGGGTAGGAAATTATCCCTACGGGGGTAGGAACTTTTCCCTACGGGGGTAGGAAGGGTCTGCACAACAGACTTCGTCCCTGTTCGTCAATCAGACCTTCAAATCCCGATTTTTACCCCTTTTTCGACCAAAACTCAGTTTTTAATCATTTGTATACTTCATTAGACACCCAAAGACACTAACAAACATACTTGACACCAAAACCCACCATAAAAAACGTGATCTACACCATTAAAGTGGTGTAACCCTTTCAAGAACCAAAACAAGAACTTGAGCTTCAAAGAACACTTACAAATAGAAGAAGAAGCAACTGATTTAGTACATGAATCAGCTAGAGAACTCCTTGCAACAGATTGGATCTTGATTTCTACTTCAATCTTGAGAGAAATATGTGTGTGAGCTCTCGTATGTTTGTATGTGTTTTAGTGTGTGTGTTTGATTGACTCCAGGGGATAAGGCAGACATATAAACCGACCTTGGGGTCAATAATTAAACACGGGGTATTTTGTTCCCCTTTCCAACTTATAACTTGTCACACGCCATCCCGTTTCAACTAACGGGGATATCTACGGAATCATAACACGAAACCGTATAACACTTTATCACTATTAAACCACGATTTACACTATTCACATAATCACATAATAAACACAAGACACAAATATCACACATAACACTTTATTATTTCACTTAAAGTCACTTTACAAGTAACAAAGCACAAAGTACAACACTACACTGCTAGGCCCATTTACAGGGTGTTACATACATGCCCTAAAAAATTGAACTTTGCGCAACCAAAATTCACATTTTGAGAACTTAGCATATAATTCGTGCTTCTTTAAAATTTCCAGAACCTGTCTCAAATGCTGATCATGTTCATCCTCAGTTTAGAATACACCAATATGTCATCAATAAACACAATCACAAATTTGTCTAAGAACGGTCGACAGACGCGGTTCATCAGATCCATAAATACTGCAGGAGCATTCGTCAAACCAAACGGCATCACCAGAAATTCATAATAGCCATACCGTGTATGAAAAGTCGTCTTTGGTATATCCTCTTCTGCTACCCTTACCTGATGGTATCCCGATCTCAAATCAATCTTTGAAAAATAAGAAGCCCCTTGTAGCTGATCAAACAAATCATCAATTCTGGGCAATGGATATTTGTTTTTAATGGTCCTCTTATTCAACTCCCTGTAATCAATACACATACGAATAGTTCCGTTTTTCTTTTTCACAAACAACACAGGTGCATCCCAACGTGAAGAACTCAAACGAATAAATCCTTTGTCTAACAATTCCTGAATCTGAGTCATCATTTCCCGGATTTCTGAAGGTGTTAAACGATATGGAGCTTTCGCAAACGGTGTAGTGCTAGGTATCAGATCAATCTTATACTCTACCTCTCGAACAGGTGGCAATCCCGGTAGATCATCTGGAAATACCTCCGAATATTCTGACACAACTCGAACATCGATGACTGGTTTCTTCTCCTTCTTAGCATCAATTGCATAAGCCAAGTAAGACGTACACCCTTTAGCTAGAGATTTTCTAGCCTTCATAAACAAGATAATAGAAAAAGAAGATTGAGCCTTATCCCCGCGAGCCACGACATGCGACCCATCTGCCATGGAAATAGTAATAGGTTTCTGATGGCACTGTATACTAGTTTTACGGTGACTTAACAAATCCATGCCTAATACTAAGTCAACCCCGGTATAGGCATAAGCAAACAGTTAACAGGGAAACTATTACCATCTATGTCTACTGAGTTCAATTCATATAATATTTTAAGTCACACAAGAATATAGTCCACATATGTCTCAAGTCAAATAAATAGTCAAATTCAAGCTCAGGTTATCACATATACATACTATAATAAACTAACAACATACCTAATCCCAACTACATACGTTGTGACTGTTACACAATAAGCAGTTACCATAACAAGTAATTTCATATCCAACACATTATGTAATCAACACACAATGCTCATAAAAGTAAGTGTTCAAAATACGTACCCGTATTGGTAACATTGAGGTTGGCAGTATCATTTGCTGTCATCTGACTCTTTCTACTCTCCTCAAAAGGAGGATTCTTCCTCTTCTGACCCACTACGAAAGATGATGACCCACCAACAGCCCCCACTCCTGACCCCTGTCTCATTTCCTCTTTCCTTACTGAAGTACAATTGGCGGCACGATGTCCTTTCTCATGGCAATTCCAACAAGTATTATCAGCAAACTTACATTCTTGTATCTGATGTCCAAAGCCTCCACATCTAACACACCGCATAGTCTGTAAAGTACAATATCTAAAGTGTCGAGATAGACACTTTTTACACCATGGTACTCTAGGTTTACCTTTATTCATTCCTTCTCGAGCTTTACCTTTTCCAGGTATTTGTTTAGTAATCCTCTACTTCTCTTTACAATACTAAGCATTTAAAGTTTTAACAGTTTCTTTCAACTGATTCAAATTTACATTAGAACTCTCCCTATCATTGGATCCCGATGAGCTAGCATATGGGGTTGGCTTAAGGTTACTAGATCCATTATTACCTCTTATTTGTGGTAACATTGAACAAGTATATGGATATGGATATGGGTACTGTCCTGCTGATCTTAATAATTCATGATATTGTTGTTGCTGCTGAATGTTCGGTGATCTAGGAGCATAGGGTATAGGTATGTAAGGGAATGATACCGAAGATGGCATGTTTGGGATAGTAGTTATTCCAGTTAAACTCATGAACTGCACACACTGAGTTTGCTGTTGTTGTTGCTGCATTTCCTAAATCGATCCTCTAAGTTCCTGTATTTGTCTCTACAACTGTGAAATCCTCTCTTCTTCTTTATCCCTACCAGAGGAACTACTTGTCTGATCAGCATCACACATCTGTTTCATTGTCTGTTAATCACTATTGATATTTCCTGATTTAACTACGTTTTAATCCATAAATATTATAAGTTTTACACTCTATTTTATGTGAAAATGAGCAAAATATACACTAATATATGTTTTGGGATGTTTTCAGGTTGAATATGGTGGAATCGTCAAAGAAAGGGCGGAAAAAGAGCTTAAAATGAAGAAAATGAGAAATGTTGTCAACTCCGACACACCTCCACTGTTTTGATCATATCTCAGTCATACAAACTCGGATTGAGGTGATTCAAGCGGCCACGGAAACTAGACTCAGAGGGCTACAACTTTAATTTGATGGCCATCTCTCACAGATAAAGTCTCGCACTGAAATCCCATGTTCTTCGCGCCGCGAGCTCGTGTCGGCCAGACATTATCTTCATTTAAATTCAAATTTTGAATTGTTTTTCAATATAAATACCCATTGGCCGGCCCTAGAACGAGAAGGAAGACTTTTAAACACTTTTGGAGCATCAAAACACCATTGGAGGGCAAGGATTGAAGATCAAACATCAAGATTTATCAATTTGCATTCGGTTTGTCTAGATTTGTATTCTTTTCTTGATTAATCATCTGTTTCTTGGGATTCTTGTCTGTTCTAAACCCATTTATGGGTTGATCTTCTTATGTATTCATCTTATGATCAAACCCTAGTGATTATGGCTTGATTTCCTTGATTAATGTATGGATTGATTCTAGTTTTCATATTTATTTAATCAAAGCTTTGATCTTTATGGTTTTAATCTCCGTTTCTGGATTCATGGTTCATATTGATTATAAATAGGAAGTTTATATGATGTATGTTCCTCTTTAAATGATTTGTATATGAATTGTTTAAGGGTTTACTAGGAAAAGTAATCAGGATCTAGATTCAATAACCTAAACTTGAAGATATGAACTTTACCATCAAGGACATGATTGGGTTTAGTTAAATCTAATTTAACTTGGTTAATAAATTATGAACTAGGTTGGTTTTAGATTAGATAATCAATAGGAAGCTGTTTGTCTATTCTTTTACACAATAGCTGTATGAAAAAGGAAGTGGAATGTGGCTAAGTCAATCCAGGTAATCAATTAAACTGATCTTAAGGCATATTGAACTAGAGGAAGAGATTAAGGTGAGTACTTGTCCTTTATTTGGTTGTTTTGCTTCATTAGTTTAGTTAATTGTTCTTTATTTAGTTTTTCTAGTTAGTTCTTCTTTTTAAACTGGAAAACCCCACCTTTAGGTTAACTATTAGTTTATCATTCTTTTTGGTGTTGCACTGCTCTCCGTGGATACGATACCCATTACTTACCTTTGCTATGCTATTGCATGATCCAGTCATACTTGCTGGTAGTGTGTGGTGAAACTTAGGTGATATTGGACATAAATTTATAACTAGATTTCACACGATCAACTATCTTTTCGAGGGGTCAGTTGGGCTTTGTTCCATTCATCGTTCGCAGCCATTTGATACCTGTCTTAACAAATATTTCACTACTGGTTTAAACATAACCCGTTAGTTATAATCAAATTAACTACCCTCAAGCTACACTACTAATTACCCACCCTGAGAATACTGGACTGACCAGAGCCTCGGTTCGAGTATTGCACAAATCATCAATGCAAATCCTCAAACCAGAGCTCTGATACTAATTTGTAACACGGTACTTTTTATTTAATATAACACTGCGTGCGGAAGTTTAATTAATATAATTACATATAAACATAAGTTAAAACATCATTTGTCTTTCTTGTCATTACAAAATTTCACTACAGTGTTAATTAGAAAACAGGCTCTTTTCACAAAATATTAGTCATCAGAGTAATTGTCTGTCTATATTCCCATGCATATATCTTCAGAAAGATTACCAAAAGAAATCTGCAAAAGATAATAGTGGGGAATTAACACAAAGCTAAGTGAGGGAATAAATATCTAAGCACATACAAGGCAAAATGCCTAAACACATAGCTCATAATCCTAGGAGAACCGGCTGTGTTGCAACCACCTACAACCATATGTCGGCCATAACATAGGTTTACCGATAGCCCTGCTAAATGGACAACAGTACCAGCACCCTTGAGTACAACAAATGCACATCAACATCAGATACTGTAAATCCCCAAGCAACAGGCCCAGCCGCTCAGCTCATGCTAATCTCCAAGCAAACATGTATACATATCAATCAAGACATTCAGTCCAATGAGCATAGTTACAATCAGGATATTACATCCCGCATATCCAAAGATCTGAATCCACTCACCACAGTCTGCACAGGTGTAGCTTACTAAAGTGACTTAATCACTGAGTCTTCTCAGTTCCTGAGAATATGAATACATGTCAGCATTGTATCATAATAATGCTTCTGAGATGAGTAAACATACTTATTAAATCATAAAGCACATAGTCAATCTTATATGCATTAACAAGTACAATATCATTCACCAAATTAAGGTTTCATAAACCAAGAAATTTCTAAGTTAGCATGAAAACCGTATAAGCCATGCGGTTTCTTCATCATACGGTTTTATCATCATAAGTCCCAAAAACCGGATAAGAGTAAAGGCAAATGTCCAATTCCCAAATCCCGGATAAACCATACGGAATTATCATAATTCCGGATCCAAGTCACAATTCCGAATGAGCAAAGGAAATTCCATGCGGTATTATAAAATTCTCGGATGTCATGCGGTTTTATTACAAATCCGGATCAAATCATCAATTCCATATAAGTTAAGGCACCTTCATACGGCATTATACCAATTCCGGATTTGTCATGCGGTTTGTCAGAAAACCGGATCCTTTTCACAATTCCGAATAAGTCAAAGTATTTCATGCGGTTTTTTTACCAATTCCGAATGACATGCGGAATTCCTCTTAAAATCCAGATAGGTTCACAATCCCGTATAAGCTAAGGCAAAAATCATTCGGTTTCTTTTGAATTCCGATTAAGCATGCGGATTTTGGTCCATTTCCGTATAATAGCATTCTTATAAAGCAAAGGTATAAAACATTCGGTTTTCTATTCATACGGTTTCTTATTCAATCCTGGATAAATCCATCCGGATTTCATCTCAATTCCGAATGACCCATTCGGTTTTACCAATTCCGCATGATTCAAAGTTAGGAATTCCGATTGAATCAAGTTCATGTCTATTTAATTATTTCTTCAATTCTGAGTTAATTTAAGTACATGCATATGAATATATATATATATATCCAGAAATCAAGATAAACACATAATAAACATGAATTCACATCAATTTCTAACATGCAATCATCCTAATTTCATGAATTCATCCAATCAAGCTTCATTCGGTTTTCATATATAATCCAAGAAATCAAACATTAATCATGATCTAATAACATATGTATGCTAACCTGATTATGTCAAAGCCTACAAAGATCAACAATTAATCAGAAGATTGGATCAACGAATTCTTTCTCTTGTTCCCTTACTTCGGCCGAGAGCTCCACACAAAACACACACACTCACTTTCTATTCAAATTGCATGAAATGAGAAGGATTGCAAGTGTGTTGGTGACTAAGTGTCCACAAATGGACACCTCTTAAAAAACACTAACATATTTTATAAATAATAAACATTTTCCATATTTATAATAAATATAATTGCAAACTAATTAATCACAAATAATAATTACAAATAATCATCAAGTTGCAATTAGCACATAATGATAATTAAATTCATGTAATCATAATTAAATCTCGAGGTTAAGAACTTAATTACCTTATTAAATCTAGAGCGGTAGAGAGAGTGTTACAAAACCCTTAAATTAACATCATTTTTAAAGTTATCATCATTTACTTTTTTATGTCAATTGAAATTAGTATCATTGTTTTAAGGAGGTCTTAGATTGTGTTCTTCTTTAATTCATACAAAACAATTACATATTTAACTAAGCATTTATAAAATAATACTTTTACATAAATAATTATAATTACCTGTATTTACACATGTATCTAAATTAGTGTTATCATTATTTAATCTCTCTTTCTCCAATAAATAAGTTCAACTACTATTAGCTAATTTAAATGTGATATTTGTGTCTTTTTTATGTAGTATGACATTGATCATTATGTCATGTCACAGTTTATACATTTTACATATATGTATTGTTGACAGAGCAGAGGGAAAGTTGCTTTGTCATCAATATAATTAATTATAGGTTGTTTATAAGTTATGTTTAACTACTTGTGATATATATTTTGTTTAAAGAAAAAATAATTATATATTTGCGACCGTCTCATTTTTCTCTATGTTTTGGTATAAATTTTATCATAATATGACAATTTTTTAAATAATCTGTATATTCTTAATTTTTTTTATCCATCAATAGTAGTGGATAGATAATTCTTAGCACGATTTATATGGTTTTTATATTCATTCTTTCTACGTATCATAGTTGATGTAATCACTTATTTCTTGCTCTTTTGATAAAAGAACAAAAAATATTTTTTTTTTAAGATTTTGTTTTATTAAGATAATTTTTTTATAAAAAATAGGTAAGATTTATAATGAAGTTAGGTGTATGTTAAATAGTTGATGCACTCAAAATATTATTAAGAATATATTATATTGGCCTCATGTTGTAAAATATTTAAAAAATTATATATAATCGTAATGGATAAAAGTGTGTACCAACATAAAATTAAAATTTCTTATCATAATAGAACTCACTCCGAGTAATGAACATCAATTAATAAAAAAATTAAAGAATCATATATAAAACAAGGATCAACAAAAACCTCTCTTATATAAAGAACTTAAGAAATCATTATGAATAATCAGATTTATCCATCAAAGGTTTATGTGTGTGTGTGTGTATATATATATATATATATATATATATATATATATGAGTGTGTGTGTGTGTATGTGTGAGTGAGTGTGTATGTATCTATGTATGTAATCAATAATTGATATGCATCCGTATACATTAAATGACATTTTGAAGAAAAAAAATATCATGGTATTTGTTATTCACGAATTCTAATGTGATAAGAGTGATTCTTCATTTATCCATTACATAAATATTACTTTTATTAAAAAAATTGAACACGATAAACACATTAATATTACACTAAAAACTTTTAGACGTAAATAATTTTTTATTTTTTAAAAGAGTATGTATAAAAAGTATAAATATAATAATTTTACTTACGTACCCGGGCACCGCACGGTTATAACACTAGTTACTACTTGCACGATAGTAACCGTGTTAGTCAACATTATATATACTAACAATTTGTTGGAAAGTAAACAGTGATTTTTTTTGTCTTTTTCTACATAAATTATTATATATATTGTGATCTGGGAGTTTTAACATACAGCAACTTGGGCGGAATGGTTTGCACGCGTTTTGGAAAGGCAGGAGGTCCCATGTTCGATCCTGCCTGACACCATATTACTTAAGTTTTTCATAAAACTCCTCTTTTAGCCATAAATACAAACTATATTGCGCAGATTTTGTTTTTTTTCTAAAGTATATATAATTTGTTTATGGGAGAATTACAAATGATTGAAATGGTGGATTGGCTAGATATTTGTTAGTTAGGTGCAGGGCAAACTGTTCCAAAATACATTGAACTTTAACTAAGCTACCAATGTATACAATCAACTTTAAAATTTAAAAAAAAAATACAACCAACTCTCTTTTATCCCCCATTGTATGCAATTTCTAATCTGTGTAACAGGTTACCGGTCACCTTCTCATTTTTGCTTAATTTTTAATTTTTAATAATTGTATATCATCTTTGTTCATAATCAATGTTCTTCAACTTCAAGAACACCTTCAAGAGCAAGAATACATCTCAATAACAAAAAAATCTTTAATCTGTAATCTGTATTCATCATCTTTGTTCATCATCAATGTTAACAACTAGAAACAACAAAATTATCAACTAAACAAAGAGCAACATTATTAGTAATTGATTCAAAGAACAACAACTAGAAACATAAAACGCATCTTAAATCGAAAAGAACAACAACTGGAAATAAAGAACCCATCTGAAATCTGAAAAACCCTAATCATAACAACCTACATCGAGTGAATGTGAATCTTGAAAAGTAAAGAGATTTTTGGTTATCAGATCTCGAAAACAAACCTTAAAACTCAAGTTGACGAACAAACTCAGATCTTCAGTGAGGTCAAGGATGCGAGCATCTTCACACGACGGTGGTATTTGAAGCAGCGGGCGATGGCAGTTGTTTAAACCCCATATCTGAAGAGCGGTGGTTGTGTGAACCCTACGCAAGAAACCCTAATTGCAAAGGGGAGGACGACGGTGGTGTTTGGTAATACAGCGACAGGGAGAAAACCCTAATCTGAAGGATGCAGCGACAGCAGGTCTTAAACCCTTGAAGCCCTTGACGGTGGAGGTAGGCGGAGGTGGTCGTTGGTTTGAAGCCGACACAAGAAACCCTAACGCAAAGGGGACGAAGGCAGCGGTCGTGGTTTGAAGCGGCGGCGGCGGCGGTCGTGGTTTGAAGGCTGTGGTGGTGGAGGAGCAACTATGGTACGGTGAAACCCACGAACAAGATTAGTGCGGCGATGGCGACGGTGGTGTTGAAGGTCGTCGACGGTATGTGGATTATTTTCTCATTTGATTAAAACTCTAACTGCTTGTACATGGTTGAAGAAGATGAAGATGGAGGTGGGGGCTATTTCTTGAAGATGGAGGTGGGTTTCATTTGCAGATCTTGAAGATTGTTGTGTTCTTTTTTATTTTTTTTAATTATTATTATTAAAAAGATAAAAATAATTATAAAAAAACAAGGTTACCTGTTAAAGAATAGTAGGTGATATGTTATAACAGGTCACTTGTATACATTGTAGGAGAAATTAAAGTTGATTGTATTTTTTTTTAATTTTAAAGTTCGTTATATACATTGGTAGTTTAGCAAAAGTACGTTGTATTTTGGAGCAGTTTGCCCTTAGGTGCAACCTAAGTTCGAATTATGCCTTTCACCGTATTTTTTTTACCCATTTTTTCATTAATACTTCAATTGTTTTTTTACCCATTTTTTTTATCAAAACTGCAATTATTTTTATTTTTGTATAAGGCTACTACACTGTAGTTTTATGTTTTAGGTTATTAAACTAAGTATTTTTAATTAACTATTATTTGAAAGGTTTTACATTCTTTTGTTAGATATATCTATGCGGTCTTTTACTCATAAAATTAAGACTTATGTCAAAATAAAAAGAGGATATAAGAAAATAGAATTATTGAATTGTACATGTTATCATTTAGTGGATATGAGAATGAAGCACAAGACTTAGTGAAAGGAAATATGTTTTTATATTATTTTAAACTTTTACAATTAATATTTTTAATCCTAAGGTTTATAATAATTATTGATGTTATAATTCCTAATTTTTTTACATGTTTTTAAAGTTTTTATTTTTTGGTTTTCCTTTACTTTTAGTTAAATAGTTTATTTGAATTATAATTTATTAAAATAAATTTATATTTTAAATAACTAGCTAAGTGACCCGTGTATCAATACGGGGTAGAAACTAAAATATTAATTTATACATATTTAAAAAGTACTAACATGTTAAAGAAAATTAGAAACATATAGGAATACAAAAGCTCGTAAGAAATGATAAACATTACAGAAGTTTGAAATTCATACATAATATTATCATTAGATTTTCTGTACTAACATAATATTATCTAATTTCTAACCCAATTCCCATATATATATATATATATATATATATATATATATATATATATATATATATATATAATATTGAGTTCATGATAACTATATATGTAATCCTTATATAATAGCAATCATATAACTGTAATGTCTTATATTAGTAATATTTTATATATAATCCTTATATAACAGCATCAGATGACTAATTTCAACTACTTGTTTAACATTTTTTATTTTACTCCAGGATAACTAAATACACATGAAATGAACTCAAACACATGAATTCCCCAACCAAATATAGGTAACTTCATCAAGCTGCTCTTAAGAACATATTTGATGCATCCTAAGTAAAATTGCAGCCATGAGACTAAAATAAACTAAAAACATGAATACTTGACGATTCACATTAGTACTAAAAGGATTCATTCAGCTACAAACATATAGTCCCTAAGATCTATTTAGCTGCGTCATACAAAACCATTAGTTAATCCCGCCTTACACGGGGGATTAAAAGCTATGAAAGAGTTATGAAATCCATACATAAGATTATAATTAAATTTTCTGTAAAATCATTTATAAACAACATTCATGGTTTTATTAGTAGGGTTTTCTTCATCATCGCAAATTAAAACTTTTAACCACTCCTTACTCTTCACAAACCGTCACATATAACTGTCCATGAGTGAAAATGTGTATTTTTAATACTTTTTATAAATACTCTTTTTAAGAATTATAAACTTACATTACTCGTCTAAAAGTTTTTAGTATAATATTAATGTATTTCTCGTGATGAAGCTTTATCCTGATATTGTAAAGACAGAACTATTATATTATTGTCGATATTATAATATCAAGTGCTTTAAAGACATTTTTATTAGCCAATTATATATTTGAATATTTAAAATTGTAAACTAAATTTATTAAAAGTTAAATAATGATGGCATTCATCTAAGTATACGCAAATTAGATCAGATAAAAATAAGATTCTAACATAGAATATATTATGTCTATACAAACGTATATCACTTAAGTGTAATTTATTATTCAATTAAATGTAATTAAAAACACGAGATCTCAATAAATTCAAATATCCATGTAATAATAACTTTATTTTATGTATCAAGTTATTAGTTAAAAAATAAGAAAACCTAGACAATTAAATTTTTTATATAAAATTCCAAGTTGTATGTATAGTTACAAAACCACTATCATGACAGCTCTTTCACTACCCAATAATTATGTAGAGTTCTAGCTTCTTTAGGGTTATTTACTCACAACTAACAATTAATTTTAAAAAACTTTAAGCGGTAGTGGTTGTTTTGTAAAAAACTTTATGCCACTAACCATTAGTTATAATATATTTTTAATTCTTTTTATCGAAATACCAAGGAATCAGTGGTTATATCGACTATATTATGTAGAGTGAATAATTATAAAAGACGATTAAAATGTTCAATAATTACTTAGATGTTGATAAATCAATTAAATTATAATATTTTTTTTAAAAACATATTCAGATAAAATTTATATCAAAACGTAGATAAAAATGAGACGATTACAAATATATAATTATTTTTTCTCAAAACAAAATATATTTGAAGTTATTAAACATAATTTTCAAACAACTTTTATATATATATATATATATATATATATATATATATATATATATATATATATATATATATATATATATATATATATATATATATATATATATAAGAGGCTTACCAAATTTCCAAAATTAACCATTAATCAACCTTCAATTAACCAATCAGAACCCTTAATTGCAAAATCCTTCTAAATTACAAAATAATTTTGGAAAGATCCATATTCTGGATTACACGCGGGTCCTTAAAAACGGGTATCAATAAGAGAAGGCTTTGTAAAAAAAGATACTCAATTCATATACATCAAAGGCAAGCACATAATAGGAAAATTGTGGCTAATCTAGCCACACCATGTATCTGAAAACACAAAAAAGAAAAATCAATCTGATAAGTATTTGATTCAGATGGATTTATGATGGATTTAGATGTTGGTTATTGTTATCGAAGAGTAAAAACAGCTACATAAGCTGTTTAACGATATGAAAAAGTTCTTACTCCTTTTTATTTGGGTTTCTCAAGTAAAATATTTGGGATGCTTATTGTAAGTGATAATCTGCATATTGCTTTTTGAAATGCTTTTATGGCTTATTTCATACACAATTGCACTAATGCAATAAGAGGAGTAGTTTGAATAAGCAAATCCCATACACTCTCAAAACAGTTTTGATTTATTAAATCGTAATATGTATTAGAGTTTTAACAAGTATTCTGAAACACCCTTTACTATAATTTAATCTTCCAGTTAAGTTTTGCTAATTGTTACACTTCATGTTCTGTGAAATGTTCCGTGTTTCATGGTAATTAGGCATTGTATGTAACAAAAGCTATGATTTATCTCAAAATAAGCTTGCAAAAGTCGTGCTTTTTTTACTGCAGGTTTATTGAGCATCTATGGCTATGTTGTTGGCAATCAGTCAAGTGTTGGTTGATTGTCATTTAGCTTATGGGCACAGAGAGTCGAGTCAGCACACGGGAGAACCCTCGAACATGTGCATCGAGTCCATGTGGTTCAACATTCACCATTTGAGTTAGAATAAATCTCTCAAAATGGAAAATTACTCGATTGTTTTTCCAACATGATATAGGATACGGGAGTCTGCTATAAATCTCCGATTGTTTTCCCAGCAAAAGGGTTTTTCTTTTACTTATACTAACATATACATAATCTTTTCTCAAGTATTTCCACTTATCTGTATATATCGTGCTCTTCTTCGTCTCATTTTCTATTGATCGGATTGATCTTCCCATGTAGAATCTAAAAAATGGTGATTGTAATGTTTAGGGTTACATTTAGATTAGGGTTAGGATCCTTTTTTTAAATCATTTACTTCTCAATTATGGGTGAAAATACCCTCACCAAGGTGTATTTGCATCTTCTGTTTTAAAACTTCCAAGTTTCATACTTTTAGGGTTTATAGGTCTATTCGCATAATTAAATTTTCTACTACATTTTTTGCATGTAAATATATACGGTTTCAATTGTTGGGCATATCTTATTGTTGTAATCAATCTATTAAATGTAGCCATTTCCAAATGTTAGGACTTTCCTGCCATCATAGGTTTGAATGACGTTTTCTATAATTCCTAATAATAAATGTTATTTTGTTTTACATTCAAGATTCATGTCAAAATGATATTTTTATTCTAATTTAAAACTCATACTGAACTATAAAGATTTATATTCTTTCACTTCAAAGTTCATACTGAATTGCATATTTATGATCTGCAAGTATTTAACTACACAGTTATTTTTTTTTTTTGAATTGCTTACTTTTGCACATCTTACCGTTCATGCCTTCAGCTGCAGATTTACATTCTTTTGTATTTATTTTTGAACTGACTACTAATACCTTCAGTTGAAGCTACAATAGAGATTTCCGGACAAGCTTTTGCACTTTTATGAACCTTACCATTTACAAAGGTTAAAACGGTAAGAGACAACTTTTATAAACAAGAGGATTTGATATCATGTGAGGTAATTAAGTTAATCGTACTTTGTTTCAAGTATCAACTTCCTTTATGTTATAACTATCACATTATTTTTTGTTTCATCCATAACATACAATCATTTTATACCTTTTTTATAAATGTTTATGATTTATCTATTATAATTTGAACAACTCGTGTAATATATGAATTTCAAACTTGAATCATATAACCCACGAACTGAGTATAAAAATGTATTTTATTGGATTGAACCCATCGATGTATATAATTAAATGAACTCCCCCTTTTTTCAAAATTAGTTTAAATGAGTATATTATAAAACGATTATAATGAGCTCTAGATGAGTAACATGTTATGAATAACATATTTCCTCCCATTTTTTCTCAACATTGATTATAAATTACAGATTGTGTTTATACAACTGGGTTTACTCTATTCAATCAATCGAGAATTACTGATTGTTGTTTTCTTATATTTCAGATTGATGTGTTCTTTATCTTATAACAAATTGTTGGTTGACACTCTACTGCAATAAACTTTCACTATTGCTACTTCTTCATATATGAACGGTCGGATTTACTGTTATTGAAATGGCAAGCTGAAAGCCTCCATGGGAAAATCAATATTAGGAGGTATGCATTTTTATCGCTTCTTACACAAAAATTGTGACCATTGATGTTGCTTACTAATGTTTAAGAATCAATTATGATAATTTCCCCTACAAGTAATGTATGTACTAAATCATAATAAAAGCTCATCAACTTATATCTAAAAAAAATTCTGCCGACGCAAATGATTTTATGTTAAAATACCTCCGAGGGTATGACTTCTTTTTATTTTGCTTTGTATCAAATTCATTCTTACGCAAAAACTTCTCATTTTTCTTTTTTTATATGTTACCTACAAGTGTATTCTTGTTGGTAAAAAGTTCATCCTATTCCTCGTGTATTTAAGTTTCTATTATTTTTCTTACCCTGAAGTGGCCGATGTGTTGTTAGTCAATCAGATCCTACGCCTAATGCAGTATAGTTGCTACAAGTGTGATTCATCGTTATAATCTCTCGATTCATTGAATGAAAATAAGTTCTATACTTTTCTACTTAGTAATAAGCGCATGTTGTGTGCACATGTAAACAACAATCATTCGGTTCAATTATTTGAAGCACCCAAAAAATTGCTAATCTGTTATATTAATTGCTTTGTGAAGCTAAAGTAGGATTCATTACTTTAACATTTTTCTAGATATAGTTTGAATATGTTCTGTTTTACATTTTGGCATGAATTTTGGTTTAATGGATATTAAGTTAAGGATTTGCTTACATAGGCTTAAGCAAGAATAAAATATGTCCTTCAGATACTCATCTTTTGCAAGCGGGTCAATATCTACATTTTCTACTTAATCTTCATCACTCACTCTATTTCACTTTGCGTGCAGACCGTTCATTTTATGGATTTTCCATGATTTTGGTTTCCGCATTTGACTTTACTTCATAAGCTGAGCCTAAAGATATAAAAATTTAATGAATTTTGTTAATACCGAGTAGAGGTACTCCTTATGTTGTAAATTACTTTTAACAATAGTTTCCTATATATTGTAGCACATCCATTGTAAATAAGTAAAATGGGTTCTATTTTAGGTTAAAACAATTCAGCTTACGAGTCAACTTATGGGTTATTAGTTAATGGATTAGTTGTTCACTTTTGAGCTCAACTTAATGCTAGAAACAATATGCTCCAATCAATGGAGGAGGTCAACAATCTTGGCATTAATCTTGAGTGAGTAGCATTTGATTGCTTTTTGTCTTAACTTTTTTAATAAGCCTTTTGGATTTAACTCTTATATATGTGATACTATATCTTCTTTCATCAACAATGAGATTGTTTTAATTTATAGACTTGATCAAATAAATAGCTTATAAAAAACCTTATGTATGAGAGTATGTTGCTGCAAACATTCTTCTTTACCATTTTCTATTTCTTCATTGCTGATGCATATATGTTTTATCTTTTTTTTATTTCTGTTTTATCTTTTTTTTATTTCTTCTATGGTTGTTATGCTTTATTTGAATTCCTCATTTCTGATGGCCTGATCTTCTTTCTTGAATTCCTTATTTTAACATTGAATCACTTAAATTTTTACTTGAATGAGTTAATACTACTTGGCCTGTATGAAGTTTTTGAGCAGTAGTGAATCAACAGCTTAATGACTCCCGGAGATCCAACTCTCATTCCCTTCTAGGATCTACTACCACCACCCAATCCTACTACCAACTCTTTTCTTTGTATATTGTTACCGAAATGATGGTAAGATGAGCTATGTGTGTGTTTTTTTTTCTTTTTGTGTAGTTTTAATACATACTTTACATTAGATTTTATATAGTGGTTTATGATTTTATAAAGTTAAATTCTGTTTTCTTAGATGCAAAGTAAATTTAATGGTTATAGTTCTAAATTGTTTAACAGCCAATCCTATTTTATAATCCATTTATATGGTTGTTTTACTCAACAAATGTTGCTTAGTCAATCTTATTTTTAGTCAACAGATGATCTAACCATGCTGCCCCTATGAGCGTGAGCAAAGGTTGCGGGCGAATAGTGAAGATATGATTTTGACAATGTTATGTGGTATGCGTATGTACATTAACATCAATATCAAGTGATTTGGTAATGTTAAAGAGAATTTCTTTATTAAGGTAAAAAATGCATCTCCCAAAATAATTTTTTTGAAAGGAAATGTATCTCTCAATTGGTTACAAAATTACATGTTTATGTACTTGAAATACGTTTTGTATTTGATCATCATTTTTTAAGTTTACTTCTGTAGTACCCGCGTGTGCACATGTTTATAATCGAAGAATGATATTTAATTATTTGTTGTATTGTGAATGATATGTGAAAGATTTGTTCACCATTATGTATATGGTAATGCTAGACCTGATTAGTTTTTACTAATTTAATTTTTCCAGCTGATGAGATTCTATAGTACATAAGTTCTCTTTAATAAGTTTTTGTTTTATAGTTTGTGTTTTAGTATACTTTTGTTTTATAGGTTGTATTTCAGTGTTATCTATAAAAAATTCATGTACTTGAAATATTTTTCGATTTAATTTTGTTGTATTTCAAGTTTACTATTATGATGCCCGTGCGTGCACTAGGTACCGGTAGTTCATATTTTCCGACTTTCGTTTCATCAAACCCATTATCATCTTCTACTTGCAAGGTAGGTAACTGAATTAGATTCCATCTCTTTTGGGCGAATAATCTCTCATTAAAACAATAAATGTTTGTGCACACGGGTCATTAAGTTTTGATTGTGACTACAATAGCATCATTACAGATAAAACAATAAACGTAGTATACGGAGTAACTCAAAAATATATATATCTTTTTTTTGTTTATACATATGTATTTGAATATTTTTATGTATATATACTTTTTACATATTTCTATTTGATTTGATGTATCTGAAGTTTACTTTTGTAAAACTCGTGTGTGCACGTGTCTATAAACTAGTAATTAATTACATTAATATACAAATTTCTTAAAATCCCTCACATATTTCATACTACCCCCTTACCAATTTATATTCAACCCCTTAAATTATATTAAAAGAAACGAAGAAACTTAAGAAAATTTTGTCTTTATGACGTAAGCATCCTATTTTTTCGATTTTTTTAAATTTTTTTTTAAATGGAGAGTTATGATTGGTGGAGAAGTTTTAGGAAGGGAGAGAAACCCTTTTCTTTTAATAAGTATTAAAGATTAAACGTTGAATATACTAACCCGTAGCGTAACGCGGGAATAGATGACTCGTTAGTACAATATTTAGCAAGAGTATGTAGGTTGTCATATGGAACATAATATTCACTTTGAGTATTTTATATGAGTTTCTAGGGTTAAATCAAAACCTTAATTGTGCCCAAGAGAAAAAAAATAGTTTTAATATAAAAATTACCCCTAAAAACTATTAATTGTGTACCGAGTTAATTCTCATAAAACTCTCAAGCTTAGGTAATTACAAATTACCCTTAAATCTTGTACTAATTAAAACTCTAATTAACAACCTTATATATTTATCCTCTAACATTCGACTAGGATTTTATTAAATCCTTAAATTATAATATGTACCATTAATTTTTTTTATCTCCCAAACTAATTTATCCAGTGAATTAGTTTTACTCACACACACAAACTTTATCATCCAAAAGTTACTCTATTTGGGTTTGTGTCAGTTCGATTCTCAGTATTTCTTAACATAACAGAAGAACTCTTGCATAAGAAGAAGTATTCTTATGTGAATACAATATTTATCAAGAATCTTTAGGTTGCTGGTTTTGCAACATGATATGCAATTTTATTATAAATCATGGAGTTAGTTACTCAACCATAACACCAATAGTATATTTCTAGATTAGTGATTGGCTATAATGTACATATGCGATAAATATCTCAAGTTCATTTCGAGCAATAGTTGCAAATAAAGAATTTGACCTATCATGGTCCAACACAGTTAACATGACAATGTCTGGTTTCGTTTCATGTACATCAACTTGGTATCTATTAGGTTTCGTTATTTTTACGTTTACATCCACCCATTTAAGGTTTTGTTACACATATGCTTTGTTCCACCACATGCTCTGTTCAATTTTCGTTTGGCCACAAGTTTGAATTAATTTTCATTTTTGACATTTGTTTCACCATATTGTAACACCCCGAAGTTCGTAAGTTCCTGTTATGTGTTTAGTAAGTTCCCTTTTTGTAGTATGTTTTTAGAATAGTTGAGGGACTAAAAGTGACAGATTTGGAAAAAAATAGTGCAAGGACCTTTAGGTCATTTTATGAAACTTGTGTTATGAATAGATTAGCTTTGACTTAGTTAGTCAAAAGCCCTCCATTTCTATCTTTAAACACACACATACGTACACCTTGGGCTCTCATGTAGTTTTCTGATTCTTGGACCATAATAGCATCTTGTAGTATCAGATTGATTAGCCAATTCGATCAGCTACATCAAGGTATGAGTTTTAGAATGATTTCTTGAAGTTTATGGTCAAAGAGGTGATTCTTGATTGAATCTTTGATGTTTTGAGTTAAGTTGTATGTAGAAAAGTTAGTAGTGATGTTTTAGAACTTGTTGGAATGATTAATACATACGGTCGCAGGCAGTTATCCAGAATTCAGTGTAGCTGTTTGTGCTGATGTTTGATCAGTGTCTTTCCCAGTTGAGTTCAGATATTTATGTAGTATGGTTTATTGCTTGTAGGCAATAAGAGTTGACCTTTCGGTGATAGAGAATAGCTGTTTAATTGCTGCTAAGGTGAGTGTGCTTACCTTTTAATCAAATTAGCATATGTACGTGCACTAAATGAATAGTATATCAATTCTATGTTTGTTATGTGAAGTTAAAAGCTGCTGTTCAGAGGTTCAGTAGCACTATGTTATAGTATTTGATATGATTAGTATGCATTTATCCACAAAGTGAATAGTATGATATCTATGTTTTGATATGTGATATGTTTGTGCACAAATATAGCAGGTACATGGCTTAGAGAAGCCTTGTACAAAGAAAAGCGGATACTTTGTATCCAGGAATGTGATAGGGGTATATTGAGATCCTTATACCCAAACAGAGTGTCAGGGATTAGATTACACGCGAGGTGTGATCATACCCTGGACCAGTTAATAGTTTGAACAGTTTTGAAGGTGTTCAGCTTGGATGTTAGACATCCCCAGAAGAGTTACTCATGTTTTATGTGTTTATCTGTTCAGTTAGTATGCTCACGAAGCGAAAACTTATGTTTCAGTATGTTGTGCATGCAGGTGACCAGATTCCAGCAAGGGTAAGGCCCCAGTGCTTTGCAGAGTTGGATAGCTCCAAGCTTTCGAAAAGAGTACTTTTAACACTAGTTTTTATGGAACTTTTAGCACTAAAGTGATGTAAGCTTGTTTTCCGCAAACTCTGATGTTTTAAAGTGCTAATTAGTAGTAAACGCATTTTAAAAGCTATTTTAGAAAAGTGGTCTTTCAACTTGGTATCAGAGCCAAGGTTTGAGGGATTTGGGCACATACGAGTGTGATGTCTGAACTTAAATCGTGGTTTTGAGGTGAGGAGGAGCTATCCGAGGGGCAGTAGTCTTGGTGAGCATACGGTTAGTAGAAGTTTATGATTTGTTATCTGTTTTACAGATCGAGCATGAGTAGCAATGTTTTGCATGTGTAATAGTTATGTGGCTAAGTACTAAATGATAATATGTTTATATGATATCAGAGAAAAGAAGAATGTTTAACAGATATAATTGGTTATGTCATATACGTGACCTAAGCTTGTGAATCGGGGTATTCCATGACGGTATTAAGAACAATTGTGTATAATATGTTCCTTACAACGCCTAACCAGTGTATGTAAAGAACATGTGATATGCAGTTGAGATTAAGATTGCCATGTCAGTACCTTGTAAATCAAGTGAGGGGTGATACGTGATAGTACAATATGTGTGAATAAGACAATAACAGAATATGAGATAAATGTAGTATTAATAATATTACATATCTTATTATGAGAAACAGAGAAAGTTGTTTGGTAGTATATGTTAAAGATATATGATCATGAGTTCATAGTATATGGTAAGTTGATACGAGTTAGATAAGGCAGCCTGAGGCTAGTATAGAAATACCTATTTTCCAGATGCAATTCTTATTTTAAACCAGTAGACCTACGAGTAACCCTTTAGAGGGAGTTGTTACGGAGGGATTGCAAGATCTTGAGATCAGTTTAGTAAGGGGATATCAGTGATAAAGTAGGGTAAAGTCCTATATGCAACGTTCCAGATATTATCAACCAAGTGGTTGAGTAAGTTTTAGAAGGAAAAGAAAGTTATATTATTGCAGTACGTGGATACAATAGTATAGGTTACGGTTAAAGCATTAGTAAGAGTTAAAACTAAGAAAGAACCCGTTGCAGGGGTAGATGTGTGAAGATTGTTCAGCATGCGAACTACCTCGTTGGAGGGAAGATTATAGAATGGATTGCGAATAGTAATGACTAGTAGAGATGAAATTAGACTCTTCGTATCAGGGTGTCTGTCAGGGAGAAAAGCTATGTACGCGTTGAGCTTGTTATGTGAGATAGTGAAAGACTGGTGGACCATGTTATTGTAGAGAAAGTTAGAAGCATAGATTGAGGCTATAACATGGCCTTAGTTTAAAGAATTGTTTAGAATATAACCGTACTAGAAGCTTGCATAGAACAGATCATAAAAGAAGTTCGAATTTGATGACAGACGATAGAGTTGGTGAATGGCATCACCTAGAAATTGTTAAGAATGTGTAGTTTTGTTCAGAGGATGTTGGTATAGAAGTTTTGTAATACAGTGGTATAGTCTGATGTTAGAAATGATATGGGTGAAGCTTAACGGCAGTTATTTGTTATGAAGTGGACGAGATGATAAGCCTTACATGGAAGAAAGGAAAGTAGTTAAGAAAGTAGAGAACAGTGAGTGAAAAGAGAAAGATTGAACCAGTAAGAGTATCAAGTAAGAGGTTAACGTTTGTACTACAACATGGAGGGTTAGCTCCCTCACTCAGATATACGAAGTGTGAAAAGTAGAAGCATGTGACCAAAGTTTTGAAATCGTTTACCCTAAGTGTGCTATCAGGTTATTAGTTTAGACATTTTTGTCCTAAGTTATTAGTGACAAAAAGTAAGTCAGTTAAATTTTTAGCCCAGTTTTGATATAATAAGGGTCAACACTAGAAAAACAAATGTGACCTAGTCAAAAGATAGAATGTTCCACTTTATTGTTAAAGAAATAAAGATTGAACCTGTTGTGATAGTAGATAGACGCAATAGATGAGACTACTATTCTGAATAGTAAGTGTAAGTAAAAAGTGATAGAGATAGAAATCGTCAGTTTCCATTGAGCATATGTTCACGATGAAAGAGTTCAAGTAGTTATCAGTATTGATTAATTGATTTAATAGCAAGTTCAGGTACTCAGAGATCAGACCAGCAGTGCGGGCTCAGACCCCAAGTGGGGAAGAACTATTGAACAGAGGTAATAGTAAGAGAGTCAGTGTTCCTGTTGCTTGTCAGCAAAATGAGAAAGTACTTGATGCTTAATTGTATAACCTGTTTAGTTTATGTGGAAAAGTGTAGTATAAAAAGACAGTGACAGTAGATTTAATAGATACCACCAGTGGTGACTACTTAGATGTATTTTCAAAAGAATTTTCAGTAATTCTAGAGTTTTGATAAGTAGAATTTAGTACTAGTATTATGTCAGGAATAGAATCAAAGAGTTAAGATATTGTACAGATTGGTCCCAGAGAAGTAAGAGTAATGGTTCAACTGTAATAGTTAACAGATAAGGGTTTAGCCCGACCCATTAGTTCATAGTGGGGCGCATTAATACAGGTAGTCGTAAAGAAAAGTAGCTAGTCAGAATGTGTACATATTACATAGAATACTATAAGGTTACAGACAAGAATCAGTACCCAGTCTCAGGAAGTAGATGATCTGTTGGATCAGTTTCAGTGTGTGGAATAGTTTTCAAGGATAGTGTTGTGATCAAAGTACCATTAGTTTAAGGTTAGAGAAGAGGAAATAGCCAAGGAAACTCTTTGAATACAACTTCCCACAAGTATGATGTTCATTTTAGAACAATTGTAGAGACGTTACATGAAAGGAAGTTAATATAGTGGTAGATGCTTTGTGCAGAAATTCAGGCACCATACAGATAAGGAAGCATCGAGTAAGAATGTCAGTTGTCACTGCAATATTTGATAAGATTAAAGTAGTTAAAGATAGCAGCCCAAGATTCAGTGTATCAAAGATCAGGCAGTAAAATTAGTAAAAGATGGTCGAAATCTATTGATCCGGTATGACCGAGTATGAGTAACCAGTTATAGGAATGTGTGAGACAAGTTCTTTTAGAGGAAGCAGATTGTTCGCAGCCTTCAACGCGCCCAGTATTGACAGAGATGTACAGAGATATGTAGATGAATTCTTGATGACAATGGATGACACATGATATAGAGAGATATGTTGATTAATGTTTGACCTGTCTATAGATAAAGGCAAAACACCATAATTCTTATGAAGAGTTACAGTCGCTTGATATCCCAGCTTGAGAGTGGGAACATGTTATGAATTGATACTATTTGAGTAACAGTTAATAGACTCATGAAGAGATACAAGTTATTCTGATAAAAGAAATTTATACTTTTAAGAGGATGGCAGATATGTACATGTGAAAAAGATGACTGCTAGACATGAAGTTTCAGTTGTAGTTATTCCAGAGAGACGTTTGAGTTACCTCCAGGCATTGAAGTAAGTTGAAGAGATATATAGGGACTGAGTTATACATTGATAGAGTGTTCCACCCTCAGACAGACGGACAGAATGAGAGGATTATACAGTACTAGAGTATATGTTCAAAACTCAGAGTTCTTATGTAGTAACAGTTAGGAGCAGAGTGTCGGTACGCTATGATAGCAGATGTTGTATGATAGGGAATGTCAACCCTAATTGTTAGGGTGGGATTGGTCAGAAAGAGAGAATTGAGCAGATGATCGAATGTAAAGATAGTACAACAGACATATGAGCGGCCTAGGGCTGCACAGAATAAATAGACTAGTTATGTGAGTAAGAAGAGATTGTTATTAGAAGTCCAGATTGAAGGCTGCGTGTAGTTGAAAGCGTCACTGTGGATATTGTTTATCAGATTCAGAAATAAAGGTAAGTTAGGGCCTCGGTTTATAGGTCATTTCGAGAATATTGTGAGGGTAGGGAAAGTAGCTTATAGACTGGAATTTCCAGATGAAGTGATTCAGATTTGTGATACCTGTCATGTATCCTACCTTCGTAAGAGTCCAGATGATGTTTTAGTAGTTGTCTTTCTATAAGACGAGGCAAGAGATGAAAAGTTCAGTTATATAGCAAAGTCAACGGCTTTTGTAGAGTAAAAAGTAAAGGGTTTGTGTAACAAACAGATGAAGTTAGTAAAGATACGGTAGAAGTACAAGGAGAGTTCAGATTACACTTAGGTGTTTATGCTATATTTTATACATGATAAGTGATTTTTATGTTCACCATGTTATAGACCTCCTACGTTAGTAGCGGGTAGATGTGTGATGTAAGACTATCGTCAGTGCGCTGCAATAACATTCAGAGTTGAGGAGATGTAAGACTACCGCTAGTGCGCTACGGTAGCATTCAGTATGATTTGAAGCACAGTTAATTGTTCAGTAGATTTCGGGGACGAAATCGTCCCAAGTGGGGAAGAGTTGTAACGCCCCGAAGTTCGTAAGTTCCTGTTATGTGTTTAGTAAGTTCCCTTTTTGTAGTATGTTTTTAGAATAGTTGAGGGACTAAAAGTGACAGATTTGGAAAAGTATAGTGCAAGGACCTTTGGGTCATTTTATGAAACTTGTGTTATGAATAGATTAGCTTTGACTTAGTTAGTCAAAAGCCCTCCATTTCTATCTTTAAACACACACATACGTACACCTTGGGCTCTCATGTAGTTTTCTGATTCTTGGACCATAATAGCATCTTGTAGTATCAGATTGATTAGCCAATTCGATCAGCTACATCAAGGTATGAGTTTTAGAATGATTTCTTGAAGTTTATGGTCAAAGAGGTGATTCTTGATTGAATCTTTGATGTTTTGAGTTAAGTTGTATGTAGAAAAGTTAGTAGTGATGTTTTAGACTTGTTGGAATGATTAATACATACGGTCGCAGGCAGTTATCCAGAATTCAGTGTAGCTGTTTGTGCTGATGTTTGATAAGTGTCTTTCCCAGTTGAGTTCAGATATTTATGTAGTATGGTTTATTGCTTGTAGGCAATAAGAGTTGACCTTTCGGTGATAGAGAATAGCTGTTTAATTGCTGCTAAGGTGAGTGTGCTTACCTTTTAATCAAATTAGCATATGTACGTGCACTAAATGAATAGTATATCAATTCTATGTTTGTTATGTGAAGTTAAAAGCTGCTGTTCAGAGGTTCAGTAGCACTATGTTATAGTATTTGATATGATTAGTATGCATTTATCCACAAAGTGAATAGTATGATATCTATGTTTTGATATGTGATATGTTTGTGCACAAATATAGCAGGTACATGGCTTAGAGAAGCCTTGTACAAAGAAAAGCGGATACTTTGTATCCAGGAATGTGATAGGGGTATATTGAGATCCTTATACCCAAACAGAGTGTCAGGGATTAGATTACACGCGAGGTGTGATCATACCCTGGACCAGTTAATAGTTTGAACAGTTTTGAAGGTGTTCAGCTTGGATGTTAGACATCCCCAGAAGAGTTACTCATGTTTTATGTGTTTATCTGTTCAGTTAGTATGCTCACTAAGCGAAAACTTATGTTTCAGTATGTTGTGCATGCAGGTGACCAGATTCCAGCAAGGGTAAGGCCCCAGTGCTTTGCAGAGTTGGATAGCTCCAAGCTTTCGAAAAGAGTACTTTTAACACTAGTTTTTATGGAACTTTTAGCACTAAAGTGATGTAAGCTTGTTTTCCGCAAACTCTGATGTTTTAAAGTGCTAATTAGTAGTAAACGCATTTTAAAAGCTATTTTAGAAAAGTGGTATTACACATATGCACATCGAGTGATTAGGTTTTTCACATATAGGTTTTTCTTTTTCATCGATCGATTATAGGTTTTGATTATTTGTTTAAACACAATTTCAATTGGATTTTTTCACGTTATGCTTGAATTGAAGCCTATAATTTTGAGATTTTACTTAATTTTGTTGTTCGTTTAAACCTAAGAATTATACTATATAACAATTAGTAGGAAAATAAATAGTAACAATATAATTAATATTTAGATAGTTTAAAAACAGAACACAATTAACACATGTTATTTAGGCCAAATGGTTAGAGACATTTGTTGTACTTCCCTTTTGTTTTGTTTCCTTTTCCTCAATATTCTTTATTCGTTTTTTTCCTTTTAGTTCTTTTTGTGTTATACACACACACACACACACACATATATATATATATATATATATATAGAGAGAGAGAGAGAGAGAGAGAGAAAGAGAAAAGTTCATGCGAGAACTTATGTTAGTGCTAGAACCAATTTTGAGCCGTCCAATTCCATCTCCTTTAATGTCATTGCCCACCATGAATTCCTTACATGCACCCTGTCACACTCTATCCTCTCCATGCTCTCTATCCATGAACTTCCCATATCCAAGGAACGGCTGAGATTGGTTCTCGCGGTTTCTCTCACTAACAAAGGTTCTCAAATGAACACTCCCACATATATATATATATATATATATATATATATATATATAGGGGAGAGTTCATGCGAGAACCGTTGTTAGTGCGAGCACCGCGAGAACCAATCTCAGCCGTTCCTTGGATATGAGAAGTTCATGGATAGAGAGCGTGAAGGGATAGAGTGTGGCAGGGTACATGTGAGGAATTCATGGGTGGACAATGACATTGAAGGCGGGGGAATTTGATGGCTCAGATTGGTTCTCGCGGTTCTCGCACTAAGAATGGTTCTCACATGAACTTTTTCCTATATATATATAGTGAGAGGTTCAAATGAAAACCTTAAATTAAATGAGAACGGGAGACTCAATCCTAGCCATCCAATTCGTCCTCTTTCAATGTCATTGCCTTCCCATAAATTCCTTACATGCACTCTGTCACATTCTATCCCCCCACGCTCTCCATCCATGAATTCCACTTACAAAATTGAAAGGCTGATATTGAGTCTCTCATTCTCAAAAAATTTCTCATTCTCATTTGAACCTTCCCATATATATATATATATATATATATATATATATGAGAATGTTCATTTGAGATCCATTTTTATTGCGAGTATCGTGAAAAACAATCTTAGTTATTGGTTAAAATAAATCCATGGTCAATAAAAATGACAACTCATTAATAACTAATAAAAAGAGCAGCTCATTAATTTACGGTTGGTAAAATATACAAAAGACCAAAATACCTCTATTAATGAGACATGAATAAACGTTAATGATAATACTCGCAATACTTGCAATAAGAACAATTTTTAAATGAATTTGAGGAAGGTCATGCAAGTTCAAATCCTGCATATTTTTTTTTGGGTGCTTTTAACTATTTAGAAAGGCTCCGACTTATTAGTAATTTGGATTGGATTTTGATATTAATAAAAAAATCTAACTTTTGAAATAAGAATACTCTCTTTATATTTTATTTTCCTTATAAAATAGTTTGATTAAAAATTTTATAACCGTAACTTATAATCTATTTAAAAAAAAAGCCCATTAAATATTTCTTTTACTTTTATCTCATAAATAATTTTATACGTCATTCTTATTTTTCAAGCTTAATTTTTATGTTTTTAGATGAAAAATTAATGGTTTTAAAAGTTTTTTTTTGTAAAAATTTGTATTTGATTTAAAAATTAATAATTTTAACTATTATGTTATTCGTAATACAAAGTATGGTGTCAAAATCGCTACGAAATCATTACTATATATATTCAAATACTTATGTTTTAATTTTAGTTTTAACAATATATATCTTTATATTTTTTGTTTGCTCGTTTGACCACAAAATACTAGATATCAAAGTCTGATTTTCTTTGTTTTGTCCAAACACTACCAAAGTATGATATATTATTTCCGCATAAAAAAATGTAATTTATATATATTTAATAAAATTGATCTTAAAACAAGGAACGGGAAAAAAAAAACCCTCGCATGAGCAGGGGCCAGGGCTTGCACCATTGCGTAATCGGCTTAAACCCTAAAAACAAAAAACCATCCGCCCTACAACATCCTCATCATCACTCGAACTCCTCAACTCACACTTCTAAATCGCTATCTTCTAAGCAACGATCTTGAATTCTTGATAGCATTTTATGTCCTGTAATTTGAACATCTGACAACTTTCAGCTACTGTGTTCAATTCTGAAGAATACCAGTTGCTTAAATTAGGTGCTCAATGGATTCGTGGGTATCACTCACATCTTCAGTCCCCACTTCGTCTACAAAGAGGCGGATTCGGATCTTTCGTTCCGAGATTCCTTCCATTCTCCTTAACTCAGGTTATGAAAGTGTTAATTGTACTGTAATTAGGATGTATGTGCTCAACGGATTTTCAGTTTTGATTTCAATTAGGTGTTTGTAGTTGGTGCGTTTTTAATTCTTTATGATTGAGAATGTAGGTTACGATTTCATCTGTGTCGTTCTCTCAGAAAGATGCAAAATTGGTGTTGAGTCTTGTCAATTATTTGTATTAGAGGGTGTTTGGGATTGTTTAATTATGTTCTTATCTGTGCATTGAATTTTCTTATAGCAGATGAGCACTCCCAAATGCTATACTAATACCTTATTTTTGAAGGAAAATCACTTAAAATTAACTAGGCTGGTATCTCGTTATCTTCAAAATCGATAAACACTTAAAAAAAAGCAATTCTAAATCCTTAGTGATTATCAGTATTGTAACTCTATTTACCTAAAAGAGCAAGTTGGTTTACATCCAAATTCAGCAGAGTTCATGTTTTGAGAAAACAAATATAGAGATATTTTTAACCTATTGTAGAGAACCTGTTTGCAGTTCTTAGCGAAACTATGCTTAATATCTAATACTCTTAATGATTTTAAAGTATGCTTAATCATTTGATATTCTTAATAATTTCACTCATAGTAGCGCGTAAGTTAGTTTTGTTATCTTTGAAGATTGTGAACTTCACGAGCTTGAAGCAATTTACAACCTTGGTCATAAGTCATAACTTTAAATACTTAATAATCATACCCGATGAGCAAATAGTAGTTTACAGGCTTGTGTAGTCTTGTAATACTTAATCGCTTTGTATGCACATATGATACGTGACTATGCTTTTAAGCCTATTGACTAAGAGGGAATATGAAGCAACTTGGACAAGCTATAGTGAACTTGAATATCAATGAAAACATTCATGCTATAAATAATTGTTAACAACACTTAATTAATTTGTATATGCGTATTTAACATACTTGGTTTGACTTGAAAAATCTGAAATATATATTTGGGATGGAAGTAGTAGTAGCAAGGTCAATCGATGATGGTCGACGAGTAGGAGTCACTTGTGAGGGTCAAAGTTAATAATTGTGTTCATGTTACTATATTAGTTGAAAGTTTGAAGGAAAATTACTTGTTTTGCTTAAACTCTCATTTTCCTCTTACATCTAAATTGCCTTGGTTTTACTTCAAAGTTTTGAAATTTGACCGTGGTTTTTAATTTTTAGTGCTGGGGCCTAGTGCATTTTCTAACCAACTGTTGGAATGCAAAATCTAACTGATCCAAATTGACTTAACAAGTTCTGTTTGGTTTTTAGAGCATTATGGTTTGGTTTGATTACAAAGTGTGTTCTTTAAGTTCGATTTGTGACCTTCAATAATCAATAGCAAGTCCAACCATATCAAACCATCTATACACATACACACATATATAATAGCTTATTATATCAGATTTATACAGATTGTTAAAAGATGTCTCTTTAGAGATTTGAAGATTCCATCTTGTAACATTGCTTCTTTATGGGGTCTAATTTTATACGATTTTGAAGTATTCTTCTTTTCTGTGATGAGTTTGTACTTAACGCTTCTTACATTCATTAACTATATTTAACTTGGAACCTTGAGTTATCATTCAATGCTCATTGACTAATCATGGTTTCGTGTTACTTGGGCAAGAGAACATTCTATTATTAGACGCAATGCTTTTTCATTAGTGTCATTAAGAATATGTTAATATTAACCTATACCGAAAAACTTCATGCAAACTGTGGAACTACATCAATGTTTATGGGCTTGGCTTTGTTCATCATTTTGGCTAGTAGTTGATTTCTGTTCTTCCTTTTACCCTTTTTTCCTAATTACACTCTTCTTGTTTAGTGTAGGAATCTTAATCCCAATCTTTCGTGATATGGTATATTTTTAATTTAACATTTATGTAATTTCATTTTGCAGAAATGTCATCTGAGTATGCATCACAGTTGGTGGATTTAATATTCATGACATTGTATATTTATGATGACCGAGGGTCAAGGAAAGCCGTTGATGATTTAATTATAAAATCTTTAAAGGAGATTATTTTTATGAAAACATTTGCAGCAAATCTTGTCCAGACCATGGAAAAACAGTTGAAGCTTAATTCTCATGTTGGTTGCTCTAGACTTATGAACTGGTCATGTATGCTTCTTTGTAAAAGTCAGTTTATTTCCGTATCAAAAACTGCATTTAGCAGAGTTGCAGCAGCACAAGCTTTATGTCTTCAACTTAGCATTCAAGCATCTTCCCATGAGCACAGGGCTTGCAGAAGAACTTTTATTCATTCGTTTTTAGAGGTTGATTATTGATATAAAATTATACCATGCATGCTTACATGATTCTGCCTTTTACATGATTCTTTTTTTTACTTGTTCCCTTCCATGCTCCAGTCACCCGACATTTTCAGTTTGTACGTGGAGGAACTAAAAAGTGGAAGAATCTTATATATAAATTGTCCAGAGATGCTATGTGTATTGCTGGATTTTTCAAGCTCAAAGTCTTCACTGTTCGAACAATGGAAGGTAAGTGTATAATGGTTTTTGTTGCTGATATCATATGGGTGGAAGTGGCAAAAGGGCGGGACAGTGGATTGGAATGGATTAAAATGGTTTTCTTTTGTGGTAAGGGGCAAAATAAGCTGGGTTGATTAAAAACTCTTTTTGGAGTAAAAGAATGCAGTAGAGGTGGCACAGTAATAGGAGGGTCAAGCAGGTTTGGTAGTGGGTCAAAATGGTTCAGGTCAAAACAGGTAATTTTGTTATAGGCTGACCTGAAACACTTTTGTGTCAACTTTTTTAGATTAATATATAAATTATAAGCATGCCAAATATGACTTGGAAAATTCTTTATCAATAATATCCTATCTTCTAACTAGAATATATTTTAGGGGGTTTTATGCATTTCAAAATATACCTAGATTGATTTTCAACCCGTTTTCTTTTATGCTATTTTTTTACATGAACTCATTTGCTCTGTTAGAGATAAGACATAACTCTATGCAATCCATCTAACTATTTCAGTAATCTGGTCAAAGTTGCCACCCCTGTATTCGAAGTTGCCTTATTTATATTTCATACTGTCAAGTTCATATGCATATCCCAGTGCAATTTCTCACGCTACTTTTACTACATAATACAGCCGGTATATCTTGATATGTATGTTCAAGCAGTTCTGAACACGAAGGATAAACCAACAAAAGCCCTAAGCGAAGCTTTTCGTTTGTTATTTTTTCGATTGTCACATGAAGATCTCAAGAATGTTGTTGTTCCCTCTTCAGTAAAAATGCTTAAGAGGAATCCTGAGCTTGTTTTAGAATCCATTGGGGTTCTTTTGAGATATGTTGACCTGGATTTGAGTAAGTATGGTGCGGAGATTCTATCAGTCATATTATCACAGGCTCGCCATGCGGATGAAGGAAGAAGACTTGCTGCATTGGATATTGTCGGATGTTTAAGTCGAAAGTCAAGTAATCCTGATGCAATTGAGTCGATGGTCAATGCAGTCAAACTTGTAATTGGGGGTTCTGAAGGAAGACTTGCATTTCCTTACCAAAGAGTCGGCATGATAAATGCATTGCAGGAGTTGTCTCTATGTCCTGACGGGAAATATCTTGGCGTCCTTTCGGTTACTGTATCTGGTCTTCTTTTGACCACTTACAAGGATGACGGTGGGTGTATACTTTGTGTGTGAGTGTGTGTGTGTGTTAAAGGAACAGTATCTGGCTAATCTCATTACAGGTTAAAACCTTTCAATTCTCTACGAGTAAGGTTGAACTGCAAACACTTTTTTTATGACTACAAATGAATATTTCAGTAATAATTATCTAATTCCTTGAATAAACAAATTTATGGGGTTGTTCTATAGAAATAGACTTTTGTGCTATTTTCAACGCGTTTACCCCTTGTAACTACTTTTTTTGATATAATTCGTAAATAAGAAACGCATCAGTTGGGACTACTAATGAATATTACAATTATAGTTATCTAATTCTTTGAATAAAACGATTTATTGTTCTATAGAAATAGACTTTTGTGCTATTTTCAACGCATTTCACGTGTACCCCTTGTAACTACTTTTTTGATATAATCCATAAATGTAAGGTAGGGTTGATGCACAAACACTTTCTTTTGTCTGCCTCATGTTTATAAATATATAGTGCAATTTGGTTGCACAAGAATTTTATGAGATTGACCTGTTAATTATCTAAATCTTGGAATTTCGATTTAGGGTTGTATGCATCAAAAGTAGAACTTTGGTTACTTTCAACGCGTTTGACAGTTTTTTTGTTTAACCTGTCTGAGATTAACAACCCAAATCGACCCATATTGCCACCTCTACAATATACGCGTGAGTGACGCGACTTTGATTTTTTGACTTCCAGGGAATGAAGAAGTAAAGCTTGCATGTTTAAGTACTTTAGCTTCATGGGTGGCAAGATCTAAAGATGCTATCAGGCCAGAACTTGTTTCATTTATTTCCTCAGGTCTCAAGGAGAAAGAATCACTAAGAAGAGGTCATCTTCGATGTCTAAGAATCATATGCAAAAATGTTGATGCAGTTTTACCGGTGAGAAAAGAAAGAAGTATTGTCTTTTAATTTGATTTTTATCTTATTTTTTACAAATGTTCTTCATGTGGTTAAAGTTTTGGTGATATGATTGTCATCAGATATCTTCTTTGCTCATGCCTCTTATCCAATTGGTAAAATCTGGTTTCACTAAAGCAGCACAGCGGTTGGATGGCATTTATTCATTACTCATTGTGGTGAAAATTGCAGCATCTGATATCAAATCAGGTGTTTTGATGTGTACTCTTTAACCTCTTTTTGTGATTGTTTTTATTTTTTTCATGATAAATAATAATTTCTTAATATTTCTGCTGAAGATGAAATTTTGTCAAAGGAAAAGCTCTGGACTTTGATTTCACAGAATGAACCTTCAGTTGTCCCTGTTGCTATGGTAATTTTATTGATTTAATTCATCCATTTCAGTTTTTTAAATTTTATTGTATTTTTTATATGTCGTATATACCTAAGGCGTTCACTATACAGGCTTCTAAACTATCTGGTGAGGACCGTGAAATATGTATCGAATTACTTGAGTCGCTCTTCGTGGATCATCCTCACAGGTTTTTGTTTCTGCAAACTTTCGATCCTGTTGACCATAACTGACTTCTTTTCTTTCTAAATTAAAGCTAACAATCATCAAACCTATCTACTACTGTACAGGGTTTTTGAGACCCTCCATGTGAGATCACTCATGCAGGTGAACTACCATGAAGCTGTATAAGATTTTTCTTTGAGATTTTCTACAAATGGTTTTCACATGCTTGTTTATTTATACCGCAGCTTGTTCTTACGTTCCTGTGCCATTCAAGTTGGGATACTCGCAAAGCAGCTTACGGGTGTACCAAGAGGATTTTATCTGCTTCTCCAAAATTATTTGAAATTCTTCTAACTGAATATTCTGAGTACCTCACGGTTGTTGGTGAAAAAGTTTTAGCAAAATCAAGGTAAATTTTCAAAGTTTTTCTGACATATTTTTTTGTTGAAAGTCAAATGGGGTCGTATTTAGTTACACATTGGTTTTAACTATGTAATATGTAGCGACGCAGAAAATTCTTTGGATGCTCAAGTAGCTTTTTTGCCATCAGTGGAGGTTTTGGTAAAGAGTTTAATGGTAATTTCATCTGGTGTATCTGCTGCACCTAGTTCCTGCATACGCCTTATATTTTGTTCTCATCATCCATGCTTAGTTGGTACAGCAAAGAAAGATGCAGTTTGGAAGGTGAGTCAACTTGGTAACTTGGTTAATACATATCTAATTTGTTGGCAAAAAGGCTGTTTTTACTTTTTTACTTTATATCATAACTAACTATTCCTTATCCCTTCTTATATTCTTTTTTCTTAGAGATTGCAAAAGTGTTTGCGAGCTCTTGGTTTTGATATCGTTGGACATATAATGGCTGATGTCAGTAATATGTGTCAGGTAAATGTAACTTCTTTGATCGTGGAAACTTTTTATGGGAAATGTATTTCCTTTATGAAACCAACTTCAAAACTGCTGTAAGAAAAAACTTTATGAAATCTTGATATTATAATTTAAAGGTTTACATTATTGACTATCAATAGTATTATTCTGTTATAATATAGAGTTTGCTTGGACCAATGGGGCTGATGAGTACTAGTAATCTGGAACAAGAAGCTGCTATACATGCTTTGTCAACTTTGATGACTATAGCACCCGCAGAAACATATGTGGAATTTGATAAGGTTTTCTGTAATACACATATATGTGTGTCTATAGTTTGTATTATATGTATATGCATGTGTATATATCCGAATGAGGTCATCATTTGGTCTTCACTGTAACTTTGACTTTTGAATTTTCTCAGCACTTGAAAACTTCTCCTGACCGGGGAGCACATGATTTGTTATCAGAAAGTGATATTCAGGTGCGCATGATATATACAGTTACCATGATTTGAAAATTCTAATTTCCTTATTGTTTGATATTCTTGTACGGTTATCACATATTTTTTATAAACTTAGAAAGAATATACATTCATGAGCATATTCATTATTTAATTATTCTCCCTCTAATTTCATATTGGCAGATTTTCAATACCCCTGAAGGGATGCTATCCACTGAGCAAGGTGTTTATATAGCGGAATCTGTAGCCTCTAACAATCTGAAACAGGCTAAAGGCCGTTTCAAAGCTTATGATAACAATGACAGCATGGTTACAATTTTCTTTATTCTTATTAGTTTCTCACTGGATATAATCTCTTGAGAAATTTAATTCACATAAAATATGTTTCTGTTTGTCTGCAGGAAAATGGGAACTCTCATTCTTCTGTAAGGCGAGACACTGCTGTTAAGGAGCGTGCAAGCACAGGAAAAAAGGATACAGCGAAACCAACAAAGAAACCTGGTAAGTGCTTTATTCTCTTTTTCATTCAGAAATAGAGGTGGCAGTTTTGACTCATTTACTTATGAATGAGTCAATTTGGATTGCATTTATCTCAGATGGGATATATCAAAAAGCAAAAAGGGGATTTTGTTGAACGGCTTGAAAGTTGCCAAACTCTAATTGGCGCATATAAGCTTTTAAAGTGTTTAATTCGAAGATTTTGATTATTATTGCTATGTATGTGTGTGTATATGTAATGATAGTTAACACAGCAGTTAATGAATAGTTAAAATCGGAAAATTTTACATGCGGGTCAACCCAACCTGGCCTGGCCTGTTTTGAATTCGCTTCAGAGTGAACCTTGTTTGATCTTTTTTGCCACTTCTACTCAGAAACATGATCATATTGTTTTTATTTTATTTTATTTACGGTGTGTGTGGAAATTATAGATAAACAGAAGACGTCCAAGGAGGAGGCACGTGAGATGCAGCTTCGTGAGGAAGCTAATGTACGTGAAAAGGTCATGAATATACAGAAGAATCTTTCCTTGTTGCTGAAAGCTTTAGGAGAGATGGCGATAACTAATCCTGTTTTCACACACAGTGAATTACCCTCCCTGGTCAGTCTTCTTATATTTCATGTATATGATATTAGAGGTGTCATTGGGGGCATGTCCTTTAGTAGAAGGGTAGGTTTGCATTATACTTCATTTTTGACAGGTCAAATGAGTAAAGCTTTGTTAAAAATTAGCTAAAAATGGGAACAACTGAACATAAACAGGTGAAGCAACCAAAGTGTATACAGATTGCTTTAAACTTCTTAAGAGGTTTTATTTAAATTTTATAGATTATCCTTTAGTATTATTGTTTTCTGATCTTATGTAACTCATCAGATGTTCATAGACCTCGTGAAATGAAACTAAAAGAAAAGAAAAGGGTTGATAACCGACGTGAGTGGGTCGACATATATTGCTGTAGTAATATTGTTTATAATCATATATAACTCATTAGTTGTTTATAGACCTCAAGAACAGAAAAAGTGTTTGTGGGTTGACCTGAACTGACCAAACACAACCCAGTTCGACCCCCAATTTGTCACCTCAGATGGTATGCTATATAGCTGCTTTTCCTTTGGGGTTTTTTTAAATCTGATCTACTTCTGATTATATTTCAGGTCAATTTTGTGAATCCATTATTGCAGTCACCGATAGTTAGTGAGGTGGCTTATGAAACAATGGTGAAACTATCAAAATGTACTGCACCACCATTATGTAATTGGGGATTAGACATTGCTACTGCTTTAAGGCTAGTTGCAACTACAGAAGCTCACATTTCGTGGGACCAACTTTCGTCTCTTAGCGACGGTGATCATGAGAGATCGTCAAGTCTCTTTGAAAGAGTAGTGCATGCATTATCAGTATCATGCAAATCTGGCCCGCTTCCGGTGGATTCTTTTAGTTTCATTTTTCCGGTAAATTTTACTAATTGTTCATATACTTGACCTTACTATATCTTATGTTTTTTTATTTACAGATGTGAATTTGGTCAATTCACTTATGAATGGGTCCATTTGGGTTGTGTTTAGTATCAAACAGGTCAAAAAATCCGCTAAAAAGTGGAATGTGTCAAATGGGTGAAAGTCGCTAAAAGTATATTTCATGAATTTATTACTTATTGGAAGTTCTTAAATTAATGTCGGATTACCAGATTTGGGCTGTGTTTTACTTCCAGCAAGTGTAACAAAATTCTTAGCTAATAGGGGAACGGGTCAAACGAGTTGAAAGTTGCCAAAAGTATACTTACAACAACCTCCTTACCTTTTTTTAATTATAAAAATTTAAGTTATTATTGTTATAATACTGTTTTCAATCATAATTAACACATTAATTACTTATTGAAAGCTCTAAAAACAGTCGAATTGGTCTACTCAGATAAGATTTTATATAAAAAGGGAGCAGGTCAAAGAGGTTAAAAGTTGCCAAAAGTATACTCTTAACAAACCTTTAATCTGTTTTCTTTCAATATTTAAGTTATTATTATAAAATTGGTTTTTAGTGATTTAAGTCAATGTTGTTATAATATTGTTTTCTTAATCATTATTAGTGCATTAGTTATATATTGATAAGTTCTAAAAAACAAATGAGTTGGTCGTTTTGGTTGCCTTTTGTTTCAAACAAGGTATTTAGTGCCCGCGCGTTGCGGCGGGGCTTCTATATAATAAATTTAACGAAAATGTTTGATTGGTTATTAAAACACAAACATTCAATTCAATGGGTGTCATTCATTTTTTAAACCAAACACTAATCTTGTACCCCTAATGAGTGTCCTGGTGTTAAAAATAAACTTTTATCACATGTACAACATATTTCCATAGCATCATTTATGGCCTTCCACTCTAACAAAACATATTTCTATAATCATTTATGACCTTCCACTCTGACAATCTCCGGTTGAACATACTTTTGTAGCATCATTTATGGCTTCCACTCATAGAAATTCAGAAGCACTTAGACATCCCATCAAATATGTATACTTATATAAACAAACTTCAAAATACACATCTATTAAAATACCAAACTTGAAAACCCCTAGAAATCTGAAACTTACCACAGACACGAACCACCCTTGTCACTACTAATAGTCACACAAATCAACCATGTGTCATACCACCTTTAGAAGGTAGTGGTTGAAATAAGATTATTGTAAAATATTTTCTGATGTTAACTTTAACTATATTAGACTTTGAGGTAGACTTTGTTAGTTAGTTTTTCAAATATTAAGTTTAATAAATTAGACTTTGAGATAGAACTTTTTTATGAAAAAAATAATCTTTATGAGAAAACTACATTTTTCATAGATGAAAAAGTCTTTAGTTTAGATAAATAATATCCTAAAAGTAAAAAAAAAACCTTATAAGTTAGTGGTTGAAATAAGATTATTGTAAAATATTTTCTGATGTTAACTTTAACTATATAAGACTTTGAGGTAGGCTTTGTTAGTTAGTTTTTCAAATATTAAGTTTAATAAATTAGACTTTGAGATATAACTTTTTTATATAAAAAATAATCTTTATAAGAAAACTACATTTATCATAGATGAAAAAGTCTTTAGTTTAGATAATAATATCCTAAAAAAAAACACTGTAGATGAACAGTGCAAACTAACATTTGATAAATGTTAGTATGTTTAATAGGTCAAATAGAAGTTGTCTAAAAGGGAAACAAGTCAAACAAGTTGAATTGTTGAAAAGTTGTCAACAAGTATATTTCTACCAACCTCCTAAAACGTTTTATATCAATGATTTATGTTTTGTTTCATGATATATTGATATTGTTATTTACTAAAAGTTCTGATAACAGACATATTTATGTTTCTGTATCAACCCAACTTGACCCAGACAATTTTGACCCATATTAAAAATGTCTATTTAGTCTGACAACCTGATCTTTTTCGACCAGTTACCCGCCCGGCGTTCTACCCACTTCTATATTTCTTGAAATACTAATATTTTCTTTACACGTTGCATTGTTAT
The DNA here is from genome assembly GCA_947179395.2 of Pulicaria dysenterica. NCBI lineage: Eukaryota > Viridiplantae > Streptophyta > Magnoliopsida > Asterales > Asteraceae > Pulicaria > Pulicaria dysenterica. The sequence continues at coordinate 47,355,386 of OX359294.1, read as the reverse complement.
TATAAAGATAATGGAGAGAATACTGGCATCTTCTAAGAAGACACGGCTTCATGATGATGTACTTCAAATACTTTTCTTACATATGGACCCAATTTTACCTCTCCCAAGACTTCAAATGCTTTCAGTTAAGTTCCTTTTCTTTTCTGATTTTTATTTCATCAGATTTTACATCCACAGAATTATCTGCACAGCATTGCATTAAATTTATTTCTGTGCTTGACAGGTACTCTATCATGTTCTTGGCGCCATTCCTTCTTATCACGGGTCTGTTGGACCCGCGTTAAATGAGTTATGCCTTGGTTTGCAACCGCAAGAAGTTGCACCTGTATGTTTTATCTTCAATTTGATTTTAATATTACAATGTTTTTAATATTACAATTAACTTTCTTCACATTCTATCTCCAGGCTTTATCTGGTATATATGCGAAAGAGGTTCATGTTAGATTGGCTTGTTTGAATGCTGTAAAATGCATTCCAGCTATATCCACTCGCTCTGTTCCTGAGAATGTAGAAATTGCTACTAGCATTTGGATTGCCCTGCATGATCCTGAAAAGGTATCCCATAAATATTAATTTTTTTGTTTCTATTTTAATGGTCTGTTGTTATATAAGCTACTTATGTTTTTTTTGTATGCAATGCTTATTGAATTACTCAGTCAGTGGCTGAAGTGGCAGAGGATGTTTGGGATCGTTATGATCATGAATTTGGGATCGATTATTCGGGACTGTTTAAGGCTCTTTCACATGTTAATTACAACGTTCGGATTGCTGCTGCTGATGCGTTAGCTGCAGTGTTAGATGAGTACCCAGATACGTTACAGGTGACTACCAATCTTCTAGAGGTGGCGAATTGACTCACATACTTAATAATGTGTCAATTCGGGTTATGATTTATCAGGTCAAACATGTAAATTCAGGGAGTGTGTTTTTAATGCAGAATTCCTTAATCATTTTCTTCAGAAAATTAGGATGTTCTTGAAACAATATAAATTTAGTAATCATATTTGGCACACTGATTGTATATAGTCAAAAGTCCAAACCAACCTGACCTGCTTACCAGGCCCGTTCGTGAACCCATTTTGGTCGGTTTCCCAGCCCGGCCAACTAGCCTGTTCTGTTACCTCTATTAGTTGTATGCAGGGTTCTAAAAAACGCGCCATGGCGGCGCCAAGGCGTGAGGCGCGACTCCGCCGTTAAGAAATAGCCCTTGGCGGCGAGGTTAGGCGTGGCGTAAGACAAGGCGGCATAAGGCGTGCCTTTACGCGCCATATGACGAGTTTTTTAAGGCGTGGCACCCCAAAAACATTTTTTTTAAAAAAATTGACTTTTTTTATATACATTTTGCGGTCGCGTGTTTTGAACTTCTATAAATTTGTATTTTGTAATTTATATATGTTACTTTGCCCCTAATTTGTGTAACTTTGTGTAATTTGTATATTAATAATGATAAATTGGATATAAATATTTATGAAATATATACAAAATTGCCTCCTTAGGTGCCGCCTTAAAAAACGCCATGGCTCGCCATGGCTTCTAAAACTTGAGACTTGACCTCGCCGCCACGCCACACCACACCTCACGTTATTTAGAACCTTGGTTGTATGTGAGTAGTTTTATTTACAAATCATGTATTTTCAGGAATCTTTAGCAACTTTATTCTCTCTTTACATTCGTGATGGTGGTATTGGAGAGGGAAACATTGATTCTGGATGGTTAGGCAGACAAGGTACTGCATTGGCTTTACATGCTGCAGCTGATGTACTTAGAACCAAAGATCTTCCAGTTGTTATGACATTCTTGATATCCCGAGCGCTGGTAACATTCACTCTTATTCATTTATTCATTTTTTACTTTTTTTAACCAGGCATTTGTTTCCTTGGTAACTTAGTTTAATTAATATTTAATCAAGTAGAGGAGGTAATTTCGAGTATTTAACTTATAAATGGGTCAATCCGGCCATCCGGGCTATGCTTTATCTTTAAAGGTTAAACGTGGTAAATTAAATAAAAGTTGTTTAAAGAAAGGGAGAACGAAACCAATATGATCCAACTAGACATGGTTTTACTGTTGTATGTATTGTATTTTAGAACATAACTTTTTTTAATGTTTGTATTTTACAAACTACATTATTTATCATTTATTCAAAGTACATTGAAAATGTACCTTGTTGTTAATAATATAAGGTCCATTTTCAATGTACTTTGAGTAAATGATAAAAACATGTAGTTTGTAGAATACAAACGTTAAAAAAAAAGTTAATTACATTAATAGATAAGTTCTGAAATACGATACATACAACAGTAAAGCCATGTATAGTTGGATCATTTTGGTTTCGTTCACACTTTATTTAAGCAGCTTTTATTTAATACATACTGTAGTTGGAACATTGAAAATGTATCAAATTACATAAAAAGATAAGTTTTGAAAGCTTAGTACGTCAAAAGGTAAGTTTTTAAGTCCAATACATACAATAACAATACACAGAGTTGGAAAATTTCAGTGTATTTTGCCCTAAAAAGACACGAATTAAATGGGTCAACATGTTGAGTCGCCTAAAGTGTATTTTTAATGAATAAAACCAAGTTAATCTTTGTATGTTAAAAGTTAGATTGTTATTGATATAATTATAGGTTTTGCAATCATATTTGACACACATTGTTTTTGGAAAAACATTTGTTTTTGGCGAGAAAGTGAGGCATGTCAACTGACTTGGCCCGTACCAATTACCAATTTTTGACCATTACCCAACCCAGCTGAACTTCAAATCAGTATCAAACTATCAATTTATTTTGTTATATTTATTATTATTTTCGAAGTACATGTCTTGTTTTGTTATTGGAGTGAATCCCTGAAATTCTTTTGTTGTAGCACTGCATACCTTGATTGAATTCTTGATTTTGTTTTTAGTGTTTTTATTAAGACTTTTAATGCAGGCTGATACAAATGCTGATGTTAGAGGAAGAATGATCAATGCAGGTATCATGATCATTGACAAACATGGAAAAGATAACGTCTCACTGCTATTTCCCATATTCGAAAATTACTTAAACAAGAAGGTAGTTTATGTTATATACTTCTAATTATCACATCAGAATAATTTCTCAAATTAATCTTGTACTTTCTAGTACATCTTGTAAACAATAAACTGCTGGTTACAAAAAAGTTATTGGGACTTAAATTTTCTTAGGCATCTGATGAAGAAAAATATGATTTGGTACGAGAAGGTGTGGTCATATTTACTGGAGCTTTAGCAAAACATTTATCCAAGGTTTGATTTCATCTTCTCAGCAATCTCTTAGAAGTAAAATTTTCAAATATTATCTAATGAATTTCTTTTACTAAATAGGATGATCCCAAGGTCCATGCTGTTGTGGAGAAGTTACTTGAGGTGCTAAATACTCCATCAGAAGCTGTTCAGAGGGCAGTCTCGAGCTGCCTATCTCCATTAATGAAATCGAAGCAAGTATGTATCCATTAAAGCAATCCAAGAACTTTACCTTTTTAAGGATAACGTTCACACAGTCCACTCTATCGTGTAAATTACTTTAGAGGCAAACCTGGTATAAATTTATATTTGTTTTGTACTAATTCTAGTGAAAAACTTGCTGGAAATTTGGAACTTGACAAAATACCCCTAAATTTAAAGCTTTTGTCACATCTAAGTTTCTAAAAAGCAAAACAAATGTTGACGAGTTTACTCAAACTGGGTTTCAAATCTGTATGCTTGTAATGGGCATTTTTTTGTTGTTCTTATAACTTTAGATTTAACAAAAGCTTTAAATTTAGGGCTATATGTTAGAGAGATGATTTGTGCATCACTCAAATTTGCCATACACCAATAATATCTTTGACAATCCATTTATATCCTTGATTCTATTGTCTTTTCTTCATATGGAAGGGTATTATTGGGGTAACATACTCCCATTGTGTCAAATTTCAAATTTCTGGCATGTCTTTTGGCGGAATTGGTATAAACAAAACTAAATTCATACTTAGGTGGCCTATGTATGCATTTTTCTCCTTATATTTTCAATTATAATTCATACTTCAAAATTTATATCATCTTCTATTTTTTTGTATGTGTCATTAGGAAGATGGAATGTCACTTGTTTCTAGGCTATTAGATCAATTGATGAAAAGTGAGAAATATGGGGAACGTCGTGGAGCAGCTTTCGGGCTTGCTGGGGTTATTAAGGGGTTTGGAATATCAAGCTTGAAAACCTATGGGGTTGCCACAGTACTACGTGAAGGACTTGCAAATAGGTTTATTCTTAAAATATTATGTAGAAACTATTTTTCTATTTTTTTTCTGTTCTTAAAAGTTTAAAATTAACTGCTATATATATTTAGGAATTCTGCTAAATGTCGCGAAGGATCTTTGCTGGCGTTCGAATGCCTTTGTGAAAAGCTTGGGAAATTGTTCGAACCGTAAGTATTCATTTACAACATTTTGTTTTGTTTTATTTCTTTAATAATGGCTTTTATATTATTAATCACGACGTGTGATGACTCACAGGTATGTAATCTACTTGTTACCATTGCTTCTGGTTTCGTTTTCTGATCAAGTTATTGCTGTTCGGGAAGCTGCTGAAGGTGCTGCTCGTGCTATGATGTCTCAACTTACTGCACAAGGGGTGAAGCTTGTTCTTCCATCACTTCTAAAGGTCCACTCTCTTTATATTTCTTTATTATTATTCTTATTACTATTATTATTATTATTTTTAGAAGCAGGGACCACTTTTTTATTCTTAGGCATCTCTAACGTCGCATAAAAATATCAAAATGGTGCAAGTTTTGGGGTAACGATATTAATCGTACTTTTTTACACCAAATATGTTCAACATATTCATCATGCCAAATTTTCAAATTCACATTTTTTTTTATAAATATTTGACATAGAAATGGTAAACTTAATTTATGAAATAGTATCTCTTAAGACAATCTAATTGAGACAATAAGACCTGTAAAATGAGTACCATAATCAGTATGGTCTTTGAGTAATTAAGTTAATTAAATAGTTTATTTGTTAGTGAATTAAGTTGATTCAAAATATGGTATAAAAAAATAAAATTATTTACTTTTATTAATACAAAAGAATGATATATTTTAACATATTAATGTATATATCTAAATTAATAGTTGTAGAAAATTGGTGCCAGCAAACACCTGTTTTTTCATTTTTTATAAATAATTTATGTGTAATTTACGGTTATAAAGACAATATTTATACAATAATCATCTAAATCTTTGAATGTAAACAACGTAGGAGGGTGTTTAAGTTTCAAGTTTAACAGAAGATTTTAGAAGCTAAAGTATCTATTTGTTACCTTCATTTTTACAATGTACTAATATTTTTTCCACTGGATAAGTGTGAGGATATAATTCATCATTTTCTTCACTTTTTTTATTTTGCCTTATGCCTGCATTATACTTTTAGGGTCTTGAAGATAAAGCTTGGAGGACAAAACAGAGTAGTGTTCAACTTCTTGGATCTATGGCATATTGTGCTCCACAGCAACTTTCTCAATGTCTACCTAGGATTGTGCCAAAATTGACTGAGGTATCTTAATCATAAAGAGAATCTACGTTGACTGAATTTTGACTTACATCATTTGTATACGTGGGCAAATGGGTGTGCCAGGCATGTTAACAAGTCAAAAGGGTTAATTTTTGTACGTGTAGAAACATGACGGGTTTGATAAAAAATACTTTTAGTCCAAAAGTCTTAACCATTTTGTAAAGTTGTATCATCATCTTTATATATAATGATATAGGAGATTTTATGCATAAGAAATACACTTTGGGTGCCTTTCTACCCGTTTCATGTTTTTTTACTTATTATTTTCATAATTTTTTTACCCATAATTGGGTAAAAATGGGTATCTCATATGGGTTTCATACTTATAGGAATTGCTTCGATAACTGATACGGGACTCAATGGAATTGCCACTTTAAATTCATTAGTTAATAGTAAGTAGTAACCACTTCTTGTTAATTATCTTCTAATTGATCCCAGGTGCTAACTGATACCCATCCAAAAGTGCAATCTGCAGGACAGACAGCTCTTCAGCAGGTTTCACTATGTTCTTATAATTTTCTTTAATGTTTTTCTTTTCATATATTTGTTAATACGGGTGGATGTAACTTGTTCTTGTGATACTTAGGTTGGTAGTGTGATAAAGAATCCTGAAATCGCATCGCTGGTTCCAACTCTATTGCTCGGTCTAACAGACCCTAATGACCATACAAAGTATTCACTTGATATTCTTCTTCAGGTAATGTCCGTTTTTCCTTTTTATTAGGTGAAGCTTTAATTGCTTCTATTATCTTTAATTCTTTATATTGGGTGTTATTTGATTTTTCGCAGACAACTTTTATAAATTCGATAGATGCTCCTTCACTTGCACTTTTGGTACCCATTGTTCATCGTGGGTTGAGGGAGAGGAGCGCAGAAACAAAAAAGAAGGCTGCACAAATAGCTGGCAATATGTGTTCTTTAGTCACTGACCCAAATGATATGCTTCCTTATATTGGATTACTTCTTCCTGAAATTAAAAAGGTGTGTGCATATATGTATGTAAAATAATGTGAATTCTTTATTCTTATAGTTGTAACATACTATCATCTATCTCTCTTATAAAGCATTTGGTTAAAACTCTTGAAAACTTAATTTTTAAGTACTATGAAATTAAAAAAAATTTGGAAAGTCAAAAAACAATCTCAAAGGAAATTACGTAGGCTTTGAATAATTAAACTTGAAACTTAAAAAACCCTTAAAAACTTCAAACCAATTGAAAAGACAACAATCTGTTTATATTTGCAGAACATTTGGATTACTCTATTAGTCCGTTTATTTTAAGGTTAAAAGTCACTACTTTCTTCTCTTCTTATTATTAAATTGAATTGAAATCATTTACCAAATTAAATGCAGTTAACTAGGTGATACTATTTACCAATTTAACTGAAATTAAAAGAACCAATAAAAAACTTGAATATTAGCACCGAAGTTGGAATATGCATTTCATTTATCATTAATTGATATTTAGCAACATTTAGAAATATTTATAACATTTAATATTGACCTGTAAAGTTATATACTGTTAATTAATACATTGCTTGAATCAGGTGTTAGTTGATCCAATCCCTGAAGTTCGGTCTGTTGCGGCGAGAGCCGTTGGATCGCTTATTAGAGGAATGGGTGAAGAAAACTTTCCTGATCTTGTTCCATGGTTGCTGGACACACTCAAGTCTGATGGTAGCAATGTTGAACGCTCTGGTGCTGCTCAAGGGTTGAGTGAGGTCAGGAATTAATAATTTTTTATATGAGTATGTATATTGCCTATGTATGTATGTATGCATGCATGTCTTTTTATTGTTGAAATTGGGTCGGTTAGACATTCAACATCTCGAAAAGTAATTAGCGAGTTCAATTCGGGTCTTACCCTGATTTGGTTTTTTCGGGTTGCATTAGAGCACGGAACATCCCATTCATACGTAATAATATTAAGAACAATTTTAGCTTAATTAATATCATTTTTTTGACACATCACATGCCATAGAGAGACAGGCTCTTAATTTGTAAAGCATGTCCAACATACTTGGGTGATTGCTTATTTTCAATGGCAGATTGGTTATCATTGCTATTGACAATTTTACGACAAATTATGATTTCATTCTTTTTATTTCCATCTAGTTTATTAGGGTTTGGATCAATAATTGTAGAACATTTATTTCTCTATTTAGGTTGTGGCTGCTCTTGGAACAGAGTACTTCGAGCACCTTCTTCCTGACATTATACGAAATTGTTCTCATCAAAAGGCACCTGTGCGTGATGGTTATTTGACTCTTTTTAAGGTGAGGCGGTTAATCTCTTGCTAATTATACTCAATAAAGTTTTTCAACTACTCCTATTACTACTATTATTATAATGATTATTACTATGATTACTGTTGTTATTTTTCTTTGTAGTATTTGCCAAGATCATTGGGCGTGCAGTTCCAAAGCTACTTGCAGCAGGTGCTACCAGCCATCTTAGATGGTAAGCTTTTGTCTTGGGAGACAACTTTATCTCATCACAATCTTAAACATGCATGAATTTTTGGTTGTTATTGTTTTGATATTTTTTGATAATCAAGACTTGCGCAATATGACTATTAACAAACAATTTTATCAGGTCTCGCGGATGAAAATGAGTCCGTACGTGAGGCTGCATTGGGAGCTGGACATATACTAGTGGAGCATTATGCTATTACGTAAGTTTTTTATAAAATTGTTTTTGGTTGAGAAAAATGGGTGACTTTTAACTTGTTAGCCTCTTTTTTATTTGTTGACATATTTGCTTTTATGATTGCATATTAGTTATTTGCATTTTAAACAGTTTATTTGATATTTCGTCTCTAAATAACCAGTACTCAAGCAAATATAGAAAACAAAATAGATGACCTTGCATGAAATAGGGATATAAGCTCCTGAATCGTGTGCTTTCAATTTTTCTAGCTATTCATGTTAAGCGGGGTGTTGTGTTTTTGTAGGGCATTTTTGCTATTATATTAAGTATGGCCTATGTGTAATATGATGTTCAATTGGCTATCAGCCTATTTGGTTTTTTCATTTTTGCAAGTATTTATATTAAAAGGATTGTATTTCAGGTCTCTGCCATTGCTTCTTCCTGCTGTGGAAGACGGTATATTTAACGATAACTGGCGTATCCGTCAAAGTTCTGTTGAACTACTGGGTGATCTCTTGTTTAAGGTACGTTACCCTCATCTTTATGAGTATAACCAATCTTGAGACTATTTACTTTCTTTTTTTTTTCTCCGCCTCTCCGGAACCATTTATTTAATAAGTTAAAGTTTGTTTCAATAAGGTTGCGGGTACCTCTGGAAAAGCACTTCTTGAGGGTGGGAGTGATGATGAAGGTGCAAGTACTGAAGCACAAGGGCGTGCAATAATTGAAGTACTTGGTAAAGATAAACGTAATGAAGTGCTTGCTGCACTTTATATGGTTAGAACTGATGTCAGTCTTTCAGTTCGCCAGGTATCAAATTTTTCTATAGTTAGTTTTACTAATTTTATGTCTAGTTGGTTGTAGGGTCAGTTAAGTAAATTTTATTTGTTTCCTATGTAGGCTGCTTTACATGTTTGGAAGACTATAGTTGCAAATACTCCTAAAACTCTGAAGGAGATAATGCCTGTATTGATGGATACACTTATTACTTCTCTCGCTTCACCATCTTCGGAAAGGCGTCAGGTTTTTATTCAGTTATTCATGTTTTTAGTTTTGCGAAAACTGCACCAAAGTTTATCCAACTTTGTCTCCATTATTATTCTGCGTGTCATACTTCAGTACTTTCTTTTCCATGTACCAACGTTTGAAACTTTCTTTTATATGTATCCGCTGACCTGAAGATTAACTGCTTAGTTTGCTGATGTGCCAGCCATGTCAGCAATCCACCAGGTTTAGGTCGCTCGATACATATGGAAAGAAAGTTTTAAAAGTTTGTTACATGGAAAAGAATGTTTCATATTACTGTAAAGTTTTGTACAATTTTCTCTTTATATAAATATATCTAATTTTAAAAACATATTGTGGAAACTAAATAGTAGCTTATTTTGTAAAGGCGGCTGGACGAGCATTGGGTGAGCTTGTTAGGAAGCTTGGGGAGAGAGTTCTTCCATTGGTTATTCCTATACTGTCTAAAGGCTTAAAGGACCCTGATTCTAGCAGAAGACAAGTATTTTACTCTTGACTCATTTATGTTAATGATGTAATTTTTTTGATATATGTCATTAACTAGTTTAATGTTCTTTGATTTACAGGGTGTTTGCATTGGTTTAAGTGAAGTGATGGCTAGTGCTGGTAGGAGCCAATTGTTAAGTTTTATGGACGAGCTTATCCCCACGATCCGGACAGCTCTTTGTGATAGGTGCCCTTTTTCATATCTGTTATTATCATTATTACAGGCTGCTAGCCTTATCATGCTTTTGCCATTTTGCCATTTTTACCCCTTTTTACTATGTAAAATTACATAATCATCATAAATCCTACTTGAGAGTTTAGTATTATCGACTCGAGCTCGAAAGTATTGAGCCTAGTAATACTAAAACTGATTAATCAAGTCGAGTTGAGGCCAGCTCAATAGTATTATTATCAACTTCGAGCTTAAATTAAAGGCTCGATCGAGCTCGAATCAGCTTGTCGAGTTTGAGCTCAAGCTTGAAAAGTTGGAAATAAAGGCTCAATCAGGTCGAGCTTGAAAATAAAGGCTCCATTGCTCTCGAGATGAGTTTCGAGCTTTGAGTTCTCTACTTTTCTAATTGAGCCGAGCTCAAGCTTCACATTGTCTTGACTTGACTCCTGTAGATTACACCTTTAGGCAAATTGTAGCAAAACTTAGAGAACTTTTACTAAATTGCCATTGTACATAACGAATATATTTTATTTACCTTTATATGTAACAAACTCTGATTTTGTTAACATTTGATGTAAAAGGAACCCGAATTTCCGCTAATCGGTTACTTATTTGGATTCTATATAAATCTTGCTTATGTGGACGACATGCCGGTTTTCTTTAACCAAACTAAATGTAGGTTATTAATTCTTTGTAGAACTTAAAACCCACTCCACGTAAACAATAGAACACCATAAGACAAATGGACCAACTCATATTTTAGCACAATCCAATTCATTAGATCAAAAGGTAAACATGATAGTTCATTAGATAAATGGGTAGAGGTATGACTGTCTACATCTTACCTCCCAATACCCCTTTTTTGTGGGATTCGGTATTGTTGTTGTCTTGTTAATTAGATCAATCCAATTTAGTGAATATTCATTACTTTGGTGCAATTTTTGTTGACTATAATTTGTAGTATTTTTACAATTTTGATTTGATATTTGATATGATAAATTTTTTCTTCTACAGCATGCTTGAGGTTCGTGAATCTGCAGGAGTTGCATTTAGTACTCTGTATAAGGTACTCCTAGTTTATTTTGGCACTATATTTTTATTAAATAATTCTTTACTCTGCTTAGTATATCATTGCTATCATTATAATTAACTTATTATCATTTCTTTTGATTTTTTGTTTTTTTGTTTTTTTGATTTTTTGTGTAGAGTGCCGGAATGCAAGCAATTGACGAAATTGTCCCTACACTTCTCCATGCTTTAGAGGATGATGATATGGCGGATACTGCCCTTGATGGCCTAAAACAAATTTTGAGGTATTATGAAATAAAATACATATTTTACTACCCTACTTGTAGTTTCTTGGTAGTTTTATTTTCATAAAATATGTTTACTGAATACTAAAAAAACATGCTGTTATTATGACAGTGTCAGGACTGCAGCTGTGTTGCCTCATATATTGCCGAAGCTTGTTCATCTCCCTCTCTCGTATGTACACTGGACTCTAAAGATATCAATTTCGACCCATTTGTAAATGGATCATCTGGGTTTACATTTAATCTCTAATGGGTAATAAAGAAATGACTAGTTAAAAAAGCAACAAGTCAAACTGGTTGAAAGTCACCCAAAGTGTATTTTTAACCCATACAACCTTTTAAACCATTATATATTGTAGTAATATAGTTTTTGTATGCATGTTTGACACACTAAATATTCATAAAAAAATTTAACGTTGGACCAAAAGTGTTTTAGGTTAACCAATCCAACCCGTTTTAACCTGTACCCTACTGTCCAGTTTTGCCAACTGTAGTAGAATCCTAGTTTCTTTTCTGTTAAACTTGTTCTTTTATGCTAATCATTTATGGAACTGTTATTTCCAGTGCTTTCAATGCGCATGCTCTGGGAGCTGTTGCCGAGGTTGCGGGTGCTGGTTTAAATGTCCATCTGTCAACAGTTCTTCCTGCTTTGCTCTCTGCAATGGGAGATGATGATCATATGGTATGCTTTCTTTTAAAAATTTACATTTTTTTTAATCTTTTAATGTATTATACTGCATCCCACTAGTGATTTTCATTATTGTCTTTTTCTTTCTTTCTAAATTGGTATATTATGAGATACTCTTGCTGGTCCCTTTATATTAGCTATTATTTTCTTATAGGATGTACAAAATCTTGCAAAAAAGGCTGCAGAAACCGTTGTGTTGGTCATTGATGATGAAGGGATTGAGTATTTGATGTCAGAGCTTTTGAAGGGGGTTGGGGATAACCAGGTATCATGGCTACTTAGAATGTTATACTCTTTCTTTTTATTTCTTTTTGCTTGTCAATGGTAGGATTTAGATACGATCTCACCCGTGACACGAATAAAATGGATCATGATTTGATCCGTTGGCTGATGGTGCATGATCCAAGCCACTACCCAACTGATCTAAATAATTGGGTCATGAGCCATCACCCCATTTATTTATTTTTTGTACCTCAAAGCCCCCATCCACTTCCTCTTCCATGACTTAACCCCTTCTTTCATAATCTTTTTCTTTATTCATTATTTAATCTTATATATATAGTATTTTTTTTGTATGATAATTTTCTATCAAACTTCAAGTGCATAAAACTCTAAACATGACTTGTCTTAAAAAAATCCAATTGCCATAAACTACTTATGATTAAGAAACTTGGCCAATAATTATATTTGACAATTTTGATATCCTGAAACCAATTACCTTTTGAGAAGACATAATTTCTCCTATGTTATAACAATTTTTTGAAAATTTTTCTTTTAAGATAGTAATATTAATAATAAGCTATCGCTATAATTGCATGCTAGAAGTCTTCTCATAGTCAGAGATTTGTCACATAAGGTACTTATATTATAATCCGTGATCATAAAACCACTTGTCTTAAAGCATATATCACAATCATTGTCAGTTTGTCACATTTTAGAACTTATCATTACTTTCTAAGTTTAATATCTATAGTTAAAAAAACAAGTTTTTGTTATAAAAAGGATAATGAAATGAAAATAATGATAAACGCTCTTTCCAGGGACCAGGACGTATCTATATATCTCATATTTTCTGTTATTACTTGCAGGCTTCAACTAGACGCAGTTCTGCTTATTTAATTGGATATTTCTTCAAAAACAGTAAATTGTATCTGGTGGATGAAGCTCCAAATATGATATCCACACTCATCATTTTACTAAGCGACGCAGACTCTGCTACTGTATCGGTAATTTTTTATTTACCTTATCATTCATCACCATTTTTTTTCTTTTGTTATCTTATTATTTACATAACAGGCTGCCTGGGAAGCTCTATCAAGAGTTGTTGGTTCAGTCCCCAAAGAGGTTCTTCCGTCATATATAAAATTAGTTCGTGATGCTGTTTCAACATCTAGAGACAAGGAACGTAGAAAGAAAAAGGTGAAGATATGTTTTCACTTGTCAATAACACATATGTATCTTTTTATAGAGGTGACAAGATGGGTCAGTTGGGCGTCTCGGGTGATATACCGAAAAGGGCTGGGGTCAGATTGGGTTGATCTAAAATGCATTTTGTCTTAAATATTTTCATAAATGATTGATGTGGAAATTTGGTTATAACAGACTAAAAAGTGTTTGGGTTTGGACGGATAGTTTATAAGTTCAAGTCAAACGGGTCAGATTGGTTTGATCCAAGGTGCAATTTTTCCTTTTTTTATTAAATTGTTAGTGTCAAATTTGATTATAAGTTAATATTATTTCAATATAGTCTTTCTTTAATACAATGATTTTGATGGTTTAATATATATCATACGCGTTGGGCAACTTTTGACCCATTGACCTATTTCCTATCTAAGATGTGTGTGTGTGTGTGTTTTATCCATTTGCATATTAGAGATGAGACATAACCAATTTGGCACATCAAATAAGTTGAATCTGCCACCTCTGTTTTCAATGCTACAATAATTTAAGTTTCTTATTAATTATCTACTACTTTATTAACATGTTCACTATTGTGTAAGTTGTGACATGATAATTATTTGTTGATGAACAAACAGGGTGGGCCCATTGTTATACCCGGGTTTTGTCTCCCAAAAGCTCTTCAACCACTTCTTCCCTTATATCTTCAGGTACACTATCTCTGCGTAAGCGTAGTCAAATTAACTTTTAGTAGTTACTTTTACTATACAAAATCTTGATGCACAAGTAAGACATCAAATTGCATATGAATTGTTAAAAAAAGGTAGGAAGAAGATGATAAAAGATGTAACTTTGTGTTGTACATTTCTTAAATGTGCTTCTTTTGCCATGCAAATATATCACTTTTACTCTAAAAACGACATGAATTTATACTTGTATCTTGCATAATCTTCATTAACTACATCAATTTACATTTAGTTTGTAAACAGAAATTATTTATTTCCATCATAAGTCCTTGTGAGAAATTTGCAATCAACAATCTTTGATGTTTTGCTATGTTGGCCCTATCTTCAGTTTTTGTTTATCAGGGCATCATTATAAATTACAAATCAAATCAGTCCATTTTGTACGAAATTTTCTTACACTGAATCTTTGGACTATCGTTATTCAGTCTATATCCATCATCTCTTGTTTTTTCAAGAGTTGTAAAGCATTGCTTCATTATTGTCACTAATACTTTGTATTTATTTATTTGTTTTAAATTTTTTTAACCTCAGGGCCTAATAAGTGGGTCTGCAGAACTAAGAGAACAGGCTGCACAGGGCCTTGGAGAATTAATTGAAGTAACAAGTGAAAAGGCATTGAAAGAGTTTGTTATCCCTATTACAGGGTAAGTGCCATACTTAGTTTGCTCATATTTAATATTTCATGTGATCTAAAAAACTGTATTATTGAAATAGTAATACAGATACTTCAAATAAAACAGTTTACTACGCCGTGAGGCTGTGAGCATATAATTACATTTTATGCGAATTTGTACCTATTTGAACCATTTCTAAATAGCTAGATTTTTTTTATAATTTACCCATTATCATCGTACGCCCAGATTTTACCTGTTTCTATGAAAATAGATTAAAATCTCCATCTCTCTAATTTTCAGGAAGCTTTCTCTTGCGTATTAGTGACTTTCCAATTGTGTAGCTAATATTATTATGAGAAGGATATCTGTACTCAAAGGAGTTTTTTTTCTTTTTCTCCAATATACTTTCATTATTTCAGGCCCTTGATTCGAATTATAGGCGATCGATTCCCATGGCAAGTGAAAAGTGCTATTTTGTCTACTTTGACCATCATAATAGGAAAAGGTGGAATGGCTCTAAAGCCTTTTCTTCCACAGCTACAAACCACCTTTGTTAAATGCTTGCAAGACACCACAAGGTATATGTGTATATGTTCTGTTAAGTTAGTTGTTTTTTAATCATCTAACAAGGGCATTTTTGACATTTTGACTATATGAACATCAATGCAGGACTGTTCGTTCAAGTGCTGCTTTAGCTCTTGGGAAACTTAGTGCTCTAAGTACCAGAGTTGATCCTCTAGTTAGTGATCTTCTATCCAACTTGCAGGTGTGTTCGTGTTTTCCGTTTTTAACTAAGGGTGCCAAAACGCGTTCAGGTCGTAAACGGGCCAACCCACCAAACCTGTATAGTAAATGGATATGTTTGGGTTGGGTTGTAAATAAAGGGGTCAACCCCACCAACCTGATGACGACACATTTACAACTCATTTACAACACACTAACTCGTTTAGTTAAATGAGTCCTGGGTTGTGTGTGGGTTTCTTGGGTTAAGTATGTTTGGATTGTGGGCGAGTTTATACAGCTAATTAAAAGGGTCATGTTCAGGTTGGGTGATACCAGCCTGACAACATGACCCGTATTACCATGGTGCGAACCATAGATTTAGACTTGGTCTAATGTTCATAATTTCATGTATTGATAGGCAGCTGATGGTGGGGTCCGTGAGGCAATATTGGCAGCTCTAAAAGGCGTTGTCAAGCATGCTGGAAAAAGTGTTAGTGCTCCCATCAAGACTCGTGTCTTTGATCTTCTGAAGGAGTTTATATACAATGATGATGACCAAATAAGAAGTTCTTCAGCAAGAATTCTGGGCATCTTATCTGAGGTTTGTGTTAAGTTGACCAGTTTTGTTTTCTTTTAGGTTCCTTAATTGCTTAATAAGTTCTGGTTTTATATTTACAACTTTTTGATAGAGGTGGAAAATTGAACTTGATGGGCAGGTTAGTTAATGTGTCAAAATGGTAATTTTTGGTATAGGTTGAAACGTGTTAAGCTAGGTTGGGTTGACCCAAAACACCTTTGTTCAATTTTTATTTTTATACATCATTTGTGCGTCAATAATGACAACAAAATCAATATTATTTCAAAAATAATCTTTTTCTTGAATAAAATGATTTGGGAGGTTTCATCCTTAAAAAAAAATAAAAATAACGTGGGGTGACTTTCAAGTTAACAGGTTGATGTTTCCAGCTCTTTTAAGTTTACTGGTATAGTATTTTTAAATTCCAGCCATAAAATGGCGCAGTTTTTATACTGGATATTGCTTATGTTCATGTTAATGACAGTATCTGGAACTTGATCAAATATCTGAATTACTTGAAGAGCTACCTGAAAAGGCTTCATCTTCAAGCTGGGCTGCCAGACATGGTTCACTTCTCACAATCTCATCAATGCTTAGACACATTCCTTCAGTAATATCATCATCTTCATCATTCACAATGGTTGCTGACTGCCTCAATAATAACTTGAAGGATGAGAAGGTTTCTGCAATTTCCTTATTATAATTGTTGGGTTGGGCAACAAGTTCAAATCGGTGTTTTTGTTCAGGCTAAACAAAATTTGTCCAAAAGTTAATTTTTTTTACATTTAAATAACTAGTGTGTCAAGTAGGATTACAAAAACTCTATATAAACGGGTTATCTTTTTAGGTGCCTGAAACTGTCTAGTTTAAGAAAAAATTACTATTGTGTCAAGTGTGATTAATGAAATTCTTTTAATTTAGTTATAACTAATATAGGAGATTTTATATATTAAAATTACACTTTTTGGCGAATTTTGGCCCCATTGACTCTATTTCTTTTAAGCTAATTAGTGTTTAGTTTACTTCCTTGGCCTGTGCCTGTTGGAGATGATTAAACCATTTTGAAGTAAATGGGTTAAAGCTGCCTCCATTAGTTATTGTGATGCGCGTACAATTATGTTCTTATTTCTGATAATTTTTTGCAGTTCCCTGTTCGTGAAACATCAACGAAAGCGTTAGGAAGGCTTTTACTGCATCAAATTCAGAAGGACCCATCGAATACAAGTGCTCATAAGGACACTATTGTATCCATTGCATCAGCCATGCAAGATGATTCTAGTGAAGTTAGGAGGAGGGCATTATTTGCACTTAAAACAGTTGCCAAGGTAACCTTTTTTTTATTCTCAATTGTAGTTCATTGTATTTTCAAAGAATATCTTGTATTTAATGAATTAAGGTCTTGTTGCAGGCAAATCCTACGGCAGTAATGATCCATACTACAGTATACGGTCCTGTGCTTGCTGAATGTTTGAAAGACGGAAGCACGCCTGTGAGACTTGCAGCTGAAAGATGTGCTCTGCATGCTCTTCAATTAACAAAAGGTAAAAAAATTTGCCCAATTTTATTGAATTCTAGACCACCAAATCAAATGAGTTATAATAAAGGCAGCCTCTTGATTCTTGTTGTTCTTTTTTTTGATACATCTTATTATATTATCCAGGGACAGAAAATGTTCAAGCAGCACAGAAATATATTACTGGCTTAGATGCAAGACGAATATCAAAGCTTTCTGAATACAGGTACTTATTTAAACTTGGGTCATAAAAAATGCTCCATCCATTATGTGTGTGTGTGTGTGTGTGTGTGTGTGTGTATATATATATATATATATATTCAAAATCAATTCTTTTTGTGTTTATCCACCTAAACTCTCACTAGGGTGATGATTATTGCAATGCACTGTCCTTGTGGTTTTCATTAATTAGTTGTATAATTAGGTAGTTGTACTTGTTTAGACCAAAAAGTTGTCCATGCCTACTTGGTTACTTGTAATATGAAATATAAGTAATTTAGTTTTGATGACGTGGCTTGAAACATAAGATGTATTCTAACCATTGGCCTATGTTGAATGGGTGCAGTGACGATAGTGATGACAGTGAAGATGATTCGGCAAGTGGTTGATAAATTGTCGATATGTATGTAGATTATTCTACGTTTTTGGTGTTCATCTATAGCATACAAGTTTTCCTGAGGCTCAGTTAAAGGCACTTACAAATTACCATCTACATTTTTGTATTCATAGCAAAAGGATACAGTGCATTTAAGTATAGACCATAAAGAAATTCACCACCCTGTTTTTGGTTGAATGGGAACTCAGAGTTGTAATTTTGGATGTGTTGGATTTTGTACTTTTTTGTATGAATGTTGCGGTTATGAGGCATTATTATAAGGGTTCTGTACCAGTAGTTTGATTCAAAAATCAGATTTTGTTATCCTTTGCAGCCTTCCATCCTGATCTCAAGATACTCCAGTTTACAGGTATCAATCGGTTCTTGATAGTAGCCTAAAGATGACAGCCGGTTAAAATTGTTTCGTTTTGTTATAAATTAACCTTTTGGAGGATTGGCTATCAACATTGTCATCTATTTAAAGTAAAAAAATAGCTGTACACTTTGACATGCTACTACGCACACCAGGTGTTTGATAGAATGTGTCAACTAAAAACATATACTTTTCTTTACAAAAACGCTGCTGATTTTTTTTATCTGCCTACTTTTATGTTGTTCTTTTGCTTTTAACAGGCCAAATTAGATTGTAACAAATAAACCGTAGTCTATTTTAGTATGTAATTGACATTTTTAGGCCTTCTTTCATTTACGGCTAATGATAATTTGTGGAATTGAGGTCAAATCTTTTGCCAAGACTTGTTTAGAAACAAAGTTTGTATGGCCAATTAAACGATGGAAACAATAAAACACTCGCCTACTCGTAAATTGCTGATTGGTTTCAAAAAAATTATCAAATAAACAACACAATAAAGACCAAAAACATTAACACTTCTGTAACCGTCACATCAGCTAACGGTTTTGACTAAAACCAACAAAGCACACAAATTTCCAGTCCCAATAAAAGATGGTATACTTCTCTTGCAAACCATATTCCCATGATTTATTAATACTCCACCAAAGCACTATGCACATTTATCAGCACAATCCAAAATAGTAATGCCACCTTAAAAGTAAATATGTATAATGCACATATACATATACACACCAAGTCGCCATCGCAAATGCAGAATAGATGTGACTTCTCACTTTTCTGTGTTAGATTTATATTTTAGATCTTGTATTCATAATGTTTTATCTTTTATTATATACCTCAAGGTCAAAGTGACATATTATGTAAGAGGTATATAAGGACTTTTGACTTTGTAATAGTTAAGAGTTTGTGCATATTGAATATATCAAAACAAACACATTAAGGTGTTTTCTCTCTACTCTCTCTCTCTACACATATTGAAGATTTCTTGTATGTAATTATGTCATTGGGACATTCAATTGGTATCAGAGCCTTAATCCTTCTAGATTAAGGTTCTTGATTGAAGATTTCAGCAATTAAGCACATCAAGATCATACGGTTTTTGAATTTTCGACATCAAAGATCATATTTTCAAGAATGTTGATGAATTTGGATGTTGATTAGTGTTTTAGATTCGCAATAGTACTTAGAACAAACTATGATTAGTCCGAGATCTATTAGATATCATCTTAGGATTGAATTTGAAGACTTAGTGTTTTGGTGTTCTTGAAGAAAAATTCGAAATTGAGCATCAAAATGGAAGTTCTTGATTGAGTTGTTGTTTAGAATGTGTTTCTGGATAGATTGCGAGTATCATTGTGGCAAAAGATTCAACAAATCATAAAAAATTCGAAGAAAATGGTGAATTTTTGAAGGATCTGGTTTTCGAAATCAAGAAGCATCCGGGAATTAGTCAAGAATCTTCCGGTTTTGTAGTTTGATGGATTCGGGAATTCAATAATTGCGGTATTGAGACTAAGTGTTGAATTTTATCCGGTAAGTTGAGATCCGGTTTGTTATTTTGATCCGGTACGTTGATGTTTGATAGTGTTTGATCCGGTTTGTTGATTTGATCCGGTTTGTTGGTTTGATCCGGTTTGTCAGTTTGTTGATTCGGTTTTTTGTAACATTCAATCCAATCTGTTGTTTTCTGAGGATACGGTTTATGAGATCCGGTTTTTGTAACATCTGGTTTATGAGGATACGATTTCTGAGTTGAGTTCTGAGATACGGTTTTTGAGTTGAGTTCTGAGATACGGTTTTTGAGTTTCTGAGATCCGGTTTCTGAGATCTGATTTTGTAGTTGATACGGTGTAACGCCCCAAAGTTCGTAAGTTCCTAGAAGTGAGTTATACCATTGAACATATTAAGTGTATGTATGTTTAGTAAGATGTCATTATGTGGTTTCATAATATAATTATAAATTAGAAGGGGCTGATTTGACAAGTTTTGAAACTTAGAAGTCCAGGTACCATTTGTGCCAAATAGTGAACTTGGTTAGATTTATATGTAACACCCTGTAAATGGGCCAAGCAGTGTAGGGTTGTACTTTGTGCTTTAGAGCTTGTACAGTGACGTTAAGTGAATTAAATTAAGTGTTTTGTGTGACTAACGTGTCTCGTGTTAATTAATGTGATTGTGTGAAAAGTGTCAAACGTGTGAAAAAGTGATGTTGTGTTATACGGTTTCACGTAATGATTCCGTAGATATCCCCGTTAGGTAAAACGGGATGGCGTGTGTCAAGTTGTAAGTTGAAATGGGGAACAAAATACCCCGTGTGTAATAATAAACCCCAAGGTCGGCTATGTGAAGCCTTATCCCCTGGAGTCAATCATAACAACATCAACATATGAACACACACATACGTATCCAATCTTGGAGCTTTTGAAGGAGAAATCAAGATCCAAATCTGTTGCAAGTGATTTCCTTAGCCAAATTCGTATGCTATCTGATGTGTTTCTTCTTGATGTAAGTGTTCTTTGAAGCTCATGTTTGTGTTTTTGTTCTTTAAAGGGTTACACCAAATTAATGGTGTAAATCATGTTTTTGATGAGGGGTTTTGGTGTCTAGTGAGTTTATAAACTTCCTGTGATGTCAAGTGAAGTATGTAAGGGATTAAAAACTGAGTTTTGGTCGAAAAAGGGGTTAAAAACGTGATTTGCAGGTCTGAACGACGAACAGGGACGAAGGTCTCTGTAACGAGGGTCCTTGCGGCCGCAAGTGGTAACTCTTGCAACCGTAAGCGGTGTTTAAGGTCCTTGCGGCCGCAAGTGACACTACTTGCGACCGTAAGGGGTGTTTGTGGTCATTGCGGCCGCAAGTGGTAGTGCTTGCGACCTTAAGGTGATTTTGGTACTTACGTGCAGCGTAAATACAGGTGTCCGCGTCGCGTAAATGCTTCCGAAAAGAAATCGCGCTGTTGACCGCAAGTGGTGGTTTGGCGACCGTAAGGTATGTTGTTTGGGTACCCTTGCGACCGCAAGGAAGGTCCTTACGACCGCGATCAAGGGTTCAACCCCTAACAGCTTGTGTGGCGTGTGTTTTGACCTATTTCTGCTGTGTGTATGTGATAACGAAGCCTAAATCTAATGTGTTAGGTGGTTCGGACGATTCCGCGTGGTCTTGGGATTCCCGGATCCATGTCTGCCTCCTGTGACTTCGAGGTGAGTACCGGTTTTCCCATGAGACTCAATAAGTAGGGCTATCTGTTGTGTGTTGAAACGTGCTATAGTGATAGTGACGTGTTGTGATATAACACGTGTAATGTGATTATGATAGTGACAATAGATAAGTAATAGTGACGTGTTTGTGATATAACACGTGTACTGTGATTGTGGTAGTGACAATAAATAAGTGAAGTGATACGAGATAGACCCAAGTAGGGTTATGACTTATGTGACAACTGTATGCGATGTTTTAAGTGTAATTTGTATTCTGCTCATCAAGAATGAGCAGAAGCTAATGTGATATAGTGATACAGTGATATTGTGATACAGTGATATATGTGATGCCATGTGATATAAAATGTGATATGTGATACGCATGCGTACTGTGGACCCTATGGGTCAAACGTGTTTATGATTCCTGTCCGGACAGACTCAGGGGTTGAGGTCAGTCGTCGATGCGGCTGGGTCCCTTGAGTGTTATTCAGGGATTAACGGTTCCCACGAGTGATTTTCTGGGGTAAAGGTTCTGCAGGCCGCCGTTCCTTGACAAACAGTGGGGTCTTGGTTTGTAACTAAGGCCCAATTTGAGCCCAGGTGGCTCCGCAACGTGCTCAGGGGGTTGCTTTTCGCTTCCACACCAGCATGGATTGGTGTTGCTGATGTCTCAGTTAGATTCGTTGAACGGGATTTGCAACCCCGCGAGATATGATCCTGCTGACATGTCGGCACACCGCTATGTGATAACTTAGCATTATGTGCCTTATTGTGACGTGATAGCATGCTTATTGGTGCTTATGTGATACTTGTACTCACTAGCTAGTGTAGCTAATGTTTCGTGATATTTCCCTTTTCGTAGGTTAGTGATCAGATGGCCTGGCGAGGCGGGTTGCTGTGGGTAGGGTTATTGTATATGTCTTTTGGAACACTAGTAGTTTGTTAACTCTGATACTTGTAACGATGGTCGGTGCGTAGTGGTAACACTGGCTTAATTTTGGTACTTAGCTTGATTCGTGGTTTTTGATCGCCCAGTTGACAAGTAATACTTAATAAGTAATCAGTGGTTTATTCCGCTGCGAACCTTTGGTGTAAATAAAGTTTTAATTTACTCTAATTTTAAGCTCGTGAAACCGGTGCTACAATTAGGTATCAGAGCCTTAGTTTGAGGGAATCGGGTACTTGTGAAAGTATTCGATCTCAAACTCGGGCTTGACCATCGTTAAGTGTTCCTAGAGGGATAATTGGGGTTGAGTGTGAGCGTTATGTGTTTACTGCTTAATGTAAACTAACTTGTGTGTTAGTAAATTGTGAGTAAGTGTGTACTAGACGGGTTCGTCCTTTGTGTATTGAAAGTGAGTGATAATGTCTGAGAGACGTGTTACCAACGAGAAAGCGTTAAAGCAAAAGGAGGATGAGGCTTCTCGTACTCATATGGAGATCGAGGAGGAATCCTAGTGGCGAGATACTCAGGGCTCGAGACCTGAAAGAGATACTGAGGTGTATATTCTGCGTCCGGAGGAGGAGCCTTACTCAATTATAGAGCTACGGAGGGAAGCTGTTAAGGGCAAGCTACGTGAGCAGATGTTCTTATAAGAAATTTATGTCTTGTGGGTCGAAAGCGTATGAGAGTAGTGATAATTCCTCAGAGACTATTCGTTGATTGTGTGAGATAGATCATGTGTTTGAGTCTTGTGACAGTGAAGCTGAGAACTGTGTCAAGTATGTGGTTTGTATGTTGAAAGTGAAGAGCAAAAAGATCGGTTTCCTAAGGCTGTGACTGCTGCCTAGCATATGTGGTTGATGTGAAGCTGGGAAAGTGAGTGGTCAAAGATATTCCGATTGTGTCAGATTATCCGGAGGTGTTTCCAGACGAATTGCCGGGTTTGCCGCCGGTAATAGATGTAGAGTATAAGATTGATCTTGTTCCATGGGCTACGCCTGTAGCTAAAGCTCCATACCGTCTTGCTCCTTCAGAGGTGCGAGAGCTGATGACTCAATTACAGGAGTTACTTGACAAGGGTTTCATTCGTCCAAGTTCATCCCTGTGGGGAGCTCCTGTGCTGTTTGTGAAGAAGAAGGATGGAACTATGCGTATGTGTATCGATTACCGGGAGCTGAATAAGCGAGCGGTAAAGAATAAATACCCTCTTCTGCGTGTTGATGATTTGTTCGATCAATTGCAGGGAGCGACTTGCTTCTCTAAGATTGATTTTCGTTCTGGTTACCACCAGGTGCGGGTTAGTGAAAATGATTTTCCTAAAACTGCTTTCCGCACTCGATATGGTCACTATGAGTTTTTGGTTATGCCGTTCGGCTTAACCAATGCGCCTGCTGTGTTTATGGATATGATGAATCGGATTTGTCGTCCTTTCTTGGATAAATCCGTAATTGTGTTTATTGATGATATTCTTGGGTATTCCCGAAGTGAAGCCGAGCACGAGTTGCATTTACGGCAAGTTCTTGAAACTTTCAAGCGAGAGAAGCTTTATGCAAAGTTTTCAAAGTGCGAGTTCTAGTTTCGTGAAGTGCATTTCCTTGGTCATGTGATCTGCAGGGATGGTGTTAGAGTGGATCTGGCGAAAGTCGATGCAGTGATGAACTGGGGAGTTCCCCGAACTCCTTCTGAAGTTCGTAGTTTTCTCGGCCTAGCTGGATATTATAGGCGGTTTATCCGTGATTTTTCTAAACTTGCAGGTCCCTTGACTAAGCTTACTCGGAAAGACGTTGCTTTTGTGTGGTCGGAGGCGCAAGAACAAGCGTTTCAATCTCTGAAACGGCTATTGTGTGAAGCTCCGATTGTTTCTTTGCCCGACGGGTCTGATGACTTCGTCGTTTATTGTGATGCTTCTTATTCGGGGCTTGGCTGCGTGTTAATGCAGCGTGATAATGTGATAGCGTATGTGTCTCGACAGTTAAATCCACATGAAGGTAACTATCCGACCCATGATCTTGAGCTAGCTGCTGTTGTGTTTGCTCTGAAGCTGTGGCGGCATTATCTGTACGGTACCAAGTGTGTGGTCTGTACGGATCACAAGAGTCTGCAATATGTGTTTACACAGAAAGATCTCAATATGAGGCAGCGGCGTTGGCTCGAGTTGATTAAAGACTACGACTGTGAGATCCGTTATCATCCTGGTAAGGCCAATGTGTTGGCGGATGCTCTTAGTCGCAAAAGCTCGTCGGCTGAGGCGAAATTCATGAAACTTGTGGTGGTTCCTGATATTCTTGCGAGATTGAAGGAAGCACAATCTGTTGCCTTACATGACGAGAACTTGAAAGCAGAAGTGATGCGGAAGCAGAAAGATCTGCTTGCAGATGATAGCCGTGGGCTAAAGACTTTTCAGTCTCGTGTTTGGGTGCCTCTGTACGGGGGAAATCGTGAATTGATTCTGCAAGAGGCTCACCTGTCTCGACTGTCTGTTCATCCGGGCAGCACCAAAATGTACCATGATCTGAAAACTTTATATTGGTGGCCTACTTTAAAGCGAGACATTGCTTCCTACGTGGAAAAGTGTCAAGTATGTGCGCAAGTGAAGACTGAGCACCAGAAGCCATACGGTAATCTTCAGCAACTCGAAATTCCTGAGTGGAAGTGGGATAATATTACGATGAATTTCGTAACAAAGTTGCCAAAAACGCTCAGAGGGCACGATGCGGTTTGGGTCATAGTTGACCGTTTGACCAAAAGTGCTCATTTTCTGACTATCAACGAGTCTACCTCGTTGGATAAATTAGCAAAGTTGTATATTGCTGAAGTGGTGTCGCACCATGGAGTGTCGTGTTCTATTGTGTCAGATCGCGATCCGCGGTTTACTTCGAATTTTTGGCAGGGTTTACAGCGTGAGCTTGCTACTCGTGTTCACTTGAGCACGGCGTACCATCCTCAGACAGACGGCCAGTCAGAAAGGACTATCCAAACCCTGGAGGACATGCTTCGCGCATGTGTACTTGAGTTCGGTGGAGCGTGGGATACACATCTGCCGTTGATTGAGTTTGCTTATAACAACTCATACCATTCCAGTATTGGGATGCCTCCATTCGAGATGGTGTACGGGAGACGTTGTCGCACTCCCACTTGTTGGTTAGAGCCTGGTGAGAAGCAGTTCGCAGGACCTAAGATAGTGCAAATTACAGCTGATAAAGTGAGAGTGGCACGTGAAAATCTGAAAGCTGCTCGTGATCGACAGAAAGTGTACGCTGACCCGAGACGTCGGCCAGTTGAGTTTAACGAGGGAGATCGGGTTTTCCTGAAAGTCTCTCCGTGGAAGGGTGTTATCCGCTTTGGCCGTAAAGGCAAATTGAGTCCGCGTTTCATAGGACCGTTTAAGATCCTACGCAAGGTCAATGATCAAACTGTGTCCTCCAGAACTTGCGGGTATTCATAATACCTTCGACGTGTGTTACTTACGCAAGTGTAAAGTGGATGAGAGTCAGATTTTGCCACTGTAGGAGCTGAGAGTTGAAGCTTCAAAGCGCCTCGTTGAGGAACCTATTGAGATTCTAAGCTCAAAGACTAAAAAGCTGCGTAAGAAAGTGATCAAGCTCGTTCTCGTGAAATGGAAATATAACCTAGGTTCGAATATGACCTGGGAAACCGAAGGCGATATGCGAGCTCGATATCCCCACCTGTTCGTGAGTGATCAGATTCCGAGGACGGAATCTTCTTAAGGGGGGTAGATTTGTAACACCCTGTAAATGGGCCTAGCAGTGTAGGGTTGTACTTTGTGCTTTAGAGCTTGTACAGTGACGTTAAGTGAATTAAATTAAGTGTTTTGTGTGACTAACGTGTCTCGTGTTAATTAATGTGATTGTGTGAAAAGTGTCAAACGTGTGAAAAAATGATGTCGTGTTATACGGTTTCACGTAATGATTCCGTAGATATCCCCGTTAGGTAAAACGGGATGGCGTGTGTCAAGTTGTAAGTTGAAATGGGGAACAAAATACCCCGTGTGTAATAATAAACCCCAAGGTCGGCTATGTGAAGCCTTATCCCCTGGAGTCAATCATAACAACATCAACATATGAACACACACATACGTATCCAATCTTGGAGCTTTTGAAGGAGAAATCAAGATCCAAATCAGTTGCAAGTGATTTCCTTAGCCAAATTAGTATGCTATCTGATGTGTTTCTTCTTGATGTAAGTGTTCTTTGAAGCTCATGTTTATGTCTTTGTTCTTGAAAGGGTTACACCAAATTAATGGTGTAAATCATGTTTTTGATGAGGGGTTTTGGTGTTTAGTGAGTTTATAAACTTCCTGTGATGTCAAGTGAAGTATGTAAGGGATTAAAAACTGAGTTTTGGTCGAAAAAGGGGTTAAAAACGTGATTTGCAGGTCTGAACGACGAACAGGGACGAAGGTCTCTGTAACGAGGGTCCTTGCGGCCGCAAGTGGTAACTCTTGCAACCGTAAGCGGTGTTTAAGGTCCTTGCGGCCGCAAGTGACACTACTTGCGACCGTAAGGGGTGTTTGTGGTCATTGCGGCCGCAAGTGGTAGTGCTTGCGACCTTAAGGTGATTTTGGTACTTACGCGCAGCGTAAATACAGGTGTCCGCGTCGCGTAAATGCTTCCGAAAAGAAATCGCGCTGTTGACCGCAAGTGGTGGTTTGGCGACCGTAAGGTATGTTGTTTGGGTACCCTTGCGACCGCAAGGAAGGTCCTTACGACCGCGATCAAGGGTTCAACCCCTAACAGCTTGTGTGGCGTGTGTTTTGACCTATTTCTGCTGTGTGTATGTGATAACGAAGCCTAAATCTAATGTGTTAGGTGGTTCGGACGATTCCGCGTGGTCTTGGGATTCCCGGATCCATGTCTGCCTCCTGTGACTTCGAGGTGAGTACCGGTTTTCCCATGAGACTCAATAAGTAGGGCTATCTGTTGTGTGTTGAAACGTGCTATAGTGATAGTGACGTGTTGTGATATAACACGTGTAATGTGATTATGATAGTGACAATAGATAAGTAATAGTGACGTGTTGTGATATAACACGTGTACTGTGATTGTGGTAGTGACAATAAATAAGTGAAGTGATACGAGATAGACCCAAGTAGGGTTATGACTTATGTGACAACTGTATGCGATGTTTTAAGTGTAATTTGTATTCTGCTCATCAAGAATGAGCAGAAGCTAATGTGATATAGTGATACAGTGATATTGTGATACAGTGATATATGTGATGCCATGTGATATAAAATGTGATATGTGATACGCATGCGTACTGTGGACCCTATGGGTCAAACGTGTTTATGATTCCTGTCCGGACAGACTCAGGGGTTGAGGTCAGTCGTCGATGCGGCTGGGTCCCTTGAGTGTTATTCAGGGATTAACGGTTCCCACGAGTGATTTTCTGGGGTAAAGGTTCTGCAGGCCGCCGTTCCTTGACAAACAGTGGGGTCTTGGTTTGTAACTAAGGCCCAATTTGAGCCCAGGTGGCTCCGCAACGTGCTCAGGGGGTTGCTTTTCGCTTCCCCACCAGCATGGATTGGTGTTGCTGATGTCTCAGTTAGATTCGTTGAACGGGGTTTGCAACCCCGCGAGATATGATCCTGCTGACATGTCGGCACACCGCTATGTGATAACTTAGCATTATGTGCCTTATTGTGACGTGATAGCATGCTTATTGGTGCTTATGTGATACTTGTACTCACTAGCTAGTGTAGCTAATGTTTCGTGATATTTCCCTTTTCGCAGGTTAGTGATCAGATGGCCTGGCGAGGCGGGTTGCTGTGGGTAGGGTTATTGTATATGTCTTTTGGAACACTAGTAGTTTGTTAACTCTGATACTTGTAACGATGGTCGGTGCGTAGTGGTAACACTGGCTTAATTTTGGTACTTGGCTTGATTCGTGGTTTTTGATCGCACAGTTGACAAGCAATACTTAATAAGTAATCAGTGGTTTATTCCGCTGCAAACCTTTGGTGTAAATAAATTTTTAATTTACTCTAATTTTAAGCTCGTGAAAACGGTGTTACATTATATGCCTTCTCATTTGACCATAGTAGTCAAACATCAGGAACCAAGAGTACATTCACGATATACAAACTTCTCTCCATTTTGATTTCTGATTTCAAGCATAGAAGTGGAGATTATCACCTGTAATCGATCCTAAGTGATCCTGTAGCATAAGGTATGTGTTCTTGGTGAATTAATTGAGTTTTAGGTCAAGAAATGGATTCATAAGTTGAATCCTTGAGTTTATGTGTTAGTATTTGATTTTGATGTTTCTTGATGATCCAAGATGTTATATTATCTGTTAGACACTGCTGTTTGGTCAGAAAACATGTTTAGAATCGGCTTTAGGGGTAAAACCCCGATTTTTTCAGTTGTTGTTCTAACAGAGCAATCTTTCTGCTGTACCGACTGTTCCTACGGCCGCAGGGATAATTCCCTACGGGCGTAGAGAGGTTTTTGAATGTTTATGGATTTTTGGCTCCTACGGCCGCATGAAGTGTTTCCTACGGGAGTAGGAAGCTTTTTAAGGAGATTTGGTTGTTTTGCCTCCTACGGCCGTAGGTAGGTGTTCCTGCGGGCGTAGGGAGGGTCAGGAGTAGGTTTTGTTGTTTGTTGTTTCATATTCAGTTTAAGTTGTCGCTGAGCTTATAGAAATTAATGTAGTACTTGTTTATTGCTTGTAGGCAATAAGAGATTAATATTTCGGTGATAGAAGTAACTTAATTGCTGCTAAGGTGAGTGTACTTACCTTTAATCAGATTAGCATATGTACGTGCACTAAATGAATAGTATATCAATTGTATGTTTGATATGTGAAGTTAAAGGCTGCTGTTCAGAGGTTCAGTAGCACTATGTTATAGTCTTTGATATGATTAGTATGCAAGTATGCATAAAGTGAATAATATGATATCTGTGTTTTGATATGTGATATGTTTGTGCACAAATATAGCAGGTACATGGCTTAGAGAAGCCTTGTACAAAGAAAAGCGGATACTTGTATCCAGTCAAGTGAAATGGGTATATTGAGATCCTTATACCCAAGTATAGCGTCAGGGGTTTGGTTACACACGAGGTGTGATCATACCCCGGGACAAGTTAACAGTTTGATTGTTTTGCAGACTATAAATGGGATGTGAGACATCCAAAGAAGAGTTAGTCATGCTTTATGTGTTTATTAGTTCAGTGGTATGCTCACTAAGTGAAAGCTTACGTTTTAGTATATTGTACATGCAGGTAACCAGTTTCTAGCAAGAGTAAGGCCCCAGTGTTTTGCAGAGTTGGATGACTCCAAGCTTTTGAAAAGAGTACTTTTAATACTACTTTTACGAAACCGTTAGTAATAAAGTGATGTAAGCTTGTTTTCCCCAAACTCTGATGTTTTAGAGTGCTAACCAGTAGTTAATAATTTTAAAAACTATTTTGGAAAAAGTGGTGTTACATACGGTTTTTGCTGGAACTTAGTGAAATTTTCAAGAACTTTACATCTTTTAGGATTAAAGATTCAGACATGAGTACATATAGTGAAACTTTGTCTTTTGGGTCCGATACCAAATCACCTGTGTTATATAGGGTTGAATATAATGTGTGGAACGGTAGATTCATGGATTTTATTGATAATCATGAGAAGTATGGAGAGTTAATGAAGAAAAGTATTTTAGACGGAAATGCAGTGTTTAAGTTTGTTATAGCTGCTGACCCAAATCATAATCCTCCTATTGCGGGTGTTAACAGAGTTAAGACACCTGATGAGTATGATGTGAAAGAAAAGGTGCGAGCTTTAGCTGATCAGAAAGCCAAATATAATCTGAAACATGGGCTTTCTGCAGAATTTTACATTAAAGTAAGTGGGCTGGAAACCGCCAAAGAAATCTGGGATGAAATTAAGAGCCAAATGGAAGGGAGATTCTGGTGTGTGGATTAAAGAGACAACTTTGGTTAATGCCTTTGATAACTTTAAGGCGAAAGAGAATGAGACTATTACTGAGACTTATAGTCGTTTCTGCAAGTTATTGAACGATTTGAGGAATCAACAGTTTGATAACTTTTCAAATCTCATTAAGAATGTTTGGTTCTTGAATTCCCTTGGTTCAGAATGGAAGACACATGTTCATATGTACAAGCAGATGAATAAGAACCTGAACAAGGTGACACACCACATGATTTTTGAAGAATTAAACCAATATCAAAATGATGTGATCATATCTGTTCCCAAAGAAAATATCGATCCATTGGCATTGGTGGTAGCTGACAGAAAATCCTCGTCATCCAGATCAGTAAAAATGAAACATGTTGTTGAGTCTGAGGAAGAAGATTCTGAAAATGAAGAATCTGACAGTGATAAAGTGGTACAAGCAATGAACTACTTGACAACAATGTTGAATAACAAGTATGATAAGCATAAGACCAATAACAACTTGAGGTATACTTCTGGATCACGGCGCAGGGATGATAACAGGAGGAGTGAGGGGTATCAAAGAAGAGATGATTGGAAAAATGAAAACTCGAGGAGATTGGAATGGAAGAAAGATGATTTCAAAAAGGATGGTGAACATTTGGAAAGGAAATATGAGAGAAAATTTGAAGCTGCTAAGGAGAGAAAGTGTTATAGCTGCAAAGGCACTGGTCACTTTATAAAAGATTGCAAACTGCCAAAGACCAGAGATGCTGATTATTATCAAGAAAAGCTTGATTTGATAAAGAAACGGAATTCAGGTAGAGTGTTGCTGGTGAAAGAGATCAATTTTTATCTGATACTGATAACAGTGAGGAAGATGAGTTGGTTCATGCACAGCTAGTGCTCATGGCCAAAGTAGCAGAATTTGATTTTGAAGAAGAGGATGGTGAAAGTGATGATGAGTTGGTGAATGTGTTTGCTGAATAACTTCCGCTACAAGATGTGGAAATAGATGATGCTGCTAATGATGATAGTCTGAATGTGGGTTTAATGGCAAGGTTTAATGAAGAAGACGGGTATGAAACAGAAAGTGAATTTGAGTATGCAGAGCCTGAAGAGCCGAGTCTACAAAAGACTTCAGAAATGTCCGATGCTGAGGAGAAGGTAATGGATGAGAATGATGTATTCATTCAAACCTTGGTGGAAAATGTTCAAAATCTCACAAATCAAAATCACAAGTTAAAAGAGGACATAATCAAACTAAAGCTAAAACAAGCATCAAACCCAACTCATACTGATAAAATCTACCTCGATTATTGAGTTGCAATCTCAAATCAAAATTAAAGAAGAACAGTTATAAAAGATAAAGGCTGAAACAGAATTAAAAGTTCATGATTTAAATGCTGCAAAATCACTGCAGAAATTAATTCAAACATTTTTTATCAAGAAAAAGTGAAATTGGAATTAAAAGTCGAACAAATGGCAAAACTTGTTAGCAAACAAAAGATAACAAGGCATTCCATTTTTTTAACAATTATCACTAGACATAAAGAACAAATACAAAGGCTTAGGCTATGATGAAGACGACTTTCTTCCGAAAATGAATCGCACATCCCTTTATATGATGGAAAGAATAAATTTAGGGATGACGGAACATATGGTATTTGTTGGTGAGGAAGAAGTTTTGAAAGAGGAAGAATTTAAAAGAAACACAACGAACAAAATGCAAAACAAATTTGATTATCAAAAGTTGAATGACTCATATGGGGGTACCTGAGGAACCGGAAGACTCGAGTGGCGTATTTGCTTAGTGATGACTCCAGGTGAGTACCGGTTTTCCCATGAGACTCAATAAGTAGGGCTATCTGTTGTGTGTTGAAACGTGTTATGTGATAGTGACGTGTTGTGATATAACACGTGTAATAGGATTATGATAGTGACGATAGATAAGTGATAGTGACGTGTTGTGATATAACATGTGTAACGTGATTATGGTAGAGACGATAGATAAGTGGAGTGATACGAGATAGACCCAAGTAGGGTTATGACTTGTGCGACAACTATGTGCTATGTTTAACGTGTAAATTGTCTTCTGCTCATCAAGTATGAGCAGAAGCTAATGTAATAATGTGTATGTGCATGCAATTGGATCCTTATTGGATCGGTTATGTGTTTATATGTTATGTTCGGACAATTGGGGGACTGTACCACAGTTCCTGGAGATTGGTTAAGGTCAGCCGTGTAGGCTGGTCCCTGGGGATCCGATAGGGTCTGGAAGTGGGGGATTAACGGCACCGAGTATATACGCTTGGTGACGGCTCTGCAGGCCACCGTTCCTTGACGAAGATGGGGTTCTTGATGTAAGTCGAAACTGGTTATATAATGGGGTTCTTGGCGTAAGCCGGAACTGGTTATGAAATGGGGTTCCTGGTGCAAACCAGAACTGGTAAACACGATGGTGGGTTGCTCTTCGCTCCCCACCGAAGCAGACGGTTGTGATTGATTTCTCAGCTTGGATCGTTGAGCCAGGCTAGCTACCTCGCAAGATATGATCCTGCTTATATGTCGGCACACCGCTATGTGATAGCTTAGCTCTGTGTGCCGTTTTGTGATATGATAGCATGCTTATTGATACTTATGTGTAAATTGGTGCTCACTAGCTAGTTGTAGCTAACGGTGCAAGATTTCCCTTTTTTGCAGGTTTGAGACTGATGGCCTAGCGAGCTTGGGTTACTCATGGGTAATAATAGTAATTATGTTTGTGGAACACTATTTGTTATTTATATGCATGTGATCCGATGGTCGGTCGTTGGTCGTGGTAACACCTGTTTTGTGAAATTGTTAACTAGTCAGATTACAATTTGATATTTTTGTAAATGGTGATTATATTCGCTGCGGTCCTTTGATAAATAAGTTTGAAAAAGTTTTAATTAGCGCTAATTTTAAGCTCGTGAAACACGGTGTTACAATTAGGTATCAGAGCCTAAGTTTGAGGGAATTGGATACTCGGAAGTGTATTCGATCTCAAACTCGGGCCCGACGATCGTTAAGTCTTCCTATTGGGATAATTGGGGCTGAATGTGAGTTTTATGTGATTGTGATATATTATAGACTAACGCCCCATGTTAGTAGATGCCGGATAAGTGATGTTCTAAGTGTGGTTTTCGTGTGTATAGTTAATAAGTGAGAATGTCAGAGCAGCGAGTTGATGGTGAAAATACTCGTAAGCAAGTGGAGGACGAGGCATCTCGTACTCATGTTGGAACTGAGAAGGAATCTTCTCTACGTGATACTTAAGACTTGAGATCGATTCCAGTGTTGCAGGCGTATGTTCTGCACCTAGAAGAAGAACTTCGAGCGACGCGGGAGATATTGTTACAATCCGTCAAACGCAAGAGTCCTGAGCGTTGTTCCTACAAAAAGTTCCTTTCTTGTGGACCCAAAGAGTTAGAGGGTAGTGATAATCCTTCGAATACCATACGATGGCTTCGGGAGACGGATCAAGCCTTCGAGTCTTATGATTGTGAACTAGAGTACCGTGTTAAGTATGCAGATTGCATGCTAAAGGGCGATGCTATGTTTTGGTGGGATTCCGTGAAAAATGCAGTGAACAAAGAAGTGATTGTTTCAATGACGTGGGAGCAGTTTTCTCAACGTGTGACAAGGAAATACTGCACCGACTACGATTTAGAAAAGATGGAACGAGAGTTCAATGATCTCCAGAAAGGAGATAAGCCAGTGGAGGATTTGATCCATCTTTTTACAGATAAAGTGAGATTTATTCCTCACCTAGTAGCAGATGAAAGTGCGAAGATTCGCAAGTTTGTGGGAATGCTGCCAGTAGAGTATAAAGAGCATGTTAGAGCTGTCTCTAGTTTGGATCGGGCTTTTGAGATAGCTCGACAAATTGAGGGAGATCGCCTCCAGTGTAAGGGAGATGAGATAGTTAAGGGTCAGAAGAGGAAATCGCGGAAATCCTCTAAATTTGGTCCTGCGAAAGAACAGCCTTGTGTAGGCGGAAGTTCGAGATCGGGTAAGAAACCCAAATTTGATGGTCCATGGTGTTCCCAGTGCCGTGCGTATCACACTGGTTCTTGCTCCAAAGCTACTACCAGATGTTTGAGGTGCGGACAGGTTGGTCACACAACTGCGGAATGTGAGTTCAAAGGAAATGTGTGTTTTAAGTGCCACAAGCTGGGGCACCGAATTAGTGATTGTCCGATGTCAGGATCGGATATAGATTATATCAAATAACAAGAACTAACTTTTGAATAACAAATCAGAGTTGAATAAAAGTTAATCTTTAACTATGATCACAATCAACTAAGAAGTTGCGGAATCACACTTAATTGATTAAAGAAGGTTTTGAACACAAATCAATTCAATCAAACAGTAGTTTTATTGATTAACCAGAATGATTACAATAGCAAACTTCACCCCCAATCTAACTTATTATGTTAGACGAAGAACACAGATTGTTCTTAGGTTTCAACGAGAAACTTAGAGGCTTAGCACTATTCTGAAAGCAAATTACAACTTGAAGAATGAATGCAAAAACTTAAACAATGAGTACGTACATATTATAAATTCTAATCTAGCATTTATACTCCTTGATCTTCCTTGATT
This sequence comes from Pulicaria dysenterica, assembly GCA_947179395.2. Lineage (NCBI taxonomy): Eukaryota > Viridiplantae > Streptophyta > Magnoliopsida > Asterales > Asteraceae > Pulicaria > Pulicaria dysenterica. Next base: position 47,320,261 of record OX359294.1, on the reverse strand, counting down.
TACTGACAGTTAGGTAATCTTCTATCTTCTAAGATAATCTTGATGATCTTCCAAGTGTTTCGAGATATCTTCAAAGATAGGGTTTTTCATATTTAGCTCAACCGAAACTGTTCATTAGATGCAACAGTTCTGGTTCTTCTAACAGTCCTCGGCTTCAAGGTCTCCAAACAGTTGTAGAAGTTTGAACTAACAGTTCTGAACTTTGTACTAACAGTTGTAATGCCCACAGCAACTGTTATTCACAACAGTTTTCATATTTTCATCTAATAGTTCACAACTGTTTTCCATAAACTCTTCTAACAGTTTCAACTTTGCATGTTAAACAGTCTTAATGCCTTAGCTAATTTCCCAACAATCTCCCCCTAACTTAAAGAATTGATCAAAATCTTTAAGTTCTTTCGATCATAGGGTTCAATCATAGACAAATTAAGCATAAGCAAAGAATGAATTCCATATATTTATGCAAAGTAAAATGTTATAATCAAAATTGAGAGAAAACTTACATAGACTTGACTCATGCCAGTCTTTCTTTCAATCTCTTGAACAAATCATCTTTTATTCTATCTGATCTATAGAATTTTGCTTTTAGCATATACTGAAGCTTGACTTTATTGTGCTCTATGAACTCCAAGGCAAACCATTGTTGTTTAGTGTTAGCCATCACCATATGGTACACTCCAGCTTTAGCATACACTTTTACTGACTTAATAGAAAAAGCCTCATCAGCAATTAAAACTTGCATAATCTCCTTTGGACGACATATGCTTGTTAGATGCTTCATCAAAACTTTTATCGCAATCTCCTCAGTATTTGCAAAATGATTAACCCCATATATATACATCTCTTCAAGATCTCTCCTTGTACAATTATTTACTAATTGAAAGAAATTAGAGTAACTTTCCATCAGCCCTTCTCTAACCACAGTTACTCCTGTCTTTCCAGTGTCCTCTCTTAACACCTCAAATCTCCATTCTGTGATATGGGATTTTTGACCCAACTGTTCTTTTACCAATTTATCAATCCCTGTTTCTAGTTCAGTTCTTAGTCAATCTTGAATGATTGTTTGAACCATTTCAGCTTTTGCTTTTTCACCTTGTGACTTGGGAGGAGGTAAAACTGTTTTCTTCTTTACAATTCTTTTTCTTTTTACTCCCTTATCAGCTTTCTTTGCTCTCTCTTCCTCATCAATCTCTTTTGTAAACTCATCGGCTAGCTTCTTTGCTATTTCAAAATCAGTCTGTTCTTGTTGTTGAAGATCAGCAGCCAACCGCTGAGCACATTCAAAATCCCTTTCTTCATGTTGTTCTTTTGATAATTTTAGCTTTGGTAGCTCAACAACAATCTCTTTTCCCTTTCCTTCTACCTCTTGCACTGGTTTTTCAACAACCTTTTCTACAATATGAATTCCTTTGAATCCAGGCTTTGGCTTAATAGGTTTTAACTTTGCACATTTGCCATCAAGCCATCCATCATCAATCTTTTGTCTCATTTGGAATTCATTGCAGTTCAGCATCTGAGCACCCACTTTCACCAAATATTCTTGTTTCACCTTGGGCTATGATTTGTAAACCTCAGTTGTTGGATAATCACCAGACAAAATTATCGTATTGATCAGCGCTCTGATACCACTTGTCAGGATCGGGTATAGATTATATCAAATAACAAGAACTAACTTTTGAATAACAAATCAGAGTTGAATAAAAGTTAATCTTTAACTATGATCACAATCAACTAAGAAGTTGCGGAATCACACTTAATTGATTAAAGAAGGTTTTGAACACAAAGCAATTCAATCAAACAGTAGTTTTATTGATTAACCAGAATGATTACAATAGCAAACTTCACCCCCAATCTAACTTATTATGTTAGACGAAGAATACAGATTGTTCTTAGGTTTCAACGAGAAACTTAGAGGCTTAGCACTATTCTGAAAGCAAATTACAACTTGAAGAATGAATGCAAAAACTTAAACAATGAGTACGTACATATTATAAATTCTAATCTAGAATTTATACTCCTTGATCTTCCTTGATTTACTGACAGTTAGGTAATCTTCTATCTTCTGAGATAATCTTGATGATCTTCCAAGTGTTTCGAGATATCTTCAAAGATAGGGTTTTTCATATTTAGCTCAACCAAAACTGTTCATTGGATGCAACAGTTCTGGTTCTTCTAACAGTCCTCGGCTTTAAGGTCTCCAAACAGTTGTAGAAGTTTGAACTAACAGTTCTGAACTTTGTACTAACAGTTGTAATGCCCACAGCAACTGTTATTCACAACTGTTTTCATATTTTCATCTAACAGTTCACAACTGTTTTCCATAAACTCTTCTAACAGTTTCAACTTTGCATGTTAAACAGTCTTAATGCCTTAGCTAATTTCCCAACATCCGATGAGATAGAATGCAGTAACTGGAGGATCAGTGTCAGGAAAAAAGATATAGAGCTCTTCTCGTGTAAAAGAGGTGAGCATTGTAAATGATGACAAGTGGAAGCTAGAAGGAGGTGAGATGTATAGTTTTGGTTATTTTGTGTTTTGTAGGTTTTGATAAACTGTAAGCGTTTGTATTAGTGTTGACTGAACTCGTTTAAGAGTGTAATTTGTTGATGTTAGAGTTGCTGTAATTGTGATTAGTGTTTTGTAGGTTGTTGTTGGCTATAGTGAGAATGTTTCTTGTTTTTATTGTGGTTGTGTTTCTTATAAGATTTTGATGTTATAGCTGGAGGGGGTTGATTCGGCAATGATGTTGTCGAGAAAATCCAATTCAGTAAATGTGATAGAGGTTTTATTGTTTCATAAGACAAGTGTTTTAGCTTGAGGTAGACAAGGAAAACATGTGATATTGAGTAATGATAAAGTGTAAGAGTTTGACTTAAGAAAGTTAGTTAAGAATAAATGACAATTGTGTTAAATAAACGTGAGCGCGATAAGGTAAATAAAGTGATGTCATTGATAATGTGAAAGAATAGTGTTAGTAGTAATAAAGCGAACTTGGTTAATGTGTTAAGAAATTATGTGTGTTAATACGGGTAGGCGAGAATATCCGAGTGTGGATAGATTGAATTGGTGAATAGTAGAAAGATTTTAACAATGTTTTGTGTTTATATTAATTAAGAGTTCTTTGATTGCAGTAAGAGGGATAGAGACGCAGATAGACAAGCTGGAAATGAGAATTGTGAAAAGACCTTGGATTTAGCTACTATTGAAGATGTTCAAAAGACGAAGACTCAGGTTGAGGCCGGAGGATTTAGGCGTCGAGTTATGTGTGAGATTTGTGGAAAGAGCCATGCCGGGGAGTGCCGGTGCAAGGATAGAGTGTGTTATTCGTGTGGACTCCCAGGGCATTATTCTAGAGAATGTTTGGGTAAGTTTTATGATGAGTGTAGTCAGTATGGGTATGACTCCTCGGAGTGTCCTAACTAGTAGAAAGTGTTTTGTGAACTTTGAAAGAGTAGTAGAGTGTTGTAGCATAGTTAAGTGAAATGTGTGTAAGTGTAGTGTGTACTTTTGTGCGAAGTGTAATGTTGACGTTAATCGAAATAATTAGAGTTTTATGTTAGTTGCTTTTCGTGTTGAATTGTAGTTGTGACCAACCACAGGATGATTGTGGTAGTGATAGGTGTGGTCTCTTATTGACTAATTGTGATAGGAATAATTGTGGCCTAGCATTGGCTAGTTGTGGCAATGTGTGGGTGAGTGTGATCGTGATTAGATTCCGAGGACGGAATCCCCTTTCAGAGGGGTAGATTTGTAACATCCGGAAAATGGGCCTAGAAGTACTTAGTTGTACCTCGTGCTTAAATAGTTGTACATTGATTTTAAGTTATTTAAATTAGTGTGTTTTAAGTTAATAACGTGTGTTATGCATTAATCGAAGTGATTATATGAAAAGTGACAAACGTGTTTAAAAGTGATAAAATGTTAAACGGTTTCACGTAATGATTCCGTAGATATCCTCGTTAGTTGAAACGGGATAGCGTGTGTCAAGTTGTAAGTTGGAAAGGGGAACAAAATACCCGGGTTTAATTTATAAAACCCAAAGTCAGTTCGTAATATATCCCTTATCCCTTCATTTCATTTGCTACAAACACAGTAACATACATACACACATACGTGAGCATAAACCCACACACACGCTTTGAAGATTTGGAAGTAAAAATCAAGGAAGGAAGTAATTTGCAACTGGATTCAGAGATTCATCCAACCTAGAGCCTGTTTTGTGTTGTCTTCTAGCTTGCAAGTAAGTAGTTCTTGTGATAAACCTAGTTCATGAGTTTTGAGTGGAGATAATCCATTTGAGGATGTAAATCATGTTCTTGTGTTAGGTTTTAGTGTTTATTGTGTTTATAGGTGTCTATGGATGTCAAGTAAAGTGTACATATGTTTGAAACTGAGTATTGGGTTGTTTGTATGTCAAAAACGCGATTTCCAGCAACTGTACGCGACCAGAGTGGAAGAACACTGTAATTGGGGTTCATGCGGTCGCATGTCATGTGCATGCGGTCGCATGTCATGTGCATGCGGTCGCATGGGGGTACATGCGGTCGCATGGCATGTTCATGCGGTCGCATGGGGGTACCTGAGGAACCGGAAGACTCGAGTGGCGTATTTGCTTAGTGAGGACTCCAGGTGAGTACCGGTTTTCCCATGAGACTCAATAAGTATGGCTATATGTTGTGTGTTGAAACGTGCTATGTGATAGTGACGTGTTGTGATATAACACGTGTAATAGGATTATGATAGTGACGATAGATAAGTGATAGTGACGTGTTGTGATATAACATGTGTAACGTGATTATGGTAGTGACGATAGATAAGTGGAGTGATACGAGATAGACACAAGTAGGGTTATGACTTGTGTGACAACTATGTGTTATGCTTAATGTGTAAATTGTCTTCTGCTCATCAAGTATGAGCAGAAGCTAATGTAATAATGTGTATGTGCATGCAATTGGATCCTTATTGGATCGGTTATGTGTTTATATGTTATGTCCGGACAATTGGGGGACTGTATCACAGTTCCTGGAGATTGGTTAAGGTCAGCCATGTATGCTGGTCCCTGGGGACCCGATAGGGTCTGGAAGTGGGGGATTAACGGCACCGAGTGTATACGCTTGGTGACGGCTCTGCAGGCCACCGTTCCTTGACGAAGATTGGGTTCTTGACGTAAGTCGGAACTGGTTATATATTGGGGTTCTTGGCGTAAGCCGGAACTGGTTATGAAATGGGGTTCCTGGTGCAAACCGGAATTGGTAAACGCGATGGTGGGTTGCTCTTCGCTCCCCACCGAAGCGGACGGTTGTGATTGATTTCTCAGCTTGGATCGTTGAGCCAGGCTAGCTACCTCGCAAGATATGATCCTGCAGATATGTCGGCACACCGATATGTGATAGCTTAGCTCTGTGTGCCGTTTTGTGATATGATAGCAAGCTTATTGATACTTATGTGTAAATTGGTGCTCACTAGCTAGTTGTAGCTAACAGTGCTAGATTTCCCTTTTTCGCAGGTTTGAGGCTGATGGCCTGGCGAGCTTGGCTTACTCATGGGTAATAATAGTAATTATGTTTGTGGAACACTATTTGTTATTTATATGCATGTGATCCGATGGTCGGTCGTTGGTCGTGGTAACACCTATTTTGTGAAATTGTTAACTAGTCAGATAACAATTTGATATTTTTGTAAATGGTGATTATATTCGCTGCAGTCCTTTGATAAATAAGTTTGAAAAAGTTTTAATTAGCGCTAATTTTAAGCTCGTGAAACACGGTGTTACAACAATGCTTCAACTCATAATCATTTTGGTTTACAACATTCGAGTACTGCTTCTAATTCCAACTCAGTTCATGCAGAATGAAAGAATTTTTTCAGGAGTGCAGTTCAACAAGGATTGAAGAAAGCTGAGCAAAACAAGGTTGCACAAAAGAAAGAGGAGACAAAGAAGGCTGAGGTGAAAGTGAAACCAAGAGTGGTCCATAAAGCACGGAATAACCATGAAGTCAAACTTAAGGCAACGAAGGAAGTGAAACCTGAAGCTCTGTCATCTGAATCGACGAAGTCAAAACATTCGCCTTTTCATAGGAAAAATGTTTTCTAGTAAATTTCTTCAATTACTGTCCAAAAGCTTGTACTTCATTTTTCAATTGGGTTGTAAAAGGAACAAGTTTTCATTCTGAAAAATCTGAAAAAGCAAATTGTTTTGTTGATAAATCAACGAAAGCTTCACAAAAAGCTGAATCAGTCAAACAAAATGTCAAATTACCTACACAAAATTCCACATCAACATCACAGATATCTAAAAACAAGCAGAATTCACATTCGTTTCAAACCCTCTCATCGAATTATCAGGCATTTCATAGTTCATCGACCACTCATAATGTCAAATCCAAACCAAGAGTTCAATCTACAAAACAAAATCATTCACCATTTCAGAAAAAAATTACAAAGAAATTTAATAATTCTGAATCTATTTTTGTGAATGCTAATTACAAAGTTCGACCCATTCCAAAATGGGTACCTGAGTTTATTTTGTTGTCTGATCGCAGAAAAGTACCCTGTGGTACATGGACTCAGGTTGCATGAAACACATGACGGGAGATGGAAGTATTCTGAAGAATTATGTGGAGAAGTACACTGGTAATGTCAAATTCGGAAATGATCAGATATCTCCGATTTTGGGTCATGGTGAGAAAGTGTCATATGTGAAAGATTTAGGTCATAATTTGTTCAGCATTGGGCAATTTTGTGACAAGGATATGGAAGTATTACTCAAGAAGAAGTCTTGTTCGCTTCGCACAGAGGATGGTACAGAAATTTTGAGTGGTTCCAGAAAGTCAAATATGTACACTATTTGCTTATCAGAAAAAGGTGCGGGTTCATCCGTTTGTTTACTGTCTAGAGCGTCGTCAGAGTTGAATTGGTCTTGGCACAGGAAATTATCTCATTTGAATTTCAAGAATATTAACAAACTAGTCACTGGGAATTTGGTTCGAGGTATTCCAAGGTTAAAATTTGAGAAGGATCATTTACGCAAAGATTGTGAAGAAGGTAAGATGAAAAGGGTTTTGCACAAGGTTAAACAACTTTCGTTTTCGACAGCAGCTCTTGAATTGATTCATATGGATTTGTGTGGTCCAATGAGAGTCCAGTCCCGTAACGGCAAAAGATACATTCTGGTTATGGTCGATGATTACTCAAGGTACACATGGGTTAAATTCTTGGCACACAAGAGTGAAGCAACAAAGGAAATTATTCTGTTCTTGAAGTCATTACAGAAACAGAATGGTGTAGTTGAAAGAAAAAAATCGTACTTTGATTGAAGCAGCCAGGACGATGCTACAATACTCAAAGATTCCGAGATCATTTTGGGCTGAAGCAGTCAACACAGCTAAACTTAGTTTAGCTTTAAATGAAAAATCTGTTGTTTTAAGACTTATAGGGGTATGATAGGGTCACTACTGTACTTGACGGCGAGTAGACCGGATATAATGTTTTCTACATGTCTATGCGCTCGTTTTCAAGCAAACCCTAAAGAATCACACTTGCTGGCCGTCAAACGGATTCTGCGTTATCTCAAAGGAAAACCTGACTTAGGATTATGGTATCTGATGTGTAAAATCTAGTTATAAAATTTATGTCCAATATTCACCTAATCTAGCATAAACACACACTAGGCAAGTGTACCTAATCGTGTAATAGCACAGAGACAGGCAAGTAATGGGTGTCGAATCCACAAGGAGCAGTGTAACACCAGAACTAAAGCAGACTAATAATTAACCTAAAATGAGATTTTTTTCAGTTTTAAGAAGGATATCGAATAACTAATTAAAAGCAACTAGATAAAGCAAATAAATGAACTTTTGCAAATGACCAATTAAGAGCAAGTACCCACCTTAATCTTTCCGCCCTACTGTAATATACTTCAAGATCATTTTAATTGATTGCCTGGATTGACTTAGCTATACTCCACTTCCTATTTCATATAGCTATTGTGAGACGGATAAAGAATAACAACTTCCTATTGATCATCTAAATCCACACAACCTATTGCATAATTCAACAAGCATATTAAAACAAGTTTAATATAAACCAACCGTTTTCTCGATTGTAAAGCCCTAGAAAATTAGGTTTAGGTTATGGAATCTGGATTCTGATTACTTTTCCTAGTAAACCCTTAAACGATTCATAGACAAACCATTTAAAGAGGAACATACTTCATATAAACTTCCTATTCATACTCAATATGAACCATAAATCCAGAAACGAAGATTAAAACCATAAAAATCCAAACTTTCATTAATTGAACATGGAACTAGTATCAATCCAATGATAAACAAAGAAATCAAAGCATATCCCAATCAGGGTTCAATCATAAGGTGAATACAAGATGAGTTTAGCCCATAATTAGGCTTAAACAACCAAACAAAGTCATAGAAACCAAGCCTAATCGAAGATTGGCCATAGATTCGACAAACCGGGTTGATGTTGATGATGAATGATGATGGAATGTGGATCCTCCAAGCTCCAAGGGTGTTTCCTCACCCTCTAGGGTTGTAAACCTCGGAAAATATCGTCTGAAGTCGGCCGTAGGTCAAAATATATGATTGAATGAATGAAAATACGAATTTATATACTTTCTGATCTGCGATGCTTCGCGTCGCGAAGCATATGAGGCTCGCGGCGCGAGGAACTTTGACCCGTGTTTTTACTTTCGTTGACCAAACTCACGGAGCGAAGAAAGGATCCTCGCGGAATTACACACTCTCTAGAAAATTTGTTGATTTATGGGGTTCTTCGCGGCGCGAAGAAGAAGGAGCTCGCGGCGCGAGCTCTGCTTTTATGCACAGTTCTTCCTTTTTCTTCTATCTTCAGCTGATTCTTCACATTTGTCTACCATTTACCAAGTTAACCTGCAAATATCCCAAACAAGGTGGATTAGTATAATAAATGTTCTATTTAAGCACAAAACACATGTAGACATGCAATATTTACGGAGATAAACATAGTTTAAACCGGAAATACCAGTATCCAAAAGATTCATCATTTGAGTTGATTGCGTATTCGGATGTAGATTATGCAGGATGTATGATTGATCGAGAGAGCATTTCAGGAGGTGCACATTTTCTTGGAGACAGATTAGTTTGTTGGTCTTTGAAGAAGCAAAACTGTGTGTCAACATCTACAGCAGAAGCAGAGTATGTGGCTGCTGCAAGTTGTTGTTCTCAGTGTTTGTGGATGAGAACTCAGCTATCTGATTTTGGTCTTCATTACAATAAAATTCCTCTGACGTGTGACTCACAAAGCGTAATTGCTATTTCCTGCAATCCGGTACATCATACCAAAACAAAGCACATAGACATTTGTTATAATTTCTTAAAAGATAATGTGAAAAAGGAATTAATAGAGTTAGAATATGTTTCAACGGAAAATCAATTGGCTGACATATTCACTAAACCATTGGACGATTCTCGTTTCAATGTGTTAGTGTCTAAGTTAGGCATGTTGAATTTGTCGTTTTAACACATTTTTTCTTTATTTGTCTTTTACATTTTTGTCTTTTCATTTCTGTCTATGTTGGGAAAAAGATCTCATCAGTTAAGATTTGATGAGACAAAGTTAAGTTTGTCAGATGTGTTCTAAAGATAACTTAAGCAGAATTATGAGGCTTGATCAGACTGAACACTTATAGTGTTTCAGACTCAGCATAAGCTGAATATAAGCTAAGCATATGTTCGATCAGCTTATACTATATCTTAGTAAGATTATCACTATGTGTGATAAGCTGTGTATGTCACCTAAGAAATATATAGAGCTTTCAGCCTGATGTGTTTCAAGCTGAGTGACTCAGCGTATATACTGAGTCAGCTCAACAGAGTTGCTAGATAAGTTCTAAGCTAACTCTTAGGACTTCTAAGAATGAGTTAATTATTATACATGTTAGTCCATGTTTGTTTTCGAGTGTGTTCTCGAAGAACTCAGCTTGATGAGTTTCAAGCTGAGTAACTCAGTCCGAGTAAGAAGTCAGTTTAAGAGAATTTAAATATGTTTTAAGTTTATCTTTTAACTCTCTATATCTACGGCAAGGATAAGAAGATTCCAGAATCAAGATTGAAGATTGAAGACTCAAGATAAGAAGATTCAAGATTCAAGATTCCGGGTTATCCGTTAGATAGTTAGCAAATTAGGATTAGTTCTAGTATGTTAGGATCCGTAGGAACAGGATTATAAATACTTATCTCCTGATACGTTTTGAGGTACGATAACGACTACATTCAACGAGTTACAGAGCCAAACTCAGTTTCATCTCAACCTATTGATCGTATTTGTTACGAGTCTTGATTCACTATTTGTTAGTTCAATGTGATCAAGATACTCACAGATTGCCAAGTTATTCGTGTGTTCGAATATTCACATTAGTTGTGAAATTTGTAGGTTTTCAATCTGTGACTAAATCCTGTTTAGAGAGTCGTCCGGTATATATAATCATAAGTTGATTATAGATAGCAAAGTTTGAAAGATTGAGAGATTTATATTAGGTGTTTACATGTAACGCCACCCCTAACGAGCTTAAAATTAGAGTTAATTTAAACTTTTTAAACAACGATTATCAAAAGCGTTGCATCGGAATTAAACATCAATTACAAAAGCAACGTTGTTTGACTCGGCTAATTAATTACACCAAAAATTAAGCCAAATTCGTTATCTACAAGCGTTACCTACAAGTTTTTCCGACCATCGGATCCATACATAAAACAACGTGTTTCCCAAAAGGTATTTACAACAAAACTACCACCAGTCCCGCCTCACCAGGCATCTAGCATCAACCTGCGAAAAAGGTAAATCTTGCACCGTTAGCTACAACTAGCTAGTGAGCGCCAATTACACATAAGCAACAATAAGCAGGTTATCATGTATCAGAACAGCACACAGGGCTATCCTATCATATTGCGGCGAGCCAAACGTGTCAGCAGGAGTCGTATATTGCAGGGGAGCCAACCCCGCTCAACAACCCAACAGCAGTCCACGTGGTACGCCATGTCTTTCATGCTGGTTCCAGTCTATCAAGGAACCCAATCCCATAGAGGAACGGCGGCCTGCAGAGCCCTACCCCAAGTGTATACTACTTGAGTATCATTAGTCCCCCAATCCGTAGTCCCTAAGGACCCTGGGAACCCAGCCAGATACTAACACCCGTCTACCTGACTGACCTCCGTGTTCTCCAGTTCAGTGTCCGGACATAACTTCATAAACAAATAGCTGATCCAATAAGGATCCAGTTCATGCGCGCATATAATCACAACAATATCTTTCATATCAATAATAAGCATGCTTGTACAACTCTATCATAACATACCTCCATTTCCACGTATCAATGCACCAATCACGTGTCAACATGTACTACAGATAACTTACCTACTAAGACTCATGGGAAACCGGTACTCACCTCGAGTTTACAAGAGGCAGATATGCAATCGAGAATCCCAAGAGCACACAGAGTCGTCCGAGTCACCTAACACAGTAGGTTTAGGCTTAGACACCAATCAACAACACATAACACCACTTAAACACAAGGCTACAAGGCTGTCAACATGAAACCCCTGCTTGCGACCGCAAGGGTCTCACATGCGACCGTAAGGGTCACTTACACACCCTTCTTGCGACCGCAAGGGTTTTACTTGCGACCGCAAGGGTCCTACCCAAACCACCCTAGCTTGCGACCGCAAGGACATAGCCATGCGACCGCAAGGGTGGTACCTTGGGGGCTTACGATCGCAAGTTATGTACTTATGACCGCAAGTAACAATTCTTCGTCCTTAGACGGTAAACCACGACAACGACCCACTTGCGACCACAAGACCCTTGCTTGTGACCGCAAGGACAACACAACATAAGCTTACGGTCACAAGGCCTTTCCCTTGCGGCCGCAAGCACCAATTTACAGTGACGCACAACTCTGTTTTCTGACAGTTGCTGTTCTTCGGGTTCTTGACATCAAATCCGATTCAAACTCACCCTTAATTGTTTATATGGTTTATTTAACACACATAGAAGCTAACCAATACATTTTGTATACAAAAACTACATCAAAACAACATTTATATCCATCAAATGGATTCTTTCCTCTTGCAACTCAAGAACTAAGTTTCTTACTCAAGAAAACTTACAAGATGGTGAACACAAGTACAAGAACAGCTTCAATCACTTAATCCCAGCTCCTTATCTTGATCTCCTTCTTCAATCCAACAAGAGTTTGGGTGTGGTTTTGTTTGTACGTATGTATGAAAGTGTATGTAGCGTGCGTATGTGTTTTGGTATAACAGGGGATAAGGCAATCCCGCCTTTTTAACCGACCTAATAAAATTAATACCCCACCCGGGTATTTCGTTCTCCTATTCAACTTAAAACACAACTTAGGGCTATCCGTTTCAACTAACGGAGATATTTTTGGAACCATTATCCAAAATCGTTCAACTATTTGTCTACTTGGTCCACTTATGACACTTCTCATATTACTACATTTTTATCCACATTTAACACCAGTTAACACCAATTCATGTTTAAAACACCAATTAACATTTAGGACACCATTTAGCAACATGTATACTACATTTAGCAACAAAACACCAGTTAATGTCAACGTACAACTGTTAAGGCCACATGTACTACAGTTTACAACTAGGCCCCATTTTGGGGTGTTACATTACATATCAAGAGTTGCTTACTTGATAGAGTCTGTAATCATCTTCTTATTAATGGATTTGTTCAAATTCCGCAGATAGTGTTTTCAACCCCCCTTCTACACATCTGTTGCTTGTTGTTACTCTCACCAAGGGACCAACAACTGGTATCAGAGCAGGCTGAACAATTTCATACGTTGAAAGTTCAAGATTCTGAGAAAGTTCGCAATGTCTACATGCAACAACTCATCAAACTTTCCTCAGATGTCTACCAAGGGCTGTCCCATCTTTGATGGATCTGATTATCCTATGTGGAAATTCAGAGCCATGTTTTTCCTCAAGTCCATTGATAATCGTATGTCCGATGTCATCACTAAAGGACCAATCATCCCCAAAATTTATGTTGTTGTCAGTGATACGTCCGCTGACAAAACAGACATAAGTGAAAAAGAAGTAAGGAAGCCTGTTGCATTCTGGACAGATGAAGACTGGAAACTTTTCAATCTGGATGACAAGGCAAAGAGTGTTCTAGCAAATGCCCTGACCAACGAGATCTTGCATACAGTGACTGGGTGTCAAACTGCAAAAGAGATAGGGGATACATTAAGTATTACATATGAGGGCACTGATCTGGTCAAGCAACAAAAGAAGAGTCATCTGAATAGATCGTATGAAAACTTCTTTTCGAAAAAGAATGAAACCTTGTCTGATTTGTTCACAAGGTTTCACTGCTTGATAAATGACATGCTAAGTGTGGGTGTTAAGAAAGATGAAGCTGAACTTGTGCTGAAATTTCTGGATGTGTTACCAGAAAGGTTCAATGAGGTAACCACAACACTGAGGGCTGGAGGAACACTACATTTGTATAACCTACAGTCCATCTACGGGTTCTTGATCAATCATGAACAGATCACAGAGCACAAGAGAACTTCTCAACAACAACTTAAGGATTCTTTGGATAAAGTAGATATTGCATTAGTTGCACATAAAAAGAAGAAAGGTTCCAAGGCCTTGGTTATTGAATCTGAGACTGAGTCAGAATCTCAAGCTGACCACTCAGACTCAGACTCAGGTGATACTGATGATGTTCAGACTATCACTGAGCAGATGGCCATGTTAGCCAGACGTTTGAGAAGAGCTCAACAGGGAAGAGGAAGATCTGACAGGGGAAAAGGGAAGAGTTCCTTTGTTTCCAAGAAGGCTGTGTGCTTCAACTGTCAGAAGAAGGGACATATTGCTGCTGAGTGCAGATTAAAGAAGGAAGAATCAACATTAGTTGTTGATAAGAATGCTTACAGAGCTGATAAGTATAAAAAGAACGTGAGTGTGTTTGCAAGTACTGGAGTTTTGACTCCAAATGAGTCAAACAAATCTTCATATGTATCTACAACTTACATAATTTGACACAAATGACCCCTGAACTTCTTTAATTATTCTGAAATTGCAAAACTAACCCTCCAACTTTGTAGTTCACAACACAAACACATATAGGCAACTAACTAAAAAAGTAAAACACTTAACACTTAAAGTAAACACGTAATAAGAAATTTTCAAATCTTGGGGCGGCACATAAACACATTTAGGTCCTTTGATTCTTCAATGGCCGTAACCTTGGGTCTCCACTTAGGATGTAGTGCCCTAAGAAACTTTCTCACATAATGTTTGTTAGTGTAATCAACACCTAATGATTTCAAACTTGTTATAATATTATTAAATTTTGTATATCCTTCTTCAATGGTTTCATTTTCTGACATTGAAATTTTTTTCATATTTTTGAACCAAAAAATCAATTTTACAATCCATAACTTGAGGATTCCGTTGGTGAGTGGTAATGAGGATTTTCCAAATTTCATTAGTTGTTTTACACATAACCACTCTTTCGAATTTTGTTCGTGGTAGTGGATTATACAGAATTAGTTTGGCTTCAAAATTTTACTTTATTTGTAGTTTATCCTCGGCAGATAATGTATTTTCATCATTAGGTTTGAATGCTCCTTTTTCAATAATGTTCCATAGGTCAAAATCTTTGGCTTGAACATAAATTTCAAACCGTTGTTTCCAGTAGCAAAATCCGTCAGTTTCGAGTAGTGGTGGTCTAGACATAAAGCAACCCTCCATATAGTTTACTTGAGCCATGGATCAACTCAAAATTTGAAAAGATTGTTTTAAATATATTTTAAAAACTTTTGAGCAAATTGTGAGAAACTTGCTCTATTACCAATTGTAGAAACTAGAAAGGAGGTTGAATAGTTTCTATGACCAATTTTTCGAAAAATTATGTAAATAATTAAATATGACAATATATAAATGCTTTAATGAGTAAGGAAATATAAAGGTGCGGAATTTATATAAATATATATAGATATGGTGCGGTAATGTAAAGATGCGTAAAATATATAAGTATGATGCTGGAATGTAAAGATGTGTAAAGTATATATATATATATATATATATATATATATATATATATATATATATATATATATATATAATGCAGAAATGTAAAGGTGCGTAAAGTGTATATACATATATATATATACACTTAGGCGGCCGAGTACTCGGGGAGTACTCGGAAATCGGCCAACTGCCGAGGCGAGTCGGGGCTACTCGGCCATATTACTCGGATTCGGTGAAACTCGGTCCTACTCGGCATTACTCGGACTTACTCGGTCAACCGAAGTCAAAAAATGATTTTTTGAATTTTTCAAAGGCACAAGGCACGCAAGTAACTATATTTTTTAACCTTATCTATTTCCTCTATTCCGCTATTTAGCACGACTACGAAATCAATAGTATCTCTTCCATTTTTTCTTAATATTGTCGACTATGCGACACAATTTGAAATTTTTAACAATTTTGTTTATGTTTCTAACATATTTCTTGGGCCCTATGAACAATTATATATATATATATAATTGTTCATATATATATATATATGTTCATATATATATATATATAATTGTTCATATATATATATATATATATATATATATATATGAGTATTTACGAACATATTACATGTGAATTTTTGGATTTATACATAAATATCCCAATCCGAGTACTCCCCGAGTAATCCCCGCCTAGGCCGAGTACTCGCTACTCCCCGGTCGGCCGCTCGAGTAGCGCCTACCGAGTTTTACAACATTGATATATGTATATATATATATATATATATATATATATATATATATATATATATATATATATATAGGGGACGGTTCAAACGATAACTGTTTTTCGTACGAGAACTGCGAGAACCAATCTTAGCCGTTGATTTGATAAAGTGGAATTCATGGATGTGGAGCGTGAGGGGATCAAGTGTGGCAGGGTGTATGTGATGAATTCATGGGTGGGCAATGACATTGAAAGATGGGGAATTGGATGGCTCAGATTGGTTCTCGCGGTTCTCGTACGAAAAACAGTTCTCGTTTGAACTTTTGCCTATATATATATATATATATATAAACAAAGAACCTCATTTAAACATAGAACCTAGCGTCGCACACACAGCACCCTCCCAGCCTCCCCCAAAATTTAAAAAAAAAACCCCACTTACTTTAAATGATCATAACTTGTTCGTTTTTAAGAATTTTAACAACAAATTTATACCGTTAGTTTCATTTTTTCGTCTTCTTTCAAACAAGACCGGACTTGATATATTTCTGAAACTTTTTTTTTGAAATGCAAAGTTTGCATTTTGAGCTGGGTTCATTCAAACCCAAAATGCAAAATCCGTAGTTTACATTTTAAGCTGGGTTCATTCAAGCCCAAAATGCAAAATCCGTAGATGTTGGGTTCATTCAAACCTAAATACAAAATGCAAAATCCGTAATTTGTATTTTGAGCCGGGTTCATTCAAACCTAAATGCAAAATGCAAAAAACGAAAACGTAAAATATAAACATGCAGGTCATCTAGATGCTTCCAAAATACAAAAATTATGAAATGCAAAATGCAAATCCAACATGATTCAAATGAAAATGTAGCCCAAAATGCAAAATTACATATTCAAAATCAAAATGCAAAATCCGTACAGAACACTACATGCTGCCCAAATTTCATGTTCAAAAATTTCATGTTCAAAAAAAAGTTTAGAAAAATATGGGAAGAGTGATCTTGTTTGAAAGAGGATTAAAAAACTAAAAAATTAGTATAATTTTTTTGTTCAAATTCACAAAACTTAAAAAGTTATGACAATTCAAAGTTTTTGGAGTTTTTTTTTAAATCAAGGTTGTTGGGGGGAGGATTTTTCATGTTTACCCCTTTCTTCCTAAATTAATAAATGATAATTACAGTTTTGCCATCAATCAATATCATCCATTGATTTTGATGATCCAATAGTCCAGATTGGTTCTTTGAATTCTTTGTTTAAGGAGGGGTTCTTTATTGATCCAATTTCTATATATATATATATATATATATATATATATATATATATTATAAGTAAGTATATATATATACATGAATCTTGATAGATGTACCAGATAAATATATATATATATATTAATATATAATATGACAGAAATATAAATGGCTTGAATGTAAATATATAAAAAGAAATGAGAAATAAAAATGCAAGAATGTAAAATGCAGGAAAGGTAAATATGCAAGAAATGTAAATATGCAAATGCAAATGCAAATATGAAGGAGTTGAGGGTTTAGAGAGATGACACCAAGATTTTATCGTGGTTCGGTTGAACTCCAACCTACATCCACGCCTTGACCTCCGTCAAGGATTCCACTAGCACCACGTGCAAAATACCTCTTAGCCCGGAAGAGATCATCGGAATACAATCATCTTTACGGGTAGCTGATAACCTTGTTCTTCTTCTTTACCAAAAAGAAACACCAAGTTCTTTACTAAGAACTCAAGAACACAAACAAAAACAAAGTGGGGAATAGTAAAATCCACCAAACACTCAAAGTGTTCTTCACTCAAGAATACTATGAACACCAACAATGGTGTATGAACACTATATCTCTCAAACAAGAAAATCGATGGATACACTATCTCACTCAATGAACTTTTCTTGCTTCCCTTTTGCTTTGATCTTGAAGAGCTGTATATATCTCACAAATGTAGAAAACAACTTCAAGAATCACCACACTCAAGATTTGTATATATAAAGATGAAAGATCAATGTGTGTGTATGTGAGGAGAGATTTTTATGGAGTTGCAAAAGGTATGGAATGAAGAGAATGGGTTGATATTTATAGAGGAAGAGAGGAGAAGGGTGGGGTCATCTCAGCTGGCATCACGGCGATTGACCGTGGCCAGTGCTGCCACCTTCTCGAGTCGTTTAAAAATGTTTCCGATATTTTTCGACTTCCTCTATTAAGCTGGTATTTTAGAATTAATAAATACCAAAATAAATATCGTTACACTGTGTATTTGGACCGGCTTTTAAATGATTTAAACACATGCTTAATTGTGAGGATGACACCTCATAGATTTTTCCAAAATTCCCTTTTACCCAATCATTTAATACACAGTATAATAATACCTCTTAAGGATATTTATCTTGTATTCTAAAAATACATATTTTCACTTTTGCCAATTGATAAAATTATGTCTATTCAAATTTGTCGGCAAGAAGTTATAAATACTTTGTTCCATAGATAGATATTATTTTGACGCGGTATGGAACATTTTTATAAGTGAAAGTTATATGTTTATAAAAATGACATTTTAATGATATATTCATTTATGATTATTGTCATTTTTATTTTTACCAACTTTTAAGTTTTGACACCATAAAATACTCAATATATATTTTGTGGATTATACAGTGTTATGATCTTTCACAAATATATATAAAAATTTATTTTTGCCAAACTTATTATTTTCATATTAAATTGGATATATATATATATATATATATATATATATATTTTTCTTTAAATTTTATTATTATAATTGCATCATCAAAACCAGATATATTTAAATATTAATCTTCTGATTGCACTAACACTAAGAATTGAAATCTTCACTTCCTTTTGCAAACTAAACACCACATTTGAAGGAATTTGAATTGTCAATCCCATGAAATCCCTTCAAATGCATCCAAATAAACACCCCCTTAAACTTTAAGTAAATTGAAAGTATAAACTATTCTCAAATCAAGGTAAATAAAAATTCTTAAATGAAGTAACTATTAGATTGATATATTAAGATTCATATATACAAATTTAGTGAACAAACCTTTCATGATAAGAAAACATATAAAACATCAAGTGAATGCCAATTAACTGAATTATTACAAAATATTTTAACAACTAAACATTTCATTATAAATATTTTATCACATAGTAAATATTTGAACTTAATTATTAGAAAATGTGTATAAACAGACTCATTAATTTGAATAACCTATAACCTAAATTCATAAACTTTTATGAAATTTAAATGACTCAATAATTAAAAAGGACATGTTTCTGAGCAAAATTATTCGTCGCCGCCGCATTGGCACGGATACTATGTTAGTATTAATAATGAATATATGTAAAACTTAATAAAGATAATACTACATATATTTTACAATGGTATTTAAAAATTCTGTATATAATAAATAATTACTATATTAAGTTTAAGCAGAGCAATTGTATATATTTATAACGATAATCCGAATACGGATAGGCTATATGTACGATGTCTTTGATAAAAATAATACTAATAATTTATTAACTAACATAAGCTTAAAACACATAATTTAAAATAAACTCTTTTACTAAAGTAGTGTCAAAATAATTTTGTACAGGTGTATTAATTATTATAATGCTCTTATAAGCAAGATTAATAACTAAGTTTGTTTAATATAAGCAAGATTATAATGCTCTTATTCATGCAAAAACTCCATCAAAACTCCAGACATAGGATGTATAATTGGACTTGGTTTCCAATGCTCTTATAGTCAAGTATCTTTATTTTCATAATTTCATTCTCATATAGCTTTCCTATAATACTTTGTCTCGCTCTGTCTCTCTCTCTCTAAATATATATACATATATACATATATAAATATATATATAATAAAACATGTATTAAACACCTTAAATTTATTAACGACATCGAACATCAATAATGACGCACATATACGTATTAAAAATACTGACCCGACAACGGACGGGTATAGCACTAGTTTAATTTTGTTTGAGAGATATAGTTGTCTATTTAAGGGTATATCAGGCTTAGGTTTTGGGCCCCTATCAAATAAACGTAAGGCCCTAGGAAGCCCACAACCGATTATCTCCCTCGTTCAATTTTAGCAAACTTTGCTCTCGTTCTCCTTCGGTTTATCAATTGATACGTACAGACGGACTTCATTATCTCTTGTCGGTTGATTTTCAAGTTCACTACTACTCACCAGCAACGAGCGACTACCGATTGAAGACATTGAACTACAGACCACGGCAACGTAACTCTTAAGCCTCGATTTCCCTTCTCTCTCTCAAATATAGTCGTACACAGAGTCCCACTGAAATTTTTAGGGCTTTGAAGTTTGAATTTTTATGGTATTTGTTAATCTCTGAACTCATTTGTCAATCTTGATACTTAGGCCCAGTAATTCTCTTGTTTGGTTCACAGTGGAATTAGAATTTTAAGGAAATTAAATCACTCATGTGTGAGAAAGTGAAATCCTTCCAAAGTAGGTGGAATTATAAAATCTGAGAATAAGAGATTGTGGCTTATTACCAATGTACCCTCATGCCCTAGATTATCCCTTTATTCATGTGTCGTTTTCTCTCAACCCACAAAAAGCAAGTCATCGAACCCCCGCCCTTCCATTCGACCATAGTTTTTCGTTCTCGCTTGTGCTCCACCGTACTTCGTCCCTTTCCTGTCTCTCGCCGTTCTTCCTCGTCATTCGTTAGCCGCTGGGAACGTCCTTCTTCCTCGTCGCCGGTGAGTTCTATCTTCTTCTTCTTCTCTCTCTGTTTCTATCTCTCTCACCATCGTTAATTGATTGTTGACGGTTGATTTTGTTTATTTCTCTTTCTCCCGGATTGTTGACTGTGAATTTGATTATTCATTGTGGGTATCTTATTTTGTTTGTTTACTGTTGATTTTGTAGACTTTTGAACTTTGCAATCATAACATACTTTGAATATCATTTTGTTTGTTGATTTTATGGTTAATTTGTGGGAATGTGATTTGTGATTGCAACTACTGTTTTGTTGCTTTGTTGATTGCAACTACTTATTTGTTGATTGCAACTACTCATTTGTTGTTGAACTTGCTAAATTGTTATCTCAACTAATGATTTTGTGGATGTTTAATTTTGTGGGTAACTGATATGTATTATCTAAAATCAGGTAAAAGAACACGAAGAGTAATTCTGTCATTTACATGTTCGAAATCAAATTCATCTATATTATCTGCAAACCAAACACATTATGGAAATGGATTCAAATTCCATTTCGTGCCAACCAAACATATTACAGATTCAAATTCCAATTCCTTCAGAGAATCCAATTCCATAGGAAACATTCCTGCCAACCAAACGCTGCCACCTTAGGGTTAATTATTAATTTGTGATATGTTGTGAAATTAGTTGCCCGCTTGTACCACTTTTGTTGGAAAAATGACTAATTGAGAGATGAAAATTGTGTTTTCTTATTGCTTGCGAAATCTGAAAATGCGGACCTAGTTAAATAGGTTGTACATGAAGAAACCTGTAACAAATAAGCTTTAAAACTATCAACTACTTAACTGTCAATAGCAAGAAATCTCTCAACATACGATTTTGAGTTTCTGACTTAGCCATTAAAGGTTAGTATGTTGTATACGAACGACTCTGATTTAGTATAAATGTTGATCTTGTGTGAAATCATATTTAGGAATTAGTTCTGAATTTGTATCTATTTCGGAATGAAGGCATGCTATTCGTTTCTTCATTGTTAGTTCATATTGACCCGACAGGACACGACCTGAATTTGATATAAGTCATGAGGATTCACTTTTCTTAACGTAGTTTATTGCCCCCCATGATGCAAAATCTTGGTCCACCGCTCGTTGGAAAGATTACCTTCAATTGAATTACCTTCAATTCCCTGTTGTCAATAGCGTTAAATAGCGACGCCATAACGAATAGCGTAGTGTAGCGCCTCGAGTTCGCTATCATACAAATAGTTGTAGCTCTTTCGAGTTTGACACTTTCTCAAATCATTTCACACATTTAAAACATTATTAATAATACGGATCCTCCTAAATAACTTGCACGAGTACAAGATAGATTTCAAGAAACAAGTGTCAGCTTACGCCACGTGAGTCCGTAGGAGTTTAATCATTATAAACCATAATACATGCTATTAAAATCAGGTCCAATATTAATTAAATACAATTCCTAGCCCATCGTATATTTGACCCAATTCCAAGTCCTGTAAACCATATAGCATATATGGTGGTCAAATATTTTATCATAGAATAAGCCAAACCATGCCTAACTTTTATCTATATCATAATGCATATATCATACTATTCCGTATTTTATACTATTATTTGTTATCGTACATAACCGTATCTTATAACATTCCGCAAACTATTACCATAAACCGTTAATGTAAGCGGATAAGGTAACCCTATTGTAGAGTCAAAACCCATAAAGGAAACCCAGTTCATTACTCGCATGCCAAGCAACCAGTACACAGACTAGGGCTCGACTCCCTGTCCATGCATAAGTATACTTTAGTCAATGCTTACGCTAAACCCACTATGCATACAAGCACCGTGTTGTCGTTCAAGTGTACGTACTAACGGAGACCTGCTTTATTTTTTCCTCACACTCACGTGATGTTTGGTATATGACCTAACTGTACGGTCACACATCACTCCAGTGTATACTGACACGCAAGGTACTTACACCATTTTTCACCATAGTTGTCTAGAAATCCCGATTGACATGTATGCTTAGCACTTTATCCTAGAAGGTCATAACAATACGAACTAGGCCCGTATTCATAAGTGAGCATTATAGGGTTCCACCCCCCACCCATTGAGTCCATAATACATGCATAACATCCGTAGATTGTCCATTTGCATGCAATACAACGGAATATAATGATAAGATAAATAAGCATGTATATTACATCCGTAATTAACCATTAGCATGTATTTTTACCGAAGTACAACATATCATATGGTAAGCATATCATAAACCATATAAATATAACACATATCATGTAAACCGCTCAGTGAAATGTCGAGAATCAACTCTACCAATCGAGATGGAGAGTATATCACTGAAGATGACTACTAGTCTAGATAAATAGTGAGCAAGAAGATTGATTTGGTATATCAAAGAAGTGAGCATTGAACACCTATTTATCGGGTCTAAGCAACAGCACTTCATAATGTTAAGATCATGTGTTCACGGCGTGAACTAGTGTCCGTCCAGCCTAGTGTTTTCCACATCATTACCCACTCCTTGCACCACTAATCTCTCATTAATAGCCGATAGTGTAAGCAACCTCACATCTTCTACAATTTACCTTTTATCTTTTGGGGAAACCATCCGTAATGTTAACATTACACAACTTAGGTGATGTTACACTCACAATCTACTTTAATGAAGGGTAGTTTAGTCATTTCAGTATTTACTCATTTAAATGGTTTGTGAGTGTAACATCACCTAAGTTATGTGATGTTAACATTACGGATCATTTTCCCTTATCTTTTTGACAAAAAGATTTACCAAAATGTTAAATTGTAGTTTTCTAATGGAAGGCTATGCTCATGCCGCGAGGTTGACAATTTTCAAAAAATACATTTTCTAATTAAGTACAAATGGAGATTTTCGGCTTGTAGTAGTTAATTATTGCATCAAATTAAAAGATGAGTTTGGTGCCGTAACTGGACCGACCCGACCTGAAAGTATTGAAATTAAATTGTGGTATTTTTGGAACTGAATGCCGAACCAACTCTCCCACGGGTCCGGCACACAACTTTAGTCTCTACAGTTTAGCCTAGGGGTGAGCTCGGTATTGGAACCGTTACCGAATCCGAAGGTACTTAAATTGAAATTGTGGTTTTCTTGAAACCGAATACTAAACCGAAAACTTATAATCGCTACCGGTTTGGTTTAAAAACTTTCGAGTCAATACGCCTACCCCCACTAGAACCGGACGAACTCAAAAATACCAAAAACAAAATTATTCATATTTTGATATCGAATATCTAACAAAAAAATTTATAACTAGTATCGATTCTGTTCCAAAAATTCCGAAACTAAAAACTTATAACTCGTATCGGTTCGATTCCTCCTTTCCTCCCAATCGCAGAACCAAAACGGCAAAACACATACGCTCTGTTCTCGAGTTTAAATTAGGAAGGAAAGGAAAAGAAAGGAAAGGATTTCCTCCCCCTCCAAACCCCTCCAAATCATCCCAATTTTGGGAGGATAGTTTTGACATCAAGTTAAGCCTACACTTCCACTCCAAACCCCTCCAATTCCTTTCCTTCCTTAATTAAAACTCAAGAACACCCTTTCTAAAACTTTCCTTCCAAATCCTTCACTTTCCTTCCAAAAAAATTGGAGAACATGGCGATAGGGTTCGTTTCTTCGTTTTATTGAATCCTGATTTTCTTCTCGACAACGCTTCTCATCTCCTCCCAAGAGCAGGAATCGAGGCTTTACAGCCTGTTCTCGAGTTTTTAAATGAAGGGGAAGGGAAGGAAAGGGAATGATGGAAAGGAAAGGGAAAGATAAAAAAACTCCCCCTCTCGATCATCCCAAAAGGAGGGGGGGGGGGAGTTTTTACATATAAAAATGGTAAAAGTGCCCCTCCTAACTCCTCCCAATCCTTTCCTTCCCCTCCTGTTTCCCTAAATAAACCTTCTCCTCCTTCCCGTCCTTCAATTAACTCGTGAACGAGGTGTTAGGGTTTGTTTCTTCGTTTTATTGAATCCTGATTTTCTTCTCGGTAACGCTTCTTATCGGAAATTTCAATCACTGCTCAGTACCTCAATTTCTGATACGTCTCCATCTGCATCTCCTCCGCCAACACTATCTGCTTCGCTCCCAAGGTACGTATAAGAATCTTGTGTGAATTGTGGTCTAGGGTTACTCAATCCTTTCTTAAGTTTCAAATTTTTTGTTGCCGACTTATCCCCCAATATGAACTTGACCTAGATTACATTTTTGCTTTTCGTATTCGATATTGGGTCTTTTATTTGATTCCTCTGTTTGTTGCTAGCGTTCGGTTTAATTAGTAGAGTAGTACTGTAGTAGTTGTATTATACCCTAAATATAAAAAATAAATAAAAAGAGGGATTTAGTGGCAACTGGGTGACGGCGAGAGGAAAGGGGGGGGGGGGGGGGGGTGGAACAGACGATCGAAGGCTGAAATCAGAGAGGTGACCCAAGGGCTGACTGCGATTAAATAAGTTAGGGTTTCCCCTTTCAGCTACAATTAAGGTTAGCTCCACCTCGATCTTGAGTATCTGCCATCCGATGCTCATCCGTTTCTATCTCGACTATTATGTATAGACATCTTCAGTCGCATTGAATCTGAATCTACATTATAAGGGTTTCTAATCCAATTGCTAAGCTTAAAGTGACTGTTGCATTATATGTAATTAAGAATCAGAGTCTGGCTAGTATACTGATGGGTTTCAATTAGTCTTAAATTGTTTTTGTTGTCTTAGTGAGGATTGAACAACGTTCTGTTGTAAATGGCTACCTCAATTGCTTTTGTTGACTTAAGTCTCGATTTGTAGTCAACTTACGGCTTGAAACTTCAGAATGCTATTATCATTGTTACTAATAATATTCCTATAGAATTTAACTACCAAAATATGTTTCTTGATGAATTAAGAAGTAATCACTAGCATTGAATTTGTTTCCTCAAGTAAAAGAATGAGTTAGGAGCCTATACATGCTACATGACTATAATTTGAATGAAAGCTAAAAGCTTCCATAGTTGTTTTTCTGGTTCGGTTCCAGTGTTCAAACTTTCTGATTATAACCAGTTCATTTATCAGATGTCTATGACCTAGTTTAACAGGTAAACAAATTAAGTCTTAGGATCTAGTGCTGAATGATTTCACGCGTGTAAGATAGTGTTTGATTTTATTGCAAATAAATGTCACCAACGATGGTAAAGGTTAAGATATGTTAATGGGAAGCATGTTTTGTTTAAGGAGTTTTTTCTGGTTAAGGCTCCTTCTGAGGCGCCGAGCCTTTGGCTCAGATGTACGTGGTCTAACCGGTTTTACCCGTGGCTGTTTCCAAATCATCCCTGTGGCCATCCCTAATTGAAACCCGGTGGGACTTGAACCCTTGACCTCCCCTATGGGGGGCAAGTGGCTTACCCACTAGGCCGTTAATGGGAAGCATGTCAATGGACTAATTAGATAAAAGCCAAGTAAGAAGCGTCAAACTATAATTCTCAAGTTCACGATGTAGTTAAGTTATTGTGCACTGTTTACTAAAACTATTTGAGGTCAGCATGATTTAAATGAGAAGTTCTCTTGCAGAACTAAGCTACATTTGTTTTAATGCATTAAAATTTGAGTTGGATGATTAAGCATGTAGGTGTTCGGTAGAATATGGAAAACCCGTAAATGTAAGTCAACATGCTTATAAATGACATAACATAAGCTAGAATGATTATGATACATATTCTGGTTATGATTTCACGGGTCAAAAATAATGAAGTGAATTATGTGCAAAATCTACATAGTTAGGCTAACTTAATTAAAAAAAAAAGAACTTAAATATTGTGAATTCAAGTGTTAAAGGTTTAAAACATAACAAGGTAGATCATTGAATAGAGGATCTATGTTATAATACTAATAGGTAACCTATTTTTTTATAGTCGGAGGAAAAGGGAACTAACTTGAGCTATTAATAGAGTTTAGACGTCTTGGATTGTGAAATAAAGTACGGATTCTTAGTCCTTTTTGTATGTGGTTATTTTGATTATCGGTACTTTCTCACGTTTTTATTTTGCTTGATTCGTGATTCATTGTACGGAATCTTATTTCCTTTCATATGCGTCTATTTTGTTTATTGGTACGGATATCCATCTCTTAAAAGGGATTTTTATTGTTCGGTTCATGTCTATTTGTATAGATTCTTATCTATCTTGATACTTATTTTGTTTAATTCATGCCTTAACATGTCAAGGTTCCTTTCTTCTATGTTGACCTAGTTGCTATTAATCTTATGGTATTGCTAGATCGTTAATAATCCCCGTGACATTTTGATTGCTATCGCCCTATTGATTATGCTTAGTTATTGACTTACTGCGTAGTGTGTTGGCTACTTTGTGTGAATTCTATTTTGACTTATTATTGTTGCCTTGTTATCTTGGCCTTTGTTGTTTATACTCTGGGTATGTGAGCTATTATGTTATTAACCCACCTATGGCGGTACCATTGGAACGTCACAGTGGCACCGGTGGCGTGACACTTTTGTGGTAGTGTGATTAGTTCACAACATCTCCTCTCTGTCGGCTCCGAGAGCTATTCTGTTTAGGAGGCGTATGGGTGACCCTAGTTTCTGTTAAGTTCTATTTGTAGATGGTGGCATAGTGCCCACCACCACTGGCACTGTAGCTCCGTGTGCAAATCTCTGGGTGAAACACTTGTTTGATTGATTAAGCGAGTGTTCACTATTTGAGCTCAGTCTGTATCATACCCCTCTGTGTCCTTTGACTTGGTTATTGTTCGTATGCATTGGTTGCTTGGACTCGGTATTGGATTATTCGTGTTTGGATATTTCTATATATATATACACACACACACACACACACACACACACATATATATATATATATATATATATATATATATCATTCTTTGTTTCCGTTTATCCCTTGCACTGAGCGTTTGGCTCAACCTCATTGTCTTTTTATGCGGTAGGTAATCAGGGGAATACGGGACGTGTGAATGAGAGCTAGAGTGGAGTCGGTCAGAGATTAGATATATGAAGAACAATATCTTTTAGTCATTCAATAGGATTTTGCGTATGGACTTATTACTTTATTTGTATCCTTAATTATCTGAGACTTGAAGATTCTTATTAGTTTGGGTTAAATATTATTTATGCTCCGTTATGTATCGTATGCGTAGCCTCCGGGTTATTAGGGACTGAGGTGTTACAAGTTGTGTGTTAATCGAGTGTGAAATTCATGTTAGTAGTATACGTTTTGATTTAGGTTGGGAATTGTTACTTGTTATTTGGGTATAATATGAAATTTAGATTGGTAGAAAACATGGATGAAGTTATAGCTTGATAAAATTGTAAGTTTCAGATTGGTAGGGTGCATGATTTTGAATAGTTGCAGTGTTCTTTACTTGTTTGTTAGTTATATGTTGAGTTATTCTTATATTGGTGACTTGTAAAAAAACAATTAGTTAACATTTGAAGATCTAGTTCTCATTGTTTGCTTAAAATTAAGTGAACATGTTATATGTCAAAATGGAAAGGTTTAGTTCTTCAGTTCTTCTTTGGTAGGTCAAACTGACCCAAATTCCCAATATCCAAGGATTCACTTTCCTTAAGGTAGTTTGTGCCCCCATGACTCAAAATCCTGGATCCATCACTCTTTATAATCCATGGACATTGCCTAATCCGTATGCGTCTTTATCCGAAGAAGCTCAAGGATACAAAACAAAGCTTATTAGTTAATAAGCTATAAGGTAATTCAAACACTTTAGAGTGATAATCAGCTCAATCATTAACCCAAATACCCCCTTGGTCTACTCTCTTCCAGATATGTGAGTCTCAATCAGATAATTTATGCTGATCTCTGTCATTCATATTCTTAATTTATAATGTTATTTGGCAGTATTGAATAAACTACTTCTTACCAAAATTGCCTCTATGTTATTTGTAATTCACATTCTTAGCATTATAGAAGCGAGGCATTTGGCTACAAAATAACAAAAATACAACTTTAAGGGGGCTAATAATATGGCCATATGGGAATAAATATCAACTTATTGTTTGGACCATTACCATTTCAACAATGCATCAACTGCAGTGATTATCTGGAAAGTAAAACCTGTCTTTGAGTAGCTATTTGATTGAAATTTTCATTGGTTCGGTTTATGTACAAAAAAGAATTAAAAAAACGGCTGGTAGAACCATGTGTGTATCAAATCTGATATTAATAATAATTGTTACTTATGGCTAAACTATCAAAATAGGTCTTTTTTTTATAGGAGATAACTATACTATGTGCATTGTGGTGATCCTTTCTAGCTTATAAATTTTATTATATCTAACCTTTTCTAATGTTGTGATTTCTTATTTTGGATAGAGTCACAGTGAATCTGAAGTAGCTGAGATCTTGGCTTTGACTCTCATATCCTGGTCGCACCTCTCTGGTGAATAATGGTATTTATTCATGAAGGCCTGAACCCTCTTTTTATAGTAGTGTGTATTGTATGTATATTCAAGCATGTGTTTGCTTTTTAGTGTGATGAACAATTGAAGACGTTTGCTTTCGCTTTGAATACAACTTGCAAAAAGATCACAAAAACTCTTCTTATATACCCCAACTTTGCTTTCTATCTCATTTTCTTGATCACAATCTCTTTGTAATAACTGAAGTATGTTCTTTATAAGGCAAATCTTGAAGATTCTTTTCTGGCAGACCTTGAGGATCTCTCGGACAATGACAATGAGAACTTGGTGAGTGTAGTGGTTCGTGATTTAAGTACATATTTTCTGTATATATTTATGGCTTACAATGCCTCAGTAGTGAGTATCACAGAACTTGTTGACCAATGATTTTCCATATATGTTTTCCAGGATGAAGATAATGGCGATACAGAGCACATGGAAGAGGATCTAAATGGAGATTTGGCTGATATAGAAGCCCTCAATTACGATGACCTGGACAACGTTTCAAAGTTACAGAGAACGCAAAGATATACAGATATTATGAAGGTCAGTAATATTTATTCGACTTGGTTGTCATGATAGATGGTGAATACTGTTTTCTGATAGGTTATGGCTCGATACTGATACATCAGTCATATTTTATCACTTATTTGGTCTTCTGTATTGTTGTTCTCTTTTGTGTTGTGAGTGTAACATTTACATGGGTGATTTTTGTACATGGTACAAAACTGGACTCTTTGCTTTTTCGAGATGGGTAAAATTTATTCAACTTAATTTTTGTAATTGCAAAATTTTTTATAATCTCTGGACCGGATGTGACGGTTTCGGCCTATATTAATAGGTAGATTCAGGTTGTGTTTTATCTCAAACAGGTCAAATAAAAGAATTAGCTAAAGGGCAAATTATCACCCCAAGTCTGTTTTCAAACTCGTAAATTCTCATTCAAAGATGCAGATTTTTATTTTGTAACACTGCTTTTGTAATCATAGTTAACTTGGTCTGTCTGTTTCAAACTGCACTAGGATTACTTGCTACAAGGTGAACCCCTTTTTACCTGTTATCCAACTCACCCATCTTGTTATGTCTACTCCAGATGCCAATCTGGTCTAGTGTGTTCTTTTTTGAATTATCACCCTCTTTTTCTTTTTCCATCACCTATGATTTTGTATGGATAACATGAATAACATTTTCTTGTGGCAGAAAGTTGAGGATGCTCTTGAGAAGGGATCAGAAGATATGTCAAATCAAAGCATGGTTTTAGAAGATGATCCAGAATACCAGCTGATTGTGGAGTGTAACTCTTTGTCAGTCGATATAGAAAACGAGATTGTTATTATCCACAACTTCATTCGCGATAAATACAGGCTCAAATTTCCCGAGCTTGAGTCTCTTGTCCACCACCCAATCGATTATGCACGTGTGGTGAAGAAGATAGGAAATGAAGTTGACCTAACCCTTGTGGATTTAGAAGGGCTGCTGCCTTCTGCTATCATCATGGTTGTTTCTGTTACAGCATCGACCACCAGTGGCAAACCGCTTCCCGATGATGTCCTTCAAAAGACCATCGAGGCATGTGATAGAGCCCTTACACTCGATGCAGCAAAAAAGAAAGTTCTTGATTTTGTTGAAAGTAGAATGGGTTACATTGCACCTAACCTTTCTGCCATTGTTGGGAGTGCAGTCGCTGCAAAACTCATGGGTACTGCTGGAGGTCTCACAGCTCTAGCAAAGATGCCAGCTTGTAATGTTCAACTTTTAGGTGCCAAGAAGAAGAATCTTGCTGGTTTTTCTACTGCAACGTCTCAATTTCGTGTCGGTTACATTGAACAAACTGAGGTTTTCCAGACTACACCTCCTGCCTTAAAGATGCGTGCGTGCAGGCTTTTGGCTGCAAAATCGACACTTGCAGCACGTGTAGACTCTATAAGAGGTGACCCATCTGGAAAACAAGGAAGAACATATCGTGAAGAAATTCGTAAGAAGATAGAGAAATGGCAAGAACCACCTCCAGCAAAGCAACCGAAACCACTCCCGGTCCCTGATTCTGAACCCAAGAAGAAAAGAGGTGGTCGCCGCCTTAGGAAAATGAAGGAGAGGTGTGTATCATTATTTTCAAAATTTAAATAGTGAGGGTTATAGTTGAAAGTTACATTCTTTCTGGTTTTGCTTATGTATTGTCACTTTTTTTGTTGATTAGATATGCAATTACCGACATGCGGAAACTGGCAAACAGAATGCAATTTGGAATCCCTGAAGAAAGCTCATTGGGTAAGTAATTTTCGTCTTATGGTTCATTGTTTCTTGTTGCATACTGTTTAAAAATTAACCGACTGTTGTACTTATTATAACCAATATCAGCTTGTCATAAAATATACATCTGCTTTCTTCATTACTCATAATAGGGCTCCTTTTGAACTTTTGATTATAGGGGATGGACTAGGAGAAGGATACGGTATGCTTGGTCAGGCTGGAAATGGGAAGTTGCGTGTATCAGTTGGTCAAAGCAAGCTTGCCGCCAAAGTTGCCAAGAAGTATGCTTTTTGTATACTTTGTTTATTTTTTATTTTTTTAAATATTTTCTTGAATTTTTTTTTTTTTATCTAAGTTCTTATTGAATATGCTTGGTTTTTAACCTTCAGGTTCAAGGATAAACAGTATAGCAGTGGTGGGGCCACCTCTGGACTGACTTCAAGTTTGGCTTTCACTCCTGTGCAGGTTTGTTATATTTTTTGCAAGTCTAGACAGTCTTTCTTCTCCATTTTGCAAAGAGGGTTTATGCATTAGTTGATGTAAATCACTAAAAGAGTAAAGACGAGTGCCAAGGGGAGATTGAAATATATAAAGAAATTTTCTCATCGTAATCAGTAACCAAATGTGTTTTTTTTTGCAGGGGATTGATCTTATAGATCCACAGGCAGATGCTAATAGACTTGGGAGTGGAACTCAGAGCACATACTTCTCGGAAACAGGAACTTTTTCCAAGATCAAGAGGACCTGAGGCCTAATGCATCCAGTAATACTATCTTTGAGATGGTTTTGTGTTAAGGTGAGAGTGAATAGCAACATGTTTTATCTGTTTTATGGTTAAAGTGAACTTCAAAACAATTACCCTTTTAGGCAAATCTTGTTTATGAAAAAAAGAACCTTGTTATATTATGTTGGTAACAGGTTTAGGTCAAAACAGGTGTGGACTGAATGGTCGGTTTTATAAACGGATCATGGGTTTAGCGAGTATACTAGCTGGGTCAAAACCTTTGGTTTACCGTCGCGCGTCGCTGGTTCTAAAGTTTAATTTCCTTCGGCGGCACATACTACCACCACCACCACCTTTTGTTGTTTCTCCCAGTTTTTGGTGGACCGGTGGTGTTGATCGTCGTGGTGGTTGGGTTTATATAAAAATAATAAAAGGTTGTAACGACCCAGAATTTTCAATTATTAGAATTAATATTATTATATAAAAATAAAAATAAAATGTTGCCACCGTTTCTCGAATATATTACAATATTAGTGAAGCTCATTTATCTATCTTAGTAGGCTATGGTATACCTTTGAATTAATAGACCTAAGTGGGCTTTGAATAAAATGCATTGGGCTTAACAATTAAGGATTAATAAGGATCATTACGGCTTAACAGAAACCAAAAACGGCTGTTTTAGGGCTCATCTTTGCTCTCGACGGTGGCAGTGTGGGGAGGATACAGACTACGTTTTTTATCTCGATTTTGGAGGAACACAACGATCTAGTATGTACTCTATATCCATATCTATGTTTGATTATTAGTTTGATTGGTGCTTAAGGGAATCATAGTCTATATTGCTAATGTTGAACGATTGAGAGTAAATTTAGTGTTTTGTTTAGGAGATTGAAGGTTTGATGATGAAACAGAGGACCTGTGTGTCGAACAAAACAAAATCAATTGAGAACTTATATGGTTCATATAGCTATTTAGAATTTGATTTCATTTTAACTTTGTAAAATAAAGACAAGATTGATATGACAAATGGAGTTTAAGAACCAAAACTTAAATAAGTAAAAAAAATGGTATTTGGGACTAAACAACGATTCTAGTGTTGAACTAAGTAGCAATTTATAGCTAATTTGATGTTATGAAGAATTTTGAGATGGTGGTGGTGTGTGTGTATGACGTTTTCCAGCCGGCAATAGTTGAGCTGTCGACCGGGTCTGTGGCAGCAAGATGGCGTAAGGGGAGACGGTGCTTCATAGTCGGCGAAATCAAGAAGAATGGCGTGATTGTTGGTTGGCGGTTGGCGAGATCAATGGGGGTGGCAGGTGAACGGTAAATCTCGTTGATGCCTCCTGTAAATTGCGATTTGAAAGTTGGCATGTTATAGGATTTCAATACAAGTGTGAAGGTTGTGCCTTCACAGCTTTGGAGTTTAAATTGCATTCCAAGAAGTTTAATTGCGATTTAGTTGTGTGAACTTAAATTGCAATTCATGTTTGAATATTATAGAAGAACTACTACAATTGAGAGGTTGAATTACGATTTAGATATGGGTTTACATTACAATTCAAGTTAGTAAATTAGAATTACGATTAGTACATTTGATTTACAATAGTAATCAAACCAAACATTTTATCTTATAAATGTACCTTGTTTTCGGCTCTCGTTATTCGTGACTTAATAGGACTAGTTGTTCTTTAGGTGGCTCCTTAATTTCTCGGTTTATCGTTCCGCTTCTACTTTCAGGACTCCAGGTGAGTTCAATAGCTTTTCAAAACCGAGTACAAAGACAAAACCATTTTTCAAAGGATTTTAATTAATTTAACTTGATTGATTGTTTGATGACTACTTGACTACATGATTGGCGTTACTTAATATATTATGCATGCCTACATGATTTGATTAATTATTTATGATTATAATATGCATGCTTGAACTTGGCGGGGGTGGATACCTTAAATGCTCTTTATGATCACCGGCCTAGTAGAAACCTAAACCTTTTAGGATAAAGTGCTAGCCAATATGAGTCATCGAGTTTTCTAGATAACTCGTGTGGCACAAGATATGCGGTACCTCGGTACTCGTGTACTGGAGTGATGTGTGACTAGAGGTTGAGGTCATATGCAGAACATCACGAGTGTGTGAGGAGGAGACGGACGGTTGCCTCCGGTTGTACTTGCACACTAAAAAACAATGCGTTGTATTTGTACCTCGCACAGTCGAGTAGCGAAAGCGGAGATACTTTCGGGATCTATGTTTCGGGTGGGAGTCGCGACCCACTTGGTGCATAGGTTGGCCGGGCACGTGAGTAGTGAACTTCTGGGTTTTCCTTGTGGGTTAGACTCTACAACATGAATACCTTCTCGATATATGATATAACACATGATATGATTACGATTACGATTTGTGATTATGATATGAGTATAATGATGACTATGGTTGTTATGATTGATATTTGACCTGTTATGTGTTATATGCTTTCAGTTACGGGTTCGGGTCAAATACACGATGTCTCGGGTACGGTTAATTAATTTGTTATTATATTCGATCTAACTACTGTTTTATGGTTTTCCATATTCTAACTCTTATTGACTTACGAGGCGTAAGCTGACACTTGTTTCTTGAAATGTGTCTTGTACTCGTGCATGAGGCTTAGGAGTTTATGCTTGTCAGAGGGGTTGCTTGGGTAGTTGATTACTAGATATGATACCATTTGGACATTCGTTAATTATTTAATTAATTTGACTGATTTATGAAAATAATTTAGTTATGATTTACGATTGTGACACTGTGGTTTGAACGGTTTCACATGAAGTATACTTAAATATTAAGACTTCCGTTGCTAACGATTAATTAATAAAAAATTAATCAGTTGAGAATTTTGAAAATCACGGTGTCCCAAACATTGATGTCTTGTTTAAGGTTAACATAAGTAATTAATCTTAGGGTTGTTAAATCACTAATTAAAGGTTGATTAAGAATGTAAAATGGAAGTTAAAGGTGTTTTAAAAATAAAATAAAAGACAAAAGGACTTAAGGTTAACATGCTTGAACTCAAAGTGGAAATCTAGAACCTAATTACATTTATCAATTAAAAAATGTGGGAGTGTTGGTGAAGGCCAAGAGCTTCAAGAGGAGAGAGTGAAATCAAAACTTAAAAACACTACTTCTCTTTCATCTCCATGGATTATGAGGTGTTTGGGAAGCTGATCGACAACAACTACGAGAGTACGAGTAGAAAATTCGAGATTGGATAATATCTTGAGCCTGGGTTTGATGGTAGAAGAGCGCAACAATCCTTTTGATTTGGGAAGTCTTAGGTATCCAAGATTTCGTTCTTACATGTTTCACAGTTTCAGGTATGAGTCCATGTTTAAATCCTTGTTAATTATGGTGCTTATGGATGGTTTAGATTGTGTTTTAGATATGAGTTTATAGTTGTTGTATTAGGTATGCTGTCTTATTAAAATCAGTCACATGTGGGTTTGAGCTGTATCATACATTCATACGTGGTTTGAAAGCTTAAGATGTATACTTTGAATTGTTTTAGACAACAATGGCTAACTTGTATGTTAAAAGGGGTCAAAGCCTGAGGTTGTTACATCTGGCCATATTAAATCAGAAGATACACAATTGTTTTTATAAGATCATAATAAATCACCCTTAGTTAGAATATGAATTATATGTTGCTAGAAAGCTTAAAGGGTATACTTTAATCTATCTTTAGATTTAAGAGGTTAATCAATTGTTCATTAGGGTAAAAGATTGAAGAAATACAACTAACATGTATGCTAGAAACAAGGATACTTGGTATCTACTTTATTTTTGTAATTTGTGACCCATTAGTATGTTTAAATCATGTAAAGAGTGTTGAGTGGTGTATAATGTATATATAGAATTAGAATGATCAATAATAGATGTTAATGTTGAGTAAATGATGGAATGTAATAAAAAACAAAACGTCTCTCTTAATTTGAAAACGATTCTTCAAAATGAGAAAGAGAAGAAAGAAGAGGGTAAATGACTTGTAACCTATTAAATAATGTTTAAAAAGAAAATTTAAGTTATATTTGAGAGAATGCTAGCATGAGTTCGTAAACCCATTGTAGGTTGTGTGTGTAGCAGTTTCGAATATTGTTTAAGTTCCGCTTCAATATATCTGAGTCAGAATCTGAGTTAGTCATATGAGTTTACTATTTCTATTAGCATTATGTGTGTATTGTCTAGACAAATGGCTTATGTGATGTGTTAGATTTCTGTGTTATATGCCAAAATTGTATCGGTTTATTGTATACCTGCTTCGGTTGGTGGTACCAGATAGAGATTGACACCATGCCTTGGCCGGCTAGACCAAATTTCTACCTTGCCTCGCACATAGTATCAGATTGACATATCACCAAAATTCGAGGGCACGAGCGCGACTGTAACACCACTTTTCTTAAATAGCTTTTTAAAATTCGTTTGCTACTGATTAGCACTCTAAAAACATCAGAGTTTGCGGAAAAAAAGCTTACATTACTTTAATGCTAACAGTTTCATAATAAGTAGTGTTAAAAGTACTTTTTTTCAAAAGCTTGGAGCTATCCAACTCTGTAAAGCACTGGGGCCTTTCTCTCGCTGTAACCTGTTACCTGCATGCACAACATACTAAAACGTAAGCTTTCGTTTAGTGAGCATACTACTGAGGAATAAACACACATCGCATGAGTATCTCTTCTCGGGATGTCTCACATCCCAGCTATAACCTGTAAAATAGTCAAACTGTTAACTTGTCCCGGAGTATGATCACACCTCGCGTGTGACCAAGCCCCTGACACTTTACTTGGGTATAAGGATCTCAATATACCCCTTTCACTCGTCTGGATACAAAGTATCCGCTTTTCTTAGTACAAGGCTTCTCTAAGCCAGGTACCTTCTGTATTTGTGCACATACATAACACATATCATCACACATATATCATACTGTTCACTTTGTACATAAATGCATACTAATCATATCGAATATTATAACATAGTGCTACTGAACATCTGAACAGCAGCCTTTAACTTTACATATCAAACATATAATTGATATACTAGTCACTTAATGTATGTACATATGCTAATCTGATTAAAGGTAAGTACACTCACCTTAGCAACAATTTAACCAGCTACACTCTATCACTGAAATGTCAACTTTTATTGCCTACAAGCAATAAACAATACTACATAAACATCTGTACTCAACTTGCGAAAGACAACGAAAGAACACTAAACTGAAATCTGGACAACGGCTTGCGACCGCAAGCACTAAGTCATGCGACCGAAGGGGTCCTAACCACATCCTTACGATCGTAAGGGAAACCCCATGCGATCGTAAGGGTCATTTCTAAAACATCAAGCCTTGTTACTCTTGCAAAGATGATTCTAAGCTTGCTCACCACCGCAGGTTATGTACTTGCGATAGTAAACTCGATTCCTTCGTCCGTAGACGGTAATCTCACAAAACACATCCTTACGGTCGCAAGTAACCTTGCTTGCGGCCGCAAGGGACAAACAAAACAAAACACTGAAACAGTGCCTTGCGATCGTAAGGGATAACCCATGCGGTCGCAAGGACAGTCGGCACATAATGGTTCCTGCTCTGTTCGAACAACAGCTGGGTTTCAAGGTTTTACCCTCTAACAGCGATCTAAAACATGATTTCTGACCAATTTATAATCTATAACACATACTACAACCTTTTGGACCATCAAACAATAACAACATCAAAGTCTAACACAAAACTCAAGGATTCAACCTATGAATCCATCCTTTTGACCTAAAACTCACTTTAAATCAAAAAGAACTCATACCTCTTGCTATTGAGTCTCTATCACATCGATTTCAGATGTAAACTTCCACTTGACAATCAAAATCAGTAATCAAACTTGAGTTATGTGTGTGTACGTGAGTGTGTATATGGCTTTCTGTTGGTTTGACTAAAATGGAGTCAAATAAGACTTCAAATATATCTATACATTCATAAATGACACTAATTGTCCCTGTACTTCTTTAACTTTTCTGAATTGGCAGATCTAACCCTCCAACTTATAAACATATAAACCACATAGCATAAGAAGGCCACTTGCTAAGTATACATAACACTTTACATATTGATTGTTAAGAATTCATATCTAGGAACTTACGAACTTTGGGGCGTTACAGCGACTAACTCAATGGCGGGATCCAGAGGACTTCTAGTCCACTAGGCACAAAAGTGTTGGCCTTAGATTAGCATAGGAACATTTACACGTGGCTTTTTCCAAGGCTAAAAAATTATACGTTCATCAGTGCTATGCATTTATCAAAGTTACATGTTTATCGGATAGAAGATCTAACAGATTTACATGTAGATGTTTGCACATGAAACGTATATGTAAATGTAGTAAATTCACTACGTTTTGTTTACATTTGTTTATTTACCATTTTTACATGTGTAACCGATTTACCGGTTTAGTGTATAAATGATGCTCTAACTCAGTGAAAGTTTCATGTTCTTAATAGAAAAGAGATTTGGACAGTTGTCAAGTTATATTTTAAAAGTCTTCATGTTATTGAAGTTGTGTTCAATACAGTTTATATAAAAAAAACATAGTTCTGAAATTTTAATATTCAATCACATGTGATTGTAAAAGTCCATATATATATAAAAGTCCATATATATATATATATATATATATATATATATATATATATATATATATATATATATATATAATATGGGAAGGTTTAAACGAAGTCTGTTTTTCGTACGAGAACTGCGAGAACCAATCTTAGCCATTCATTTGATAAAGTGGAACTTATGGATGTGGAGCGTGAGAGGATCAAGTGTGGCAGGGTGCATGTGATGAATTCATGGGTGGGCAATGACATTGAAGGAGGGGGAATTGGACGGCTCAGATTGATTCTCGCGGTTCCCGTACGAAAAACAGTTCTCGTACGAAAAACAGTTCTCGTTTGAACTTTTGCATATATATATATATATATATATATATATATATATATATATATATATATATAGGGAAGGGATATTGTAAAAAGAGAATTAGGGTACAAATAGTAAGGAGAAATCATAGCCACAAGATTTAAACCAAAAGTCAACAAAAAAGGGCCCACGTCTGACAATTCTAACTGCCAATTAAGGGCAGATTTGGAAATGAAAAAAAAGGGCAGCGCCATTTTCGTTTCTTTGATCCACCATCATCATCGTTTACCAGATTCAAAAATTGCCCAGATCCAACAAAAATAGATGATGCACCATTTCAACAATTAACCAGATGCACACAAACAGATAGCAGATCCAAGGACTTAAATAGATTTTAATAACAGATGCATCAAATACTTGATGTACAATAATTTCAGAAAATGAAGAACAAATCTAAATTATGTAAAGAAACCGAATTCAAAAGATTCACCAAAAAACCGATGGTGCACAAACTATGTATACAAGGAATCAGTTACAAAAAAACTTTGATGCACAAAAAAACTTTGATTCACAAAAAAACTTTGATGCTAAAAAAAAACCCCACCTTTGATGTATAAATCAGCGGCGGCGACGGCAGAGCAAGCGGCGGCGCTACGCAGGCATCAGCGGCGACGCAAGCAGCGGCGGCTACGCAAAGCAACGACTTCACTGATACGGCGTCGCTTCAACGCTGGTGGTCGGCTACGGCATAGAAGGAGGCCGTGGATGAGGTTTTCAACCCGAGAGCTTTCAGCGACGGAGCCCTTCGATGGTTCAGCGGCGGAAATCAACAACAGGGACAGCGGCGGACATCATCGACGACGGGGACAGCGGCGGAAATCATCGACGACGGGGACGGCGGCGGCGTCTTCACGGAAGAGCATCAGGCGGCGTCTGTGGGGGCGGACGAATGGTTGGAGGGCGATTAGGTTTACATCGTGAATGGGTTTTGGGAGCAAAGTAATAAGACGTGGTTGGTGGGACATGGAGAGAGAATATTTTTACCTTTTTAATAAATTTCCAATTTTACCCTTTTATTAGTTTGGTTGGTTATGACACGTGTCAGGCTCACGTTTCTTCTTATCTTTTTTATCTTAAAACTCTTTTTATTTGATCCTGATTATATATATATATATATATATATATATATATATATATATATATATATATATATATAGGAATAAGATCAATATAGAACCTAGCCTAAAATATAGAACTTAAAGAACTAATCTGGACCATTGAATCATGTATTAATTAATTTGTAAAAGGGTAAAAATGGAAAATCCCCCCAACAAACCCATGTTTAAAAAAAAATACCTCTCAAAACTTTAAATTGTCATAACTTTTTATGTTTTGTGAATTTAAACAAAAAAATTATACCAATCTTTTAGTTTTTTAATCCTCTTTCAATCAAGACCACTCTTCCCATATTTTTCTATTTTTTTTGAAAATGCAAATTTTATTTGCATTTTGTGCTGCATTTTCATTGAATTATTATGGGTTTGGATTTTCATATTTTGCATTTTCGGAAGCATCTCCATGACCGCATATTCATATTTTGCATTTTTCGATTTTTTGCATATTGCATTTTAGAATGAATTTCAGCTCAAAATCCAAACTTTGCTTTAAAAAAAGTTTCAGAAATATATCAAGTCTGGTGTTGTTTGAAAGAGGACGAAAAACTGAATCTAATGATATATTTTTTTTTCTAAAATTCTTACTAACGAATGAGTTTTGATCATTTAAAAATTGAGTTTTTTTTGTTTGTTTTTTTGTAAATGTTGGCTAGAGGGGGGGGGGGTTGTGTAGCGCGTGAGTTTATTTTTTATTTTCCACTTTTGCCCCCAATCAACATTGCACGTGTCATTATCTGGAGTGGTTCTTTAGGTTTTATGTTTAAGAGAGGTTATATATGGAACCTTACCATATATATATATATATATATATATATATATATATATATATATATATATATATATATGGGACGGTTCAAATGAGAACCGTTTTTCGTACAAGAACTGCGAGAACCAATTATAGTCATTGATTAAAGAGATGGAGGGTTGAGATTAAAGAGTTGTTAATGGACAACCTTCAACTAATCAAACTTATCCTTAATTAATTAAGGGTAGTTTTGACATTCTTACATTACCCCCACATTTTTTAAACTAATATGTACATTAAACGGAGAGGTGTTATTTTACGGAAATTATATCCAACTAATGAGAAAGTTATGCTCTATAATTTGAGACCGGTTTTGACATATTTTTTTTCAATTTATTTCTGTGTATACTAGGGTTTTTTTCCAGCACAGCTCTACAAGTGCACAAGTGCAAATTTTGCACATGTGCAAAAGCACTTGTGTATATACACACATTCACCTAGTTTTTTCAACATATATATAGATTTGCATGCACACACACACACACATATATATTACTATAAAGCATTTACACATTATGATCTCTCAATTTTTAAGTAAGTTGAAATTACCTATGTACCCCTCTTCAAAATATCAAATAAAATTTTGTAACTTGTAAGTTAAAACAAATAGAAATTCTTTTAGATGCTCATAAAGACAGCAAGTGATTGTTTAATAAAAGGAAATTATTGTTTTCATAAACTTAACACATTTACTTTGATTTAAATTCTAAAAAAATACTATTAAATTTAGTGAATGTCAGCACAAATATTTAATACAATTGCTCATTAAATAGAAACTCGAATAATAATCTATACTATTATATAACCATTTAACCTTTTCTCTCCTCCTTCATTTTAAGAGTTCTTACATTTCAATCAAAACAACATATTGACCATTCATTTAATCCAAATTAATCTCATTCACCCAATTTTTGACCATTTCAGTCTTTTTCTTAATTGACTTTAACTTTTCATTCAATTAAATATATTCTTCCACTAACACACACACACTCTCTCTCAGATCAACAAAATTTTTAAGATCTTATTAATTTTCCTCTCTTTATTTCGTAAATAGAAATATTTTTTCTTATATTAATATTATTTAGAAATTAATAAAAAGTTGATGGAAACAAAAGAAATAGAATAAAACGAATATGTTGCTGAATAAAAACTATTTAGTGATATCGAGTCACGCGAATAACATACCATTACATTTTAAAAAACGACATGTTACTAATAATAAACTATTCATTGCCACCGCATTGCGCGGGTATGATGCTAGTATGTATGTATATATATATATATATATATATATGTGTGTGTGTGTGTGTGTGTGTGTGTGTGTGTTTGTGTGTGTGCGTGTGCGTGTGCGTGTGTGTTATATATCTTTTGTGGATATTTCAGGTGGGTTGAAGTGGCACTAAACTGGATAACTCCCCTTCAAAAATTTACCTGGCTCGTAAATGGGGACAGTGTAAACGGTGAAAGGCAACGACGGCATAGGTAGAGGCGGTGAAGGGCGGCTGCAACGGAGGCGGAGATGGTGAAGGGTGACGGCGGCGGAGACGGAGACGAAGGAGGGCGACAGTGGCAGAGGCGGAGACGAAGAAGGGCAATAGCAAAGAAGGGAAATTTTTTTACTATGATATCAAAAACTTTTACTTGATAATTTGCAATCGACCCGTCTCGTCCCTTCGACCAATTTAACTTTAACTCACTTCACGTATTATGGGTAGAAATATAATGGATACAAACATAACAATGTCTCCTATTGTTTACAAGTTTTTTTTTTGCAAGTTAGTTTAATCTAAAGTTGATTATGCAACTTGGTTTAATCAAATGTCCATTAAATGGGTAGAAATATAATGGATACAATTTAAATTGTCAAATGGGTTAAAAATAAAGGTTAAAAATATTAAACACAGTAACACATGCATCCTCTTGACCCGTTATAGATAAAAGAAACCCAATTCACGTATTATGCAGACTTATATACGAGAGGCACTTGTTTGATCCGTTTGAGATGAAGCTAGTGATTTGTACAAATATGTATAAGAGTATATGGGTCCATTGCATCTAAGTTAAATCTTTATAAAAGAACCATTTTAACTAAGTTAAGTCTTAAGTAAAAAGAAAAAGAATTCGAATATTGCTAGGCCAAATACAACTAGATGGGTAAATTTGTACAAAATATTAATCATGTCGGATTTACCTGATTTTGTTCTACTCACGTTAAGTCCTAATTAAGAGCATGGAGAGTACCAACGTTTAAGCATTGACGCTCAAAGCCTCATCAGCAA
The DNA here is from genome assembly GCA_947179395.2 of Pulicaria dysenterica. Classification (NCBI taxonomy): domain Eukaryota; kingdom Viridiplantae; phylum Streptophyta; class Magnoliopsida; order Asterales; family Asteraceae; genus Pulicaria; species Pulicaria dysenterica. The sequence continues at coordinate 47,277,066 of OX359294.1, read as the reverse complement.
TACATTAGCAAAACACACCTTACGCTTAAATCATGCTTTAACTCAGAAAATACTCACGTTTTGCATGTTTCAAAGGTTTTTAAAAAAATGATAATTTCTCACTCATCTCTCCTCTCTCTTCTCTTCTTTTTCTCTCTCCTCTCTCTCATTCTCTCTTTCGGCATTTGATTACCGCTCCACTTTAATGTTTTTCAGTACCAAAGCTATGAGGTTGGTGTTCCTTTAGAGTACCGATGCTTCAATTAACCCCAATGCTCTAAGAGAAATGAACAAATTGCAAATTTCTTTTTCTATATCCATTACAAAATTTGCATCACAAAGGGTACTATATATTAACAAAAAAGATTGAAAATTCTGAATTGTTTAATTTCAACCACCCATATATATATATATATATATATATATATATATATATAGGCAAAAGTTCAAACGAGAACTGTTTTTCGTACGAGAACTGCGAGAACCAATCTGAGCCGTTCAATTCCCCCTCCTTTAATGTCATTACCCACCCATAAATTACTCACATGCACCTTGCCACACTTGATCCCCTCCACGCTCTCCATCCATGAACATCCCATATGCAAGGAACGGCTAAGATTGGTTCTCGCAGTTCTCGTACGAAAAATAGTTCCGTTTGAACCCTCCCCATATATATATATATATATATATATATATATATATATATATATATATATATATATATATATATATATATATATATATACATAGGGGAGGGTTCCATTGAGAACCGATAAAAATGCGAGAACCGCGAGATCAATCTTAGCCGTTGATTTGATAAGTGGAATTCATGGATGGAGAGCGTGGGGGGATCGAGTGTGGCAGGGTGTATGTGAGGAATTCATGGGTGGACAATGACATTGAAAGAGGGGGAATTAGACGGCTCAGATTGGTTCTCGCGGTTCTCGTAATAAAAATGGTTCTCGATGGAACTTCTTCCTATATACATACATACATACATACATATATATATATATATATATATATATTATACATATATACATATTTGATTTAAAAAGTAATTTGTGCTTGATAACATGTTTGATTTAAAAAGTAAGATATGGTATGTGTGGAATACGGTGTTATTCAACATATCCATGTTTTTTCTCCTTTTTTGTTGATTTCTTTACTTTTCTTAAAATCAAACATTTTATTAGTGTTAAAATAGCTTTTAAAAAACAATTAAAACGATTATTATTAAATAATTAGAAAAAATACTTTAGCCTTGAAATTACATTGATGTAAGTAATTTAGTCAAAATTAGATAAATTAAAAAGTTGTTGTATTGTTTAATGATTTATTAAAATAATAGTTGCCTTAAATTAGATGAGACAATTAAGGGGATGATTGGTTAGACTATTGCTTTAATATTTTGTATCTTAAGCATAAAAACTTATCTAACTTAAAATTTAGTAGTCGAGAAAGTTTAAATTCTTTATAATGTAATATATATATATATATATATATATATATAGGGGAGAGTTCAAACGAGAACTATTTTTCGTACGAGAAATGCGAGAACCAATCTCACCCGTTCCTTGGATATGAGAAGTTCATGGATGGAGAGCGTGGAGAGGATCAAGTGTGGCAAGGTACATGTGAGGAATTCATGGGTGGGCAATGTCATTAAAGGAGGAGGAATTAGACGGCTCAGATTGGTTCTCGCAGTTCTCGTACGAAAAACAGTTCTCGTTTGAACCGTCTCCTATATATATATATATATATATATGTATGTATGTATATATGTATGTATGTATGTATGTATGTACCTGGTAATTTTCAGGTGTCCCACTGCAGTGTGATTAATTCAAGAATCAAGTACTTGTACCACATCAAAACTAGCATCATGTAGACATGTTGTACCATTATATAATTCATAATCAAAAGTCAGATCACTATCAGCATAAGAACAAAAACATTCTGCAACCCAATGAATTCAAGGGTTTATAAATGGATTTATAATAACTTACCATGGACTTCATGATCACAAACACTAGTACTGCTTATGACTGACAGCATTTTTCTTATATTATTCAATTCAAACTTGTTTATTTGTATCAGGCATCTTTTGTAAGCATATATGCAGTGGTTAATTTGTCAAACTAATCTGAAACAACTAACTTTAGTTCCTTAATTGACCACTAATTGATCTTGATCATTTTAAAGATAAAAAATTGAATTTGGTGTTTTGTGTGTGTGTTTTTATGTTTTGTAAGCATATATGCAGTGGTTTTTATTAGAGAAATTCATATTATTAGATTTGAGTTTTTTGAGGTATTTGATTTTAAATCAAATTAGGGTTACGTTTTTCTTAGGGTAATCATAATTCAAGAGTGAGTAAAGATCAAAAACTTGTACGAGTATTCGAGCTGGATTGTTAAGAGTTAAGCATCTCCATCTTGTAATCCAAGTTCTTGGTGATGTGTTTCGTTTTGGGAGTAGTCTCAAGGAACCAAACCCGTAAATCGTTCTCTTTGTGTTTTATTTTTGTATTTAGGTGTTTACCTGACCATAATGCACTTTGTGGTACTCGATCCCAACAAAGTGGTATCGATCACATCAAGGTTCGTGGAGAAGAAATCACACCATTTGGAGGAGGCAATACAAAAGAAATAGAAAACTGTATTTTCGGTTTATTATATTCTATGTAGCTATGGAAGATTTGATGTTGCGAGTTCGTTAACCGTTGGATTGACGAGATTTTTCATGAACAACAAATGAACAATGTATTCAACAATTTTATTTTTTAGGCAATTAAAAATAAGGTGTTGATGCTTAGACATGATTCGAGGAGTTAACCTTAAGAGATGCGACATATCTTCTTACATTTTTCTCTTATTTATCCTTATACTCACAAGATTAACAGTAATATTAAAACTAACTAAGAAAGTGAGAAAAGAGAATCAGTTACAGTAACAAATTTGTAAATTTAAGTTGTGTTTAGAAGTAAATAAACAATCTATTATTAAATTAAGTATATTTCCTTATAAAGCTCATGTAAATGTCATATAGATTGATACTTATATCCTTATTCTTACAAAATTGTTTTTCTAATAGAAGTATCAAAACTAATCAAGAAAGTGAGAAAAGACAAAAAGTTGCAGTGAAAAATTTGTAAATTTAAGTTGTATTTAGAAGTAAATAAACAATCTATTATTAAATTAAGTATATTTGTAAGAATAAGGATATAAGTATCAATCTATATGACATTTACATGAGCTTTATAAGGAAAGGAGGATATATGATCTTCAATTAAGCTTAAGTCGATGTGCCTAATTTTTGAAAAAAATAATTATATATTGCTTACTTGAGTCAATATTATATATTTTTTATTTACAAGATATGATTCATTTGTCTATGGGTATTTTGTAGTTTTGTAGAGCTTATTACTAAGTTAAAATAGAACAATAATAAAAAATCAAATCTTTTGTAAACGAAAAGAGATTAGTAATAACTTAGCTAAAATAGGACGATAATAGAAATTAAATCTTAAAAAAAAAGGAAAATTAACTATATAAAAAAGAAAATAAATAACTACAAAACTTGTTGATATGGAAATGAAAGAGAAATAAAGTGTTAAAAAAAGAAAATAAAGAAACAAAATAAGAGAGGGAGAGAAGTTGGGCTGAAATAAAAAATAGAAAAATAATATATCCTTTTACTTTATCATTCTACTTGTCCCAAGATAATATATGTAGTTTACTAATTCTTTTGCCTACTTTATCATTATACTTGTATTGATCTTATAAATAGGGCGATAAGTATGAAGAAGTAGAAAGATATATCATTTCTCTAAAAAAATGTAGATGGAGAGCAAGATACTTAAATCAAACATGATCTCTAGGATAAGACCATGATTAGTACCCATCCCACATTATTCTCAAACCAAATAACATATCAGTTGTCACATTATTTTCTTTATTTTCTCTCTGTTACTCAAAACCAAAGTAGCACCTAACCCAAACAACCAATTTATTATTCCCCCTATTCTCTCTACACAACAAAAAAAAAGAAAAAAAAAGAAAACAGCGGGTGAGTCTCGGCTTCGGGAACCCGAAGGGTGGCAATTGATAAACCCAAAGCAACCCAAGGAGAGCGAGTAGCTACCCGAAGCGTTTGGGTTGATGCCGCTACAAGGGATCTTCGTGACTATCACAGACAATCTTCGTCTTCAAGTCGGGTGATCTCCGTCTTCAAGTGGGATGATCTTCGTCTTCAAGTCGATTGAAGATTCTAGAGAGCAGACATAAAATTTAGCCTCGCCACGAGCCAGAGTTCGTGACCAAGCTCGGGTGCAAGGATAAGTATCTTATGAAGGTAAGTATGGAGAGAATAGATGGAGTGAATGGTGATGATGATCATACCTGAGCATATGGCCAAGAGGGGTATTTATAGAGCCTTAAGAGAGGTCTTTATCCAATGGTTAACTAGCTTGGTCAGCTGGTCCAAACAGCTGTTACTGAGGTAGGTCCGCTGGACTAACCAGCTGTACTGACATAGGTCCGTCGGACTAACCAGTTGTTACTGACATAGGTCTGCTGGACCAACCAGCTGATAGAGTACTTCCGTCAGACTACAAGTACATCAATTAATGCTAACATGTACTTGCTAGTCAGGTTAATTAATACGGAGGTGACATGCAGATCTTGTCTAACTAATTACCTGATTTCCTTTTGTCATTGCTTAATGCTTTTGTACCTTGAGCTTCGTCATTTGTACACGAATATTGTTATCTGAACTAAATAGTTTGTTCAGCTACGGAACTACCTTCTTCGACGAAGGTAGATCCATATACATAATCTGACAAGTCCCCCATTCTAGTATGATGTGGTTTTAGCTACATCATGCTAGACTCAAACTTTTCGTGCTGCTGTTTTTCTGCTTTCGAATGATATGTATGTGATTTTTTTTCTTTTCTGAGACTCAAACTCTCAGGTTTCTTACGATGTAGGCTTAGATGTTAATCGAAGGACGTGTCCTCTGTAGCAATTGTGTTTCTTCTGTTTGGGTGAAACTTCTAAATGAAGGACGTACCTCCTTATTGTTAAGTAAAGCTTTTAAGTGAAGGACACACTTTCATTTTAAGCGTTGCTTTTAAGTGAAGGACATACTTTCTTGTTAAGCAAAGCTGTTAAATGAAAGATGCACCTTTTGTATTGAAGTTGTTGCTTCTGCTAGGAGTATATCCATAAACATAAGGAAGTACCTTTAAGAGACGGCCTATTAAAGGTCCTACCTCTGTTGGACTTTGTTGTACGTTATTATCGCGATAGTGCACATGAGAGTGTTGGGATTTCAAGATCACGCAGCAGAAGCAAAAACAACAACAATCATGCAAATGGGTGTTCAAAACAAGAAATCCCAAAGATGGATCAACTCTATTTAACAAAATAGCAACAAACAAGAAGGTAAGAAAGTTATACCGTGCTCCTAAGCTCCAGAAACTTTCTTGTTGGTGGCTGATGTTGATGGTGAAGCTAGAACCTTCTTCTTCTTGCTCCCTTCTCGAAATCTCAAACTGGGTACAAGTCCAAAAAGATGTGCTAGCACCCTTTGATGATATCTTCAACTAGAAATATCACCTAAGAACAGCAAATGACCTCTGGAACCCGAGATTCTTCACTAGATCACCAAGAACTAAGGTATTTAGCAAAGAAAATAAATGGTTGCAAGAGAGAGACAATATGGCCAAGAGTCACTCAAGTACAGGAATATGGAACTTTTAAAGACCCCAAAACGTCCCCTGATCTCCCTCTAGACGGCCAAGAAAAGTCTAGAACCTTTCATGCATTGGCCACAAGTGGAGGTGATTTTGACATAAAGTCCATGCAGCGGTAGCGCCGCTAACCTTGAGTTAGCGGCGCTAAACCCTAACCCGTAGCGGTGCTAACGCGGCCTGACTTCGATATGACATAAAGCACATGCAGCCGTAGCGGCGCTAACCTTTAACAGTTAGCGGCGCTAACTCGTTAAGTTAGCGGCGCTAACGTGGCCTGCATTGCTAACTTCCACTTTTGCCATCTTTGGTCCCTCAACCTTATTTGCTGTCATGTTAGACCCCGGTTTGTGACCCATATAGGCCCATACATCATCGGCAGTACTCTAAGGCGTACATATATTATCGGGCAGATTCTAACAAACTCCCACTTGCACATAATATACTGTACCCTAGCAAGCACAGACAAAGAGCGAACTCTAGCAAAGCATCAATGCCCCCAAGTCTGTATGGGTTATGAATACCTGCAGAAAACCATCATACTGAAAGTAGTGGTCCTAGATAAGTGATCTTAGACATCCTTTTGTTCGCGATATCCTTGTGAACACGAGACATGGATTAGAAAATGTCAATCTCCAGATCGTTCACGATTATGTTTCTCGATCTTGATTGGTGGTAACCAAAAGGTAAGGATATATCTGATTCTCAATTAATATTCCTTGTGCATGGCCATGCAATATTTTGGTGTCAGCTCCCAATCATCGAGGGGCCCAGGGATATCTCTCATACAGGAGGAACAAATCACTTCGACTACACAACCCCATACCATACCTCTTGACTTACCTAGTCATTTCCTTTATCACAGCCAGTTACGAACTGCTTTTGAAAATGGCTAAAGCAAGTAAGAACTATGATACAGCCAGTTCATACATCTCGGGTCTAAGGATGTAAGATTTTATCATCCCAAGTTACTCGTGACTATAATCCATGAAGTATACTTAGGTGTGGGTCTTCCAGTCACTTGAAACTCTTTTCAAGCACAGATAAGCATTGCATCTTAATTCAACCATTTTGAATTCAAGATCACATACTTATCTCAGTCTTGATTCAATCTTTCTTCCATAAGATTGACTGACTGTGGATAGTTTGAAATATAGAATAATATTTCTGTAAGTAGTTAAACATGCTAAGATGGAACACAGTAAAGTCTTATGAATGTAACCGTATCACACGCATATATAATCCCATTATATATCGAAACAAGCCTAAGTTACAATACTGTCTGTATCGTTCCCAAATAAAATAATACATATCAAATAAACTAATATATACAACTCAAGCCAAATCGCTAGTAAATCTTACATCTATCCCTCTAGTGTGAGATTCATGAGCTGCTTGCGGTAACGGCTTAGTGAATGGATCTGCCAAGTTTCCATTCGATGCTACTCTGCTAATGATGACTTCACCACTTTCAATAACATCCCGTATAAAGTGGTATTTGCACGAAATGTGTCTTGTCCTTTTGTGAGCTCTTGGTTCCTTTGACAAAGCCACCGCACCCTCATTGTCACAAAATATCTCAATAGGGTCAGCGATGTTTGGAACCACTTGTAGATCTTGGATGAATTTCTTCATCCACACGGCCTCCTTTGCGGCTTCACTTGCCGCAATGTACTCCGATTCGGTAGTCGAATCAGCCACCGTGTCTTGCTTCGAGCTCCTCAAGCTGACTGCACCACCGTTTAACAGGAACACAAACCCCGATTGAGATCGGCAGTCATCCCTGTCAGTTTGGAAGCTAGCATCCGAGTAACCCTTTACTCTCAGCTCTTCTTCCCCACCATATACCAAAAACATCTCTTTTGTATGTCTCAGGTATTTGAGAATGTTCTTTACTGCCCTCCAATGAGGCTCTCCTGGGTTCGCCTGATATCTACTAGTCATGCTTAAAGCACATGATACATCAGGATGAGTGCATAGCATGGCGTACATGATCGAGCCCACAGCCGAAGCATATGGTACTCGCTTCATTACTTCTATCTCCTCCTTGGAGGTAGGACATTGAGTTTTACTCAAGGTCAAGTCATGCATCATAGGGAGGTTTCCTTTCTTGGATTCCTCCATTTTAAAGCGTCTCACGACCTTTTCTATGTATACACTTTGAGAAAGCCCCAGCAGCCTTCTAGATCTATCTCTATAGATCTTTATTCCCAGAATACAGCTCGCATCACCTAGGTCGTTCATTGAAAAACAATTCCCCAGCCAAGCTTTGACACTCCTTAGGCTTGGTATATGATTTACAATGAGTAGAATATCATCTACATATAGAACCAAGAAGACTATAGTGCTCCCACTAGCCCTGACATACACACAAGGTTCATCTTTACTCTTTGAAAATCCAAACTCTTTGATTCTCTCATCAAAGCAAAGATTCCAGCTTCGAGATGCTTGTTTAAGCCCATAAATGGACTTCATAAGCTTACAAACCTTGTTTGGATACTTTGGATGCTCAAAACCGTCAGGCTGTCTCATATACACCTCTTTATCTTGCAGAGATAGACCAGTGATGTTTCTATTTTCCGGACTTCATGGGATTTGTTTTGTCTTTTGATGAGTTGTTATATTATGAATTAATGACTTCCATTGAGAAATCAGAGAGTTTTTTGGAAATAGTAAATCACGGCGTTACATAAAGTGCGGTGGTGATTGTATTTGTAAGTTGATTGACCATGTAACTATCTTTTGCTGTGATGCCATTCTGAGATATAAAGGCGGATTAAGACGTGTCTTAGTTTCTTCTATTTCATATTTCTTTTCTTCTTTTAGGTTTTAATATAACACTAGAAGGAAGATGAATATATCATATCAGTTTCTTGACCATCGCCTATCTTTTTTATCGAGTGCATTATATATAACAATGATTGTTCTAAAAGTTGTTTAGGGAGTTAGACTAGACTTCTATTTCGGAGTGAACTTATGATTCAGATAAATTCTCAAGGGATCGATGCTCGAGAATTATGAATACCAAAAGTGTAACGGAGGTCAACTTACTAAAGATCATAGTATATTCGAGGAAACATAAAAGTTCAAGGATGGTTTTGGATTTCTTAAATTTCTAGCTTAAAATGGTAATTAAAATGTTACTTTCGTAGCGTTTCACAAATAAGGACCTTAAAATATTATTCTTGATGGGGTAGCGTAGTTTAACATATATTTCTAGAGTCTATAAATTTATCATTCGCTTTACTCGCTCATAGCCTTTGAGTTTTGAAAGAGGTGTGCTTTGACAAGGATGTGCTTTAGGGCAAGTTGTGATTTGGGTTAGAATATGAGCCGAAGAAGGTTGTTGTTAGGTGGCTTTATGATTGTCATTGATCACGTTTTAACTAACATATGGTGTGGAGTGTTAAAGCTCCTCTAGGTTACGTTCGATGTTTTGGCTATCGAAGGATGCTACGATGAAGGGTGGTGGTGTGAGGAAATGCCATGCTGAAGATGTCGGTACTAGGAGTTCTAGCGACGGGCTAGCAATGAAAGCGTGCCAAGATGAATAATCAACAAATAGTCGTGGGTCAAACCTATGAAGGTTGTGGACCTTGAACAATTATCCGGAGGTACATTAAGCGAGTGAATGATTCTAAAATACTAAAAGACGCTAATGTACTGTAGGATGTTAAAAAGGATGTGGTGTTACCGGAGGCTGGCAGTTGGAGGTCATGGATCTCACGCGATAGGCCAAGGTAGTAGCTTCAATTAGGTTATCTAATCTGATTTGAATTTTTTTGGAAGATGTGATTATTTCACATAAATCCTTTGTAGTCCTATCAAGATTCTTAAGAGATATACAATCTATATGTTTTGATCCTGTTTGAACAATTAAAGTCTAAGACGATCTAGATTTAACCCGTTTCAGAAAGAAGTGTTGGCTTTCGGGCTTTCAATACTAGTTGTTACCTTACGCTGCCATTTTTCTAATATCATTGAATATTAGTTGAATGCGGGGAGGTCTAGGCAAACGACTGATTTTAAAGGCTAGATGAAAGTGTGTGAGGATGTATTGATAAACACTATTTTAAGTGTGATCGTTATACTGACATATTCTTTGAAATGGTCAGCTTAGACTAGATCATTTTAGTTTTCTAATCAAACATCATGAGCAATCATGGGCGGTGGCTAACGCTTATTTATGTATAAACAGGATAAAGGTTGTATCATCTTTGCTCCGGACCTACTATATGTTCGAGGCTTGAACCTTGGTCCAGACTACTTCTTTGTTTCAGATTCGATTTTTGCGCCAAATTTGTTTGTAGGGAGTTTTGGAGCACACATGTATATGCGTATGGTGATGTCTATCGAGATAAGACAAATATGTTTCATCTCTTTATAATTTCATCATTAGCTAAGGGGTAGAAGGTAGGTCTTAGGGGAGACCTACTCAAGCAAGTCATAATATGCTAGTTCTACATTTTTTTGTGAGATAATCTGCTCAGGTGAGTTACGTCCATGTAGGTCGTTTTACGGAAATATCGTTTTAATCTTTTATTTGCAGAAAGGCTCCTCTAATTTTTTACTATGTCGAAGAAATTTGGACGGAGAGAGAAGTCTGTGAATTAGTATCCTTAATAGGATAGTTTGAGGTGTTGACTCGTATCACAAAACGAATGGCTAGGTTGTTATTTACTAGGTTGAGTTCTTATTTGGAGGAGGATTGATAAAGTACGATCTAAAGGTTCTTACAAAGCATCGACTATTTTATCATTGATTATTTTACCTTCTTATGCTAATAACGAATCTTGATTGTTTGCGTTTTTTCTTATCTTCCAAACCTCAAAGTTAAAAGCAGGAAATCTTGTGTGTTAGGATTTTTACGAGAACGAGTCATATTATTCCCTTTCCTCTTTTTCGTCGACAGAGGTAGCTCGGGGCGGAAGTGACGAAGGACGGAGGTACCCTCGAGCCAGATCAACGAAAGGAGCAGATGCTATATCGGATGAAGATGGAGGCAGCTCAGGATGAAATCGACGAAGGAAGGAGGTACCTTCGGGCAGAGCAACGAAAGGAGCAGATGCTATGTCGGACAAAGATGGAGGTAGCTCGGGGTGAAATCGACGAAGGACGGAGGTACCTTCGGGCAGAGCAACTAAACGAGCAGATGCTATCGGACGAAGATGGAGGTAGCTCCCGGGTGAAATCAACGACGGACGGAGGTACCTTCGGGCAGAGCAATGAAACAAGCAGATGCTATGTCTGATGAAGACGAGGCTATACAGTAGTTTATTCTATTATACATGAAGGATATATGTATTTATGATCCAGAATTTATTATGAGAATATCAACAAAAGCTTCATCGTCGTTTCATATAAGTTCATGATTGTCCGTTCACCAAAACTCTTAGAGAACTTTCTTTGTGATAGATTGTGTGCAGGGATAGTGTACATGTGTCATCACATCCATGGACACTATGAGTCACTAAAGGGTCATACAGCTGCACACTCAACTAATGAACCAGGAACAATTCGATGTGTATAAAATAGATAATTAATAGTTAATTAATTATCAAGAAAGATCAAGTAAATAATAAATATATATTTATTATTAAACAAAGGGAATATTAAATATTAGTTAAATTTTTAATAAATAAAGTTTGGTTGGAAAATATTTTATTAATATTAACTAAACTAAGAGGGCTTGTTTTGTAAAAGGATCAAAGCTATTGATCATGGACCGAGTTTTAGGATCCAAGAGCTTAGGCCCTAAAGGCTCTCCCTCTCTCTCCTTCGGTCGACGACAGCCACCACCACCCTCGGTGGTTTCGGTTTTCCGGCGGCGGCTCCCCGGCGGATAAAGCCGGCGGAAAACAGCGGCCAGCTGCGCGAAACCCGAGGGCCGACCCCCTTTGCGGCGGGCTCTTCTCGGCGGTGGCGATCAGGGTAAAAACCCGACTGGTTTTTGCTGATTGTTATACACACACGCGTACTATTCAGTTTTGGCGGTCTAGCAGCTAGTTCAAGGGTGCAGTAGCTGTGTATCCCCCTTCAGCAGTTTCAGGGTATCTTTCCTATCTCTTAGTTAATAACTGATGTGGGACATATATATAATCCATGATATATCTGTTTTATATGATTATTGTTCAGGTTTCCCCACCTGATCCAGTTGGGATCCTGGGAACAGGATTTGCAAGTTTATTTCCGCTGTGCTTTATTGTACCCTGTAAATCCCTACACTTTGACGGTTTATCCGACATGATTTCAGATTCAAGGCAATAATGAGGATGGACGTTTATTTACAAAACAAGTTTTACCATGGGAGAAAATCCTGATATCTCGCATGTTAACAAACAAGATTATGTATGCATATCATAAACAAGGTTCGGATATTATGCATATCATAAACAAGGTTCGGATATTATGCATATCATAAACAAGGTTCGGATATTATGCATATCATGAATGAGTTCATGCAAGTATTACTTATGTCATAAACAAGGTTCTACAGGTATTAAGCATGTCATAAACGAGGTTTCGCAAGTACTAAGTATGTCATAAACGAGGTTCTGCAGGTACTAAGCATGTCATAAATGAGGGTCTGCAGGTACTAAGCATGTCATAAACGAGGTTCTATAGGTACTAAGTATGTCATAAACGAGGTTTCGCAGGTACTAAGCATCTCATAAATGAGGTTCTTTATGTACTAAGCATGTCATAAACGAGGTTATGCAGGTACTAAGCATGTCATAAATGAGGTTTTGCAGGTACTAAGCATGACATAAAGGAGGTTCTGCAGGTACTAAGCATGTCATAAACGAGGTTCTGCAGGTACTAAGCATGTCATAAATGAGGTTCTGCAGGTACTAAGCATGTCATAACCGATGTTCTGTATAAGTCATATAGTAAAATAGGTTTGATACTTAGAACCTGTGATATAGACAAATGAAAAAATTCGTGTTCAACCCTTGCTAATGATTGGTTTGAAACTTCGGATTAATTCACAGCTGTGCTGGACGTAGGTCCGTCAGACGACTGTTGGAAGAACCTTCGGGCAGCTGGAATAATTCGTCGATGGAGGTAGGTCCGTAGTTGTGTCGGACGTAGGTCCGGCCTAAAGGTTGGGCTATGGGGTCCATTTGAGGATTACCGAAGGTCATGGTCTGGAGGTTCGTCCGGACTTGAATATGAGCTTCGAAGATAGTTCATGGTCAAACTCCATCAGTGATTACCTTGGAGCTTCAAGACAAAGCATGAGCTTCAGAGCAGCTTCAGAGCTGGAGCGTGAGATTCGGAGCTGGGGCGAGAGCTTCGGAGCTAGAGCGTGAGCTTCGTAGCCGGAGCAATTCATAATTGTGTCGGACGAAGATCCGTCAGACGATTGCTGGAGGTCGTAGTATAAAGGAACTTCTGACCTAAGTACGACGTTTCTTTTTGCTGGAGCCGTATTCATATGGGCAACAAACACGGTCCCACGGATTGCGCCAATGTCGCTACAAGGAATATTCGTGATTATCTCAGACGATCTTCGTCTTCAAGTCGGGTGATCTCTGTCTTCAAGTGGGATGATCTTCGTCTTCAAGTCGATTGAAGATTCCTGAGAGCAGACATAAAAGTTAGCCTCGCCACGAGCTGGAGCTCGTGACCAAGCTCGGGTGCAAGGATAAGTATCTTATGAAGGTAAGTATAGAGAGAATAGAGGGAGTGAATGGTGGTGGATCATACTTGAGCATATGGCCAAGAGGGGTATTTATAGAGCCTTAAGAGAGGTCTTTGTCCAATGGTTAACTAACTTGGTCAGCTGGACCAAACAACTGTTACTGAGGTAGGTCCGCTGGACTAACCAGCTGTACTGTCATAGGTCCGCTGGACTAACCAGCTGTTACTGACATAGGTCTGCTGGACCAACCAGCTGATAGAGTTTTTCCGTCAGACCACAACTACATCAATTAATGCTAAGATGTACTTGCTGGTCAGGTTAATTAATACGGAGGTGACATGCAGATCTTGTCTAACTAATTACCTGATTTCCTTTTGTCATTGCTTAATGCTTTTGTACATTGAGCTTCGTCATCTGTACATGAATATTGTTAATAGAACAAAATAGTTTGTGCAGCTACGGACCTACCTCCGTCGACGAAGGTAGATCCATATACATACACTTCAGTTGACCACTACTCAAGGCCCAAAGTGCATTAACGATAACGATTTTATTTGCATCAATAACTTGAAATTATTCTTAATATCCGGTATATAATATTAATTGACAATCTGATGTATTTTAGAAAATTATTTTGTAAACAGTAAAAATGATGCGGAATAAGTATGTGACAGTTGTAGTACATAACAGAAATCATTCAAATGAAACCTTGACATTGAAAATCTTTTCTATTTTGATTAATTTGATTTTTCATGTTAATCAATATAATTTGGCCAAAACTTATGATTAATTAGTTCTCTTTGCTTGTGATGTGTAATTTATAAAGGCTGTTTAGATATGTTAAAGAAAGTAACTGGTTAAATTTTTTATCAAAACCATTACAAATCAATAAAATAACTACTTCAGAAAACTAAATTTTGGTATATAAAATATAGCTTCCCCAAGTGTTTAGTACTTGATTCATGATTAAATTATATTATTGATGATCCAATGTGTACGAGTGAGTTTGACTTGGCTTCAGTTTTTTTGATACAACAGAATTTACATACCCCTTAAAGTGATAATTTGGTAAGAATACATTAAGTGATAACTTTAAAAGTTCGAATACATATAATAACAAAACGTGAGAATTTGATACATATATATTCATGAACTAAAACTCTTTTAGAATACAACTTGATACAACTAGTTAGATTTTCTAATGGATTAGAAAATTAAATAATTAAATGAGAAAGTTCATACAACTAACATATAAATTATCTGAACATAACGTATGGTAAGAATAATACCAAGTTTTTGAAAAGATATATCTTAAGTTGAGTGTGGCAACAAAGAAAAAGACCGAAGCATTGATAAATTAAAATATTTAAATGATATTGCAGAAGATTACTTATAAGTTGGTTTGTAGATATTAGAAGGGTATTTGTCGAGTAATGTCTCGTATTAGATGCAAAGTAACTTTGTAATATGATTAATAAGGGTTATGAGCTACTCTAATTATAACACTTTGGTATTGAGCTAGAATCCCACAAACTTACATGATATTATAGCAAAGTCACCCGCTGTTGGTCAAAAGATTCCACGTGAGGGAGCGTGTTAAGTATTGTCACACATCAGACTAATAGTGGCTTTCTGATTTGCTTAATAAGAGACGTGAGTTAGTTAGTCCACTTATAGTCAATTGACTTTGAGTTAGAACCTTACAACCTTACAATATAATGTGTTTAAATGTTAAAAGTAGCCAAGACCCATCGGTTCTCACTTTTCTCATAGAATACAATTCTCAACAAATAACATATTGCATTAAACAGATAAGATCACAGTACCACAGTGAAATGTGACAGTGAAATGTGAGTAACAGGAGCTCAATTAATTCCCCATTCTTTTAACATAAGTTTTTACCAAATGTAGTATTATTAACTGATCATGATTTGATTTGAAAAGAAATGATAAGTGAAAAGAAAGGTTGACTTTTGCTTTTGGAAGAAAAACAAAAGTCCAAGTTTGAATAGAAGTTTTGGACACAAGTTCTTGTAGCATTATGGTATTGTACCAAGATAATCACTGAAGTAAAATATTGAAATGGGTCAGTAATTTATGGATTGAGCAAAATAATTGAATCATTTTTTTATTCTGCATTTAATATCTTTGAGTAGTTTAAGAGTAATTCAATATTGTCAAAGATCTATATCTATATATAAAAGGATTACCAAATTACTAAAATTAACCAATAAATCAATTTCAATTAACCAATAGGAACTCTCAATTTCAAAATTACTCAATTCTAAAAACAATTTTGGAAAAATTTAAAAGATGATGGCTAATTTGAAATTCAATTTTAGATAAATTGGGAGGGGGTTGGATGAAAATTGTGAGGGAGTTTTATAAAATATGTGAGGGGCTTTTAAGAAAATGTGAGGGGGTTTTATAAAAATATTATATTAACGTAATTAATTATAATTTGTATATAAATTATGTTTAGTAATTTGTGATATATTTTGTTTAAAGAAAAAATAATTATATATTTACGTCCATCTCATTTTTGTCTACGTTTTGGTATAAATTTTATCGTAATACGACACTTTTTTGAAATTAATATATTCTTAATTTTTTATTATCCTTTAATAGTAGTTGATAAGTATTTTTTTTGCTTAGCTGAGTGGGTTTTTTTGAGATTATGATTATGAGCTGAGTGATCAACTTGAATATGCTATTCAAAGTGTTTAGTTATTGATTTTAAAACATTTTCAATTTTATTAGAAAGATGTATGAAACTTTTTGTAAAATATGGTTTAAAATAAATTGCATAATTAAAAATGATATATTGTATATTTAAAAATATACATTCGGAGATGTAAAGATAGTTGTTCTTGATTGTCCTGAAACTATATTATTAGTATAGGTAGTTAGTAAAAAGTAATACTAAAATATGAAAATACTGAATATGGGGTTGTTTCGCATATAACTTATATGTGAAACTTTCAAAACTATGTCATTTTTATTCAATCATTTAACAATAAAACTTATCTTATCTTAACAACCCTAAAATCACGCTCATTTTAATTTTGAAGATTTAAATGTATAATTCATCAATTTCATTAGCTTATTTACTTCTAATTATTACATTCATTTCACTTAGATGCAATCATCACCTTCATATCATGTTATTCGTTTAACATTATTAATATATGAAAATGGAGTTTAACGGAAACCTAGGTATTGTTTACAAAATAAAGGTTACAGCAAATATTGGTAGTTAATAAATAATGAATGAAGAAGACTTAGTATCATAGATAAACAAGACGTACGCATGGAGGAACATATACGCATGAAAATTAATGATTAGAGGCAACCATGGGTTTTGATTTGATTTCAATAGAAGACGTTAGAGGCATCGGAGGAGAAAGTCGATGCCCTGGGTCTATTTCTTTGGAGTATAAATCGATCTTAGATAAGTCAAGTAGGTGTCTCGTGGGTTTGTTTCTTTCGGGAAGAAATCATGTTTTTTTTAGCAAAACTATGTCGTTTTGAAGGATTCTCATCTAAGGTTAGATGTGAAACAACTTCATATTCACTTTTCTCCAAAAATATAAATTTTAATTTTTTATACACAAAACAGGAAACCATTCTTGATTTTTTTTAATATATAACACGTGAGTCATTATTTTTTCTCTTTTACTTGAAGGTGTACGGAAATTCAGCTTTAGAAGTGGAAATGCGATGGAGCCCGTTCAAAAGATAAGATATGTGGTCATTAGTAGCGGATTTAAGGATGAAGATGAGTTATTAGTTTTGTCAACGTAAATCGTCATTTAGTTATTAGTTATGTGAACTTGGATTTACCTTTTCTCTAGATATGAATAACTTTTAGTTTTTCTTTATATCTGAAAATAATTACATCAGATACAAAACTTCCGGCTAAGTTCGAAAGAAGGCAATTCTCTGATATTGTGTTTTGCTATGACGATTAACAAAAGTCAAGGACAAACACTTTCAGAAGTTGGTTTATTCCTCAAGAAACTTGTGTTTACACATGGTCAATTGTATGTTGTGGTTTCACGTGTTAAAAGTAAAAAATGATTAAAAGTTTTGATTTATGACAACAATGGTAATGTTACAAACAAAACATCAAATGTAGTCTACAAAAAAGTGCTTTAAAAAATTTAGTTATTTCTTTTTGTTAAGAATTCTGACATATGTAAATTTTCGGTGATATTTCATTTATTTTATTATTTTGTTTTAAAATTTTAATATCTCAAATACACTTTCGAAATACCCGTGTATGCACAGGTCAATAAACTAGTTTCTTGGTAAAATGTTTTCCTCAATTTATGGTAGATTATAAAAAACTTATTTTCATTGAAAAAGTCTTCAACAATAACGATTTCTTACTTTATATTTTTATGTATAATCTTTAATTAATGGCAACAATATATTTATAAATATCATATTACTAAAACTATCTCTTTGTGTAAGATACTACGCTATGCGATGATGGTAAATAAATAGAGACAACGGTGAGTTTTAATGGTGGTCGGTCTAGCTAGGTAGCGAGAAGGAAGGATGCGATGGTAGTTAGCAATGGTGTCTAATGATATTGAATAGAGTAATTAAACGAAATTTGATGTAAATTACTACTATTTATCACATTTAAATTGTGTAACATGGAGATTGTGTCAGTCGGCAATGGGCAAAGACATTAGGTGAGTTGAGATGTAGACCGATCTAATATGGTTGTGTTATGGGAGAAAGTATTAAGCGGATGATGAGAATATACGGTTGATCGATAATTAGTTATTGAGTTTAGTGGATTAGTTAAAGGAAAATAAAAATGAAAGGTTTAGATTTTCATACTGACTTAAAATTATTAGCCTTACAACAAAGTAGCAAAGAGCCAAAGAGAGTTAAACACACACACATACATATACACATTAACACATATATGGATACATATACGAGCATGTATAGCGAGTCTTGTAAGAAGGACATTTATAAGACATAAACATAAACACACAGATTATCTAATAGGTACTCAACATGATATATCATTTCTTGTAGGCTTCTTGAGCCAATTCATGATACACAAGTCATTGGGATTCGGCTCTTCATGTTTTGAGGTATCTCAAAGTCACACCAGGTTTAGGAATACTCTATTCATCATCAGGGTCATGGTCGAGTAGGTTTATTCACTGAAGATGAAATGGCATAATATTTTCCGGATGCAGATTAGGCTGACTGCCCTATTTCTAGAAAGGTCAACTACCGGATATTGTGTTTTTGTGTGTGGAAATATAGTTTTCAGGAAAACTAAGAAACAACATATTCTTTTTCAATTAAGTGTAGAATCAAAAAATGGAGCTATGGCCGATGTTTCTATGAGATGACGTGGGTTAATAGACTACTCAAAGAGCTTAGAGTGAATACTTATGCTTTGATTAGACTTTGTTGTGATAGTCAATCAGCTATTCATATAGGCAAGAATCAAGTGTTTCATGAGAGGACCAAATGCATTGAAGTTAAGTATCACTTAATCATAGATCATGTGGTTGGCACATAATCAAACCCTCTATTGATCCTACCGGTGCATGTCAAGGACTGAACATCAACTTGTAGAAATTTTTATGAAGCCTCTTAGTAAACCACATCAGATTTTATTTATCGTAAGTTGGTCATGATATATATTTTTGCTCCAACTTGAAGAGGATTGTTAAAGATATATACATATTTGGCTAGAGGATATTTTACTCTCTTAGTATAGATTGTAGTTTAGCAATGAACCTCTTGTATATATTTGATGTTCTTCGTTCAATACAAACAGCAGAAAACAGTTCACACCCTTCTCATAACATTGAATATTTTTAAGAGCATATTACATGTTGTTGAGTTGTTATTGAGCTATAAAGATCACGAGGAGAGTATCAAGACTCTTCTTAACATAATATGTGGTAAAGTTCTAATTTGTGATTATGTAAATAATGTGGTACGACATGTTTGGCGTTTATATGACCCATGTGGTTATTACATGGCTGGAAACACACTTTTATAGCATATGTGCCAGGTTATTACTTGAATGGCATACTTGTCGCATAGTGACGTTTGTTTATATTCATTTGCGTGCAATCCAACTTGATGACGTATAGCCGGCTTCGCTTCGCAAATAGTGGCGAAGGAGAACAAAACAAGGTAACCTTTGACCTTCAGATTAACAATATCAGGAAGGCGACAACCATTTTTTGATGAAAGGATAATAAGTCAAACGACAAGCCAGCTATACGGTCAGACGAGTAAAATAACAACAACAGCTAGACAACAAAAAAGGGAACGCAGCAAAAAGAAGCCACAACTTTAGGACAGGAAAAGTCACTTTCGGCTCTGACTAGACCTGGAGCTGCAGAGGGCACATCGGATATACCGTTGGATAAAAGGAGTGTCCTTTGACTTTAGACATTATATATAAGTAAACATCCAGCTCAAGGAGAACCAAGTCGGTATAACCCTAATCCTCTCCCTCATACTATTGGGGTCTCTCATTCTCTTTTGCTACTCTATCTCTCTAACTCATCATAACCCCTTTACTAATTTTCACGCCCGAGCTTGGTCACGAGTATCCACTCGTGGAGAGGCTGACCTTGCTTTCTTTCTTTCAGATAAATATTGTTGATAGCGAAGCCATCGCAGCCCTCTCTACTGTTGCAAAGACTGGATCAAGCGAAGCTGGGGAAGTCTTCGTCAGCTACCCGGATCCCATTGCAGCAACACAACTTGTTGTGTTTGCACTATGCATATGTGCTTATTAGTGTTGTGTATAACTTTTCAGGTACTCCCGGATTCTATAGAGAAAGGGAAGGAGAAAGTTTAGTTGAACTGACAGTCGAAACATCCACATGAGCCCATGTTTTGTGAAATCTATTAATGATGATGATGATTACAAACGAAAATAGGGTGTTTTGGAAATTACAACTTAATGTTTAACGTGTTTATATACATCTTGAAGTTCTAAAATTTGTTGATGTAATTTTTAAAGGTGTTTTTTAACAACAGAAGGAGTTACTCTCTGTAAGTGCTTCGACATGGCAATCACACTCACCTAAAAGCAACAAAAGTATTATTAAAAATGAATGTAGTAAGATACTAGAAACCCTAATATTTACAAAAAAGGTAACACATCACCTAAAAAAACCTCATTCACCCATATAAAAAAAACTCCAAAACAGTTAGTCAAAACGGATACAAAACCTCAACCATCACTCCTAGGAGAATAACAACAATCAATACCCTTTGCTAGCAAGGATACATCCCCATTATCGATTCTTGAACCAAAAGAAAATGAGTATGCTTGAATTTGTCTATTCGCCATTACCAACTTATTTCTCATTGAATTCAAGGAAACCTTGTAATTCCTTACACAAACCATGGATACGTATAAATCACCCCGTGAAAGCTTTTAGTAATTCCTCATATAATTTCAAAGAGAACCCCAATCTAAGAAGATGCGAAATGTTTGGTACATATGCGCAATCTAAGCCCCACCATCTACTAATTTTACCAAGGATACACCTAGCTATTGCACAAAAATGACATAATAAAGAAAGAAGATGAACACCTCTTTTTAAGATTTTTTTTAATAGGCATTCGAAAATGAGCAATTCTCCATACGTTAAGACGAACTTTAAAAGCACCCGTGTGTACCAAAAAAACGGACTAAACCCAACCTTTTTAAGATGTAAAGCATCGAAATTCACACGCAAAGAAGCAATTGAGATTTGACTTGAGGATTCCAATGCCCAAAACACCTTATCAATCAGTAAACCCGGTTGTTGTTGCACTTGGAATCATCCATCCAGACAAATATTAACTTTACCAAACACTTTATGAACTTTTATGATATTTCTCCAAATTCATGAAAATTTTCCATTAGAAATTCACCCTTCTAAACCACCATTTCCCCATGAATCAACTGGACCACTTTTATCCACAAGACATCATGTTCGGTCCTGAATTTCCATACCATTTAGACAAAAAGGCTAAGTTAAAAGCTTTAAGTCTACCCACCCACCCCTAGCCCACCATTTGTTTTATCATTTTAGAATTACACTCCAAGATATCTAATCAATCTTTTTTCACCCTCTTTAGAACCTCAAAAGAACTTAGAATAATAACTTTCAAATTTTTAATGATTTTATAAGGGGCTTTAAAAAGAGATAAAAAATTCCAAGACTACCCAAAACTGAGTTTAGTAGTATTACCCTCCCGCCGATCGATAAATTCTTTGATTTTTCTTTCGAAAGTTTTGACATGAACATGTTTCAATAGGTTCCCAATATTCACATTTGTTCATGGAGACACCAATAGACAATCCCAAGTAAGTAATAGCAAATGAGCCAACCGTACACTAGTATATTTTGCATAATATCCGACCTCTTATATCCACTCCAACATCCCACAACTTTCTCTTGTTCTTATTAACCTTCAGACTTAAAGAAACATAAAAACAACGCATCATATGTATAATGTTAGCAATATTAGAAACAGAAATATCCCTAAAACAATTGTGTCGTCAACAAACTGGATGTGAGAGATTATCATCCATAGTTAGGAAGACAAAAACTACAAAATACACCTTTATTACATGTCTCCTTCATTGCTGTATTAAAAGCTTCCGAAACAATAATAAAACGTAACGGCTCCAGCCGATCCCCTTGCCTTTGACTCTTCCCCATTTGAAATTCGACTCCATTGATTAGAACATAAATCGAAGTAGACGATTAGCACCCGTAGATCCATCTTCTCCATTTACTCTAGAAACTCATTTGTTGCATTACTTTATCCAAAAAAATCCCAATTCACCAAGTCAACACCTTTCCAAAATCAATTTTAAATATCATTGCTTTCCCGTTTGACTTCTTAGCCTAAGCCAAGACTTCACCGTCTAATATACTCCTTTTTTGAAGAAAGCCCATTTATTTTTAACTAATTACCTATCCAATCACCCTTTTCAGTCTGTTGGCTAATATTTTTGTCATTATTTGTTAGGTCATAAATTGTGTTCAATATATTCTAGTGAAGTTTTATATTACATTTGACATTAGTGATAGTTTAGGGTACATTCTGTAAATACCCTTGAGGTATAAATAGTTTGTAATTAGCCCTAATTCATTTAAGCTTTCATATTACGATTAAACATGTTAGCTCTCGGTTCTTCACGTACGTATTCTTCCTGCCGATAGTTCATATCATTTTGTTGATTGCTTCATTTGATTGTTGATACCAGATACACTTGGACCTACAAGTGGTATCAGAGCAAAAGATTGACAAATAGGTTGGTATTTCTTTGATAATCGATCGATTCCCTGTTCAAGTTTCATGCGACTGCCGTATACATAAACCTTACTTCTTTTGATTTTGTGTGATATCTACAATTAATTGTTGGGTTTTGTTAGTTTGGTGTTCCGAAACTGTTAGGAATCGTTTTAGAATCCTTGATTGTGATTTGTGTGATTATTGGCTGGATTTGTGATCGATTGTCGAACTGCGCTGTTTTAACCCTACGCAAAACAATTTTATGCGCTGAAACAATCCTGCGCAGTTAACTCTCTGCGCAATTAATTTTCAATATTGTCAAATTTCTGCACTGTTTTCAAGCTTTGTTTATGGGCCAGCTTATATTGTTATTTAATATTCTCAATTCTAGTATTGTTGTTGGTATCCACTGACTTATCTTGGATTTTAATTCTTGCATGGATCATTTTGATTAATAGTTTGTTTATTAATCACGATTGGTTATTATTGTGGTTGGTTATTAATAGTGGTCATCTATTCATTTTTTTAAGCTTGTGTCTAAGAAGTTAGTAATCATTGTATGTGGGTAAGCTAGTTGGCAATAGGTGAGGTCAACATTCGGAAAAATAAAAAGGAATCATTGTACTCCATCTTCTGCTCAGTAGACCGCTCCAAAGAGTGCTTGAAAGTCTGCTCGCACTTCTGCTCCGATTTCTGCTCGCACTTTTGCTCCGATTTCTGCTCGCACGTTTGCTCAATGTTTGCTCAGACTCCTTCTGCTCAGTAACTCTGCTTAGTTTTTGCTCAGACTTTGCTCAGTAACTGCTTATTGACTGCACAGTAAATTCTACTTAGTGTTAGTAAATTCTACTTAGCGTTTGCTCAGAGACTTCTGCTTAGTAATTCTGCTTAGTGTTTGCTCATAGACTTCTGCTCAGTGCTAACATCATGCCAACGCTGAACGTAGGTCTGTCAGGATCGGATATTGCTTAATATCAAATAACAAGAATTATCTTTTGAAATAAAATCAGAGTTGTTAAAAAGACAATCTATAGTTTTGATCACAATCAATTAAGAAGTTGCGGAATCACACTTAATTGATTATAAAGGTTTTGAACACAAGAACAATTCAATCAATAAACACAAAGTAATACTGCCACAAAGATGTTTATTGATAACCAATCGATGTTTACAATATTCACCTACACCTCCAATCTAACTTTTTATGTTAGACGAAGAACACAATTTGTTCTTAGGTTTCAAAAGAAACTTAGAGGCTAAACACTTTCTGAAAGCAAATAACAATTACGTACGAATGCAAAACAATATTATTTTGAGATCTATATTCTAATCGAGTATTTATAGACTCTTTATCCTCCTTGATAAGTTGACAGTTAGGTAATCTTCTATCTTCTGAGATAATCTTGATAATCTTCGAACTTTGATAAAGATATACTTCAAATCCACGAAGATAGCATTTTCCATAAATAGCTCAACCGAAACTGTTTGTTGAATGAAAAAGTTATGATCTTCTTCTAACAGTCTTCTCTTCAAGGTCTTCTAACAGTTGTAAACTTTGTACTAACAGTTCTGATCTCTTGGTCTAACAGTTGTAAAGCTTACAACAACTGTTAATTACAACTGTCTTCGTATTACAGCTAACAGTCCTCGACTGTTTTATCAGAATTCTTCTAACAGTTTTGAACTGTTTTCACAAAATCCATTAACAGTTTTGATCTTTGCATGTATAACAGTTTCAATGACTTAGCCAATTTCCCAACAATCTCCCCTTAACTTAAAGTATTGAACAATACACGTAAGTTGTTTGTTTTAAGGGTTCTATAGACAAATTAACATAAGTAAAGAACATATTAACATTGATAATGCAAAGTCAAACTGTTACAATCAAAATATAAAAAGAAGAATTACTTTTTACTTGATTCTATGAGCTCCAACCTTTCCTTCACACTCTTTATCAGATATTCCTTCATTTTAGCAGGGCCAAAGAACTTTGTTTTCAACATATACATCAGTTTTATTTTACCATGTTCAACAAAGTCAAAATCAAACCACTGAGTTCTTCCCTTTCCCATTACCATATGATAAACTCTTGATTTGTCATATACTTTCATAGATCTTATTGGAAAGACATCATCACTTATTACCATGGGTATTACCTTCAGTGGATCACATATGCTTGTTAAGTGCCTCATCAAGACTCAGATTTCAACTTCAGCAGCTTCCCCGTAGTGACTTACTCCATATTCATACATTTCTTGAATATCTCTCCTATTCACACTATCCATCAACTGTAAGAAGCTGGCATAGCTTTCAATCGGCTCTACTTCTCTTACAATTATCACTCCTTTCTTTCCAGTTTCAATCCTCAAAAATTCAAATCTCCACTCAGTGATGTGGGATTTTTGACCTAGTTGTTCTGCCACAAGTTTATCTATTCTTTCTTCAACTTCTGTTCTAAGTCTATCATGAAGGATGGTTTGAACCATTCCAGCTTTAGCTTTCTCTTCAGACTTTTAGACTGTTTGGGATTGTTGATGTTGTTGAGGTTGAGCTGTCTGCTTCTTCTTTTCAAATGCTGGCTTAGGAGGTGGAACTGGTTTCTTCCTTACAACTCTTTTTCTTTTTACTCCCTTGCCAGCTTTCTTTTCTTTTTCTTCCTCATCAATCTTAGCAGTGATCTCATCAGCCAGCTGTTGAGCTAATTCAAAGTCTTTCAGCTCTTGTTCTTTGAGCTCAGCTTCCAGCCTTAGAGCTATCTCATGATCATGCTCTTCTTGTGTTCTTTTGTAAGTTTTAACTTTGGAGTATCAACAACAACTTCTTTTCCCTTACCTAGAACAGGGGGCATCTTATTATCTTTCTTTCCCTCAATAATTGCAATGCCTTTAAACCCTTTCTTAGGTACTAGTGGCTCTAACTTTGCTACTTTTCCATCCAGCCACCCATCATCCACTTTTTATGCCATTCTTGATGTGCTTATGTTGAGTGTTTGAGCACTTATTTCAATCAAGTGATTTTGTTTGACCTTTGACCATGATTTGAAAATTTCAGTACTTGGAAGGTCTCCAGTCATAACCATCTTGTTGATTAGCACCCTGTCAACAGTTGACAACTTTTCTTCTTCTTCTTCTTCTTCTACTGTTTGAGCACTGGCAGCTGTTTGTTGATCTGGAGTTGCAACTGTTTTTGAGACTTCAGCAACTGTTGGTTCAACCTTCACTTGCTTCAAAGTTTTCTCCCCCTTTTTGATTGGAACGGTTTGAGAGGGGGGTGTTGCACTTGTTTTGGACTGTTGGAGCCGTTGATCATGAACCCGAAGAACATCAGTTGCCTTCTTTAGTGTCTCAGACAAAAATTTTATCTGTTTATCCTGCCTGATGATCACTTCATTGTGTTTTTTCAGAAGCCTGTCATATTGGAAATTCCTCTTTTTGAGATAGAGGAAAGCAGCAACGAATGGTACAAGCTCTAAGTTCGTTAATACCTTTTGTTTCAGACTTGCCTTAAGTTCATCCAATGTTGCCATGGTGAACATATCATTGACAGATACAACTGTTGGGTTACTCCTAGAAGTTTCCACACCAGGACCCCTTTTTTCTTGGTACTGGGGATTTCCAGAAGCTGTTTTACCAGCCTCTGTTGCTGTAGCTAAGGTCTTAGCAATGTTAACACTATCATGTTCATCCCTTGCGGATGAAACAGTAGTATCAGCCTCATAAACCACATGATCACCCTCTAATGGAGTGATCACCTCCTCATTGTGCCTGGGAGACAGCACGAATGGTTCCCTTTCGATATTCTGCACAGGTGAATGCACCTGTGCAGAGCTAACAGTTTGGGATTCTGGAACTGTGGTGGAAGGAGCACTAACAGTTCTTCTTCTCTTTTGGAATGTTTTCAGAGGAGGGGCTTGTGTTGTAGCTCTATCAAAGGTAGCAGAAGGGATTATATGAGTATCATGAGCTGTGGGTTCTAGAGTTGGTGGTGTAGCAATGTTGTGGGCTTCATGCTCAACTCTAGCAGCCCTGTTTCTTGAAATGAACTCCACCATTGCAGAGAGTGGTGGAGTTATGGCACCAGAGAAACTCTTGCCATCTATTTGCAACTTGCTCAATGTGGAGGCCACATGAGTAGAGGGAATGATCACCCTCTTGTGTGTTTGAAGGTTTGGCAACAAAAAGTTTAGAAAAACTTGCACAAACCTGGGGTACATACAAAATAGACCATATTTGGTCCCTAGATGCTTTACCATCCCGTTAAATATCATTTTGGAAAAGTTGAAGCAACGATTGTTTGCCAAGCAGATCAAGGCCAAAGCAATGTTGCTTCCAAATTCATTCCACCCTGTTCTTTTAGGACTAATACACTGCTGGAGAGTATGTATTAAATACTTCCAGTGTGCGCAGAACTGTCCTTTATAAAAGGTACCCTTACCCCCAGGGCCCTCATAACCAAACTTAACTAACTCGGAATGCAAAAATTCTAAAGACACAGAGTCGGAGTACTCACCATGTCGATCATTCAGATGTAGATGTTGGCGGATGATATCTTCAGAGATGGACACATCCATACCATCAACTGTTGTATCAATCCATTGTACTCCAACTTCCTCTCTGATCGTTGCATTTTTCCAGAATTGATCCAGATGGGAAGTGTAGATGGTTGGGTTTATGGTGAGAGCAGTGTTGAGATTGTACATTGAAAGGTATTCGATCATGTCATGAAATGCATTCAGGTTATCAGGTTTGGCAAGATATCCTAGCATGTTGTGTTCTTTCACGAAGGGAAGGGGAGCCATTGTGAGTCGAAAGCAAAATTCTTGGGTTTGCGTATGATCGAAGTTCAGTAGGCGTGAATGAACTTGTGAGGAGGGAATGCCTTATATATGTTTCGAATATTAAATGCAATTCAAACATCCTCAGATTCTGCAAAGACTAAAACACCCTTAAGTAAGCTAACAGTTGATGGATAAAAATGAACTAACAGTTGAGAACTGTTATCGTAGGAAAGTACAACTGTTACTTAAAAGAATTTCTCCCCCTTAGATGAACATGCAGTTTGCCTAATAGTTGTGCACTCCATTCACTAACAGTTGAAAACTGTTAGTTGTATTTTTGAAAAACAGTTAGTTGAACATGTGCAACTGTCAGTCAACAAGCATCAGCTGGAAAAAACATTAGCACTTTCAAAGATCATAAGCTGACAACAATCATTAGCGAACATCAGCTAACACCAGCAGCTGCGACATCATTAAATGTAAGTGTACCTGCCTCCACAGCTCCTTTACCAGTGATTCTTCCTCCCTTAGCATTTCCTCCAAATGCTACATATCTTCCATTGATTCTTCTGAAATCCTTCAAACAGTGTGGATTTCCAGTCATGTGCCTTGAGCATCCACTATCCACATGCCAAATTGATCCATGATCGGCCCTATGAATGCTCTGCACAAATAAAAATCAGTTAGTAGCAGGAAGTACCCAGGCCATGCAGGTCTTGGGTACACCATTCAAGTCATAATACTTAAACACAGATTGAGTTTTCTTGATGTCATCCAAATTAGACTTCTCTATTTTGTGTGAAGAGTATTTTGTGATAACATGTGGTTTCCAACTGTTGTGATTAACAGTTGAGTCTTTTGAACAAACAGTTTTTGGATTTGGTAAAACAGTTGAAGCATGTTTTAACTCAGATTGGTTTTCAGATTGATTAACAGTTTTACCCTCTTCAGAAACTGTTTGTTTTTGCAATTTCACCCAAGCCAGACCAACAGTTTTTGATTTTGGCTTAACAGATGTAGAACTGTTAGCCGGTTTGGATGTAACAGTTGTAGAACTGTTAACCTGTTTTGGCTTAGCAGTCTTAGAACTGTTAGTCTGTTTTCTGGAACTTGGTTTCTGGGTGCTATAGATCTGTGGGTTATAATAACAATTTTTAGCCAAGTGATTAGTTCTCCCACATATATAGCACCTTTTAGTTTTGACAATAGGCAAACCAGTTCTTTGTGACCAGAACTGGTTCCTATTTCTTTGGTTTCCTCTCACTGGTGCTGACTGAGGAAATTTCTGTACACCATGCTGTTTGCATGTGCAGACAGACACTTCAGTATGCCTTTTCACATATTTGGGTTGAGACTTTGCTTTTGAAGCTTCATTCTTTGGCTTCTTAATCACAACTTCATCAACCTTCACTTTTCCTTTTGACTTAACACTAACAGTTGAGCTGTTTGGGTTAGAACTGTTTGGGTTTCTTTTGGGACTGTTAGTGTAAAGGTGGGGTCTGTTTGTAACAGTTGTGGAACTTCTTATAGAATAAACAGCTTTGTACGGTTTTGGCTCATTGGTGAAGGGTTCAGTGGATGCTTTTACAAACACCACAGGTTGTAAAGAGGATTTTATGGCTATGGGTTCACAACAGATGTGATTTTCAAATGGAATGACCTCTTCCTTCTTCACAACTCCTTCATTCTTATCATCACTCACCTCATACACAACTCCTTCCTCTTCACTTTCAAATTGTGGATCAGCTGACTTCAGTTCCTCTAGTAATGGTTCATTAACATACCTATCAGCTACATCAGACATGGGAGTTATGTAGTTGTGATTGTATGGAGGTGGGGTCTGTTTATATCCTAAACCAGTTTTCACCTTGTCTCTGATTTGTGATTGTAACAAGGTTTCAAGCTTAAGATTTGTTGCCTTGAACATGCTCAGATCAATATCAACACCCTCCAACTTCTTGGTTAACTCATCAACCTTAATTTCCTTTTCACTTAGCTTTTTCTTTAGACTATCAATCTCTTCTTGAAGCTGCTCCTTCTCCCACTTATGATACTTTCTATCATAATCCATTTGCAGTTCATTAGCTTGATAATCTTTGATTTTCTTTTCAAAGCTTTCAATAACAGCACTAGTTTCATACCTTCTCTCCTCCATTTTACTTAGAGCTGCACATACCTTTTTGTTGTGCTCTCTAAACCTTTTAACAATGGCTCTACATTCACCTGGACAGAGTTTAGAAGATACCTGAATGTCTTCCGATTCTGGTGAATCCAGTTTGATGGAGGAATCAGTTAATGCCATCAATGCCTTGTTGTTAGTGGCTTCCTCTGCTTGATCACTCCAATCAAACCCATGGCCTTCTTGTGATACCAATGCTGAGGAGGTTTGAGTTGGCCTTTGTCCTTCATTCTGGCCTTGTCCACCAGATCTGCACTCTCTGGCAAAGTGACCAAGCTGTTGACATTTAAAACATCTAACTTTTGATTTGTCAAAACCAGCTTTGCCATCAGCTCTGAAGTTCATGTTCTGCCTTCCAGTTCTTTTGATAAACCTTTTGGCTCTGACAGTTAACATGGCCATCTGCCACTTGAGATCCATCTCCTCAAGATCATCAGGATGCACTGTTCAAGATCCTCATTCGTGAGGGTTGAATGTGCATGGATAGCAAGAAAGGCTTCAAGTATAGCATCAGGAGTGTTTACATCTAGTCCAACAGCAGAACTAGTACCTGCACAACCAAAAACAGAGTTAGCTAAAGAATGGTTTGAGTCCATACCTGAGGATGAAAGAAGAGCAACATTGTGGCTAGGGGTAACATACTTTCTTTTTCCCTCTATCTCTCCCTCAAACACAATCAAACTGTTGTAAAGATCATCTAACTCTATATCCTCTAGAGAATCTTTGGTTCTTCATTGTGCAGCATAGACTGTCCACTCCTCACCCAAGCATCTAAGAAACTTTCTATTGATCTCATCTTGTTCTAATCTAACCTTAGCACTCTCCAATTGACTCACCAGCTTATAGAACCTATCAAATATCTGAGTAATACTCTCATTCTTTCCACTAGTAAAGTTCTCATAAGCTTGTTTCAGTAGATCCCTTTGATTCCTTTTGGAACTAGCATTCCCAGCAAACCTCTTCTCTAATGCATTCCACAGTTCATAAGCATCATCAAACTTTTTGAATTGATGCTGATACTCATTGGGGATAGCAATCTGAAGGATGCTGAGTGCTTTCATCTCAATCATTCTTTCTTTCTTTTCGGCATCAGTTTTTGGTGGTGGTTTCTTCTTTGGTTTTCCTGTTTCATCTAAATCAACAGTAGTAATGGGGTCCTTTTCTATGATTTCCCAAATAGCATAGTCCATTAATTGGACATGCTGCTTGATTCTTAGTTTCCACATCTCAAAATCAGTTGGTTTGAGCATGGGAACACGAATGTTTGACCCAGATCCAGTGTTGTCAAAAGATCCACCGGACTCCATTGCAGTATGGTGATTGAAAAACACAATTAAACTTTAGAAAAACTTTAAATAAAGAACCACGGTAGATTGGTGCAAAAACCTTCAACTGGTGATCAATGGAACCTTAATGATAATGCTCTGATACCACTTGTCAGGATCGGATATTGCTTAATATCAAATAACAAGAATTATCTTTTGAAATAAAATCAGAGTTGTTAAAAAGACAATCTATAGTTTTGATCACAATCAATTAAGAAGTTGCGGAATCGCACTTAATTGATTATAAAGGTTTTGAACACAAGAACAATTCAATCAATAAACACAAAGTAATACTGCCACAAAGATGTTTATTGATAACCAATCGATGATTACAATATTCACCTACACCTCCAATCTAACTTTTTATGTTAGACGAAGAACACAATTTGTTCTTAGGTTTCAAAAGAAACTTAGAGGCTAAACACTTTCTGAAAGCAAATAACAATTACGTACGAATGCAAAACAATATTATTTTGAGATCTATATTCTAATCGAGTATTTATAGACTCTTTATCCTCCTTGATAAGTTGACAGTTAGGTAATCTTCTATCTTCTGAGATAATCTTGATAATCTTCGAACTTTGATAAAGATATACTTCAAATCCACGAAGATAACATTTTCCATAAATAGCTCAACCGAAACTGTTTGTTGAATGAAAAAGTTCTGATCTTCTTCTAACAGTCTTCTCTTCAAGGTCTTCTAACAGTTGTAAACTTTGTACTAACAGTTCTGATCTCTTGGTCTAACAGTTGTAAAGCTTACAACAACTGTTAGTTACAACTGTCTTCGTATTACAGCTAACAGTCCTCGACTGTTTTATCAGAATTCTTCTAACAGTTTTGAACTGTTTTCACAAAATCCATTAACAGTTTTGATCTTTGCATGTATAACAGTTTCAATGACTTAGCCAATTTCCCAACAAGGTCACTCAGTTTATCTAAACTGATGTGATAACGGGAAATCTATGTGATCCCGGTGTTACAATGGATACGTTAATTGTCATATCATTCTAATAGAATCATGCCAATATTAAGCTGATTGCAGTTTACATGTGCATGATGATCATGATGGATCATGACCATCATGAGGGGGAGAATCAAGTTGAAAGAAGATAAATCACTGGATTTTGGGAAAATCACAAGAGATAATTAGCTGAATCTTATTGAGTTTGAGTTGAAGATGAAAAGAATATGAGATAATTCACATGTCAAGGGGGAGCTGATACATCAAATGGAGTGTGTCTTAAAATTTTCAGCCGTTTCTTACATTTTGAGGAGATGAGATCTCAATTTCCTAAAAAGTCAAGACAAGAACGGTTGACAAAGTTTCAAAGAGAAGAAGACAACTGTTCATAAATTTTAAAGAGAGCAAGAAAAAGTTTCAGATTTTACATGCCAAGATCTTGAGCTACTTTCGAGGGGGAGCAAATTTGTTTTAAAAAAAATTCAAAGGTGCTGATACAGCCAATCCAACCTTCGAGCAACCTGTGTGGGTAATCAAGAAAGATTATTCTCGTGTAATGCTCAAGACTATTCCCGTGAAGTCAAAAGAGATTATCATGGTTGTAAATTTTGATAAGCATGAGGCTTTTACTACAATCTCTGATAAACAACATAAACAACCTGATCACTGCTTATGAGTCTTTGAAGATCTCGTCAAAACTCGAAACTTCAAAGAACGATCTTCTAATGTCTATTGCAGAAAGAAATAGAATCTCTGCATATTCTAGACAGGGAGATTATTTTGGTGCTTAAATAAATAAACTTCTTTATTATGCTTAATTGTAAATTGAACACAAAGGGGGAGAATGTTAGGTCCTAAATTGTGTTCAATATATTCTAGTGAAGTTTTATATTACATTTGACATTAGTAATAGTTTAGGGTACATTCTGTAAATACCCTTGAGGTATAAATAGTTTGTAATTAGCCCTAATTCATTTAAGCTTTTCAATATACATTAACCTGAGAACTCTCTCTCCTTCCTTTCACGTACGTACATTTGTTCATACGAGAGTTCATATCATTGTGGATTGTTTCAATTGATAAATGATACCAGATACACTTGGATCTACATTATTTATACAAACAGTTCAGTTCATATGATTTATTGGAACCAAAGTTTGGGATAAGGGCTGCAAATGCTGAATTGCAGCCTTTGTCAAACCATCCCGAATTTTCAAAATTTTTAACAGCTACAAATAAGTCCTCCTTGATCTCCCAAAAAATTTTCAAAAAAGCAAAAGAGAATCCATTCGGTCCCTTGTAGCCTTGTTTGAACCAATATCTCAAACAACCCTTCTAATAACTTTCTATTAAGTGGCCTTTTTCACTATTAGACATGTGCTTGTTTGAACCGTTTTTTCAGATAAAGACAAGTTATTTCAAAGGTCTTGATAAGAAAGCTAATGCGCATGTGGAAGTAATAAAGACCGATTCAACACTGGTCAAAAGAATAATAGAGATCGGTTTTGAAGGTACACCCCTCGCGACACCCTGCAACCAGAAATCGCACAACCACAACGCAGAAAAACCTAAAAAGGTACGTTATGGAGAGATTGAATCCTATCTCCTAAGCATGTAAGCAAGACATGACCCTGGTCTGAGATGTCTCCTTCGAAAACACCGAGTCACAATGTTAAATATAGCATGATGATCCGTATTATTACATTAAATATCACTAACACCAAGCACGATTATGAAGACCTTGAGATCTTTAAGGACGTCCAACAAATTATGACGACACAAAAAGGAGCACGCCTTCATCATTATCCAATGTATGGTTAACCTAGGACTTAGGTGAATATTGCCACTTCCTCATTAGGTAAACTTGAGTAAGACACTCCTATAATTACAATCATCATCCCCTCAAAAAGGTACGCACAAAGTCACTAAAAAAACTATGCATTTCCCCTTTAGGTACGCATGACTAACTTGATCGTCAGAGTGGTCTTGCGGAATCTTCTCAGAGACCACTTGTTGGATTATGTGCAGAGATAGTTAACGGACATATTGTATCCAATGTTATAAGAGACTAAAGGGTCACACTGCTACACACCCAATTCAGAACAGTTGGATTTCACCATAAGTCTGTGTGGAAATAATTAATCAGTTAGATTAATTATTAAAGAGAAAGAGAAAATAATTAATCAGTTAGATTAATTATTAAAGAGATAAATGAATAATTAATCAGTAGTATTAATTATTGAGAGATATAAATAATTATCAAGTTTGGATTAATTATTAGAAAGGAATAAATAATAAATAGTTATTTATTATTTAAAGATAATTAAATATTAAGTTTTAATATTTAACAGACCAGTTAATTAATAGTTAATTAATTGACTAGTAAATTCCAGGGGGTCAAAGTGAGAAAAGATAACCCTAGCCACCTCTCTCCCTCACCCTCTCGATTTCGGCCCTCTCTCTCTCTCATCGCACGCTGTTCTCTCTCTCGGATTGTCTCTCTCTCGTCGAATTCAAAGGCAAAACACCAAGGGTGTTTTGCGCAGCTGTTGATCAACGCAAGGCAAGTACACACACACATTCTCGTTTTCGAGAATTGAAGGCTTGGTGATCCAGGAGCGGTCTAGCAGCCAGTTCAATCGGAGGTGCAGTAGTGGTGGACTATCTTTAGCAATCCTAAAGGTTTTGTTCAGGTATAATCTTATAACCTTATCTATGGATTGTTTGTAAGAAACTATGTTGATCATTTAAAGTTAATAAAGATCCTAACCCTTTTTGGGGTTTAGAGGGTTGTGTTCAATCCAGTTCCGCTTTTAGGATTGAACCAGTAGAATCAAACCCAGGTTTGACCAGTTTGAGTTATAAGGTGGTTTGGTCAGGTTCAAAACCTTCAGTGGTATCAGAGCCTCGGCTCTATGATCCATAGTTTCTAGTTTTTATCTGTTTCTAGGATTAAGGTTTGATTCTTGATCTTCTACTTGCTCTAGGCTATTTCGAAAATCACCAAGGGCAACAAAAAAACAGTTTGTTTTTTTGTTATCCAGTTTTAAGAAGTCTAATCCTATTAATTAGAAAGGTTAAACAGTTAGTTTAAACGGTTAAAAAGGATTGTGATTTTTGGATAAAAACAAGTTTTGGATTAAGATAAATTAAACAGTTTGTTTTAATTAATTGAACCTAGTTAATCCAGTTTTTGATTCGTTTAAGTTGTATGATCTTCTACTTCATCTTGTTTCTTCTCCTCTGTTTTTCGAAAACCATAAGGGATAAAAACAAGTTTTATGTTTTTATCCAGTCCATAAAAGGTTTGATTTTAACCAGTTAGGTTTAAACCAGGTTTGTGTTTAAACGGTTAAAAAGGATAAACTTTTATCTAAAACTAGACTTTAACCAGTTTTTGAACTTTTGTTTAAAAAGGTTGAAATCAAGTTTTAGGATAATTAATTATTAATAAAACAAGTTTCGTTAATATTAATAATTAATAGTTTTTGGTTTTTGAATTAAATCCAGTTTTTAATCAGTATATTAAAACAGTTAGTATTAATAGGTTAATAGGGATTTAGAATGTTGTGTCAATCAGAAAGCGGCGTGAAGGCCAAATGGGCCTAGCGGTGCCGGTTAGCGGTGCCGGTTAGCGGTGCTAAGGGTCAAAGTGGGCTTCGGCCCAAGTATTTTTCGATCCAAGACGACACGGGCCCAAATGGTTTCGGCCCAAGTTAGCGGCGCTAAAGGCACTTAGCAACGCTAAAAGAACTTAGCGGCGCTAAAGTCCAATGGGCTTCGGCCCAAGTGATCTCGGCTCAAGGAGGATCACGGTCCAGCAGGGTTTCGACCCAGGTGTTTTTGGTCCAATGGGTTCTCGGCCCAAGAGGGTCTTGGCCCAGTGGGTCTCTCGGGTTAATGAGAGATATTGGCCAAAAATAGTTTTTCCAGATTAATACAAAAGGATTATTAATTTTAAGTTATAAAATTAATAAGGTATTATATAAACTAGTGTTATATGTTTTGACTAGTTTAGCTAAAATATATATTAGACTTTTATTTATTATGACTAGTTTAAGTCATTTTTTGATTAAAGTCTAAAAGGATATAGTTTATATAATATTATGGAGAAACAAATAAGATAGTATTTAATTGACCAAGGTTGTCGGTTTTAAGTTTTTGGAAAACTAGTAATAAAACTCGACGTGAAGATATCATTCAAAGTTTTGAATGAGATCAAGTTTTTAAGTTTTGTTGAAAAACTAATTTGGTCAAATAAATTAGAAGATCATAATTCTTGTTTTTGGTTAATAGGTATTAATCAAAAGGATAAATGAGAATAGTTTAAACAAATCAGGTTGTGTGCTTAACAGCACAGTTTTTGTTTATTTATTATTAACTGCGTGGTTGACTTTTATATATAATGCTTATATATAATTGCGTGGTTGTATAGCTATAGTTTTGCCGACTTAGGACTCGTTTTTCTTATTCTTCTTTTATTTTGGTTTTTGGGAAGGCCTGCATGCCAATTACAATCCCTTTCTTATTTGTAATATTGTACTGGTTTGGGGAGGCCTGCGTGCCATTTACAACCCCATTCAATATTGTATTTGTAATAGACTAGTAATAGTTTAACCCCTGATCAAGAAGGACTCCAAGAAGGTGACAAGGTAAATGGTGTTCTATACGCATAGCAAGGATACTTCGGGGAGGTGTCAAGGCTAGTGGGAGCATCACATCAAGAAAGGCGAATCCAAGTCATTTCATCCTTAGGATTGACCTTAGGATTAGTTGGCAAAACTATAGGGCTTTATATGCTTATTATTATCTGCGTGGTTGTGATTTATTTACTGCTTTTCATATATATGTATGGTATATATATACTGTTAGATTATGTGCAGAGATAATTAATGGGCACATTGTATCCAATGTTATAAGAGACTAAAGGGTCACACCGCTGCACACCCAATTCGGAACAGTTGGATTTCACTTTTAATCTGTGTGGAAATAATTAATCAGTTAGATTAATTATTAAAGAGTAAGAGAAAATAATTAATCAGTTAGATTAATTATTAAGGATAATTAATCAGTTGGATTAATTAACAAGAAGAGAGAAATAAATAATTAATCAGTTTGTATTAATTATTAGAAAGGAATAAATAATAAATAGTTATTTATTATTTAAAGAGAATTAAATATTAAGTTTTAATATTTAACGGACAGTTAATTAATAGTTAATTAATTAACTAGTAAAGTCCAAGGGGTGAATATGAGAAGAGTTGAAAGTTTAATTAAAACCAGTTGGCTTTTAATTAAACGGGCTTAGGTCTAACTTAATCCTTATATAAGATCCTTAAGCCTTAAGGATTAGATACATGAGACATAAGGGATTAACCCTAGCCACCAAGACACTCTCATCTCTCGATCTCGGCTCTCTCTCTCTCTCTCTCTCTCTCTCTCACTCTCGCCGCTCACTTCCCTCTCTATCTTGGATCTCTCTCTTCGACGATCACAAGAGAAAACACCAAAGGGTGTTTGTGATTTGGTGGTCGACGCAAAGGATACACACACACACATTCTCGGTTTCGAGAATTGTAGGCTCGGGTGATCCAGGAGCGGTCTAGCTGCCAGTTCCAGTGAGGTGCAGTAGTGGTGGACTGTCTTTAGCAATCCTAAGGTTTTGTTCAGGTATAATCTTCTAACCCTTCTATATGGATTGTTTTGCAAGAAACTATGTTGATCAATGTAAGTTTTAAAGATCCTAACCCTTTTGGGGTTTAGAGGGTTGTGTTCAATCCAGTTCCGCTTTTAGGATTGAACCAGTGGAATCAAACCCATGCTTGACCAGTTTGTGTCATATGGTGGTTTGGTCAGGTTCAAAACCGTTCAGTGGTATCAGAGCCTAGGCTCTATGATCCATAGTTTCTAGTTTTATCTGTTTTTGGGTTAAGGTTTGATTCTTGATCTTCTACTTGCTCTAGCCTATTTTCGAAAATCACCAAGGGCAACAAAACAGTTTATTTTTGTTATTCAGTTTAATCCTATTAATCAGAAAGTTTAAACAGTTAGTTTAAACGGTTAAAAAGGATTGTGGTTTTTGGATAAGAACAAGTTTAGGATTAAGATAAATTAAACAGTTTGTTTTAATTAATTAAACCTAGTTAATCCATTATTGTTTTTGTTTAATGGTTAAATGATCTACTTCATCTTGTTTCTTTCTCCACAAGTTTTCGAAAACCATAAGGGATAAAAACAAGTTTTCTGTTTTTATCCAAATAGGAAAAGGTTTGATTTTAACCAGTTAGGTTTAAACCAGGATTGCGTTTAAACGGTTAAAAAGGATAAACCTTTTATCTAAAACTAGATTTTAACAAGTTTTTGAACTTTTGTTTAAAAAGGTTGAAATCAAGTTTTAGGGTAATTAGTTATTAATAAAACAAGTTTTTGTTAATATTAATAATTAATAACTTTTGGTTTTTGAATTAAATCCAGTTTTTAATCAGTATATTAAAACAATTAGTTTTAATAGGTTAAAAGGGATTTAGAATGCTGTATTAATCGGAAAAACACGAACCGAGAAAAACACCTGTTTGGGAGTGACCGTTAGCGGTGCGAGGGCCAGATGGGCCTCGCGATGCTGGTTAGCGGCGCTAAGGGTCTGAATGGGCTTCGGCCCAAGTGACTTCGACCCAAGGGGTTCTCGACCCAAGGGGCTTCGGCCGAAGGTGTGTTCTCGGCCCAAGATGGGTTCTCGACCCAAGGGGCTTCGGCCCAAGATGGGTTCTCGGCCCAAGGAAGGTTTTCGGTCCAATGGGTTCTCGGCTCAAGAGAGTCTTGGCCCAATGGGTCTCCCGGGATGACGGGAGATGTAAACCCAAATGGTTTTTCCGGATTAACACAAAAGGAATTATTAATTTTAAGTTCTAAAATTAATATAATGTTATATAAACTAGTATTATATATTTTAACTAGTTAGTTAAAATATATATTTTAGATAATTATTTATTATGACTAGTTTAAGTCATTTCTGAATAAAGTCTAAAAGGATAAAGGTTTATATAATATTATGGAGAAACAAATAAGATAATATTTAATTGACCAAGGTTGTCGGTTTTAAGTTTTTGGAAAACTAGTAATAAAACTCGACGTGAGGATTTCATTCAAGTTTTGAATGAGATCAAGTTTTAAGTTTTTGTTGAAAAACTATTTTGGTCAAATTAAACTAGAAGATCATAATTCTCATTTTTTTGGTTAATAGGTATTAATCAAAAGGGTAAATGAGAATATTTAAACAAATCAGGCTGCGTGCTTAACATCACAGTTTATTGTTTATATATTATAACTGCGTGGTTGACTTTTATATATATAGTGTTTATATATAACTGAGTGGTTGTGATAGCTATAGTTTTGCCGACTTTGGACTCGTTTTTTTCTTTTTCTTCTTTATTTTGGTTTTGGGAAGGCCTGCGTGCCAATTACAATCCCTTTCTTAATTGTAATATTGTATTGGTTCCGGGAGGCCTGCGTGCCATTTACAACCCCGTTCAATATTGTATTTGTAATATATTAGTAGTAGTTTAATCCCTCAACCAAGATTGGACTCGAAGAGGGTGATGAAGAAAATGGTGTTCTCACGCGAAGCACGTATACTTCGGGGAGGTGTCAAGGCTAGTGGGAGCAGCATGTCAAGAAAGGCGAATCCAAGTCATTTTGTCCTTAGGTTTGACCTTAGGATTAGTTGGCAAAACTATAGGTTTTATCTGCTTATTATTATGTGCGTGGTTGTGATTTATTTACTGCTTTTCATATATATGTATGGTATATATATTTACATGCGTGTGATGGTAAATAAAAAGGGGTTTAATGACAGATTGTTATTAAACAAATGAAAAACCACGCTTTATGACAAACTAGAATATGACTACAGTCTGGTAGTCGTATTAACTAAATTTTTAAAAATTTAAAAGTTTTGTCAAGATTATAAGTTTGGAACTTATAAAGACCGTTTTGTGCACCTAGTTTAGGTACACATATAAATCGTATTTTTAAAACAGTTAGTTTTAAAATGGTTTTTCAAAAACTGGAAAATTAAGTTTTTTTTAACTTAATTATAAAACCCAAGAAAAATCTTAGATCAGTGTGCTACCCACTTAATGGTACACCCTAACTGTTAAACGGTACTTGGGTGTCGGAAGTGCCCAAACCTTGGGCATCCGGGTTCAAACCATTGCGCGAAGGGGCATGAAAGATTCTGCGATAATCGGGAGTCCCGGCCAGAATCCATGCTGTCTTAGGTGGTGCGATCTATTTTGGTGATAATCGGGAGTCCCGACCCAAAAAGCACTAGAGTAGAGTTAAACATACTAGACTGGGTCTAAGTGCTCTACGAGGTTCTAGGAGTCGTATCAGTTAGGTACGATTGGTACAGGGTGTTACCTACCATAAAATAGCATGACTTGGCGGGAAGTGCCCAAACCTTGCGTCAAGTATGTGAAATATGGGTCCTAGGTCTAATATATATTGTTTATAGGTTTAATGATATATGTTGGAAAGTTTATTTGCAATTACTAATTAAACCGGGTTTTAATTTGTAGATGGCAACCAACGTTACCAGTACTAATAACCTCTCACTCCGCTCTATCCTTGAGAAGGATAAGCTCACCGGGTCCAACTTTCTCACTTGGGAGAGAAATCTCCGGATCGTGCTGAGGCACGAGAGAAAGTGGTATGTCCTAGAACAACCTCTAGGAAATCCCCCTGCCAACAATGCCAGGACATAGGTCAGGGAGGCTTTTCAGAAGCGCTCCAATGACGCCTTGGATGTCAGCTGTCTCATGCTTGCAACTATGAGTCCAGAGTTGCAGTCAAGCATGATGGAGACTCCTGCCTATGACATGATCCGCCAGCTGAGGGACATGTTCCAGGAGCAAGCCCGCACAGAGCGTTATGATGCCACTAGGGCACTTAACTCGTGCAAGATGGCTAAGGGGACCTCGGTCAGTGACCTCGTCATGAAAATGAAAGGTTACATGGACCACCTAGAGAGACTTGGGCATCTAGTACCGATGTTGCTAGCAACGGACACGAAACTTAACTTGTTGTCAGATGACTATAAGCCTTTCATAGTCAACTACAACATGAACAACATGGAGAAATCCGTGGCTGAGTTGCACTCTATGCTCAAGACTGCTGAGCAGAGTATCGGGACCAAGTCTAAGGACATTCTTATGGTGGGGCATGGTGGACGTAAGAAGAGGAAGGGGCGCAACGGAAAGGGAAAGGGCAAGGCCCAGCCCAGCCAAAATGCACCCAGAGCTAGTAACGACAACAAGGGCAAGAAGCCAAAGCCAAACAAGGCAAGGACTGAGAATCGGTGCTTCAGGTGTGGCAAGGCCGGACATTGGAAACGAGATTGTCCGAAAGGTCACGAGGCAGGAGGCAAGTCTGGTTCCTCAGGTATTGCGTGATTAGCTTCTTTGTCACTTTCCTACTTGTAAAGTTTTACGAGTACTCTAACATCTTGCAATCGTTTATTGCAGGAGTAGATGGAAAGTGATGCGGCCCAGCATGAGAAGATCCTACGTGCAGCTTACGGATGTTATAATAATTCCTATTTCCTAGTTAATTAAACTCTTTAAGATTTAGAAATTTTTTATACTGCTTATGGATATTTTTAAGTTTATGGAAATGTAATTATTTGGTTATATATCCGTGCACGTGTTCTTATTATATGAATCATGATTAGTCCAGTTGTGACTAAAAGAGTGCTAATAAGTCAAAGTTTTGACTTGATTAGTGATTCATAATAATCTTATGCTATGATTTGTTGTAGTTATATAAATGCTAGCTCCACTTTTTCAAATACTTGAATAAACAAGTTTTGTTTATAAGATTAGATAGTTTTTCTAATTCAACAAGTATTTAAGATTTTATGAAAAGTGAATGTTCAAAGTCTTGAACATATGGAAATAATAGTCATTATTTCTGGGTAAAGTAGTTTTTGATAAAACATTTAAGAAAGTATAAAAGTGATTATAATAGTTATTATAGTCAAGGGAATTTTATACTAAATGTTTTTAAGAAAAGAAATTTAAAATACCATTATGAGTATTTCATACTTGTGATCATGGTAAGTTTAATGAAACCACTTTCCGTAATTGGAAAGATGGATATATAGGAGATCCAAGTTATTGGTTTCATAAAACAAATTTCTTGCAAAAACTAAGTTCTTTGAAACATGTGTTTGGAACACAAGTTTTAGGCATGGTAGTCAAGTTTTTTACTAAGACCTAAAAAGGATGTCTTAAAGAATGCACTTTTTCATAAAAGATAGTGGAAGCACCTGACTAATGTATTTATCAGAGTTAATAAAAGGTTGTTTTTTAACCAGTGTGATAAATACAAGTTTGAACCTTTAGAGTATATAATTATCGGATGTTTTTAGAAGCTATCTAAAACAGTAAGTTCTTGAGAAAGAACTAATCCGAGGGATGCATGATTTAT
Source organism: Pulicaria dysenterica (assembly GCA_947179395.2). Classification (NCBI taxonomy): domain Eukaryota; kingdom Viridiplantae; phylum Streptophyta; class Magnoliopsida; order Asterales; family Asteraceae; genus Pulicaria; species Pulicaria dysenterica. The sequence goes on along the minus strand of OX359294.1, from coordinate 47,234,657 downwards.
TGAGAGGTACTCGATAAAGATATCATTGCAAGATTTTTGAGTCAAGCTATGACTTAAAATTATATACGTTCTAAAATGTTCAGTGAGTCAGCTTAATAATGTTGTTGGTTGGTTAACGTTAGAAATGATAAAATAGGATGTTCATTAACATTCTTAGTGATGGAATTAGATTAGTGTTGGTACACACAAGGAATCTAGTTTCAAGTTTCTTACAAGTAGGTGTAAGAGGATTTATCATTTCAAAGGGACATAAATCTAGTAAGATTTAATACATCTACAAATATAATTAAAGTTTCTAATTACAGGGAGGTTGTTTTATAAATCAGAAACAAGGAGTTATTTCCAGTTCTCCAAGTTTAAGGAATTTTATAAAATAAGTAAGCCTAGAAGTGTTCTTAGGTTGCAAGAACGATTTCTAGCAAAAACAAGAAAGAGTACTCCAAAGTACTAGTCTTGTGTTTTAGGGTTTATAACCATATTATTTTCTTTGTAATCCGTGATAAGTTACAATGTAAAAATAATAAGTAATTCAGATAAACACCGTGAATCGAGTCAGTGAAATGGTAGAAATTATACATCTTTATTCCAGGGAGGAATATGGAAGGGTGTAGAAATTAGTTTCATTGTTCTTCACAATTTTGTATGTTTTGATTCATCCAGGAATAAACTAGGTTTATTCAAAAACATTATCCGTGACTACTTATCGTGGTGGGAACTATGATAGTGATATAAAGTCATCGTAATTTTGGGGTAGATTCGAAAGTATATCGAATATAGCTGCGAACGGTTTTTGCGGACCAAAATTTATGGATATTCGTTAGGGTTACGAATATTGGATTGACCCACCGTGAATAATACTTCGTGGATTCGTGTCAAAAGTATTTATCACATAGACTATCCTCAAGCCTGAGGTATTTGGTTTGGGATGCGGTAACTGTTGTCTTCTTAGCGCGTTCTAACGCCACACCGTAACAGGGTGGTCATAAGGGGCATGTCTAGATTCAGTGGGAGACGTGTTGCCAAATGCAAATATGCAAGATGGTAATTGCACCTCCTTTTTAGGAGAGATATTTCCGGGCCCCTTAACTGATAAGAGAAACTGGTAAGTGCATGGCCGTGCCCAAACGAACTGATATGTTCTTTGTCGTTTATCACGTAGTTTTGAAATCAAGTATGTCATGAACATAATTCTTGAGTCTCTGAGTTGACACTCCATGCTCATGCTCAAAATTGAAATATCGCGCTGCAAGGGACAAACCTATATAGAACGTACCCATTCATGAACAGGGAGTTTATGATAGTTTAGTTTATAAACAGTTAGTTTATAACAGGTTACTTCTAAGCAGTTTGCTTATGATGTTTTATCACAAGTTACTTTGGGGTATAAGAGTTCTTATAACCTAGTTATCCTAAGTGTCTGGCTAGGGACCTCCTTAGGCTAACAATGTGCAGTAACTATTACTTATCTTGCACAAGTGGGAGTCTGTTAGATTATGTGCAGATATAATTAATGGGCACATTGTATCCAATGTTATAAGAGACTAAAGGGTCACACCGCTGCACACCCAATTCGGAACAGTTGGATTTCACTTTTAATCTGTGTGGAAATAATTAATCAGTTAGATTAATTATTAAAGAGTAAGAGAAAATAATTAATCAATTAGATTAATTATTAACGATAATTAATCAGTTGGATTAATTATCAAGAAGAGAGAAATAAATAATTAATCAGTTTGTATTAATTATTAGAAAGGAATAAATAATAAATAGTTATTTATTATTTAAAGAGAATTAAATATTAAGTTTTAATATTTAACGGACAGTTAATTAATAGTTAATTAATTAACTAGTAAAGTCCAAGGGGTGAATATGAGAAGAGTTGAAAGTTTAATTAAAACCAGGGGGCTTTTAATTAAACGGGCTTAGGTCCAACTTAATCCTTATATAAGATCCTTAAGCCTTAAGGATTAGATACATGAGACATAAGGGATTAACCCTAGCCACCAACACACTCTCATCTCTCGATCTCGGCTCTCTCTCTCTCTCTCTCTCTCTCTCTCTCTCTCTCTCTCACTCTCGCCGATCGCTTCCCTCTCTCTCTTGGATCTCTCTCTTCGATGATCACAATAGAAAACACCAAAGGGTGTTTGTGATTTGGTTGTCGACGCAAAGGATACACACACACACATTCTCGGTTTCGAGAATTGTAGACTCGGGTGATCCAGGAGCGGTCTAGCAGCCAGTTCCAGTGAGGTGCAGTAGTGGTGGACTGTCTTTAGCAATCCTAAGGTTTTGTTCAGGTATAATCTTGTAACCCTTCTATATGGATTGTTTTGCAAGAAACTATGTTGATCAATGTAAGTTTTAAAGATCCTAACCCTTTTGGGGTTTAGAGGGTTGTGTTCAATCCAGTTCCGCTTTTAGGATTGAACCAGTGGAATCAAACCCAGGCTTGACCAGTTTGTGTCATATGGTGGTTTGGTCAGGTTCAAAACCCTTCATATACATGCGTGTAATGGTAAATAAAAGGGGTTTAATAACAGGTTGTTATTAAAACAGTGAAAAACCACGTTCTATGACAAACAAGAATATGACTTCAATCTGGTAGTTGTATTAATTAAATTTTTTATAAATTTAAAAGTTTTGTCAAGTCTATAAGTTTGAAACTTATAAAGGCCGTTTTGTGCATCTAGGTAAGGTACACATGTAAATCGTGTATTTTTTTTAAAACAGTTAGTTTTAAAATTGTTTTTCAAAAACTGGAAAATTAAGTTTTTTCTTTGAACTTAATTAAAACCCAAGAAAAATCTTAGATCAGTATGCTACCTACCTAATGGTACACCTTGACTGTTAAACGGTACTTGGGTGTCGGAAGTGCCCAAACCTTGGGCATCCGGGTTCAAACCATTGCGGGAAAGGGCATGAAATATTCTGCGATAATCGGGAGTCCCGGCCAGAATTCATGCTGTCTTAGGTGGTGCGATCTATTTTGGTGATAATCGGGAGTCCAGGCCCAAAAAGCACTAGAGTAGAGTTAAACATACTAGACTGGGTCTAAGTGCTCTACGAGGTTCTAGGAGTCGTATCAGTTAGGTACGATTGGTACAGGGTGTTACCTACCATAAAATAGCATGACTTGGCGGGAAGTGCCCAAACCTTGCGTCAAGTATGTGAAATATGGGTCCTAGGTCTAATATATATTGTTTATAGGTTTAATGATATATGTTGGAAAGTTTATTTGCAATTATGGTTTTAATTTGTAGATGGCAACCAACGTTACCAGTACTAATAACCTCTCACTCCGCTCTATCCTTGAGAAGGATAAGCTCACCGGGTCCAACTTTCTCACATGGGAGAGAAATCTCCGGATCGTGCTGAGGCACGAGAGAAAGTGGCATGTCCTAGAACAACCTCTAGGAAATCTCCATGCCAGCAAGGCCAGGGTAGAGGTCATGGAGGCTTTTCAGAAGCACTCCAATGACGCCTTGGATGTTAGCTGCCTCATGCTTGCAACTATGAGTCCAGAGTTGCAATCAAGCATGATGGAAACTCCTGCCTATGACATGATCCGCCAGCTGAGAGACATGTTCTAGGATCAAGCCCGCACGGAGCGTTATGATGCCACTAGGGCATTTAACTCGTGCAAGATGGCTAAGGGGACCTCGGTCAGTGACCATGTCATGAAAATGAAAGGTTACATGGACCACCTAGAGAGACTTGGGCACCCAGTACCGTTGCAGCTAGCAACGGATACGATACTCAACTCGTTGTCAGATGACTATAAGCCTTTTATAGTCAACTACAACATGAATAACATGGAGAAATCCGTGGCTGAGTTGCACTCCATGCTCAAGACAGCTGAGGAGAGTATCGGGACCAAGTCTAAGGACATTCTTATGGTGGGACATGGTGGACGTAAGAAGAGGAAGGGGCGCAACGGAAAGGGAAAGGGCAAGGCCCAGCCCAGCCAGAGTGCACCCAGGGCTAATAACGACAACAAAGGCAAGAAGCCGAAGCCAAACAAGGAAAGGACCGAGAATCGGTGCTTCAGGTGCGGCGAGGCCGTACATTGGAAACGAGATTGTCCGAAAGGTCACGAGGCAGGAGGCAAGTCTGGCTCCTCAGGTATTGCGTGATTAGCTTCTTTGTCACTTTCCACTTGTAAAAGTTTTTTACGAGTATTCTAACGTCTTGCAATCGTTTATTGCAGGAGGGGATGGAAAGTGATACGGCCCAGCATGAGGAGATCACACATGCAGCATGCAGATATTATTAATATTTACATTTTCTAGTTTATTAAACTCTTAAAGTTTATTTGAACAATTTTTATATTGTTGGTTTATGAATACTTTTGAGTTTATGGAAATTTACTTATTTAGTTATATATCCGTGCACGTGTTCTTATTTTATGAATCAGGATTAGTTCAGTTGTGACTAAAAGAATACCAATAAGTCAAGTCTTGACTTGATTGGTGATTCATAATAATCTTATGCTATGATTTGTTGTAGTTATATAAATGGTGGCTCCACTTTTTCAAACGCTTAAATAAACAAGTATTGTTTATAAAATTAGATAGTTTTTCTAATTTAACAAGTGTTTAAGTTATTTATGAAAAGTGAAAGTTCAAAGTCTTGAACTAAATAGAAATGATAGTTATTATTTCTAAGTGAAAATAGTTTTTGTTAAAACATTTAAGGAAGTATAAAAATGATTATGGTAATCAAGGGAGTTTTATACTAAATGTTTTGGAAAGAAATTTAAAGTGCCCTCACAAGTGTTTTACACTCATGGCAAGTTTGATGAAACCACTTTCTGTAATTAGAAATATGGATATGTAAAGATCCAAGTTCTTGGTTTCATAAAATGAATTTCTTGCAAAAACTAAGTTTTAAAACATGTGTTTGGAAAACAAGTTTTAGGCATGGTAGTCAAGGATTGACTAAAGCCTAAAGGAATATTTTAAAGTAATGCACTTTTTCATAAAAGATAGTGGGAGCATCTGACTAATGTATTTATCAAAGTTAATAAAAGTTTTTTTTAACCAGTGTCATAAATACAAGTTTGAACTTCTAGAGTATGTAATTATCGGATGTTTTTAGAAGCTATCTAAAATAGTAAGTTCTTGAGAAAGAACTAATCCGAAGAATGCATGATTTATTGAGAGGTACTCGATAAAGATATCATTGCAAGTTTTTGAGTCAAGTTATGACTTAAACAAAAATTATGCTCATTAAGTTCAGTAAGTCAGCTTAATTAAATGTTGTTGGTTGGTTAACGTTAGAAATGATAAAATAGGATGTTCTTTAACATTCTTAGTAGTGATATTAGATTAGTGTTGGCATACACAGGGAATCTAATTTCAAGGTTCTTACAAGTAGGTGTAAGAAAGTTTTATCGTTTCAAATGGATAAATCTAGTAAGATTTAATTTATCTACAAATGTAATTAAAGTTTTAATTACAGGAAGGTTATTTTATAAAATAAGAAACTAAGGAGTTATTTTCCAGCTTTCTTCAAGTTTAAGGAATTTTATGAAATAAGTAAGTCTAGAATTGTTCTTAGGTTGCAAGAACGATTTATAGCAAAATCAAGAAAGAGTACCTCTAGATACTAGTCTTGAGTTTTAGGTTTTTTATCATATTATTTTTCGTTGTAATCTGTGATAAGTTACAATATAAAATAATAAGTAATTCAGACGGACACCGTGAATCGAGTCAATGAAATGGTAGAAATTATGCACCTTTATTTCAGGGTGGAATATGGAAGGGTGTAGAAATTAGTTTCATTGTTCTTCACAATTTTGTATGTTTTGGTTTATCCAGGAATAAACTAGGTTTATTCGAAACACTATCCGTGACTACTTATCTTGGTGGGAACCTTGATAGGGCTATAAAGTCATCGTAATTTTGGGGTTGATTCGATAGTTTATCGAATATAGCTGCAAACTGTTTTTGCGGACCAAAATTTACGGATATTCGTTAGGGTTACGAATATTGGATTGACCCACCGTGAAAAATACTTCGTGGATTCGTGTCAAAAGTATTTATCACATAGGTTATCCTTAAGCCTGAGGTTTTTGGTTTGGGATGTGGTAATTGTTGTCTTCTTAGCGCATTCTAACGTCACGCCGTAACAGGGTGGTCATAAGGGGCGTGTCTAGATTAAGTGGGAGCCGTGTTGCCAAATGCAAATATGCAAGATGGTAATTGCATCTACTTTTTAGGAGAGATATTTCCGGGCCCCTTGACTGATTAGAGAAACTGGTAAGTTTACGGCCGTGCCCAAACGAACTGATCTGTTCTTTGTCGTTTATCACACAGTTTTGAAATCAAGTATGTCATGAACAAATTTTTGAGTTTCTGAGTTGACCTTTTCCATGCTCATGCTCAAAATTGAAATATCGCGCTGCAAAGGACAAACATATATATATATATATATATATATGCAAGTTTGTATATATAAAAACGTACTCATTCATAAATAGGGAGTTTATGATAGTTTAGTTTATAAACAGTTAGTTTATAACAGGTTACTTCTAAGCAGGTTGCTTATGAGTTTTTATCACAAGTTACTTTGGGGTATAAGAGTTCTTATAACCTGGTTATCCTAAGTGTCTGGCTAGGGATCTGCTTAGGCTAACAATGTGCAGTAACTGTTACTTATCTTGCACAAGTGGGAGTCTGTTGGATTATGTGCAGAGATAGTTAACGGGCATATTGTATCCAATGTTATAAGAGACTAAAGGGTCACACTGCTACACACCCAATTCAGAACAGTTGGATTTCACCATAAGTCTGTGTGGAAATATTTAATCAGTTAGATTAATTATTAAAGAGAAAGAGAAAATAATTAATCAGTTAGATTAATTATTAAAGAGATAAACGAATAATTAATCAGTAGTATTAATTATTGAGAGATATAAATAGTTATTTATTATTTAAAGATAATTAAATATTAAGTTTTAATAGTTAATGGACCAGTTAATTAATTGACTAGTAAAGTCCATGGGGTCAAAGTGAGAAGAGTTGAAAGTTTAATTAAAACAATGGACTTTTAATTAAACGGGCTTAGGTCCAATCTAATCCTTATAAATATATCCTTAAAGGCTTAAGGATTAAGATAAGAGACATAAAGGATTAGAAAAGATAACCCTAGCCACCTCTCTCCCTCACCCTCTCGATCTCGGCCCTCTCTCTCTCTCTCTCTCTCTCTCTCTCTCTCTCGTCGCACGCCGATCTCTCTCTCGGCTTGTCTCTCTCTCGTCGAAGTCAAAGGCAAAACACCAAGGGTGTTTTGCGCAGCTGTTGATCGACGCAAGGCAAGTACACACACACATTCTCGTTTTCGAGAATTGAAGGCTTGGTGATCCAGGAGCGGTCTAGCAGCCAGTTCAATCAGAGGTGCAGTAGTAGTGGACTATCTTTAGCAATCCTAAAGGTTTTGTTCAGGTATAATCTTATAACCTTATCTATGGATTGTTTGTAAGAAACTATGTTGATCATTTAAAGTTAATAAAGATCCTAACCCTTTTTGGGGTTTAGAGAGTTGTGTTCAATCCAGTTCCGCTTTTAGGATTGAACCAGTAGAATCAAACCCAGGTTTTAGCAGTTTGAGTCATAAGGTGGTTTGGTCAGGTTCAAAACTTAGGTGTTATTATTTTGTAGTAGTGGTCTCTCCTCAGACGATTTAGGATCAAGACTTTGTACTCGTATAGCCGAAAACATGGCAACAATCAAATGGCGCCATCCTTAGATGTTTGTTTACTTGTAAATAGAGACTAGTACATGTACATTAATGAAATTGTGTTTAATTAAACTGCATCCAATTTTAATTTTCAAGAATATTGATGTATTTATTTGCAATATCAATTATACCTAACGTTTATATGTGTATGTGAATATTTTAGATAAACATAAAATGAGACAAAACATAGACGCTTTTGAAATTAAAAAAAAAACAGTTATAACCAAAAAAATTAATATTATTGATGCTGATAATTTACCGGAAATTTATAAATAAACAAACAAACCTTTCAATTATTTAATTAATTATTGAAGCAAATAATAAATATGACCACAAGTGTAATAGCAAAAGCTCACGGGAAGGATCGAGTGTAGAAGTAGTAATCAAATAATCCAAACGAATTCTTTTTTTTTCAATTTGTTTTTGGAAAACTAAAGAAAAGTTAGATGCTAATGGGACAAGATTAATTATTGTATAAATTATATCCTTAGATTTGGAGTTTTATTAAGGACAACAACTTTATTAACAAAACGAGCATGAGGTGGTGGGGCTTCAAAACTTACAAGGTGTTAATCTACGACAAAAGTATAAAACATAAGCCTCCAAGTTTTTGAATTTATCAATTTTACCTATATTTATCAATATTTTTTAAAAATATCATAGTATCAATAGATTGGGATACAAACGAGCATCAACAGTCAAAATATGGCGCCATATTGCGAAAAACTCTTTCACCAAATTGTCAACCCTTTACTCGAGCTTTTCCTTTGTTCGTGTGGGCTCCACCATATATCATCAACAGTAAGTATAAACCTTAGCGCCACACATAACTACACACGACACTAGGCATATACAAGTCATAGATATCTACGATCCCAATCACATTCACAATCACAAAACACATTATACCATTTCAATGCCCTAACAACATTTAACATGAATCACAGTTTTTGAGTTTAACCATGTCTTCCTATATTTCTAAGGTTTTCGATATCTCAATTGATCCTAGTTGTGTCTTCTAATAGCCATATAATTTTCACGCTTTACACATAATCACATTGATTACATTATCACATAAATAAGGCATGCACATTTTATACGAAGGTGTAAATTTGCATGGTGCTTCAAACAAACTGGTTCTTGTAGAAAGTAGAGAGTTTATTAAGAGACACAACTTTAAAAAAATTTAAGAAAAAAATAAGAAGAGTCGAATCGATCATCACATAGGGGGAATGATTGAGGGAATTAAAAAGAAAAGAACCTGTATTATAATAAAGTACAAGGTTTTATTACTTGTTTATAATAGAGCTCATTTTTATCTAAATAAACAGGGTCCTGTTATATATAAAAGAACCTGTATTTATTAAGCAATGGGTACTAATTGGATGTCTAATGACACCCGGTTTTTATTTTTAGAAAACCGGGTTTAAAAACCTTTGGGCCTTTTTTTTCCTTATATATTCTTAAACCAAACTATATTTTGAGGGTTTTATAAGTGTTTTTGTAATAGTGATATGGCAAGTTCTCTCTCTCCCCCTCTCTCTCTCTCACCTCCCAAAATAAATAAATAAATACCCCCCACTATATTAATTTTCTTATGGTTAGCACCAAATGCCACTCATTGTTATGGCTTATATCTGCGCGAATCAGTTTTATATTCGGTTTAGGCATCTTATTTTTTATGTACAACGTATCCGAGCATTGCTAGTTTATTGGGTTAGAGATAAGGTGATATGGGTAGATAAAATGAATGACCTGTTTTTCTTTCGGTTTGCTATGGTACAAGGCACACATACATCATTTGCATCTAGGCATATAATAGGGATGAGGTTCTAACTAATACGTGCGGAGTTATACGGTTGTTTTAAACAAAGGTATATATAAGGATGATAATCGAATGATTTTATTTTCTTTTGCTTATTCATATCATTATTAGTTGAATGACCTATGGATGCACGAGATAGGTTTTAAGAAATTTATTGAATGTTCGAAAATTAAAATTAAACCATTTTTCATATTTATAGTAGTATTTTTTGTATGCTGCATTTATAGTTTTGTTTGTTACGTTACTATTATCGTCATAATTCCACAGCAACCAAAACAAGAAAATGTAAATAACTCTTATTTTCAAAATACTTGTACGTACATACATGTATAATATTTTATTTTAGATAGAGGTTAAAAGAAACAACAAAACTAATATTTATTTACTCAAACCAAGATTTGATGTAGTAAGAACAATCGGAAAATAACAAAGGAAAATATTGACTTTCGTCTTGTTAAATGAATTTTCTATTTGGAATAAACAAACGATTCCCAATGCATGTGTTCACCGTTTCGACCACGAAGTGTACCATGCATTTTGTCACACACATATAGATATATATGTATGTATATAATTATTATATGGTATATATTGCACGACAATTCACAACCCACTTTGCACGTCGTCTATTTCTTTTTACACCCTTTTTTGCATAATTAACATGCATTTCTAACACAATCAATGCACCAGACACATATCAAAGCAACATTAATTGCCTTGTCACATAGGAATTCAAAAATATTTATAACAATAATAATAATAATAATATAGATTATTACATTTGATCGATATTGTCAATGTCAATGTGATATCTGATATGTACGACTCTTTCTGATGCTATCAAAAACGTTGAGAGACGGACATGTGGCGACGTCTGATTTGTGGGGATACAATCGATATGAGTCCTCCGAGTGGCGGCTTCATCTTTGATCTATAGATCATTTCATCATATGGTCGTCTGTAGAATCTTAAGAACGGAAGAAACGATTCCCGACATTTGTCAGTCTTGCTAAGGTGACACTCCTTTTTAAAGAAAAGAGCCGGGGAGTGTAGGAAAGAGGGTTTAGGGGTTCTCGGGTGGTTGATGGTTGAGTGATCCATCACTTGGGTTTTCTGTGGTAACGGAGTGGATGGGAAGAAACTTTTTCTCATTGTGTTCATGTTCCTAGCGGTTGGTGATGCAAATGAGTACGATCGGGCGTTGACTGGCGAGATCAAGGCGGGTCCTAGTACTGGGGTGGATGTAGGACCCACTTTGAACGACGGCTTGTCGGTCAAGGTCAGATACCAAGGTTTAAGGGAGTCAAAATGGTGGGAAACCGTGAAGGAAAACCGTGAAGAAGAGCAAGAACCAACTTTGGCTTTGGTTGGCACAGACGAAGGATTAAACCGAAGAGATGCGGCGCGTGGGTATGAAGTGAAGTGATTGAAGTCGGGAAACTCATCAAAATCAATAGACGACACCATCATTGTGACCGAGGATAACTCGATAAACGCCTTGACACCCTACAATTAGGTTAAACATATAATCATAAATTAGACATAATTATATGAAAAATGTTAGTATTTTTGTTAATTTGGATGAAATTTAAATGTCACATGTGAAGTGTTACCTTCCAAAGATATGGAAAAAGAGAAGGAGGGTCAATGACAAAAGCCTTGTGTAAACGACCAGGGTAGTGTTCCCCTATGGTCTTCAATGCTGCCACTAGTATGTTCATAAACCCTGATGCTGACCTGAAAAAGCCTGTATTTTTCTCACCATCAGTACTTCATTTTGTTTTATTATTAAACTTTTACATTATTAATTTATTTATTAATTTCAAAACCCAGTATAAATTCTTAATATCAATACCAATAGCTCTTAATAATCATAGAATTATTCAAAGCTAAATTCTAGAAGGTAACAGTTTTGAATAATAAGAATTTGAAATTTTGAAATAAAAAGAAAAAGTGTTGGATAAAAAAAGCTAAATGGATTCTGATTCAATAGTGTGACTGTAGTCCTCTTATTAACGTTGTCATGGGACCAATTATCCATGATAGCTATAGTCAACAATGTTATTATTGGCCATCAAAAAAAGGTGTTGACTTTAAAATTAATTAATTTGCTAGTGAGAATTAAATTACGCTTGTGTCGCTTGTTTATCAAATATTGCAATTGCACTCTTTATAGTGATATGAAGAGTGTTATTTCACTATGAGTGTCTTATATGGATATTACTACAGACCAAACACACTAACGTAAATTCGCAGTTAAAAAAATAACCTTTAATCTAGCAATATTAATATATGACTAAGATATTCTTAGTTTTTTAAAATTAAGGATTCCAGTTATGTTAAAAATATAAAATATAGATTATATTGGTATATAAGTACAGTTAAAAATGTAATGCAATCTTTATGACCCTTATATGGTTATGGTACATGTCAATTCATACATATTTTATAAGATTATTATCCGAAAGTGACAATAAAATCAAAACCAATGAATTTTAGCTCATTATAAAATTAAGACTCAAAGTTACGGACTTCTGTCAACGTCAAGAGCGTAACATCAAATAAATACGGATATATAGTATGTATATATATATATTTTATTTTATTTTGCCAAGAAAAGAAAAAACGAGGAGTAGGATGACCCAAATTAGTCGTGTGAGCAGGAGAACATAATAAGGGTAATTCCGGCAATTTCTGAAACAAGTCTGAGAAAGCTTGCCAGTCTTCCGACACATAAATAGCCATCAAAGTTAGATTTAATAACACATTAATGATGTATTAGGCGTGATTAAGGCAATTAAAGCAACAACAGAGAGAGAAATAGAGGGAGAGAGAGAGAGAGAGTATAAAAATCAGGGAATGAATGGGGCGTGATACTGTGACAAAGAAGCATTTCAGACTGTGAAAAAAAAAAGGAAAAAAAAGGGTTTTTGGGAAGGACCACTTTGGAAGAATGTACATTAATTTCCAACATCGCAACTGACGTAAAGCCCCTCTAAATGTTTTGTCCGTAGGATATAATGTTGTGAATTCCATCTTTACCCTTCGGGTTTTCTATTGTCTTCCATTTTCGTTACATGTGGTAATGTATATACGGTGTGAAGAGTAGGTAATAGTAATTTCAAATTTGTAAATTTGTTAGGTATCATGTTTGACCAAGTGAGAAGTATATTTATTAATAATTGAGATGGGGGGAATCTAGATTTTAAAATGATGTAACAAATGTCAAATGGTAAGTGAAATATTCAAATGTAAAGACTTACTTGCGTCAAATAAGACAACCAACTGTTCCACGGATTTTGCCATTGTTTGAATTGCAACCTCCAAAGTGAAAATCAACAAACGGGTGAACCTATACATTTAAAAATTAATATATTAATAATTAATAATATATCTATTTATATAATTATATATATATAGATATGTAGAGAGAGAGAGAGAGGGGAGAGAATATCTGTGTTAAACAAGTTAAAATTCTTACACCTTTCCTTTTGTTTTTATACTCATTTTCGTCTATATAACCAATAACAACTTTTGTTTTTCTAGTTTTAAAAACATTACTTTTAGAATACAGATTTCACATCTTATTATTTTATTATACAAGTGGCTTCTTACAAGTTACAAAGCTAATATTCAAAACATATATCATTTAGAGATTTGAATATCTTTTGTGACACTTCCATTCAAAAGAGATGAGAAAATTTTATCTACTAAACAGACCAATTTGCAAGTTCATTAAGAAATTTCCTACAAAAAACTTTATATACATATAGTCACCACTCACCAACCCAATCCCACGCATGCATGGCTATAATATGAAGAGGACAAAATCTAACATGCATGTGTTACACATCATATGTTCTCTAATATGGAAGTTTATCATATTTAACTTAATCCCAAAGAATTAATAGGTGATGGAACAAAGAAAATATTGGAGTTATAACTTACTGTTTCTGAGAGCGAAACTTGAGATAATCTTGCTTGATTCGGAAAATCTGTGACAAAATCATGAATGAATCATTATCAGGATTCAGGAAAGAGAATTAATGACCCATTTAATTGAAAGGTGATTTGTACTATATCAAAACATAGTACTAATATGAACACCACCATAATAATTAACATAAAAAAGTATGTACTATGCAATGCAAGAATCAATAACAGGAGATAATAAAACCTTATAATTTTAATTAAAAGATTATGGTATTATACATTTACTTTTTAAAGTGATAATTTATACATAATAAAAATAATCCATACACAGCAATCTATATTTATATATAAAAGACATGTAAATTTTCCAAAAAAATCATTAAATCAATCTTAATTAACCAATAGTAACCCTCAATTGCAAAATTATTCCATTATCAAAAACAATTTTGGCAAGATTCGGAATTTTAGATCATTTACAAAATTGATCGATTCGATTTTAATTCAATTGGAGGAGGTTTGATGAAAATTGTGAGGGGGAATTTATATAACATGGGACTTTTAAGAAAATATGATAGAGTTATATAAAAATTGTAAATTAATGTAATTAATTATGGGCTGTTTATAAATTATGTTTAATAGCTTGTGATATAATTTGTTTAGATAAAAAAATAATTATATATTTACGACGGTCTCATTTTTATCTACGTTTTGATGTAAATTTTATTGTAAAATGACACTTTTTTTAAAATTAGTATATTCTTAATTTTTTTGTTATCCATTAATAGTAGTGGGTATTTCTAAATGAAAATGATTTCATCAGATACAAAACTTTCGGTTAAGTTTCAAAGAAGACAATTTCCTCTAATGTTGTGTTTTGCTATAACGATTAACAAAAGTCAAGTACAGTCACTTTCAGAAGTCAGTTTATTTCTCAGGAAACCTGTGTTTACACATGGTCAATTATATGTTGCCGTTACACGTGTTAGAAGTAAAAAAAGATTAAAAGTGTTCGGTGATATTTCATTTATTGCATTATTTTTATTTGAAAATTTTAATATCTCATAAACACTTCCGAAATACCCGTACGTGCACGGGTCAATAAACTAGTTTATATATTATTAACATGTATCATGTTTGTTAGATATTTGTATATATGTGGTGTATGGAAAAAAAACAAAACGAAAGATTACAAATTCACTTATATTTATGTCATTTGAAATTTTGAATACAAAATGTTTAAAAGGGTAAGAAATATATACCACAACAGGTCTGGATTGGTCATCGTGACCGGCTACATAAGCCATGCCGTCGGCAATCTCGCCGGAAAACTCATCAGCTATGAGATGATCTGTAGTTTATAATTAAAAGCCAACATTAGAGACAAAACTAACTAACAACAGAGATTAAAAGTAAAAGAAAAAGTGAATTTTATTTACAACAAGCATATATTTACTTTTTAGATAGATTACTTTAATCATGAGACAGTATTTTGAGTACTTTAATGGTGCAAGTAATTCAAAGCCAAAAAGCAAGATTCTATGGGTGTATGTATCACAGGCCTGTTTTAATTGAACAAATAAAGAAAAACATATGATTTCTAAAGCAGCATGTATAAAAAGGGGAGATTCAAAATTATACTCCCATGGCTAAAAAGCATAATCTTACTTTTACAGAGAAATTAATAATCACAAATCATGTGTAATGATATTATAATCAATCACAAGCACATGATGAACTTTATATTTTTTGCATATTAGATTGCAGTGTTGATTTACTTGGTCTATCTGAATAGTAGTAACAGTAATTTATCAACATCCACTTTTTACAAGTGAAAATATCAAAGCAGCACTTATTTTGAACACAATATTTTTTAGAAAATTTAGTTTTTGAAGAGTTCAACAAACATTATAAATTTTAATTTATATTTATAATTAAGTGATTATTAAATGCTAGTTAATAAATAGCATTAAGTTAGAAGAAGTGTTAATGCTTTAAAATATCATCAGTATTTAATAACATAACAACTAATAATAAATTAATGATGTAAAACGAAAATTTACATTAATTACATAAAAACTGTCCTCCTACTATTTCTTACTATAAGACTAAAACAAGTGTTAAAAATCAATGAAAAAACGATGAGTTAAAAGATAAAATACGAAGAAATAGTATATACAAAAATTTTAACAGAAATAAACAAAAAGTAAAATGTAGATCAATGAGAGTCTCCACAATTTGTTCAGAAATCAGAATGAAACGAATGTATCTTCTTTACATGATATTCAATTTTCAAAATCAAAACAATATTCAGCTCATTTCTGGAGCAAATCAGCATAAGCTTAACAGATCATGAGTCGCAAATGGAAGCAAACGGAAGAAAATTTACCGACGCCGAGATTCTCTCTCCATGAGAGACAAGCACGCAGCTGCTTCGCAGCTTTCTTCACACTCTCGCCTTTCGCTTTCAAAAACCTCCCAACGCAAGCTTCATTACAAAATTTCTCCTACAAATGTTTACGAAATTTCAGATCGATTTACAAACTTAGACGTCCGCATACAAACACACGCACGCACACACACTGCTTGTTGTGTGATTAATGATGGAGAAGATCGATGAAGATGATAAACAGAGAGATTAATAAAAAAAATTACCTGTTTAACAGTGAGCGGAGAAGGTTTAGCTAGTAGATGAAGAACAGCTTCGATTCTATGCTTATCGATCTGCGTTTGGCGTGGTGAAGAAGTAGAGGAAGCGTGATCTTTGATTCCCATTTTGAAGGTAGAATTGAAACAAGTGTGAGTAGTAATTACTCTCTGAGGAGGAAAAACAAGGAGCAACAGAGATTCTGTGTTGTGACTTCCTTTTCACGCATTCATTTTATACACATTCATCTCGACTTCACTCTGTGTATGTGTGTGTGTGTGTGTGAAGTGTGTGTGTGTGTTTTGGGAGGTGTGAGGGAGGAGGAGGAGGACGTATTTATAAGCGTAACGGAATCCGTTATGTGAACTGGAGGAGGAGTCAAAATCATGACGGCCGGAAAGCCGATTCCTAACGGAAACTGTTTGGGACCCACTTTTTTAACTTTCCACTTTTAACCCTTTATTCTTTAGCTTCAAACTTCAAATGTCAAAATTAATGAGATTTATAATATACAACTTGATTTCATTTATTATATTGCTTAAACTAGTTTATTCTCCGTATGAACTTAACTAGAGTATACTTAAAATATTTTAGTGATGAATAGTTTATGCTTAGTAATATATCTGGTTTTATGAATGTAAATATAGAAGAATTTTAATTTAGCTTTAAGTTATTTTAAGAAACCAATTTTAGTATTTAGATCAATAACATCAATAGTCTAGATTGAATTTTAAAATTTTAAACGAATGAGTATTTTTGTAATTCACATGTGATTCGTTACAAAATCACATATGTATACTTATTGATCACCTGTGATTGCATTTTAAAATTTTAGGTTTATGTTCTTTACATTGACTCCATTGAACACATCTCTGTAAATATTTGGTATTTATGAAACGCGATGTAATAATACTTTCTTTCGATAACATATCCGTTTCTTTCTCATTATTTAAATTTCTTTTTTCTAATCAACTGTTTTATTGGTTTTTAATGTAACTTTTAAAAAATAATAAAATATGAGGAAAGATATGTATTTATGTTTAATGAATTGTTAAAAAACAGTTATCATAAATTAGTTAAGGCAATTAAGTAGATGATTGAATGCACTTTTACTTTAAATATTTGTATTATTTGCATAAGAATTTATACTACATAAAATAAGTAGTCTTTATAATTTAGAGTACATAAAATGTTAACCCTTTATATATTAGTATAGATAAATATAGATTATCATTCTATCTATTCATTTTTATAATAACAGAACACATACAACTTACAAACCTACGTCTAAATTTATAACTTAAGTTTACTATAAAAATTGAACCCACAATCATAAAGATTATCTAATATAACTCATACTGTTTGACTCTAATAAATCTATTTGTTATACAAACAAATATTTAAAAAAAATTATATTGTCAAATTGTTATACTTTTTATGAAAGTAATCAACTTAAGGAAAAAAACTCTTAAGTTTCAGAAGACGGTAAGTAATACACATTTGGGGTAAAATGGAATTACATTCTCAATTCTCTTGAATAGGAAATGTTAAACCAGTTTAGGTGTTATTGAGAAATGAATCTTGAAATTTCTTCAAGAACGAGATGCCTTTTACACGCATGTTGCGGCGGATTTCTAGCATAAAAAAATATAAAAATAACATTTAAACGCATATATAAAAATAAAAATGGGGAACAAAATTAGACACCACATCCTACGTATTTATCTCTTTGTTACGTTTTAATATATAATGTTTGCTGCAAGTTTAAATATACATATTTGTAACCGAGTAATTTTCATATATATTACGATGTAAATGGTAATGTAATATAGTAGTTATTGAATAAAATATATATTTTTAGTATTAGATCACATAAAATATATTTTTTTAAATAAATATAAATTCACGTGGAAGAGTTTAACTTCATTATGCTTAACTCTAAAACATGTTCTTGCTTAAACGCTTGAACTTGCTTTTGAATTCTTTCTGTGAAGTAGTCGTAGTGTTGTATTAGCATGTTGAATATAGAAGGTTGGCATCCGGTTGCATGGTAAGGAAGGGAAGGTTGGCATCCGGTTGCATGGTAAGGAAGGAGATAAGAAGTACCTTGGAAGATAATATTTTAGTTAGAAAGTTAGTTGGTGAAAAGTAAAACAAATAATGAATAAAGTAAATGTCTTTTCTGAAAAATGTGCACCTCACTTATAATTTAAATAATACTAAATATCATACATTTTGTCTAAGAAGTCTAAACTTTTTTTTTCATGATTGTACTTTTTATAAACGTCATGTTTCTTCATATTCGACTTTACTAGGTATGAAGTTGTCAATCATCCTTTAGTTGTTGAACAAATCTTCGAAATCTTCTTCTTCGCATATATCTTTCTCTTTTTTCCAGAGGATAAGATCAATCATTTTATTTGTTGATCATTCAGAATGATAAGCTTATAGAAAATAGACTAAGTGTTAAAAGACTTACTTAGCTGATAGATGTTGAATGCTTAGTTGATCAATTTGCTCAGCTGATCAAGTACACTACTCATCTTATCAAAGTTATTGCTCAGCTGACTGTCTTTAACACTTGTCTTTCTCTTTGGATGATACTCAGTACTTAGCAGGTCTTCAGCTGATAAGTCATAATTAGCAAATTCTTCAAGTCAAAACTAAGTAACATATGCTTAATTACGTTCATTCTAAGTCTTACTGAATGTATGGTTTTGTTATCATCAAATCCTAGGTATTTCAATAGATATATTTGATTATTGGATAACATGATTATCTCCCCAGCAAACATAAAATGATGGAAAAGATTAAAGTTACTAAAGAAAAAATATCTTGAAAATCTTGTTCAAGTACTAAAGCATGGCCGGCATTAACATGTTAGGAAAGTCAAGCTATAAGGTTTGATGATAACAAAACTATTGTTTGTAATCGACTAGAAATTCTCTTATCAACCTTAAAATGTGTTGTTAAGATAAGACTTGTTTTTTTATTAAGTCTTGTACATTAGCACTCAACTAATCATACTGAATGAGTCAACTAATCCTTTGACTCGTGCGCACCGTTGTATTATTTAATTATATAAATATTTGGTGTGCATTGTGTTTTAAAAGTGGTTTCACCTTACAGATATGATACACGCGTGATAGGAAAGTATGACCTCTCCTTAGAGTATAACTCTTTAGGTAAGACAGAGTCTAGAACACAGGGAACGGAGGCTCTTAATAATTAACCCTCACTATTATTTAGTCAACAATAATCACGTAGAGAGTTAAGCTAAATAACTGAAATAAATAACATGAAGCAGATAAAGAACAGAAAAGATAATAGGGACGTTCAACAGGAGGGAAATTCAAAGCAGGAAGGTAGGTATTCAGATTCGAATAATCAAAGCATATGTAACGCATATAAGTTATTATGACATAATTAAGTTGACTTGTACACATTACACAAAGGTAGAGTATATAAATAATCATATATATATATATATATATATATATATATATATATATATATATATATATATATATATATATATATATATTACATACAACTAGGTATCGCTAAATTTAAATAAACTAAATTAAATATCACATAGTTCCTACAACAAAATCCGAATCTAACACAATCAAGTAGGAAACATTATACCAAATCCGAATTGAAGATAAAATGGAGATGTTCCATGGACTACAAACACCTTGAAGCTTAAATCAGCTTCCTAAAGCACCAAATATCAAGGATTCGTCATTCTTGAATGAAATCCAGCTCCATGAAGTCTACAAATGAGAAAAAACAAGAGAAAAAAATGTAAGGGTAAGGTTCTGATAAGGTTCTCCTTTTCTGTTCCGCGTGAGACTTTGCCTTTATCCTACTGAAAGGATAAGGCACGCCCGTGCCTTGAAAGGTACTGTCGTGCCTCTTAAATGAGGTACTCTCGTGCTTAGACTGCGTCGGCCCAACGCCTAGGCCAATAAATGAAAAGTACGGCCATGGGCATGGCCGTGTCTGGGGTATGATTTTGGAGGTACAGACATGCCTTCAGGTGTGCCCTGCAGCAGTTTCTCATGAGGCTTGATTCTTCAACGGCTTTCCTCGTTTTGGCTTCATTAATCATCAAGTCATCAATTCATTGCCTACAAAGCAAATTTATAAAATATTAGGCATCAAATCGCGAAAATCTGCTAAGAATGGTGCCAAAATGCGGGAAATCCAATATAATATATATGTATAACTTAGTGTATATTAGCCTTAGCTAATCAATTTGTATGCTTTGCTAACCGAGCACTTATGATCAAATTTGATCGGCTAATAGTGTTATTAGTATAGTTGAGCAAACTTTGCTGGTCAATCCTTTGCTTTAGCTAAGTAAACATATGTGAGCAATCCTTTGCTCAGTTATGGTTGTTGTAGAAGAAGATCTCGAAGATCTTGATCAAGTCTTAAGCATGGCCGATAACGTGTTTAGCAAAGTCAAGATACATGAGATATTATGGATGATAAGTATTGTTAGTGGAGAGTACTTTTTATAAAGTAATACTATTTTATTGGGTAGCCCATTTAAATAATATAAACTTTATCTTCCATTAGCTTTATCATTTAAATATTATATTATCCATGACACCAGCTGAGTTGCTCTCCTTCATCTATATATATGCAAGCCAACTCCATTGTTGGAGTACGACTAAGACTAAAAAAAAACTGATTGCAATTCCACATAAGCAATTACAGAAGTCTTTAAACTTGTTCATGTGTTGAACACCTTTAGACATTAGTTGTCTTAAAAATTAACTAGTTTATGTTTTAGGCCAAACTTATTGTCATCTTTTATAGTGTGGGAAATTTCGCATCTTAACACTTATAATTCTTGATTCATAATCAATAAGAATTGTATTAAAAGTAACCGTGTGTGCAATAAGTTTAAAAAGATAAATTTTTTATATAACCCATTTCTACAATTAAACATTTTGTTATTTGATTACCTAAAATGCGACTAACATAAACCAACTTGTACTAGTCTCAAAGGTTGAGACATACCACATAAATCCCTGAGCAATATTACAACAATAAGAGAAACAACAAACAGGGGCTCTGGATGCTCATAATCTGAGGAGGGATCTTAAAAGTCAAAGGGATATATAAAAGAAATTATACTTGGGAAGGAAGCAAAGGAAAAGAATATCACCAAGTTATGGTTAGATAGATGGTTAGGCGATCTTTTAATTTTTTTTAATCCAAACACTATAAAAGATGACAACAAGTTTGGTTTGGCGATCTTTACATTGCATCCATGGGTTGTTATCACCTAGCACGAAAGCCATAATCATGTGTGTTATAATGCTGGTGAGATGTATTTGTCCACTAATTAATCTGGCGCAAAATTAATAGACCAAACATACTGAATTTGACATTCACTTTATTCAAAATAAAGTTGAAGTCGACTCAGTTTGAGCTCCACATGTCCATTTGATGCTAATATTTTCACCAAGGGACTCCTTACCAACCTCTTCAAGATTTTAGCACAAGTTTGCACATACTATTATCTATACTATATTATAAAGCATTTACCTTTTTCTCTCTTAAAATTTTTAAGACTACTTAATTTTAAGTAGTACAAGTCTTTGTGCTTAAGATACAAACAATTAAAGCAATAGTCTAACCAATCATCCTCTTAATTATCTCAACTAATTTAAGACAACTTTTACTCTAATAAATCATTAAACATCACAACAACTATTAAATTTATCTAATTTTGACTAAATTACTTACATCAATACAATTTTAAGCCTATAGTATATTTTTCTCTAATTCTTTATTAATAATATTTTTAATTGCTTTTTTAAAAACTATTTTAACAACTAATAAAAAGATTGATTGTAAGAAAAGTAAGGAAATCAGGTTAAAAACATGGGTATGTTGACTAACACCGCATTTCACACATATCATACATTCCTTTTTAAATCAAACATGTTATCGAGCACAAACCATTGTAATCGCCACCGTATTGCGCGGGTGCAATGCTAGTCTTCTACTATGCAAATTGTGTGGAAATATAAGTGAATATATGCATTTATTATATGTTTGACATTTGGCTTAGGCCCATTTATAGTTTTTAGTATACTGTATGTAGTGTTGTATATATTTTAGCATAGATGACACTACAAGAAAACTGCTGATTTGCGACGGCTAATTTCGTCTCTAATCCGTCGCTAATCACTGATTAGCTACGGTTTTGACGCGAAAATGATCCGTCGCTAATATGATCGTCGCTAATTTTAGCAACGGATTTTAGCGACGGATTCGGGTCTCTTTGCTACGATATTTGGTTGTCGCTAATTTGTCGCAAGTAGAGATGGATTAGCGACGGTTTCTTAGCAACGGTTTTGCAACTAATTTGATACGGATATATTAGAGACGGATTAGCCACGGAAGATTAGCCACGGATTTGCTACGCTGTATTAGCTACGGATTTGCCACGATAAATTAGCCACGGATTTGCTTCAGTATATTAGCCACGGATTAGCCACGACTCTAGAATTGCTACCATTTTTGCAACAGATTTGCCACGGAATTTTAGAGACGGATTTGCCACATCTTTTGGTTTAGTTAGCAACGGATTCAGAAAAATAAAAAAATCTATTTTTGATGATTTTCAATATTTTTCCTCTACAAAATATATAATAAATAAACAAAAACAATTCCCAAACCTAAATTTAGTTCACAAAATTAAAATTGACATAATCTTGTCCATAATATGTTGTTTAACATCTAAAAGTAATAAACTCAAACAAGAAAGTAACATTTAACCCGAACGAAAAAGTAATAGTTAACCCCCAATAAAGTAACATCTAACTCAAGTGGGAGGGATAGGGCCTAAACGAGAAAGTAACAACCCTTGCAAGTCTTCAAACCTTTTCTGCGCCGCCTCTTCACGTACCCTTGCCACTTCTTCACGTACACGCGCATCTTGTTCACGTATCCTCGCTGCTTCTTCGCGTGTACGCATTTCTTCCATTTCTTTTTGAAGTTGCTCTTGTTTGGTAACCGCGTCTTGAATTTGTTGTTGTAACTCATTTACCTAAGTAAAAAATATAACTACATAAGATAATCATGCATATTATAAGAACTCAATATGGCGTAACGGATGATAGTAACTATCCATAACTAGTTAAGACCCATTTACACCCATAACTCTATTACACCTTGTATTAAGTAATACCCAATCAAGAAATTCAAATTAAAAATTAATCCATTTAGATCCATCATGCATCCACACACATTTGACCTATTACAACTACATTTGACATATTTACATAAACAATAACCCATTTAGATCCATTATGACCCATTCATACTAATGCGACTAATTACAACTTGATTTGACTAATATAAACAATAAATAACACATTTAGATCCATCATGAGTCAAAGCCAATTTAACTCAATGTGACAAGTTAAACTAAAAAAAAATAATTTATTCTAATCTACTTAACATGACCCATACAAAGTCCATCATGTCCTATCTAATTATAACTGCATTTGACAAATTTATATGTAATAAGACCTATCTCGTGTGACCCATTCATACTCAAGTACATTATGCTTTGTATATGACCCACAAATGGATGAAAACTACATTAAACTAACCTCATGAGAAGATGTGGCACTAGCTGTAAAAGACGAACCAATAGTAGAGTTACTCGCCTCGCCCGTCACAAGGTAACCCGGATCTGAAGTACTTCCACATCCCTCTAATTTCCCTTTCTTCTTCCCTCCTACAACGTCCTCCCAAATACGAAGATCACCTAGTGGCTGGGATGTAACATCTGATCCATATGCATCAGACATACGCTGAACATAATCCTCCTATTATATAATATGTATCAACATTTGATATTTAGTATATTACAAATTACATGAAAAGAAATCATGAGATATGAGATGTACCAACAGTCTTTGTGCCTTCGGAGTAACGAACTCTGGTTCCCCGGTCCCCGCAGCCATTGCATCCCTTGATCTTTTATACATGACTTGTCGACATAATTATCAAGTAAAGGAATTGGTGAGAAATATGTCAAAAACATTCACTAATCAAGTATTATGTTAAAATCTTTTAATATAAATAAAAGACTAATATACATTGGTTTAATTAGTTTGTGTGTTAAACTTAGTAAACGTTATTAAACTATTACTACAATTCTATTATATATACTTCTGTTTGATTTTTCCCTGTTCTTCATTGAATATTGCTATGTACTTCTGCTTGGCTGTTTCCCATCTTGAAACAATAAGAAGATATAACAAGGTGTTAGTCACTAGAAAACAACTAGAGAAAAAATAACGTGATTCAACCTGTTAATAGTATATTGTTTGTATTTATATTTAATTCTGGGAATGGACTTCAAGTTTAATAATTTACTTCAAGTTGTGGTAACTGGTTTTTAAAAATTACACAGGTGGTGACCTGATGTTTTTTTTATTAACAATAAGCCTGTTGTTGCTGCAGCTTGTGTAGGATGTATGTTTTCAAGTTTTAGTTTTGTAATTGATTGTTATCATCGACAAGTCATTTTTACCACGACGTGTATAATATACTTGTTGGTTGTTGCTTTCGTTATTTGATCTTTTCGGACTTGTTAGTACTTGAGCTGCAGAGGGCCTCAAATGTTTGATATTCCAGAGAAAATCACTCCTTTCATAGCAAAGGCAGAACAAGGAATTTTTTAATCACTAGTACAAACACTACTTTCCCACTCCCCTTTCAACCCCGGTTTTTATAATGCCATGATGAATTATCAAATAGTGTCTATGCAGGCAATATTGTTAATGAGTAAAAGCATTTCGTATAGGACTATGAGGTTGGAATAAACAACTAAATGCCCAATGCCACAATGCCATGATTTAATAACTTCTAAACATTGATACTTAAACAAGCGATCTACAAACTCTTTAAAATTCAGCAACTGAAGTAATAAACAAGCACTTATGAATACCGAAAGAGGAGCGCAAAAGTAGTAGAGAAGCAATTACACGACTTTTATGTAGTTTTAGAGAGAGAATCGAGAGAGAGAGACAGATACTTACCGGAGGTTACGGGTATCAGACGGCCGGGTTATTGTTGTGGTGGTCGGTGGTCGACGATTGCTGTGGTGGTGGGTCGTTGGCGGTTGTTGTGATGGTCGGTCGTCGGAAGTTGTTGTGGTGGTCGCTTCGTCACCGATTGTGGTAGGAGGCGAATTAGGTTACGGGAAAATAGAATTGTGTTAATTTAGGAGAACAAGAATTGGGGAACAAGATTGTTTTGGGGAAAAAAATAGAGGGAAATGATCAATCTCAAGCGGGAACAAATAAATTCATATTTCCATTTTCTAAATAAATTTTATAATAATGACTATAAATAAATTTTATAAAAATCTTTTTAAATAAACATTATTTATGAATATTGGCAATTTTTTTAAATAAATTAATTCTTTTTAAAAACAACTAGATTATATGTTCGTATGTACACGGGTTGGTTTAAAAAAATAATATACATCAATAAAAAATATTAAATAATTATAAAATATGAATGAGGAGTATTTTAAGAAAATGACGACAAGTAGAGTCAACACTTAAACCGACAGTGGAAACGTTAAAATTTGATAATTAGAATAGTTATCTAAAATTAATAGTTAAGATTATTCCATAGATTTAATTAAAGTTAGTCTTTTTTTATATTAGAAGATATTCGAAAATAAACCTTGTGAAAGTGCGATTTTTTATATTATGATTTTCACTTTTTTGAATGAATTTATTTGTCATTTCCATATAAATTATTTAAAATGTAGAAAACTACCTATCATAGTAACTTAGTAATTTCAAGTTTAGAGGACCATGACCAAAAGAACGTCGGGTCGGGATAGACTAACCCATAACCTGAAGTCTTGATTTCAACCTTGTATGACTTTAAGTGAACAAAGTTGACATATATTAATTGATTTGACCTAATTATAATGTTCACGGACTAATGTTGACCATTGTGAGCATGGTTTTGTTATTGGTCAAAAGTAAACTATCTAATCAAAGGTCTTGTCATGGTTATAGTGTGTGTATGTATGTTTGTGTGTGATCAAGATTTGATTGAACATAGGTAGTAATCAAAGACAAGCTACAATCTCACCTATTAGACAAGTTTGACTTGTTTGAACAAAATAGAAACATGGTTGACCAAATTCTTGTAATATTGACCTATATGAATAAAATACAACATTCATTGATCAATGTTCATAATTGAAGTATTTAAACAAATTTTCACATATCTGAACCAAATATAGTTTTGATTGACATAGAAGAACCAAGTATGACCTTGATTAACCAAAGGTTGACATTAGTTAACCAATGTTAACCTTGATTCACTTATTTGAACCAAGTATAATCTTAGTTGACCAATGTTGATCTATTAACCTATTTCATTCCAAATTTATTTATAACCACTACATATGATCGTAATTCACCTATTTGAACCTCCGATTAATATTGATCTTAATGTACTAATATGAACCATATATAATGTTGTTTGAATAATGGTGATCATAATTCACATCTTTCCTTTCGAGTTTAACTATAACTACCAAATTAATATATCATAATTCGCCTACTTGAACCATGCATGACTTTGATTAACTAAATTAACAAAGATGGATCCGAACGGAACCATCACTCTTTACGTATTTTAACCAAGTTTCGCATTGATTGACGACCAATGTCAACTATGGTTCACAATTAAGAGAAGGATTTTCTCGTATCTATTACCATATGGGTTAGCGAAAAATGTTGAAAATATTCCGTGAATCATTATTAAAGTTTGAAAATGGTTACGAGCCATCATTAAGAGACGAATTTGTATTCTAACTAATTTCCTATGGACCATCAATCCATCAAATTCCGAAATAGTTGCAAAATCTCTTGATAATTAGCTATAATTTAGAGATAAATTTTTCCCGCGCTTAATCAGCAATGAATTAGCGACGGAAATACTATTTACTACTTAACATTTTAGAGACGGATTTTTCCGTGGCTAATTAGAAACGGATTAGCGACGGAAACACTTCAAAATGTCTCTAATCCGTCGCTAATTAGCTACGTTTTAGAGGCAAAATTCTTCTGTCGCTAACTTGCCACGGATTTGCAACGGAGGTGGTTTTAATTAAATAAATAATTATTAATTTCAGAAAGCGGTCGCTAATTTGTCGCTAATTACCTACAATTTAGAGATGGAATCAAATTGTTGCTAATTTGCAACGGAGTAGCGACGAAATTGGTAATTATTTTCAAATCGTCGCTAATCTGTCTCTAATTAGCTACGTATTAGAGATGATATATTTTTGTCTCTAATTTGACACGAATTTGCGACGAAAGTAATATATTTATTAAAAATTTATATTTAATATCAAATTCGTAGCTAAATCGTTGCTAATCTGTGGCTAAATAGAGATGGATTGGAGCCGTATCTAAAATCCGTTGCTAATAAGCAATTTTCTAGTAGTGTGAAATCGTTGACTGGGAAATTATTTGATCACATATCTAGTTCTTATATAGTTTTTGTGGAGGTCCGAGTTGTTTGTGTTAATAAAACTTTGCATTTCTATACAAATATATGACTTCAATAACATGTAGCACAAGGTAACACAAACCACTTCTCAATTTTTTACTCGCAGTGTTAATTTTTTTCAAGATTCATTAGTTTTATGCAGATTCTACCCCTAACTATATTCGTACAACTCCTGAATTATATTTCTGGATCCATCCCTTAATGTTTTGACATGTACGTATTCTAGGAAGATGTAGTTTGGTTTTATTCTGGTCCTAGTTTGTTTAAGGTTGATATCCAACAACTCTAGTTGTATATATGGTTTCATATATCATACAAAAGTTCTAACACTTGAAAAAGAACAAAACATAGCCCATGTACTCATTAATATATCCTTGTACCATCTCTAAATTATTTAAGACAGTATTATGTCCTAAAAAATGTGGCTAGTAAAAAGAAAAAAATTAATATTATAAGATTTTCCTTTAAAGTAAAAAAAATAACAATATTCAATTTTTTCTCAACTAGATATATGAAGAAAAAAAATATGTAAACATTTATACTTTAATCTTGGAATAAAATATCTACTTATTTAAAGCTAATCTTTAACAAAAAAGAATTACAAACCGTAGAGAGCGGTTAACCCTAGTTGACTTCCTTTATATGGAGGACATATAATCAATTCGCTATCTACGACCATATGGCCTAGTTAAATATTTGCGAAGTTTAAGTGATCCGTACAACTCCTGAATTTTATTTTAGGATCCATCTCTTAATGTTTTGTCATGTAAGTATTCTAGGAAGATGTAGTTTGCTATATTCTAGTCCTAGTTTGTTTTAGGGTTGATATTCAACTCTAGTTGTATATATGGTTTCATATATCATACAAAAGTCCTAACACGTGAAAAAGAACAAAAAGTACTCATTACTATATCCTTGTATATAATCGTTAAATTATTTAACACAATATTATGTACCGGATTATAAGACTTTCTTTTAAAGTTATAACAATAACAATATTCAATTTTGTCTCAACGAGAGATATGAAGAAAAAAAATACTTAGATATTTATACCTTTATTCGAAAATAGAAAATGTACTTGCTTAAAGCTAACCTTTATCCAAAAGAGTTATAAACCGTAGATTCGGTTAACTCTAGTTGACTTACTTTATATGGAGGACGCATAACCAATTCGCTATCTACGACCATATGACCTAATTAAATATTTGAGAAAATTAAGTGATATTTAATTTTTTCAAAAATAAAATATTCAAATCATTTATCATTTATTTTACATAAATTGTCTTTTTTAAAAACATCTGACCGTATATCGGTTTATTCTACTCTATATACCAAACAAGTCTTGAGTGTTGAAACTAAAATTAAAAAATAAAAACAAAAAATCAAGTAATAGATAAATAAAAACACTAAAAACCGTTTAAATGTAACTTAGGTTTATTCTATTCGTAGCTTTGTTGAAATTTTTAACAAGGATTTGTTAATTTTGGTACATAGGACATTTATTACCTTTTATTTGTTTACATACGTACTAGTACTACCATACACTTCTAAAAGTTGTAACGATTTCTTCACCACATATACGTACTAGAGAAGAAAAAAAATGAATAATCCACACAATATTGTGTAGATATTGTGTGTCGACTCTCACGAAGAATCCACGTACCGCATAACCAACCAATCGAAAATTTTAAGACAAGAAGCAAAAATGAAAGAAAAAAAAAAGCATTACATCATGCAACCCTCTCATAAAGGGCGAAGCTAGAATTTTCTATTAAAAGGGTTTCAATATACAAGTGATAAATAGAGGTGCACATTATCGGATAAAAAATCAATCCGGGTCGATTTTTATCCGATCCGGTTTTTTGGGTCCAAGATAACACCGGTTTAGTAATATCCGGATCAGATATTATCCTGTTTTTGAAGGGAAAATGTGTAACAGGTGAAACCGGTTATGAACCGTTAGTAACTGGATAAATTGAAACCGGTTTGTCAAAAAAACAGATCCAGGCCCAATCCTTTTCCTTCCCTTCCAAGTACCTCTACTCCCCACTGCACTAACCCTACCCCCCCCCTCTTCCTACTGCTGACTGTCGCTACTCCCCCTTTGATTTTTTTCTTTTTTTAACTACATAACATTAAATATATATTATAAAAGAATAAATATATAAAAGAAAATTCAAATTTGGATAACTAAAAATACTTAAAAATTACAAAGTTCACTTAAATGTCTTAAACACTTAAAATACAAATAGTTAAAGGTCAAATACTCAAATAGTTAAAACATCTTGGGCGTCTCAAGTACAAACATAAATAGTTCAAATACAAACTTAAATAGTTCAAATGGATAGGAAACAAATTAAAAACCATAGTTCAAATTACAACAACTAGAATAACGTTCAAATAATTCCAATTAAAATTATGCCGCAATTTCGGGTTCGCCATAATCTTGTTCTTCGTCGTCGTCTTCGTTTGGAGGTGATATTCCAAGCTCAACTTCTTCATTGTGTATATTTGTTTCCAAGTCAACATCAAGTGCATCTTCAAGGGTAGTCATATGTTGCTTACGTGACGTTCCATCCAAGTAATCTTTCAAACAAATGCATACTTCCACCGACTTTGGACTTAGTCTTGATCTTCTTTGAGATATAACCCTTCCACAACAGAAAAAGCATATTCCGAAGCTACCGTAGAAGCTTGGACGGTTAGTAGATCACGGACCATGGCGGATAGAACCGGAAATTGTGCTACCTTTTCTTTCCACCAAGCCAAAATATCGAAAATTTGAAAATCCTCGAATGTATAGTTTGATAGAAAATCACTTGCCATGTAATTTCCCAACTCGCTACTTGGGGTGGAAGTACGTGATCGTTTGGATTAGAGTTTAGTAGTGTGTTAAAAAGTGACAAATTTACGTTGCTTGATCTTCTACTAGATTACTCGGCGTGCGTTCTCATTTGATTGTGTATCGCACTACTCGACCTGTATCTAGACACATAAATATCAAACATGTCTCGAAAGCATTTGTTAAAATAGTATACTTGGTTTTGGATAAAATCGGTGTCATCCTCGGTTAGATTAAAATCAAACGCAATTTGTTCGATCAACGTTTCAACCCCACCAACATTTAACGTCGGGTTTAAAGCGGCGGAACAAGTAAAAACCGGTGGAATCTCTTTGAAATATTTTAAAAGCTTCATTTTCATTGCTAGGCCAATTTGTTGGAAAACTTCACTTTGAAACTCAAAGTCGTTTACTTTGCTAGCCATCAAGAAGTTTTGATTGAGAACCAACGGGCTAGTGGGGTAATAAGTACCGGATAATAAGTTGTTGCATTTTTAAAAACTCCAAGTAAATCGGTTATCTTTGCGCAAACTCCAAGAAAATTTTTCGTTGTCGTAGATGAACACGCCACCTTGCGGGGTAAGATTTGATTGACTTGGATCCGATCTTGACCGAAGCGCCTTGCATGACTTTGTAAAGTAATTCCTCAAGGTCGTATTTCCTTGGGTGCAAAAAACTTTAAACAAAGTTTGCATCGTGCCCTCTTAGAACTGTTACTCATTTCACATATATCGAAGTGATCCCATATCTCTTTGTTGCGGTTGTGCTCGATCACTCTAACCACCTTGATGTTTCCGCCAACGGAAGATTCAACCATGTGGCCTCGGTATTACTCGTAGCCATTTAAAAAAACACAAAACGTGTTTGAGAGAGTTCGAGAGAGTTGGTTTTTGGTACAAATGAACCTACAACATCCCCACCCTATTTATATAAGTTTGTGGTGTCAAAAATGGTGAAAAATGCCAAAAAAACGGCTAGAAAGTGGGCTCAACGGATCTATAACGGTCATATTTCAACAGGCCAAAATGGGATAAAAAAAATCGGATAAAAACCGGTTTAAAAACACGTTATTTTGAAACCGGTTAAAAATCCGGTAAATAATCTGGTCCACCAAATAAAGCCCAATCCGGCCCAATAGCCGTATCGGATAAAAACCGATCCGGATTAAAAAAAATCTGGTTCCTTGAAATCCGGTTTCAGATAGTTTTTTAGCGAAATAGGATATTCGAATTTTTTGTGCACCTCTAGTGATAAATGTCGTGTGTGCATTAACTAGTAAAGTCTTCATAATGGATATATTATATATATATATATATATATATATATATATATATATATTTTTTTTTTTTTTTTTTTTTTTGAACGGCAAACACACACACCCTTCTAAACCTACTCCTAAATCTACACTACTGTCCACGTCGGGACTTGTACCCACAACCTCTTAGGAGGGGGCACCACCTTAAACACCAGATACCGCTGGGCTACAAGCCTTTTGGTTAATGGTTATATTATATGGATGACACGGGAATTATATTTAATAATTAACATAGATGTTATAAAAATTAGTAAGATCAATAAGTTCTAACTAAAAATTATTTAAGCAATCATCAATCTAAGACAAAACTTTAAGAAATCAGAGATCCTAGAAAAACGTATGAAACAATTTATATGTAAAGATTAGCATTATACTCGAGCCATGTAGTGGCGACAAATATTTTTTCCGACAATTTATATGTTTTTAAAACAAAAGTGATGTGTTTCTTGTCTTAATTATAAGGGTCAATAAAATTTCACAAGGATGGTAATATACAACAAGAGTATTGATATTATAATTATATGTTATTTTAATTATAGTACGTTTTTAAAAGATCTATATATTTTTATAAATGTAGATTATATGTTTTTTTAGATTTAATACTTCTTATACATAATCTTTTAATAGTTAAATTATCATATTTAATTTATGATAGTATATATCATATGAAAGGGTTAATTATTAATTTTTTAATTATTGTGTTAATTTGCATTGATATATTAATTTTAATTAAATATTCATCATTTTGGAAGGTTTATTTATTAAAAATGGTGTGTAAGATTGTCATTAATTCCATCAAATAGTTATATTATTTAATAATTTTCATTTAACTTAATGTTAAGGGTAAATAAGTAATTTCAAATTACTTAAAATTAAAATATTTAGACAAAATGCTTTATAAGATAGTATAGATTACGAAGGGTGAGTATTTGGTTATAGGTAATGCTATTGATAACAACGATGAGAGTCCAACAAAATTATCCCACAGTCCCACACAAAGATGACGATTGAAACGATTGGTCACAATCTGTTATTAAGGAGAAAAAGGAATAATAGTACGACTTTTTATATTATAGGAAGGTTGAAAGGGGTCATTCTAAGATAGCGATGTATAATATCAATTTGTAACTAATGATATGGATCGATTGAAAGGGGCCAAGCACCATCTAGTCTTCTTACTAGCTCCGCCTCTACTCTTGTACACTACCTACCACGCGTAACCACCATCACGACATGTGTGACCCTCCCTACGACAAGGGCGTTATGCTCCCACCACTCACTCTATCACACACTTGTTTCACTCTTATTAAAATATAATCATTTATTCGAGTATGGATTACTTTTACTTAGAACATAGTATTCTTTTGTTAAAAATTAATAAATGATTAGGTTGCTAATTGTTTTAGTTAGTTTATTAAAATTAAATTTTTTGTAATCATTAAAGTTATATTCATTTTAAGTTTATTAGTTTTATTGTCATGAAAAAAATTAATTCGTTAGACTAGATTACTTAAATGAAACAACTATCAAATTCAGTAGTTCTAACATGATATTGTAAATTAAATCTTAAAAAAATATTACTACCGAAGAATAATCAAGTTTCAAAAACATTTTATGTAGATAATTCATTTCAACTATCTTCGGGTTGGACCAAAGATTTTAAATGGTATGTGACACCATTTGAAATTGGTGAAATCAAGTGGTAGCACTAGGTTAAAAAAATTAAAAATTTCACTACAAAATTGTAACACTGCCTAAAAAAAATCGAAATTTACACTTACCAGATAAATTTGACCGGTATCTCGTGGTCCCGCTGACTACAAGGTGGGTCCACCCCCGATTATCTCAAGATAGTCTTTTTTTAACATGTTTGAAAATTCTTAGAAAATATATATGTTTAAGTTTTGATATACTAGCATCATATCTGCGTAATGCTGCGGTGGCGAATAATTTTATTTTTGCAATATGTCGTTTTCAAAATATAATGATATGTTGTTCGCGCGATTCAATGTAATAAAAATGTTTCGGCAACATGTCCGTATTTAAAATTTTTTATATTTGCATCAACTATTCTATTAATTTTAAAAGAAATTAAAATGATTAAAAAAATTATATTTATGAAATAAGAAAATAGAAGTTTATAAGATTTTAAAAAATGTGTTGATATTGATGGATAATTGTGTTTGTGTAAGTGTATGTTTTAAATAAATAAAAGATAAAAGTATATTAAGAGAGATAGAGAATGAAATTGTTAAAGATTTGAGTAGATGAAATTAACTTAAATAAATTAAAGGTTAAGATGTTTTAATTGAATTATAAGAACTCTTAAATTTAAGTATGAGAAAAAATATCATCTGATTTATATAATAATATAAATAAAGATAGAGATATATATAAAAACCTTTATCAAAGAATCAAACGGTACTATATATAAAAACATTGTTCTACTTCTCTAAATGCCTTTAACATCCTGAAAATGGGCCTAGTGGTGTAGGTTTGTACCTCGTGCTTAAATAGTTGTACAATGGTTTTAAGTAATTTAAATTACTGTGTTTTAAGTTAATAACGCGTGTTATGCGTTAATCAGAGTGATTATGTGAAAAGTGTCAAACACGTTTAAAAGTGATAAGGTGTTAAACGGTTTCGTGTTATGATTCCGTAGATATCCCCGTTAGTTGAAACGGGATAGCGTGTGTCAAGTTGTAAGTTGGAAAGGGGAACAAAATACCCCGTATGTGTTATTTGAACACCAAAGGCGGTTCCTTTCTTCTTATCCCCTGACTAACACACACACAAACACACATACATGTGTTCGTGAAAGCACACACACATCCTCTCAAAGATTTGAAAGAGAAATCAAAGGGAAGTGTTCTTGGTGAGCTCAAGTGTTGAATTCAGTGTTCAATCAGCTGCTACTTCATCTTCTTGTAAGTGTTTTTGATTGAAGAACCCTAGTTTTTGTATTTGAAAGAGATGAGGTGATTTGATGATGTAAAGTGTGTTCTAAGTATTGATTTGTGTCAAAAATGTGTTTGTAAGCTTCCCTAGATGTCTAGTAAAGTGTATGAGTGATCTGAATCAAGTTTTGGTTGATTTATGTGTCAAAAATGAGTGTAACAGAAGCTCCATGCGGCCGCATGGCATGTGCATGCGGTCGCATGGGGGTACATGCGGTCGCATGGCATGTGCATACGGTCGCATGGGGTTTCTGGTATCCATGCGGTCGCATGGCATGTGCATGCGGTCGCATAGGGGGTCCATGCGGTTGCATGGCATGTGCATGCGGTCGCATGGGTTTCCTGTAATTCTTGCGATCGCAGGATAAGGCCCTTGCGACCGTAAGGATATGTTTATAGGTGATGTTACCGCCTACGGGCGATGGAAATAAGGTTTGCGATCGTAGGTACGTAACTTACGATCGCAACCAACACTAGGACCATCCTTGCGGGCAAAAAGGGATTACCCTTGCGATCGTAGGCATCGGTTTATGGGAAAGAGGTTTCTTGCGGCTGCAAGGGATATCCTTGCGACCGTAAGTAATGTTGTTAGGGGGACCTCGCGACCGTAAGAATTGTACTTGCGATCGCAAGCAGGGGTCCAGGGCTGATAACTTGTTTAACTTGCGTTTTGACCTAAGTGTGCTATGTGTAAAGCGATGACAAAGCGTGTATATGATGTGTTAGGTATTTGAGGAACCGGAAGACACGAGTGGAGTATCTACCTAGTGAGGACTCCAGGTGAGTACCGGTTTCCCATAAGACTCAGTAAGTAGGGCTAATTGTGTGCCTGTGATATGTGCCATGTTTATATATATGTGTGAACGCGCGAGGTATGACGTGATATAGTGATACAGTGATAAGTGATACAGTGACATCGTGTTATAAGTGATACCATGTGATATAAATTGTGATATGTGATACGCATGTGTACTGTGGACCCTATGGGTCAAACGTGTTTATGATTCCTGTCCGGATAGACGCAGTGGTTGAGGTTAGTTTGCTAACGCGGCTGGATCCTTGAGTGTTTTTCGGGATCAACGGTACTCGACGGTAAATTCCGGGTCTATGGGATTCGATGGCCAATTCCGGATCCCAGAGGGTTCTGCAGGCCGCCGTTCCTCGACATACAGTGAGGATCTGGGTTTATGATAAGATCTGAACGGAGTCCTAGTGACTCAAACGTAATGGTGGGCTGCTCTTCGCTCCCCCACCGATGCGGATGGTTGTGACTGATTCCCGAGCTTGGATCGTTGAACCAGGCTAGCTACCTCGCAAGATATGATCCCGCTGACATGTCGGCACACCGCTATGTGATAGCTTAGCTCTGTGTGCCTTATTGTGAAGTGATAGCATGCTTATTGATGCTTATGTGTAAATTGGTGCTCACTAGCTAGTGTAGCTAACCGGTGTATGAATTTCCCTTTTTGTAGGTTAGTGATTATGGGCCTGGTGAGCTGGGTACACTTGTGGGTATTCTGTACATATCTTTTGGGAACGCTTGTAGTTAGTTTTCATGTTTCGGTGGTCGGTGTCTAGTTGGTAACACTGGTGGTTTTGGGACTTGGTGTAGTTTGTTATGTTTCTTATCAAGTCCGGTATCAATACTAATATTTTGTAATCAGTGGTTTGATTCCGCTGCGATCTTTTGATTAATCGTGTATAAAAAGTTTAAATTGGAGCTAATTTTAAGCTCGTGAAACCTGGTGTTACAATGCCACTCGAGTTCATTTGATAACTCCTCTGTTTGTGATCTTCTTGCCACAAATGGTAATAAAATTCATTTTTGTACCCAGGCACATCTTAGCAAAACAAAAAGATCTAAGCGGATGATCCACACTAGGTTGATATTTCTGAGCCGATACGATACTCGATCAGATTATAACACTGGAAAAAGTTACACGAATTCGAAATGGATCAAAAGCGGGGCGAGAAGAAAAATTAAGTTGGGTTAGGATCAATCTGACAACTTGAAAGTCACCCGTATGACCCCTTTAATTAATTGCAAAACCGTAAATTTATAAAATTTACGTTAAATTTAAATTTAAAACAATATAGATTGTTTTGATATTTGATATTATATTTTAATAATTTGAATTGTCTTTATAATTGTATTTAATTATGTCATTATTTTAAGAGTTAATTAGTCAAATAGTCCTTTAACTTAGGGTTTATACCGTTTTAGTCTTTTAACTTTAAAATTGGTGAGAAGTGTACTTTATGAATTTTTATACGGTGAGAAAGGTCTTTTATAACGTTACCGTAAGTCAACTCCATTAAATCAGAATAAAATGACAATTTTACCCCTACTTCTATTATTTTTATTATTTATTTTTTAAATTCAATTAATAGTCATATTTATTTATTTATTTATTTATTATTAATAATCGTTGGTGACAACAGTCTATCTATCTCTCTTAATTTCTGTCTCTCTCTTTCCACAGTTCTCTCCACCCACCACGGTTGTTTCTCGCCAGCAACCTCTACCCACTGCCGCTGTTTCTCGCCGGTAACCTCCACCCACCATCGTTGTTTCTCATCGGCAACCACCACCCTCCAAACAAACACCACCGCTATATCTCACCATTTCGTACGGTTAAGGTTTTCCAAAGAAAAAGAAAAACACACATACACACACCACCGCTGGTTCTCGCCGGCAACCACCACCCTTTATACTCTTATTTTAACTTAAACTCAATTGTTTCACGACACTATTTATTGGTAGTTGGTATAATTGTAATACATCACATTTTTTAGTATATTTATCTATATAGGTTGCATTAATAATAGAATGGAAATTTGAATGAAATTGTAATGAATATGGAATCCGAAGTTCGAGTCAAATCAAAATGAACATTGGATCGAAACAACAATTATAGTCGAAATTCATATAGAAACAAACTAAGTTTTCGAATGAAAATCATATTTGAAAACAAATACATGTCGAACACATTTGGCCGATATGGTCGACAGAAAACACGATCCGGAACCAACAAAAACAAAACTGACACGACTCCAATGCAACATGAAAATAAATGGGTTGACATGAAATTCCAAGAACACGAACGACACAAACCTAACATGAATTACCAGCCTTAATTGACACCATTATAATATTGTTCCTACTTTACTATTTAAGCCCCATTTACCTTCCTACTTCTAGGTTAAGCCCTCCATATGGCTACTCACTTATCGAACATATTATGTTCCAGGACTATTCAAAATGATATATTATTTACCATACTTCTCCAAAAATGAACCTTGCATGCTTATGTTAGTTTGTTTGGTTCCCTACTTCTCATACACTAGCATCTCGAACCATGCCTTGTGTGTTCCATAGGTATGCTTCAATTAATGAGGTTCCTAGTACTTTGAACTCTCTACTCGCAAAATTATCTTCTCATGACTTATTGAAGATACGATCTTTTCAATTTGTTTTTAGTGGCTCCTACTCAATTAGCACCATCATCCAAGTTTCTTGACTCATTGTTTGATGCATTGCCTGCGTATTATTTCCTCATTGTGCTACTACCGGGGTGGCTATACCCTCTCATCTCATATATGTCTTCAACTTCCAGCACTTCTCCTAGTATCACCTCGCCTAATGACAGTTCTTAGTCTACTACCGCCTACCCTAGTGTCACAAACACCAACCATCCCTTTTCCGACTAGTATCAACTTCCAACACTTCTCCGCGTATGAGTGTTGCGCGCTAGGCACATGACAGGGATGTGCCACACAATTCTTCATATTATAAATATTCAATCTTCCTTTGAACCAGTAAGTCATTCTTTTTGTAGTTTTTAGTAGAAAATGTTTTTTTGAACTCCTTAAGCATTATGTAAAGAAGCGTGGAGGCGGATCAAGTCCAAGCCTGACAGATCTCGGTGTAGTCTTAATGATTATTTGTTTCAGGATGTTCTCTATGTCGGTCTTGATTATCTACTTAAGAGAACATGTGATTTCCTTTTATTCTAGTTTATTGGGGTTTGTATTATGAATACACTTTGTTTATATGATGTAGGCATTCTTTTGTACGTTTGAGTAATCATGTGTGTTAATTTAATCATATGTGATTTACATTACATCTTTGTTTGTGGTATTAAATATTAATTAATCGAATCTCTTAAGTTAATAAAGATGATCTTGGACGCTTAAATGGTTGATACACTATATATATATATATTGAGATAACCTATCGGCTTTATGAAACTAGTTAAGTTACTCATTTGTGATTTTAATTATATAAATAGTTTATCCAATGCTTATTTTGGGAATATTTAATATAATTTAGTTTTAGGATAGTTTTATTTATTTATTTTAATTTGTCATAGTTGCTTCATTCGATCAAAACTAATGGATTTTCAAACAATCGATGTCGTTGACTTTTAAAACCAATTTGTGATTAAGATAATATGAATAATGAAGTTTACTTTCGTTCAATATATAACCACGCATTTTGCATGTAAAAACACATTTCAAAACTAAAAATCTGTAAGTTAAGATGTTTTTTGTAGCATATTCTTAAGCAAAATTAAGAGATAATATGTATAATTGGATGACTTATGTATAAAGTTGTTTTAATCCATATATTTATAGTGTTAATAACAAAAATCCAATCCTATAATGCAAAAAGAAAACCTTTACTATTGCATTAGGATGTTACTATTATACTTATTGTGAAAACAATTTGAAGTCAAACTTGTAAGAATAAATTGACATTTATGCATAAACGAGTTAACATCTTGTATTAAAATATGGAGATGATTAAAATAAATATTAAATATTTATGTGTTAAAAGAGTACTAACAAATATAATAATACGATTGTAAAACATACATATGAATATAAAATCTATTTAAAAGGGATAAATCTATTTGAAATAAGAAATTTAAACATTACATCTTCAAATTTTTTATAGAATATGTTGGTCCCGAATGGATACTACAACAACAAATGTTTGTAGAAAGGGGGTTGAATACAAACTTTAGCAAAATAAAATTTGAGAGACACACGGTTTACTTTTATATAATTCTTATTGATGTTAATCAAGAATTACATGAACTAAATGCGGAAAATCTAAGTTCAATAAAAGGTGGCAACTAATTTTGTCTAACACATAGACAATGCTAATCTTAAACAACTAATGTCTAAGACGTTCAACACATGAACAAGTTTGTTACACTGAAAGTAAAATGCTAACTCTTCTAATTCTCAACTTATGAGATTTCAGTGCTTTTCAACGCATTCGCTATTTAGCATGTTTCCATGCATTAATATATATAAGCAAGGTGTGTCCGGGTTGATGAAGAGAGAAGGAGACAAAGGTACTTGGTTTAATAATATTATAATAGATAAAGTTAATGGGTGAAAAGGTAAGTTAACTTTATACACAAAGTGTGTAAAGTAAAAGTACTTTTCAGTAATGAGTATACCCACTATCTATTATTATATTATTAAATTACTACCTTTATGTCTTGAGAAAGTAACCTTATCCTTCCATGCTTGTGCTTTAATCGACACCATGCTTTTTGAAGATTTGACTTTACCAAGTATGGAGTTGCCAGCCATACTTAACATCATATCTTCGAGATCTTCTTTTCAAGAGTATCTTTCTCCTTTTCCAGGGGATAAAGATCTATCCTTTTTGTATCTTTGTAGATTCAAAAAGTGCTAAGTACTTTTACAAAAGAAAGATCTAAGGCATAATAAGAACAACACATGTTCTGCCTTTAACTTTAAGAAAATATTACATAGAAAAACTATTAACTGAGATATACAATAAAGACTCAGTTAACAGACACTGAACTGTAAATATAATTTTGCTCAGCTAAGGATAAAGGTGAAAGACTCAGCTGACTAGACTTGCTCAGCTGATCAAATTGCTCAGCTGATAATACAAATCGTAGCAGCAGCTAATAAACTGATTAACTCAACTGTCAGCTGTTCCCAAGGGCTCAGCTAATCATTTGAGTATAGTCAGCTTATAAAGAGAAGATTGGATAAGTAGGAAATACCTTATCTGACAGATGGAAGGCATCAGCCGATAACTTGTGATTGTGTCAGCTGATCCTTGACTGCTTAGCTGACCTTGAAATCTTCATCAGCTGATGGTTCTAGGCCATCAGCTGATCCAGTGTGATTCCTCAGCTGATACTCTTTGACTGATCTTTTCTTCTCAGCTGATCTTTCTGAAGTTGGTCCTTTGGCTGATACTCAGTGTTCAGCTGACACTATGATTCGTCAGCTGACATTTCTTACTTAGAAATTCTTAAGTCTCAGATAGAAAAACAACACATGTTTTTCATCAATCTAAGTCCAAAACTGAATATATGGTTTTGTTAACATCAACTCCTATTTTACTTAATAGATAGGTTTGATTAAGGTTTGATATTGCTATCTCACCAACAATCTCCCCCTATTTGATGATGACAAAACCTTATCTTGTTTAAGAAGAATCAGTTTGACTAGGATTTGTAAAGATATAACTTTTAAGTGCAATTTTGGTTACCTAGCTATCTGTTTTTGGTAACTCTTTTAAGTATGTTCCCTGATGTTCTGTTTTTGGGAATCTTTTCATTTATGAAGTACCATTGTTCTGTTTTTGGTATCTTTTCTATCCTTTTTCTGTTTTTAGGATTTTTGATCTTTTCTATATTTACACTATGTAAGCTATCTACTAAGAGTCATCTATACTAGCATTTTAGCTAAGTAGTCCATGATCAAAGTTTCAAGCTTGATTACAAAACAAAGTATTTACATAAGAGTTTGTACAGTGAAATCTAACTAAGAGTTAAACTAAGTACAGAAGTTGAACTATTCTAGGAATTGAAATTACATCTACTCTAGTTATGAAGTGTGATCTTCATTCCCACCAAGGTTCTTCTTTTACATCCAGAAGTCTGTTCAGAGGATTAGCAGCCAACAACTCTTCAGCTCTTGCTTGAATCAGATTTTCAAAATGTTCACTTCCTGTCTGTCCCCTTGTTAAACGTGCAGCTTGAAAGATTAATTCTCCAGGGGCTCTTCCTAAGTCAGTTTCTCTTAGGAATCTCCAAACACCAGCTCTGTCTTTGAAGAAAATCCCTCTTTCAGGTTCAGTTATGTACTTAAACATTTCTGGCCCAATGTTGGAGGGCAAAGCAGTGTTGAAATTTTCATATGCAGACAGGTAAGGATGATCAGGATTAAGTATAATCCGTTCAGCAGGTACAAAAGCTTTGGAGGATTTCTTGAAGGCATCCTCAATCACATCAATGTGTTCCACAAATTGATCATGAGTGCATATCCTGTGGTAAATAGCCATTCTGATCCAGAATTCGAATTTGTTTATAAACCTTGGGGCAATTTCACTTTTGGATTTAAGGAGGTGGTACAGAGTCTCAATCATCTCAGTGAAGGAGAACAGTTTGCAGTGATGGATATAGGCATTCTCATGTGTTTGTCTTTCATCTCTTCTTACTAATCTGAGATATGGCCCTTCATCTGTTCCCTTATATGGAGTGACTCTGGAAATGAGATTTGGATCATTTCTTTCTATCAAGTTCTTCTGGTTATCCAAGACCTCTTTGATCTCCCTTTCAGATTGCTGAGTTGTAACTCCAAAGTTGAACTCATGCAATGCTTGAATGGTTTCTCTGTGAGTTCTTCCTCTTTTAGGAACTTTCTTGACAGAAGGATCATCTTGCTGTGATGCAACCTGTGTTGGATGTGATTGAGAGGATAGCATGATGATTTCTTCTTCTTGTAATTCTCTCAATTCATCATCAGTGACACCAACTGCAGCAGCAAGATCCTTAGTGGTAGTGAAATCCTGGTGTCTCTCTTTGGCTTTAAGAACTTCTTCAATGGTTGAACCAAGAGCAGCAGCCAGTTCACTTAATTCTCTGAGATTCTCATCTTCTTGATTTAGCTCTTCCTCTCTTCTTTCTTCTTCTTCAATCTCCTCAGTAGTCATTATCTTCTTTCCTTTTCTTCTTGATGAACTGCTGGGAGTTGGTTGACTTGATTGATCTGGAGAGGAAGCTTGGACTGGTGGAGCTGTAGTGGAGGAGCTCTGCTTCCTTATGTTGAACATAGAGGACAAAGGCATTTCATCTTCATCATCATCATCAGAATCCTCAGATGGTAGTTCAATTAGAGCACATGATTCACCTTGCTTTGATTTCTTTGTCCTTCTAGCCATTTGCTTTAGCCTTCTCTTTGGCCTCTGCTCTTCTTGAGCAGGTTGCTCCCCCTCAGATTTATTCTCCCCCTCTACAGCTGATCCTATTTCATCGGGGGTTGATGCATCCTCTGCTTGTAAAACTGACTTTGTCCTAACTGACTTCTCCCTCTTTTTATCATCATCAGAGGAGGGAAAAACAGCAGGCTTTGCAGGGACATCAGGAGTGGTGAAAGAATAAGGAGTTGGGGTAGGTGTAGAGGTAAAGGGTGGTATGGTTGAGGATGAAGGCGAGGCAGTGGGTATGGGAGGCTGAGTGAAAGGTGATGTTGAGTGTCGAAGGTGTAAGGGAATAGGAGAGAAAGAAGGAATGGAAGTTGAGATAAGAGGTTTTAGGCTGTTGATAGCTTCAGTGAGATTGGAGAATTCTCTCAGAGTATCACTGTGCCTTATCTTAGCAGAAAAGTTGGACCTATTTACCTCAGTATCAATGTCTTTTAGGAGAGAGGGGATAGTGAGAAGAGATTCAGGAATGGTAATGGAGATATCAGGGGGTGAGGGTCTAAGGGTGTGGAGTTGGGAAAGGAGATT
This sequence comes from Pulicaria dysenterica, assembly GCA_947179395.2. NCBI lineage: Eukaryota > Viridiplantae > Streptophyta > Magnoliopsida > Asterales > Asteraceae > Pulicaria > Pulicaria dysenterica. The sequence continues at coordinate 47,191,019 of OX359294.1, read as the reverse complement.
GGAAATGGTATGGTTTAAGTTAGAAATGGTTTGGGCAGGTATAGGAGGGGAGGGTGTAGGAATAGGAATAGGGGAAAGATCAACAGGGGCAGGGGTGGGTTGGGGTTTGGGTTGGTTGGCTTTAAGTGACTCAATCTCATTGGTTAGGTGAGAGATTTGAGTTTCTGTTTGAGTTTGGAAAGAGGTAAAGGAGGCTTGAAGACTATCTATCTTTTGAGAGAGATAATAAGGTTTGAAGTAGTTGGGGTGAGGGTTCAGAAGTAGTAGAGGGAATGGGTTGGGTTGGAATTGATTAAGAAATTGTGCTTTGAACTGGAATGGATTGTGGTCCCTCACTTAGACCTTGGTATAGAGGCCTAAGATCACTGGGAACAGAAATTGTACTTTGTACTAATGACTGGTTTATGCCACTAGTATTGACAGGTAGTGCACTAGTATGTGTAAGAATCGAATCAAAAATAGGTGCAAATATGTGAGTGTGAGTGAGGGTTTCACTCAAAGGGGTATCCCTTATTACAGTAGCAAGTTGTTGTGAACTTACTAGGGGATAGGCTTGACACATAGGGGTTGTAGACACAGTATGACCTTGGGAGAAGGTATGTCTTTCAATGGTATCACCCTGTTGGGAGGGTGACCCAGATTGCAGCAATCCCATATTTACAGATGTGCCCTGTTGTGAGGACACACCCACTGGTTGTAGGGTTATATCAACTTACATGAGCTCCCCCTCAAAATAAGAGATAGCTATAGGAGTTAAGGTCAGAGGTGCAGGGTGCATTTCCTCTGAGATAAGTGCAGTATGCACCATCTCTATTGACCTTGTTTCTATTTGGGTTACTAAGGGAGTAGAACTAGCAACTGTTGGGAGTTTAATAGAGCTTGGCAGTTGTGGGGGTGTTACAACTAGAGGTGAGGATGGGTTCTCATTGGTGGGGTCAACCAAATAAGTGTCCTCAGAGATTGAGAGTGTACCTGTGATGTGTCTTGTTTTGCTGATCTCAATGAGCTCCTCCAGCTTATCAGAGACCTCTTCATCATCAGGGACATCTTCATTTCCACTACTTGGTGCTCTATGAACAGAGTCACTTGATCCTTGTTGTTGATCAGGGTTGGGATAGGCAATAGTACCTCCAAGAGTTCTACTTGGAGAATCATCATCAGATTCTTCATCACTTTCATCAGTGCTTAGGTGTCCGAACCTCTCTGAAGTAGAGGAACTAGAGGGAAACATTTGTAATGGCATTCCATGTTGACTGGATGAAGTAGAACCAGATTGATAAGACTCATCTCTCATGTAAAATCCACCAGCATCATCATTATGGCCATTACCACCATCACTGTCATCTAAATTGTCTCCTTCAAATATGGTTTCATCATGAGTAACAGATTGAGCCACTTCCTCAGTTACAACATCAGGGGACTCAGAATCATGAGCCACTTCTTCTTCATGCACTTCCTCCTCATCATTATCATTAGCAATATCAATGAGCTCTTGCATCAGTGCAGTGATTGCTGGACCCTGATCTTCCCTTATCAGATGAAAGATCTTTTGACCCATTTGTGGTATGGTCATTGTGTCCAAAACAGCAGCAATCCCAGTGTATTGTTCCCATTGAAGATGATGAAGTACAAGTAAGCTTAGGTACCTGATATAGGGAACAATAGTTCTGGTGGATTTCTTTGCAGTGCCAAGAGTGATCTTGTCCACCATCTCCGAGAATATGACTTGAGCAAAGTCAATATTCCTCCCTGTGACCAAGGCGTGCAGAATCATCAGTTCTGTTTGATTCATTTGGTCAAAGCTTCCAGACTTATGGCCAAAGCATCGAGTGATTACACTTGCCAGGTACTTCCATGGGTGTCCCAGCACAGACAACTTATATTGACCATGGGTGACAGCTTCATTGTAGCCAATCAGGGGTAAGACCTCCAAGACTTGATCCATTTTAGAAAAAGGATGAAATGGGGCCATATGGGGTATGGAGATCGCTTGTCTAAGAGAATCAGTAGTGATGTTTATGTTGATGGTACCATTGAGGCAGGTGCAAGTGATTAAATCTTGATTAGCATGGTACCTTGCAGTGTACCACATCTCACCAACAATGTTTTGAAAGATAAACAGAGGATGAGCAGATAGACATGCGAACAGGGGATGGGCAGTAATGAAAGCCTCCATAGGTTCGTATCCCTGGTTTTCTTTGCTCGCGGGAATGTCAGTGTTTATGAGAAAGTTGTTTGGGCGAATGGTGATTTCTGAGTTTGGTGTGACATTTTCACCAGCAATGGCGTTTGGAGAAGTTGCAGGGTTGAAGATCACCATGATTACAGAGTGAATGAAGTTTGAGCAATGAGAGTTTAGGGTTTGAAAGTTTGAGAGAGAAAGAGTGTTTGGGAATTTTGAAAGCTTAAGAAATGAATAACCGCTCGAAAACACTTTTAAATCTTCCTTGGAAACCTAAACTGCCACAAAAATATTTTGTAAAAAGTAACTGTCACTTCTGCAAAAAGGTAATAGACGGAATAGATATTAAATACACAAACAATAAACGGACAAATAAACTAAATTAAATAACCTAGTAACACAATAAATACAAATGAGAAATTAATAAAATAGGTATGGGGACACAATATTTTTTACTTTTGAAAATCATCAGCTGACAGACGAGAGTGTCAGCTGATCCATGTTGAGATAAAATAAGTGTCAGCTAATGAATGCACTTAGCTGAGCTTCTAAGTCTTAGCTGATGGTTTATCAGCTGAGGTATAGTGTCAGCTGATGATCGTCAGCTGACATAATTCTATTAGCTGATCTACCATAAGTAAAATATGTAGAAGCTAAGATAAGTACTTCATTTCACACACAAATAAAATTATTTTCTCACACACAATTAACTACCTAAGAAGAGAATATATTACAAATTTAACATGCCAAGTTTGGATATTAGGAAGTTGAACCGAGACTCATCCAAAGGTTTTGTAAAAATGTCAGCTAATTGAATATCAGTGTTGATATAATGCATTGAAACTTTCTTTTTCTGCACATTATCTCTAAGAAAATGATGTCTGATTTCAATATGCTTAGTTTTTTAATGCAAAACAGGATTATTAGAGATATATATAGCACTTGTGTTATCACACAGAATTGGGGAGTTTTCAAACTGTAAGTCATAATCCAGTAGTTGATTTTGCAGCCATAGCAATTGAGCACAGCAGCTTCCAGCAGCAATGTATTCTGCCTCAGCTGTAGAGGTTGAAACAGAGTTTTGTTTCTTGCTTGACCAACTGACTAATCTTCCACCTAATAATTGACAACCCCCAGATGTACTCTTTCTGTCTAGTGTGCAACCTGCAAAGTCAGAATCAGTGTATCCAACTAACTCAAAATCAGAGTCTTTGGGGTACCAAAGACCTAGATTAGGAGTTCCTTTGAGATACCTGAAAATTCTTTTAACTGCAGCTAAGTAAGATTCTTTGGGATCTGCTTGGTATCTAGCACAAAGACATGTAGAAAACATAATATCTGGTCTACTTGCAGTGAGGTACAAAAGAGACCCTATCATACCTCTATAAGTTGTAATGTTCACTGATTTACCATCAGTGTCCTTTCCAAGCTTTAAGGAAGTGGACATGGGTGTTTTCATTGAAGAACAATTTTCAAACTCAAATTTATTAAGTAAGTCATTTACATACTTTGTTTGATGAATGAAAATTCCATCAACCTCTTGTTTAATTTGAAGACCTAGAAAATAGTTTAATTCACCCATCATACTCATTTGATAGTTATCAGACATGAGTTTGGAAAACTTTTTGCAAAGATCAACATTTGTAGACCCAAATATTATATCATCTACATAAATTTGTACAAGAATCACATCACCCTTGAATTTTCTTATAAATAAGGTGCTATCTATGCTTCCTCTTATAAATCCTTTATTGGTCAAAAAGGAAGAGAGGGTATCATACCAGGCTCTTGGAGCTTGCTTCAGACCATACAAAGCTTTGTTTAAGAAGTATACATGATCTGGTTTGCTTGTATCCTCAAACCCTGGAGGTTGTTTGACATACACCTCTTCTTTCAATTCACCATTTAGGAAGGCACTCTTAACATCCATTTGGAATACTTTGAAGTTTTTGAAGGCAGCATAAGCAAGAAATAGTCTTATTGCTTCAAGTCTTGCAACAGGGGCAAATGTTTCATCATAATCAATACCTTCTTCTTGACAATACCCCTGAGCAACTAATCTTGCCTTGTTTCTGATGATCAGCCCTTGTTCATCCATCTTGTTTCTGAATACCCACTTAGTGCCAATGATGGATTTGTCCTTTGGTTTTTGCACCAAAGTCCATACATTGTTTCTTGTGAATTCAGCCAATTCTTCTTGCATGGCATTTATCCAGTGAGGATCAGTTAGAGCTTCATCTACCTTCTTTGGTTCAATCATAGAAACAAAACCTGTATATAAACAGAAGTTACAAGCTTTTGATCTTGTTAGTACAGGTGCTTCTATGTTACCTATGACCTGATCAATTGGATGATTTCTGAGGTCCTTGTAGGCATTTTGGATTCTGGGAGTTGAAAATATTTGGTTTGGGTCAACTGATGAGACTTCTGGTTGATCGGCTGACAGAATTTCTTGATTACAATCTGATGAGACTTCTACTGATGAGGGAATGTTTGATATGGAATTAGAGTCCATTGATGTTGAATCATGATTCCCTTCATTTAGTAAAAGTGTGGGTTGGTTTAGGATAGAATGTGCAGAGGTATTTTGTAAGTTTGGAACAGGTTCATCTAAGTCATCTACGTCAGCTGATGAGATTGGATCAGCTGATGGGAGTGGATCAGCTGATACTGGAGTGTTGTCTTCAGTATGCAGCAAATCATTAAATTCCTTACCTGTAGATGGATTAGTAGAACAGGAAGCAACAAAGTCATTTTCATTAAAACTTACATTGATTGATTCTTCTATGACCTTTGTTTTGATGTTGTAAATTCTGTAAGCTTTGGAGATCACAGAATATCCAACAAACACACCTTCATCAGCTTTTGGTGCAAATTTCTGCAATTGATCTTTCTGGTTCAGAATGAAACACTGACACCCAAAGATGTGTAGAAAGCTGATTTTGGGCTTCCTTCCCTTGAGCACTTCATAAGGAGTCTTGTTGTGCCTCTTTATTATAAGAGATCTGTTCTGAGTAAAACATGCACAGCTGACAGCTTCAGCCCAGAAGTTGAATCCTAACCCACTCTCACACAGCATGGTTCTTGCAGCTTCAATCAAAGTTCTGTTTCTTCTTTCAGCTACACCGTTCTGTTGTGGAGTTCTTGGAGCAGAGAAGTTTTGAGATATTCCTTTCTCATCACAGTTTCCTTCAAGAGTTTGATTTCTAAATTCAGTTCCATGATCACTTCTAAGCATCCTTACCAGATTGCCACTAAGCACTTCCATCTTTCTAATAAAGCTTATAATCTCTTCAGCAGCCTCACTCTTTGCTTTTAGGAAGATGACCCAAGTGTATCTTGAAAATTCATCAACCATTACCAATGCATACTTACTTCCACCAATACTAGAAGTAGCAACAGGACCAAATAGATCCATGTGCAACATGTAGAAAGGTTCAGTAATGGAGAAGGCTTGCTTAGATGGAAACGAAGTCTTGTGCTGCTTTCCCTTCTCACAGGCAGAGCAAGGTTTAGGCTTAACATACGTTAGTGAAGGTAGTCCTGACACTAGTTCACCCTTGCTCAACTTGTTAATGTTTTTGAAGTTTAAATGGGAAAGCTTTTTGTGCCATAACCAGTCTGTGTCAGTTACAGACTTGGTATACAAACAGGTTAACTTGGATGGATCACCAGAGGACATATCAAGAGTATATACATCCTTGGTTCTCTTTGCACAAATTATTTTTTACCTTCTTGATCTAAAATGGAACCACCTGTCTTTGTAAAGAGGACTTTATGATCACCATCACATAACTGACTTATGCTGATGAGATTATACTTAAGTCCTTTAACATATGATACCTTGGATAAGGTTAGGTTCCCATTATGAAGTTCACCGTAGCCTTTTGTTTGCCCACAATTATTATCACCAAAGGTTACTCTTGGACCTTTTTCCTTCTTGTAGTTACTAAGCAAACCTTTACAACCTGTCATGGTCCTTGAACATCCACTGTCAAGATACCACGTGTTCAGACCCTGATACATAGAAGAAAGATCCCAGTCAGGAGAAGTACAAGCTTTAGCAGCTTTCTTCATATCCTCATCAAAGGAACTTGTACTTGCTGTGTTGGCCATCAAACTGAACTGAGCTGTGAGGACCTCATCTTCATCACTTGAGAGATCTTCCTCAGCCCAATCTTCTTCTTCAGCAACCAGCACCCTGTTCTGAGCTTTCTTCTTCTTCTTGTCAAGGACAGTAGCAAGAAGCTTCTTATTTTTGGTTTCATAATCAATCTTGCTGTCTGAGCTTGAGGAACCCTTGAAGCCTGTGTTTCCTTTGGACTTACATTCACTGGCATAGTGACCAGTCTTGCCACAAGAGAAACAACCTTCAGAAGCCTTTGGTTTTGACATGACTCTTTCTCCTTTGAAGGGTTTCCTTTCAAACCTCTTGACACCCTTTCTTTTCAAGAAAGGTTTGAACCTTTTAACCAACATGGCAGCCAGCTCAACAGCAGCTTCAATGCTGTCCATGTTCTCCAGAACTTCATCCCCATCAGCCACTTGCTCTTCATCAGAAGATTCCTCCTCTTTCTCCTCATCACTGGACTCATTCACAACTGCAGCAAAACTCCTAGATCTTGTATCCTTAGATACAAGGGCAGTAGTTGGAGCTTTTGCAGCCTCCTTCATATCCTTGGTAGAGAGTTTCCTTTGTTTCACTGATTGTTCATGATTCATAAGATTTCCATATAAACCAACCAGTGAAAGACCCTTGATTTTCTCACCATGTTTAAGCACAGTGATAAAATGATCCCAAGATTCTGGGAGAGAATCTAGAAACTTGTTTACAAGTTCTTTATTGCTTTTGTGAACATCTGCCCTTCTTAAGTCATTAATGAGGCAGTTGAACCTGGTGTAAGTCTGAGTGAGACTTTCACCTTTATGAGCAAAGAAGAACTCATATTCTCTAACCAGAAGGAGTTTCTTGTTCTCCTGCACTTCTTCAGTGCCTTCATATGCAACAGTCAAAGTGTCTAGCATCTCTTTTGCAGATTTACAGTTAAGAACTTGATGATAGACATCATTTGGTAGTGCAGAGACTAAGGTTGTTCTTGCTTTAACATCAAGATTAACAAGCCTTTTGTCTTCATCAGACCACTGATTTATAGGTTTTATAATCAGTCTTTCAACAGCAGGAGCTTCATCAGTTGCTTCAGTTACTTGGATAGTTGAGGAAGGAACATAAGGACCTTCAGTAACAGTTTTAAGCATCACATCATCAAGGCTTGACATATAGAGAAGAACTCTACTCTTCCAGAGAGAGAAGTTCTCTCCAGCAAATATAGGACACCTTGTGAGTGAACCATTGTTAGAAGAACCATTAGAGGCAGCAACAGAAGTGGCCATTTTGTAGTGTGGGGTAGAAGCAGTTGAAGAGTAAGCAAAACAGATCTTAGATATGGATTATCTAGCCTGCTCTGATACCAGTTGTTGGTCCCGAATGGATACTACAACAACAAATGTTTGTAGAAGGGGGGTTGAATACAAACTTTAGCAAATTAAAATTTGAGAGACACACGGTTTACTTTTATATAATTCTTATTGAAGTTAATCAAGAATTACATGAACTAGATGCGGAAAATCTAAGTTCAATAAAAGGTGGCAACTAATTTTGTCTAACACATAGACAATGCTAATCTTAAACAACTTATGTCTAAGACGTTCAACACATGAACAGGTTTGTTACACTGAAAGTAAAATGCTAACTCTTCTAATTATCAACTTATGAGATTTCAGTGCTTTTCAACGCATTCGCTATTTAGCATGTTTCCATGCATGAATATATATAAGCAAGGTGTGTCCGGGTTGATGAAGAGAGAAGGAGATAAAGGTACTTGGTTTAATAATATTATAATAGATAAAGTTAGTGGGTGAAAAGATAAGTTAACTTTATACACAAAGTGTGTAAAGTAAAAGTACTTTTCAGTAATGAGTATACCCACTATCTATTATTATATTATTAAATTACTACCTTTATGTCTTGAGAAAGTAATCTTATCCTTCCATGCTTGTGCTTTAATCGACACCATGCTTTTTGAAGATTTGACTTTACCAAGTATGGAGTTGCCAGCCATACTTAACATCATATCTTCGAGATCTTCTTTTCAAGAGTATCTTTATCCTTTTCCAGGGGATAAAGATCTATCCTTTTTGTATCTTTGTAGATTCAAAAAGTGCTAAGTACTTTTACAAAAGAAAGATCTAAGGCATAATAAGAACAACACATGTTCTGCCTTTGACTTTAAGAAAATATTACATAGAAAAGCTATTAACTGAGATATACAATAAAGACTCAGTTAACAGACACTGAACTGTAAATATAATTTTGCTCAGCTAAGGATAAAGGTGAAAGACTCAGCTGACTAGACTTGCTCAGCTGATCAAATTGCTCAGCTGATAATACAAATCGTAGCAGCAGCTAATAAACTGATTAACTCAACTGTCAGCTGTTCCCAAGGGCTCAGCTAATCATTTGAGTATAGTCAGCTTATAAAGAGAAGATTGGATAAGTAGGAAATACCTTATCTGACAGATGGAAGGCATCAGCCGATAACTTGTGATTGTGTCAGCTGATCCTTGACTGCTTAGCTGACCTTGAAATCTTCATCAGCTGATGGTTCTAGGCCATCAGCTGATCCAGTGTGATTCCTCAGCTGATGCTCTTTGACTGATCTTTTCTTCTCAGCTGATCTTCCTGAAGCTGGTCCTTTGGCTGATACTCAGTGTTCAGCCGACACTATGATTCGTCAGCTGACATTTCTTACTTAGAAATTCTTAAGTCTCAGATAGAAAAACAACACATGTTTTTCATCAATCTAAGTCCAAAACTGAATATATGGTTTTGTTAACATCAAATCCTATTTTACTTAATAGATAGGTTTGATTAAGGTTTGATATTGCTATCTCACCAACAGAATAACTTTATAATCAAGTTTGATTTTTTAGCTTAATTTAATTGGTGTACATATTTGTATAAATAACTATGAAAATAGATATATGTATCAACTAATTGATTTAAATAAACGTTTTTATTAAAATATTTAAGTGTTAATAATTAAAATCATCTAAAAATAGTTTTTAAGAAAACAACTCATTTGCAAGTCTTTTTGAGAAAACAAACCTGAATAATTGGTAGAAAAAATTAGAAATAAAATAATAATAACATTATTTTTTCTTTTAATATATATTAAATATGATAAAGCTTCATTTATTAGAAAGTCCCCCAATTGCTATTGCATAACTTATGGCTATGTTTCATTAGTATTATAAACTTTTATCTTTTGTGTGTGTTTTTCTCATAAGTCATAATTATGACCATAAGAAGATCACATAATTTGTTTAAAAATAGGTTTGTAATTTGGGAACACTGATGAGTTGAAAATATATAAAGTAATAAAACAATATCATACACAAAGGCTATAATAATTAAGTATGTGGGTGAAGAAAGTAGTTGACAACACCATGGAAGATAAGCATGCATGAGAACCTGTCAAGCTGTTAATCTACATCATGATTGGTGATGATGATGACTTTTGTTGACCCATGAAGGAGGTCAACACAATTCAAAATGCATAAGGGTAATTATGAATCGATTCGATCGATCACATTCTACTCCTAAAGTTCGATTTAAATATATTCCACTTTTTCGTTACAAGGTATATTACTCCCATAGTCCCATTATAATGAGAACTATAGACTTGTAACATAAGTTTAAAACTTTTACGGTTATTGTTTTTTATATTAAGTTTTAGTGATTTTTTAGTTATACTAACATAATACCTACGTAATGTTATAATATCAAATTTTTTTTAATGGCAAAAAGGGAACAAGAAAAGGAGCTTCGGCATTGCCATCACCCCCACCTTGAACCCAAAATTTTATTAATACTAGAAACATATACTAGCAAGATGCTAGATACAAGCCATGAGAACAAACGAAAATTAGAAAAAACAAGAAGTACCACTACACCACATCTCCCAAACTAGATCCTTACAATTGGCTCTATATTTCATCCATGTGTATGTGGTTGCTTGAATTTCACCCACAAGCAATGACCCCGAGAATCGCTTTCCGTTAAATACTTTATTATTACGTGCTTTCCATACCAACCAAAGTAGGCATCCAATTGCAGCTTCAAAAAACTTCCTTTTTTCTTTTTGATAAGGCATCTTCCAGCATGGAAGATATCAGATGCTCCAAGGAAATTAGTTCGCCAGCATTGAAACTTACCCATTTGAACAGCCATTTCCATATATCTTTTACGAATTTGCACGAGAAGAACAAATGGCCAACCGTTTCCTCCTCTGCCTCACATAACAAACAAACAACAGAAGACAATTGCACTCCTCTCGACCTTAAATTCATACGAGTGGGTATACGATTTAACATGAGCCGCCACAGAAAGCAATTAACCCTTGGAGGCATCCATTTATTCCAAATGCAGATGTATGAGTTTGAAGAGGAAGAAATATTATCAATAATATTTCTTAGAGATTTAACCGTGAATTTCCCGCAAGGATCTCCTTCCCATCTCCATTCATCCTCATAATCATTTAGAAACCTGCTGAAGTAGACTTTCTAAAACAATAATTCGATTACACAAGTTTAACGTATCCGATACATTCGACCAAGCCCAATTCCATACCGCACCCACATTATATCTATGTGAAAATCGCATAGCCACAGAGCATAATTTATTAATCTCCAGATCGTACAAGTTAGGAAATATACTTTTCAATGGCACACTACAACACCAACGATCGCACCAGAATTTTGTGTTGCCACAGTTATTCACCTTTTTGGTAAAAAAAATCATCCAAATTCAGATTAAGGGAAAGAAGATCAGAACCTGTTTTAACTATCTTCATCCAAGTGTCAGGAATTCTAGCATTTACGATTAAACTAGAATCCGAATTTGCTCCACCATGTAATGCTTTAATCACTTTCACCCACAGGGCCTGATCTTCATTATAATACCTCCACCGCCATTTATTAAGTAGCGAGATATTGATGCTTTTTTAAGAACCAATACCAAGACCACCCAGATTTTTGGGAGCACAAGTTTTATTCCATTCAACCCAACATATTTTCGATTTTCCCGAACTTGAGCCGCCCCAAATAAATCTTCTTCGCGTTTTATCAATTAACTCGATCATATTGTTAGGAGCCTTATACAATGACATAAAGTATAACGGAATACTTCCAAGCACCGATTTACAAAGTGTGACCCTCCCACCAAAAGATATATTTTTTGTCTTCCACAATGATAGCTTAGCATTCACTTTATGAAGAACAGGTTTCCAGTTCTTTGCCAACCCCATATTCGCCCCAACCGTGACTCCTAGATAAGTGAATGGTAGTTTGGTGTGTTCACACTTAAGAAACGAAGCAAAATTAATTATCTCATGTTCTTGCACACCGAGACCCAACACCTTGCTTTTTGCAAAATTAACCTTTAAGCCCGATGCTAGATGAAAGCATCTAACTCGTAAGATTAATTGCATTGGAGAGTGTCCATTTACCAATAAACATCACATCATCTGCAAACAAAAAGTGCGATAGTAATGGACCGTTATTAGGCAATGGAATACCTTGAAAATACCCTTTAATCGACGCTTCTAGCATTGCCACATGAAGACCCTCCATGGTGATAATGAACAAAAATGGAGAGAGGGGGTCACCTCGCCTAACTCCCCTAGATAAAGAAAATTCAGGAGTAGGAGATCCATTTATTGAAACTAATGCTCTAGCCGAGTTGAGACAACCCGCAATCCAAGAACGCCATTTAGCACCGAAATCCATTTGTTCTAAAATCGCATCTAAGTAACTCCAACTTAGAGAATCAAACGCTTTTTCAAAGGCTACTTTGAAAAGTAGTGTTTGATTTTTCGATTTCTTGGCCCAACTACACACTTCATTTATCATTAACGGACCATCAAGTATTTGTCTCACTTGGACTTCGATTCAGTCTTATAATATCAAATAGTTCCTACATGATAACATGTCCTTTTATAGAATATAGATGTATAGTATTTAACGAATTGTATATAAAAATAAGTAAATAATAGAATATAATAGATGTATAGTATTTAACGAATTGTATATAAAAATAAGTAAATAATTAAAATAAATAAATAAATAAACTAAATAAGTATATAAAAATAACTAGAAACGCACTAAGGCTAAATATAGAATATATATAAAAGAAAAAAAATAATAAGATATAAATAAAGAAAATAATAATAATAATAATAATAATAATAATAATAATAATAATAAATAAATAAATAAATAAATAAAACAAAGAGGTTGATCCTACTCCCTAAATCCTATGTTGCTAGTTGCATCCTCGATTCTGCCTACCCCTGAATCTTAATTCTCATTGTTCAAGACACCCTATCAGAGATCATGTCTACAGAAAGAGAAAGTTCTTGTAAATCTGCTCTAACTCTATCTTCCCATCTTAGAAAAGGACGACCACGCCTCCTAGTACCTTCAACTACAATCGATTCCGTTCTCCTAACTGGTGCAGTTGGTTGTCTCCTTTTAACGTGGTCAAACCACCGTAGTCTACCTTCCCTCAACTTTTTGACAATAGACGTTACTCCTAATTCGTTTCTAAAGACACCCACCGGGATTTTATCTAGCAAAGTCTTCCCACAGATCCATCTAACCATCCTCATCTCGTCCACTTCCATCTTCTTTGCTTGCGCCTTTTTCAGGGGCCAACACTCAGATCCATATAACATGGCCGGTCTAACGGCTAATGTGTAAAAATTTCCCTTAAGTTTAAGCGGTACTTTCTTGTCGCATAACACTCTTGTAGCCGCTCTCCACTTGCCCCACCTCGCTTGGATACTGTTAGTAACGTCCTCGTCTACTCTCCCTGTTTTATGTAATATGGAGCCCAGATACCTAAAGGAATCTTGTGGTCTCAACACGTGGTCCCCAAGGCGGATGTCTAGACTTCCCTTATTTTCTATCCTGCTGAAGTGACAATAAAGATATTATATCTTACCCCTGCTAATCAGTCCCGAGTCTTCTAGCGTTGACCTCCACTTTTCTAATAGGCTGTTCAAAGCCTCCTTCGAATTATAGATCAAAACGACGTCGTCTACTAAAATCATACACCACGGGATTCCTCTTTGAATACGTGTCGTAAGCTCGTCTAGAATGATAGCAAAAAGGAAAGGGCTAAGTCCTACCGGGGTGGACACACATGACATCGCATCCTCATACGTGTCCTTCAAAACCTTAATGTAACTACCTGGGATTCTTCTGTCGTTAAGGGTTTTCCAAATAAGTTCCCTAGGGACACTATCATAAGCTTTCTCTATATCTAAGAACACCATATACAAATCTCGTTGTCTCTCCCTATGCTTTTCCACCAAGTTTCTAATCAGGTGCACTGCTTCTATCGAAGACCTCCCTGGCATAAAACCGAACTGGTTATCCGATACTCTAGTTTCACGCCTCAGCCTATTTTCTATCACCCTCTCCCACAACTTCATAGTATGGCTAAGAAGTTTAATACCACGATAGTTCTCATAGCTTTGGGAGTCTCCTTTGTTCTTAAAAATAGGGATAACCACAATGCGTCTCCACTCTTCTGGCATCTTATACGTTCTAAAGATAAGGTTAAAAATGATTGTTAGCCAGTAAATGCCTGGTTCTCCGAGACACTTCCACACCTCGATAGGTATTTGGTTAGGTCCGGCCGCTTTACCTCTCCTCATCTTGCGTAGAGCATGTAAACTTCTCCTGGTGAGATCCTAGTGCAATCACAGTTAATCCTAGCTTCAGAGCCCAACATAGAGCCCTCCCCACTCTCACTCATAACCTGTCTAGTCCCCTGATTAAATAAATGTCGAAAGTAGTCGCCCCATCTACCCTTAGTATCCCTATCTTTATAAAGCACTCTCCCTCTATCATCTTTGATAAACTTAATGGTTCCTATATCTCTTTTTTTCCTCCCCCTTGCTTTAGCTAATATGAAGATTTCATTAAGCCCTTCTTTAGAGTCTAATCTATTGTATAAGTTTTCATAAGCTCTTTCCTTCGCCTGTGCTACAGCTTTCTTTGCTTCTCTTTTAGCTTCTCTATAAATATTCCAAGATCTCACCCTATCTTCTCCTCCCCTTACCCTAGATAATACTAACTCCTTAAAGCAAGAATGCTTTCTTTTAACCTTATCCTGGACCTCATCGTTAAACCACCAAGATTCTCTATCTACACGCACCTTACTAGAAGTAACTCCTAGGGTATTTTTAGCTATCCCTCTAATAGTCTGGGCCACGTGGTTCCACTCTAAATTTGAATCTCCAATAGGGGTTTTATTAAGCTCTACCGCGAATCTGTTTCTAAATTCATCCTTAACATCCCCATTTAGGTTTCTCCATAAATTCTAGGTTTGCCCTCTTTTCTATCCTTAATAAAACCTTTCCTGAAAAAGATGTCTAATACTAATAAACGATGTTGCGAGTACCTAGCATCTCGTGGGAGAACCTTACAGTCTTTGTAGTTCCTCAGATCCCTTTTACGCGCGAGAAGGAAATCAATTTGCGTGCTATGACCTCCGCTAAGTTAAGTAATCAAGTGCCCTTCCCTTTTCTTAAAGAAAGAACTTTTGATGACCAACTCGTGTGTAGAAGAAAACTCGAGTAAAGACCGCCCTTCGTCGTTTCTTACCCCATATCCAAAACCTCCATGAACTCGTGGGGTACCCATCTACACCTGCTCCTATATGCCCATTAAAATCTCTCCCTATATACAACCGTTGATCTTCAGAGATCCCCCTCACAAGATCATCTAAGGACTCCCAAAAGCACTCACTATGTTAACTACTGCTTCTCCTAAAACCACCTTAATAGCCATAATCTTATCATTAAGTCTCCTCACCTCAACTACATTATCCTTGAACCTAGGTGCTAAGATAATTCCTACTCCATTCTTAGCATTACCGAAGCCCGAGTACCAAAGCTTATATCTATTGGTTTCCCTAGATCTACTTCCCTTCCACTTAGTCTCTTGAAAACACGTTATATATACCCTGCGTTCTCTTAGGAAATCCACCAACTCGAAAATCTTACCTGTTAAAGTACTAACATTCTAACTACCTATTCTAAGCTTAAGTCCGGTATCTCCGTAACCATCTTTTCTGCGATCCCTAATTCCCCTCAGCCCTGCTTGGCTCTCCACGCCCCCCTCAATCCTAGTGGCGAAAGACATGATCTCAGTCTCCTACCATACCTACTAGTCTCTATAATGAACTTGTAAACCTATGTAAATCTAAGAGAGGACACAACGCAAAAAATAAAACTATGAAATGGGGTAAAAGTATATATAAAAATGATAAACACGAAAAAAAGTGGTTTATGATAACAATATACAAAGTATAAAAATAAAATAATCAGTAACCTAAGAAACAAAAACAATAAAAAAAATAATGAATGGATAATAGGTTAGGACAAATAAATGAATAAAATAAGTTTGTTAAAAATCTAATCAATAACCAGGAGCGACGTAATATATATATATATATATATATATATATAGGGAAGTTTCATCGAGAACAAAAAAAAAATGCGAGAACCGATTTAAACCGTAAAATATCTATCAAACGACAAGATATTAAATTCTGAAAATTATACCAAATATGCTCTTTTAATATGACATCCATATTGCTATGTTTTTTTCAACAAAAAAAATTAGTTTTTGCCGGGTTTTTTTTTTCTAGCACTATAAGGTATGTTACATACATGTAATCAGTACTAACATATATGTGATCAGTACTATAAGGTATGTTACATATATGTAACGATTTTTTTTTGTTGAAAAAAATATAGCAATATGGATGTCATATTAAAGAGCATATTTTTGTCGTTAATTTGGTATAATTTTCATAATTTAATATCTTGTCGTTTGGTAGATATTTTAGTTTTAAAAAGATGGGGATCGGTTCTCGCAGTTCTCGCATTTTTTTTGCTTCTCGATGGAACCCTCCCCTATATATATATATATATATATATATATATATATATATATATATATATATATATATATATATATATATATATATATAGGGTTAAAGTCATTAAAGACAAAGATGTTTTCCCCCATGTTCCGATATGACACATTAATTTTTTTTACACATATGACCATTTAACTTGTAAGAAACCTGTTATTATAGTCATTTTGGTGATTTTGACCTGCAATAGCAGGTCATCTTCTTCCCCAATTTCCTTCACTTCGAATACAAACTATGAAGCCAAAATTCTCCTTCTACACTTAACGAAAATCAATGATTCTTGACTCTATGGAAAGGTAATCGAGTTGTCTATCAAGTAGTACAAAAAAATAGAACAAAAACGAGTTTAAAATGTGTCAATTCACCAAAATACCCTAAGGGTGTCGAATATGGTCATTACCGACTTTAATTAGCAATAACTTGGCCTACACTTGATGGTTTTTCATGAATTTAGTGTCCATTGAAAGGTAAAAAGATTATCTACGACAATCTAAAAAAAGAATGATGTAAAACGATCAAGAATCAAGCAAAAAAACACTCTTTTTTTTTGCCCTGTTTTCGAACAAAAAACCAACCAAAATCGAGACTTTGAGCTCCAAATTCTCCCTCAATACTTGACGAAAATTTATGAATTTGGTGTCATTTGAAAGGTATAATGATAAATTACAAGATTCTACAAAAAAATCACAAAAAACGATCAAAAATCGACCCAAAAATCGTAAAAACCCGGCTAAAAACGGGCTGGCAGGTTGCACGTCACGTTTTGGCCACATCGACACGGTTTTGGTAAGTTAAATGGCCAGATTTGTAAAAAAATTAATGTGCCATATCGGAACATTGGAGAAAGCAAGTTTGTGTTCAGTGACTTTAACCCATATATAAACACCATTGTTGGGAAAGTTTTCGTAAATAAAAATTTAATTAACCAATCAAAACTCTTTATTTCCTCAATCTTGACCAAAATTTTAATTTTGACTTTCATAATTAAAATGGTCTATTTGCAAAAGTACATGTAACCAATTATGAGAAAACTATATGTAAATTTATAAGGGCGTTTGTATAAATTGTATATTTATATTTAATTATATATGTTTATAGTTTTTCTTTCATAACTTTTAATATATAATAATTGTTATAAATATATTCATATATTTATAATTGTCTCATTTTTATCTACATTATGATAAAAAAAATTTACCGTAATCAAACACAAAATTTTATAAATTATTCTTTAAATTTTTTATTAGTAAAAAAGTATATTTCATAACCATTAAAAAAATGGGTTACTATCTTTAATTTTGTAGAAATCGTAATGTAAAGACACTTAATCTTTCTAAATGAGAATAATTGTTACTTATCTTCTTTATAAAACTCTAAACAAGTAAATATATTTATTTTTAATTTCTATGTTATGAATCACTAAATCACTAATCCTAATCTATAATGTATTTTTTATTTAGAGTATATGAGATTATATATCTATAATAGATTAGTGAAGTATAATATCTTTTATGTGATAATTTATGTTTGTGTATCTCTAAATCAATTATTTTTTTCGTTGACAAAATTACACAACATTAAAGTTACGATATGTTTTTATGCCAACGATTTTATAATAAATTTTTTTATTAATATACACACTATTTGTAACTGATTAACTAGTCAGATTTTTGCATGTCAAAAAAGAATGTTATAAGTATGACATCCGAATTTTGAGACAATGTTAATGTGAGCTAATGATGTGATTTAAGTATTCGTTATGATTTATAATTTAGGTTTTATGTAATACCAATGAGAATTTATGGTTAAATTATATTTTAAAATAATCCTTAAGATTTTGAAAGTAAGAAACATTAATCAGCTATATTTAGATGTTTGGCTCTCATTTTTTATATACTATGTTTTTAATAATTATATTTTGAAATAATTATGACTAACTATTATCACATGGACGTCTACAAATAAAAGGGTTGAACACATAAATAAATACATGATATTAATGAACATCTTTTTGATTGAAATTGTTTTTAAGACAATCATTTTGTTCCAACAAATGAACAGTTTGAACACATAGATGATTACATGGTATCAATGTTAAACGCTATAGAGGTATCATATTTCAGTTCAGATAATATATGTTAAAGGCGATTTTTATATCATTTTCTAAAAATTATTGTACATACTAAATATACTTAATTCCATAAACATCTTTATGACAATTATAATAACCTAACAAATAAAACTATGAATGTAGTATACAAAAGAGTACTATTGAAAATATGAAAGTCAGTCTTAATTCAATCTTCAAACATTCGATAAATAGTTATTTTATTAGTTATTTTTTATGGATGTGTAACGCCCGTTTTTATTTCTAAAAATGTGCAACAAGGAGTTAACAAAAACTTTATAAAATCAGGGCTACAACCAGCACAGGTGAAATAAAATTATTTTCCATTGGTGTTACACAAAACATTTAACATGTCCACGTGGATGCCTCATCTGCCAAAGACCTGAAAAAAAGTAAACAACGAGAGTATGAGCTAGAAGCCCAGTGAGTAGCTCCATAAAATACTGAAATGGTAATAATTAACATATAAATGTACTCTATCACAATGCATCATGTATTTGTCACATAAGACCCTCTCATCCGTGATATCACATAAGTTACCAGATTTGCCACCGGGGTATCACACATGCCACGTAGCCATCACACTATTACCACATGATTGGCGAACCGGAAAATCCGTTTGCATCATCATATATGGATACAGTACTGCACCATCTTAGCAACGCCCCACCAGGCTAATTGCTATAGGTAGTCCACTACACGCGAAGTAGTATGTTACCCCACCTACATTTGTGACCCCTTTCGATCCCGACGCTTGTGACCCCTTTCAGTCACCTCGTTTGGGCCCCTTTTCGGTCACCTCGTTTGTGATTCTCCAAGGTAAAATCGTACACATTGCAGTTATCACATTTATTGCATATACAATCAGAGTCAATACCTTATAACATATATAAGCATGCAATCAATACATACATCCCTATAGGAAACACATACTCTTTAATCAAGCAATATCATATGTCTGTAGTATTTATTAAACCAGCAACGGTTACTAAATATGTAACTCACATATCAATACTCATTAACATATATAAAATAAGACTAAGAGGTTGATTATTAACCCCGTCCCTTTCTCTTTATTTATCTTAAGGTGGCTATTCCTCATTTATTTATTTATACATATTCCAAGGATCCAATGTAAATCAGGACATTCAGCTTCAACATAACATATATCTCAATTACGTATTTCATATATATTTATAGTCTATTCCGTTACTTGTATTTCCTCTATATATTCATTAATCAACAATTGATAACAGTCTGCATGATATCAACAACTTATTATAATCGTACAATAATTTTCATATTATGTTGATTACGTATAATTATAAGCAATTAACATCTCTAAGTATTAAGTTGAGGTACTCACCTTAGCTAATTTGTCCCGACTCAGTAGTCCGTTCAATCTCGTAAATACAAATCACCTGGTAATACATACAAACAATTAAAATCATAACCATATCAAACTCTGATACACAACAGGGGCCTACACAGTGTCATACACGGCCTGTGTACCTGTACACGGCCGAGCCACATGACTACACAAGGCTTTTACTTCATGGTGTTAAACTACAACCCTACACGACTAGTGTGACCCTACACGGCCCGTGTAGGTCACTACTACACGTCCAAGGATACCCCTACATGGTCTGTGCCACTTAGGGCATTACACGGACTGTATCAATAGGTGCACGGACCGTGTAGACCCTACACGGCCATCTCAAGCCTCTATAATTTCTCATAAGCCCATTGCCGAATACATCAGATTACCTTCGGGAAACCAATATTACATGATGAGTCATGTTTATCACAAAAATGAGAAGATATTAACCCATATGCTTATTATGTATTTTCACATACCAAATATCTACAATTTAATATGCATTTTTCATACCATGCACACGAAACTTCAAGTAAAAGACAATAAGACATGCATAGTTTAAACATGACTATCTACAAATGCTTATTGGTATCTTTAGCCCACGTGTGCCTTTTCATATAGGCTTTCTTGTGTAATAAAACTAAATTCACTTTGATGTATCAAACCAAACCATCATTGATCATACCTAATGGCAAAATAGTAATACTTACCAAACCTAATGTCCACAAAATTTACAAAAACAATAAAAAGAAAAAAGAACCCCAATTGTCACGAATTAAACTACCAAACCATCATCTTGTACAAATTTTCCTTTTTTATTATTATATTTGTTTACATATATATAAAATTAAAAATAAGACAACTACTAAAAACAAAGTAATTATTATTATATTATTATTACTATAGTTAATAAATAACTAAGCTGAAAAGCTTATTCGATCTAGGTGTACAATATATGTTTATATGTTAGAAAACAACCGTAAATTTTGGGTAGTCACCTAACAGCTAACATCTATCCTGCGACTTGTATCAATAGATATACCTACCAACATATGCAAATGTATATTTTATCAAATCATTAAATAAGATGATTAACTTTATTAATTCAAACTAAGAACTATCTATTGTGTTAAATAATAATAAAATAGATAATTTGTCGAAAGATCACAAGTTCGTAATAAATAAAATTCACGAAGACTAAAAAAAAAAAATACTAAATCTTACTTATCATAATAAATAAAGTAAATTAGCATCGGATTAAAGAGACCCGTGTGGTTTCTTGTCCACTATCTCATCGTTAAGATGACACGGTCTACCCATACCCTCATCTTGTCACCCCCTTCTCATTTGTCCCTTCGTTGAGTCATAAAGCGCTCACATCAGTAATACTACTGTTTAACTAAAAAATGCAAGAGTCACTATGTTAATATGTCAGTCGGTCATTACATATATACACCATTATGCATGAGAAGTTAATCATAGAAAAGTCATATTAATGTAACAGATGGTCATAACTATATATAATACATTCACCATATGATTAACTGCGGTGTATGAAATAAGAACCTTCAGTGACGAAATACATATCATGTAATATTTTGACCATATTTATTTATTACATTCGTTGGCATAGTACATAACGTACTAATGATCATAATTTTCAAACACATGCACAACTTCGACATCAAATGTCCATACATTTTACACACTTACAGTGTCCCCCCCCCCCCCCCCCTTCCTTTTTTTTTAATTTGATATTGGACAAAAAGGACAATATGTGTATATTTTCACACAAATCAGAAACCCCATAAGTCAAAGCTTTGTTAATAGCAGTCCTCTATTAAATGTAAAATAAATAAATATTAAAAAAATAAAAATCCCTAATTTATTAGCTAGTTTCCGTCATGTCTACGGCGGATGCTCAGTACTCTACTCCACACTTACAAAACATTCTTGAGGCGTCAACATCTCACATATTCTAAACTCCAAGTAGAATCAAACAAAAACAAGTTCCACCGACCGTCAACTTCAAGAACTCAAAGTCAAACTTCACTCCATTGTTAGTTTATTAGTTTATACATATACATAATATATATATATATATATGCTACGTGTTATCTCAAAATATGGGCCTTTGTTGCATATTATATGAGGTTCTTTTGGTTTTTTTAGTGAATTACTTGCTAATTGATGAAAGTTTCAAAGTTTGAAAGATGTGCAAAAAAGTTAAGGTGCATTAAAGCTTTACAAACGGTAAGTTTTGATGCTACAAATTAAGGTGAATTGTTTATATGAAATTTGACTTTTAATAATCGAATCTTTTAATTGTTCATATGAAATAGTCGAATAACACTTTATAAACTATGTTTTCTTACTTTTCATAAACGTACTAAGCCATAAATCCTAGGAATATACATTCCCCATAGTTTGATTTGTTTTCTTAGAGGATATAGTATATAAAAAAACAACTTATTTTGCTTAAAATGTCACGTATACAATAAACTCAATTTACTATATTAATACACCTTATTTGATAAGATGCTACAATGTATACAATATAATCTCCCATATATATATATATAGCATGCATGTTGCGTGCGGAGTTGAGTTTTTAGGTCGCTGAGTTGGCTTTTGAAGGTCGGCAGAGTTTGATTTGAGGTGCATGGATGGATAGGTACCAAGGATGAGGTGGTTTCAGTTTATGAACATCATCAATGTTTATTTGATGTCATCGGAGTTGACTTTGAAGATCCGTGGATGGGTGAGTATAAATTAGTGGTGGTTGTAGTTTATGATGGTAATTAGAGTTGAGTTTAAAGGTTCCTGGAGATTGGATGTTATCTAGGATGTGGCCGGAGAAAGTTGTCATATTTATGTTACCGGCTAGTAACCTAGTATCGAAGGTCACATTATATAATGTAATTTTTAACAAGTTCTTTTTATTAATATAGAAAACACAAGTCAAGTATATACAAGAATTATTGGACACTTTGTTCTTGTATGACAGATTGAAACCACAAATTATATTTTTCTAATACCTCTAACTCAAATAAATTGAGATATTGATAAATAAGGTCGATCTCATATAGACTCGAAATTTAAAACTAATGTCAATACTTATCAAACGCACAAGTTATTGGAAACAATAGAAATAATATAAATTTAGTTTGGGGGGGGGGGGGGGAGGGGGGGGGGGGGGGTAATCGTGTACGATACTACTAGTATCAAATGAAATAATCAAGGACAATAAAACGAAATATCTAGCAATGTATATTTGAATTATGCTCAAAGTTGTGCATCATGAACCTTTTAAACATAAGTTCACACTTGATTCTAGGTTGGTTATAGACACCAATACCACAGATTAAAGAAACATAAAATTTACCTATAGTCAATTTACAAGATCCTAGTTACGTAAATTACAATAAAGTAGCCAATCGCATTAATGTATAGATAAACGCCAACCGTAAACAATAATCAGACACCCAATTATTAAATCATATTACAAGAGCTTTTAACACTAATCAAATGACCTGGCAATTCTTTAAAGTGTTAACTGTTACTACATAAAAAATAAGAAGAATTACGTATTTCTACTTTCAATTAACAATCCAAAATTGAATCAAACAACTTAACATGGTCACATTCAATGGAATGACTCAACAACGGGGAAACAATTTAAACGAACCATTTGTAATTAGAATCTAGGTTACACCAAACCCATTAAAAGTCTCAACACAATCTACAAGTTCAAAACTACAAACCCATGCAATACCTTAAGGTGGCGTTTGGTTCGCAGGAATGTTTCTGATGGAATTAGATTCTATGATGGAATTGGAATCTGCCAGGAATCGATTTTGAATCTGTAATCTGTTTGGTTGACAGGAAATGGAATTGGAATCCTTTTCCATAATCTGTTTGGTTTGCAGACAATATAGATGAATTTGATTTCAGATATGTAAAATGACAGGATTACCCTTCATGCTTTTTTTCCTAAATTTAGCTTGTTTTATAACTTTTATATAAACATTATATTAAATAAATTACAAAATCATAGTAATAAACATACTAATAAACATAATAAGTTAAAATCACTACAATACGAATTGTCATAAGTTACCAAAATAATATAGTAATATTTGGATACATCCAATTACCAAAATACGTGGGATGTTTTTAACAAAATATAGTTATCAAAAAACCTACACATCCAAAATAGCAATCATCTTTAAAAAACACCACAATTCATACTACTAAACTTCCAAAATGTATTTTACCCAAGCCTCCCTATCACTTTCTTTCAATTGCCAAAAGTTTTGTACGTTTATAGGATCACTTCTTATCTTGGTCAAAGCTTTGAACTTCTCGAATTGGGTTAGTGAATTCATCTTTAGAATCTCCGGAGGGATCTTCTCACTCAATTCGTTGATCTTCATGTCAAACCTAATACCTTGGCTCAAGTATTTTGATATTTCTTTGAGATTTTCTGTTATCAATCCAACCGCATTATTGAACGCGTCATCACTTCGGTTCTTCCTCTTCCTTGAAAGAACACCTGGGGAAGTCTCATCATGTTGCAAGTTTGTGTTACGGCTCACGGCATTGTCTGAATCAAGTAATCCGACTCTTGTGATTGTTCCAAGTTAACGTCTTGCTCCATCTCAACAAAATCTTTAGCTCTATTTCCTTGTGCTCGGTCTTTCCCAGAAACTATGCAAAGGTCTTCAAAGTAGGGAAATGTTTTGTCTTTCATTTTTGCCGCATCCTTATGAACCTATTAACCAACATTATTATTTGTATAAAAATATAAAACAAAAACGCAATATTTAAGTAACAATATAATTATTATAATTCGTACCTTGAGGTATGCTTCCCAAACCGGTTCCTCCGCTGTAACACATTGTTTTACGGAGTTATAGCCAAACCCACTCGTGTTTGAACCATTTACCATGCCATACACACACTTCCAATCATTTTTCAGTATTTTTATCTTCGATGCAATGTGTGGATTACCTAAAATACCAGAATTCGGAAGTGATTGTTTCAAGGCATTTTCTAGATATTGTAAAAAACCCGATTTGAAACCATTATCGGCTTTAAATCCTCCCGAATTTACCATATTCACCATGGCCTCAACTAGTTTTGCTTCTTCGTTACTTGTCCATGATTTATATTTTCTAACTTGACTTGTCATACCTATAAACACAAGAAAATTATTTCAATAATCCAACAAAATTTTCCAACAAAATAGATAAGTTTACATGTAATCAATACAATACAATACATAAGATAATCTAACAAAATTTTCCAAGATAATAGATAAGTTTACACATAATCAATACAATACAATATATTTTTTATTTAATTAGCAACGCGCCCCTAGATGCAAACATGGATTCGGATAAATTATCTCTAAACGTGGTCCATTCGTTTGAAGTCCCAATAGTATTAATATTATCCTCATCCTCATGTCCAAGATCTCCTGTTCCCTCATCGTTTAAGATTTCGACATCTAATGGATCTACTTTCATTTCTTGTCTTATGAAGTTATGAAGCAAACAACATGCCATTATTATCTTATTTTTAGTTTCAATTGGATAATATGAATTGTCCTTCAATATTCCCCATCTTCCCTTCAAAAGGTCAAAACATCGTTCGATAACATTTCTTGCTGAAGAATGTTTCATATTGAAGAATTCCCTTGCTGTAGTCGGTTGGTGTCCATCACGCCACTAATTTAAGTGATATCTTTGACCTCTATAAGGGGCTAGAAAACCCTCTCCATTTGTGTATCCGACATCAACTAAATAATAACCTATATATAAGATTTATGTTAATAACCTATATATAAGATTTATATTAATAACCTATTATATTATAGTGAATAAGTATATTTACATACCCGGTCTTGAAACTTTCAATCCATGTGGTCTAAGAAGAGCATCTCGAAGAACTCTACCGTCTGCTGCTGAACCCTCCCATCCCGTTAACACGTATATAAATTGCATATCTTGGGAACAAACTCCTAGAACGTTTGTTGCAATGTCATTCTTTCTTGTTCTATATCTAGGCTTTTCTTCGGCTGATACTAGACACTTTATATACGTTCCATCTAAAGCTCCTAATCAATGCTTAAACCACTTCCATCTTTGATCGGTAGAGTTATCAGGCACGGGTTCAAGTTACTTAAGCAAACGAGTATGCAATCGTATGACTGCATTACAAACTCAAGAAAAATATCTACTAATTGTTTCTCCCGAACGGCGAAATCGACACATAATGACACGATTCTTAACATTGTGAGCAAGAATATGGAGAAAAATAGCAACTTGCTCATCAATATTCATATTCCTACTTGGTTTCAAGCCTCCAAATACTTCAAGCATATGACACAACTTTGTAAAACACCTACGAGGCATCCTAATTTGTGATATTGACATGGTGTCACTCTCATAAATAAATCTATGTAGATTAGGTATAGATCTATATTTGAAGAAAAATGTTTAAGACGTGGTCTATCTCTATGTTTTTTAAACATCATTAACAAGACGAGTACAACAATGTGCAAAACCACATTCCACCATGTCAAAATCAATGACGTCTGTCGTTGTCTACGATTATGTGATGTTAAATTAAGTCGGGACATTGTTCCTGCGCATGTAAATTCCTTTTCAATATGATAAACAAAAATAATAAACACATTAATATTGAACACCAAAAAATGACTTTTAATGACCATAAACACATTCATATGATTTTAAACAGTAATAAAGACATTCATTCAAAACAGTAATGGAGGATTAGAGACATCCAAATATGAAATTCAGCATATGATTTTATAAAACAGCATTCAAATGATTTTATAAAACAGCATTCAAGTAATTCATTCAAAACAGCAACAATGGAAAAATCAACAAAGAATCAACAGCAACAAAGAATCAACAAAGAATCACTCAGCATATGATTTTATAAAACAGCAACAATTCAAGATAAAAGCATAGATGATTTAAAAGAATCAACAAAGAAATAATCAAACCCTAAACCAATGATGGAGGATTAGAGAGAACATGAGAGATAGGAAGAACATACCTAGGTTGGCGGCGGCGGAGGCTGTGAGGACGACGACGGCGGAGGCTGTGAGGACGACGGCGGCGAACGCTTTGATGGAAGCCGATGATGGTGGCAGCGGCAGCAAGGGATGGACAGCAGGGTAAGTCGCGGAACGTCGGAGGCTGTGAGGCCGACGGGTGGAGGACGACGGCGGTGAGGCCGACGGGGTGAGGACGACAGGGGGAGGACGACGGTGGCTTTGATGGCGTTGGTGTGAGGTCGGCGGAGTAAAAGGGGAGGCTAACTATCGATCGATTTGGGAGAACATCTGATGGAACGATTCACATAATAGGGTTTAGTGAGGGTAGTATAGTAATAAACCACATTCCTTTGTTCAATGGATTTTAAAATCCTCCCACATATGAAAGGATTTTGAAATCCCTTCCCTATAGGATTTTAATTCCCATGAAATCCAATTCCATGGTGAACCAAACACGACTTTCTAGGGAATTCAAATCCAATTCCCACAGAATCCTACGGAATCCTGCCAACCAAACAGCCCCTAATACCATTACAAGAAATTAATAAAAAAAATTCCAAAAATAAAAAAAACAAAAGTGAGAGCCACTGCCTTCTTAAACCTGCCTGCAAACTATATTTTTTTTTTTGGTAATTCTATTGAGCCCCCTTCATAATCTAGATAGCCCCCTTTGATGTAATATATGTGATTGTATGACATGTATTAAATTTGTAATTGAATGTTTTGATATATGTGGTATGTGAGTTGAGGGGAGCCAAATAGTAGCATCCTTTTTTTCCCTTCTCCCACTACCATCGTTTTTCCCCTCTTGTTTGATGGAAGGGTTTTGCGTTTAGTTTTGTTTTTTCGCTTACAAATATGGTCCATGTGGTTGTCATGAAATTTCAATGTTGGTCCTTTAACTTAAAAATTTACGAAAATAGTCATTGTGGTGTCAATTTGTTTCACTTTCGGTCCTTTAGACAAACTTCCGTTAACTTTGACCGTTAGTCAAAGGGTATTTTGGTCTTTTCTCACCTTATCTTTGTTACTAAACAATATTTGTCCATTTTACTAGTTACCAAATATGTTTTTTTTAATATTCTATTTTAACCTTTTCTTCTACCAAACACCCTATCCTCTCTCTCTCTCACTCTCTCTTTCTTATACCTTTTTCACCAAACACGGATTTCATATCTCTCCATCTCAAGACTCTCTCTCCCCTCCGCAACACGCCACCACCCTCCCTCTAGTGGACTTCATCGTTTCCTCTCTCTCTCTCTCTAACTATTCTCTCGGTCAAATACACTCTCCCTCTCTCTAGACTTCTCTCTACCACCAAAAACCACCACCACCACAACCATCTAACTACCAGTACCGCGGAAAACCACCATCTAAACCACCATCATCGCCATCGAACCACCTATATCTTTTCATTATTGATTTCAGATCTAACCACCGTCTAAGAAAACCGTAAATCTGATTTCTCTGTCTTCCCCGTTGAAGACAACAACCGTAACCACCGCCAACACATCAGTCGATTGCCGCCATCTCAGGGAGTCTAAACCGATCTGAAGCACCACCATCATTGTTAACCAGATCTCAATCACAACCTCTGCATCTCGTTGGAGCTTAGCGAGTTGCAACAGATCTGAAGCACCACCACCGTCATCGTTGGAACTCAATATTTTAATTTAATCAAATTAGTCTACATGTTCATATAAATAACCATCAAAAACTGAATCTATTAAATAATATGAATAAATCTTTTTAGAATTCTTTTAATGTTAACAAACTAAATCACCTAAAAAAATGAAAAAACCGTAGGCAAGGCTCAAGGTTTTTTATGTAAAAACAACTAATTCTAAAGCATATAAGAAAATAAAGGGACATAATTAATGAAAAAAAATTCTATAAATAAGATAGTAAAATCATAACCCTTATTATTTTAATATATATATCAAATAAAAGATATAAGTAGAATAGCACTTATCATTGTAAGAGGTATTGTTCCGATAATTTGTACAAGTCAAGTCATTTTAATGTCATATTTTTTAGGTCACAATAAAATGTCATTTAGAGGTTTGTTACGGTATGTATATGCTTCTTCGAATACATCTTTTTTAAGCAAAATATTCTTAGTGTTCGTGAGCATATTCGAACCCTGTGTTGATAAGAAATTAAAGTTAGACCAGGTCCATCTTTCAATACAATGTATTCGCTTAATAGGTTAATAAACCATTTCCAGTTATTCTTATTCCCAACGGATAAAAAAGCCTAAGCTAGAGGTTAATGTGATTGTCAGCGTCTCTTTATATGTTGCAAGTAGATGACCATCACAAACACTTTTTATGAAGCACCTATCCAAATAGGAATGATAATGGGGCGGGTTCGGGACTGGGTAGGCAATCTTGTCCTAGAATATGATAAATAAAATCTTTTCTGGCCGAGCCATATTTCTGATCCGGGAGATCGGGGTGCTTCAGGGCTAAGGCTTACCCTGATCCCTACGTAGTTCCCCATTACCAATTCACAAAAATACACGCAAACACAAACATACAACTGAAAAATGAAGATTCCAGCTATAAACCGATCCATAAAATACAATTCAAACAAACAAACCAACACCTACAATTACAATTAAAAACTTGTCCATGACCAAAATTTAAATGCATAATGAGTTATTAATGAGCCTTTATAATTATTAACCATTGACTTATTTTAATCATATATCAAGATTGGTCAGACGTTCTCGTACAAAAAAAGTTCTCATTTAAATGCTCTCTCTCTCTCTCTCTCACACACACACACACACACACACACACATATATATATATATATATATATATATATATATATATATATATATATATATATATATAGGGGATGGTTCATGCGAGAACCGTTGTCAATTCCTTTTATCTATTTGGGCTTTCCAATTGGAGCTTCTATGAATAGATGTGAATCATGGGCCCCAATTTTAAACAAATTCCTTTCCAAACTTTTGAAATGGAAATCTAAATCTCTCTCAGTGGGTGGTCGTATTACTCTACTGAAATCTGTGTTGGGCAGCTTGGGGACATATTTCTTTTCCTTGTTTAGAGCTCCAAATAAAATATTGAACAAGCTTGAAAGCATCCGTTCGAAGTTCTTTTGGGGAGACTCCGAAAATGGTAGGAAGATCTCATGGATTTCGTGGCAAATAGTCCTTAACAGCAAGGAGAAAGGAGGGCTCGGTATCGGTAGCCTTAAGGCTCTCAACTTAGCCCTCGTTTCTAAATGGATTTGGAAATTTAGATCTCAACAAGGTGGCGTTTGGAAGCAAGTTATTCAATCGATCCATGGTGTAGATGGAGGTCTTAACGGAGCTAATTCTAAAGGAAAGATTCCCGGAATTTGGCGAAATATAATTAAAGTCCAGAAAACGTTTGATTTAGTTAACATTCCTTTTGGCGATCTGTTTCAGGTGGTGTCAACCGAGGAGCAGCAGGGCCCTGATCGTAGATCATACCTGCGGTGGGCACTTGACCCTTCTGGTGTTTTTTCAGTAGCATCGCTTAGGAGTTACTTCGATGCTGTCACTCTAAAAGCGGTGGATAACTTCCAGTTTGATTGGTGTAACGGAGTTCCTTTGAAAGTTGAAGTCCTTGCTTGGAAGGCTGCCCATCGTAGGCTCCCCACGAAAGCTAAGACGCACCGAAGAGGCGTAATTCTTCTTTCATGTTTATGTCCTCTATGTGGAGTAAGCGATAAAATAGAGGATCATTTATTCACCTGCTGTTCATCTTCTAAACAAACAATGGCTGAAATCAGATCATGGTGGAATTTAATTTCATGTGAATTGACTAACATAGACAGTTTACTGCAATGGGGCACATCAGCAGGTCTAAAAGGTAAGGCCCAATTGTTCTTCCAGAGGGTTGTTCTCACGTTCATTTGGTTGGTTTGGAAGTCTAGGAACGACAAAGTTTTCGACAACAACACGGTTAACGATCGTTCATTGTTCAACCGGATACAAGCTTTCTCCTATTTCTAGTTGAAAAACAGGCTGAGTGGAAAGAAGATGAGTTTATCTTGGAGTGATTGGTGTCAAAATCCTAATTCATGTTTTATGTACTAGTAATTGATTGTTTCTTTTGGGCTGTATGTTGTTATGCTAAACTTTTGTATTCTGGTTGGCTTCTAGCGTCTTGCTAGTCGCTGTTTTAATAAAATTGGTTTCGCTAGGGGGTGTGATGGCCGAGCCGAAGCACTTCCCTTGCGTAACTTTGCCGTTCAAAAAAAAAAACTAATTAATATGGAAAGTCAATGAAATCAGGGTGAAAGTATATGTTGGTTGCAAAGTAAAATGGAAATTCAATATATCACACGAATGATATCATTGCCATAGAAACACTCTTAAGGTAATGAGATCAAATATATCTTCAGAATGTGCCGAATTAATTAAAATTACAATAAATAATATGCGATATTATAGCAAAATTATTATTAATTACCAAACTTGAAACACACTATATAAACTTGTAACCATGTATTCTTCATCATCATAAACACCTACCGCATATTTCCAAGATTACGAGATGAATTGATTACAAAAGTCAATACATTCATTGCTCCTAGGATTGGTAGCACCATTGGTGCTCAGGACGAAAATGAGGTAATATATCTTCTCACCCAGAAAGTAATGGCATTTCCATGCATGATTGCTAGCATCAAAGACGGTCCACATTGGAATGAAGGAACACATGTTCTTGCTTTGGCATTCTGGTTTTAAATTGCACAGTTTATTCTTGTAAGATATATGATGTGGTGAGTGATATACATATAGTCAAAATACATGTTATCTATGACTTTATCTGTCATGAATTAGCATAAAACTTTAACATCATTTTAACTTTAACCCATATTTAGATATGTGTCTTTTTGAAACTTATTTTTGGATTATAAAATAAATACCATATGATTGAGAATTCTCTTCATTGCAATCCATTTTAAGTGTTAATTTGATTATATCACTTCGTGCCAATTACTTAATTACTTCATACCCAAATTAATATAAAAAAAAATGTAAGTGAATAAGCATGATCGAGAATCAACTTAGCACTGCAAATGAATAAATACGTGTCTATAAGTGTAACGAGATATCTTTTACCCGTGCGTTGCGACGGGGTTTTAGCATGAACGAAATAAAAAAATAGTATTCAAATACAAATCTAAAAATAAACGGAAAAAACTTTAAACACCGCATCCGACATATTTCTTTCTTTGTTAGGTTTTAATGTATAATGTTTGGTGCATGTTTAATTATATACATTTCTAACCAAGTAATTTTTAAATATATTTCAACGTAAATAATAACGTTAACGTTATATAATAGTTATTGAATGAAATATATTTTTTTAGTGTTAGATCACAGAAATACATTTCTTAGAAAAATATTATTTTATGATAAAAACTATAGGAAAATATAGATAAAAATAATATGGTGATAAAGATATATTTATATATACCGTTCATGTTATACTTTAGAATTTAGACAAAACAAAAAAAAACATAAAATTTAATTCTTTAGAAAAATTAAATAATAAAATTGTAAAACAATAAAAAATACGTGAGTCTCTAAAAAAAGAAACAAAGCCTAGGATAAGCATGGTAGAATCGAACTTGGGTCATAAGGGATAAAAAGCAACATCCTTACCATCCTGTCATATGAAGTCTTTGTTATCCTATGCAACTAAAAAATATATGACATTTCTGTAAAATGTTATATATATATATATATATATATATATATATATATATATATATATATATATATATATATATATATATATAATAATCAACTTATAGTAACAAGGTAGTATAAAGCGAGAATCAACGACCTACATGTCTAAATTAAATGGAAAAACATGAATTTGATATACATGTATAAACTAATATGGAATTTGATTTATACACAAGATTTGGAATGCGGGTATAAACTTAAAAGAATAAAAAGGAGAAACCTCCCAACTTTGGGACTTTGAATGGAAATTCAAAGACGGTATAATATTTTAGAATTTGGAGCATTGTTTACCTAAAAGAATAGAGACTACACGTACATTATAAACCATCTGAACTTTGTTATAAAAGAAATAAGCAATAATATAAAAAAGTAAGATACCTAAAGAAACACTGAA
The DNA here is from genome assembly GCA_947179395.2 of Pulicaria dysenterica. Lineage (NCBI taxonomy): Eukaryota > Viridiplantae > Streptophyta > Magnoliopsida > Asterales > Asteraceae > Pulicaria > Pulicaria dysenterica. The sequence goes on along the minus strand of OX359294.1, from coordinate 47,158,012 downwards.
CCATCTAAACTTTGTTAATAACATCGTTTATAGCAACAAGACTTTAAGATGAAATAAGAAACAAAGTTTCGCAAGTTTAGTCGGATAATTTACAATACAGATAGAAAATGAACAATATAAATTTTAAACCATGAACTCTCCCGACTGTGAATTCCCTTAGGGTGTATTTGGTAGAGAGAAATAGGAGTGAAGAAATTGAATTAGAGATTAAATCTCTTGTTTGGTTATAATTAGAAATTAGAGAAAGAGAAATCCTACAATTCCAATTCTCTAATTTTGTTTCACTACTAAAGATGAGGAAATAGAGAAAATTCAACTTATTAACTCTAGGGAGAAAAGAAAAAAAAACACAGAGATTTCCGTTTCCCTCGGCCCTCGTATCCCTTCGATGGTTCCTCCCTGCGCAAACCTGCTTTCTATCGATACCTCCATTGCGTCGTTCTCTCCAGTCTCCATTGCCTCCTTCACGTCCACGTCGATTACTTTACGCCTGCTTCATTCGATCCCTCCCTGCGCCTCCTCCAACAGCATACTCCAGCCGCTGTGCAACCTCCAACAGCGGCGGCGACCCCAGCGGCAATCTTCCACTCACAGCAAGGTATATCTAGGTTAAATTCTGATTTCGTTGATAAATTTTCTGTTTGATTGATTTTACTAATTTTTCTACATATATATTGTTATTTAACACTAATTTGAGACAAGAAGTTTGTTGTTCTTGATTTGAGACAAGAAGTTTGTTTTCTAAATATATATCGTATCAGTTCTTCGAAATTGGAAACATGAAAGTAAAGAACAAGTAAACAGAGGTCTATTATGGTCTATATGTGTTTGAAGCAGATCCGGTGACTGTTTGCTGTTGGTGGTTGTTGTTTGCTGAACTGATCTGTCATCAGTGGGTTTTGATCTTGAGTTGCTGTGCAGAACTAAGGAATAGTAAATGGCAATTCTGTTTACTAATATTGCAGCTGATTTGCTGTTTAAAAACTGGTCATTATCTGATGTTAACTATTTATGGCAGCTACAAGTTGGTTTTGATGTTAATTTTATGTGCACATTGGAGGATCAGTAGAGGGCAACTCATTTTCCTAATATTGCAGCTATGCAGAATGCTAATTTTTAATAATTATTTGGTCATGCAAATGTTTGTTGATCTTGGTGGAGTATTGTACATGGATAACAATTGGTTTTTTTTTTGGTGTTATGGACTTATGGCATTATTTGGTGGAATGGAATTCATATGATGATGATGTTTTCTTTTCACAACAGAGGACTAAGATTTGGCAGAATTAAGTGTTTTTTGAAGATGAAGACAAGATAAGCAGAAAGGAATTTTAAAGTTTTCTACAAAAGAGGATAGTTTTAGGTTTTGCTATTTGTTTAAACTTGATTGTATATGTTTTAGTTGTAAAGTCTTTGGCTTTAGAGTTATGGATTTTTTGTTGGTCTTTTTTCAAGTATACATTGTGAAATTGAATTTGAAAATGAAAAAAAACTTGAGACAAATTGGATTGTTAATTCATCGAAATTGACTGTTTGTTTTGGGAAAAATTAAAATGCAAATGTTAAATTTAGTATAATTCTCTGTTGAAATCTCTGTGCTACCAAACAAGATAAATAATTCTCTGTTACATTTCTCTGCTGAAATCTCTGTGCTACCAAACAGAAGATTCAATTCTCCTTCTCCAGACTAATTCCCTTTCTTTGCAATTCCATTCTCTGCAATCATTTCTCTGCAATTTTATTCTCTGTACCAAACGCACCCTTAGTTCTATAGTGTGGTGAGGTTTTTCGTGTAAGTTTGTGGGGTTCAAACTTAAACCAATTAGCTATAAGTGGAGTAGCACATGACCTTTATTTAGCATATTACAAAGTCTGTTTTAGTCCGATAAACATTACTCAACATTTCCAGAAAAATATTCTAGCTAAAATAAACTACAAAAAATTTAATTTATAATATATTTAACATTCTCTCTTTTACTTTATTTGTAAACTCTTAAAATTTGAGTAATGAAAAACGACTAATATATTCTTAAATATATTTACATTTTTATGGATTATGATAACCACAACCCGGTTGTGGATAACAAGGTAATTTTAGTTACTAAAAACAACAATTATAACTCATATTTTTATAATTAACTTTTCCTAATTAATTTTATAGTTACATTTTAATTAGTTTTCAAATTTTCATATATGATATAAGGTTGCCATTTTTGTATTGTTATCAACTTTAAGGGCTGTGTTTATCATTTTACTTCTTTTTATTACACACAAACCTAAAAATATACTCTGTCATACCAATACAATTTCTAAAGTCATGATATGTTCATCATCTTATTCTATAAGTAGAGATTTGTTTTCTTGCTTTATAATTTTTCAAAAGCTATTCTTAAAAATTAATAAAAGAGTTGATAAATAAAAGAAAAATAAAGGAAATAGAAAAAGGAAAAAAACACACGAATTGTGAACGAAAATCATTTGATGTTACCGTTGTGCGTGAATACCATATACATATGTCATAGAGTATAAAAAATTAGTCGCCGCCGCATTACGCGGGTACGATGCTAGTATATATATATATATATATATATATATATATATATATATATATAAAAGGCTAGATCAAATAAAGCACATTTTATTTGAAGCACAGTAAAAATAGCTCTTGTCCAATCATTTACAAGAGCCTTGTAAAGATATTTCGGTCTCTTCATAAATATATTTCATATATATAAGGCCAGATCAAATAAAACACATTTTATTTGGAGCACGGTAAAAATAGTTGTTGTCCAATCATTTACAAGAGCCTTGTAAAGATATTTCGCTCTTTTCATAAATATATTTTTCCCCTAATTTGAAAACTGTTATATAGTGAGAAGTTCAAATAAGAATATATTTAAGTGAGAATAAGAGATTTAATCATAGCTCTTGATTTGATCCGGTGATGGTCTACATTTTACCCTTATAATATTCATTATCCAATCATGAATTGCGACGACCATTAATTACAACGGGTGAATTGCGACCGTTAAATTTAATAGATCAACATTTAATTGATAACTAAGATTTATTATCTCATTAACAACTAAATATATATTTTCACAATAATCCTTTCCCTTTTATATATGCAAATGTCTCCTAATTTAATATCCTACAATGAAGAGGTTTAATGATACGATATCTTCATTCATTTATTTAATCCTTTATCACAATTTTGTTGTGGGTTTTGACGATTATGCCTTTTTTAGTAAATATCCACCTACTCAAATATTGCATTTTGACCCTTTAATCTTATTCATTAATGCCAATATTCCATTTTAACCCTTTAATGTTATTCATTAGGGTGTTGCTAAATCAATATCCCTATTACTAAAATACACCCTAAATCTACAAATAAATATACTCTAAATCTAAATCCTAATTAAGAGATATTGTTACTATAATAAAACACTGGATTAAAGCTATAAATACATCATATATGAGTATTTTTTTATTTTTATTTTTTTTCTTTTAACTAAGTTTTTGTTTTGTAAACTTTATTAAAAGTTTACTTACTAACTGTTTTTATTTAAAAAAAACAAATTATTTTTTATAATATTTAAAAAATAATATGAAACCATATAAAATTTTCTGGAGATTAGGTTTTATTTTTTATATAAGTAATTATTTTTCATCTTATATTGCAGTGTTGATATAAAATGTGACGCTCGATGACAATAACATCTTTAATGTGACTTCACCATTTTTTACCGATCAGGTATGATACTTACAATGATTTTAAATTTTTTTATGTTCGTAACATTTACATAATTTTGAATAAAGAATATTTAAATTTTAGGTGTTTGTGTCCCTTGAAGAGCTTATGGAATTGGTGCAAAATACAACGTTATCACTTGGTTATATCATTGTAATAAAAAGATCGAAGAAAAAGAAAGGTGTGGTGTCTTACGTCAGACTTATTTGTGACCTCGACAGAGATTACAAGTTTCAAAAAACAAGTAAAAAATCAATCACCAAAAAGACCAATTGCCAATTCCAATTGGTAGGTTCTATTTAAAACAACATAGTCATGTTGGGTGGACCTTGAGGGTGATATGTGATAAACATAATCATCAACCTGCACAGTATATGAAGGGGTATGCTTATAAAGGGCGGTTGAAAGAAAATGAAAAAAGTTGGTGGATGACATGACGAGTAATAATGTTACACCGCGTGACATATCGTCGACATTGAAAGAGCAAGACGAGAATAATGTTTCTACACTAAAACCATATACAATGCACGGCAAAAGCTTCGTTCATCCTAGAATTATGGAAAAACTCCGATGTAAGTTTTTATGTTGCTTTTGATCGATAAACGCTTTATTACCGAGTATTAAAATGTTCTTTATGGAAAATTTTATTACAAAAGTTTATTTATTTATTATAAACATGTTTATTACATTTATGGAAAAAAGAATCTAATTATAGACAAAGATATTTAGAAAGTATAGTCATATTAATTCTCAAATACTTATAATTTGGAATGAATATAAATCTAATTATGGAGGGTGTTTTTTTAGTAAATTGGGGTTGTTTATTTAGCCAACCCCTATTCGTTATTATGAAAAAAAATATTTAGATGAGAACGAGATTATAAATTCTAGTTATTAATTAGATTGTGATCTATTAAATCAAACATACATAATTCACCCGTCATCATTTATAACCGTAGCAATTTATGATTGAGAAATGAATAAAATGAAAGACAAAATGTAGACGATTCGATCAAATCAAATAAATAGTCGAGATTAAGTCTCTCATTCTCACATACATATACATTTTCATTTGAACCTCTCACTATATATAGGAGGGTTCAAGTGAGAACTGTTTTTTCGTACACAAATTACGAGAACTAATCTTAGCTCTTGATTAAAATTAATCAATGTCTAAGAATTTATTACGGCTCATTAATTATTTATTAATGGCTCATTAATGAAAGGTATTTTGAAAAAATTAAGACATTCAAATTAATGACGGCTCGCCCAAATACAACCTACGGTTAAGTAAATATATAAATATTCAAAATACCCTTATTAAAAAGTTATTAATAGCGTTATAAACTATTCTTATATGAAAAATATTTCTTGATTTAAAATTTTCCTTAAATATATAATAGCTTCAATATGAGAAAAGTAATCTTAGAACTTGAAAAAAAAATTCAAATTTCAAATTGGTGTGATTATTATGTTAATGATGGATGATGGATCCAAAGTTGGTGAGTGGGCCTGGGACACTACTTCAAAAAGCATTGTCTGGATTTAGATGAAGTGTTTGTGTGGACCTGGCTTGAACCATGGCAAGTTTCTCTCTGTTTTATTATTTTAATAGCCTTCTAGAGGCCCATTTCAGTTTGACTTGTTCAATATTATTTTTATACTACATTTATAATAATAAAAAACTATTTCAATTATTGCCTGTTTTATCCTAATTTTTCATTCAGTCATTTATGGCAAGCTCTTGCTACACCTGTTTCTATAGTTGTTTTTGGTGTACTTAGTGAAAATAGCTAGGATTTTAAATCATTTTTTGTAAAAACCTAGTGAGATCTTAAATAAAGTATCTGATTCGATTACTATTTTGAGTATTAATGCTTTAATTAAGGGTAATTGTTTAGGTTGCGAGTAGGGTAAGCATGGTACCGGACCGGTACCGAGCAGTACCGGTTCCAATTTTACCGAATATCGAATTTAATTTAAGGATGTTGGAAAAAATAGACTTATAAAATATATCCTCTTTTGTTGACACAAAAATATACAATTTGTTTATATAATTGTATTCACTAACATTAACATATGTGCAACATATATATATATTCAAACAAATAAATAAGAATATTTATTTGTATACAAAGTAATTTCATCAAATTGTCAGCCTTCAATCGTCAAGATTCGTGTTCAGGAAGAAGACAACATCGAAGATACCTACAAGTAAACGTTTGAATTATATGAGCTTACAAAATAAATAATTAAACAAGTTTAAGTTTTTATAAAATTATTTTTATAAAAATCGACAAATTTTTTATAAAGTTCACTAAGTTGGTTGTATAAGTATACGACTTCTTAATTTGGCAAATACCAAACATAATCTATCTTTAAAACAATACAACACCATATTTACCAAAAGAATATCAAAGAGGTAAAATTCCAACATGCTTTATGTATTGGTTTCCAAACTTCCATTTTAGTGTTAAAATTCAAACTTAAGAAGTATGAGATCAACCAAACTTTTGCCAAGCTCATTTTCAGTGAATTTTTATGGTAAAAATGAGTTGCGTTTGATTTGGTAAAAGGCCAACGTTTATATTTGCAAGTCTCAAAAAGTTCCAGCAGGCCGACGGTCGAAGCCACGGTCGACCGTGAACCGTTTGGACACTTTTTGAGCTTGCACCTTTTTCCTTATTTAAACCAACTCATGTCTTATGTTTTACTCATCTCTTGCAATCTGAATAACACAGAATATTCTCTATATCTTGTGAGCTCATATACTTTGATAATTCTTTCATCTTTCAAGATCAAGAATCAAGAAAGAGTCAAAACCTTCAAAGCTTAAACACTTCATTATCATTCAAATCATTTGTAATAGTGTGAGGATCATTTCTAGCCTAGAAAATTAGAAAGAAATGAGGATCAAGTCTAGTCTTTCCAATTAGAGTGAAGTGAGGTTGTATTTTCCTTATTTGCAAGAGTGAAGTGTAATTCATGTAAGCCAAAAAAGAGAACTTGTAAAAGGTTATCTACCTTCAAAGAGAGAAGATAGTGGAGCAACTTTTGGTGGGTGAAGCCAAGGAGTGGATATAGAGCAAAGTTGTTAACCCTTGCTTGAACCACTATAAATCATTTTTGCCACATTATTACTCGGATGTGATGAAAAAGTGGTTGAATTAATCAATAGATTGAGATGGATGCTGTTACCAAAAAGGCTATCTGTTTCTCGAACGTCGGTGGTTGTTCAAATCAGGAGCGGCGGTGGTTGTTCAAATCAGGAGCGGTGGTGGTTGTTCAAATCAAGAGCTGCGGTGCTTACTCAAATCAGGAGCTGCGGTGGTTGTTCGATGTTGGCCGGCGACGGTAATCTTCTCCGGTGAGAAGCTTGGTGGCGAGAATACAGATAGACAAGAAGATAGTTTTTAAAAGGGGGGTGTTTGTGTTCTTTATTTTATTTTTATTAATACTTTTAAACCTAAAATTATATACTAATAAAAGTGTAAAAAGACAGTATTACCCCTCCTAAAAGACAACAAAGAAAATGGAGTTCACGTCTGTTAGGGTCAGGGACCATGGGTGAAATAAAATGTCAACCACAGAGACCATGGGCATAATTTTTAATTATAAAGGACTAAACCAGTTATAATGTGTAAACCACAAAGAACATCCGTGTAATTAACTCTAAGTTATAATATATAGAGTTAATTACAAAGATGGTCCATGTGGTTTGCGCTGAATTTCACATTTAGTCCTTTAAAATTGAAAATTACACTGGTAGTCCTTATGGTTAACGTTTTGTTTCACTCTTGGTCCTTTAGACTAAATCCAGTTAAAGTTGACCGTTAGTCAAAGGGTAGACTAAGGGTATTCTGGTCATTTTCCATATTATCCATGTTGCCAAACACCCATTTTCATTATTCATTAATTAAAAATTAATTAAAAAACACAAACCTGTGTATATGTTTCTGAATCAAATCCATTTGAATCTTGAAAAATCTTTAAAAATAAAAACACCCATGAATATTATCCAATCAAATCCAATATAAACTTGTGAATATGTTTCTGAATCAAATCCATATGAATATTATCCATGTATATGTTTTGAGACAGATTCATTAATAAAAAATTAAAAATTGATAAAAAATATAAACATCCAAATGAATCTTACACATGAATCATGATTTACACATGAATCTTGATTTACAACAGAAACACAACACATACACATGGAGGGGAGGGGGTGATCGAAGACTTGAGGTGGTGGTTTTACGTTGGTGGTGACCAGTGGCCCTAGGGTGGAAACACCTTAAATTGATAACCCATCAAATCAACAAGCCCTAAATCGTGAAAACCCTAAATCGCAGATCTGAAAACTTAAGATCTGGAAACCTTGAATCGAAACATACCTGACGGTGGTCTAAAACAAAACTGAAACCGTGAAAACCCTAAATCGTAGATCTGGAAATCGGACCCTCAAGACTGTGGTCTGGCGGCGGTCGTTAGATGGCGACGGCGAACGGTGCAAGAACGGTGGTCTGGGGGCGGTGAACGGTGCAAGAACGGTGGAAATCGGACCCCCAAGACGGTGGTCTGGCGGCGGTCGTCAGATCTAGAAATTGGACCCCCAAGAACGGTGGTCTTGTGACTTGTTACCAACAAAACCCTTTAAAATCTAGTCGCTTGGTGGTGTGGTGGTCGCATGGTGGTGGTGGTGGTCGTATGGTGGTGGTGGTGGTGGTGGTGGTGGTCGGAGAGAGAAGGGTGGTGATGGATGATAGAATTTGAATTCTTCAAAGTTAATTGTATATTATTGGAGATAAAAGGTTTGAATAGAAGAGAGAGATGAGAGAATGGGAGGTGAGAGAGAATCTTTGGAATGTAGGTTAGCATAAAATTTGTTTGGAAACAAGAATAATAGTTAATGTTTGTTTGGTAACAGGATTAAAATGGAAAATGACCAAAATGTCCTTTGACTAACGGTCAAAGATAACATCAGTTAGTCTAAAGGACTAAAAGTGAAACAAAACGTTAACCATAAGGACTACCAGTGTAATTTTCGATTTTAAAGGACTAAATGTGAAATTCAACGTAAACCACAAAAATCATCTTTGTAATTAACTCTAATATATAACATTAAAGTAATATGACTACATGTATACATAATATAAAAACAAAATAATATATCGTTTATTTTGAGAAAAAAATAAAAGTGCATTGTTATTTTATAGATCAACCCTACATTAAATGCGGTTTTATGTACAGTGTTACTATTTCGACCATCACTATCAAGTTGTTACATACGTTAACCATTTTCTCTTGTCGCTAGAGCCTTGATCAGGGCAGAGCTGTATGTTGCCGAGAGTGAACATATATTTTTGTATAATTGTAGTGTTTTTTAAGTATAATTTAGATAGAATTTTAGTTATTAACACACTATGTTTAAATTCATTTTAGTTAATATGGTTACGAGAAATTTAAGATTCTATATAATTACACAAGTCTACATCTTAGTTAAATTTATGTGCATTATAGTTTTATATGAATTCGTATATTATTATTTGCAATTTATATAAAAATAAAAATGTTAATTGTAATTTATACATACTTATATAAACAGCTTCAAATCTATTTATAAATTTTCGTTAAATATTATTAAATTCTTCATTTGTTCGTAATTAACGAAATATCTGCAACTCACATGTTGTGACGAATAATAAAATAAAAGATAAGGATAATAGAAGATTGTTGAATTTAGTCAATTTTAAGTCTTAGTCATAAGAGACTAATTTTAACCTTTAAATCAATAACATCAATGGTTCAGATTGTATTTTAAAATTTTGAGCGGAAGGGTATTTTTGTCAATTCACAAGTGACGATTTTACAAAATCACATGTGATTGTATACTGATCACCTGTGATTATATACTTGATCACATGTGATTGTATAAAACAAGTGATTAATCTTGATTATTAGTTTGCATTGATCCATCAAGTGAGATTAGTCCCTTAAAAATATGTTTTTTACATAATCTTTAAAATGAACACATCTCAAGGATAAAAAAAATAAAAACTCACATTTAAACATAAAAACTCCAGTTCATGTGGGCTTTTTAGCATCCTGTTTGGCCTCCTTTGTTATGGGCTTACCTGTTGGGCTTGAACTTATAAACATTATAAATTTTTGCTATGAACCCGTTTTAGTTATAATATCGTGTTCGCGTAAATTATAAAAAGTTAATGCATTTACCATTGTAGGATACACAAGAAGCAAAAGAAACAACATAAATGCAGTAACATTTAGAAATTTACTGTTGTGGACTACATAACAAGCAAAAGAAACAAAATACAAAGAAGATATAAAAGCAGAAAATAACAAATAGAACATCAAAAAAAGGAAATTTTCTTGAGCTTGTAGTCCTTCCACCTGTATATTCATCAACCATGGTTGTGCTTGTGAGCTGCACCATGCCCATGCCCATAGATAAACCTCGCTGATCCTTCAGTGTACACATGTGTTTCATCGTCCAATCTGCAGAAAAAGCATTTATCGATCATCTCAGTAATTAGTTAGAAACAAGAATCACAGGTTGACAGAAAGAAAACTGTACTAATTTGGAGTTCTTACGATTTTCGAACAGCTTTGCTTAAAGTAGAAGCTGAAACAAATGTTTTGCCATCAAGGTATCTATTTTCACCATTGATCCTTTGCTTCATTCTTAAATCCAGTTCATCTGGGCTCAGTGTTATAGGGTGATCTGATGCCTGTGATCAAGTTAAATACATATATTATCGAATAATACGGCTAATTTAGAAGATTATATATTGATCAAGAAGTAAAGGAATGTTGTAATATTACCATGACCCAACCCCAAATGTCAGCATAGGAAGGAATGTGAGCCGAGTATGGCACGACATCTGTTCACCATTCACGCCAGATTAATGAAACATATCGAAAGAAAGATTGAGATTTAACACTTAAATGAAACAATGATCATGTAACTTACACTTGAAAACCTGCTTAAGAGTGTTGAAAATGCAAGAAAATACTTCTGTATGGCTGAAAACACCAGCTGGTCCAGCCTGTATATAATCAAACTTTGTTACCCTCACAATCTAACATATACTTTACTGTTTTTATAGAATATATTGTCCACAAGGTCAATTTTAGAGGTGGAAAAACGGGTCAAGTCGTGTTGGGTTGACCCACAAACCGAACTTTTTGTACATTTTTTTTAATCATACTATATTATTGCAGTTATATTTATGTAATTAAAAATGGTACAATTTAGGTTATAGTTTATGGCTAACATATAAGATAAATTCATATCCTTGGAGCCGAAATCGAACTCGAGTTTTAAAAAGTACCTGTGTGACAAAAATGCCACCCTGCATGAGTCTTGGTTTAACAGTGAGTTCATAGAAGGTTTTGGTGTAGAGCTGATAACATGGGCCTCCTTCAATAGGGTCTGCTAAGTCTCCTATGATCACATCATATCTTTCGTCTCTCTTCTCTAGTTCGGCCCTGCGACATATTGCTTACCATTTTACCTTCACTATATTCTCGTTTTACTCGATACTTAAGCGTTATAGACGACATTCGATAAATGATTAAAAAAATGTATTAAACCTTGCATCATTGATGATGAGCTCAAGTCTTGGGTCACAGAAAGCTGCACTGTTAACAGCCAAATATGACTTGCAAAATTCCACCACTTCCTGCTTCATCATTAACATATGAATAAAGATTTTTAAAGTATGAGCCATTATGTTATAATGGGCATAATCTTTATATAAAAAAATGAATAAATATTGAGATAAATGGATGATATAATTAGTGACATACCTCATCAATATCACACATGACAACTTTGTTGATAGTCTTGTGTCTAAGTAGTTCCCTTGCAGTGGAACCTTCACCTCCACCCATAACAAATACTGTCTTGGGACTGAAAAAGAAACATTTAAGTGTAATTTTACTATGATAAGGTAGCAAATTTACTTATAACAAATATGTTCAAAATGATATTAACTCTATGTGCTCGAGTCTAATCGTTTCCTTTCAAATCTTCTCGGTTTTTGGGCAGAAAAGATTAAAAAGTAAAATTGAGTTACAGTTTTTTTTTTTTTTCAAACTTCTTACTTTCCCTCGTTAAAAAACTCGAGAACTCGGTGTAAACCGATGCGGTTTATGTAGAAAAATTAAGGGAGTATAGAATAGTACTTTGGGTGATGTAGAAGTGGTGGATGAACAAGAGATTCATGGTAGATAAATTCATCTATCTCTGCACTTTGCAATTTTCCATCTATCACTAGAGCCTGTGACATATTTAGTTGGACCAAATTCTTTTAAAAACTATAAAAAAGAAAAAAAAAGAAAAAAGAAAAAGAAAAGATGGAGTACCTTCCCAAAGGGTTTGGTGTCCAAAAGCTGAATGTCCTGGAACTGAGTTGCTCCTGTGTGTAGTATACTGCATGAAAATTTAAACAGTAGAGTAAATTTATATGTACACTTTTGTGAAAAAGTTTTTGTTTAAAAGATCAATGAATCATGCCTCATGTTTTATTTATTTATTTATTTTTATATAATGTGGGACAAGAGTGCTTGCCACTAATCTTGTCCAACTTTATCCTATACAAAACCTTTTAGCAAAAAGACAGTATAGAACTATAGAAGCATTTTCTAGTAGTTTTTAATGTTTGTGAACAATAAACAAAAACAATTTTATAATATTTGGAGAACAAATTTTAATCTGAAAATGGATCCAATATTAGACCCGTTTCCCCTTTCGACGTAGCACGTAACACTTGCTAGCCCGCTCGACTTGGCTAGAACCAAGTTCACTTAAGAAGTGGTTACTTTCATGTTTTGGAGTACACAAAGAGATAAAGTGAGACAAGAATTAAGAAGAATTTAACCTATTAAGAGCAAAACACCATCTTAAATTCTCTTCAATCTCTTCTTCATACCAACAACTTTTCCTTTGAGAATATGCATTCCCATTCCCATTCCCATTTCCATTTCCATTCCCATGTCCATTCTCATTCCCATTCCCATTGACAAAAGAAATATCACCCATTGTAAATGAAAGAAGAGGTAGCTAGAGAGGAATGTGGGTGGTGTTGGGTATGAGGGAAGGAGTTGTGGATTTATATAATGAGTTAAGAAGTGGGAGGGTGGGGGTGGGGGTTGGGGGGGGGGGGGGGGGGGGGGGGGGGGGTTAAGAATCGAAGTGGTGATGGTGATGATAAGAGAACTTGATTGAAAGGGAGGGAGGGAAAGGAAGCCAAAATCCTCATTGATTTCCCCAAAACCATCAAAGCTTGCTTTCCTCGCGTGCTTTCTTTTTATTCATTCCCTTCTTACTTTTTACATTGACAAATTACAAATTTACTTATTATTTGTATTCATACGAAATAAATACCCCATTTTAAGGCAAACATTATTATTTTATTGTATTAAAAATTGTAAACTTATTATACAATATAAATCACTATAATTAAACAATAATAGTAGATAATTCAGTAAAAACAGGGTATAAGAAATTAAGTTATAATATAGACAATCATAACTCTATTAGAAGATAGATAAATCTTTAGCTAGAGACACAAGAAAAAAATATTTATAATTAGCAAATATAAAATACAATTTCTATAATGATTTGCAAGTTTCTCGAATGTCTAGGTAATTTAGGTATTTACCTATTATTATAAGGTTTTCCCAAAATATTCGAAGCAATTGAAAATCTTCTTGGCACAAAGAATGTATATAGGGTGTCTTTCGTCCTTTTTTTTTTTTTTAATGCTAGCAACTACTATAAAAAATCAACTCAATGCCACAACACTATAAATAATGTGAGACAATACATAATATGCTTCATATCTGGGTTTTTTACCTCTATAATGTGAATTTTTATAGCTTACATGCAATATGTAGGTGTGACCGTTTGGTTAAGTATTCGCTATTAGTTTAAATGGTTGCAATATTATGTTGGTTTTTAAAAGACCATCAATTTGTAGTGTCTCTAATTGTGAATACATTTGAAGTTTTTAAAAAATGTTATATCCATCGAACCAACTTGTTTGTTACTGAGTGATGTGATAACCTTTAATTATTTTCTTATACTTATCATTCTATTTACAAGATCAACAGAAGTATTAAAATTAATGAAAAGAATGAGAAAAAATAATTAATGGATTTCACATGTCATCTTGTATTAAATAAAAGAAAGAAGTAGAAAGAAATAGTAAAAGAATATATCAAACTCTTACTAAACTATATACAACAACACGTGGTAACGAAAGGAAAAATCTATCGGTAAACCGTATAGGCGATAATACGAATAGGGGTAACCGCAAAATTCTTACAACTTTTGTTGTTAGTAACTCATCTATACTACATTATAAAACATTTAAGTCTTTTTGCTTAAACTCTTAAATTTTAAGTGTTTTGAAATTACTAAATTACCTCTCATATAAACTAAATGAAAACTACTAAATGAAGTAAGTATTAAATAGAGTTAAATTATTCTTATATTTCATTTATTAACTAAACCTTCCATATTAAGAAAAATAAACTCAATACAAATTAATTATTATTAAAATATAATTTCTTAGCCAAACCTTTCATTTTAAATATTCTATCATATACTAAACATTTTAACTTAATTAATAGAAATTATGTATAAGTGGAACTCATAGATTTGAATAACCTATAACCGGAATTTATTAACATTTTAAAATAGTCATATATTAAAATAAAATAAAATAATTATCCACTATTTTACTCTATATATAAATAATTATTTTTTGTATTTTCATACAATTTACCTTATTTTTTATATACGGACCTTTTTTATTATTTTATTATTTTCAAAATTATTAAGTGAGTTTATGGAGAGCAGAAAAATAAAGAAAATAAAACAAAGATAAAGAAAATGGACATGTAATATTGTTACCAAAAGAAAAATATTCGTTATCACCTTATTACGTGAATACCTTACTTCTACGTCTTAAAAGCGGACATGTTATCGAGTAAAAATTATTTGTTACCGCCGCATTATGCGGGTAACATGCTAACATTTAAAAATGACGTGAACCAAAAATATTGAATCATTCGAAGCAATTGACCGTTTCAATTATTTTTTATATTTGAATTAGAAATATAAGAAAAGACCCTTCATATAAGAAAAGTTGTAGTTAAATACTTAAATAAGCAAAATTCACATCTTCTAATATATATAAAAGAGTAATTTGAAAAAAGTTATTAGATAATCTGGACCCTTTATCTAATAAAAGATTTTATCGTAGCCATCAATTCTTTTAATTCTAAAATTTTGATTTTGACTTTTTAGAGTCAAACTAATGTGAATTAGATAAAGATAACCTTAATTATATCAATGAAAAATATAAAAATTATATCTTTTCTTAATATATATTAAAAAATAGACTAATGATATGATTATTATATATTTAGAATAATTGAATAATTTAGATAAATTAAGCCTACGGTTATTAAAGTTTTTAAGTTTAGATATTAGTTTAAATTTGAATTAGTTATATTTATCTATGAATTGAATTAATTTTAAAAAGTTAGATATATACGATATTGAAATTAGAAATAATTTTAAATTTAAATTATTATATTTATCTATCTAAATAATTAATTTTATTATTTAATAATATAATATTATAAATTGGACTTACTTATCGCTGGTTATGCCATTTTGGCATTGACGTTGTATGTTGTCATTTTTACCACATTTCTTCGTCTTTTCTATGTATTTAATATCGTTTATTAGTGTTTAATATTTATTACTTTTTATAAATCATTCCGTGTGTTACACGAGCATTTAAAATAGTAATAATAATAATAATATAACAATAATAATAATAATTCTAATAATAATATATAGTAACAAAATCTATATATATATAAGACTAACTTCAAAAAAATTATTAGATGATTTAGACCCTTCATTTAATAATAGATTTAATCTTAGCCGTTAATTTCTTTGATTCAAAAATTTTGATTTTGACTTTTTAAAGTCAAACTAATATGAATTAGATAAAGATAACACTTAATTAAATCAATAATAAATATTAATAAATTATAAACAATTAAATAACTAAACAATCGTATATTAAATCTATTAATTGATTTATTGTTGTTAGTTAATTAAATCTTATTTATGTAACTAAATATTTTAAAATATTATATTAACTAAATTATTAACTTTATCATTTAAAATATATTATAATAAGTTCAAAGTATTTATAAATTATCACCAATAAATGTTTGACCATATTCCTTCTACTTGTAACAATAATGATTGATGATTTGTATAAAAAATACAATAACATTTCGTATATTAATATCATGTTTTCCATCCATTACGTCGATGCTTCAACCGCTGGTTTAGGTTTTGACGTTGTTTGTCACCATTTTGTAAAAGTCTTATTTCTTTTGCTAATAATTAGTTTTTATCAATTTTTAGACCAACCCGTTATATATTAAAAGACATTAATGAAAATCCCCTATTTCAAAAATGATTTCAAATTATTTCAGAATTTTTTTAGAAAGGCATGATGTGATCGTTAAATTATTTTTAGAATATTTTTTACCAATCAAAATCACATATTTCAAGTTATTCTTAGAATTTTTACTCACTAATCAACTCTGTTTATTTCCTAAAATCTAAGAACTATTGGTGTAAAATTGTAAGTCGGTTTTCTTACTTCATCATATTCTGATTTTCATGAATGTTTCTTGATTTGTTATCGATATATGAATTTATTATACATTCAAGATTTAACACCATAAATGTTTAAAATTCACATCAACAATCCCCGTGTATAAACACGGGGTATTAAACTAGTATAATATGAAGTGTAAATATACAAAGAAAACATGTAATTTAAAATGAAATTAAAATTAAAAACTTTGCATTCTTGTTGTTAATCTCAAGTTTTCAGAAAACTTCTTAGATTTGTTATTGTAAAAGTAAAATTCACAAAAAGTAATATGATTTATAGAGAAATGTTCAATATAGTACATACTTAATTCATAGATCTGAGGAACTAATTCTAGCCTTTGTATCAGCCTCATCAATGTTCAGATTGAATTTTAAAATTTTGAACGGAGTGACATTTTCATAATTTATTGTATACTTAATCGAATATGATTGGATATTAAAATTTCAGGACTATATTTTTATATAGACTATATTGAACACAACTCAAGATTTATATACGAATTTTTCAAAATGAAAATTATTACTAATTATATTAAGATCCATATTGTCTAACATATCGTCGTTCACACGAAACTTGATCAAAATAACCATTTAATCTTGAATAACATTTAAATGATTTTAATTTTGCCAACAATATGTATCATTTTCTCTATTAAAAAGGTAAAAAGATTAAAATATCCTTGATTTAACTGATCTAGTAATGACTAATGTTAGAAAGAATAAAACTCATTACAAAATGGGTTATAAGGGTCAACTTTGTAACGTTTATAGTTAGATGATTAAACTTGCAATCTTGGGATAGTTAAAGGATATTTATGGGATTAAATTGGGATAGTTAAAGGACAATTTATACGATTATCTCTAAATAATGTTACACTTTGGTATTTTACATATGCTACTCCTATATTGTAAAGAAATATATAATACAAACATGTACTAAGGTCTATTGTTTTATCATACCTCATGCAGTTAAAGCAGGTTATCCTGAATGCTTAGACTAGACCTAAATGCATTAAAGAGATTAGGTGGTAAACCTTTAGTAAAATGTCTAAATTGATGGCAAGATGCGACATGGAACACGTGAACATGTCTAACTACATCACATTTTCGAACTAAATGTAAATCAATCTCAACATTTTTGGTGTGTTGGTGCTACACAAGCTTACTAGAAAGAAAGATAGACAACACTGATGTTATCACAGAATACAACGGTGACACAGGATAATGGACATTGCAACTCTAAAAGAATATGGTGTAGCCAAGCTATTTTGGCAACAATATTGGCCACATCTCTATATTCTGCCTATATACTAGACTGTGACACAACCTGTTGATGTTTGGATGACCAGAAATTTAAATTATATCCAAGGAAGACATAGTAACTCAACCCAATCCACATCGATATGTGCAACATGAGTAAGAGATCCCTCTAAGTACCTCAACATGTCTTTAAGGGCATTAACGTGAGGTTCACGAGGAGCATGCATATAAGGATAGATTTGCTGGACATAATAAGTAATGTCAGGACGAGTAATTAAAGGTAAGATATTGTAGGCAACAGCGAGACTGCGATAAGTGAGATTGCGATCAGACAAGTATAAAAGTAGAATATGAACAATGAAGTTATGATATCGCGTTATTTTAGTATTAATTATACGCGATATCTGATCCTTCTTAATTAAAAATCATACAAAGTATATTAAAAAGATGATTTACACCCTTAATTATTTAATTTCAGGTTAAAAATAGAATTATGAGATTAAATGGTGATAGAAAGGAGAAAAAAGTCAAGAGAAATCAAATATGGTCAAAATCGCCGCGGACGCGCCACGTCAGCCAGGGGATCGCGTCGCGATCTAGGCAGATAAGCATGATCGTGATTCGAAATTTGAACTGCGACGAAGATGGGATAGAACCGTCCGGTCGCGGCGCGACGTGAAGCCCATCGCGGCGCGACGCGTGGCTTTTCAGCACATGTATATATTTTTCAAATTCCATTCGGTTAAACAACTTATCATCCGATTTTTTACCATCTTCCACCCCAGAAAACACCATTAAATCGTTCCAGAGGAGCTTGGGAGCTTTGGATTGGAGATTGAACATTAAAGTGAAGACCAAGACTTGGATCATTCGGTTTTTTACGATTTATTGATTATATTCATCATGTTCTTCTTTATTCTTGATTTACAGATGTTTATTATGAATATTCTAGGCTAAGTTTCTGTTTTTCCTCCCTAGAGGAGATGAACCTAATTAAAGTTGATTTATTCATGGATTTTTTATACTTTTATCATATTATTATCAACTGTTGCTTAATCATAGATCATGCATGTTTTAGGATCTGTTTTTGGGTAGTTTATATGTTGAGTTTTTATAAAGATGAGGACCAATCTCTTTATTTAACTTTAATCATTAATTTATATGGTCATTAGGACTAATAACTAGTGATTGATCAAATCCTAGGGTTAAACACCTAAAGCTTGAAACTTTAATATGCATTTCAGCATATAATGATCTTTGTGTGTTAGTTTAATGTTTTGTGGATCAAACAATCATTAAAGATTAAGACTTTACTTGAAATCAAATTAATTCGGCTAATTAGATTTTTAAATCGCACTTGGACCATAAAGGTTATTAATTAGTATAATTATAGGGTTAGAATCGGATCAAGAGTCTAATCACTTTAGAAATCGATCTAATCCATTGCACTTAATTTCAAGAATTTAATTAACTTGAAAAGGGTGAAATCGAATCTAGAAAAGGAAAGTCTTCATTATATAGTTTTAATCCAACCAAGTTTATTGCTTTCTTGTTTCTTTGCTTTGCTTTAAGTATTTTCTAGGGTTGTTAGTGTTTTAAGTTGCTTGAAAATGCAAATTGCATAAAATCATCTCTGTAATTGCTTTTATTTGCTTTTTAGTTGTTTTTAGTTTAGTTTAATATTTAAATTAGTATAATCATACTCATTCTCAAGTGCTCGACACCCGTACTTATTTTCTATATATTATAATATGATTAGGTTCTCTTGCCTATTTTGTATTATAGTCGTACATAAATAAAAATGCTTTTTATAAATTTAAAACGAGTACGTTTTACGCACATCAAGTTAGCAGCCAGAAAAAAGCTGTAATATCATGTTAAACGTGGAAATTATGAAAACCCCTTGGGGTTGCTTGTGTATTCCTACAATATAAATCATGTTACACTTTGGTATATGTACGTTGCAACCCTATATTATATAGAAATATATATTACAAACATTTCCTAAGTTCTATTGTTTATATTTAACACAAACTCATTCAAATTGCACTCTCTATCTCCTGGTGACACATTAAAAAACAAATCTAGGTAGAATCGAAGAACTGATCTACATCATGAACTAAGCTACACAAGCCTACATATGCCATTCTCTCAAAATCGAAGAACTAATCTACATAAGCATTATAATTTAAGAACTCACATAAGTTCAGGAACGCATCCACACATCCACACATGCACAAAAACATATCACACATCGATAACTCACATTGGCTGAATCAAGATCTTTCTCTTTCGCACATGCACATCGGTTTAAGAACAAACCCATACACACAAATCCAACTCGCTCTCTTTCACACACGCATAGATAGAAAATAGAGAAAGGTAGAGAAAATAGAGATAGAGAGAAAGAATGAAAGAGGTGGTGATGCAGGCAGGGGGTCTTGATAATGGCGGTTGTGAATGTGAGAAAGAAAATAAAAGCTCACCTGTTACATGTTATAAAGGTAAGCGGATGCACACATGCACGATGTAGGAAGTTTAATATGTTTATTGCAAGTTTTGAAATTCACCACACAATATTTAATTAAGCAAATTTAGAAATATTTATGCGTAATTAACCCAAAAGAAAGAAAGAATACCCTCTCACACATCACACTCTCATACACTTGCTCGCACTCTCCTCTTTCACAACTCTCTCTCTCTCTCTCTCTCTCTCTCTCTCTCTCTCTCTCTCTCTCTCTCTCTCTTAAAGGCATCAAATCTATCTATATCTATATATATATTAAAAGAAAATCAAATATGGAAAATTTTCTTAAATAAAATTCTATTAACCAATCAAAGCATCTCATTTATTAATTTTGACCAAAATTTTTTATTTTGACTTCTAAAATTAGAATGATTCTTGAAAGTGTATATGAAACCATTTATAAGGGAGTTATATGAAAATATATAACGCGTGTTTTTATAAATTATATATTTATATATAATGAATGTATTTAATTGTATATGTTTGTAGTTTTTCTTTTATAACTTTTAACATATAATGATTGGTATAAATATAATTATATATTTATAATCGTCTTATTTTTATCTACGTTTTGATGTAAGTTTTATCGTAATGGCACAAAATTACTTTTTATTAATAAAAAGTATATTTCAGAACCATCGGAAAAAGTGAATTACTATCTTTAATTTTGTTTTTGAAATGTAATGACACTTGATCTTTTTCCAAATGAGAATATGTATTTTTCTTGATTATTTTCTTTATAAACTACAAACCAGTGAACATATTTATAGTTAGTTTTCATGTTATAAATCACTAGATCAGTAATCCTTTTTTATGAGGTATTTTTTACTTAGAGTATATGATAATATATATCTACAACAGATTAGTGATGTATAATACCTCTATGGGATAGTTTATGTTTGTGAATATCTGAATCAATTATCTTTTTCATCGAGATAATCATACAACGTTAAACTCTCGATCTGTTTTTCAATGCCTGTGGTTTCATATATAATAAAATATTGATTAAAGTGAGAGGTTTCAATAAACACACTATTTGTAAGTAATTAACAGCCAGAGCTTTGCATGTCAAAAAAGAAGATTACGAGTATGACTTTCAAAATTTGAGACAAGGTTATTATAAGCTAACGAGATAATTTATGTATTCTTTTTTATTTATAATTTGGATTTTATGTAATGACAATGAAAAGTTATAGCTAAATTATATTTTAAAATAATCCCTAAGATTTTGAAATTAAGAAGCATTAATTATTTATATTTAGGTCTTTAACTCATATTTTTTAAAATACTGTGTTTTTTATAATTATATTTTAATAAAAATAATTATGACTAACTGTGTATCACGTGGACGTCTAACGAAAGAAGAGGTTGAACAAATAAATGATTACATGATATCTTGAACATCAATTTGATCTAAATAATTTTTAAGAGATAGTAATTTTGCTCCAGCAAATAAAGAGGTTGACCACATAAATGATTACATGTATCAATGTTAAACACTATTGAGGTATTATGTTCCGGTTCAGATAATATATGTTAAGGACTTAAGGTGAATCTTCATATCATTTTTAAGAATCATTGTACACACCAAGTAAACTTAATTCCCTCAATGTTTTATATTTGTGATGATAATAGTAACTTAACAAATAAAATTACGAATGTAATATAGATGAAGTACTACTGAATATATAAAAGCCCCGTCTTAATTCAATTCTTGAACATTCGATAAATTTGTTATTTTATTAGTTATTATTTCTATGAATATGATTCTGAATCTTTAAATTATTTTATATATTTTATTTATGCTTTATTACATATTAAATGTTTTAGTTTTTTAAAGCTTACCCCGTGCATGCACGGGACATTACACTAGTTTTAATATTTAAAAGGAAGTACAACCCGAAGTATTTTAGCATTGATTACTACAAGCTCAATTACAAATAGATTACCCATAATAATCCGTAGAGATTTAAATAATTATCAAGAGACCAAGGTTTTCTTACCTGAGAATGGCAATGGGGCGGGGATTGGCCCCCCGTCTCCGTCCCCGTTTAAGATAACTATCTTTGTCCCTGCTTAAAAATATGTAGAGATTTAAATGGGGATCCACGTCGGGTAACCGGGAAAAACCGCGAGGAAATGGGTATCATCATTTAATATAAAAATGTAATTAAAATGGTAATTTTCATCACGGAGATACCCGTTAAAGTAAAACTGTGATTTTTCACTATGGGGATCGTCACCGTTAAGATTTTACCATGAGTTTTAGAAAACAATTATAATAAATTATACAACATTATCAAATACAAGAATATATGAACCGAAATTAAAGTCTTAAAGAATCTAATGCATCCAAAATATCATAACCAAACAATTCAAATAAAGACAACAATTAAAATTATTTTGTATGAAAGTGTATTAAGATTTGTATATTTTTTATTTAAAATTAATTTTATGCATATTAATATATATAATTACTATTAAATTATAATCGGGGCCGTATCGGGTAATCGGTGCGGAGATCATCAATCCCGTCCCCATCCCTATCCCCGCTTAAATTCTCCATCCCCGTCCCGCCCTGTTTATGTCGGTTTTGATTTTTTCTGACGGTTTCAGTTTTTTTGACCATCCCTATTCTCACCCAATCACTCTAATTAAGACTAACATTTTTGCTTATGTTTTTCGACCACAAAAGAGCAAAGTTGAATGGAAGGAAAGATATCCTTGTTCCGAATGGATTCCTTTGTCATTTTCAATAACGAACACTAGTTTGTTTCTCCCTTTCCAAATTACCCAAATTGTTGAGTAATAAATATGTATCATCGTGATTTTAATATTTTGTGATTTACTTTTTTGGTAAAAATTTGCGACGGAAGACTTACTAACACAATGCATATTTAAGTAGTTAGCTTAAAAATGCCTTATCCAATAAGTCAACCACAATGTTATTTATCAAATCCGGCCATAATTAGGTATAAAATCAAACACATAAGTCGGCAATATCATAACTCAATAATAAAATATATAATTAATTTGAGATTGGAAATCAAAACTCGACACCTTTCTTGTTAATTTAACTCTTCACGAAATAATACGAGCAGCCAAAAAGTCATAATTTTTAACCTCATGGAGTTTCTTATTTAAGTTTTTACAGATAAACAGGTAAGAAAAGACGTCCGTAAGTCACTCTTAAAATTTATGTGTGACCCGAAAACGACCAAATTATTATAAAGGTTGAACGGATCAACCCGAACATTTGTTTATTATACGTGCCAACTTAAACCTTTTTATTTATTGAGCTTAATACGCTAAAATATAGTTAACTGAAATTTTATTGATACAATAAACTTTAATTTATCTTAAATAATACAATTAATCTGTAAATTTAAAACTTCAATTTATCTTAAATAATACAATTAATCTGTAAATTTAAGTCATTGCATTCAATATGACTATCAATTGCAGGTTCTACACAATGTACCAGGTCACCATTCATCACATTAATAGTGTTGTAACATCAAAAAGAACTTCAATTGAAACTAGAGTATAGATAAACCATATCATTTCCATGTCATAAAAAATTCTATCAAATACATCTGTAATCTATAATATAGAATCTCATACCGAGGTTCATTTAGTTTGACACTGAAAGTAATGTATTGTAAAACACTTGATGCATTATAAATATCAAAACTGTTTTTAGCAAAAGACTTGCATATTGAGCTTTTTTTTTATTTGGCTGGAGGCTTGGTCTTGTCCTTTCTTAAAAAAAAGAACAATAATAACACAAAACATAAAGCATAACGAGCACACTATTTACACGTCACCCTAAGTATGTTTCATTTTTCACATATATAACATGATTAAATAAACATCTCATATATACATACCATACCCGCTACCGGAGTAGTAGGTCCTATAGTACCTGTTTGCTGTGGACAGTCACAACATACCCGTTACCGTAGTATACAGTCCTAGTATTGCCGATACCACTATAATATATTTCATCATATCATACATGTAACATTGACATCACTTACATAGATTATACTTACATATTAACATACACGATCGTCATTAGTGTAAAGTGTAAGTAAGAATAATCACCTAACTGCAGTTTAAGTAAAAGTAGTGACAATTCAGTAAGTATCTGGATGTATGCGTCTACTGGTAAGCACCTACAAATTTCTAAGCATATACCCTATTTGGCAATTCCCATTTTAGCATTTACACTTCCGAGTCGCACATTAAGGCCACTTTGCAATTAAAAAACAAATGATACTTCTCGATTCATATTACTTAAGTATTTTTCAATTTAGCACCCATTGCCACTTTGCGATCGAGAAATTCCTTAAAGGACTCAACCCGATTACCCTGGTTTACGATACCCTATGGTTCACATTTAGGGTTGTGGCTCACTTTGCAACTTGTGTGTAGTGCACACCTTGCGATTCCATGCCTTAAAAAGGAAATTGCAATCTAATGGCCTTTGCCACTTTACAATTCGGCGACCATGGGGAATCCCCTAAAGGACTCAACTCAAATTATGATTCTCACACTCTTCACCAATTCATTGACCTTACCTCACGATCCCACGGTTTACGATTTAATAGCTTAAGCTCAATTTACGGTTCCTCTCTAAGGTTCAGTTTAAGATTTAACCAACTTAGTCATTTTGCTATTCAAATTTAATGGCAGTTTACAATTCATGATTTATGTGTTTTAGCTTGATTTGCGATTTGACTTAAAGTCAATTTACGATTCACACATTCAAATCTGGTTTGCGATTCATCTAATTAAATCATTTATGATTCGAAAAATTAGCCCATTTTGTGATTAAACCAAAATCGATATACGATTCACAAACTCAAGAACTTTCACGATCCTACACTTAAACTCGACCCGTCTTGAATCAAACCCACTGCATAATCAATTTTTCCTAACATTGTTTAAGATAATTATTACCGATTAATTGCATTTCTAACAAGATATGATAGGTGTTACACCCCAAATTCATAATATATATTTAAAGTGAGACGTGAGTAAAGTTGAGGAAAACCGGTAGAAGTTATAAATTATTAAATGGTTTGGAATAATAATTCCAAATATATCCTCGTTGGGATCTACAGGTATCAGATGGATGAGTTGTGAGTTGAAATGGAGAACAGGATACCCACTAAAAGAGATCACCGACCCTAAGGTCGACAACCTCTTCCTTCTTCCCCTGTACCCTTAATTCACTTCTCCTACCTTGTTCTTTCCTTTGCAAACCACACACACACACACACACATACCTGGTACTTAGAGATATTAATTATGTGTGATTACATGCGTTTGATATTTAATATTGCTTGTTGATATTAAGATATTCCTATTAACTAATTGTTATGAGTACAGAGAAAAATACAAACTGACAGAGATGGGAATGATTGTAATAAAGAGACGCGAGACAGAGACACATGTTTGCGATTGAGATTAGAGTATTCTACTATTATACTAAGTGATGAAAGAAGAGCGTGAGTGATTAAATAAAAAGTGAGAAGCAGCTATCTAAAAGAGAGAAAAAGTAGGGTTAATATTTAATAATGAGTTTTATACACTAAATAGCAGATATTATTAGTGTTGTGTGAATCACAAATCTAAAGAGTATATGAGGACAATGAATAAGCGATGTTAATGTGTATAATTATCATAATTAGAGAGAATGTGTTCTTATAATGATATATGTAAGAAATACACATCTATATACGTAATGAGTATGCGTGGTAATACTGAGAAGAGTGACATTTCTATGAGATACATACCGTGGTGTAAAATATAAGAATAACCGTACATGTATAATTAAGTAAATATATATAAACATACAAATATGAGAGAGAATGATAGACTATGTCCACACACACACACATACACACACACACACACACACACACACACACACACACACACATATATATATATATATATATATATATATATATATATATATATATATATATATATATATAGTGAGGTTCTTGTAAGATATAACTCTTGTAAGATGTGTAACATGCGATATGGATCGTCCATTTTTCATCAGATCTACAATTTATAGAAGGTTTTTATTTCTTAAATTAAATAAAAAAATGGCAGTTAAGGATACTCTTGACTTTTTATAAATCTCTACAAGTAAGCTGTTGCCATTTTTATATTTACATCATTTACACCAACGTAGAAAAAATCCAACTGATGAATACAAATACAAAATATAACACTGAAAAATTTGATTCACGATATATAAACTGATGAAGTGATGAATACAAAATGCAACTGATGAATACAAACATACAAACACTGAACATTTGATTTCATGATATTTAAGCTGAAAAAAATAGATTACAAATATTCATCAATAATTTTCAAAAAATAAACTAAGAAAATTCCAGAACTTGTGTCAAGCTCATGACATGAACAAATTGATGAATATAACTAATTTATAGAAGTGTTTGGCTTCTTCAAAAATCAAAGAAGAAAATGATGAATGAATTATTTTGAAGGCTTGATATACATACACCCTGAAAAAACCAACCTTGCTCAAAACCCAAAATTGATGCTAGTTTTCATATATGAGGCAATCGAAGAGGGGTTCTCAAAATTGAAGCATCAAGGCAGCGATAGTTGATCTACCGTCTACCATTTACATCGAAACAGATGATGAAAATGGATGATGAGCAGGCAGCGGCGAGGATGGATGAGGAGTCGGTCGTCGGCAAGGATGTATGAGGTTTCTCATTATCAAAGCAGTTAAGGTGGCGGCGATGATGGATGAGGAGTTTGTCGTCGGGGAGGATGGATGAGCAGGTGGCACGCTAGGCGGTGGCGGTGGACGATGGGGGACAAGTGGCCATGCTCACGCAGGGCGGTGGTCTCCGATGAGTAGAGGAGAAAGGAAGGGTATTGTGACTTTATGGGGATGAAAGAGGATGAGACGCGTTCCTTTTTTATATCCTTATTTTTTGCTAAACAATAAATATTAAATACATAATACCTATTATAACCTTTTTAAATTAATAAAGATCCTATGGTTGAGATTACATCTTACACATCTTACCTTGATTTACATCTTATTTGATCCTAACTATATATATATATATATATATATATATATATATTATATATATATATATATATATATATATATATATATATATATAGTATAAAGAAAAGAGAAAGGAAATAAGTGAGAGATGGATAAATAAAGTAGAGGCGGTGTACATGTAATAATATATAAATGTTATACGTGTATGCCATAAGTAAATGAGTAAAGAGAAAGAGGGTAATTAGAGTTATAAACATTGTATGTGAAGTCATAATGGTGATAATTATAACATGTTAAATATGACAATGTTCGAATAACAGAGTACGTGATGTACATATACATATGAGAGCAATGATGTTTAAGCCAATACGACTATATGCAAAATGTGTATACATGATGTTATCTAATTAAATGATTAAGCGGTGATTTTCATGAGATGTCTGAGTGGCAAATGAGATTTCCTGAGTGGCAAATGAGAATGCTTGAGTGGCAAATGAGGTTGCTTGAGTGACAAATGAGGTTTTTTGAGTGACAAATGAGATGCCTGAGTGGTAATGGAGATGCATGAGTAGCAAAACAGAGGCCTGAGTGGCATAATTTGATGAGATTGCATTTATTTGTTACTGTTGGTCCCTTGTATGAGAGAGTAACAACAAGCAACAGGTGTGTAGAAGGGGGGTTGAATACACTTTCTGCGGAAATTGAACAAATCAAAGAAAAGTGTCACACACAGTAAATCAAACCACAATCAATCAAATGCTTTTATTAATCAGAAGATGATTACAATGCTTTGAATAAGAAGATGATTACAATACTATCAAGTAAGCAACTCTTGATATATAATCACCTAATATAAATCTCTCAATTCTCTCAAACTTAGATATCTATAATTAACGTATAATTATAGATACTGACGACTCTCTAAACAGGATTTACACAGATTGAATCAACACATGATAACTTACCAATATCACAACTAATGTGATAATTCGAACACATGAATATCTTTGGCAATCTGTGAGTATCTTGATACTGAATCAAGATTCGTAACACATACGATGAGGTGAGGTTTGGCTCTGCAACACTTAGTTGTTTTTGAATCAAAGTCGTACCTCTAAAATTATTTGGAGATAAGTATTTATAATCCTGTTGCTACGGTTCCTAACAAACTAGACTTAGCCTAATTCGCTAACTAACTTTCGGATAAACCGGAATCTTGAATCTTGAATCTTCTTATCTTGAGTCTTCAATCTTCAATCTTGATTCTGGAGTCTTCTTATCCGCTCCGTAGATATAGAGAGAGATAAAGATGAATTTAAAACATATTTAAATTATCTTTAAACTGACTTCATTACTCGGACTGAGTTACTCAGCTTGAAACTCATCAAGCTGAGTTCTTCGAGAACAAATCTGAATTCATACATGAACTAACACGTACATTGATAAACTCATCCTTAGAAGTCTAACTTAGTTGACTAAAACATATTTAGCAACTCTGTCGAGCTGACTCTGCTTTCGAGCTGAGTCACTCTGCTTGAAACACATCAAGCTGACTACTCGATATATACCTTATGTGACATACACAGATTATTAAACATATTAATAAACAAACTAAGGTATAATATAAACTGATCAACATATGCTCAGCTTATATTTAGCTTATACTCAGTCTGAATCACTCTAAGTGTTCAGTCTGACTAAGCTTCATAATTCTGTTTAAGTTATATGTAGAACTTATCTTACAAACTTAACTTTGTCTCATCAAATTCAAACTGATGAGATCATTTTCCCAACAGTTACTTACCATCATTTGAGTATTTCGTGGAGCTACTCATTGGCTTTTTAGCTCATTCCTACTTTTGTTTATTCATTTCAAGTTTTGTGATTGACGAAGCTTCTAAGTGGACATACAAGAGGGTTTTGTGCAACTTTAAAGGGAAATTGTTTTATATTACCTGAGTTGGTTGTTGCCCTTTTCAATAAAATATGAGTTATATTTCCTTGTTGCACCTTAAAAATACGGGCGTTACAACTTGGGGTTTAAGGGATTCGGGTACACAGAGGTGTTACCGGGACATAAACCAGGGAAAGAGATGTTGACTGGAGCTGAGTCAGAGAAAGTGAGTACACATAACTGTGATATAATTGTTTTTTATGTGTGATACTATTGATTATGAAGATATAACGGAGTATAAAATATAGTGGGGAGGGAGGTCCATTATGTGTTATTAGGTCTCCAGTTTATATTGTATTGATGAAAGTGGTACAACTTATAGCTTTGAACTTATTGTTATATGTGAATACATCGTTAGTATGACATAGACCATCTACTTCGGTGGAGACAGATATGTGGATGTAAGACTATTGTCGGTGCGCCTCACTAACATTCATAGGTTATATAATACTATCGCTAGTTCGCTACGGTAGCATTCAGTGTGATATGATGAGGTTATGTGATTATATGTGACAGTGTGTATGAGTAAGATGAATGTACTTTATTATGTTTGTAAATAGAGTACAGTGTGAGTAAAGTGTTAAATGATGTTCTCTCTGAGTGAAACTAGAGAAAAGATATTGTTTATATGATAACTGTTGTGTGAAACTTCATGAGCAATATGAAATTAGTGAGCTGTGTTGTGATGAAAAATTGTTTATCGAGTATAATTGAAAATTTGATTGTATGATATAGGTGACATAAGTTTGTGAAACAGGGTATTTCATCATGACACCAAGAACATCTGTCTACGGTATGTTCATCACAACGTCTGGCTAGTATATGTAATGAACATATGGTATTCAATTGAGCTCGATATTATTATGTTAGTGCCTTGTGAATTAAGTGAGGGGTAATTACCTAAAGTTAGATAAATATGTGGATAAGAGTTGATATAAATACTTATTTATAAATGAACAGGGTATGAGAAAAGTAATAAATGTGGTACTAAAAGTATTGCATACCTTATAAAGAGATACAGAGAGTAAGATGATATGGGGCTTGACTAAGCCTGAACCTGAGTGTGGATAAAATAGTATTAAAACACTAGGATTTATGAGATGTGTTAGAGTATATTGATAAAGAGAGATAATGTGTATATTGTTGAAATCAAAAGACACGAATTAAATAAGATAATAAAGGTAATACGGAAGAGAATTACATATATACAGATGATGAGAAAGAGATAATGAGTAAATATTTGACTACGAAAACGAGTGTGGCGGTCAAAACTAAATTAAGAGCAAACAAGAGGATGCTTGACCAAAAAGCATAGCCAATGTATATACATAGTCTATCATTCTCTCTCATATTTGTATGTTTACATATTTACTTATACATGTATATTTATTCATATTTTTAACACCTCACTTTGTATCTCACAAAAATGCCACTCTTCTCGGTATTACCACTAATACTCATTACACTTATTGATGTTTATTTGTAATAATATTTACTTGTAATAATATATAAATTTTATGCGTGAATGCAATAATTAAATGAGTAAAGAGTAAGAGGGTAATTAGAGTTATAAACATTGCATGTGAAGCCATAATGGTGGTAATTATAACATGTCAAATGTGACAAATGTGCGAGATAACCGAGTACATGACGTACATATACATATGAGGACAATGGTGTTTAATCCAATACGGCTATATGCAAAATGTGTATACATGATGTTATCTAATTAAATGATTCACCTGGTCGGTGACTTCCATGAGATGCCTGAGTGGAAAATGAGATTGTGTGAGTAGCAAATGAGGTTGCCTGAGTTGCAAAAATGAGATTGCGTGAGTGGCAAATAAGGTTGTCTAAGTCGCAAGTGAGATTGCCGGAGTGGCAATTGAGATGTCTAAGTGGCAAATGAGATATCCGAGTGGCAAATGAGATGCCCGAGTAGCAAATGAGATGCCCTAATGGCAAATGAGATGAATGAGTAGCAAAACAAAAGCGTGAGTGACACAATTTGATGGTATCATATGTACTTGTTGATTACTATCATTTGAGTATTTCGTGGAGATACTCACTAGGTTTTTTAGCTCATTCCTGTTGTCGTTTATTCTTTTCAGGTTTTGTGACAGATGAAGCTTTCAGGTGGACATACAAGAGGGTTTTGTACAACTTTAAAGGGAAATTGTTTTTATATTACATGAGTTGTTGTTGTCTTTTTTCTTTAATAAAATATGAGTTTTATTTCCTTGTTGCACCTTAAAAAATTAATGGACGTTTAGGTCAAACATAGATTATTGCGCTCGGTTCTAACATAGTTCGAGCAATTCTAAAACTTGATTAACACCTACTTTAATCTAACCATTCATTTAAAAATGGTACACAATGATCACAAAGGTACACTTATTTTCCTTCAAGAACTGATAGATATTATACATGAACACACACACACACACAATAGTGGATACGGCTATACTAACAGGGTATGGGGCATTGTGCCCTAATTGGAGTTTATATATGTAACACCGTACTTTTTATAACAACATTAATATGCGTGCGGAAGCTAAATACATATAATTAGATTTAAAACCAAAGATAAATACAAACTTTATCCGATTTATAATTACAAAATTCCACTACGGTGTTAATTACAAAATAGGCTCTTTACAAAATACTATTGACATCAGAGTTGTGGTCTGTCCATATTCCCAGTCTTCATTATCCACAAACTCACAAAGGAGTATCTGCAAAACGAACTAGTGGGGAGTTAGCACAAAGCTAAGTGAGGGAACCAACATCTAAGCACATACAAGGCATACAGCCCAAACACAGCTCAAACAACCAAGGAGAACCGGCGGTGTTGCAACACCTACAACCAAGGTCGGCCAAAACCAAGGTTTACCGATAGCCCTGCTACTTGGATAACAGTACAGGCTCCCTTGAGTGCAACAAATGCCCCTCAAGATCAAATACTGTAAATCCCTAAGCATAAGCCCAGCCGCCCAGCTAAAGCTGATCTCCCGCCCAAACATGTATACAGTTTATCAAGAGCGCAACAACTATCAGGATGTCATATCCCGCATATCCGAAGATATAAGTTCACTCACCAAAGTCTTCAGACTCAGGCCACTCAGCAATCTATTCTACTGAGTCTTGTCACCACCTGAGCAAACAACTATAGTCAGTATTTGCTTAATAAATACACAATAAGCATAATACTAAAGTTATCATACATGTACATAAAATCAGCAAGTACACATATCTACATATCACATGTACTAAGAATCTTTAAGTACATAATCATCAAGCCCAAGTATACCCGAATTCACAATTACTCTGTATATCTTGTAAATCTTGTGAATTACTTCAACTCCTTAGCTTAGGCAATTCATAATCTTCTATCCACACACTTGATATAATGTTCATTTCAGTTCATCAATATCATTAAGGAGTTATCGATTAAATCTTCATTCAGATTCATCATTAAATTCCCAAATTCCGAGCATAGGCATGAATGTAATCCCAATCAAGTTCAAATCCGATAATGTCCAATTCCGATTAAGGGCACAATCCGAGTAAAAGACTAAATCCGATCGAATCCCAATTCCAAGAAAATGCATAATCCGAGAATAGGCATATATATATATATATATATATTAAATCCGAGTAAAACAGGATTCCGAGCAAAGCTATAATCCGAGTAAAGGGTCCAATTCCGATTAAAGTCTTAATCCGAGAAAAGGCAAGTAATAGTGTTTAGTCGGATTCCGATTAAACTCAATTCCGAGAAAAGTGTTAGGAAATTCTATGTCTTTCTGTCGGGTTTCATCCAATTCCGATCAATTCGCTCGGATTTCACTAAATCCTATTAAATCCATCGGATTTCACTCATTCCGATTAAAATCAGTCGGATTCCGAGTCCTCCAAGTTCTTCAATTCCGATCGATTCATATATTCATCCCCAATTCTGATTTTAACACTAATTCTCACTTATTTAAAGCATGCAATATATATATATATATATATATATATATATATATATATATATATATATATATATATATATATATATATATATATATATATTCCAGAAATCATTATAAGTATGTATTGTACATAATTTAACATTAATTACTAACATGCAAACATCCTAATCAAAGATCATCAATTTATCATTTAAGTCTATCAATCGGAATTCATCTATATATTCCTAAAACCGAAATTAAACAACAATTAACATACTGATCCAGTATTCTAACCTTCTTATGGTGTTATGAATTCAGTTACTAAATTGCAAACAATATCAATTGCCAAATATGGAATTCCTTTTCTTCTTCTCTCCTTCTTTTGGTTCGGCCGAGAGCTCTCAACACACACACACACACACACACACACACACTTGGATCAATTTGCATGTAATGGGGAAGGTGCTAGTGGCAAGGGTTATGTGTCATCAACTTGACACCTCTAAGTCCACTCATCAATTAATTAACATATAATTTAACAAATATCATATATTAATTAT
Source organism: Pulicaria dysenterica (assembly GCA_947179395.2). NCBI lineage: Eukaryota > Viridiplantae > Streptophyta > Magnoliopsida > Asterales > Asteraceae > Pulicaria > Pulicaria dysenterica. The sequence goes on along the minus strand of OX359294.1, from coordinate 47,124,181 downwards.
TAAAAACAATTAAATCACATAATAACAATTTATAAATCAAATTATAATAAGATAAACAAATTAATTACCTTAATTATACTAGGCCATATTAAGGGGTGTTACAATATACCCTTTCATACTTTCTTAATTGCCACTCTAAGTCACTTGACATAATAAAATTCTACAAATTAAATAATTATAATAATGATAAACGAAACCATCTTTTATTCATGTAAAATCCTTTTACAATTTGGTAACATGTTTTCATGTTCTTCATGGTGTTCATTGTCAATAGCTTACAGATCTTGTTCAGCTTGAAATATAAAGATGGGATGAAGAACAACATTAAACAATGATGAAAAACAAATTTGTGATTGTGGTTAAGATTTTCAACTCATGAAGAACAAGATATGTATAATGTGTGCGATTTCAAGATCAACCTGAAATTAGAGTATTAACTTTTTAACAAATCTGACATTTTGTCTAGATCTTTGTCAATTTTGGCTTATAGATCTCTAGAATTAGGGTTCTTAAAATCGACCTATATTGGTTTTTACAAACCAATTTCTACAATGGAAATCAACAAGTAATCAATCGTACCATGAACCCTGAATCGAAATGATTTTGCTCGGTTTGTAGAAATTAAATTTCTTTTTGCGATGGGGACGAATTTCAGAAATGTGTTCATGTCAAGATTTTCCAAACATGTATAAGGACATCTTTGAGTTCATGTCCATATCCAGTTTGTAGAAATGAGGTTCTTGAATTCATGTTTAGATTCGTCCAATTCAAAAGATAAAATCAGTATTTTGAAATCAGGTACAGCTGGTCTAACCGGTTAGACTGAACCAGGTAAGGGACCGGTTCAAAAGTGGCGACTTAACCACCTAATATTAAATTTGATGGTTTTTTAAGAACCGTTTAAACTGGAAAAAAAACAAGCCTACATACACCTTGAACTGTAATTCAAGAACTTTGCTCTTGTAAAGTCATCTTATTTATAGCCCTCACGCCAATTGAATTTTAAATGCAAATATTTGACCTCTTCTAGATAGAAGTTTTCAACTTATGTAAGTTGACAAGAGTTTATTGCTTTTTTTTGAACAGCCATTCCTTCATTAAATCAAGAAGTACACAGATCCAAACCATATAATGTACAAGTATACCACACCACTATCACACATGTAATTACGTTACATAATAAACAAGAAAACTAGATTTAGACCACAGATGAGCTCGACATGCACGACCAATGAGGCCCAAGTATCTACATCAAACTTTTGCAGGTTATGTGCACCGTATTCGCTAATGCTGAAGTAATAGTCCTCCATATTGCCCACGGTAGCTGCATTTGGTAACACAGCTCTAGGGTCATCCAGAAAGGTGCTGAAGTAGTAGCCCTCCATACTTATGTATCTTTTTCCATAACATAACGTGCACTCATGCTCCATTCCTCTTGCTCTTCATCCTCGTACCATCAACAAATCCTGACAGCCATCCCAATTCAAGGCTTTGTAGCCCATACTTTAGTCAACCTTACAACATTAAATCATCACGCTGTATCCTCGTACCATGTTGCACCTTAATAATATCCCCGTGGATCTGGTTCCCCACCTGCCAATCACGAAAATAAAACACACAAATTCTGGGGCTTGAAAGAAGGATTTGCATTGGCTAAAGGAAGATGGCCTAGCAAATCAAACAAGGATTAAAATGCCCCCTTATAATGCCTTGGTGTCAAACGAAGTGCAAGCCTCCTGCACAGAGATGATCCCCCAAACACTAACCTATAACCATGACTAACTGATGTAGGGAAAGCGATGTAAGTGTGTGCCAATAGCAGTGCCACCATATAACGCAAGTTTAGAAATTTAGCCACAGTCACTAAGCCTACCAACTCCACCCTTTTAACACCAACCCAACCAGCCACCCGTTGTTAGTTTCATAGCTTCCAAGGAAGGTTCGGAGTTGGTTCCAAACGAGCCACATACCAACAAGAACCACAAATTCTGGAGTTTGTAAGAAGGATTTGCATTAGCTACAAAGAAATGTCTGACAAATCAAATAAGGAATAGAGTGCCCCCCTTGTCACACCATGGCAAAACAAAGTGCAAACCTCCTGCACAATAAAACAAGCCCCAAAGCTAGCCTATGACCATGGCTAAGAAATACAGGGAGTCAATGTAAGTGTATGCTATGAATAAGTGCCACCATATAACACTAAGAAAGAAAATTTAGCCATAGCCACTAAACCTACCATCATCACCCTTATTGCTTATCTTTTCAATTCCATGTTTGTATAATATTTGAAGTAATTAATTATGACTTAATTTGGTTTTCGAGTCCGTTTAAACGTTGAATCCGGTTTGCAAAAGTATGATTAAATTCCTAATCACACAAATATCTAAAAATAAAAAATATACAAATATACAAAGATGCCTGCAACATGTATAACAAGTCACCCGTTACATATAGTGTACCAAATCTAAAAGGTTGTTTGCATTATTTAAGAAAAATAACATTTCATTACATACAATGATATATTAGACAATGTTTAATACATTTTGATATTTTAAGCACTTTATTTCATAGTTATCAAAATCGTGATCCTGATCGTATGATCGTACGATCCTACGATCCTACCAACCAAAAACGCGTCGGATCGTACTTAGGATCGTAAATAGGTAGGATCGTACTCAGGATCGTAAGATCGTAGTAAGATCGTAGGATCGTACTGCGATCTTACGATCCCACGATCCCAATATTTTTTGTTTTTTTACATTTTTTAATTATTACTATTATTTTGCAATATTTTTTTTTTACATTTTTTGGTTATTACTATTATTTTATTTTATTATTTTTAAATTTCTAAGTGTTTAACGTTGTACTAAAAACAATTGTTCGCAATTTTCTACTTTATACACGTCACATTTTTCATTTTTCTTTTTTTTATAAGAGATATAGGTTTACGAGAATAAGATTTTTTTTATGAAATAAAGAAGTAATGTTGTGCACAATATGCTCTAGATTTATTGATTGTGTTTAAGGCTTATATTTTAAATTTGATTATGATATGTTAACCAATGAATTGTGGTGAGTCGTTATCTATGTTCTTAATATTTAAAATATGGACGATTTGATGTATGTTAATTTAAAAATTAATGTTTCATTCTCTTGTAAAAAATTATATAATTAGTTTTTGATCAAAATTATGGCATATAAAAAACCTAAAAAAACATAAATGACTTGTGATCTTACGATCCCGATCTCGATCTTACGATCTGATCTTGCAAAGACGAAAACGATCTTAGGTAAAATCCCGATCTTGATAACCTTGCTTTATTTGTATGTCGATTTCATATCCTGTTTTTTTATATTTTATGTCCTATTGGAATTTTTTGACCCATCTCTTACTATTATAGATTTTCTTTGATAATCCATACAAAAGGGAAAATGTTTTTTTCTTTTTCCTTTTAGAGATAGTTTTGGTATTGTGAGAAGCGATACTCGTAGTAACAAAAGGAATAGGCTAAAGATGAAAATTAAACTATATAAGATATATATAAAAACTATATTTGAAAAACAACAAACTGTAAATCTTATTAACAATATCTAATAACTAAGAAGTATGACACATCACCAAAACCCCTCTTCGTACGTTCTATGAGCATCCGAAATCATTACTCCCACCACGTATCACACTGTCATGTAAGCATTCATAGTTACACTACACAACCCATTACTCGAGACATAGTGTGGTGACTATTCGACCATCACCATACAAAATTTTAGGACTTACATCATCATAAAATACAATTAAAAATTAAAAGACTGAAAAAAAAGGAAACCCCCCCCCCCCCCCCCCTCTTAAAGTTTCTCATGTTTTTAGTTAGCACATACCAAGTATGAAATAACATTTTTAGTTATGTTTCAAATATTGATTAACTAACATAAAAGATAAGAAGAAATGAAGCTACCAAATCATATTTTGATTTTGGCAACAATATAGAAACTAATTTAGGAAGTGGTTGTGGTTCCATAGAAGCAGACAATGAAAGGGAGATGTAGAATTACCAAAAGTATATGGCTTGGTTTTTCCAGTTTCAATATATTTTCCCTTGGGAACTTGTGCACAACAAAATCTTAGAGAGTGTGCTATGGGAACCATCATTCAATATTCTTGTTTACAAGGCGTGCTCATCATCACTATCACCTCCATCAATCCTTATAAATCATTTCATCCCCCACCCTTATTAGTTCCATCCTTTTATTGTGCAAATTCAACTCTTGTCTTCTAGTTAATCAAGTGCTACCACTTTTAAAAGAATCTCAAATGCACAAGCTAGATAACGGGTGATGCCAATTCAATAGCTTATAACCCACTGATATCGTGTTCTTGATGCCTTATATATTTATATGTTAAAATCTCGTAATAAATAAAATGGTGTAAAATTAAGTTTATTTTTAAATAAGTGTGTTTAGCCGTAAAAGTTGTTAGAAAGATAAGAATTTATAGAGAAATTTGACAATGATAACACTCAAAGGTTTTCAAAGGATACAAGAAACCATCAATATTTGAATGGAAGGAAATTAAAACAACCTATTTCTCCTATTCCAATTCCTTCATCATGTCACAAAATATTAATCCACCGAACGTATCAACTTCGAAATTCTCTTCAGATTGTAAAATTTCAAAGGCAAATTAACCAACAACGCTCAAGTGACTCCCTTTTTTTTAATCAAAAGGGGAATTTCTTGCGTAGGTTCTCGCAAAGGTGTGAGCCTTTGAGTTTCATGTATGCAGACTAATTGGTGTTACCTATAATTAATCGTTTTCGAAACAACTTTTGATTGAAGCCTTCTGAGATTCGAACCTTTAACCTCACATATGATGTCAATAAAATAATTCAGTATACAACCAAGGTAATGGTTGCTTAGCAACCCCCTATATCTTCTCCAAAAAAAAAAAAAAAATTCCACAACCATCCCTCCTAACTCTTCCATCTTTCTTGTCACGTCAATATCATATCATTCTTTCATTCCATCTTTCTTTATATCTTTCTAACCCTATTACCATCTTTCTCAATACTATTTATTTAGAAACAAATTAAACCTTAAAAGAGATTAGAGAGAGGAGAGAGATAGAGGAAAAGAAAATAAAGAGAAAATCATCGGGTTAGGTTGGTAAGGAGGAAGCTCTCACCTAAGGGTTTTAGGGGGATGCGACAATGTTCCTATCCAACCCGAGAGGACCCACCCTCTCTCTCGGGCCGGCTACACATGAACTTATAAGTCTAGATTACTTAACACGCTATGCAAAATATTAACTTTGATATAACTTCAAAAATTTTATTTAATATAACAATATAAACCATGACTTTCCAAATAATTATGATCAAAAAGGTGAAAGGAAAGATTAGTTGACTTGTAAAAACACCACCTCTCATTATGTTTCGCAAAATATCAATTTGTTAAAGTTTCAATTTTGCATATATATAAATTTGGATTATTGCAGTCTCCTCCATAAGGTAGACTCATGATATACATGAATGTATTTGATTTTAGAGGGCGTTTGTTTTACTTTATTAAGGGATTTTTTTATGAGCTTATTCTTCATAAGCTCTTTTTTTCTTGGAGTATTTTTTATAAGCTTTTTTTTCGGCTTATTTTTCACGAGTCCAGCTTATTATTATTTTTTTGTAACTTATAATAAGCTCAAAAGTCAGTAAATAAGCAAACAAACTAGCTTATAAATTATAAATCCGAAAAATAACCTAAATAAGCGAAAACGAACATCTCCTTATTGTCATACGTATACAAGAGAGGTGTGGTGTAATCATCAATACCCTCTCAAATTTCCAAAAGAATTTTCATATAACAACATTATATTTATTTTTTAACCTAAAAAAATAGAAAGTTTTTTTTTTTTAAATCTTCAATGTTTATTTACTACATTTTTGTTATTGATATAGATACCAAGAATCTTACTAGCATCAAGCCCTTTATTTATGTGTCAATTTCATTAGGTTTATGAAAGTGTCTCCTTATTATCAACCTTACAAATCATTTTGCTTTTTAGGAGGTGACACGATCACTAGCTTTTTCCTTCTATGATTTATTCAAACTAGCGTCACTTTAACTTATTTTAGAATACAAAATTATCAAAGGTAAATGGTCTTAATCAACATATTAGGTGGTCATAGTGGCTTGGTTATCACAATATTACTTAGTGTCACAGCTTTTTTTTTTATCTCACATCAATCACGACAGACCTCTACTTAACGAATTTATCACATTAAAAATTAAAACCACATGCTACACACAATTAATTTTATTAAAAATACATCATATCGACAACATCACTTATATCATCATGTTAAAACTCGGATGAGATCACACTCGTAACTTCATGAGGCTGCGTGACCATCACGCTTAAATAACTTGCACCACTTCATGTGTCTCAAATAAAGAGTAGGTTGTATGTGATGGTAGTGCTAGAAGTTATAGCGGGTAGTTGAAGCTAGAAGCTAGTAGTTAGAGTTGAAAGTTATAGCTTTTATTTGTATATATGTGTTTGACTGTATAACTATTATTTGGAGTTACATAGTGTAAAATGATAAATAAATAAAAACATATAAACCCCGAGAATTGTAAAACAACTAAAAGAGGTATTTAGGTAATCTTATCTATAAAAAACTTTAATTTATTTTTAAAAGTCACTTCAAGAAGTTCTTTAATTGTACGTTTTTGTTTATAGAAAAGCTTCTATCTTTTAATCCGAACAAAATTTTAGTCTTATCACCGAAAAGCAATCAACTCCAAAAAAACTAGGAATCAAACATACCCTAAGTATCCTATCTATACTATATTACAAATCATATAACACTCTCTCTCATAAAAAAAATCTTTTAAATTTTAAGTGAATTGAAATTACTAACTTACCCCCATTTAAACCAAAAAGGAACTTATTGAATGAATTTGATTAGATTCTTAAAACACATTTTAATAACTAAACCTTTCATAAGAAACAATATTTAAAAATGTCAAGTCTATGCAAATTAAATTTCAACCTATAAGATATTAAACACGTTATAATTAAATAAAAAACCTTCATAGATATATTATTTTAAATAATGTATCATATAACAAATATTTTAATTTAAGTATTAGAAAGTTCGTAAAATTAAAACTCATAAATCTGATAACGTGTGACCCAAATTTATAAGCACTCATATAAATAAATTTAAAACTTTCATTTATCATATACCAAATTTTTTAAGCAATAGAAAATTATTAATATAATCTTGAACATCGTTATATATATTTTTTTAAACACATCTCATTCAAATCAACATAATTCACAAAGTCATTGATATATTTTCATCATCTTTTTTTTATAAGTAGAGATTATTTTCTTATTTTAATATTTTTTTAAAAGTTATTTTAGAAATTAACGAAAGAGTTAATAGATAATAAATAAATAAATAAAATGCAAAAGAGGAAAAAAAATAAACATGGTGCGAATGAAAATTTTTCGGTGAATATCATACCTTACGTTATCGAAAACGGGCATATTATCGAGTATGAATTATTTATCATCACCACATTGCGTGGATAACATGCTAGTTTATAAAAAAAAATATATAATATTTTTTACTAATTCCATATTTATATCTTTACATTTTGGACAATATATTATAATTATTTTTACTAATAATAATAATGATTAAAATGACTATTTCGAGCCATGTCAACTTGGTTTTCTCTTCTACTTTAATCCTACATTTAGATTTTCTTTTATTTAACCTCTTATTCTCTTATGTATCTATTATAAACGCGTTTCTCAATTTTAAAACAAAGATTTGAATTTGAAAATTTTCCCTTCTTAGAAATTATTCTTTTATAACAACATGATTTAATTTAATTTTCTTCTACTCGTCATATTTTTTATGTTGCTTTGGATTTTAACTTTTTTATGTCTTCTCTAAAAGCATATTTAAATTGTTTTATGTTATTTTATTAATAATATATTCAAATAATAAAATTCATGTGTTATTTGTTTTTCTTTTATAATATGTAACGTATAATTTTTAGTGTAAATATAAGTATATGTTTGTCATCATTTCATTTTGATCCATATTTTAATATAAATTATATCTTAATATGATATTTATCTAAAGTTTTATATCTCAAAATCCTAATATCAAAAAATAGATTTGTTAAATAACTATTATATTATGTTAAAACATATGTGGTATTTGGATTTTATCAACTTTATTTTACATGTAACTTTGAATGTTAGTTTTATTGTCTTGATTATTGTGAATTTTGGTTTTCTGCTGTTACGCATGAGTCAAACAACTCGTTAGTATTATTATTTCAAATTATATATACGTGTCTAAGATGATATTTTCAAATCCTCATATAAAGAGCTTGAAGGACCATTGTTGCCAAACCCTAAAACGTGCATATCCATGTAAAGGCTAGAATGACTTTTAAAAAGTCAAAATCCTTGGTTATATTGTCTCGAAGGGTCAAGACCGGCAGAAAGTGAAGGGATTCAAAGAGAGTTGCTATCAAATCGAAGAAAATGAAATCTATATTGTAACGTTTCAGTTTACTTTTTAAAATAATATGAAAACATTCAAATAGAAGTTGCATCAAACGTGTCTAAGTATCTACTTGCCAAATATATTGGGGTATTTACTAGGAGTTTCCAAAGTTAATTACATCATAAATAAATTTTGAATCAAATTTTGAATCAGAGTTTAAAATATAGATTTCGGAAAAATCTGCTGTCAAGGTAGAGTCTATCCATTGTCTTTTTCTGAAGTCTCAATAGAGATTTAATTACGGAATAAGCACAAAGCTTAACAAACACACCGCACTTATACAAAACAAAATATCACATTCAAGTATAATATGCATGAATCATTAGGTATGTCACACAAGCGGGGGTGCCATCTGCCAATTGAGTCGTCCGCTTTTAGTGTCACACAAGCGGGTTAATCGTCTACCAATGAGTCATCTTCTCTAGTTACCAAACAGGAGGGTGAACCATTTGCTCTGGTAAGCATCAGATATACACATGAACACATATCACCGTATAAAAATATAAGTTAGTGAAACTCACCTAATCAGTTGCACAGTGTAACACAATAATACAACAATAAGTTCGGGAGTCAAACAAGTCTACTCGCGAAAAGCTACAATCAAGACTCCACTAAATCAGACTCCAAGTAAGGGTTAATAGTACACACAATACTGGAAACCCTTTAATTCCCAAAACATCTAAAACCAACCACGCTTAGTGATCCATCGGTGCCAACCATTTGGCAATCTTATGGTTTGGGCCACTTGGCGATCCGTCATTGCCAACCACTTTCGATCCTAGGACTTGGGCCACTCGGCGATCCATCTCCAACATAAATCGTGATCCACGCTCCTATCATTTGGCGATTCCAATCTTGGAAGCACACTTCGCGATCCATAAGTGGCCACCATCACCACTTAGCGATTGGGGAAACACTTAAGCTTGGAAATTTGGGGAAACCGTGAAGGGACTCAACCCCGTACATTTTGCAATCCTAATTCCCATTTATTTAGATTCACGATTCTAGGTTGGAAATTCTTAGTCATTTAAAGATTAAAGTACTACAGTTGTCTCAGTTCAAGAATCAAAATTTTACCACAACTCATCAATTCGGTTTATTCAATTTGCAACTTGATCCAAATATAAAATGGATAAACCCTACATGATTATATTCATTATAAACATGTTTTCATGTATCAAACCCCCAAAATGTTGTTCGGTTTCTTCATGACTTCGATGAAACCTAAACCTAATTTAAACTCTAGTAAATCCCAATGAATTAACAAGGTTCTTAATGCAATGAGTTCTAGACATCATGTAACACTGTACTTTTTAATTAACTGAAAATAGCGTGTGGAAGCTTAATTACATATAATTAGATTAAAGTCAAAAGATAAATACAACTTTGACTGGTTATCATTTACATAAAATGCCATTTACAATGTTAATTACAAAATCAGGCTCTTTTAAAAAACATGACATCAGAGTTGTGGTCTGTCTAAGTCCCAGTCATTATCATCAAGAAACTCACAGCGGAGAATCTGCAAAACAAACTAGTGGGGAATTAGCACAAAGCTAAGTGAGGGAACAAATATCTCAACAAGTACAAGGCTAACAACCCAATAAATAATCAAGCTCAAATCCAAGAGGACCGGCGGTGTTGCAACCACCTACAACCAAATGCCGGCCAAAGCATAGGTTTACCGATAGCCCTGCTAACATGGACAATAGTATCAACACCCTCGAGTACAACAAATGCTTCTCAAGATCAGATACTGTAAATCCCCAAGCAACAAGCCCAACCTACAAAACTGTCACGACTGACCTCCAAAAATAACATGTATTCATATCCGAATGAGCACATAATCAATCAAGATGTTATATCCTGTACAATCAGGATATAAATCCACTCATCACAGTCTGCACTGATGGATCACACTCAGCTGACTAATTCACTGAGTCTTCTCAGTTCCTGAGATTAAGTGAACACAAGTCAGTATCAATTTCACAATACTGATTCATAATAAATATCATATTTATTCATACATTACATGAATATCACATATATCACAGATATATAAAAAATCAATACATCATATCTAAATTATTAATGAAATTCTAAAAATTCCAAATTCCGGATATATCATGCGGAATTGTCATAATTCCGGATGGTCTTCTCAATTCCGAATAAGTAAGGGCATTCTATGCGATATTCCAACAATTCCAGTTAACATTGTGTTTCCCTTCTTAAATCCGCATAAATCACAATTCCGAATATTAAGGAAATTCCGAATAAATCCAATTCCGAGCAATAGACAATTCCGAATAACATCAATTCCGATGAAATCATAGTTAAATTCCGAGCATATGCACATTCCGATAAAAATAGAATTCCGAGTAAAAGTAGGTGTTCTATTCCGAATAATTATAAATTCCGATCATACAATTTCCGAGTAAGGGCCATTGTCCAATTCCGAACATTTATCAATTCCGATAACTTCCATTCCGACTAAAGTGTTAAGGCGTTTAGCATTTCATAAATCAATATATACGGAATTCATCACATTCCGAGTATTATGTCCGGAATTCTCATATTCCGATTACATTTATGTGGAATTCCCCAATTCCGGTTGATTCAAACTCTAATTCAGAATAATTCATATATTCATGTATAAAAATCAATTCCAACTGAAATTCTCATCTAGTTTTAATCATGCAAGATGAAATATGTTTCCAGAGATCATATAAACATGTAATGAACATAAATTCATCTAATTCTCTAGCATACAAATATCCTAAGTTCATATGATTCATCAAACATCAATCGAAATTCATCTATATATCAATTAAACTGAATATAACTAATCAATTAACAACTATGAATCAGTGTTCTAACCTGTTGGATCAGATTCAGTAATATCCCAATTGATAATCAAAGATTGAATAATGAAAATGAAATCCCTCTTGTTCTTCGGCCGAGAGTTCACAATCAAACACACACACTACACCTTGATAATTGCATGCATTTGAGATGTGTTGATGGGTTTTGGTGATTAAGTGTCACCGTAAGGTGACACCTCATACCCCACTAAATCATAACTTATATTATACTAAATTATTTATCAGATAATAATAATAAAACAAATTATTATCACAATTAATTATCAACTAATACATATTGTCAATTAATTTACTTAATCAAATTAAATCTTAAGATTAACTTAATTGATTACCTCATTAGTCTAAGCTGGTTGAGAGGGTGTTACAAATCTACTCCCTTAAGAAGATTCCGTCCTCGGAATCTCATCGCGCTCAAACAAGGAAGGGTATCGGCTTCACATGTGTGCTTCAGTCTCCCAAGTCAGATCTGAACCTAGACTGTGCTTCCACTTGACCAAAACCATTGGTATCTGCTTCTTTCTCATCGCGCTCAAACTGGTTCCTCAATGAGTTTCTGATTAATATCCACACGAAGATCTTGTATCGGTAAAATCTGAGTTTGATCTTCTACATTGCACTTACGCAGATAAAAAACATTGAAAGTGTCGTGAATACCCGCCAATTCATCTGGAAGATCTAAGGCAACAGTCTGATCATTAACAATTCGTCTGATTTTGAAAGGACCAATGTAACGAGGAGCCAATTTCCCACGTTTACCAAAACGAATTACCACTTTCCATGGAGAGACTTTCAAGTAGACCATTTCCCCCTCAACAAACGACACCGGTCGACGACGCGGATCAGCATACATTTTTTGCTATCCCTTGCAGTTTTTAGTTTATCCCGAGCAATAGCAACCTTATCAGCTGTCATCTGTACAATATCAGGTCCTGCAAATTGCTTTTCCCCGGCCTCTAACCAATAAGTCGGAGTTCTACAAGGACAACCAGACATCATCTCATACGGTGGCATATCGATACTAGAGTGATAGGGATTGTTGTAAGCAAATTCAACCAATGGCAGATGTGAATCCCACGAACCCCCAAACTCTAACACACATGCTCGAAGCATATCTTCTAAAGTCTGAATTGTTCTCTCTGACTGACCATCTGTCTGTGGATGATAGGCTGTACTCAAATTCACTCTGGATCCCAATTCCTGTTGTAGTCTATTCCAAAAGTTAGATATAAATCTTAAATCTCGGTCAGAAACAATAGACAGTGGAACCCCATGTCTAGATACTATCTCATCGATGTACAATTGTGCTAGCTTATTTAAAGAAGCAGTTTCAGCAGTAGCAAGAAAATGTGCACTCTTGGTTAATCTGTCAACAACGACCCATATCATATCATGACCTCTCTGAGTTCGTGGAAGCTTTGTTACAAAATCCATCGTAATATGATCCCACTTCCACTCAGGTATTTCCAACTGTTTTAATGATCCATATGGTTTCTGATTTTCAGCTTTAACTTGTGCACAGATGTGACAAGTTTCAACAAATCGAGCAATATCCATTTTCATTGTCGACCACCAATAACGAGTCTTCAAATCATGGTACATCTTCGTACTACCCGGATGTATTGATAACCTAGACTTGTGAGTCTCATTCAATAATAACTCTCTCAAATTACCAAACTTCGGTACCCAAACACGTGTATGATAAACTGTTGTTCCCGAATGGATACTACAACAACAAATGTTTGTAGAAGGGGGGGTTAACTACAAACTTTAGCAATTTAAAATTTAAGAGACACACTATTTACTTTTATATAATTCTTATTGATGTGAATCAAGAATTACATGAACTAGTTGTTGGAGTATGCCCGCTGACACACGTATGCCATTTAGATCACTACCGATAATGTATGGGCCTATTGGGTCACACACTGGGGACCTATCTCGACAGCCTAAAAGATGGAGGGACCAATGGTGTCAAAATGGAAAGATTGATGTGCTAGCAAATAACGTGACGCGGAGCACTTAAGGATACGCGACGCGGAGATTCCGCGGCGCGGAACCTTACGGGCACGCGGCGCGGAATTTTGTCAGCCTGCATGCAATGATTAGATTCTCCACCTCCACTCTTGCCCAATGCATGTGGCTTTCTTCTGGAGAACTCTTGGCCAGCCTTGGGAGAGGAAGTGGCATCTCTGGGTTTATAAAATAACCCCATTTGCTTTTCATTATATCCTTTTGCAAAAACTCACACCCACTTAGTTTTGAGAGAACTTTTAGAGTATTCTTGTGAGTGCCAAGAGGAGATCCGAATTCCTGTATATTGGTGGCTGTTCTTGTGGTGATTTCTACTGGAAGAAGATCATCCAAGCTTGCTAGTACAAGGAGAGAGGACAATACCCGGGGTGGACTTCATTAGAGGAAAGCTTCTTTGCTTTCTTGTCATCACCACCACATCTTCAAGTTGCTGGAGCTAAGGAGCAGGGTATAACCTCTTCTCTTTCTGTTTTGCATGTTGCTTAAGTTAGCTATAGAGTTTGGTCCATGGTTTGGGGTTTTATGCTTTGATTACTTGTACTTAATGCTTTGTATGTTGTACCTTGTTGCTTCCGCTGTGTACATAGAACCCCAACACTAGATGCAGAAAATCGATGTTCAATAAAAGGTGGTAAGTAAATTTGTCTAACACATAGACTAAGCTAATCTTAAACAACTTATGTCTAAGATGTTCAACACATGAACAAGTTTGTAATACTGAAAGTAAAATGCTAACTCTTATAATTCTCAACAAATGAGATTTCAGTATTCAACTCTATCAACCCTGACATCCTTGCTTATATATACTCATGCATAGAAACATGCTAAGGATGCGAATAGATAGAGTTGAATACTGAAATCTCATTTGTTGAGAATTATATGAGTTAGCATTTTACTTTCAGTATTACAAACTTGTTCATGTGTTGAACATCTTAGACATAAGTTGTTTAAGATTAGCTTAGTCTACGTGTTAGACAAATTTAGTTGCCACCTTTTATTGAACTTAGATTTTCCGCATCTAGTTCATGTAATTCTTGATTCACATCAATAAGAATTATATAAAAGTAAACCGTGTGTCTCTTAAATTTTAATTTGCTAAAGTTTGTATTCAACCCCCCCTTCTACAAACATTTGTTGTTGTAGTATCCATTCGGGACCAACAACTGGTATCAGAGCAGGCTAAATAACTCATATCTAAGATCTGTTTTGCTTACTCTTCAACTGCTTCTACCCCACACTACTAAATGGCCACTCTGGTTGCTGCTTCAAATGGTTCTTCGAATAATGGCTCACTCACAAGGTGTCCTTTGATGGAGAAAACTTTTCTCTCTGGAAGAGTAGAGTTCTTCTCTATATGTCAAGCCTAGATGATGTGATGCTCAAAACTATAACTGAAGGTCCTTATGTTCCTTCCTCAACAATTCAAGTGACTGAAGCCACTGATGAAGTTCCTGCTGTTGAAAGACTAATTATAAAGCCTATAAATCAATGGTCTGATGAAGACAAAAGGCTTGTTAATCTTGATGTTAAAGCAAGAACAGCCTTAGTCTCTACACTACCAAATGATGTCTATCATCAAGTTCTTAACTGCAAATCTGCAAAGGAGATAATAGATACTTTGTCTGTTGCTTATGAAGGCACTGAAGAAGTGCAGGAAAATAAGAAACTCCCTTTGGTTAGAGAATATGAGTTCTTCTTTGCTCATAAAGGTGAAAGTCTTACTCAGACCTACACTAGGTTCAACTGCCTTATTAATGACTTAAGAAGGGCAGATGTTCCCAAGAGCAATAAGGAGCTTGTAAACAAGTTTCTAGACTATCTTCCAGAATCTTGGGATCATTTTATCACTGTGCTTAAACATGGTGAGAAAATCGAGGGTCTTACACTGGTTGGTTTATTTTGCTCAGCTAAGGATAAAATATGAAAGACTCAGCTAACTAGATTTGCTCAGCTGATCAAATAGCTCAGCTAATAACACAAATCATAATACAGCTAATGAACTAGTCAACCTAAACAATCAGCTAATCCCAAGGGCTTAGCTAATCATTTGAGTATGATCAGCTCATTGAGAGAAGAAAGGATAAGTATAGAATACCTTATCTGACATGTGGGAGACATCAGTTGATTAATGAGATACTGTCAGCTGATCTTTGAGGAACCCTCAGCTGATGGTTTGCATCATCAGCTGATGCTTTGTAGATGCATAGCTGATGCTTCTTAACTTGTCTTTTCTTTTTAGCTGATCTTCCTGAAGCTGGTCCTTTGGCTGATACTCAGTGTTCAGCTGACACTTTGATTCGTCAGCTGACATTTCTTACTTAGAAATTCTTTAAGTCTAATATGAAAAACAACACATGTTTTTCATTAATCTAAGTCCAAAACTGAATATATGGTTTGTTAACATCAAATCCTATTTTACTTAATAGACAGGTTTGATTTAGGTTTGATATTACTATCTCCCCAACAATCTCCCCCTATTTGATGATGACAAACCTTATCCGTTTAAGAAGAATCAGTTTGACTCGGATTTGTAAAGATAAAACTTTTAAGTGCATTTTGGTTACCTAGCTCTCTGTTTTTTGGTAACTCTTTTGAAGTATGTTCCCTGATATTCTGTTTTTGGGAATATTTTCATTTATGAAGTACCATGTTCTGTTTTTGTGGTATCTTTCAACCTTTTTCTGTTTTTAGGATTTTTATATTTTCTTTATTTACACTAGGTGAGCTATTTACTAAGAGTCATCTATACTAGCATTTTAGCTAAGTAGTCCATGATCAAAGTTTCAAGCTTGATTACAAAACAAGGTAAATACATCAGAGTTTGTACAATTGCAAATACTGAAAGTTAAACTAAGTTACAGAAGAAGAACTATTCTAAGAAGTTGAAATTACAATTAATCTAGTTATGAAGTTTTCAAGTTTCTTCCCACCAAGGCTCTTCTTTGACATCCAGAAGTCTGTCCAGAGGATTAGCAGCCAACAACTCTTCAGCTCTTGCTTGAATCAGACTCTCAAAGTGATCACTTTCTGTCTGTCCCCTTGTTGAAGTTGCAGCTTGGAATATCAGCTCTCTAGGGGCTCTTCCTAAGTCAGATTCTCTTAGGAATCTCCAAACACCAGATCTGTTCTTGAAGAACATCCCACTCTCAGGTTCAGTTATGTACTTAAACATTTTTGGTTCAATGTTGGAGGGCAGAGCAGTGTTTAGACTTTCATATGCAGCCAGGTAAGGATGATCAGGATTGAGTATGATCTGTTCAGCTGGTACAAAAGCTTTGGAGGATTTCTTAAAGGCATCCTCAATCACATCAATGTGTTCCATTAATTGATCATGAGTGAATAGTCTTGTGTAAACTGACATTTTGATCAAGTATTCGAATTTGGCAATGAATTTCTGGACTATCTCACTCTTGGACTTGAAGAGGTGGTACAAGATTTCTATCTTTTCGTAGAAGGAGAAGAGCTTACAGTGGTAAAGATGAGCATCTTCATAAGTTTTTCTTTCATCTCTCCTTACTACTCTTAGATAGGGACCTTCATCTGTGCCCTTGTAGGGAGTGACCCTTGAAATGATGTGTTCAATCTTTCTTTCTACCAAGTTGTCTTTGAAGCTCAGGAACTCCTTGGACTGCCTTTCAGTAGGTCTTTCCATACTAAAATCAAGACTTTGTAGTGCTTGAATGGCTTCTTTATCAGTCCTTCCTCTTTTGGGAGCTTTTTTGGTAAAGGGATCACTCTGCAGTGGTGCTTGTTGTTCTTGAGGAGCTTGAGATGACAGGAGGATCATTTCTTCTTCTTGTATTTCCCTTATCTCATCATCTGTAACACCAACCGCAGCAGCAAGATCCTCAGGAGCAGTGAAGTCCTCCTGGTGCCTTTTCCTGGCTTCTATAACTTCTTCAATTGTTGTGCCCAGGGCAGCAGCCAGATCACTGAACTCTTTGAGGTTTTCCTCATTTTTCTGTAATTCTTCCTCTCTCTTTTCTTCCTCTTCAACCTCCTCAGCTGACATTATTTTCTTTCCTTTTCTTCTTGAGCTGCTAGGAGTTGAAGGACTTGGTTTAGCTGGAGAGGAAGTTTGGACTTGTGGAGTAGAGGGTGCAGACTGCTTGGGCAGGTTGAAATAGAGGACAGAGGCATATCATCATCATCATCTTCATCATCATTTGATTCATTTGAAGGAATCTTGATGGGAGCACATGATTCACCTTACTTTGATCTTTTAGCACTCTTCCTTCTTGCAGCTTGTTTAAGCCTTCTTTTTGGCCTCTGCTCATCTTGAGCAGGTTGCTTCCCCTCAGATGGAGTTACCCTCTCAGCAGTTGATTGGTTTAGAGTTTCTGCTTCATTGAGGTCTGCTGCTGCCTTATCAGCTTCCACTTCTTGAATAGAATCTGTTGAAGAGCTTGACTTAGTAGAAGTTGAGACTGACTTCTCCCCCTTTTTGTCATCAGCAAAAGAAAAAGGAAAGTTGTCAGAAGGCTTGGCAACAGAAGGTGGGATAAAGGAGTAAGGAGATGGAGAATGGGTTGAGGTAGAGGGAGGGAAAGTTGGAGGTGAAGGAGAGGTAGTAGGAATAGGTTGTCTTACGCTTAAGATAGCCTCAGTGATTTTGGTGAATTCTTGAAGGGTTACACTGTGCCTTTGTCTAGAGGAGTGGGTTAAGTTTGTGACTTCATTGGTTATGGTTTGAAGAAGAGAAGTGACTCTAAGAAGAGATTCAGGGATGGTCACTAAAATATTAGGAGGGGAAGGTCTTAAGGTTTGGAGTTGGGAAAGAAGGTTAGAAATGGTTTGGTTTAAGAAAGTGATAGTTTGGTTTGAGATGGTAGGTAAAGGGGTTGGTGCAGATTTAGAAGATTGGGATAAGAGTTTATCCAATTTATGAAGGATTGGGGATAGATCAACTGGATCAGGGGTGGGTTGGGTTTGGGATTGATTGGCTTTAAGTGACTCAACTTCTTGGGTAAGAATGGAAAGTTGAGTTTCTGTTTTAGATTGGAAGTTGGTAAAGGAGGTTTGAAGACTATCCATATTTTGAGAGATGGACAGAAGGCTTCGAAGTATTTGAGGGGAGGGTTCCGAGGAAGTAGATGGAATAGGTAGTGATTGAGGTCCCTCACTTAAACCTTGGTATATAGGCCTAAGATCACTGGGAGCAGAAATTGTACCCTGTATCAATGGTTGGTTTATACCACTGAAATTGACAGGTAGTGTGGTGATTTGTGTAAGAATAGAAAAAATAGGTGGTACAACACTGTGAGTGTGAGTTGGGGTGGAACTTACTTGGGTTCCCCTTGTTACATCAACAAGCTGTTGTGAGCTTATTGAGGGTATAGGCAGACTCAATATGGGTAGTGACACAGTATGACCCTGGGCTGAGGTCTGTCTTTCAATGGTATCACTCTGTTGGGAGAGTGACCCAGATTGCAGGATTCCCATTTTTATAGGTGCACCTTGTTGGGAAGAGGCACCCTCTGGTTGTAGGGTTGAAGCAACTTCCATAAGCTCCCCCTCAACATAAGAGGGAACTATAGGAGTTGAGGTCAAGGGTGCATTGTGCAATCCCTCTGAGATAAGTGCAGTTTGCACTATCTCTAATGACCTTGATTCTGTTTAGGTTACAAATGGAGTAGAACTAGTGACTGTTGGGAGTGCACTAGAGCTTGGCATTTGTAGGAGTGTTTCAACAGGAGTTGAGGATGGGTTCTCACTGGTTGGGATTACCAAATGAGTGTCCTCAGGGAGTGATAAAGGTATACCTGAGATGTGTTTTGCTTTGCTGATCTCTATGAGCTCCTCCAGCTTATCAGAGACCTCTTCATCATCAGAGACTTCTTCATCTCCACCACTTGGTGCTCTATGAACAGAGTCACTTGATCCTTGTTGTTGATCAGGGTTGGGATATGCAACTGTGCCTCCAAGAGTCCTACTGGGAGAATCATTTTCAGATTCTGCTTCACTTTCATAAGTGCTTAGATGCCCGGACCTCCTTGAAGTAGTGGAACTAGAGGGAAACACTTGTAATGGCATTCCATGTTGGCTGGATGAAGTAGAGCCAGAATGATAAGGCTCATCTGCCATGTAAAATCCGCAAGTATCACCATCATGGCCATTACCACCATCACTATCATCATCACTATCACCATTACCATCAGCATCATTAGTACCATCACCAGCAACAGAACCATCACTTGAATCATTACCTTTTACAGGTTCATCAACATTCTTCTCATCATTATTTCCTCCTTCAACCATGGCTTCATCATGAGTAACAGATTGAGCCACTTCTTCAGTTATAACATCAGGGGACTCAGAATCATGAGCCATTTCTTCATCATGCACCTCCTCCTCATCATCATCATCATTAGCAATACCAATCAGCTCTTGCATCTGTGCAGTGATGGCAGGACCCTGATCTTTCCTTATTAGGTGAAAGATCTTTTGACCCATTTGAGGCATGGTCATTGTGTCCAAAACAGCAGCAATCCCAGTTTATTGTTCCTATTGAAGATGATGAAGTACAAGTAAACTTAGGTACCTGATATAGGGAACAATAGTTCTTGTGGATTTCTTTGCAGTGCCAAGAGTGATCTTATCCACCATCTCCGAGAATATGACTTGAGCAAAGTCAATATTCCTCCCTGTGACCAAGGCGTGCAGAATCATCAGTTCTGTTTGATTCAATTGGTCAAAACTTCCAGACTTATGACCAAAGCACCGAGGGATTACGCTTGCCAAGTACTTCCATGGGTGTCCCAGCACAGACAACTTATACTGACCATGGGTAACAGCTTTATTGTAGCCAATCAGGGGTAAGACTTCCAAGACTTGATCCATTTGAGCAAATGGTTGATATGGAGCCAAGTTGGGCAGAGAGATGGCTTGATGAAGAGTATTGACAGTGATGTTGATGTTGATGGTGCCATTTAGACAGGTGTAGGTGATGAGTTCTTGATCCGTATGGTACCTTGCAGTGTACCACATCTCTCCAACGATGTTTGGAAAGATGAAGAAAGGATGAGCAGAGAGACAGGGAAAAAGGGGATGAGCAAATTAAAAACTAGACAAAGTGTGTGTTGGTCCCGAATGGATACTACAACAACAAATGTTTGTAGAAGGGGGGGTTGAATACAAACTTTAGCAAATTAAAAATTAAGAGACACACGGTTTACTTTTATATAATTCTTATTGATGTTAATCAAGAATTACATGAATTAGATGCGGAAAATCTAAGTTCAATAAAAGGTGGCAGCTAATTTTGTCTAACACATAGACAATGCTAATATTAAACAACTAATGTCTAAGACGTTCAACACATGAACAAGTTTGTTACACTGAAAGTAAAATGCTAACTCTTCTAATTCTCAACTTATGAGATTTCAGTGCTTCTTCAACGCATACTTAGCATGTTTCCATGCATGAGTATATATAAGCAAGGTGTGTCCGAGTTGATGAAGAGAGAAGGAGACAAAGGTACTTGGTTTAATAATATTATAATAGATAAAGTTAGTGGGTGAAAAGGTAAGTTAACTTTATACACAAAGTGTGTAAAGTAAAAGTACTTTTCAGTAATGAGTATACCCACTATCTATTATTATATTATTAACTTACTACCTTTATGTGTTGAGACGGTAACCTTATTCTTCCATGCTTGTGCTTTAATCGACACCATGCTTTATGAAGATTTGAATTTACCAAGTATGGAGTTGCCAGCCATACTTAACATCATATCTTCGAGATCTTCTTTTCAAGAGTATCTTTCTCCTTTTCCAGAGGATAAAGATCTATCCTTTTTGTATCTTTGCAGATCCAAAAAGTGCTAAATACTTTTACAAAGAAAGATCTAAGGCATACCAAGAACAACACATGTTCTGCCTTTGACTTAAGAAAATATTACATAGAAAAGCTATTAACTGAGATATACAACAAAGACTCAGCTAACGGACACTGAATTGCAATTGTAATTTTGCTCAGTTAAGGATAAGTGTGAAAGACTCAGCTGACTAGATTTGCTCAGTTGATCAAGTTGCTCAGCTGATAATACAAATCATAGCAGCAGCTAATAAACTGATTAACTTAACTGTCAGCTATTCCCAAGGGCTCAGCTAATCATTTGAGTATAGTCAGCTTATAAAGAGAAGATTGGATAAGTAGGAAATACCTTATCTGACAGATGGGAGGCATCAGCTGATAACTGTGATTGTGTCAGCTGATCCTTGACTGCTCAACTGATCTTGAAATCTTCATCAGCTGATGGTTCTAGGCTATCAGCTGATCCAGTGTGATTCCTCAGCTGATGCTTTTTGACTGATCTTTTCTTCTCAGCTGATCTTTCTGAAGCTGGTCCTTTGGCTGATACTCAGTGTTCAGTTGACACTATGATTCGTCAGCTGACATTTCTTACTTTAGAAATTCTTTAAGTCTAATATGAAAAACAACACATGTCTTTCATTGATTTAAGTCAAAGACTGAATGAATGGTTTTGTTAACATCAAATCCTATTTTACTGAATAGATAGGTTTGATTTAGGTTTGATATTGCTATCTCCCCAACAGTGTGGGTGTGTGTTTGCTTGGTTGCTCTCGGCCGAAGAAGAAGAAGAAAGAAAGAAAAGAAAATCAAGCTTCAATATTACTTGCATTTAAGTTGAACATTTGTTATCATCTTAAGGTTAGAAATTCTATGCTATGATGTTGATTGTAGTTTAATCTCGGTTTTATAGATTTGTGTAATTATATATACGAAATCTGATTGATGCATATATGATGATTTAATGATCATAGGACGTATGCATGTTAGATTTCATGATCTATATGTGTTAGTTATATCTAATGATCACTTAGCTTTGTGCTAATTCCCCACTAGATTGTTTTGCAGATCCTCTGAGGTGATCTTGATGCTTGGGCTGGGAATATGGATAGATCAAACTCTGATGTCAAGTTTTTGAAAGAGCCTGTTTTTAGTATTAACACTGTATCGGTTTTTGTACATCAAACAAGTGGAATTCTTTTGTACCTATTATGTAATTAAGATATTTATATGTAATTAGCTTCCGCGTGCAGTAAAATATATGTTTTAAAAAGTACAGTGTTACAAAATATTATATCATCTACATATATCTGTACAAGTATCACATCACTTTTGAATTTTCTTATAAACAAAGTGTTACATATGCTTCCTCTTATAAAGCCTTTGTTGAGTAGAAAAGAATAGAGGGTATCATACCAGGCTCTTGGTGCTTGCTTTAGACCATACAAAGCTTTGTTTAAGAAGTATACATGGTCAGGTTTGCTTGCATCCTCAAAACCTGGAGGTTGTTTGACATACACCTCTTCCTTCAGTTTACCATTGAGGAAAGCACTCTTAACATCCATTTGGAAAACTTTAAAGTCTTTGAAGGCAGCATAAGCTAGAAACAGTCTTATGGCTTCAAGTCTTGCAACAGGGGCAAAGGTTTTATCATAATCAATACCTTCTTCTTGACAATACCCCTGTGCAACTAGCCTTGCTTTGTTTCTGATGATCAGCCTTTGTTCATCCATTTTGTTTCTGAACACCCACTTAGTACCAATGATGGATTTTTCCTTTGGTCTTGGCACCAAAGTCCATACATTGTTTCTTGTGAATTCTGCCAATTCTTCTTGCATGGCATTAATCCAGTGAGGATCATTTAGAGCTTCATCCACCTTCTTTGGTTCAATCATAGAAACAAAACCTGTGTATAAACAGAAATTACAAGCTTTTGAACTTGTTAGTACAGGTGCTTCTATGTTACCTATGACCTGTTCTTTAGGATGATCCCTGTGGTCCTTATAGGCATTTTGAATTCTGGGAGAGTTTGGATTAATTTGGATTGTTGGAGTGGAAATTCTTTGGTTTGGATAAGCTGATGAGACTTTTGGTTGATCAGCTGACAGAATTTCAAGAATGTTATCTGATGGAACTTCTACTGATGAAGGAATGTTTGATATGGAATTAGAGTCCATTGATGTTGAATCATGATTCTCATTATTCAGTAAAAGTGTGGGTTGGTTTAAGATATGATTTGCATTTGTTTGATGTATAATTGGAATAGTTTCATCTAAATCCTCTACATCAGCTGATGGGAGTGGATCAGCTGACACTGGAATGTTGTCTTCAGTGTGCAACAGATCATTAAATTCCTCACCTGTAGATGGATTAGTAGAACAAGAAGCAACAAAGTCATTTTCATTAAAACTTACATTGATTGATTCTTCTATGACCTTTGTTCTGAGGTTCTAGATTCTATAAGCTTGGAGATCACAGAATATCCAACAAAAACACCTTCATCAGCTTTTGGTGCAAACTTCTACAGTTGATCTCTTTGGTTCAGAATGAAACACTGACACCCAAAGATATGTAGAAAACTGATGTTGGGCTTCCTTCCCTTGAGCACTTCATAAGGAGTCTTGATGTGTCTCTTGATGACTAGGGATCTGTTCTGAGTGAAACATGCACAGCTGACAGCTTCATCCCAAAAATTGAATCCTAACCCACTTTCACACAGCATGGTTCTTGCAGCTTCTATCAATGTTCTGTTTCTTCTTTCAGCTATACCATTATGTTGTGGAGTCCTTGGAGCAGAGAAGTTTTGAGATATGCCTTTATCATCACATAAACCTTCTAGAGTTTGATTTCTAAACTCAGTTCCATGATCACTTCTGAGCATCCTCACCAGATTTCCATTTAACACTTCCATCTTCTTAATGAAGCTTATTATTTCTTTAGCAGCTTCACTCTTTGCTTTTAGGAAGATGACCCAAGTGAATCTTGAAAATTCATCAACAATCACCAATGCATACTTACTTCCACCAATACTAGCAGTAGCAACAGGACCAAATAGATCCATGTGTAACATGTAGAAAGGTTCAGTAATAGAGAAGGCTTGCTTAGATGGAAAAGAAGTCTTGTGCTGCTTTCCCTTCTCACAGGAAGAACAAGGTTTAGGCTTTACATAAGTCAGAGAAGGTAGTCCTGACACTAGTTCACCCTTGCTCAACTTGTTTATATTTTTGAAGTTTAAGTGAGAAAGCCTTTTGTGCCATAACCAGTTTGTGTCAGTTACAGATTTTGTATACAAACAGGTTAACTTGGATGGATCACCAGAGGACATATCTAGAGTATATACATCCTTGGTTCTCTTTACACAAATTATTGTTTTACCTTCTTGATCTAAAATGGAACCACCTGTCTTTGTAAAGAGGACTTTATGATCACCATCACATAACTGACTTATGCTGATGAGATTGTACTTAAGCCCTTTAACATATGATACTTTGGACAAGGTTAAGTTCCCATTGTGAAGTTCTCCATAGCCTTTTGTTTGCCCACAATTGTTATCACCAAAGGTCACTCTTGGACCTTTTTCCTTCTTGTAGTTATTGAGCAAAGCTTTACATCCTGTCATGGTCCTTGAACATCCACTGTTAAGATACCATGTGTTCAGACCCTGATACATGGTTGAGATTTAAAGAAGGTTAGTGACACTTGGGCATCCACTGTTTAGGTGGATCCACGTGGATTGCACCTAGCTATCCACTTCATATTAGGTTGTTTATGAATGAGAGGAACAACTGTGTTATCAAAATTAGTCCGCTGTCTTGAGTTACCTTCAAGAGAACACTCACTTGCCTTATGCCCTTTACTCCCACAATTATAACATTTTTGATTTTTGGAGCTTTTGACATGATTTAGTGACTGCCTAAGAGATGTCTTAACTGTTTTCTGATGACTATGGGTCATCAGCTGACAGATTTCACCATTCAGCTGTTGCAACTGATTTTGTAAACTAATAAGGTCTTTGTTCACAGTCACCTTAGGTTGACCCTTAGTTAAAATGAGTTTTTGATCAACTTTAGGTGTAGCAGACTTAGATTTTTTGTAAACAAAAGGTCCTTTTCCCTTGGTTTCTCCTATTGAAAGAGTTTGAAGTGAACCTTGATCAGCTAAGCAATTTACAGAGGATTTTTGATCAGCTGACAGGGTATCAGCTGAGCAACTATCATCTGTTCTCTGATCAGCTGATTGAGGATTAATAGCTAATGAAATGTCAGTCAGCTGAGTACTTATATTTAATGTATCAGCTTTCAAGGTTTGACAACATAATGTCTTTTTGGTATCAACAAATGATTCCATTCCTTTACTGGCTTCCTTTTCAATTAAATTATTAGTACTTTTGCTTTCTGTCAAAACACTAGAACTTGAACCATCTATTGAAGTGGTTGAGTCTTTCAGCTGAGTACTTTTACTTTTGACAAATCTGTTAGTGATAATACTTTTTCCTTTTACAATCTTTTGAAAAGTAAGAGGTAAAATATCAGCCTTTTCTAAGATATTTATGTCCTTGCTAAAATCAACACAATTAGTAGCTTGGAAGTAATTTCCACCAATAATAGCTTGAACTTGTTTTGGAATCTGCTCATTGACACACTGAGTGGTCTTAGCAGCAGAAACACACCAAGATTTAACTACTTTCTGAAGGTCATTGAACTTCGTGGTTGCTTCATTGTTTTCTTTTACCAAGATCTGATTAAGTATCTGTTGATTAGCTAAATTATCTTCCAATTTTGTCATTTGTTTCAGTTTCTCATCTTTAAGACTTAACTTCTCTTTTAGTGATTCTATTTCTAGTTTTAGCTTCTTTTCTCTTTGAATATTTGATTGAAACTCAACACACAGATAATCAAACATAGTGTTCTTTTCATTATCTTCATAGTTAATAAATTTTTCAACCTGATACATAGAAGAAGGATCCCAGTAAGGAGAAGTACAAGTTTTAGCAGCTTTCTTCATGTCCTCATCAAAGGAGCTTATACTTGCTGTGTTGGCCATCAAACTGAACTGAGCTGTGAGGACCTCATCTTCATCACTTGAGAGATCTTCCTCAGCCCAATCTTCTTCTTCAGCCACCAACACCCTATTCTGAGCTTTCTTCTTTTTCTTGTCAAGGACTGCAACAAGAAGCTTCTTATATTTAGCTTCATAATCAATCTTGCTGTCTGAACTTGAGGAACCCTTAAAGCCTGTGTTTCCTCTGGACTTACACTCACTGGCATAGTGACCAGTCTTGCCACAAGAGAAACACCCTTCAGAAGCCTTTGGTTTTGACAAGGCTCTTTCTCCTTTAAAGGGTTTCTTCTCAAATCTCTTGACACCCTTTCTTCTCAAGAAAGGTTTGAACCTTTTTACCAACATGGCAGCCTGCTCAACAGCAGCTTCAATGTTGTCCATGTTCTCCAAATGTAACACCGCGATTTTTGAAACCAGATTTTTTTTCCATTTTAATAATAGAAATTCAAGAATCCAAACTGCGTGGATCCGTTTGTAAACACATATTAAACCAAACCTGTTTTTCAAAATATCATAAGCAGCGGAAAACATTTAAAGTGGCTATAATTACAACCAAAATTAGCCACGATACTAAAAGGAACTGTTGGTGTTACTGAAATTGTCCACCGACCACATAAATAAATACATACAGACATAAGTAGTAAAATAAGCGTTCCTCCAAAAACATAGTAATAACCATCAAGTAGCCAAGCTCACGCGCCTAAGTATCACCTGCAATCATGGGGAGAGTATCTGTTAGCTATTTAAAGCTAGTGAGCATAAGATAGCATAATCATTAATACAAACATATCACATATCAACAATAGTATCAAACAGTGCTATCCTAGCATCTCGCGATGAGCTGGCACAGCCAGAAGGAAGCATAATCTTGCAGGGTAGCTAGCCCGGCTCAACACTCCTAACTGGGGAAACCAGACACATCAACCGCGCAGGTGGGTGAGCGGGTAGCGGTCCACCGTTGCGTTTCAGGCCAAAGCCTTCATGGGGTACAACAATAAGTCGATCCCCATCCTGCTCGGGGAACGCTGGGTTTGCAACCCCAGGTAGTTGACGGTTATCATCGACCCGCAGGTCTCAAAGCGCCCCAGCCCAAATGCTGGCCCCGTTCAAGGACTATAACCAGCCCCCATATCTCGGATCCGTTCACAAACACAAATCTGACCCATTCAGGGCCTCATAGCGCGCATATCATAACCATATAATATCCATGGTTCAATTTATACATGCTTCTTGCATAACCATAATAATATCATAAATCATGGTTCAATCTTTACTTGTGTTATGCATAAACATAGCACACATCAAGGTAATTACATTTTATGAAATTTCTAACACAAACTGATAACATGTAACACGGTTATATTAATTCATATGTTATCCTATACTCACCTGAGAGGCTAGAAGCTAAAGTAAACAAATATCGTGATCGGCACGTTCTTCGGAGTCGTACGGTTCACCTCTAAGAAAATACTCATGTTTAGTCACTTCACACAAGTACATAACTAATATAACTAATATGAATCCCCTAATGATGCCACTAGACTATTTAGAATCCTAAATGAGCATCCCGCACGATAAAACGTTGAAGAACAGCAAACAAACCGCGTACTGTGGCTCGTTAGGCCCCATGCGATCGCAAGAGAGGGCCATGCGATCGCAAGGCACCCTATGCGATCGCAAGGGAAGTCCATGCGATCGCAAAGCACCCCAGATCAGTGCAGTATCGAATTTTCAGCCCCTGTTCAGTCTATATTCACATCAAACTCAATTTCCATCATTCCAAATCAATTTCCAATGATCATACAACATTCAAGACATCAAAAAGAGTCTAGAAACATATCATTAACAAACTCTAATCAAGGATTCAAGATTTGGGATCAAAATCTTCAAATTTGACCCATTTGGTCTTTCTATGAAACATGATCCAATCTTTCATTTTAATTCATAAACTTGGATTCTAATCACTTAGAAATGATGTAGGAACAGATTACAACTCATGGAATCAATTATGGATAGCTAATTCGGATTTTTCCACTTTTGACCTAACCTTCAAGAACTCAAGAACAAAGATGACTATGGAGGAGTGAACTTACAATTGATATAAGGATGATGAAATAAACTCAGATTGTTGCTTGAATTTGCTACTGGGATTAAGCTCCAAGCTTTCTTCCTTGTTGTTCTTCTTCAAAGTTCAAGAACCAAAATGAAATAAAGGAGAGTGTGTGTGTGTGTTAGTATACGTGTGTCTGTATACGCGTAGAAGAGAGGATACCGACTTAAGGTCTCAGAATTATCCATTAGGGGTATTTTGTTCCCCTATTCAACTTACAACTTAATACTCATTTGCCCGTTTCAACTAACGGGGATATTTCCGGAATCCTTATTCAAAACCGTTTACTAATATACTAACTTTATCTATTTTCGTTATTATTTTAATATCACCGTTTCTTATTCATTTTCATAATAATTTAATATTAACTTAATTAACTAAGTT
Organism: Pulicaria dysenterica; assembly: GCA_947179395.2. Classification (NCBI taxonomy): domain Eukaryota; kingdom Viridiplantae; phylum Streptophyta; class Magnoliopsida; order Asterales; family Asteraceae; genus Pulicaria; species Pulicaria dysenterica. The sequence goes on along the minus strand of OX359294.1, from coordinate 47,095,310 downwards.
CTAATATCTATTATTAAATTCGAGATTCTAAAGTACCAAGGGTATATACGACTAGGACCTTTTTGAGGAAGTTACAAATCTACCCCCCTTAAAAAGATTCCGTCCTAGGAATCTACTTTTCTGTAAACAAGTGGGGATATCAGACTTTAATGTCTTCCGAGTCTCTAATGTTCAGTATGACCCGAGGTTGTGGTTACACTTTCCTAAGATCAACCGGTTATTGTTCTTTCTTAACTGTTTGACCTTTGTGTCTAAGATCTCGACGTGGTCAACATTAAGAAAACTTATTATGAAGAACTAAGCAATTAGTTCTTTCGCGAAAATTTAGAAGAAATGAAGGAGCAATTAGCACCGGATTCAAACATGATAAGGCATGGAGTTAACTAAGAATGTGCCATTTATAACACTACCTGCTGTCTTTTCCTCCTCAGTTGTCATCTGATAAGCTCTGCCAGTCGCACGAGGTGCATTCTCCTTTTTTTGACCCAAAGATGATTCGCCGGCTCTTCCTGATCCCTGTCCCTGACCTGATCTGCATTCTGATGAGCGATGTACAGGTTTATAGCATTTATAACAAACATTCTCCTTGAAATGGCACGCCTCAGTATCATGACCTTTTTGCCCGCATTTATGACATCGAGCCGTCTCCCGGTTACAGTGGCGTGTATGATTAGTACGACATTGAGAACACCATGGAGCAGTCGGCTGGTTATACCCTCAAACTTCATGTTGTTGCCAATATCCACCTCCCAAATCCTCTGACTCAGAAGATTGATCACATTTCCTTTTGAAAGAACCCCCACCTGAAGATTCCTTTTTCTGCATGTGATCACTTTCATACTGTTGTGCCATCTCGAATGCAATATCCAAAGACAGAGCACTCCAAACTGAAGCTCGATAATCTGGGGGAAGAGCTTTGGAAAATCTTTTTATCTTTGCTTTTTCATCAGGTAATAAATGAGTCACGAACCTCATCTTATCAGAACACCGCTCGATTAAATCTTCGACCGGTTTATCGCCCTTTCTCAATGCCATGAACTTCTCCTCCAATCTATCCATCACTTGATCTGAACAATACTTACTACGGAGGATCCTCACAAAATCTGCCCAAGTATATGTAGCTCTCACCTCTACTGGTGTGGATGAGATCACAGTATCATACCATGTCAGTGCATTACCCCTCAACTACTTCCGAGCAAATCCCACTTTGTTGTATTCCTTACAACTGCTGTTGTCAAAAGCTAACTCCATCTCGCGGATCCACCTCTCAGTAACACTTGGATCCATGCTACCCTCAAAGGTAGGTGGCTGGCAAGATAGGAAAATTTTAAGATCTGGTGACATCTTGGGTTCTGCCACTGGTAGCGCAAATACCCGTTCCTCTGATGTTTTCAGACGAGCCTCTAAGTCTCTAACGTAAGGCTCTCTATCCTCGTGTTCAGCCATTCTATTCTATTAAGTGTTCTGGCCAAACAAAACATATATATAATCATACTTCATTAGCATAATAAACAAATAAGCAATAACATTTCAAGAATATAACACTCTTTCGCACACCCCATGACCTCCTGAGGAACACTAAACAATGGTCGGGCCTGGGTTTAAGACTGAATACTTTTACAAGTACCCAATTCACTCAAACCTAGGCTCTGATACCAACTTGTAACACCGCGATTTTCGAAACCAGATTTTTTTTCCATTTTAATAATAGAAATTCAAGAATCCAAACTGCGTGGATCCGTTTGTAAACACATATTAAACCAAACCTGTTTTTCAAAATATCATAAGCAGCGAAAAACATTTAAAGTGGCTATAATTACAACCAAAATTAGCCACGATACTAAAAGGAACTGTTGGTGTTACTGAAATTGTCCACCGACCATATAAATAAATACATACAGACATAACTAGTAAAATAAGTGTTCCTCCAAAAACATAGTAATAACCAGCACGTACCCAAGCTCACGCGCCTAAGTATCACCTGCAATCATGGGGAGAGTATATGTTAGCTATTTAAAGCTAGTGAGCATAAGATAGCATAATCATTAATACAAACATATCACATATCAACAATAGTATCAAACAGTGCTATCCTAGCATCTCGTGATGAGCTGGCACAGCCAGAAGGAAGCATAATCTTGCAGGGTAGCTAGCCCGGCTCAACACTCCTAACTGGGGAAACCAGACACATCAACCGCGCGGGTGGGTGAGCGTGTAGCGGGTCACCGTTGCGTTTCAGGCCAAAGCCTTCATGGGGTACAACAATAAGTCGATCCCCAACCTGCTCGGGGAACGCTGGGTTTGCAACCCCAGGTAGTTGACGGTTATCATAAACCCGCAGGTCACAAAGCGCCCCAGCCCAAATGGTGGTCCCGTTCAAGGACTATAACCAGTCCCCATATCTCGGATCCGTTCACAAACACAAATCTTACCCATTCCGGGCCTCATAGCGCGCATATCATAACCATATAATATCCATTGTTCGATTTATACATGTTTCTTGCATAATCATAATCATATCATAAATCATGGTTCAATTATTACTTGTGTTATGAATAAACATAACATACATCAAGGTAATTACATTTTATGGAATTTCTAACACATACTGATAACATGTAACATGGTTATATTAATTCTTATGTTATCCTATACTTACCTGAGAGGCTAGAAGCTAAAGTAAACAAATATCGTGATCGTCGCGTTCTTCGGAGTCGTACGGTTCACCTAGAAGACAATACTCATGTTTAGTCACTTCACACAAGTACATAACTAATATAACTAATATGAATCCCCTAATGATGCCACTAGACTATTTAGAATCCTAAACGAGCATCCCGTACCATAAAACGTCGAAAAACAGCAAACAAACCGCGCAGTGTGGCTGGTTAGGCCCCATGCGATAGCAAGGGAGGGCCATGCGATCACAAGGCACCCTATGCGATCGCAAGGGAAGTCCATACGATCGCAAAGCACCCCAAATCAGTGCAGTATCGAATTGTCAGCCCCTGTTCAGCCCCTGTTCAGTCCATATTCACATTAAATTCAATTTCCATCATTCTAAATCAATTTCCAATGATCATACAACATTTAAGACATCAAAAAGAGTCTAGAAACATATAATTAACAAACTCTAATTAAGGATTCAAGATTTGGGATCAAAATCTTCAAATTTGACCCATTTGGTGATTTCTATGAAACATGATCCAATCTATCATTTTAATTCATAAACTTGGATTATAATCACTTAGAAATGATGTAGGAATAGATTACAACTCATGGAATCAATTATGGATAGCTAATTCAGATTTTGCCACTTTTGACCTAACCTTCAAGAACTCAAGAACAAAGATGACTATGGAGGAGTGAACTTACAATTGATATAAGGATGATGAAATAAACTCAGATTATTGCTTGAATTTGCTACTGGGATTAAGCTCCAAGCTTTCTTCCTTGTTGTTCTTCTTCAAAGTTCAAGAACCAAAATGAAATAAAGGAGAGTGTGTGTGTGTAAGTATATGTGTCTGTATACGCGTAGAAGAGAGGATACCGACTTAAGGTCTCAGAATTATCCATTAGGGGTATTTTGTTCCCCTATTCAACTTACAACTTAATACTCATTTGCCCGTTTGAACTAACAGGGATATTTCCGGAATCCTTATTCAAAACCGTTTACTAATATACTAACTTTATCTATTTTCGTTATTATTTTAATATCACTGTTTCTTATTCATTTTCATAATAATTTAATATTAATTAATTAACTAAGTTCTAATATCTATTATTAAATTCGAGATTCTAAAGTACCAAGGGTATATACGACTTGGCCCTTTTTGAGGATGTTACACCAGAACTTCATCCCCATCAGCCACTTGCTCTTCATCAGAAGACTCCTCTTTTTTCTCCTCATCACAGGACTCATCCACCACTGCAGCAAAACTCCTGGATCTTGTACCTTTATACACAAGAGCTGTAGATGGAGCTTTTGCAGCCTCCTTCATATCCTTGGTAGAGAGTTTCCTTTGTTTCACTGATTGTTCATGATTCATAAGGTTTCCATATAAACCAACCAGTGTAAGACCCTTGATTTTCTCACCATGTTTAAGCACAGTGATAAAATGATCCCAAGATTCTGGGAGAGAGTCTAGAAACTTGTTTACAAGCTCCTTATTGCTCTTGGGAACATCTGCCCTTCTTAAGTCATTAATAAGGCAGTTGAACCTGGTGTAGGTCTGAGTATGACTTTCACCTTTATGAGCAAAGAAGAACTCATATTCTCTTACCAGAAGGAGTTTCTTATTTTCCAGCACTTCTTCAGTACCTTCATAAGCAACAGTCAAAGTATCTATCATCTCCTTTGCAGATTTGCAGTTAAGAACTTGATGATAGACATCATTTGGTAGTGCAGAGACTAAGGCTGTTCTTGCTTTAACATCAAGATTAACAAGCCTTTTGTCTTCATCAGACTATTGATTTATAGGCTTTATAATTAGTCTCTCAACAGCAGGAACTTCATCAGTGGCTTCAGTCACTTGAATTGTTGAGGAAGGAACATAAAGACCTTCAGTGACAGTTTTGAGCATCACATCATCTAGGCTTGACATATAGAGAAGAACTCTACTCTTCCAGAGAGAAAAGTTTTCTCCATCAAAAGTTGGACACCTTGTGAGTGAGCCATTATCTGAGGAACCATTAGAAGCAACAACAGGAGTGACCATTTAGTAGTGTGGGGTAGAAGCAGTTGAAGAGTAAGCAAAACAGATCTTAGATATGAGTTATCTAGCCTGCTCTGATACCGGTTGTTGGTCCCGAATGGATACAACAACAAATGTTTGTAGAAGGGGGGTTGAATACAAACTTTAGCAATTTAAAATTTAAGAGACACACGGTTTACTTTTATATAATTCTTATTGATGTGAATCAAGAATTACATGAACTAGATGCGGAAAATCTAAGTTCAATAAAAGGTGGCAACTAAATTTGTCTAACACATAGACTAAGCTAATCTTAAACAACTTATGTTTAAGATGTTCAACACATGAACAAGTTTGTAATACTGAAAGTAAAATGCTAACTCTTCTAATTCTCAACAGATGAGATTTCAGTATTCAACTCTATTTTTTCTCTTACTTAGCATGTTTCCGTGCAAGAGTATATATAAGCAAGGATGTCCGGGTTGATGAAGAGGAGAAAGAGACAAAGGTACTTGGGTTAATAATATTATAATAGATAAAGTTACTGGGTGAAAAGTAAGTTAACTTTATACACAAAGTGTGTAAAGTTAATATACTTTTCAGTAATAAGTTTATCCACTATCTATTATTATATTATTAAAGTACTACCTTTATATCTTGGAAAAGTAAACTTCTCCTTTTACGCTTGTGCTTTAATCAACACCATACTTTCTGAAGATTTGACTTAACCAAGTATTGAGTTGCCAACCATACTTAGTTGTTAAAGCATATCTTCGAGATCTTCTCGTCTAAAGTATCTTTCTCCTTTTCTAAAGGATAAAGATCTATCCTTTTTGTTTCTTTGCAGATACAAAAAGTACTAAGTACTTTTACAAAGAAAGATCTAAGGCATAATAGAACAACACATGTTCTGCCTTTGACTTAAGAAAATATTTCACTAAAAAGCTATTAGCTGATTAAAGACTCAGCTAACAGACACTGAACAACTAACATAATTTTGCTCAGCTAAGGATAAATGTGAAAGACTCAGCTGACTAGATTTGCTCAGCAGATCGAATAGCTCAGCTAATAACACAAATCATAATACAACTAATAAACTAGTCAACCTAAACAATCAGCTGATCCCAAGGGCTCAGTTAACCATTTGAGTATAATCAGCTTATTGAGAGAAGAAAGGATAAGTATAGAATACTTTATCTGACATGTGGTAGGCATCAGCTAATCAATGAGATACTGTCAGCTGATACTAGACCACTCAGCTGATATTTGAAGAACCCTCAGCTGATAGTTTGCGCTGTCAGCTGATGCTTTGTAGATGCATAGCTGATGCTTCTTAACTTGTCTTTTCTTTTTAGCTGATCTTTCTGAAGCTGGTCCTTTGGCTGATACTCAGTGTTCAGCTGACACTTTGAATCGTCAGCTGACATTTCTTACTTAGAAATTCTTTAAGTCTAATATGAAAAACAACACATGTTTTTCATTAATCTAAGTCCAAAACTGAATATATGGTTTTGTTAACATCAAATCCTATTTTACTAAATAGACAGGTTTGATTTAGGTTTGATATTTCTATCTCCCCAACAAAACCCTACGCCCGCAGGAGTTTCCCTCACTACGGCCGCAGGGATCCATCCCCACGCCCGTAGACTCATTCCTTCGTCCTTAGACGGTAACTCAAGAAAATACTGTCCTACGCCCGCAAGAACCCTTTCCTACGGCCGCAGGTGACAAAAATACCAAAAACTCTAAAACACCCTCCTACGCCCGCACGGAACCTAAACAACATGTTCCTACGCCCGCAGAGAATAATCCCTACGGCCGCAGGGTCAGTCGGTACAACAGACTTCCTGCTCTATTCGAGAACAGCAGCCGAACATCCCCTTTTTACACTCAAATCTTGCCTTAAACTCAGATTCAACTATACAACCAAGTCTTATAACATCATTACTAACTTTCTAACATGAAACTTGATACAAAATAACACTAAAACACATAAACCAAACCACAAACATGGATTTAACCCATGAACCCACTTCTTGACCTAAAACTCACTTTAAATCATGAAGAACACATACCTCTTGCTTCTGAATCAATAAGGGACTGATTAGAACTATAAACTTCTCTGCCTTTATGAATCAAAATCAGAAAATAAGGAGTGGCTTGAGCTTGTACGTATGATTGTTCACAACTGTGGTTTCATGAAGGTTTGACTACAAGAAGTCAATATGCAGCCATCTATATCTTCAAGTTTGGGTTAAATACAAACAACCCCCTGAACTATAAAACTTTCATCATGTGGCAAATTTAACCCCTTTACTTTATCACCTAATAAAAACTCATATCTAGGAACTTAAGAACTTTGGGGCGTTACAACTCTTCCCCACTTGGGATGATTTCGTCCCCGAAATCTACTGAACAACTATCTGTGCATCGACTCATGCTTAATGCTACCGTAGCACACCAACGGTAGTCTTACATCATTTTGTCTCTGAATACTATTGCAACTCTACTTGCTACTAAAGTAGAAGGTCTATCACATACTGTATATAACATAACATGAAACATGAATACACCTACGTGTAACTGAACTCTTTTCTGTGCTTTCACTGTAACTTTACCAATCTTATCTGTATGTTACACAAACCTGTCAACCTTACTCTAAATTACAATCACCGGCCGTTATATACAACTGAATTTCTCATCTCTTGTCCCGTCCTACTGGAGGATAACTATTGATATATCTGTTTCATACTTATAAGGATAATCATACATATTGTGAGTCTATAACATCTTTACTACAAATTCAAGTCTGTATACTACTCTTCCTATCCTTACGATAATCCTGAAAGGACCACTAAACAACTGTCCTATCTTACCTTTCTTTCTGAATCTGATCACCCGCATCCACGTTGATGATTTTAACAACACATAGCTTCCGGTTGGAAGCTCTACTAATAATCCTTTCTCATCACGTAACTATTCTGTTTATTTTGAGCAGCTCTAAGCCGCTCACATAACTGTTGTACTATCTTTACATTCGATCGTCTGCTTAGTTCTCTCATTTTGATCGACCTCATCTCAACAAATAGGAGTTATACACTTCCCATCATACATCATCTGCTACTCTGACATGCTTATACTCAAACATAACTGTGATCATCCTGGAATTCTATTAACGTATATACGTATCTCAATTGCCACTGAAATCAATCATACATGCTCTGAGCATATCTCTCTGTGTTGGTATATTTCTCTCACTCTATCCATCCCTATAAGAGTGGAATACTATACTAAGATATAACTTAGTTCCCATATCTTTCTGGATAATCAGTCATTTCATTGGAATAAACTGTACCCCCATAAGAGTCTATCATTCCTTACTCCAATGGTCTCAACTTATATCATGTCCTCATTTCCAAATTGCAGTAATAATGACTGTACTTTTCATTGAACTTTTGGTATTCTAGCTTAACCCGTAGACAAGTCGAGCATCTCACAACCTCCCTTCCTATATCACACTTCATTCCTGACTACTAGAAATTGTTGTTCATGTCTCTGTACAAACTTGGGCATCTGACCCTTGATACGCTCTTACTTCTGGTCACCACTACTGATGTCTCTTAAATCTACTACGACTGTCTTTTCATACTACACTCTTTTACATAAGCTAGACAGGTTATACAATTAACCATCAAATACTTTCTCATTTCGATGACAAGCAACTGGAACACTGACTTTACATAAGTGCTAACAGTTTCACAAAAGTAGTGTTAAAAGTACTCTTTTCTAAGGCTTGGAGCTATCCAGCTGTGCAGAGCACTGGGGGGCTTATCCTTGCTGAAATCTGGTTCACCTGCAAGCAGAACATACTGAAACATAAACTTTCGCTTAGTGAGCATACAAACTGAACAAATAAACACATAAATCATGAGTTACTCTTCTCAGAATGTCTTACATCCCATTCAAAGTCTGCAAAATAATCAAACTGTTAACTTGTCCCGGGGTATGATCATACCTCGCGCGTAACCAAACCCATGACGCTTTACTTGGGTATAAGGATCTCAATATACCCCTTTCACTTTCTTGGATACAAAGTATCCGCTTTTCTTTGTACAAGGCTTCTCTAAGCCATGTACCTGCTATATTTGTGCACAAACATATCACATATCAAAACATAGATATCATACTACTCACTTTGTGGATAATTTCATACTAATCATATCAAATACTATAACATAGTGCTACTGAACCTCCGAACAGCAGCCTTTAACTTCACATATCAAACATACAATTAATATACTGTTCACTTAACGCAAATACATATGCTAATCTGATTAAAGGTAAGTACACTCACCTTAGAAGCAGTTGAGAATTACCCTCCTATCACAAAAGTGTCAATCTCGTATTGCCTACAAGCAATAAATGAGTACTGTATTAACTTCTACACGCTGCTGTAAAGATTCTGACTGACTAAAAAAAGTTCTGCTAAAAATCACCTCTTACGGCCGCAGGGGAAAAACCCTATGCCCGCAAGAGTTTTCCTCACTACGGCCGCAGGGATCCATCCCTACGCCCGTAGACTCATTCATTCGTCCTTAGACGGTAACTCAAGAAAATACTATCCTACGCCCGCAAGAACCCTTTCCTACGGCCGCAGGTGACAAAAATACCAAAAACTCTAAAATACCCTCCTACGGCCGCACGGAACCTAAACAACATGTTCCTACGCCCGTAGGGAATAATCCCTACGGCCGTAGGAACAGTCGGTACAGCAGACTTCCTGCTCTGTTCGAGAACAGTAGCCGAACATCCCCTTTTTACACTCAAATCTTGCTTAAACTCAGATTCAACTATACAACCAAGTCTTATAACATCATTACTAACTTTCTAACATGGAACTTGATACAAAATAACACTAAAACATATAAACCAAACCACAAACATGGATTCAACCCATGAACCCACTTCTTGACCTAAAACTTACTTTAAATCATGAAGAACACATACCTCTTGCTTCTGAATCAATAAGGGACTGATTAGAACTATAAACTTTTCTGCCTTTATGAATCAAAATCCGAAAATAAGGAGTGGCTTGAGCTTGTGCGCATGATTGTTCACAATTGTGGTTTCATGAAAGTTTGACTACAAGAAGCCAATATGCAGCCATCTATATCTTCAAGTTTAGGTTAAATACAAACAACCCCCTAAACTATAAAACTTTCATCATGTGGCAAATTTAACCCCTTTACTTTATCACCTAATAAAAACTCATATCTAGGAACTTAAGAACTTTGGGGCGTTACAAGTACGAAGCCCCTTGTAGTTGATCAAACAAATCGTCAATTCTTGGTAATGGATACTTATTCTTGATAGTTCTCTTATTCAAAACCCTGTAATCAATACACATACGAAGAGTCTCATCTTTCTTCTTCACAAACAATACCGGTGCACCCCACGGCGAAGAACTCGGGCAGATAAACCCCTTGTCTAGCAGTTCCTGGATCTGAGTCATCATCTCCCGGATCTCTGAAGAAGCTAAAAGATACAAAGCTTTAGCAATCGGTGTAGTACCCGGTGCCTGATCTATCTTATACTCAACATCCCGTACAAGTGGCAATCCTGGCAGATCGTCTGGAAAAACTTCTGGATATTCGGAGACAACACGAACATTGGTAACCGGTTTCTTTTCTTTCTTCGCATCGATGGCATAAGCCAGAAATTATGCACACCCTTTGGCTAGAGATTTTCTAGCCTTCATATATGAGATGATTGGAAAAGAAGAAGAAGATCTATCCCCACGAGCCACGACATGCGACCCGTTAGCCAAAGGAATAGTAATCAGTTTCTTGTGGCATTGGATACTAGCTCTATGGTGACTTACCCAATCCATGCCTAGTACTAATTCAAACCCTGGTATAGGTGTAACACTGTATTTTTTAATTAACAATAAACTGCGTGCGGAAGCTAACTACATATAATTAGATTTAAAATCCAAAAGATATACAACTTTGACTGGTTATCATTTACAAAATATCCACTACAGTGTTAGTAACAAAACAGGCTCTAACAAAAATCTTTGACATCAGAGTAATGGTCGGTCCAAAATCCCAGTCTTCATTATCTACAACTCACCGGGGAGTATCTGCAAAAACAATCTAGTGGACAATTAGCACAAAGCTAAGTGAGGGAACAAATATCTAAGCACACACAAGACAAATATGCCTAAACCCAAATAGCTCATGAATCCCAGGATAACCGGCGGTGTTGCAAGCACCTACAACCAAGGTCGGCCAAAACCAAGGTTTACCGATAGCCCTGCTAACATGGATAACAATACCAGCACTCTTGTGTACAACAAATGTACCACAAGATTTGATACGGTAAATCCCCAAGCATCAGGCCCAGACTCAATCTGATCTCCAAATAACATGTATCCTGTATATCCATAGATATAAATCCACTCACCACAGTCAGCACTGTAGCACACCCAGTGGTATAGTTCACTGAGTCTTCTCAGTTCCTGAGATTAGATAACCACAAGTCAGTATTTAATTCATAATACTGATTTATAATACATAATACATGCATTCATACATGACATGTTAAATATTCATGTATAACTATTATGTACACCAAATCATAGTTTGATCTTTAGGAATAACTCCTAAATCCCACATTCCGATAAAATTCATTTATGATCAAAGTCGGATTCCGAGTGATTGACAAATCCCGATAATATCCAATTCCGAGAAAGATCAATTCCGAGAAAAGGCACAATCCGAGAAAAGGCACAATCCGATAAAAGTTAAAATCCGAGAAAAGACACAATCCGATAAACTAAATTCTGATAAACAACATTCCGATAAAATAGAAATCCGACAAAGGTGTTAGGGCATAAATCAATTCCGAGCAAATAGGATTCCGATAGATCTTAATTCCGATAAATGTCCAATTCCGATCAAATCCGTTTTATCGGAATTCAACACATTCCGAGAAAATTGTCCCGGTATTCATGTATTCCGATATTCATTTTGTCGGGATTCTCAATTCCAAGAGATTCATATCCCCAATTCCAATAAACTCATTACTCAGCTAAAAATTTGATTTCTACTCAAATTATCACCTGATTTCTAACATACAATTGTTCTAAGTTTTCACAAATTATTCTAAACATATAAACAACATATATTGATCATAAAATCTATCATGCATTCAATCCTAGATCATCAAATCATCAAGAACAATCAATTTTCATATAATTATTCAAAACCGCATACAATATAACATATAATATATGATTCCAGAATTCTAAAGTTAAGATCAAATAATCAACTTAATTGCAACAAGATTGAAGTTTGATTTTCTTTTCTTCATCTTCTTCTTCTCGGCCGAGAGCACCCCAAAGAAGAACACACACACACACACACACTTTGTCTAATATCACAAGTAATAAGGTATGGTGGTGAGTTGGTGACTATACTCACCAACCGGCCACACCCCCCCCCCCCCATCAACTCAAATATTAATTCAATTTAATTATTTACCTAAAATAATAAAACAAAATAATATTACAACAATTATCAATTAACACATAATTACAAATAATTCACATAATCAAATTAAATTCCAAGATTAATTAATTAATTACCTTAATTAATATAGGCCGGTAAAGAGGGTGTTAAAAATCTACCCTCCTTAAGAAGATTCCGTCCCCGGAATCTCTTTCCACTTAACCAAAACCATGGGTATTTGTTTCTTTCTCAATTTTGTGACTTTACGATCCAGCAGTTCAATTGGTTCCTCAATAAGTTTCTGATTCAAATCCACACGAAGATCATGTATTGGTAGAACCTGTGTCTGATCCTCTATATTACACTTGCGCAGATAACATACATTGAAGGTATCATGAATACCCGCTAGTTCAGCAGGAAGATCCAATGCAACAGCCTGATCATTAACCACTCGTTTAATTCTGAAAGGACCAATGTAACGGGGAGCCAACTTCCCGCGTTTCCCAAAACGAATTACACCCTTCCATGGAGAGGCTTTTAAATACTACCTCCGTCCCATTTTTATTGTCCAGTTTTGACTTTTTAAAGTCTTTCTTTTTCAACTTTGACCTCAAATATTTTTGTTTCGGTTATATAATACTTCATGAAGATTATATCAATGAAATTACATTTAAAACACAATGCATTCATATATTTTGTATCAATTATTACATAACACAAAGAAAAATATTTAAGGTCAAAGTTGAAAAAAAAAGACTTTAAAAAGTCAATACTGGACAATAAAAATGGGACGGAGGGAGTAAACCATTTCTCCCTCAACAAAAGACACCGGTCGACGACGCGGATCTGCATACATTTTCTGTCTATCCCTTGCAACTTTTAGTTTATCCTGAGCAATAGCAACCTTATTAGTTGTCATCTGTACAATATCAGGCCCTGCAAATTGCTTTTCCCCGGCCTCTAACCAACAAGTCGAAATTCTACAAGGACGACCATACAGCATCTCATACGGCGGCATACCAATGCTGTAATGATAGGAATTGTTGTAAGCAAACTTAACCAAAGGCAAATGTGAATCCCATGAACCCCCAAACTCTAATACACATGCTCGCAACATATCTTCTAAAGTCTGGATAGTTCTCTCTGACTGACCATCTGTTTGCAGGTGATATGCCGTACTCAAATTTACCCTGGATCCCAATTCCTGTTGCAATCTTTTCCAGAAGTTAGATACAAACCTCGAGTCTCGATCTGAAACAATAGATAGTGGAACTCCATGTCTTGAGACTATCTCATCAATATACAATTGAGCCAATTTACTTAAAGAAGCAGTTTCAGCTGTAGCAAGGAAGTGAGCACTCTTGGTTAATCTGTCCACTATAACCCAAATCATATCATGACCTCGTTGAGTTCGTGGAAGTTTAGTTACTGACAGAATTTCGGAAATTTCTAACTTTGATGCTTATCTTCGAATTTTATCCACTTTCCTTCATTCTTATCACCATAGATCCGAAATTTAAACCTGGAAATAATATTTAAAGATATTAAACATATATAAAACATATTTCCATGATTTTTAATCAAAAATAATTAAATATCGCATTAAAATATATATATAAAAACCGCGATATCAAAATACCCCACACTTGAACTTTGCTTGTCCTCAAGCAAATCACAATTTTATCCAGGCTAAGGCATTCAAATAAGTAACATCATTTTCATAAACATCAAATACTGCCGAAAAATGTCAACATGTTTGATTAGAAACAACTCATCGATTACACCCAGATTTATGCATATACCCGTGTTGTGGTCCTCTCTTAACTTCTCACCATCCCAAATGCATTCTCTTTTTATCAATAAACAACCCTTAATTAATGAATCTTTTATGGCTAATTTACCCCTTAAGAACCCCCCAACCTCAAGACTTATTGCAGATTTTCCAATTTTATTTGACATATGCTTTTGATCTTTTAAGCTCTATTTTTCATATAAGTCTATGACTTTCAATGAAACCCATGTAGCGAACTTTCAACCCAACCGATCCCAAACCAGTTGGCTTTAGGTGATTAGGTGTAGAACACCCCTCAAAGTTTACTTGTTCGAGTCTCAAAGGTTACTTATTTGACTTATATATTTTTCAGCCATTTCATATAATTTTTCCTTTTTTCTCTTTGGCTTTTTTCTTTCTTTTCTTTTCTTTTGCAAGCATATGATTAGTAAAAGTGGAAATTCATACTCAGCCTATTTTTGTCAAGCTTAGATTAAAAAAGAGCTTAACCATTTATTTATTTAATTCAAAAATTAAAAGTTGGTTACCATAAATCAAAATTTATAAGGAATGGTGAAAAGCCACTTAATACTATGCACAAATACCAAGTATAACCTTTGAACTTGTTCACAAATCAAACATTTGACACCTTCAACAAATACCTAACACTTACTCGAATGATATTAAAAGTTTAAAAATTATAGCCCAAATACCATCATGATTTAATCAAGGACAAATGAAATTCAAGCTAGGAATCTTTTTCTAAACCCCTACCCCACACTTAAATTGTACAATGTCCCCATTGTACATAAAGACAAAATAAAACAAGGGTAGAAAAAGGTGAGAGAAAACTCCCTTCGGGTACAACACATAGAGCAATAACAGATAAGGCTGAACAAGATGCCAGCAGAAGCGCGTGCTACATAACCACCTGCAAGAAAAACACTCGGAGCAAATTGCTAAGATAGATTAAGGCAAAGAACCAAACAACTAAAACACACAAAAAAGAAAAACAAACCTAACTCACTTTCGTAGGAATCACGGTTGCATTTAGCGTATGCAACAAGCCTTTAAACCTCTCGGTAGCCCGATAGGACGAGTTGTAGTCTCGTGAGGGTTTCTAGACAACACACCCACAAAGTTGAAAACAAACAGAAGAACGAAAAACCTAGACTAAACACGGGTTGCCTCCCGAGAAGCGCTTGTTTTTTAAGAGTCACTAGCTTGACTCCCAACCCCACACTTAGGGTTTTGGCCCGGAGCGGCCTTCGTCCTCACCTCCTCTCTTGTCGGTGTCTCCCTCCGAGTAGTGTTTCACTCGGTTCCTGCTCACCTTGAAGGTCCTCCTTTTAGGATCAAGTAACTTAATGGTGTTATTCGGGAATACCTCCTTCACCTCATAAGGTCCGTACCACCGGGTCTTCAGATAACTCGGACACTTCTTCAACCTCGAATTAAACAGTAGAATTTTATCCCCAGGGTCGAAGTGTTTACCCTCCTTCTCACGAGCCTTTAGTTGGTCTTTCTCGGGGTCGAGAAGACTCTCTTCTTTTGGCTTCGGGCTCTCGGCCTCCTCGGTTTTCTTCTCGCGCAGCTTCTTCTCTCGCAGATTATCGGAAACTCCCATAAAGAAGGCAGAATCATCGAGACATTTAGAATATCTCACAGGCTCGTTAAGTCCAAAAGTGATGGCATCGGACCCTACCCTGAGCGTCAATTGTGACTCGTGAATGTCAACTAGAGCTCTAGCGGTACTCAGGAAAGGTCTGCCCAGAATAATAGGGACTTGATCATCTTCCTCCATGTCTAAAACAATGAAGTCCGTGGGAAAGATGAATTTATCTACCTTCACTAGTAAATCCTCAACTATCCCTCGTGGGTGAGTGATGGATTTATCTGCCAGATGAATGGACATGCGAATGGGCTTGGGCTGGGGCAGGCCCAGTTTGGCAAAGAAAGAGTATGGCATGAGATTCACACTTGCACCTGAATCGGCCAAGGCTTGAGTAATGGGCAAGTTTCCAAACTGGCAAGGTAGAGTAAGACTCCCGGGATCAGTCATTTTCTTCGGGATCTTTCAGAGCATAGCTGCGGAGCACTGATCGTTGAGCGTGACGCTCGAGACCTCTTCAAGTTTCTTACGATTAGCAAGCAGGTCTTTCATGAATTTTGCATACTTTGAAATTTGAGCCATCACTTCAACGAAAGGGATGTTGATATGCAGAGATTTCAAGTGCTCTAAGAATTTCCGATATTGAGCATCCTGATAGTCTTTTATGAGACGCTGCGGATAGGGTATCGGTGGACGGTACGGTTTCACAGGTGGTGGAACAGGAGGTGGATTCAATGGAGCAGCAGGTGATGCGGCTGGAGGTTCAGGAGTCACCTCCTTCTCTTTTTCTAGCTCAGGCTGCGGAGGCGGCGGCACCTCGGAATCAGTGTTGAGACTACTAGGTGAAGGATCATGTAATGTTTGATTCCTAGTAAAAGCCACCATTTAGTGACAGAATTTCGGAAATTTCAAAGTTTGATGCTTATCTTCGAATTTTATCCACTTTCCTTCATTCTTATCACCATAGATCCGAAATTTAAACCTGGAAATAATATTTAAGGATATTAAACATATATAAAACATATTTCCATGATTTTTAATCAAAAATAATTAAATATCGCATTAAAATATATATATAAAAACCGCGATATCAGTTACGAAATCCATCGTTATGTGATCCCATTTCCACTCAGGTATTTCTAACTGTTTCAATGACCCGTACGGTTTGTGATGTTCAGCTTTCACTTGAGCACATATGTGACACATCTCAACATATTTAGCTATATCTGTTTTCATTATCAGACACCAATAACGAGTCTTTAAATCATGATACATCTTTGTACTACCCGGATGTATCGAAAATCTAGACTTATGAGCCTCATTTAAAATTAACTCCCTCAAGTTACCAAACTTCGGTACCCAAACGCGTGCATAATAAACCCTCAAACCACGCGAGTCAGTAGTTAACTCATGTTGTCTTTTAACCATCAGTTCATCCTTCAGATTTTGATCTTTCAAAACTTCAAGTTGAGCAGCCAAAAGTTGATCCACTAAATCAGATTTTATTTATAATCGCAAGAACTTTACAATATCTGAAGATCCTTTTCGGCTGAGTGCATCTGCAACCACATTGGCTTTACCTGGGTGATACTGAATATCACAATCATAATCCTTAATTAGTTCCAACCAACAACGTTGTCTCATGTTCAGATCGTTTTGTATAAACACATACTGAAGGCTTTTGTGATTAGTGCAAATCGTGCACTTGGTTCCATACAGATAATGTCTCCACAGTTTCAAAGCAAATACCACAGTTGCTAACTCCAAATCATGAGTCGGGTAATTTCTTTCATTCGGTTTCAACTGTCTTGAAGCATACGTAATTACTTTACCTCTCTGCATCAAAACACAACCCAACCCAGCGTGAGAAGCATCACAGTATACAACAAAGTCCTTTGAACCTTCAGGTAAAGAAAGAACAGGAGCCTGATACAACAACTGTTTCAACCTCTGGAAAGCATCTTCCTGAGATGAACTCCACTGAAAAGGAACATCTTTCCGAGTCAACTTAGTCAACGGACCAGCGAGATTAGAAAAATCTTTGATAAACCGGCGATAATAACCCGCCAAACCAAGAAAAATCTTTATCTCAGTTGGTGTTTTCGGTGCACTCCAATTCATTACCGCTTCAATCTTGGACGGATCCACTTTGACACCATCTTGACAAATTACTTGACCCAGAAACTGAACTTCACGTAACCAGAATTCACATTTTGAAAACTTGGTATACAACTTGTGTTGTTTTAAAATCTCCAAAACCTGTCTCAAATGCTGATCATGCTCATCCTCTGTCTTAGAATACACCAAGATATCATCGATAAACATAATAACAAACTTGTCTAGGAAAGGTCTGCACACGCAATTCATCAGATCCATAAATACTGCAGGAGTATTTGTCAAACCAAACGGCATCACAAGAAATTCGTAGTGACCATACCGAGTACGAAAAGCAGTCTTAGGTATATCCTCTTCTGCTACCCTGACTTGATGATAATCTGATCGCAGATCAATCTTTGAGAAATAAGAAGCCCCTTGTAGTTGATCAAACAAATCATCGATTCTTGGCAACAGATACTTATTCTTGATGGTTCTCTTGTTCAGATCTCTGTAATCAATACACATACGAAGAGTTCCATCTTTCTTTTTCACAAACAGTACAGGTGCACCCCACGGCGAATAACTCGGACGGATAAACCCCTTATCAAGCAAGTCCTGAATCTGAGTCATCATCTCCCGGATCTCAGATGGAGCCAAACGATACGGAGCTTTAGAAGTCGGTGTGGTACCCGGTACCAATTCTATCCTAAACTCAACATCCGGTACAGGTGGTAACCCTGGCAGATCATCTGGAAACACCTCTGGATATTCGGAGACAACACGAACATCGGTAACATGTCGCTTCTCCTTCTTCACATCAATGGCGTAAGCTAGAAAAGACGCACACCCTTTGGCTAGAGATTTTCTAGCCTTCATATACGAGATGATTGGAAAAGAAGATCGAGATCTATCCCCACGAGCCACGACAAGTGACCCATCTGCCAAAGGAATAGTAATCAGTTTCTTATGGCACTGGATACTAGCCCTATGGAGACTTAACCAATCCATGCCTAGTACTAAGTCAAACCCCGATATAGGCATCAGTAAACAGTCTACAGGAAACCTAGTACCATCAATGTCTATAGATACCCCAGTCACATAAGAAGTTACATGAACTATCTTACAATCTGTTATCTCTACTTCGAAAGGAGTAGTAACCACAGAAGCAGAAAGTTTCAATTTATCACACAAAGATACAGACATAAACGATCTATTTGCACCAGAGTCAAATAACACACGGGCAGGCACAGAGTTTACAATAAACATACCCGTGATCACATCACCGTCTTCCGCAGCCTCTGTAACAGTCATCTTGAAGGCTCCCCCTTCCGCAGAAGGTGCAACCTTTCTCTTCTGACCTGCAGAAGACAATCCCCCGACATTGCCTACCCCCTGCCCCGTCCCCTTTGGCCTCGGTTTGGTGCATACTCCAGCTCTATGACCCTCTTCGTGACAATTCCAGCAAACATTTGTATTAAACCGACAGGCAGATGGTTCGTGGCCAAATCCACCACGACGCAAACATCATTTTGTCTGAGTAGTGCAAGGACCAGTGTGACTAGAGTTGCAAGGTTTACACCATGGCTTGTTCTGATAAGACCCCGAACCTTTCGATTTCTGATCACCCCGATTCTGGTTAATCTGCCACATGCCTTTGTTTCCACTCTAATTTCCACCGGACTTGTGAGACGACCATTTCTCACTATTCATTCTTTCTCGAGCTTTCACATCACCTTCTGCAGCCCGAGCAACAGTAAATTCCTGTACCAACGATGTTGCCATCCGGGTGTTACCCCGATACTCAGGAAACAGGGCTTGAACGAAATGATCTATTTGTGATGGTTCATCTGGTACCCACTGCTTAGCAAACCTCAACTTTTTGTTAAGATTTGCAATCAATTCATCCACTGACATCTTGTCATCCTGAGCTAGATCCATGAATTCCCATTTCACCTTAGCCAAATCATATGTATTACAGAATTGCTCACATAACTTGGTTTGAAATTGATCCCAAGTAACAGAAATCACAACCTCCCTGGATAGATGACCAGTTACATAATCCCACCAGGTTGCAACTTGACCCTTCAGCCTCCGAGTTGCAAAATTAACTTTATCGGACTCCTCACATTTGCAAGCATCTAAAGCCTTCACCATCTCCCTTAACCAGTTCAAAGTATCACTTGGATTTGAGCTTCCAGAATACTCAGGTGGTTGACAACCCATAAAATCCTTGTATTGCCCTTTCGGTTTAAAACCTCCTTGAGTTGGGTACTAAGGAATGAAAAAGTTCTGCTGTTGCGGTTGGTGCTGTTGTTAGGGTTGTGATACAGGTGGTATTGACACAAAAGGTAAGGTTCCAAAAGAAGTTGACACATTATTGAAGGGTGCAGCAGAATACACAGGGGGTGGTATGGATTGGGTAAACACAGCTGACTCTCGAGGCATATGAATGGTCTGAGTTTGACGAGAGGACTGAGTCTGATGTTGCTACTGTACCAACTCCTGAACCCGATCCATCAAACTTTGAAAAGTGTCTTCCAATTGCAGTACGTAATCCTGCTGATCAGATTTTTCATTATGTGAAGTACCAACCCTGTTATGCTGTTCATTAGCTGCAGTAGAGGACTGATTGTTTCTTCTGGGGGACGCAGGGGTAGTTGTCTGGTTCACGTTGTCAGCCATTTCTGTACTAAACACAACATCTCACCAATTATTAGATATAACCCGTTAGTTCAAACACACTAACTACCCTCAAAGCTACACTACTAATTATCCACCCTGGGAATACTGGACTGACCAGAGCCTCGGTTCGAGTATTGCACAAATCATTCATGCAATTCCTCAAACCAGGGCTCTGATACCAATTTGTAACACTGTACTTTTTAATTAACAATAAAATGCGTGCGGAAGCTAACTACATATAATTAGATTTAAAATCCAAAAGATATACAACTTTGACTGGTTATCATTGACTGGTATTCATGTATTCCGATAATCATTTTGTCGGGATTCTCAATTCCAAGAGATTCATATCCCCAATTCCGATAAACTCATTACTCAGCTAAAAACTTGATTTCTACTCAAATTATCACCTGATTTCTAACATACAATTGTTCTAAGTTTCCAGAAATCATTCTAAACATATAAACAACATATATTGATCATAAAATCTATCATGCATTCAATTCTAGATCATCAAATCATCAAGAATAATCGGTTTTCATATAATTATTCAAAACCGCATACAATATAACATATAATATATGATTCCAGAATTCTAACCTTAAGATGATATCAAATAATCAACTTAATTGCAACAAGATTGAAGTTTGATTTTCTTTTCTTCTTCTTCTTCTTCTCGGCCGAGAGCACCCAAAAGAAGAACACACACACTTTGTGTAATATCACAAGCAATGAGGTATGGTGGTGAGTTGGTGACTATTCTCACCAACCGGCCACACCCCCCCCCCCCCCATCAACTCAAATATTAATTCAATTTAATTATTTACCTAAAATAATTAAACAAAATAATATTACAACAATTATCAATTAACACATAATTACAAATAATTCACATAATCAAATTAAATCCCAAGATTAATTAATTAATTACCTTAATGAATCTAGGCCGGTAAAGAGGGTGTTACAATAGGCATCAGCAAACAGTCTACAGGCAAACTAGTACCATCATTGTCAATCGACATCCTAGTGACACAAGAAGTTATAGGAACTATCTTATCATCTGCTATCTCTACTTCTAAAGGAGTAGTAATCACAGAAATAGGCAGTTTCAACTTATCACACAAAGATACAGACATAAAGGATCTATTTGCACCAGAATCAAATAACACACGGGCAGGCACAGAGTTTATAATAAACATACCCGTGATTACATCACTGTTCTCGGCGGCTTCAGTAACAGTCATCTTGAAGGCTCTCCCTTCCGCAGAAGGTGCAACCTTACACTTCTGACCTGCAGAAAACGATCCCCCGACAAGAGCTACCCCCTGCCCCGTCCCTGCTGATCTCTGCTTAGTGCAAGCCCCAGATCTGTGACCTTCCTCATGACAATTCCAGCAAACATTCATCTTAAACCGACAAGCAGAAGGCTCATGACCAAACTCCCCACACCTTACACACTAGTTAGTCTGTGGTGTGCATGGACCTGTGTGTCGAGACTTACAAGGTCTACACCAAAGTTTATTCTGATAAGATCCCGAACCCTTAGATTTCTGTTCATTCCGGTTCTGTTTTCCCTGCCATTTACCTTTATTACCACTCTGATTTCCTCCAGACTTGTGAGATAACCCCTTCTCACGATTCATTCTTTCTCGAGCCCTCACGTCACCCTCAGCAGCTCGAGCAATAGTAAACGCCTGTACCAAAGATGTTGCCATCCGGGTATTACCCCGATATTCAGGCAACAGTGCTTGAACAAAGTGATCTATTTGAGAAGGCTCATCAGGAACCCACTATTTTGCGAACCTTAATTTTTCATTGAACTTTGAAATTAACTCATCAACCGACATTTTGTCATCCTGCACCAGATCCAAAAACTCCCGCTTCACTTTGGATAGATTATACTTCTTACAGAATTGTTCACAAAATTTACTCTGGAATTGCTCCGAAGTAACAGAATTCACTACTTCCATGGACAAATGAGCAGTTAAAGAATCCCACCAGGCTGCAGCTTGACCTTTTTGTCTCCGAGTTGCGAATTTTACTCTATCAGACTCCTCACAGTTGCATGCATCTAAAGCCTTCACCGTCTCCCTTAACCAATTCAAAGTATCAGTAGGGTTAGAGTTTCCAGAATACTCCGGAGGTTGACAATCCATAAAATCTTTATATTGCCCTTTCGGCTTAAAGCCTCCTTGAGTTGGGTACCAAGGAATGAAAAAGTTATGATGTTGGGGTTGGTGAGGTTGATAAGGCTGTGTCACTTGTGGCATTGACACGTATGGTAAGGTTCCGAAAGGTGTTGACACTGTGTTAAACTGTGTGGCAGTGTATACAGGAGGTGGTATAGATTGGGTAAACACAACTGACTCTCGGGGCATGTGAATAGTCTGGGTTTGCTGAGATGACTGAGTCTCCTGTTGCTGCTGTTCCAACTCTTGAACCAGGTCTCTCAAAGTTTGTAGGGTATCTTCCAATTGCAGCACATAATCTTGCTGTTCAGATTCACCATTATGTGAAGTACCCACTCTGTTGTGTTGTTCATTAGCTGCGGTGAAGGATTGATTTTTTCTTCTGGGGGACGCAGGAGTAGTTGTCTGGTTCACGTTATCAGCCATATCTATTCTATACACAAATCTCACCAGTTGTTAGATATAATCCGTTAGTTTAAGCACACTAACCACCCTCAAAGTTACACTACTAAGTACCTACCCTGGGAATATTGGACTGACCAGAGCCTCAGTTCGAGTATTGCACAAATCATTCATGCAAATCCTCAAACCAGGGCTCTGATACCAATTTGTAACACTGTACTTTTTAATTAACATAAAATAGCGTGCGGAAGCTTAATTACATATAATTAGATTAAAGTCAAAAGATAAATACAACTTTGACTTGTTATCATTTACATAAAATGCCCTTTACAGTGTTAATTACAAAATCAGCCTCTTTTCAAAAACTTGACATCAGAGCTTGTGGTGTGTCCAAGTCCCGGTCATTATCATCAATAAACTCACAGCGGAGAATCTGCAAAACAAACTAGTGGGGAATTAGCACAAAGCTAAGTGACATAACAAATATCTCAACAAGTACAAGGCTAACAGCCCAACAAATAATTAAGCTCAAATCCAAGAGGACCGGCAGTGTTGCAACCACCTAAAACCAAATGCCGGCCAAAACATAGGTTTACCGATAGCCCTGCTAACATGGACAACAGTATCAGCACCCTCGAGTACAACAAATGCTTCTCAAGATCAGATATTGTAAATCCCCAAGCAACAAGCCCAGCCTACAAAAATGTCACGGCTGACCTCCAAAAATAACATGTATACATATCCGAATGAGCACATAATCAATCAAGATGTTATATCCTGTACAATCAGGATATAAATCCACTCACCACAGTCTGCACTGATGGATCACACTCAGCTGACTAATTCACTGAGTCTTCTTAGTTCTTGAGATTAAGTGAACACAAGTCAGTATCAATTTCACAATACTGATTCATAATAAATATCATATTTATTCATACATCACATGAATATCACATATATCACAGATATATAGAAAATCAACACATCATATCTAAATTATTAATGAAATTCTAAAAATTCCAAATTCTGGATATATCATGCGGAATTATTGTCATAATTCCAGATGGTCTTCTCAATTCCAAATAAGTAAGGGCATTCTATGCGATATTCCATCAATTCCGGTTAACATTGTGTTTCCCTTCTTAATTCCGCATAAATCACAATTCCGAATGTTAAGAAAATTCCGAATAAATCCAATTCCTAGCAATGGACAATTCCGAATAACATCAATTCCGATGAAATCATAGTTATATTCCAAGCATATGCACATTCCGATAAAAATAGAATTCTGAGTAAAAGTAGTTGTTCTATTCCGAATAGTTATAAATTCCGATCATACAATTTCCGAGTAAGGGCCATTGTCCAATTCCGAACATTTATCAATTCCGATAACTCCCATTCCGACTAAAGTGTTAAGGCGTTTAGCATTTAATAAATCAATATATACGGAATTCATCACATTCCGAGTATTATGTCCGGAATTCTCATATTCCGATTACATTTATGCGGAATTCCCCAATTCCGATTGATTCAAACTCTAATTCCGAATAATTCATATATTCATGTATAAAAATCAATTCCAACTTAAATTCTCATCTAGTTTTAATCATGCAAGATGAAATATGTTTCCAGAGATCATATAAACATGTAATGAACATAAATTCATCTGATTCTCTAGCATACAGATATCCTAAGTTCATATGATTCATCAAACATCAATCGGAATTCATCTATAAATCAATTAAACCGAATACAACTAATCAATTAACAACTATGAATCAGTGTTCTAACCTGTTGGATCAGATTCAGTAATATCCCAATTGAGAATCGAAGATTGAATAATGAAAATGAAATCCCTCTTGTTTCTTCGGCCGAGAGTTCACAATCAAACACACACACTACACCTTGATAATTGCATGCATTTGAGATGTGTTGGTGGGTTTTGGTGATTAAGTGTCACCGTAAGGTGACACCTTATACCCCACTAAATAATAATTTATATTAATTAAATTATTTATCAAATAATAATAATAAAACAAATTATTATCACAATTAATTATCAACTAATACATATTGTCAATTAATTTACATAATCAAATTAAACCTTAAGATTAACTTAATTGATTACCTCATTAGTCTAAGCCGGCTGAGAGGGTGTTACACATCATTTAGGAAAACCCTACCAATTTAATTCCATTTTCTCAAGTTTAAGTGATTTAGGACTCATATAATTGTATCGGTGAAAACCCACAATTACTAGTCCGAAAACTGACTCTAGAGTTAAAAAAACGCAGCCTAATGCTATGAAACTTGCTTCTATTATATTACACGGGTAAAGGGAATAAAACATGAAGATTTTCCCATTGTTTCCAAGCGTTTTGATGAAGAAATTATCCAAACCTCCATTGTTTCTTCTCAGTAGAGCACACACAAAATACACACTCGACCTATAGAGGCTACAATAAATGCTTCTAGGGTTGTGAGCCCTAATTTGTGTATTTATATCCTTTTCAAGTATCATTAAGGGCCCCAAACACCCTATCCTCTAAGGTCTTGCTATAAAAATATACACATTCTAATTTACATCAAGAATAAGGTTCATTTCATTAAGTGAAGCACTAAGTTGAGTTAGGTTTTCCTTAATTTGGTCATTATAAATATATGGTAACCTAAGTGAAGTCTTTGAATTGTTGTAAGTTATGAAAACCTACTTTGGTGTTTTTAGCAACTTTAACTCTAAATTTTATGAGTTTGGGAAAGAAATCAACTGATGTATAGTGTGTTGTTTAAGGATAGATGTTAAGTGTGTTAATGGGTCAAAATATGGGTTATGAAATGTTGAATGATCAAGGAATTAGTTGTTATTTTGTTGTTTATGATTCTATTAGATGTCTAAATTTGTATCCCAAGTGACTGGAAATCACATGTTGTGTGTTGATTGAGTTTTGGTTGGATAAGCAATTATTATGGTTGAACACATGGTTTGTAATACCTATTTCGAATAATATATATTGTAATATTAAGATTTTAATTAGTATTTATTTAAAAAGAACTCTTTATTGAACATTGGACTTTCCTTGGGCTTGTATAAGTGGGTTCAACTTTCCTTGGGCTTGTATAAGTGGGTTCAAGAAAAAGAATTATGTTTTGTGCTTAACCTCACAACTTGTGAACTAATGTTGGGCCCAAATTTAATAAGAAAGTTAATGGGCTTAGGATATATATATATATATATATATATATAGGAAGAAGTTCATTTGAGAACCATTCTTAGTGCGAGAACCAATCTGAGCCGTCCAATTTCCTCTCTTTCAATGTCATTGCCCACCCATGAATTCCTTACATGCACTCTGCCACACTCTATCCCCTCCGCGCTCTCCATCCATGAACTTCCCATATTCAAGGAACGACTAAGATTGGTTCTCGCAGTATATATATATATATATATATATATATATATATATATATGTCATTTAGGGCACATTCCCCACCACTATTCTTCTTCACTATAGCGCGAGAGAGAGAAAGAGAGAGAGAGTGTGTGTGTGTGTGTGGAGTGTGCATGGCCAAGGAAGAGAAGCTGTTGGGTTTTTGGAGTCAAACATATTGCACAATGAAATAAACCAAACCTCATCCCAGTGATCTCAACTAGATCAACTAGGGGAACAAACAATAATATATAAATATATAAGGTTTATAAATTATATGTATTTAGCTTCTTATAGTTCAAATTCTAATGACGTACCCACTGCCAAGCCCAGTCTGTCGGCCTGGTTCGGGCCCAGGATTCGATCCTAGTCAAGTCCTGGCCCAATACAACATCCAAAGCCCTGATCATGACCTTAGCTACATGGAAGTAAAGCAGCCTATCGCAGGCCTGACTTCTCACAAAGCTCGGCGCAGACCTAGCTCTAAGCCTAGAACGCTCAGGACCCATTACAGGCCTGGCATGGCCAACTAGTCTACCGCTGGTCCTCTAACCATCACAGGCCTGTCTCAATAAAGCTACCGAGAAGACACCAGTCCTGGAACAAACCAGGACACGTGTCCCAAAGCTATTCGTTAAGGCAGGCGTGCCACATCTGAAATCCGACACACGTAGGCTTGCTACTATTGGCTGATGATGTGTGAAATATAGTTATATATTTTAAGTCCAATATTCACCTATTCTAGCACACACACACACACACTAGGCAAGTGTACCAAATCGTGTAATAGCATAGAGAGGCAAGTAATGGGTGTCAAATCCACAGAGAGCAGTGCAACACCAAAGAGAATTATAGACTAATAGTTAACCTAAACATTGCAGCTTTTCAGTTTAAAAAGAAGAAATAACTAGAAAAAATAAATAAAGAATAATTAACTAAACTAATGAAGCAAAACAACAAAATAAAGGACAAGTACTCACCTTAATCTCTCCCCCTAGTTCAATATTCCTTAAGATCAGTTTAATTGATTACATAGATTGACTTAGCCACATTCCACTTCCTATTTCATACAACTACTGTGTAAATGAATAGACAAACAACTTCCTATTGATTATCTGATCTAAAACCAACCTAGTTCATAATTTATTAACCAAGTTAGTTAAGAATCAACTAAACCAATCATGTCCGTGATGGTAAAGTTCATATCTTCAAGTTTCGGTTACGGAATCTAGATCCTGATTACTTTTCCTAGTAATCTCTTAAACAATTCATAGACAAATCATTTAAAGAGGAACATACGTCATATAAACTTCCTATTTATAATCAATATGAACCATGAATCCAGAAACGAAGATTAAAACCATAAAGATCGAAGCTTTGACTAAATAAACATGAAACTAGAACCAATCCATACATTAATCAACGAAATCAAGTAATATATCACTACGGTTTGATCCTAAGATGAATACATAAGTAGATTAGCCCATAACTAGGCTTAGAACAAACAAGAATCCTAAGAAACACATGTTTAATCCAAAAATAAACATAGATCTAGACAAACAGAATGAACTTTGATGAATCTTGATATTTGATCTTTAATCCTTGGCCTCCAATGGTGTTATGACGCTCCAAAAGTGTTTAAAAGTCGTGCATTCTGATTCTAGGGCCGGTCAATGGTGATTTATAGTGAAAAACAATTCAAAATTTGAATTTAATTGAAGATAAGGTCTGGCCGACACATACTCGTGGCCCGAACATACGTTTTTGAGAGATGGCCATCAAACTAAAATTGTATCCCTCTGAGTCTGGTTTCCATGGCCGCTTGAACCACCTCAATCCGAGTTCGTATGACTGAGATATGATCAAAACAATGTGGGTGTGTCGGAGTTGACAGCTTTTTTCATTTTCTTCGTTTTCGCTCTTTTTCCGCCCTTTCTTCGAGTATTCCACCATATTCAACCTGTAAGCATCCCAAATAGCAATTTATTGCAATATATGATCACTTAGACACAAAATATATGTAGAACGCACAATATTTACGAATAAAAACATAGATTAATCCGGAAATATCACAATCCCACACTGAACTTTGCTTGTCCTCAAGCAAATCATCAAATAGACATAAACTAACCTGGCCACCAAAATTCCCCAACTTTTGTACCACAGTTAAGATAGATCATCCCAAATTCACAAATTAGTCGGCAAACACTCAATAATCAAACACATGCAAAGTCTCACATCCTCACTAGGAGTTCACTCAATCACTCAAGTGTTTAAGCTTTATATTTTTGGGGTGAACACTCTTGATAGCTAACAAGAAACCAAATAGTATATGCTTGTATCCAATTCTAATCTCCATCACTAAAGTTGTCAACCGTCAAGAGGGCTTTAAGGGTTATAACATCAGGCTAAGGGTAAAAGGTAGGAAAAATGGAATTTAAGGTGACTAATATAGCAAAAATCTAAACTATGCTGAAACAATGACTCACCACTCAAACTGGAGCGATCAAACTGAACTGAAACGGGAGACTAATAAGAGTTTTTTAAACTCAAACTCACTAGGGCACAAGAAAGTATGTAACTCTTAATGCACTTTATTCTATTTTTTTGTGCAAATTTTTATTTTTTTTCAACTACGCCTTTGGCGAAAAATCACTAACACTTACATGCTCAAGAATCCGCAATTTATTTGGGCGGCATAGTACTTTTATTGACTCGATAGGACGACACTGAAGAAAATCATGTATCCAGCACAACTAAGACTTAAGCTAAGGGCAAAAGAAGCTAAAAATGGAATCGGCTAAACAATGTGGCTAACAAATGAAATAGGCTAAGGCTTTAACATGGTGTTAAGGGTATCGAGTATTAAAAGTGAGTACTACGCGTTAAAGGGGTAGGACAGATTAGAAAGTCTAACAGTATCAGTGCAATGGTGACAAATACTCATTGTGGTGATCTTGAAAAGTAATTTGGTAACAATTTCTACAGTCTATGCTTGCAGCTATCCTCACACAATCAAAAAAAATCTACTAAAATATCTACTATAAGGCTCAAAACTCTCGATTATGGACATGGGTTAAGTGATGATCAACAGTGCATGTAATTTCAAATCTCATGTTACCAACAATTTATTTACTTGGGATAACCTATAATAATGTGAATTTTAAGGTAAGGAAGAAAAGTGGCCAAAAATCAGATTATACTAACGACAAATGCTCGAAGACAAGAAAAGTTAAGTTTACTTAACCCCAATTCCCACACAATAAAGATATGCATTGTCCCCAATGCAGTCAAATAAGCAATAAATATGAACTAGGGTAAGAAACTTCCTGGGATGTATATGTAGTGGAAGTGAAGTGTGGTCTTGTTTGATTAATCATCCATTATCATCTGCAACACGCAAATGGCTGCCAACACTAACAATCAGGTTACAAGCACACAAGAACAGAAAGAAATAAAATAAAGGAAAAAGTACAACACACTCGAATATTATCCAATAAGCACATCCAGAATAAAAAATCTATCTAAAATTTGACTATAATTCCCAAATAATAGAATTGGAGTACTTTATCGTGAAAAGGCACAGATAGGTAGAGAGAATAAGCAAACCTCTCCATTTCCACACAATAGAGTGAAAGTGTGAACTCTATTGTGTCCCATGTGCAAAATATATGAGTAAAGGCATTAAAGACCAGAAGTCAATCTAAAAAGTCAAAGGTTGACCCGGTGCATCATAGGTGGTCTAAAAATTTCTGGAAAAATAAGCGTTTGAGGGGAAGCACTACACAAACAAACATACACACAAAACAAAAGGGAAGCACACAAACCAAAAGGAAACACACCCACAAAGGACGAGTTATAGTCTCGTGAGGGTTTCTAGGAAACACACCTACAAAGTTAGAACAAAAAGGAAATGAAATACAAAAATAAAAAAGAAGGAAAAACCTAAACTAAACATGGGTTGCCTCCTGAGAAGCGCTTGTTTTTGTCCAAGTCTCTAGCTTGACTCCGAATTTATTCACTGCGAATTTGAACGAACGACCCCACACTTGCAATCAAGTGAGGATGGTAATATTTATACATACCGGGCGATGTATATTGATTACCGATTTGGATCACTGCTTGGATTGCGTCCCGCTGAATCTTCTCGGCCCCTATAGACTTCTATCTTGCATTCTGAAACATGGTTCCTCCCTTAGATTGTGAACTCGGTTGTGACTCAAGCATAGATTCAACCCGATTTTAAATAGTTTCTATGTTTCTAACCTCCTTATTATTACCCCAACACAATAGGTCTCAAAGGGTCCCTGGTGTCGGAGGAAGTCCATACCTAAACTCTAACTCCTTACTAAATTTCGTGGTTACCTCCTCAGCTAGTTTTGCAGTTTCCTCCCCAAATATCAAAAATTCTAGATAATTCAAGATTTCATCCGCGCAATTTTCCACATCTTCTCTTTCATGAAGGGAGGGTCCCCAGACGGGTTTTGGTTCTAAACCTAACGTGGGTGTCGGCTGGACGAAGGTCGATGGTTCATCCTCTGAACGTTCTTCTGGTTCCTTAAGTAGGTCAGCAAGGCACCCCAGAATATCTCCATCGAACTATGTGTTGGTCCCTTGGTGAGAATAACAACAACCAACAGATGTGTAGAAGGGGGGGTTGAATACACTTTTTGTGGAAATTGAACAAATCAAAGAAAAGTGTCACACAGAGTAAATCAAACCAAAATCAAATGCTTTGCTTTTCATTAATAAGAAGATGATTACAGACTCTATCAAGTAAGCAACTCTTGATATATAAACACCTAATATAAATCTCTTAATCTTTCAAACTTAGCTATCTATAATCAACTTATGATTATAGATATTGATGACTCTCTGAACAGGATTTAATCAAAGATTGAAAACTGTTGGTGCATAATTGTAAATCCCTAGTTCTTATCAATACAATACATACATGTTTACTTAAAATGTTAATTCAAATGTGTTTTGATTAATGGTTTGCATGTTTATACATTCTAAGTGGTTACTTATGTTAGTCTTAAACTTACAAGTACTTATTCATTTGTTGATATGTGTTTGGAAGTTTAAGTATGAGTGAAGGTCACCACGTGCATGATGTGTCTCACTACGTGCGTAGTGGAACTCACTACGTGCGTAGTGGAACTCACTACGTGCGTGGTGAGGTGGTCGATTAATATTTAATTAATTATTATTAAAACACCCGGTACGTGCGTACTGGATTCACTTCATGCTAAGTGTGATGCATTACGTGCGTAGTGGAAGTTATTTAAGGCAGAGGCGTGTTTAACTTAAATACGCGTTTTCTGTTCCTATAAATACCTCTTAACCGCATATTAGCGCGGGAAATCGAGAAAAATCGCGGGAACGATCTATAATCACTGGGAAACGTCCGTAATCGACCTTAAGCTTTGTGAGCCCTCGTAATCGTACGTTTAACCTCGGTAATCGCGAACTTAGTGTTAATCTCGAATCCAAGGGCAGCCTTAAACATTCTGTGTGAGTTCTTAGAGTTGTTCTTCGTCTTTCTCTGTGTGTTCTTCGTGTTAACTGTGTGCCGGATACCTAAGCAGATCTTAGAATCCTTAGGAGGTTTGGGAAATAGATATTCCGCACTATTTCTCATCCTAGATCAGTCCTAGCATTAGGGTGTTAGTTTAGAACCCCCACGGTCCTACAAAGTGGTATCAGAGCCTTGTGCTTTGATTGATCACTTTTCCTTAGGTTTCGTGATCTAGGTGTCATTTTGGTCATTTAGGTGTTTTCGTTTTGTCGTTTTCTAAGTGTTTCTTCGTGCGTATTATCGTCAACAGGGAATTTTTGGGTCAAAAAGTTTAAGTTTTTACGTTAAAAGGTCTAAACTGTTGAATGTTAGCCGTGCGAAGTGACTCGAATTACGTGCGTATTGATTTTCAGCGCGTGCGTAGTGGGTCGTTGGTACTCTAGAATCTTCGGTAGCTTGTGTGTCTGTCTGTGCGTAGTGGGTCATCAACCCGTGCGTAGTGATTCACACTTCGCATGTATTAAATCTTTGTGTTAAATATTTTATTGTCAAACAAGTTTTCCAACACGTACGTAATGAATTCATTTCGTGCGTACTAAATTTCCATTCCGTGCGTACCTGAGTCTGTGTGACAGTTTTCCTAGCCTTTAGGTTCGTGCGTAGTGTGTGGTTATCTCGTGCGTATTGAGAACCTACTCCGTGCGTACCTTAGTCAGTGTGAGCTTTTGTTTGGTAAAATGTCTGACATGAGTGCTATGGCTGCCAAACAAACCATAACTGCCCTAAGTAACTTAATTATGGATAATGAACAAGGAGGTATTAACAAAGTGCCTAGACTGTTAACCATGGAAGACTACCCATTCTGGAAACCACGTTTTGAAATATTTATCGATGGGGTTGATCCGCGGTTGCACCGGGCCATTTCTGCTGATTATGCCGTGCCTAAAGGTGAAGGGAATATCGAAGTTCCCTATGATCAGATGAGTGACGATCAGAGGAAGGCTTATGATGCTGAGAAGAAAGCCTACTCTTATTTGATCCAAGCCATTCCTAATGAGATCTTCCACCAGTTCCGACGGTATAGAACGTCACGTTCCTTGTGGAATGCACTTCAAAATAGGAACGAGGGGAATGCATCTCTGAAAGAGCTCAAGGCCTCACAGTTGAGAAAGGAGTTTGACCATTTCACCTCATACGTAAATGAAAAGCTTCCAGATCTGATCAACAGATACAACCATCTTCTCAGT
This sequence comes from Pulicaria dysenterica, assembly GCA_947179395.2. NCBI lineage: Eukaryota > Viridiplantae > Streptophyta > Magnoliopsida > Asterales > Asteraceae > Pulicaria > Pulicaria dysenterica. The sequence goes on along the minus strand of OX359294.1, from coordinate 47,062,156 downwards.
GAAATGGATAGTTTGGGGGTGCAGATCTCAGAAAGACAACAAGTAGAGACTTTGTCCAAGGCACTACCCAAAAGCTGGAGGCCGTTCATTATAATTCTTAAAAATAGTGAAGGTTTTGAGGGCATGGATCTGAATGACTTCATTGCTAAGCTGAAAGAGCATGAACAGGAGGAGCAAAATCTGGACAGATTGAGCAGCTATGTGCAGAATCCCTCATTATACTGTACTGGACCCATTGCATCTCCAGTCACTTCATCAAATGCTCCATTGCAGACAGCCTTTACATCTAACGTTTGTTCTTCAAGCAAGTCTGCTCCTGAAACCCCAAGTGGACCACCATATTCTGTTCCTTCAAGCAAACCGTCTATGTCTGCCTTAAACACTGAGCATTTCAAGCACAGTAGCACTGAGGAAGTAAAGGAGCATATGGGGATGCTTAGTGCTTTGGTCTCTTCATATGATGATCTTCTGAAGGGTATAATTGGAAATGCCTACTTGACTCAGGAAGATTATGACCAGATAGACAACGATGAAATGGAAAGACAGGACATTCTATGGTCCTATGCTAATCTGGTAAGGAGAGCAAAGGCCTTGGTGAAGAGAACTGGGATGCAGATTACAGCAACTAAGGATACAAAGCTGGGCTTCGACAAATCAGCTGTAACCTGCTACACCTGTGGCGAAAAGGGTCATTTTGCAAGAGAATGTGAAAAGCCAAAGAACTCAGGACCCAAGTATCCATTCAGGACATCTCCTGGAAAATCATCAACTTCCACTACCCCAAAGAAAGCTGAAACATCCCATGAGAGATCATCTAAGGCAATGGTGGTTGTTCAGAAAGATGAAGGGATAGACTGGTCAGTACACTTTCAAGATAATGATGCTTTCGAAGTTGCTGAGACCAACTTGGCCAGTGTTCAAGACCTGAATGACGATTCACAGTCTGAGGCAGACAGTGTCCACGACGTTTGTGATCACGAGTCTGTATTGCCCACTGATGAGCATAATGTCAAATCAGCTTCAGTGCCAGCTGCCGAACCAACGCCAGTGACTGTTCAACCTGAATCAGAAGATCTTAAGGCGTGCATGACTGGACAAGCTGACTCAAAGGTAAGTAACAATTCTGGCATTCCTTGTGCTTCGTACAATGACTATGTGCAAAATATTTTATCTTTGAAATCTCAAGTCAGTGATCTTACCTCTAAATTGCATGAAAATTCAATCATTAAAGGTAGGGAAAAGACTCTAAAAGATAAAATTGAAAGCCAGAACAAACAGATTAGAGAACTAGAGGTAGCATTGCTAAACAAACAGGATGTCATAGTTTTCTACATCAATCAAATAGATACACTGAAGTGAGACCTTGCTAGTTCTAAGGTAGATTATGAGACTCTCAATCAGAAACTGAAAAGTTATTCAACTTCATCTTATCTTTTCGAGCACATAATCGACCAGAGACCTCAAGGTTCCGATTCAGAGAAAGACAAAAAGGCATACACTAAATGTCCACCACCAGTTTTGAACCAATTGGTGAAAACAGATGTCTTTTCTGAAGCTGACCAACTTCCTCCTAAGGTTGATCAATTTGTTGCATCAACCTCAACATCTGATTTAAAGTTAAAAGGGAAAGTTGGTGAGCCTCAGAAGAAAGAAGTCAAACAATAAGAAAAGCCTGAATCTGGTATGAGAAAACTTCTAGGCAATTCTTCTGGACAAGGCACGTTAATGAAAAATGTGCAAGCAGCACTCCGAACCATAGAAAAGGAGGGTGCAAAGTCTTCTGCAACCCGTCCTTATGAGGAAGTTAAAATTTTGCCAAAACAATGTGGTTTAGGAGTAGAATCAAAATGTCAAGTTGAGCAAAAAGTGTCATATAATCCTGCAAAACATCAGTCAAACAGGATTTGTTATGTGTGCAGGAGACCTGGTCACCTCAGTTATGAGTGTGATCAGCAACAACAGAGCTGCAGGAGGAAAGTTGATACTTTTTCTGAAAATTTTCAAAGGAACAAAACGTTTAATCAAAATAATCAAAAATCAACTGACCCTCATCAGCTCAAAAGGACTGTTGGGGAAACTTCTAGTAAACCCAAACGTCCCGAGGTTAGTCAGATGGGGAAGGAACCACTTCATAAGGTGATTAATACTTCTAGTGTTTATCACAAGGATTCTCCTCGTCAAGACTTAAAATGGACCAACAAACCCAAATCTAAAACGTCCAATAGTCCAGATACCAATGTAGACTCCAAAGCTACTAGTATGTGGATTAATGTACAAGTTGTTGGAGAAGATGGGAAACCCATGACCTTTCGGGCATGGGTTCCTAATGCTAAGTAACTTTTTACTCTTTGTGCAGGGTGCCCAGGTTTTTGTTCTTAGTGAATGAAAACGGGATGAAATCCAAGTGTGAGGCCCTCTCTTATGATGCACTTTAATACATTTCTCGTATATGTGTCTGTGTGTCTATTTTCTGTGTGTTTATTTTCTGTGTCTGTGTGTCTCTGTTCTTAGTTTTTAGTTTCTTTAGTATTTTAGGGGGAGATAGGTGCAACATAGAAAATACAAAAAAATCAGAAAACATAGAAAATACAAAAAAATCTGAAAAACATAGAAAATACAAAAAGAGTGTTGGTGGTTCTAAGTTCTTTTAAATGTACTCTTTTATTATTCTTTAGGTTTTCTCGTTTCGCTTTGATGTGTTTAAATGTTTATTAGTAATCTTGAAGTTACTGACTGTTTATTGCTGAGTGCAGTACTAACAGTATCAAGGTTCACAGATGAGGAACTCATCACATGCGAAATGGAGCCACTACGCACGAGCTACAACTCAACACGTGCGTAGTGCAGGTAAGGGCATAACGAAAGGTATTCTTATATTCATTTTGTTTTGTGCATTTTGCTTTGTGTATTTTGCTTAGTGCAATGTGTGTTGATAGAACTAGGTCTTAGGGGGAGTTTGTTGGTGCATAATTGTAAATCCCTAGTTCTTATCAATTCAATACATACATGTTTACTTGAAATGTTAATTCAAATGTGTTTTGATTAATGGTTTACATGTTTATATATTCTAAGTGTTTCCTTATGTTTATCTTAAGCTTACAAGTACTTAATCATGTGTTGATTTGTGTTTGGAAGTTTTAGAATGAGTAAAGGTCATCACGTGCGTGATGAGTCCACTACGTGCGTAGTGGAGCTCACTACGTGCGTGGTGAGGTGAACGATTAATGTTTAATTAATTATTATTAAAACAACCGGTACGTGCGTACTGGACTAACTACGTACGCAGTGCATTGCACCACGTGCGTAGTGGAAATTATTTAACGAAATACGCATTTTCCATACTATAAATACGTATTAACCTCATATTAGCAGGGAAATCGAGAAAAATCGAGGGGAACGATCTATAATCACTGGGAAACGTCCGTAATCGACCTTAAGCCTTAGTGAGCCTTCGTAATCGTATGTTTAACCTCTTTAATCGCGAACTTAGTGTTAATCTCGAATCCAAGGGCAGCCTTAAGCATTCTATGTGAGTTCTTAGAGTTGTTCTTCGTCTTTCTCTGTGTGTTCTTCGTGTTAACTGTGTGCCGGACACCTAAGCAGATCTTAGAATCCTTAGGAGGTTTGGGAAATAGATATTCCGCACTATTTCTCATCCTAGATCAGTCCTAGCATTAGGGTGTTAGTTTAGAACCCCCACGGTCCTACAAAGTGGTATCAGATGGGAAATAGTCCAAATACCAATGTAGACTCCAAAGCTACTGGTATGTGGATTAATGTGCAAGTTGTTGGAGAAGATGGGAAACCCATGACCAATCGGGCATGGGTTCCCAATGCTAACTAACCTTCTACTTGCTTGTGCAGGGTGCTCGCCGGTATAACACGTGGATTGTTGATAGTGGAGCATCGAGGCACATGACAGGCGATCTGAACCTTCTTACAAATGTCAGAAAAATAAAAGGAGGGTATGTCAGCTTCGCGGGAGATAAGGGAGGTCACATCACAGCTCAAGGTTTCTTGTCTAATGGGAGAGTGAGCTTTGACAAAGTCAACTATGTCGAGCAGCTAGCAAACAACTTGCTGTCAGTCTCTCAAATCTGTGATAAAGAGTTCAAAGTGATGTTTGACGACAAACAATGCTATGTGCTAAAGAAAGAATTTCAGATTCCCGAAGATATGGTTTTAATGTCAACTCCGAGACATAATGATCTTTATGTCCTGGACATGTCAAATGCTTCGGTGAAAGAGGTGGAGCATCAATGCTTTCTTACAAAGGCAACTGAAAAGGACTCCATTTTATGGCACAAGAGGATGTGTCACTTGAGCTTGAGAAAGATGAATCATTTAGTTCACCATGAGCTTGTAACGGGAGTCAATCCGAAAAGCTTCCATCTACCAGACAAATGCATTTCATGTAAAATGGGGAAGCAGACGAAGAAACCCCACAAGTTGAAGAAGTACCACTCCATTTCAATCCCACTTGAACTACTTCACATGGATCTATTTGGTCCGGTGCGGTACAAGAGCATTCATGGATTAACAAGTTAGAGACTATTTATAAGCTGAAGATCAGGAAACTCAGATCAGATAATGGAACAGAGTTCAAGAATCACAAGATGGAGAAGCTGTGTAATGAGAAGGGTATCCAACATCAGTTCAGTACTGCATACACTCCTCAAATGAATGGAGTTGCTGAGAGGAAGAATCGGACCTTAATAGAGGCAGCACGCACCATGCTTGCTGACTCTGCTTTGCCCGTAAGGTTTTGGAACGAAGCTGTCGCAAATGCTTGTTACACACTTAACCGGGTCTTAGTGGTCAAACGATTGGGAAAGACATGTTATGAACTGTTGAATAATCGGAAACCGAATATCAGCCATCTTGAACCATTTGGCGCTCCATGCACAATGTTAAAACGTGAAGCCGAAGGTAAATTCAGTTCCAAGGTTGAGAAGGGATATTTCTTGGGGTACAGCATTCCGAATAAGCGGGTTTTCAACTTAACCTCTAACTGTGTGGAAGAATGGTTTGAAGTGGATGTGCAACGGAATACTTCGCCTCCGACAAAAACTGGTGATGCTTGGTTATTTGATTATGATAACCTGTTTGACTCGTTTAATCTGCCACCAGTAGCTCTAGAAGATGATATAGCAATTCAGATGTTGTATGACCTGCAGAACTCCTCTGAGGGCACCACACCAAATCCGTCTTCTAGTACTCACACGTCGACGCATAGTGATGTTGAATTAGACTCTGAAGATGAGCCACATACTCCACCAAACAGCGGCCCACAGGATGTTGGTACTTCTTCAAGTAGCCAATCTCAAACACTTGAAGAGACTCCCGTGATTACTAATTTGGAATCTAATGTTGAGGCTCAGCTGCAGAAGTCTAGCAGAGTTGATAGAAACCACCCTCCTGAACAAATCATTGGTGATCCTCATTCTCATGTTCAAACCAGGAGGTAAGTGGCAACACGATCAGGATCTCATTCTTCAGAGTCATCGGGACTGAAACAGATGAAAGAAATCTCCGATCTAGGTGCAAATTTGGTTAAGTCTGTGGATTTTACACAATGTCTATGTTCGGGATTTCTCTCACAAATTGAACCAAAAGATCATATTGAGGCACTCAAAGATGATTCCTGGATTAATGCAATGCAAGAAGAGCTTCTTCAATTTCAAAAGTTGAACGTCTGGCGCTTAGTGAACAAACCAAAGGGTGCTAAGTCTTTTGGCTGCAGATGGGTTCTGAAGTGCAAACGGGATGATCAGGGAGTGATTGTCAGGAACAAGGCAAGGCTAGTAGTTCAGGGTTTCAGACAAATTCCTGACATAGACTACACTGATGTGTTTGCTCCAGTCGCTCGGCTGGAAGCTATACGTTTATTTCTCGCCTTCGCCTCGCACAAACATTTTAAAGTCTATCAGATGGATGTTAAAAGTGCGTTCCTGTACGGAGAAATTCAAGAGACAGTGTATGTCAATCAACCTCCGGGGTTTGTGGACCCCCTTCATCCAGACAAAGTTTTCTTACTGAATAAGGCATTGTATGGTCTTCATCAAGCACCGCGAGCATGGTACGAGACCCTCTCTCAATATCTGACTGACAATGGGTACAGGAGAGGGACCATCGACAAAACATTATTTATCAAAGGTGAAGATAAAGACCTGATCTTGGTGCAAGTATATGTGGATGATATTATTTTCGGTTCTCCAAATTCAATTCTATGTGAAGAATTTGCAAGGATTATGAAAGATAAGTTTGAGATGAGTTCGATGGGAGAGATGAAGTTTTTCTTGGGACTTCAAGTGGAGCAGACAGAGATAGGGATTTTCCTACACCAGTCTAAGTATGTTGCTGACATTCTAGCACGGTTTGAAATGTCTTCTGAAAAGACTGCTGCAACACCTCTTCCTGTCAATCACGGCATGTCTCCAGATACTGAGGGGGAGTTGGTGAATGAATCTCTTTACCGAGCAATGATTGGATCTCTGATGTATCTCACGGCTTCCAGACCAGATATCATGTTTGCCACATGTCTGATGGCAAGATACCAATCCAATCCTAACGTCAAGCATCTGATGATTGTCAAGCGGATCTTACGCTATCTGAAGGATGCTCCCAATCTTGGACTGTGGTATCCTTGTGATGATAACTTTGAGTTGACGGCCTACAGTGATTCAGACTATGGTGGATGCAAAAAGGATCATAAATCTACCTCTGGGGGTTATCAGTTTCTCGGATCGAGACTTGTCACGTGGCAGTGTAAGAAGCAGACTGCAGTTGCGCTTTCTACGTGTGAAGCTGAATATATTTCGGCGGCGAGCTGCTGTTCTCAGGTCATCTGGATTCAACAACAACTGCGGGATTACGGTTTGCAATTCTCTACTACTCCCATTTATGTTGATAACACTTCTGCTATAGCCATTACTAAAAATCCCGTACAGCACTATAAGACCAAGCACATTTGTATCAAATACCATTTTATACGGGACTGCTGGGAAAAGAAATTAATTGATGTCTTGTCTATTCAAACAGATTTTCAAAAGGCAGACCTGTATACAAAGGCATTTGATAAACCCCGTTTCTTATTCTTAGTGAATGAAAACGGGATGAAAACCAAGTGTGAGGTTGTCCCCGATGATGCAACTTAATGTTTTTCTCGTATATGTGACTGTGTGTCTATTATCTGTGTGTTTATTTTCTGTGTCTGTGTGACTTCAGTTTATTTAATATGTGTCTTTGCGTTTCTATTTTCTTAGTTCTTTATTTCTTTTAGTATTTTAGGGGGAGATAGGTGCAACATAGAAAATACAAAAAAAATCAGAAAAACATAGAAAATACAAAAAAAAAATCAGAAAAAAATAAAAATAAAATTTGAGTGGAAAATGAGGAGTTGATCCAACTCAAGTGGAAAATGATGGTACACTGGCTTTCAATACAAAGTATGTTTAGTAAAATTAGGACTGAAGGCATGTACATATTCTTGAGAAAACTGTCTGAAAATTTGAGTCAAATCAGATAAGAAACAGAGGGCGTGTAAGACATATGATGAGAGTCTAGGCTGATAAGTGGTTATGTATGTGCAAATCCATCAAAGATTCAAACTATCGAGACATTCCAAGTCTACAAGTCAATAACAGTTGAGACTAACTTAGTCTGGTTCACACACCTGTTACCATGCCAAATGTGCTTAGATGACAATGAGCAAAATGTAGAAAGAGGGTAAAAAATTGACCCCAATCTGAGATGTCAAAAGAAATAGATACTTTGATCTATTAGTGTTTAATTGTCAAAGAGCATAAAATGCAGTGACAAAAGCTCAACAGAAATTATCAAAAGAGGTGAAAAATTGACCTCCATGTCAAAGAGCATAAAATTCGTTGACAAAATCACAAAGCACATAAGCATGGTGGTTGGGTACTTAAGTTGTGCAACCGACTGAATGAATCGAAACACTGTGAGATTTTAAAAAGAGATAGTTTTAACCATGTACTCAGTTCTAGATAATCAGAAAATGTTGAAATCAAATCTATCATTATCTGAGGAAAGTTAGATTGACAGACAGAAATTGAGGGAGTATATTTGTGCCTAAGGTTCTGAAATGAATGATAACTAAGTATAGATGTGCTGGTACTGATTCCATCTTGGAACCTTCTCACAAAAAGATTTAATTTCAGTAATTTAAATTTTTGCAAATCTCTTTAGTGTTTTCATTTTTGTCTCTTAGTTTTTAGGATTTAATTTGTTAACAGTCTGCATTTTCATTTTCCTTATAATCAGAAAAATACAAAAAGAGTGTTGGTGGTTCTAAGTTCTTTTAAATGTACTCTTTTATTATTCTTTAGGTTTTCTCGTTTCGCTTTGATGTGTTTAAATGTTTATTAGTAATCTTGAAGTTACTGACTGTTTATTGCTGAGTGCAGTACTAACAGTATCAAGGTACACAGATGAGGAACTCATCACATGCGAAATGGAGCCACTACGCACAAGCTACAACTCAACACGTGCGTAGTGCAGGTAAGGGCATAACGAAAGGTATTCTTATATTCATTTTGCTTTGTGCATTTTGCTTTGTGCAATTTTTGTTGATAGAACTAGGTCTTAGGGGGAGTTTGTTGGTGCATAATTGTAAATCCCTAGTTCTTATCAATACAATACATACATGTTTACTTAAAATGTTAATTCAAATGTGTTTTGATTAATGGTTTGCATGTTTATACATTCTAAGTGGTTACTTATGTTAGTCTTAAACTTACAAGTACTTATTCATGTGTTGATGTGTGTTTGGAAGTTTAAGTATGAGTGAAGGTCACCACGTGCGTGATGTGTCTCACTACGTGCGTAGTGGAACTCACTACGTGCGTGGTGAGGTGGTCGATTAATATTTAATTAATTATTATTAAAACACCCGGTACGTGCGTACTGGATTCACTTCATGCGAAGTGTGATGCATTACGTGCGTAGTGGAAGTTATTTAAGGAAGAGGCGTGTTTAACTTAAATACGCGTTTTCTGTTCCTATAAATACCTCTTAACCGCATATTAGCGCGGGAAATTGAGAAAAATCGTGGGAACGATCTATAATCACTGGGAAACGTCCGTAATCGACCTTAAGCCTTAGTGAGCCCTCGTAATCGTACGTTTAACCTCGGTAATCGCGAACTTAGTGTTAATCTCGAATCCAAGGGCAGCCTTAAGCATTCTGTGTGAGTTCTTAGAGTTGTTCTTCGTCTTTCTCTATGTGTTCTTCGTGTTAACTGTGTGCCGGACACCTAAGCAGATCTTAGAATCCTTAGGAGGTTTGGGAAATAGATATTCCACATTATTTCTCATCCTAGATCAGTCCTAGCATTAGGGTGTTAGTTTAGAACCCCCACGGTCCTACAAAAACTTACCAATCTCACAACTAATGTGAGTATTCGAACACATGAATAGCTTGGCAATCTGTGAGTTTCTTGATCACGTTGAACTGACAAACAGTGATTCAAGAATCGTAACACATACAGTTGAGGTGAGATATTTGGCTCTGCAACACTTAGTCGTTGTTGTTGTTCTGAGTCGTACCTCTAAACTTATCAGGAGATAAGTATTTATAATCTTGTGCCTACGGAATCTAATAAACTAAGACTCAGCCTAATTTGCTAACTAACTATCGGATAACTCGGAATCTTGAATGTTGAATCTTCTTATCTTGAGTCTTCAATCTTCAATCTTGATTCTGAAGACTTCTTATCCTTCCCGTAAATGTAGAGAGTTAAAAGATAAATTTAAAACATATTTAAATTTTCTTTAAGCTGACTTCTTGCTCGGACTGAGTTACTCAACTTGAAACTCATCAAGCTGGTTCTTCGAGAACAAACTCGAAAACCATCATGAACTAAGATGTATATTAATAAACTCATCCTTAGAAGTCTTAAGAGTTAGCTAGAACTTATTTAGCAACTCTGTTGAGCTGACTCAATATTCACTCTGAGTCACTCAGCTTGAAACACATCAAGCTGAAAGCTCATTATATCTTAGGTGACATACACAGCTTATCACACATAGTGATAATCTTACTAAGATATAGTCTAAGCTGGTCGAACATATGTTCAGCTTATACTCAGCTTATACTCAGTCTGAATCACTATAAATGTTCAGCCTGACTAAGCTTCATAATTCTGTTTAAGTTGTATTTAGAACTTATCTTACGAACTTAACTTTGTCTCATCAAATCTTAACTGATGAGATCATTTTCCCAACAAACTCCCCCTATTTGATGATGACAAAACCATCAAATAGTTATTAAGTTTGTTTAACAGAATTATGTTTTAAATCTTAAACTTATCATGATTTTAAATTTGAACTAATCAAATATTAATTGAACTTATCAATTATAAGTGGAATAAACCAACTTTTAGTTTAACACACCAACTACATACATTAATGAATAAGAACTAATATGTTATTCATTTAAGCTGAACTTATCAGACTAATAATTATGAACATATCATAACACAGTTGAACATATCAAACTTATTCTTGTATTAATTAAACTAAGCATTATACAAAAATATTGATCACATAGATCATGCACACTAAGTGCTTACAAAAATATTAGAACTAATCTAATATTTACAAATAGAACTAATCTATTATACATTTTATCTTATGAACTCAGGATGTAGAAGCTCCCAGATGCTGATCTCCTTATTGATCTCATCTAACAGTCTTTCAGCTTCTTCATTCCCACTGAGTTCCTTCTGTTGTACCCTGATGATCTTGTTCAACCTATATTTCATTAGTTGATTCGAATCATCATCACCACAACACTTTCTAATTCTCACGGCATCCTCAGCTTTCAGATAACATAATTCATTCAGTTTGATAAAGCTAGAATTGTCTGCCTGATCCTTAAACATAAAGTCTTGAATAGGTGTGTTGACACTTTGATTTTCCTTGAATTCTACACCCTCAGGCATTCTGAACAAATTTTCCCACTGCAGACCAGGAACTGGAACATGCCTCAGTTCTTCAGCTCGAGCAATCAACTTGGAGACCTCAGATAGAATTTCTTGTTTAATTTGACTCCTTTTGAACTTCCTGAGTATCATCATTATTCTTTGCCATTCAATGTAGCCCATCCTGTGAACGTATCTCAGGTCCATTCCCACTGTTGATTTGTCACTAAGTTCAAAAGTGAGAATGACAGCTCCATTTACTCTGCTCAGAGTCATTCCTCTGATCTCTTCGTTGAAGCTTCTTTTGAAGTAACACTCCTGCAGTTCTGCATCTGAGTATGGGATTAGATCAGGTCTTGGACCAGTGTATGTAGCTTCAGCTTGTGCCAAAGCTTTTCTTTCTTTTTCCTTTTCTTGGTCTTTTACTTCCTTCTCTTTTCTCTTTCTCAGCTCTTCAAGTGAAATACCTAACTCATTGGCTTCCTCTTGTTTGAGCATTTCAATCATAAGCCTTGTGGCTTTTTCCTCTTCTATTTCTTCCTCAGTTTCAGAAACACTGTCAGCTTTATGTTCAGATTCTGCTACCTTTTGTCTCTTAGCTGCAGGTTCCTCTTTGTTCATTTCCAACTCCCCCTCAGCCTGAGTCTTCCTCTCTGCTCCTTTAGCTAGTAGTAGTAGAGCATCAACTTCAGCTTGAACTAGCTCAGCTTCAGTATCAGCTTGAACCTTCTCCCCCTTTTTGTCATCATCAATAGGGGTTGAAGTCTTTTGTTGTTGAGCAACTGCAGAGGCAATCTCCTTAATATCCATGGTCAGCTTCTCAAGCCTTCGATAGATTTGATGTTTGTGCTTCTTCTGCTTGAGATGGAACAAACCAAACTGAGCAGCAACATAATCTTCCAGATGCTGGATGCCTGAGGAGGCAGTGTTAGTGTGAGGAGAGTCTTTGGGTGCATCATTCAAAGGTTGGTATTTACCTTCAAATTAATTTGCACCAGAGTTTGGACCTTGTGAATCACCTTGGTTTGAAGATGAAACATTGACAGGTCGTGCGTGTGGGTGTGAGAAATGAAGAGAAGTAATGGGGCTCGAGACGTGAAGTGTATGGGTAGGTGGTTGGCTGATTGGTTTGGAGGGGGTGATTGACCCTGGGGATTAGTCAGATATTCATTGTTACCTAAGTGGGTCTGCTTAGGCACAGTAATGGGCTCTCCCATGGCACTGGAGAGTGTGGGCTGAGTGGACACCATACCCGATTTAGGCTGTTGAGTTGTAAAGAGCCTCGAGGTTGACACCTTAAGAGTAGGCGTCTCCCCCTCAACTCCTGCCTGTGGAGGGATCAAAGTGATCTCAGCTCCAGTGATGCCTTTAGGACTGGCACCACCTATGGTAGTTTTTCGTGTATCGGTTCGGATATTCTCCCTAGCAGCAGTGGGCAAACTAGGGGTGGCTTCAGAGTGGGATTGTAAATGGAATGAAGGTGGAGGAGATGGGTTAGACTGGGTTGGGTTTACCACAGCCTTATCTCCAAAAATGGATGGAGAATAATGAGAAGAAAGAGAAAGTGGAGAGGTCCTACTAGAAGCAGCTTCAATATTTGCTGGTTCAGCCTGAGCAGAGTACTCAGCTTGAACCTTTGTGTCAGCTTGAGAAGCTCCCCCTTGATTGGATCCCTCTTCTTCACTTTCTGATGAAGCTGCCTCAGCTATCAGCAGCATGAGATCACTCAGACCCTCTTGCTCGGGGAAGATGTCATTATTGAACATCTTGGAGCTGAGTGTAGGAAACAGGAACACATCCTGATCAGCTTCATAGAGTGTTGTCCCCAGCTCGGCTTCAAATGCCAAGGACAGGTACCTTATGAAAGGTACATGAAGATCCCTTGTGGTCTTCATCACTTGGATCCTGAGCTCGTTGAAGATGAGCTGTGCATAGTATAAGTTTATCGCAAAGTACATGTTGTACAGCAGCTGCATCTCGAACTCGTTAACTTGGTCCAGTCCTCCAACCTTGGTACCTAGTGAACGAATCACTGTTGACACCAGAAAACCCCAGCTGGTTGGAAAAGTGGCCTTCTTTATAACACCCTCGGACTGCGGGTGACCCATGTTGGGTAGGACTGACCTCGCCACTTGCCTAGTAACAGCAGCTTCGAACATATCACTTGCAAGAAGTTGAAGAACATCCCTTAGCTAGTGTACAATTATGACAACTGTTCTATCCCCATTTAGAACAGTGCCAGGGATCTCTCCCCTGTTCTGGTCATAGACGCAAGTGTACCAGAACTCCAATAAGTGTTGTGGAACAATATGCAGTGGTGCTCCAGTGAAAGCAAATGCCAGGGGGCATTTTCGGATATAATCCACCCAGACATCATAGCCTCTGTTCCTCTTACGTTCAGGGATTGCTAAATATGCACGTTGATTGTTTACTTTAAGAACCGGCATCCCGTTGTTTTCGAACGTAGCACCTCTAACCATCCTATCACCGAGATTTAGAATGATTCCGTCCATCGTCGAATTAAGCTTGAGTAACACTGAGTAATTTTTAAAGTCGCACTGAGCGATTAGGGTTTAGAAAAGAGATGAACTAGAGATTGCACTGAGCAATTGGAAGTGTTTGTGAAAGGTATGTAAGTGAAGGAGAGGTTTAGAATTGCGGAATTGTAAGCGTAAACCTCCGAAAATCGGTTTGGGTCGTTATATATACCTTTCCGAGGAGAGAGAAAAGTTACCGTTTGAAATCCCTTTTTGTCCGTTACACGTAACAAATTTACGGCGCAATGGAACAGTGATTGAGATGAAATATATCATCTTCCAACGGATAAATTTATAGAATTATATTATTGACTTACAATAATATAACTTTTCACTTGTTATGTTACACGATACATAATCAGTGTAACCGCAAAATGTGAGACAGACTCAACATAATGCACAATGACCTAATCATACAGAGTAATTAAATCTAATTTTGGACACACCAAGCTGAGGAAACGAATCACTCAGCGTGAATCAAGCACTCAGCTATGTATCATCACTCAGCTTGAGATTGATACTCAGCTTGAGTTTGAGCACTCAACTAGATTTTGAGCACTCAGCTCAGAATCAATGACACTTAGTCATATATGTTTGAGACTGACTCAAACTTGTTTCTAACTACACTGAGTAGTTTAAAACTTGTTTGGAACCAACCAAACATGTAAACTTATCACTTAGCTTGAGTGAAGCACATAGCTCAGACTCAATGACACTTAGTCATTTATTTTTTAGACTCACTCAAACTATATCATAACTACACTAAGCAGTTAAAATATGTTTGGAACTCACCAAACGTGTGAACTCATTATTCAGCTTGACAGGTTATACAGGTTACGAAAACTTATTTATAAACTGTGCACTCAGCTTAAGACACTTAGTCTCTGTCAAATTGAAATCTCAAATTCTAGACACTTAGCTACGGGTTGAGCATACCCAATTCACTTAGCAGATACATAAACCTTTTTTCATCAAGTGGTTTAGTGAAGATATCAGCTAATTGGTCATCAGTGGAGATAAATTTAATGTCAACTTTACCTTTTTCCACGATGTCCCAGATAAAGTGATGTCTAATTTCAATGTGCTTGGTTCTTGAGTGGAAGACTGGATTTTAAGTTATGGCTATAGCACTTTGGTTATCACAGAAGATAGGAGTTTTCTTGAAACTCATACCAAAGTCTTGAAGCTGATGCTGCATCCATAGGATTTGAGCACAACAGCTTCCTGCTGCAACATATTCAGCTTCAGTAGTTGAAGTAGCCATTGAGTTCTGTTTCTTACTGGTCCATCTTACTAACTTCCCTCCAAGCAGTTGACATCCTCCAGTTGTTGATTTTCTATCTAACTTGCACCCAGCATAGTCAGCATCTGAAAAACCAACTAACTCAAACCCAGAGTCCTTTGGATACCAAAGACCTAGATTTGGAGTACCTTTAAGGTACCTAAAGATCATTTTCACAGCTTTAAGATGTGATTCTTTAGGATCTGTCTGATATCTTGCATAATCACATGTAGCAAACATGATATCAGGTCTATTAGCTGTCACTTAGAGTAATGAACCTATTATTCCTCTAAAGGTAGACTGATACACAGACTTACCATCTGAGTCTTTACTCAGCTTGATAGCTGGTGACATGGGTGTTCTCATGGTAGAACTAGAATCAAAACCATATTTCTTTATCAAATCAAGAACATACTTGCTTTGATTGATGAAAATTTCATCAGGCTTTTGTTGAATCTGTAGGCCTAAGAAATATGTCATCTCACCAATCATGCTCATCTTGTACCTTTGTGACATTATTTTGGATAACCATTCACACAGAGATTTATTAGTAGAACCAAAGATAATATCATCCACATAGATTTGTACAAGAATCACCTATCCTTTACTCTTTTTAATAAAGAGTGTCTTATCTATACTACCTCTAGTGAAATCCATTTATAGTAGGTAAGTGGATAGTGTATCATACCAAGCTCTTGGAGCTTGTTTAAGACCATACAAAGCCTTGTCTAACTTATATACATGATGTGGAAACTTTGAACTGACAAAGCCAGGAGGTTATTTCACATAGACTTCCTCCTGAAGTTTTCCATTTAGGAAAGCCCTCTTCACATCTATTTGATAGACTTGGAAGTATTTATATGCTGCATAAGCCAGGAACAGCCTTATGGCTTCAATTCTAGCAACAGGGGCAATGGTCTCATCATAATCGATTCCTTCTTCTTGCTTATACCCTTGTGCTACCAGCCTGGCTTTGTTCCTAACTATCACTCCATCCTTGTCCATTTTATTCCTATAGACCCACTTAGTGCCTATAATTGAATGATCTTTGGGGGCAGAGACAAGGTTCCAGTCCTTATTTCTCTCAAACTCATTTAATTCCTCTTGGATAGCTTCAATCCAATCCTCATCCTCTAAGGCTTATTCAGTCTTCTTTGGTTCCATTTGAGATAGGAAACCAAAGTACGCGGCATAGTTAGCTGTAGCCTTTGATCTGGTCATGACCCTTCCTTAGACATTTCCAATGATCTGATCTTGAGGATGGCCTTTGAGGAATTTGAATGTTGTAGTTGGAGAATCTGGTTTTGGATCTGAGTGAGGTGGAGAGTCCTGAGGTGAACTTATCTCCTCAGTCTCAACCATAGCATTGTCAACAAACTGATGATCACTGAGATCCTCAGTCTGAGTGACGTCAGCTCCAAAGGGGTTGATGAACTCATCATCCTTCTTAGCTTGAGAAATTCTTGGAGCTTGTGATGATTTCTTTGATGAACGCACATCATCATCACTATCATCTCCCATGACATACATGGGATTTGACATATTGGTTTTCTCAGGCCTTTCAAGCTCACTCAGACTGGCCGAGTCAGCTTGTCTTTTCTCAGCTTGATCAAAACTGTCTTCATCAAATGAAACATGAATTGATTCTTCTATGGCCTTTCTCCTAGTGTTATACACTCTGTACGATTTGGAGATTGAGGAATAACCAACGAATATTCCAGGATCAGCTTTAGGTTCCAACTTATAGAGCTGATCTATTTGATTCAGCACATAGCATTCTGAACCAAAGACATGGAAATTATCTATATTGGGCTTTCTAGACTTATACATCTCATATGATGTTTTACCATGTCTTTTGACAATGATTGATCTATTTTGAGTATAACAGGCTGTACTGACAGCTTCATCCCAAAAATAGAGTTTCAATCCTGCCTCACACAGCATTGTTCTAGCAGCCTCAATTAGGGTTCTATTTCTCCTCTCAGCAACTCCATTTTGTTGAGGAGTTCTGACAGATGAGAAATTTTGTAATATTCCCTTTTGATCACTTCTAAGTTTCTTTACAGACATACCTTTCTGCAACTCTTCCGGTTTGATAAAACTAATTATCTCCAGGGCAGCCTCACTTTTGGCTTTAAGGAAAATTACCCATGTGAATCTTGGGAACTCATCTACGATCACTAGTGTGTACTTCTTGCCACTTAGGCTTGGAGTACTTATGGGTCCAAACAGATCCATATGCAACATATGCAATGGGTCTGTTATTGAAAATTTTTTCTTTGATTTAAAGGACCCTTTGTGGTGTTTCCCTTGTTCACAAGCTGAACACAATTTGTCCTTGACAAATGTGATCTTTGGTAATCCAGAGACTAACTCTTTATTGGATATCATATTTATATTTTTAAAATTCAAATGTGATAATCGTTTATGCCACAACCAACTCAGCTTAGAAACAGATTAGGAATACAAACAGGTTTCAGTATAGGGATCAGCAGAATTAAGATCAAGTAGATACACATCTCTTTCTCTTTTAGCTATTAATACAGGCTTTTCCTTAGCATTATATATTGTTCCTACTTTCTTCCTAAAAGTAACTATATTGTCTTCATCAAACAATTGGATGATACTGATCAGATTGTGCTTAAGACCTTTAACATATGCAACCTTCTGGAAAGTCACCTTACTAGCATACATCTTCCCATAGCCTTTAGTTCTTCCATGGGAGTTGTCTCCAAAAGTTACTTTAGGACCTTCATCTTCCTGGAAATCACTAAGAAGTCCTTTCCACCCGGTCATGTGCCTTGAGCATCCACTATCCTAGTACCATTTACTTGAACCCTGCACATGATATGAAAACTAAACACATTAGTTTTTTTTTGGGAACCCACTTCTTGGTGGGTTCAGATGAGGAGCACTTAGCATCTCCATCTTGTTGAACTGACTGTTCAGCTTGAGCAGGAGCTGAGTCTTGTGTAGACTGAACAGCCTGTTCTTGTTCAGGCCTTGAGATTTCAACATCACAATCCTTAGCCTCATGACCTCTACTTCTGCACTTGTAGCATCTCCTTCTTCCAATGATTACAGGAGATAGAGTGTCTAATAATCCTTCTGAGAACTTACTCTCAGTCTTAGGATTGTATGTGGTGGATAACGTTTCAACTTTCTTTGCAAGTTGATTCACTTGAAGATCACTGACTTTGGACTTACCTTTGTCAGATCTTTGTTTGTCATCCTTTTTATTAGAAGCTTGACCAACAAACTTCTTTTCCATGACCTTGGACTTACCTTTGTCATGCTTACTAGACTCACCAGTTTCAACAGGTTTGGACTTACCACTGTTGATCTTCTTCGACTTACCAAGATCTACAACTTTGGACTTACCATTGTTGTGATTTGACCTCTGACTGACAGTGGTCTTCCTATTCTTGTAACTTCTCTCCGAGCCAGATAGAGAATGTTGTCTTTTGAAAGGATTTGGGTTAAGCCTTTCTATGATTGAAGTTCTTTGAATAGGCTGAGTGCCTAATCTGTCCAGCACAGACATACTATGCTGTTTAGATATTGAGCACTCATTTCCATGATCTTTAGCTTTCACAAACATATTGTATTTCAAGTTTGGATCATGTCTTTTCTCTGAGGCTGAATTCTAAGACTCAATCAGTTGTCTATCCTCCTTAGAATCTGTACTTGCTATCTCATGATCAGCTACATAAGCTGCTGTTTGATAGTCACCTCCAAGTACAGCTTGTACTTGTTTAGGAATTTGTTGGTTTATACACTTTTCAGCAAGCTTTGATGACTTACACCAAGACTCAGTGACCTTTTGAAGTTGGTCAGCTTTAACTTTAGCTTCCTGAAGTTCTTCACTTAGAAGTTTATTAATGTGTCTTTGACATTCAAGATCACACTATGCTTTCTTACCAACATCAATGAGAGATTTATTTTCCTTAATCTCATTTTTCAGTTTAGCTATCTCAGCTTTAAGGTCCTTTTGAGACTTAAGGATGGTCTTGAAATCATTTAGCAAATTGTCAAAGGAAAGACCATTTTCTTCATTGGTGTAAGAGTTGAAATTACTAACCTTATACATGGAAGCAGGATCCCAATCACTGAGCTTGCTGTTTTCCTCAACTTCCTTCATGTCAGCTTCAAAAGTTGACTCAGACAAACCATAATCAACTTCGTCAATTTCAAACTCTTCATCTTCTTGAGCCATTAGACATACATCATCACCTGAGGTAGATGATTCAGTATCCCAGGTTTTAGCATAAAGTCCTTTGTCTTCTGGCTTTGCTTTCTTGAGTTGAGTATATTTCTTTTTATACTTATCAACCCTGTAAGCATTCTTATCAGCAACTGATGTTGAAGCCCCAACTGGTTGGGAAAGTAGCCTTCTTGATGACACCCCCTGTCTGCGGGTGACCCAATCTAGGTAGGACAGACTTAGCCACTTGTCTAGACACAATGGGCTCGAACACATCTTGAACAGGGAGTTGAAGAACATCCCTTAGCCGCTGAACCGTGATAGCCATTGTTCTATTGCCATTGAGAACAGTGCCTGTGATCTCTCCGCTGTTCTGGTTGAAGGTGCATGTGTACCAAAACTCCAAAAGGTGTTGTGGAGCAGTATTGACAGGTGCTCCAGTGAAGGCAAATGCCAAAGAGCATTTTCGTATGTAGGAAACCCAGATTTCATATCCTCTACCCTGTTTCCTCGGAGGAATAGCAAGGCAGGCACGCTGATTGTTGATTTTAATCAACGGTAATCCGTTGTTTTTGAACGCAACACCCCCTTGACCATTCGATCACTTAGAATGAGAGTGGTTCCTTCCATCGTTGAAAACTGACGATTACACTAAGTAATTGATTTCGTTGCACTAAACAATGATCGTCGCACTGAGCGAGTTAGGGTTTCAAAGTCGGTGGAACAGAGAATTGCACTTAGGAAGTTTGTTGAAAGATATATAAGCAGATGAGAGGTTTAGAGATGAGAAGATTAAGCGTAAACCTCAAAAATGCGGGTAAGGTCGTTATAGATACCTTTCAGAGGAAAGAGAAAAATTAACGTTGGAATCCCTTTTTAATCTGTTACACCGGTAAAATTACGGCTTGATGTAACATTTAGAGGGTAGAAACACATCATTTTCCAACGGATATAAGTGTAAAAAAATAATAATATTAACGAATAATAAGATTATAAACACTGTGTAGCGATACCAATACACAATCGATATACGATGCGAATTGAGACAGACTCAAATACGCTTTGAAAAATGAATTAAAAACACTAATTAACTAATTCATATGTTGGACACACCAAGCTGAGTAAACATATTACTTAGTCTAAGTCAAGCATTCAGCTTGAATTGATCACTCAGCTTGAGTAGGACACTCAGCTTGAGCGGAGCACACAGCTCAGGACTAATGACACATAGTCATTAATGTTTGAGACTTACTCAAACGGACCTTTTTAACCACACTTAGCAGTTAAAAAGTGTTTGGAACTTACCAAACTTGTGAACCAATCACACAGCTTGAGTTAAGCACATAGCTCAGACTCAATGACACTTAGTCATTTATGTTTGAGACTTACTCAAACTTACATTTTAACCACACTGAGTAGTTAAAATATGTTTGGAACTGACCAAACGTATGAACTCATCATTCAGCTTGACAGATTAATCAGTTTAAGAAAACATATTCATAAACCGTGTACACAGCTTAAGACATTTAGTCTTTGTCAAACTCAGAAACTCAAATTCTAGACACCTAGCTAGGGGTTGAGCATACCCAATTCACTGAGCAGATACATAAACCTCTTTTCATCAAGGGGTTTAGTAAAGATATCTGTTAGTTGATCATCAGTGGAGATGAACTTGATATCAACTTTACCTTTTTCCACGATGTCCCATATGAAGTGATGTCTAATTTCAATGTGCTTGGTTCGTGAGTGGAACACTGGATTGTAAGTGATGGCTATTGCACTTAGGTTATCACAGAAGATAGGAGTTTTCTTGAAACTCATGCCAAAGTCCTGAAGCTGATGTTGCATCTATAAGATTTGAGCACAACAGCTTCCTGCTGCAACGTATTCAGCTTCAGCAGTTGAAGTAGCCACTGAGTTCTGTTTCTTACTAGTCCAGCTTACTAGCTTCTCTCCAAGAAATTAACATCCTCCAGTTGTTGATTTTCTATCCAACTTGCACCCAGCATAGTCAGCATCAGAGAAACCAACTAACTCAAATCCAGAATCCTTTGGATACCAAAGTCCTAGGTTTGGTGTACCATTAAGGTACCTAAAGATTCTTTTCACAGCTTGAAGATGTGATTCCTTAGGATCTGCCTGATATCTTGCACAAACACATGTAGTAAACATGATATCAGGTCTACTAGCTGTCAAATAAAGTAATAAACCTATCATTCCTCTATAGGTAGACTGATACACAGATTTAACATCTGAGTCTTTACTCAGCTTAACAGCTGGTGACATGGGTGTTCTCGTCGTTGAACTAGAATCAAAACCATATTTCTTTATCAAATCAAGAACATACTTGCTTTGATTGATGAATATTCCATCAGGCTTTTGTTGAATTTGTAGACCAAGGAAATATGTCATCTCACCCATCATACTCATCTTGTACTTTTGTGACATTATTTTGGAGAACCAATCACACAGAGATTCATTTGTAGAACCAAAAATGATGTCATCCACGTAGATTTGTACAAGAATCACCTGTCCTTTACTCTTTTTAATAAAGAGTGTCTTATCTATGCTACCTCTGGTGAAATCCATGGATAGTAGATAAGTGGACAGTGTATCATACCAAGCTCTTGGAGCTTGTTTAAGACCATACAAAGCCTTGTCTAACTTATAGACATGATGTTGAAACTTTGAACTAACATAGCCAGGAGGTTGTTTCACATAGACTTCCTCCTGAATTTTTCCATTTAGGAAAGCACTTTTCACATCCATTTGATAGACTTTGAAGTCTTTATATGCTGCATAAGCCAGGAACAGCCTTATGGCTTCAATTCTAGCAACAGGGGCAAAGGTCTCATCATAATCAATTCCTTCTTCTTGCTTATATCATTGTGCTACCAACCTGGCTTTGTTCCATACTATCACTCCATCCTTGTCCATTTTATTTCTATAGACCCACTTAGTGCCTATAATCGTATGATCTTTGGGGGCAGGACAAGATTCCAAACTTTATTTCTCTCAAACTCATTAATTCCTCTTGCATAGTTTCAATCCAATATTCATCCTTCTTTGGCTCCATTTGAGATAGGAAACCAAAGTGAGCAGCATAGTTAGTTGTGGCCTTTGATCTGGTCATGACCTTTTCTTGGACATTTCTAATTATTTGATCTTGAGGATGATCTTTGAGGAATTTAAATGTTGTAGTTGGAGAATCTGGTTCAGAATCTGAGTGATGTTGAGAGCCCTGAGGTGAACTAATCTCCTCAGTCTCAGCAGCATCAAATTGTTAATCACTAAGATCTTCAGTCTGAGGAATGTCAGCTCCAAATGGATTGACGAACTCATCATCTTTCTCAGCTTGAGAATCCATTTGAGCATGTGATGGACACACATCATCATCACTATCATTTCCCATGACATACATAGGATTTGATAAGTTGGTTTCCTTAGCCCTTTCAAGCTCACTCAGACTGACTGAGTCAGCTTGTCTTTTCTCAGCTTGATCAAGACTGTTTTCATCAAATGAGACATGAATTGATTCTTCTATAGCCTTTCTCCTAATGTTATACACCCTGTAGGATTTGGAGATTGAGGAATAACCAACAAATATTCCAGGATCAGCTTTAGGTTCCAACTTATGGAGCTGATCTCTTTGAGTCAGCACATAGCATTTTGAACCAAAGATATGGGAATAACTTATATTGGGCTTTCTAGACTTGTACATTTCATACGAAGTCTTTCCATGTCTTTTGACAATGATTGACCTATTCTGAGTATAACAGGCTGTACTAATAGCTTCATCCCAGAAATAGAGTTTCAATCCAGCCTGACATTGAATTGTTCTAGCAGCCTCAATCAAGGTTCTATTTCTCCTTTCAGCAACTCCATTTTGTTGTGGAGTTCTGACAGATGAGAAATTTTGTAATATTCCATTTTTCTCACAGAAGCTTTCAAGGGTTGAGTTTCTGAACTCAGTCCCATGATCACTTCTAAGTTGCTTTACAGACAAACCTTTCTGCAACTCCTCTTGTTTGATAAAACTTATTATCTCCAGGGCAGCCTCACTCTTGGCTTTAAGGAATATTACCCAGGTGAATCGTGAGAACTCATCTACTATCACCAGTGTGTACTTCTTGCCACTTAGGCTTGGAGTACTTATGGGTCCAAACAAATCCATGTGCAACATATGCAACGGGTCTGTTATAGAAAATTTTTTCTTTGATTTAAAGGACCATTTATGACGCTTCCCTTGTTCACAAGCTGAGCACAATTTGTCTTTGACAAATGTGATCTTTGGTAGTCCAGAGACTAACTCTTTATTGGATAGCATATTTATATATTTGAAATTTAAATGAGATAAACGTTTATGCCACAACCAACTCAGCTTGGGAACAGATTGGGAATATAAGCAGGTTTCATTATAGGGATCAGTAGAATTAAGATCAAGTAGATACACATCTCTTTCTCTTTTAGTTATTAAAACAGACTTTCCCTTAGCATTATAAATTGATCCTGCCTTCTTCCTAAAAGTAACAACATTATCTTCATCACACAGTTGACTGATACTAATCAGGTTGTGTTTGAGGCCTTTGACATATGCAACCCTATGGAAAGTAACCTTGCCAGCTTGCATCTTTCCATAGCCTTTAGTTCTTCCATGGGAGTTGTCACCAAATGTTACTTTAGGACCTTCATCTTCATGGAAATCACTAAGAAGTCATTTCTATCCAGTCATGTGCCTTGAGCATCCACTATCCAAGTACCATTTACTTGAACCCTGCACATGATATGAAAACTAAACATATTAGCTTTGTTTAGGAACCCACTTCTTGATGGGTTCAGATGAGGAGCACTTAGCATCTTCATATGGTTGAACTGACTGTTCAGCTTGAGCAGGAACTGAGTCCTGTGTAGGCTGATCAGCTTGTTCTTGTTCAGGCCTTGAGATTTCTACATCACAGTCCTTAGCCTCATGACCTCTACTTCTACACTTATAGCATCTCCTTCTTCCAATAATTACAGGAGATAGAGAGTCTAACAATCCTTGTGAGAACTTACTCTCAGTCTTAGGATTGTATGTGGTGGATAACGTTTCAACTTTCTTTGCAAGTTGATTCACTTGAAGATCACTGACTTTGGACTTACCTTTGTCAGATCTTTGTTTGTTATCTTTTGAAGTTTAACTAACAACATTCTTCTCCATTACTTTGGACTTACCTTTGCCATGGTGACTGGACTCACCAGTTTCAACAGGTTTGGAGTTACCACTGTTGATCTTCTTGGACTTACCAACATCTACAACTTTGGACTTACCATTGTGGTGAATTGACCTCTGTCTTACAGTGGTCTTTCTATTCTTGTAACTTCTCTCCGAGCCAGATAGAGAATTTTGTCTTTTGAAAGGATTTGGATTTAGCCTTTCTATGACTGAAGTTCTTTGAATAGGCTGAGTGTCTAATCTGTCCAGCACAGACTTACCATGCTGTTTGGATGTTGAGCACTCATTTCGATGATCTTTAGCCTTTACAAACTTATTGTATATAAGGTTTTGACCATGTTTCTTCTCTGAGGCTGACTTCTGATACTCAATCAATTGTCTATCCTCCTCAGAGTCTGTACTTGCTATGTCATCATCAGCTACATAAGCTGCTGTTTGATAGTAACCTCCTAGTACAGCATTTACATGTTTAGGTATTTTTTGGTTTATGCACTTTTCAACAAGCTTTGATGACTTACACCAAGACTCAGTGACCTTTTGAAGCTGGTCAGCTTTGTCTTTAGCTTCCTGAAGTTCTTCACTTAGAAGTTTGTTAATGTGTCTTTGACATTCAAGATCACATTGTGCTTTCTTACCATCATCAATGAGAGATTGATTTTCCTTAATCTCATCTTTCAGTTTAGCTATCTCAGCTTTGAGGTCATTTTGAGACTTAAGGCTGGTCTTGAAATCATTCAGCAGATAATCAAAAGCAAGAACCTTTTCTTCATCAGTGTAAGAGTAGAAATTACTGACCTTATACATGGAAGCAGGATCCCAATCACTGAGCTTGCTCTTTTCCTCAGCTTCCTTCATGTCAGCTTCAAAGATTGATTCGGACTGACCATAATCAACCTCATCAATTTCCAACTCTTCATCTTCTTGAGCCATCAGACATACATCATCATCTGAGGTAGAAGATTATGTATCCCAGGTTTCAGCATATAGTCCTGTTGCACTGGGTTTGTCTTCAGCCTTTCCTTTCTTGAGCTGAGTGTATTTCTTCTTGTATTTATCAGCTCTGTAAGCATTCTTATCAACAACTGATGTTGATTCCACCTTCTTTGATCTGCACTCAGCAGCAATGTGTCCCTTCTTCTGACAGTTGAAGCACACAACATTCTTGGGATCAAAAGAACTCTTCCCTTTGCCCCTGTCAGATCTTCCTCTTCCCCTTTGAGCTCTTCTCAACCGTCTTGCTAACATTGCCATTTGCTCAGTGATATTCTGAACATCATCAGTAGCACTTGAGTCTGAGTCTGAGTGGTCAGCTTGAGATTCTGACTCAGTCTCAGATTCAACAACCAGTGTATTGGAACTTTTCTTCTTTTTCTGTGCAACCAATGCAACTTCAGTTTTATCCAGAGACTCCTTGAGTTGTTGTTGAGAAGTTCTCTTGTGTTCAGTGATCTGTTTATGATTTAGCAAGAACCCATAAATGGACTGTAAATTGTACACGTGCAGTGTTCCTCTAGCCCTCAGTGATGTAGTTACATCATTAAACCTTTCTGGTAACACATCCAAAAATTTCAGCACCAGTTCAGCTTCATCTTTCTTTACACCCACACTTAGTAAGTCGTTTATCAAGCAGTGAAACCTTGTGAACAAATCTGACAAGGTTTCATTCTTCTTTGAAAAGAAGTTTTCATAAGATCTATTCAAGTGATTTTTATTTTGCTCCTTGACCAGATCAGTGCCCTCATATGTAACACTCAGTGTATCCCAGATATCTTTTGCAGATTGACACCCAGTCACAGTACGCAAGATCTCATTTGACAGGGCATTTGCTAGAACAATTTTATCCTTATCATCCAGATTGAAGAGTTTCCAATATTCATTAGTCCAAGATGCAATAGGCTTTCTTGTTTCCTTTTCAGTTCTGCCAGGAGACGTATCACTGACAGTAGCAGGAATCTTGGGGATGATGGGTCCTTTTGTGACAACATCCGACATATGGTTGTCAATGGACTTGAGGAATAGCATGGCTCTGGATTTCCACATAGGATAGTCAGATCCATCAAATATGGGACAGCCTTTGGCAGACATCTGTGGAAAGTTTGAAGAATTGTTGCTTGCAGACATTGTAAACTTTCTCAGAATCTTGAACTTTCAACTTATGAAATCGTTCAGCCTGCTCTGATACCAGTTATTGGTCCCTTGTATGAGAATAACAACAAGCAACAGGTGTGTAGAAGGGGGGTTAAATACACTTTCTGCGGAAATTAAACAAATCAAATAAAAGTGTCACACACAGTAAATCAAACCACAATCAATTGAATGCTTTTATAAAGAAGATGATTACAATGCTTTGAATAAGAAGATGATTACTATAACTATCAAGTTAGCAACTCTTGATATATAATCACCTAATATAAATCTCTCAATATCTCAAACTTAGCTATCTATAATCAACTTATGATTATAGATATTGACGACTCTCTAAACAGGATTTACACAGATTGATAACTTACCAATATCACAACTGATGTGATAGTTCGAATACACGAACACCTTGGCAATCTGTGAGTTTCTTGATCACGTTGAACTTACAAACTGTAATCAAGATTCGTAACACATACGGTGAGGTGAGGTTTTGGCTTTGCAACACTTAGTTGTTTTTCTAAGTCGTCCCTCTAAACTTATCAGGAGATAAGTATTTATAATCATGTGCCTACGGAATCTTAACAAACTAAGACTTAGCTTAATTCGCTAACTAACTATCGGATAACTCGGAATCTTGAATCTTCTTATCTTGAGTCTTCAATCTTCAATCTTGATTCTGGAATCTTCTTATCCTTGCCGTAGATATAGAGAGATAAAAGGTTAATTTAAAACACATTTAAATTATCTTAAACTGACTTCTTTAGTCGGGCTGAGTTACTCAGCTTGAAACTCATCAAGCTGAGTTCTTCGAGAACACACTCGAAAACAAACATGGACTAACATGTACAATTATTAACTCATCCTCAGAAGTCCAAAGAATTAACTAAAACATATTTAGAAACTCTATTGAGCTGACTCAGTGTAACACCCCACCGCCCCGCGGTGCGTCGACGCATCGACCACCCGGCAGCCGACATGGCGATGTTAGGTCTGCAGCCCAATACACCACAACCATTCCCTCTGATCGTTATCCAGAGTAGGTTGTTGCCATGGTTTGAACCCATGACCTTTTATACCACTTTTTCCAGAGTGATATCACCAATTGAGCTGCAACTCAATTGGTGATATCACTCTGGAAGGAGTGGTATTAAAGGGTGAGGTCTTGGGTTCAAGTCTCACCAACAACCTACTCTGGATAATGATCAGAGGGAAGGGTTGGGGTGTATTGGGCTACAGACCTAACATCGCCATGTCGGCTGTCGGGTAGTCGATGCGTCGACGCATCGCGGGGCGGTGGGGTGTTACACTCAGTATTCACGCTGAGTCGCTCAGCTTGAAACTCATCAAGCTGAATACTCAATTTATATCTTAGGTGATATACACAGCTTATCAAACACATTGATAATCTTACTAAGATATAGTCTAAGCTGATCGAACAAATGCTCAGCTTATACTCAGCTTATACTCAGTCTGAATCACTATGAGTGTTCAGTCTGATTAAGCTTTATAATTCTGTTTAAGTTATATGTAGAACACATCTTACAAACTAAATATTTTATCAAATTAATTATTTTATTATAATAATAATAGAATATAAAGTATTAATATAAAACAATTGCGTCGCTTCGCTTCGCTTGCTTGCTCTCAAGGTGAAAAAGGTAGCGATAAAAAGAAGAAAAAAAACATAGTAGGGGGAGCCGTGGAGCATCGAACACCTGACCATCTGCACCCCACTTTTAATACTTACCACTCCACCAGCTTATTAAAATGTTCTCTAGTTTAGCACTAATAATATATAACTAACATTTATGAGGTTACTGTTCATAATTCCTCATAAATGTTAGTATATATATAATATAATACCTGACAACTTCAAATCTACTTAGTTATGATGTTAACTGAGGTGATATTTCTTCATTAAAAATATAGATTGTTTAAATTCTCTAACTATATTCTATTAATTAAATTATAAAATTCGTTAATTTTTTTTTCATCTCATAATCTTTCTTCTGGCATTTTCATGAGTAAATTAAAAGAATTTAGTAATACACATATAAATATATACAAGCTCTCAAATATACATTTTATCTATTTCATAAATAATCAACTCTATTTTAAAGAGAGATGATTTGTACACAATACAAATTAACTATTCATAACAATTATGAATCTTATGTCCTTAACAATCCGCTATATTTTATTTCTCACCACAAATTCAAGGGTATAATGGTCTAAACAATCACTTTTTAATTTGTATAACGAATTTGTGTTGTGTACAAATCATATCCCATGTTCAAATGTTGGAATAAAAAATTCGTTCACAACAAAATTCATCCATATACAACATATACAAAGCATTTAACAACATATAGTAAAAATTAATAATACATAAATTATTATATATAAATAATTTCTTTTATATACAAATTACCACCTATAAAAGAACATGCATATATGCCTTGTGGGTTGTGGACTTGTGGTTGATGGGGGTGGTGGACACAAGTGTAGTTGTCCTAGTTTCCGTACAATAGTGGGTTCTTAAGTGTGAGTGTGATGTCAAGGTGGCATCAACATGACAGGTAACCTTGTTGGGGGCAAAATGAGAACCATTGATTTTATTTGCATGTTGACAAGATAAGACATCATGGATTTGCATGCCAACAATCAATTGTTTTTAAATTATTATTTATTATTATTATTATATATGATGATGATGAGGCTTCACGCCACCTCTTGTTTTTAGAAAGTTATGATGCACCTATGTCCCCATTATCAAACTCTTGTTCCATTTTTCATGGCTTAGTTTCACTTGCTAGTTGCTACCTTCAATCACTTTCTCACTAACCTAGTCTTGGATTAACCATCCATCCATCTAGCAAGACTCTACATAAGCCGAGTTCGGTTAGAGTTTGACTAAGCTCGAGGCCAGCTTCTTTAGCTTAGAAGATCTTGCTCGAGAGTTGAACAAAATGTTCGAGCTTGTCTTGTGAGGAATTTCATAGCCTTGAGTTCAGTTGAGCTCTACTTGTTTATTTTATTACATGTAATTATTTAATTATCTTACATATATAATTATCTTTAAAATATACATTTGAAACTATAATTTTAATTTTTCAACATGTCACGTTTTCCTATTTTATTACATTTTTAATTTTCTTTTTTATTTTATTACATTTTAATTATTCAACATCTCATATTTTGTTATTTTATGTATCCGACTTTAAATTTTTTTTATTATGTATACTAAACTTTATATTGTATGTATTAAAATTATAGATTTTTTATATAACCAAAAGACATACAATAATAATAAATTAAAAGTTTGATACACATTTTAAAATTTTTAAGATTCAATACATATAATAATAAAACATCACAAGTTAAATATATTTTAATAAACTAAATCCGTTAATATGATATAATCACTCAATGCACCTATACCCTTAAAACTAGGATATCTAATACAGCATATGCTTTAGTGGATGACACCTAATAACTTGAATACAATATTACTTTTCATTGTCTCTGATTTAACCTTATCAACTTTCAAAAAGAAAATACTTACTTTTCATGTAAAAACTTTATATATTTCTATAACAATTTAATTTTCTTCAAGAAAATAATCAAAATGAATAAACATGTAATCTAAAAACCTCACATTTATTTTCAGTTGTTTTCCACATACCTTTTTAATAAAAGTCTAGTTGGTGGGTGTTTGTTTAGGTCGTTTAAGTTTGTACAGGTTAACTTACTTCTTTTATTTTATAAGTTAACTATGACTTAAAAAAACAAGTCGGGTTAAATTTTGTAAATAAGTAAAAGAACCGATTTGTAAAAAATAAGTCAAATTTATAAATCCTTAATAAGTTAAAAACACGCACTTAAAGTAGCTTCGATGGAATCCAATTATTATAATATAGATACTAGAGATGTGTTTAATAAGTCCATCTAAAAAACTTAGTTCTAAAATTTTAAAACGCATCACAGGTGATCAGTATACAATCACATGTGATTTTGTAAAGCATCACGAATGAACTACAAAAACATCCATCGGCTCAAAATTTTAAAATGCAATCTGGACCATTGATTCAAAGGCTACAGTTAATTCCTTAGACTTAAAAATGAACTAAACTAGACTTTTTTTTATAGATACTAACTAAAACTGGTTTTTAACTTAGTTACATGACATTCTTAGAGCACATATTTTACCATGTTTAAGACTTATAGACTATATTTAACATTTTTATATACTAAATCAAACTGGTTTTTAACATAGTAACACGACATTCTTAGAGCACATATTTTACCAAGTTTAAGACTTAAGTACATACTACGTTTCTCAAGTGCATATTGCTAGTAGTGTACTAGTGTGTGTCTGTGTGAGACTGTTAGGCTGGGTGATTACTAATTAGTACAAGGCCCATAACCAAAAGGCCATACAATTAATTATATCTATGGGCCTATGGCTGTAATAAGTTAGAGGTGCATAAAAAATCCGAATATCCGATTTTGTGCAAAAACTATCCGAACCGATTTTTTATAAAACCGGATTTTTTTCAAACCGGAGCGGATTTAACCGGCTTTTATCCGATCCGATCCGGTTTTAATCTGGTCCGAAACCGGTTAAACCGGTTACACTTTTGTCCGAGAAATTCCGGTTTTAATCCGTACGAAACCGGTTACACTTTTGTCCGAGAAAATCCAGTTACAATCCGAAAATCCGGTCCCAAAAAAACCAAAAAAATCTGGTCCGGATTTTATCTGATCCGGATCGGATTAAAATCCGAAGATGTGCACCTCTATAATAAGCTAACATTAACTATTTTACATATTGTTATTTGTTATTGACATCTTTAAGTTTATGGGAATGTGGCTCACATCACAAATTCACAATATATAAATTATTTTTGTAAGATCTTTTTGATGTTATGAATATGAATGTATAAATAATTTGTTCAAAAAAAATATAAATAAAGAAGGCATAAATAATTCTTACTCTAATTCTAAATAATTTGTTCACAATATATCAATTAGCCGTTGATTTGATTAGTGGAATTCATGGGTGGGTGATTATATTAAAGGAGGGGGAATTGGATGGCTCAGATTGGTTCTCGCAGTTCTCGTACGAAAAACAGTTCACGTTTAAACTTTTGCCTATATATATATTTATAAGAATATTTACACCTAAAAATCATGGAAATCTCTTATTTATTTGATTGCAATTGTTAGGCCCCCCTTGGTTGGCGAATTTTCTAGTATTTGCATTTCAAATCCGGATAAATAATGTATATGAATGAAAAATATATTTACTATTATATAAAACATTTAAATATTTTTGCTTAAAACTCTTAAAAGTCAGTAACTTAAGATTACTATTATGCCCTTTACTTAAAAATAAAAAATATTTATTTAATGCTAATATATTACACGGTATACATATATAGGAATTGATTTAGCAATTCTTCCTACTAAAAAGTGTCTAATTTGGAAACCCACATGACTTGCCAAATTCAATAAATTGGTAAAAGGAAATTTAGATATTACCATTATTAATTAATATGGAATTAATTAAACAGGGAATCATTATTGTGTGTATTGAACTTCTAATTTTTATTATTATACATATATTAATTACATAAAAGAACAAAAAAAAGTATAAGTAGAGGCATTTTTTCTTGTTTAATAACATTTTTTGAAGGTGGATACATACATTAATATTTGGGGCATCTTTAATACATTTTTGAAAAATAAACCCTAATTTGAAATAGTTTCAAATTACTAATTTATGCTATGTATTTTCATGCAATTTACGGTATTTAATAAGTAAAGACCTTTTTTCTTATTTAATTATTCTCAAAATTTATATATAAAAATTAATAAAAGGGTTGATTGAAAACATATAAATAAAGAAAATTAAAAAAAAAAAGATAAATACAATACACATGTTACCAAAGGAAGATTATTCGTTGTCACCATATTACATGAATACCGAAAAAACCGAAAACAGACAAATTATCAAGTCGAAATTATTTGATACCGTCACATTGCGCGGGTACCATGCTAGTATATTAGAATACATTTTCTCAAAGTCCCAAGAAATTTTTTGAGAAATCGATTTTAAAAATGTAAGGGGTACCCTTATGATTTCAAAATTCTTAAACATAGAGAGTTATCATTTTTATGATTCAATACGTTTACACTTTAAAGCTTAATTAAACGCAAACCACGGTTCCATACGGGGATAATCGGGTAAACCTACTCGAGTTCGGGCTAGTAAGCTTTTTAAGAATATAAATTTTACCCGAAACCAATCTATTAAACTTCGATTTAGTCAGGATATATATAATACATTTTAAAAACAATATCTAGTTAGTTTATTCAACACAATTTTAAGTTTAAAAAATAAAAGTGTGCAAAGCATATGATTTGTTCCAAGGCCTGGAGACATAAGTTTAAATAATAAATTTCTAAAATAAACTCACTTTTCATTGCATACTAACAATTATTCTCGAAATTAACACAAATACAGAAAAGCTATAGTTAAAATATGAAATTTACACAAAGTGTAGGAATCATTAAAACATTCTAAATCATTTGACTGTTTTATAAAACAAGTAAAATTTTACTTATGTAAATCCTGATAGACAGGGTCGGGCTACTAGGGCAATCGCCCACCATCCCTCACACTCATCATTTTCTTTTGTTACAACACTCTCACTCAGTGTTTGCTCACTGTCTTCCTCTCCGTCAATGTTTCCTTCTAAATCATCTTCCACGAATTTTTCTAGATCTGGTTCAGCAGTAATGAAATTTGCAAAGACTTGTGCCTCATGATGAAGTCTATCAGCTGTGTCTTCATCATACAAATCCGTTTCAAAGGGAGAAAATGTAAACTTGAGACACAGGATGTTTGAAGAAGATTATGGTTCACATACAATTTTAAAGTTTTTTTATTCAATATAAGTTTTTATGCACATGTGTATAAAACCTTTGTTTTTTTTATTTTACGTAGCTTTTTCTTACGTGTTTAAAAATATAATGTATTATCTTGATATGATTATATATTCATGACAGTTAATTTGTATTTACATTTAAATATATATTTTATTGTAATACATTACTAGAAAAAAGCTAATTTCCGACAGTGAAATCCGTTGGAAATCCGTCGGAAATCAACGTTTCTGACGGATTTCCGAAGGATTTCGTCTATCGGAAAAAACCTCGTCGGAAAAGTAATTTGCGACAAGATTTTCGACGGAATGTAATATTTCCGACGACTATATCCGTCTGAAATTATGGTTTACATGGGGCATTTAAAACCATAATTTCCGAGGAATTTCTGACGGATTTCCGACTAATTTCCCATACATAACAAATGAATTTTCAACGAATTTGCAACGGATTTCCGATGGAATAATGACGTATTTTCAACGAACTTTTGATTAATTTACGACAAAATTATTGTTGGATATTATGCCCACTAACACACATAGCTTAGTAATACTGCCGATGATACACGAGCCTATTGGGTCACAAGCCAAGGATTGATCCCGACAGCACACAACGCAAACGAGAGAAACTGAAATCTGTAAAAAGGGGTCTTACGGCCGCAAGGCTTTTTGCTTACGGCCGCAAGGATTACGCGACGCGTAAGTATAAGTATTACGCGACGCGTAAACCGCCTGACAGAAACTTGACTTTTTGGTTGTTGCTTGCTACAAGCAAAGGACTTTTGTTACCTCACTAATGATGATGTACGACTTTTGTGGCCTTATCTATCTGCTGAATTAAGCAAGGGGTGATGTATGAACAAAAGGACTTGACCAAAAACAAAAGGGTTTTCTCTCTCTTTTTCTTCATAGGTTCTTGGAGTTCTTTATGAACTCCATTGTGAGTTCAAGGAGAGATCCAGAAATTCATCCATGTCTATGGAGTGAATATGGAAGTTGTGAGTTGTACCATAGTGTGATTTCAAGGCTTTGAAGATCACATGAAGGCATACTAGTATTTGGGGATCGAACAAACTTGGTGTGGACTATCAATAGAGAGTTGCTCTCTTGTGACTTAGAGTTCATCTCAACATGAAGAAATCAGAAGCTGGAGCATGGTATATTTCCTATCCCATCTCTTTTATTTGGTTGCTTTATCTTTATGTAGAGTTCCACCATTAGTGGGTCTTGTTGGCATCATGTTTATATACCCGGAAAATCTGTTTTTCACGCTTCCGCCGCGCGGGTAAGATGGCCAAAGAAACCCAACAGTGGTATCAGAGCCATCTCTACATAGGTATTGCACCTTGGTGGCCTGAAAAACCAGAAATCGAAAAACTGGATCTGTTGTCAGGTGGGTTACGCGGCGCGGAACCTCTTAGGTTACGCGGCGCGTAAATTAATCTGACAGATTTTTTTTATATAAATTATAAAACAGTTTTTGCAGTCGGGTTTTTGGCATCTAAAAATGGTTTCTGTGATTTATGTTCCAGAAATTATTTTTTGGTATATTAAGATGCCTTGTATCTTGGTTGATGTATTTATATGTATATTATTATTTTTGGCATAAAATAGTAATTGCATATACTTACATTATGTGGTATCAGAGTTAAACCAATGTTAAAAACTCTTGAGTTTTATTATTGTAAAAAATTGTCTAGCATGCAATAATCCTATAATCCATGCATAAACAATAAATAATAAAACAACCACACGCATACAAAAAGATTGGTAACCATGCCCCTAAAACCTATGCGTTTTCCCGTGAGCCATTATGGAAAAACGAAGTCATCTAAGGACATATCCTTGACTTGGATGTGCTCCCACTAAACCTGCTACCTCCATTGGGCCTCTCGTTTTTGTGTTTGCCAAGACGTCACTTCTTGACTCCCGTTGGTTGCCTCCATATTAATTTTACATATAAAATGAAATAAATGGCATACAAGCCATAAAACAATTTTCTAGTACAAAATACATAATATGGAATTTAAATGGCATGCAAGCCACAAAATAATATACATACCAAATACATTAAATAAATTAATTATTACATACCATGTGACATATAGTCACCAAATGAATGAATAACTAATTTAACACAACCAAATATCCACAAGGTCTAGGGCATCAAATGGTTACCAACATCACATGAACTACATGAACAACATGAACAACATGGTGTGCCACACAAAACCATGTAAACTTATGTATCTTGTTTAAGATTATTTCTAAAAACTCAAGGCACTAAATAATCCCATGTATATATGTATTAGTAACAACAAACCATTTTTGATGAAACATATTCATATATACATAATGTAAGTATAATGTCTTTTGCACAAAACCATAGTCCTTAGTGTCACTTACCTTATTTGAGTTCTTCTGAAGCAATGAAGGTAAGTGGGCTTGGACAAAGGACCATAGTCTCGTCAACAAACACTTTATGAGTGGTTTGGTTGTGAGTCGAGATATGGTCATTATAAGAGTACATACGGATAGCATTATGACTGATCCGTCTTATTAAGCTAGAGTCGTAGGCTGATGATGGTAGTCATGCTAGCGCCTACATGCAAATTCGTTTGCAAAAGGACTTGGCTTAATTTTATTTTAGTTATATATATATATTGATATACTAAAATTTTGTTTTGGGAACATTAAGCAGTATTGTATATCATACTATATCGATTATTAAATGTGATTTAATAATGCGCCGAGGGCGGATATTTTCATGAATCCTTACTGTGTTCCATCTTTGCATGTTTAATCACTTCCCATAATGATTTTGCATTCTAAATGTCCACAGTCGGTCATTCTTCATTGGGGAGGAAGTTTGAATTAAGACTGAGGGAAGTGGTTGGTCGCTATCCAACATTGGATTGAGTAAAGAGACGCAACACTTCACCTGTACTTGCAATGGTCAAGTGATTGGACAACCCACACCTGAGCTTACTTCATGGTTCATGTTATGAGTAACTCAGAAAGATAATATCATTTCGTCCTTACACTGGAGATACATGTGTTCCAAAGCATGAACCTACTTTGCTTTGATTGCTTTCTAACGCAGTCCGTGACTGGCTGTTATAAAGGGAGCTTTTAGGTAAAGTATGGGGTATGTGGCAGAGCAATGCAGTCTAAGGGATTTGTTCCTCTAGTATTAGTAAGATATCCATAGGCCACTCGATGATTGAGAGCTGACGTAAAATGCACGGCCGTGCTCGTGTTGCTATGATGTTTGATCGATTGCAACTAGATTTTGGGTCACCATCAATCTAGATCGAGAAACATAACCGTGAACGATCGGAGATTGACATTTAACCATGTCTAGTGTTCACAAGGATATCGCGAACAAAAGGATGATTGATCGCTTATTTATAGGGCCATATCAAACCTATAGGGTTGTGATTTGGTACTTGTCTTGGGATGACATAACTCGCATTGATTTGGGGGCAGAGATGTCTTG
The DNA here is from genome assembly GCA_947179395.2 of Pulicaria dysenterica. Lineage (NCBI taxonomy): Eukaryota > Viridiplantae > Streptophyta > Magnoliopsida > Asterales > Asteraceae > Pulicaria > Pulicaria dysenterica. The sequence goes on along the minus strand of OX359294.1, from coordinate 47,025,382 downwards.
CTAGAGGCCACTCTCTGTCTGTATTACCTATTGATACGCTGTGTCATGTGCAAGTGGGAGTCTGTTGGATATTATGCCCACTGACACACATAGCTTAGTAATACTGCCGATGATACACGAGCCTATTGGGTCACACGCCAAGGATTGATCCCGACAGCACACAACGCAAACGAGAGAAACTGAAATCTGTAAAAAGGGGTCTTACGGCAGCAAGGCTTTTTGCTTACGGCCGCAAGGATTACGCGACGCGTAAGTATAAGTATTACGCGAAGTGTAAACCGCCTGACAGAAACTTGACTTTTTGGTTGTTGCTTGCTACAAGCAAAGGACTTTTGTTACCTCACTAATGATGATGTACTACTTTTGTGGCCTTATCTATCTGCTGAATTAAGCAAGGGGTGATGTATGAACAAAAGGACTTGACCAAAAACAAAAGGGTTTTCTCTCTCTTTTTCTTCATAGGTTCTTGGAGTTCTTTATGAGCTCCATTGTGAGTTCAAGGAGAGATCCAGAAATTCATCCATGTCTATGGAGTGAATATGGAAGTTGTGAGTTGTACCATAGTGTGATTTCAAGGCTTTGAAGATCACATGAAGGCATACTAGTATTTGGGGATCGAACAAACTTGGTGTGGACTATCAATAGAGAGTTGCTCTCTTGTGACTTAAAGTTCATCTCAACATGAAGAAATCAGAAGCTGGAGCATGGTATATTTCCTATCCCATCTCTTTTATTTGGTTGCTTTATCTTTATGTAGAGTTCCACCATTAATGGGTCTTGTTGGCATCATGTTTATATACCCGGAAAATCTGTTTTTCACACTTCCGCCGCGCGGGTAAGATGGCCAAAGAAACCCAACAATTATAACAAATTTTGACGAATTTGCAACGTAATTCTAATGGATTTGTAATGGAATTCCGACGAACTTCCGACAAATTTCAATCATTTTGCGACGAAATTTTAACAATTTTCTAAAGGATTTTCGACAGATTTCTAACAAATTTTCAGCATATTTTTGTCAGATTCTACACATAATATTTGACGTTCCTATTAAATTATGCCGGAAAATATATAAAAAATTAATAACAAATATTGAATTTCGATAAGAATATATATAATATATTTATAGCACATATATAAACAACTATAAAACAAATACCAAACATCAAAATTCAATGTACTTCAAATTTAGCAAATATCCAAAAGTTTCAAAAAGCATTTAGCTAGTCAATTTGCTAACAAACATCAAAGTATGTAAATAAGTTTTATTTAAATAAAAAACAATATAACAAACATCAAAGTATGTAAATAGGTTTTATTTAAATAACAAATGATATAAATAATAGCTAGTTGGGAGATGGGGGAGCCTCTCATTCAAAAATTTAAAAATATCATCTACCTTTTTATTTGTATGCTTAGTTTCTTCTTCTAGTCGAGTCATCTATTCTTCGGCATAATTCAACCTTTATATCTACATAGTTAAACACATACAAAGTAGTAACCATCATCAATAACTTTGTAGTACATATCAAACTGTTACACGTTACATACATCATTGTGAGTTTATAGAGCCATTATAACTTATATAAACTATATGTGGATAACAAAAATAAATATATACATGCTATATCTAATGTTCCATATATTTTCATATTGTAACCCACATGTAACATATTAAGACTTGAGTTATACTAGGTATATATATATATCACATTGGGTGGAATGACTTGTATATGACATATACATATATTATCAAAATAAACAAGTAGTTAAACCATCATACTAACAAAGATATAAAGCATAATACCATAACTTTTTTAGCCCTTTGTGTAACAAAATCTTGTGATTCAATCCCCAATGCATCATCTGAAGATGACTTTTTTTTTTCTTTAGATAGAAGTTTAAAATCTTCTAACTCGGATACGGGACCACCATGTTCTTTTGTATATACTCAAAACCTGAAAATTGCAATTACATCATAACCTAATGTGCATATTTCTTTCTTGTATAGAGGTAGATAACTTTATATATACGAAACATACCCATATAGAGGTAGAAACATACCCATATAGACAAATTTCTTTCCGTCGGAATAGTTCCAATGAATTTCCGATGGATCAGTATTTGTCGGAAATCCGTCGGAAATCTGTCGGAGATCCGTCGATATGTAATTAGTTACCACACCCTCGGAATTTCGTCTGAAATCCGTCGAAACAGTTCCAATAAATTTCCAATGGATCAATATTTGTCGGAAATTCATCGGAAATCTGTTGGAAATCCTTCGATGGGTAATTAGTTACCACACCCTCGGAATTTCGTCGGAAATCCGTCGGAACAGTTCCAATGAATTTCCGATGGATCACTATTTGTCGGAAATCCGTCAGAAATCTGTCGGAAACCCGTCGATATATAATTAGTTACCACACCCTCGGAATTTCGTCGGAAATCCATCGAAACAGTTCCAATGAATTTCCGATGGATCAGTATTAAGTTACCACACCCTCGGAAATCCGTCGGAATTTTTCGTCGGAAAAATCTTTTTTCTAGTAGTGATATGGCATTCATTTAAATATATATTTTTCATAAACTTAATACTGAAAAGTATATTTTGTTGCATAAACATCATATTATATTAAAACTTATTATTGAAATATGGATAAAAATGAGTTGTCTACAATATATGACATATATTGAACCTTACTCATTTTTCATATTTGTAAAAATAACTCGTCATAACTGTTAAACCTTACAAATGACGATTTTCTAAAATAAACATAAATTAGAGCTAGCGGAGTGGTTTGGCAAATAAAATATAGATTGTTTTAGGTTTCAAACAAGACATCTGACTTCAATTTTCCTTTTTTAAGTTTTAATTGAAAACGGAGTAGTGAAAATTTGTTTTTTATTTTTCCCTTACGCCAGAAGATTTAAATGTTAATTTATAATGTATATTTTATTATCTTTCTTCTAATATATATAAAAGACTAATTCGAAAAAATTTATTAGATAATCTAGACCTTTCATTTACTAAAAGAATAAATCTTAGCTGTTCATCGCTTTAATTCTAAAATTTTGATTTTGACTTTTTAGAGTCAAACTAATATGACTAACCAGTATAAATTAAGATAAAGATAACTCTTAATCAAATCAATGCTATATATTGTCGGAATAAATGTAATATTTAAGAGTTAATTATTTGTCATTTATCACAAGTTTATATATTGAATTTTCTAGGCTCGTAATTTTTACTTCATATCACAAGTACACATATTATAATATTATTTAAATAATACATATTATAAGATTTAGTAAATTTAGTGGATAAGAAATTTGAGTTAGAGAAAATTTAAAGTAAAATTGAGTTTTAATTTTAATCATCTAAAGTTAAAATTGAAATTTTAATTTTAATTAAATAAATAGTTAATATTTAATTTTAAATAAACGAAAGGTTAAGATCATTTAGTTAAGTTGGTGAAAATTAGTCAATTGAAACTCAATTTTGATTTTAATTAGTCAAATTTTGAACTTAATTTTTACTTTAAAAATAAAAGTTATACAATTCAACTTTAAAATGAAATATGATAAGATAATAAAGTATTACTTATTTAAAAAAACTCTATAACTTTATTTTCAAATCGTTATACGTAGTATTAGATGTTATTTAATTTTTTTCCTTCTTTTAATTTCAAATCAATTTTAATATATAATCCTAACCTTTTATAAAATAAAACAAATTTAATTGCTTAATCTTAAACATTCATTTAATCAAATTTGGAATTCTAATTTATAAAGGGTTTTGTAGGGTATAAAAACAGATAATAATATCACGCAGCGGAATAAAACTCAAAACCCCCTCCAGTGATCTCATCTATCTCGTACAAGAAACTTATACAAAATAGAGGGTAAAAATATACCTTTATGATCAATCTTGAAACTAGAATGCTAAAGGTAGAACACCGCTACTGCACCACGTCGAACGAACTGCTAGACCAATATAGGACTTCACCAAATGATCAAAATCGCGTCCTTGTGTGTGTGTGTGTGTGCAATCGCAAATCACACCCTAGGGGTGCCTTGGGTTCGGCCGTCGACCAGAGAGGGAGGAGGGAGGAGCCAGGTTTTTTCTTGTTGCAATGTTATCTCTTATGAGATTCCTTAGGATTAATAAGATATTTATATGTAAACCTTATTAAGCCCAAGTCTGTTTAATTAAAGTCCAACTTTAATTAAACTATTAGCTTATTGCAAAACATACCCTTGGACCTTCTAATTAATTAATAACTATTAATTAACTAGTCCAATTAATATTTAAACTAAATATTAATTTCTCCTTTTAAATAATAAATAACTTTTATTATTTTCTCTCTTAATAATTAATTAACTAATTAATTATTTCCACACTATTGGTCCCTTGGTGAGATAAACAACAAGCAAGTAATGTTTAGAAGGGAGGTTGAATACACTTTCTACGGAAAATTGAACAATTCAAAAAAAAAGTGTTACACAAATCAAACCGAATAACATCGAATGATTTCATTAATAAGAAAATGATTACAATAACTATCAAGTAAGCAACACTTGATATGTAAACACTTAATACAAATCAAATCTCTCAATCTCTCAAACTAATTGATCAAACTTGCTATCTATATAATCAACTAATGATTATAGACACAATATAATTCTCTAAGCAAGATTTATTCACAGATTGATTACTTACCAACTTCACAACAGACGTGAAGATCGAACACACGAACTATTGTTGGCAATCTGTGAATGCTTGATCACGTTCATCAACTTACAATCAATGTATCAAGAATGACGAGGTTGTGAGGTATTTACTTCTCTCCTGATTAAGAGAATTTATAGTCCTATTCTACGTATCCTAACAAACTAGAACTTATCCTAATCTGTTAACTAACTAACGGATAAACTGGATATCTTGAATCTTGAATCTTCAATCTTGAGTCTTCAGTCTTCAATCTTGATTCTGGAATCTTCTTATCCGCACCGTAGAAATAGGATAACAGAATTAAAAACAAATTTAAATTCTATTAGGCTGACTTCTTTCGTCAGGCTGAGTTACTCAGCTTGAAACTCATCAAGCTGAGTTCATCGAGAACTAACTCGATATCAAACATGTACTAACATGTATAAGGACTAACTCATCCTTAGAAGTCATAAGAGTTAACTAGAACTGACTTAGCAACTCTGTAGAGCCGACTCAGCCTAAAGGCAGAGTCACTCAGCTTCAGACACATCAAGCTGAATATTCGACCTATACCTTAGATGACACACAACTTATCAAACATATAGATAAATTGTATAGTCTAAGCTAATCAACTATAATGCTCAGCTTATGCTCAGTCTGAAACACTATAAGTGCTCAGTCTGATCAAGCTTCATAATTCTGTTTAAGTTATATTCAGAACATATCTTACAAACTTAATTTTGTCTCATCAAATCTTAACTAATAAGATCATTTGACCAACAAACTCCCCCTATTTGATGATGACAAAACCATCAAACAATTTTTAAGTTTGTTGAACAGAATTATGTTTCAAATCTTAAACTTACTAATATTTTATTTTTGAACTAATCAAATATTAATTGAACTTATCAATTATATGTTGAACATACCAACTAATCATATTAATGAACACGATCTCATCATATTGTGCATTCAAGCTGAACATATCAGACTAACAAATATGAACATATCATAAACATTTGAACATATCAAAACAATACTTGTATTCATTTAATTTGAACTTATCAGAATACAATAATGTGATCACTTAGATCATGCGCACTTAGTGCTTACAGAATATTAGAACTAATCTAATAATTACAATAGAACTAATCTATTACAAAACTTTTATCTCTTAAACTTTGGATGCAAAACTTCCTAAAGTTTAATTTCTCTGTTGAATGTCACACCTTCAAGTACCTTGAATAAGCTTTCCCATTGCATACCAGGAACTGGAACATATCTCAGCTCCTCAGCTCTAGAAATCAACTTAGAGACTTCAGTTGTAATTTCTTTTTCTCTTTCTTGGTCCCTTGCTTCTTTTTCTTTTCTCCTTCTTAGCTCATCAAGAGATATGCCGAGCTCATTAGCTTCCTCCTTTTCAAATATTTCAATCATAAGCCTTGTGGCTTTGTCTTCTTCAGTCTCAGACTCACTGTCAGCTTCAGATTCTACAAATTTTCTTTTCTTTACTGCAGGTTCTTAGACCATAACTTCTAACTCCCCCTCAATCTGAGCATGCTTCTCTGCTCCTTTGGCTAAAACTAACAAAGCCTCAGCTTCAGCTTGAACTAACTCAGCCTCAGCTTCAGCTTGAACCTTCTCCCCCTTTTTGTCATCATCAATAGGGTTTGAAGTCTGTATTTGTTGCAGAGCAGCAACTGCAGATGTAATCTTTTTGATGTCATTTGTCAGTTTGTCTATCCTCTGATAAATCTTTCTTTTATCCTTCTTTTGTTTGAGGTTAAACTGAACAAACTGAGCTTCAATGAATAATTTTAACTCCAGAATACTTGTTTAGGGAGTTTTAACCTATGCTCTTGTTTTTACCACCTCTGGAGACTGACTCTTTCTCTTAATCTCAAAATATTGTTCTTCGGTAGTGAAAGAATCAAGAACATCAATTGGAGTAGCAGGAGAGTGTTTGGGTGCATCATCCAAGAGTTGGTGTATACCCTTAAAGTCATTTGCACCAGAGTTTGGACCCTGTAACTCACCTTGGTATCTAGGTGAATCAGTGGCAGGACGTGCAGGAGAGTGTGAGAAGTGAAGAGAATGTGGTTGACTCAAAGTGTGATGAGAATAGGTTGATGGTTGGCTTATTTGGTGAGTGGGGGATAGTTGACCCTGAGGATTGGTCAAATCTTCAATGTTACCTGAGTGTGTCTGCTCAGGCACAGTAATAGGCTCTCCCATGGCTCTAGCAAGTGTGGGCTGAGTAGACACCACACCCTGGTTTGGCTGTAGGGTTTGAATGACCCTTGAGGTTGGCATCTTAAGAACAGGTGTCTCCCCCTCAACTTTTGTCAGTGGATGTATCAGTGTGATATCAACTCCAGTGGTACCTTTAGGTGTGACACCACCTTTGGCAGTCTTTCTAATATAGGTTTGGAGATTTTCCTTGGTAGCAGTGGGCATACCAAGGTTGGCTACAGATTGGAGTTGTAAATGGATAGAAGGTGGAGGAGATGGGTTTGACTGTGTTGGGCTGATCATAGTCTTATCTCCAAATGATGATGGAGAAAAATAAGAAGAAGAAGAAAGTGGAGAAGTCATACTTGGTTTGGGTTTGTCAACTAATGGAGACTCTGAAAATGAACTCTCAGCTACAACTTCAAGCTCAGCGTGAGCAGAATGCTCATCTTGAACTTCCAGCTCAGCGTGAGCTGCTCCCCCTTGGTCAGATTCCTCAGCTTCACTTTCTGAGGACACTCCTTTAGCAATCCAGTGCATGGGCTCACTTAGTCCCTCTTGCTCTGGAAAGATGTCATTGTTGAACATCTTTGAGCTGAGTGCTGGTGTGAGGAACATATCCTGTCCAGCTTCATAAACTTCACTCCCCAGCTCAGCTTCAATCACCAAGGACAAGTATCTTATGAATGGCACATGTAGATCCCTTGGTGTCTTCATCACTTGGACCTTGAGCTCATTGAAGATCAGCGGTGCAAAATCTAAATTTCTTGCAAAATATATGTTGTACAGCAACTGCATCTCGAAATGGAAAAGTATATTGAGAGTTTCAGAAGTAAAAATATAAGAGAAAGTAAGCATAAACTCCTAAATTTCAGTTACAATCGATATATATACCTTATTGAGGAGAGAGAAAAGTTACCGTTGGAAATCTCTTTTTATCCGTTACACTAACTAACTGATGGATAGATATAACAGTAATCGAGATGAAAACATCATATTCCAACGGATAAGTTGGTAAAATAACATTCTTGACTTACAAAACTATTATTTACACTATTATATAACACCAATACATAATCGGTATAAAACATAATTTGAGACTGACTCAAACATAATGCCTCGTGAATTGATAACACATAGTAATTAAAACATGGTTTGGACATACCAAGCTAAGGAAACTTATCCATCAGCGTGAGTCAAGCACTCAGCTTGACTTTAGCACTCAGCTTGAGATTAACACTCAGCTTGAGTTGAGCACACAGCTCAGAATCAATGACACTTAGTCATTTTTAGTTTAGACTAACTCAAACTTATATTTTAACCACACTAAGTAGTTAAAACATGTTTGGAACAGACTAAACGTGTGAACTTATCACTCAGCTTGACCAACTGAACAGATTATGAAGGCATATCTATAAACTGTACGCTCAGCTTAAGACACATAGTCTGTGTCAAGCTGAAACTCAGTTTTAGAAACTTATCTAAGGGTTGAGTAGACCTAATTTACTTAGCAGATAAGAAAACCTTTTCTCATCAATAGGTTTTGTAAAGATATCTGCTAATTGATCATCTGTGGAGATTAAATTTATGTCTACCTTATATTTTTCCACGATGTCTCTTATGAAGTGATGTCTAATTTCTATATGCTTTGTTCTGGAGTAGAAGACTGGATTATATGTGATGGCTATTGCACTTTGGTTATCACAAAAGATAGGAGCTTTCTTAAACTTCATACCAAAGTCTTGAAGCTGATGTTGCATCCATAGGATTTGAGCACAACAGCTTCCTGCAGCAACATACTCAGCTTCAGCAGTTGAAGTAGTCACTGAATTCTGTTTCTTACTTGTCCAGCTTACTAACTTCCCTCCAAGCATTTGACATCCTCTTGTTGTTGATTTTCTTTCTAACTTGCACCCAGCATAGTCTGCATTAAAAAATCCAACCAATTCAAATCCAGAATCCTTTGGATACCAAAGACCTAGATTTGGTGTACCTTTAAGGTATCTAAAGATCCTTTTCACTGCTTGAAGATGTGATTCCTTAGGATCTGCCTGATATCTTGCACAAACACATGTAGCAAACATTATATCAGGTCTACTAGCTGTAAAATAGAGTAATGAACCTATCATTCCTCTATAGGTAGACTGACATACAGACTTTCCATCTAAGTCCTTGCTCAGCTTGACAGCTGGTGACATGGGTGTTTTCATGGTTGAACTAGAATCTAAACCATATTTCTTTATCAAATCAAGAACATACTTGCTTTGATTTATGAATATTCCATCAGGATTTTGTTGAATCTGTAAGCCTAGAAAATATGTCATTTCACCCATCATACTCATCTTGTACCTTTTTGACATAACTTTGGAGAACCATTCACATAGAAATTCATTTGTAGATCCAAAGATAATGTCATTTATTGATAGTAGATATTTGGACCGTGTATCATACCAAGCTCTTGGAGCTTGTTTTAGACCATACAAAGCCTTGTCTAACTTATAGACATGATGTGTCTACTTTGAACTTACAAAGCCAGAAGGTTGTTTCACATAGACTTCCTCCTGAAGTTTTCCATTTAGGAAAGCACTTTTCACATCCATTTGATAGACATTGAAGTCTTTATGTGCTGCATAAGCTAAGAACAGCCTAATGGCTTCAATTATAGCAACAATGGCAAATGTCTCATCATAATCTATTCCTTCTTCTTGTCTATAACCTTGTGCTACCAGCCTAGATTTGTTCTTAACAATCACTCCATCCTTGTCCATCTTGTTTCTATAGACCCACTTAGTGCCTATAATTGTATGATCTTGGGGGGCTGGGACCAGATTCCATACCTTATTCTCTCAAACTCAGTTAATTCCTCTTGCACTGCTTCAATCCAATCCTCATACTCTATGGCTTCTTCAGTCTTCTTTGGTCCCATTTGAGATAGGAAACCAAAGTAATCAGCATAGTTTGTTGTTGTCTTTGATCTGGTGATCACTCTTTCTTGAATGTTACCAATCACTTGATCTTGAGGATAATGTTTGAGGAACTTAAAGGTTGTAGTGGGAGATTGTGGTTCTGGATTTGAGTGATATTGAGGACTCTGAGGTGAACCTACATCCTCATATTCAATTGCAGCATCGTCATCAAACTGTTGACCACTAAGATCTTCAGTCTGAGTAGTATCCTCTCCAAAAGGATTAAAGAACTCATCTTCTTTCTCAGTTGAGAATATTTTGGAGGTTGTGATGATTTCTTAGATGTACATACATCATCATCACTGTCATCATCTATGACATACATAGGATTTAACCTCTTGGTTTCCTCAAGCTTTTCAAGCTCACTCTGACTCACCGAATCAGCTTGAACTTTGTCAGCTTGGTCAATACTGTATCATCAAAGGAGACATGAATTGATTCTTCTATTGCCTTTCTCCTTGAGTTATATACTCTGTAAGATTTGGAGATTGGGGAGTAACCAACAAAAATTCCAGGATCAGCTTTAGGTTCCAACTTCTGAAGCTGATCTCTTTGATTCATCATATAGCATTTTGAACCAAAGACATGGAAGTAACCTATATTGGGCTTTCTTGATTTATACATTTCATATGCAGTTTTGCCATGTCTTTTGACTATGATTGACCTATTTTAGGTATAACATGTTGTACCAACAGCTTCATCCCAAAAATACAGTTTCAATCCTGCCTCACACAGCATTGTTCTAGCAGCCTCAATTAAGGTTCTATTTCTCCTTTCAGCAACTCCATTTTGTTGAGGAGTTCTAACTGAAGAGTAATTTTGTATTATTCCTTTTAGTTCACAAAATCATTCTAGGGTTGAGTTTCTAAACTCAGTCCCATGATCACTTCTGAGTTGCTTAACAGACTTACCTTTTTGCAACTCTTCCTGTTTGATAAAACTTATTATCTCCAGGGCAGCTTAACTTTTGGCTTTAAGGAATATTACCCAGGTGAATCTAGAGAACTCATCAACTATCACCAGGGTGTACTTCTTGCCACTTAGGCTTAGAGTACTTATTGGTCCAAACAAATCCATATGCATCATATGCAATGGGTCTGTTATTGAAAAGTTTTGCTTTGATTTAAATGACCCTTTGTGATGTTTCCCTTGTTCACAAGCTGAGCACAGTTTGCCTTTGACAAATGTAATCTTTGGCAATCCAGAGACTAACTCTTTGTTGGATAGCATATTTATATTCTTGAAATTTAAATGTGACAACCTTTTATGCCACAGCCAACTCAGCTTAGGAACAGATTGGGAATATAAGCAGGTTTTTGTATAAGGGTCTGCAGAGTTGAGATCAAGTAGATACACATCTCTTTCTCTCTTTGCTATTAGCACTGGCTTACCCTTTGCATTGTATATTGTTCCTGCTTTCTTCCTAAAAGTAACAACATTGTCTTCATCACACACTTGACTGATACTTATCAGATTATGTTTAAGACCTTTAACATATGCAACCTTCTAGAAAGTAACCTTGCCAGCATGCATTTTCCCATATCCTTTAGTTTTTCCATGGGAGTTATCACCAAATGTTACTTTAGGACCTTTATCTTCTTGGAGTTCACTTAGAATTCCTTTCCACCCTGTCATCTGCCTTGAGCATCCACTGTTCAAGTACCATTTACTTGAACCCTGCACATGAAAAACTAAACATATTAGTTTTGTTTAGGAACCCCCTCTAAAGTGGGTTCAGATGATGAGCACTTAGCCGATTCATCTTGTGGAGCTGACTGGTCAGCTTGAGCACGTGTTGAGTCCTGCATAGGCTGATCAGCTTGTTCCTTTTCAGGCCTCATGTCCTCTACCTCCACATTTGTAGCACTTTCTTTTACTAGTGACTACAAGGGGTAGGTTATCCAATAATCCTTTTGAGAATCTGCTCTTTGTTTTAGGATTATAGGTTGTGGATAATTTTTCAACTTTCTTTGCAAGCTGATTCACCTGATGCTCATTGACTTTGGACTTACCTTTGTGATGTCTAGGCTTATTATCCCTTTGATGAGAAATTTGACCAACAAACTTCTTTTCATCTCTTTTATCGACTTTGGACTTACCTTTGTCATGTTCTCTAGACTTACCAGTTTCAACAACTTTAGACTTAGCATTATTGTTGTGATGTGACCTCTGACTTACAGTTGTCTTCCTATTCTTGAAACTTCTCTCTGAACTAGACAGAGAATGCTGTCTTTTGAAAGGGTTTGGATTTAACCTTTCAATAACAGGTTTTCTTTGAATAGGCAGAGTGCCCAATCTATCATGTACAGACTTACTATGATGTTTTGAAGTTGAACACTCATATCCATGATCCTTTGCTTTTACAAACTTATTGTATTTTAGACCTTGATCATGTTTCTTTTCTGAGGCTGACTTCTGAGACTTAATCAGTTGTCTATCTTCCTCAGAATCTTTACTTGCTATCTCATCATCATTAGCTGCATAAGCTGCGAATTGATAGTCACCTCCAAGTACAGCTTTCACCTGTTTAGGAATCTGCTGATTGATGCACTTTTCAGCAAGCTTTGATGACTTACACCAAGATTCAGTGACCTTTTGAAGTTGGTCAGCCTTATCCTTAGCATCCTGAATTTTTTCACTTAGAAGTTTGTTAATGTGTCTTTGACATTCAAGATCACATTGTGCTTTCTTTCCAGCAGTAATGAGAGTTTGATTTTCCTTAATCTCATTTTTAAGCTTAGTTATTTCAGCTTTGAGGTCAGCTTGAGTCTTAAGGATGGTCTTAAAGTCGTTTAACAGATAACCAAATGTAAGACCTTTTTCTTTATTGGTGTAAGAGTTGAAGTTACTAACCTTGTACATGGAGGAAGGATCCCAATCACTTAGTTTGCTGTTTTCCTCAGCTTCCTTCATGTCAGCTTCAAAAGTTGATTCGGACAGACCATAATCTACATCATCTATTTCAAACTCTTCATCTTCTTGAGCCATCAGACACTTGTCATCATCATCTGATGTAGATGATTATGTAACCTAAGTTTCAGCATAAAGTCCTTTAGCATTGGGCTTACCTTCAAGCTTTCCTTTCTTGAGCAGAGTATATTTCTTCTTGTACTTATCAGCTCTGTAAGCATTCTTGTTAGCTACTGAAGCTGTTTCTCCCTTCTTTACTCTGTACTCAGCAGCAATGTGTCCCTTCTTCTGACAGTTGAAGCACAAAGCTTCTCTTGGGGTCAAAAGAATTCTTTCCTTTGCCTCTGTCAGATCTTCCTATTCCCCTTTGTGCTCTTCTCAATCTTCTGGCAAGCATAGCAATTTGTTCAGTGATAGTCTGAAAATCATCAGTATCACTTGAGCCTGAGTCTGAGTGGCCAGCTTGAGAATCTGACTCAGTCTCAGATTCAACTATGATGGCTTTTGAACTCTTTTTCTTCTTCTCTGCAACTAATGCAATTTCATTTTTCTCAAGAGAGTCCTTCATCTGTTGTTGAGAAGATTTCTTGTGCTATGTGATCTGTTCATGATTAAGCAAGAACCCATATATGGATCGTAGGTTATACATATGTAATGTACCTCCAACCCTTAGTGCTATGGTCACCTCATTGAATTTCTCTGGTAACACATCCAGAAATTTCAGCACTAGGTCAACTTCATCCTTTTTAATGCCTATACTTAGCAGGTCATTAATCAAGTAGTGAAACCTTGTAAACAAATCAGACAAGGTTTCATTCTTCTTAGAAACGAAGTTTTCATAAGATCTGTTAAGATGATTCTTCTTATGCTGCTTAACCAGATCTGTACCTTCATATGTGATACTTAGAGTATCCCAGATTTCTTTTGCAGATTGACACCCAGTCACAGTATGCAAAGTTTCATTGGCCAGGGCATTTGCCAGAACACTTTTTTCTTTGTCATCAAGAGAATGTAACTTCCAATCCTCTTCAGTCCAAGATGCCAAAGGTTTCTTGACTTCCTTTTCAGTCTTGTCAGGAGACTTATCACTGACAACAACAGGAATCTTGGGGATAATTGGTCCACGAGTTATGACATCATACATTCCGGTGTCAATGGACTTAAGGAAAAACATGGCTCTGAATTTCCACATAGGATAATCAGATCCAAATATGGGACATCCTTTAGCAGCCATCTGAGGAAAGTTCGATGAATTGTTGTTTGTCGACATCTTACTCTATCTTAGGATCTTGATATATTCAACTTATGAAAGATTTCAGACTGCTCTGAAACCAGTTGTTGGTCCCTTGGTGAGATAAACAACAAGCAAATAATGTGTAGAAGGGGGGTTGAATACACTTTTTGTGGAAAATTAAACAAATAGATAAAAAGTGTTACACAAATCAAACCGAATAACATCAAATGCTTTCATTAATAAGAAGATGATTACAATAACTATCAAGTAGGCAACATTTGATATGTAAACACCTAATACAAATCAAATCTCTCAATCTCTCAAACTAATTGATCACACTTGCTATCTATAATCAACTAAAGATTATAAATACAATATAATTCTCTAAACAGGATTTATTCACATATTAATTACTTACCAACTTCACAACAGACACAACTATTGTTGGAAATCTATGAATGCTTGATCACGTTGATCAACTTACAATCAATGTATCAAGAATGACGAGGTTGTGAGGTATTTACCTCTCTCCTGCTTAAGAGAATTTATAGTCCTATTCTACGTATCCTAACAAACTAGAACTTATCATAATCTGTTAACTAACTAACGGATAAACCGGATATCTTGAATCTTGAGTCTTCAATCTTCAATCTTGATTCTGGAATCTTCTTATCCGCACCGTAGAAATAGGATAACAGAATTAAAAACAAATTTAAATTCTATTAGGCTGACTTCTTTCGTCAGGCTGAGTTACTCGGCTTGAAACTCATCAAACTGAGTTCATCGAGAACTAACTCGATATCAAACATGTACTAACATGTATAAGGACTAACTCATCCTTAGAAGTCATAAGAGTTAACTAGAATGACTTAGCAACTCTGTAGAGCCGACTCAGCCTAAAGGCAGAGTCACTCAGTTTGAGACACATCAAGCTGAATATTCGACCTATACCTTAGATGACACACTTCTTATCAAACATATAGATAAACTGACTAAGATATAGTCTAAGCTGATCAACTATAATTCTCATATTATACTCACCTTATGCTCAGTCTGAAACACTATAAGTGCTCAGTCTGATCATTGCTTCATAATTCTGTTTAAGTTATATTCAGAACGTATCTTACAAACTTAACTTTGTCTCATCAAATCTTAACTAATAAGATCATTTGACCAACACACACATAACTTGGTAAAATCCAATTGGTTCTAATTGGGTGTGTAGCAGTGTGATCCTTTAGTGTCTTATAGCATTGGACACGATGACACGTGTTATCTATTTGTGCACACAGTCTAACAGACTCCCACTTGTGCAAGATAAGTAACATTCCTTGTACACCATTAGCCTAAGGAGGTCCCCAGCCAGACACTTAGCTTAACCAGGCTATAAGATCTCTTACATCTAGAGATATAATCCTTACTTGGATTACACAGGCTTTTTCTTTTGCATCGCGATATTTCATTATTTGAGTATTAGACATGGAGCAGGGATCTTATTCTAAATACTCATATTTTCTCGACTCTGATTTCGACACTCTACAGTTATGGTTTACCGAATGAAACGTTTCATTCTACCCGAGCGCGGCCACTCATTTTCAGTAGTCTCAACCATCAAGGGGCCCTGAAACATCTCTCCTAAAAAGGAGGTGCAAATTCCATCTTGACTATTTGCAATTTGAGCACACGGCTTCCGCTGCTCCTAGATACGCCCTTTATGATCACCCTGTTACGGTGTGACGTTAGAACGCGCTAAAGTACAGAAGTTACCATGCCCCAAACCAAATATCTCAGGTCTAAGGACAACCTATCAAGTTTACTTATGATAGTGCTCCATGAAGTAAACTCGATGCGGATCACTCCCAATATTTATCCCTCCTGATAAATATCTACAAATATTTGGTCATATCCTTGTGCTTTTAATAGCGTTATCTCCCTAATGTAGCTTCCACTACATTAAGTAGCTACGGACATTTAGACAATTCATAACCTGATTTGTCATGGATAAGTTAAAACATGCTAAAAATAGACAACAAGAAACAATTATATAAATACCTCCTATTTCAATCCCATAAAATGTAATTACATAATATAAAAGGTGTCAAGTTACATCTATAGTAATAATAAAAAAAACTTGAACTAGCTGCTATATTCTAAGTACTGCATTCCTATAGAATCCGCATGTTTCTCATGCTTAGCTCTAGCTAGCGGCTTCGTCAACGGGTCAGCTACGTTGTCGTCCGTCGGTATCTTTTGCAGTCTAATATCTCCTCTTCCAATAATCTCTCGGATTAGGTGATATTTTCTGAGTACATGCCTGGTCCGCTGATGATCTCTTGGCTCTTTAGCTTGTGCCACAGCCCCTGAGTTATCACAGAATATATCAATCGGCCTAGAGATACTGGCAACAACTCTAAGATCCGAGATAGAATTCTTCAGCCAGACAACTTCCTTTGCGCATCACTTGCCGCAATATACTCTACCTCTGTAGTTGAATCTGCCATAGTATCTTGCTTCTGACTTTTCCAAGATATAGCTCCTCCGTTTAGGGTAAAGACAAATCTGATTGCGACCTAAAGTCATCTTTGTCGGTTTGGAAACTAGCATCAGTGTAACTAGTTACACTAAGCTCATCCATCGAACCTCCAAAAACCAGGAACATGTCTTTTTTCCTTCTCAAATACTTGAGAATGTTCTTGACAACTACCCAATGAACTTCACCCGCATTTTGTTGATATCTACTCGTGACACTTATGGAATAGGCAACCTCGGGCCTAGTACATAACATGGCATAAATAATTGATCCAATTGCCGAGGCATATGGAATCAATTTTATCTTATCCTGATCTTGACTAGATACAGGACACTTAGCCTTGCTCAAAACCGTGCTAGATTGCATTGGAATAAATCTTTTCTTGGATTAATCCATCTTGAATCTTTTCACGACTTTGTCGATGTATATACTTTGACTAAGTCTAATAAGCCGCTTAGATCTATTTCTATAGATCTTAATACCAAGTATATAAGCAGCTTCTCCCAAGTCTTTCATCTGGAAACATTTACCTAACCAGGATTTTACTCCTTGTAATAGTGGTACATTGTTTCCTACTAGCAGTACATCAACTACATACAAGACTAGGAAGGTTACCGCGCTCCCACTGAACTTAGTGTAAACACATGACTCGAACTCACTTTTGGTAAAACCAAACTCTTTGATGCGCTCATCAAAGTGTAAGTTCCAGATCCTAGATGTTTGCTTTAACCCATAAATGGATTTTAGCAGCTTGCATACTTTATTCGGATTCTTTGGATCTGCGAAACCATCCGGTTATATTATATATACGTCCTCTGTCAACTTCTCATTAAGGAAGGAGGTTTTGACATCCATTTGCCATATCTCATAGCCACTGGTGAAAAAGTTTCATCATAGTCAACACCATAAGTTTGTGTGAAACCTTTTGCCACTAGCCTAGCTTTAAAGGTATGCACCTTTCTATCCGTGTCAGTCTTCTTCTTGAAGAACCATTTGCACCCAACAGCTTTGCTGTGTTGAAGCAAATCCACTAACACCCAAACTTAGTTTTCATACATGGATTGCATCTCTGTCTTCATGGCTTCTACCCATTTTTCAGATTCTAAACTTGAAACAGCATCTTGGTAGGTAGTGGGTTCTGCCTCATGACGAGGAATCCAAGATACCTATCTGGCTCATGACGAGACCTACTAGACCTGCGAAGGTCTTGTGTTTTCACTTCTTCCTCAACCACAAACTCGGGTTGAGTCTCAACAATTCTTTGTTTACTTAAAGGCTCGATTATCGGTAGTGGTGTTACTTCTTCTTCTTTAATTTCTCGAAGCTCTATTTCCTTTCTTGGAGTTTCCGAATTTAGAAACTTCTCTTCCAAGAATACCCCTTTACGAGCAACAAAGACTTTGTTTTAGTCTTGGTTGTAGAAATAGTATCCCATGGTTTCTTTGGGATAACCCACGAAGATACATTTATCCGATTTGGGATTGAGTTTATCCGTGAATGTTCGATTAACATAGACCTTCGCCTTGAGCAACTAGGAATCCAAGATACATATCTGGCTCATGACGAGACCTACTAGACCTGCGAAGGTCTTCTGTTTGCATTTTTTCCTCAACCACAGACTCGGGTTGAGTCTCAACAATTCTTTGTTTACTTACAGGCTAGATTTTCGGTGGTGCTGTTACTTCTTTTTCTTCAATTTCTTGAAGCTCTATTTCCTTTCTTGGAGTTTCCGAATTTAGGAAACTTCTCTTCCAAGAATACCCCTTTACGAGCAACAAAGACTTTGTTTTCGTCTAGGTTATAGAAATAATATCCCATGGTTTCTTTGGGATAACCCACGAAGATACACTTATCTGATTTGGGATTGAGTTTATCCGTGAATGTTCTCTTAACACACACCTCACATCCTCAAATCTTGAGAAAAAAACACTTTGGTCTTTTTCCCCGTCCATGTCTCGAACAGTGTCTTTTCTACCGATTTTGTCGGAACCCGGATCAACGTGAACGCCGCTGTCTCGAGTGCGTGCCCCCAAAACGACAATGGTAATGAATTTTGACTCATTATTGATTGTACCATGTCAAGCAGTGTACGATTCCTCCTTTATGATATACCATTCATCTGAGGTGTATACGGAGGTGTGAGTTATGAAACAATCCCACATTCTTTCAAATGATCGTCGAATTCTTGACTCGGATATTCGCCACCTTGGTCAGACCGAAGCAACTTTATCCTCTTGTCCAGCTGATTTTTTACTTCACTCTGAAACTATTTGAACTTGTCAAAACTCTCAGATTTTAGTCTCATAAGATAGACATAACCGAATCTACTGAAATCGTTAGTAAAGGTAATGAAGTACCGGTATCCTCCTCTAGCCTCTGGAGTAAAGGGTCCACATACATCTATGTGTATTATCCCTAGTAGCTCACTCGCCCTTTCATTCTCACTGTTGAAAGGTTGCTTTGTCATTTTACCAGATAAACAAGATTCGCAGATATCATATGACTATAAGTCAAATGGTTCTAGAACTCCATCATCTCGGAGTTTCTCTATGCATTTCTCATTTATGTGTCCTAAACGACAATGCCAGAGGTAAGTCTAATTCAAGTTACTCTTGGATCTTTTACTTATATGATATATGTCTTTGTCATTGTTATCCAGATTTAGCGTATATAGACCATTTGAGGAATAACTTTAAAATAGAAAACATCATTTTTGAAACAAGAAATAGTTTTTGTTGGTCAAATGATCTCATCAGTTGAAATTTAATGAGACAAAGTTAAGTTTGTAGGATATTTTCTTAATATAACTTAAACAGAATTATGAATCTTGATCAGACTGAGTACTTATAGTGTTTCAGACTGAGCATAAGCTGAGCATGAGCTGAGCATATATTTGATCAGCTTAGACTATATCTTAGTAAGATTATCACTATGTTTGATAAGCTATGTGTGTCACCTAAGGTATAGGTTGAGTATTCAGCTTGATGCGTTTCTAGCTGAGTGACTCAGCTTATAGACTGATTCAGCTCAACAGAGTTGCTAAGAAGTCCTAGCTAACTCTTATGACTTCTAAGGATGAGTTAGTCATTATACGTGTTAGTACATATTTGATTTTGGATTTGTTCTTGAAGAACTCAGTTTGATGAGTTTCAAGCTGAGTAACTCAGCCCGACTAAAGAAGTCAGTTTAAGAGAATTTAAATATGTTTTAAATTCCTTTTTAACTCTCTATATATACGGAGTTGATAAGAAGATTCCAGAATCAAGATTAAAGATTGAAGACTCAAGATAAGAAGATTCAAGATTCAAGATTCCGGGTTATCCGTTAGTTTGTTAGCAGATTAGGATAAGTTCTAGTTTGTTAGGATCCGTAGGAACATGATTATAAATACTTATCTCCTGATAAGTTTAGAGGTACCGAGCCAGACTCAAATCACCTTAACCAATTGATCGTATGTGTTACGAATCTTGATACACAGTTTGTAAGTTCAATGTGATCAAGAAATTCACAGATTGCCAATTGTTCGTGTGTTCGAATCTTCACGTCTGTTGTGAAGTTGGTAAGTACTCAATCTGTGAATAAATCCTGTTTAGAGAGTCAGATTGTATCTATAATCATAAGTTGATTATAGATAGCAAAGTTTGAGAGATTGAGAGATTTGATTTACATTAGGTGTTTACATATCAAGTGTTGCTTACTTGGTTGTTCCTTGTTTGTCCCTTGGTGAGAATAACAAGAAGCAACAAGTGTGTAGAAGGGGGGTTGAATACACTTTCTGCGGAAGTTGAACAAATCAAGTAAAAGTGTTACACACAGTAAATCAAACCACAACTAGTTGAATGCTTTTATTAATATGAAGATGATTACAATGCTTTGAATAAGAAGATGATCACAATAATTATCAAGTAAGCAACTCTTGATATATAATCACCTAATATAAATCTCTCATTCTCTCAAACTTAGCTATCTATAATCAACGTATGCTTATAGATACTGACGACTCTCTAAACAGGATTTTTCACAGATTGAATCAACTAATGATTACTTACCAATATCACAACTGATGTGACAATTCGAACACACGAATGATCTGGCAATCTGTGAGTTTCTTGATCATGTTGAACTTACAAGAAATGATTCAAGAATCGTAACACATACGGCGAGGTGAGATTTTTGGCTCTGTAAGTTTTATCAGAATCGTTCCTCTAAACTTATCAGGAGATAAGTATTTATAATCCTGTTCCTACGGTTCCTAACAAACTGGACTAATCCTAATTTGCTAACTAACTATCGGATAACTCGGAATCTTGAATCTTGAATCTTCTTATCTTGAGTCCTGAATCTTCAATCTTGATTTTGGAGTCTTCTTATCCGCGTCGTAGATATAGAGAGTTAAAACAGAATTTAAAACACATTTAAATTCTTTTAAGCTGACTTCTTTAGTCAGGCTGAGTTACTCAGCTTGAAACTCATCAAGCTGAGTTCTTCGAGAACAAACCCGAATTCAAAATGAAATAACACGTATAATTATTAACTCATCCTTAGAAGTCCAAAGAGTTAAATAAAACAAATATAGTAACTCTGTCGAGCTGACTCTGCTTCTGAGCTGAGTCACTCAGCTTGAAACAAATCAAGCTGAATACTCGATATATACCTTATGTGACATACACAGATTATCAAACACATTAATAATTTAACTAAGGTATAATATAAACTGGTCGAACATATGCTCAGTTTACATTCAACTTATACTCAGTCTGAAACACTATAAGTGTTCAGTCTGACTAAGTTTCATAATTCTGTTTAAGTTATACGTAGAACACATCTTACAAACTTAACTTTGTCTCATCAAATCTTAACTGATGAGATCATTTTCCCAACAAACTCCCCTATTTGATTATGACAAAACCATCAAACAGTTCTTAAGTTTTTAATAGAATTATGTTTTAAATCTCAAACTTATTAAGATTTTATTATTTGAACTGATCAAATATTTATTGAACATATCAATTTTAATTGAACTTATCAATTTAAATTGGAAGACACCAACTTTTAGTTGAACACACCAACCAATTACATTAATGAATACGAACTTATCAGTTATTCATTTTTCTAAACTTATCAGACTTATACATATGAACACATCATAATACAGTTGAACATATCAAACTTTATACTTGTATTAATTGAACTAATCATAATACAAAAGTTGTTGATCACTTAGATCAGGCACACATAGTGCTTACAAAAATATTAGAACTAATCTAATATTTACAAAATTAGAACTACTCTAATTTATCTGATGAACTCAGGATGTAGAAGCTCCCAGATGATGATCTCTTTATTGATCTCATCTAACAATCTTTCAGCTTCATCGTTTCCCTGAAGTTCCTTCTGTTGTACTCTAATGAGTTTGTTCAGCCTATACTTTATTAACTGATTTGACTGCTCATTACCACAACAGTTTCTTATTCTCAAGGCATCCTCAGCTTTTAGATAGCAAATCTCATTTAGCTTAATAAAACTGGGAATACTTTGTTGATCCTTAAACATGAAACCTTGAATAGGAGTGTTGATACTTTGATTTTCTCTGAATTCTACTCCTACAGGCATGTCGAACAAATTCTCCCACTGCAGACCAGGAACTGGGACATACCTCAGTCCTTCAGCTCTAGCAATCAACTTGGAGACCTCAGACATAATTTCTTGTTTGATTTGGCTCCGTTTGAACTTCTTGAGCAACATCATTATTCTTTGCCATTCAATGTAACCCATCATGTAAACATATCTCAAGTCCATTCCCACAATTGATTTGTCAATTAGCTCAAAAGTGAGAATGATGCCTCCATTTGCTCTGCTCAATGTCAATCCTCTGATCTATTTGTTGATGTTCCATCGAAAGTAACATTCTTGCAGTTCTGCATCTGAGTAGGTAATAGGATCAAGTCTTGGACCAGTGTAAGTAGCTTCAGCTTGTGCCAAAGCTTTTCTTTCTTTTTCTTTTTCTTGGTCTGTTACTTCCTTCTCTTTTCTCTTTCTCAGCTCTTCAAGAGAAATGCCCAACTCATTGGCTTCCTCTAGTTCAATCATTTCAATCATCTCCCTTGTAGATTTTTCCTCTTCATTTTCTTCCTCAGCTTCAGAAACACTGTCAGCTTCAGGTTCAAATTCTTCTACCTTTTGTCTATTAGCTGCAGATTCCTCTTTATTTATTTCTAACTCCCCCTCAGTCTGAGTCTTCCTCTCTGCTCCTTTAGCTAGAACTAGAAGAGCTTCAGCTTCAGCTCGAACTAGCTCAGCTTCAGTATCAGCTTGAACCTTCTCCCCTTTTTGTCATCATCAATAGGGGTTGAAGTCTTTTGTTGTTGGAGTGCAGCAACTATAGAGGCAATCTCTTTAACATCCATGGTCAACTTCTCAAGCCTTTGTATATTTGACGTTTGTGCTTCTTCTGCTTGAGATGGAACAACCCAAACTGAGCAGCAACATAATCTTTCAGCTACTGGATGCCTGAGGAGGCAGTGTTAGTGTGAGGAGAGTCTTTGGGTGCATCATCCAAAGGTTGGTGTTTACCTTCAAACTCATTTGCACCAGAGTCTTGACCCTGTGAATCACCCTAGTTTGAAGATGAAGCATTGACAGGTCTTACACTAGAGTGTGAGAAGTGAAGAGAATGAATAGGGCTCGAAACGTGAAGTGTATGGGTTGGTGGTTGGCTAATTTGGGTAGTGGGGGGTGATTGACCCTGGGGATTGGTCAGATTTTCAATGTTACCTGAGCGTGTCTGCTCAGGCATAGTAACAGGCTCTCCCATGGCTCGAGTAAGTGTGGGCTGAGTAGACACCACACCCGGTATTGGTTGTTGGGTAGATATGAGCCTTGAGGTTGACACCTTAAGAGAAGGCGTCTCCCCCTCAACTCCTGCCTGTGGAGGCATCAGTGTTATCTCAGCTCCAGTGATGCCTTTAGGAGTGGCACCACCTATGGCAGTTTTTCTTTGGTATGTTAGGATATTCTTCCTAGCAGCAGTGGGCAAACTAGGGGTGGCTACAGAGTGGGATTTATGATGGAAAGAAGGTGGAGGAGATGGGTTAGACTGAGTTGGTTCCACTGCAGTCTTATCTCCAAAGGTGGATGGAGAAAAGTGAGAAGAAAGTTAGAGAGGAGAGGTTTTACCTGAAGCAGCTTCTGTATGAGCTGGTTCAGTCTGAGTAGTGAGCTCAACCTGAACCTCAGTGTCGGCTTGAGAAGCTCCCCCTTGATTCGATCCCTCAGCATCACTCTCAGAAGATGGAGCCTCAACAAATAACAGCATGGGCTCACTTAGTCCCTCTTGCTCTGGGAAGATGTCATTGTTGAACATCTTGAGGCTGAGTGTTGGCACCAGCGACAGCTCCTGATTGGCTTTGTAGAGTGCTATCCCTAGCTCAGCTTCAAATGCTAAGGACAGGTACCTTATGAAAGGTACATGAAGGTCTCTTGTGGCCTTCATTACTGGGACCTTGAGCTCATTGAAGATGAGCTGTGCAAAAGCGAAATTTCGTCCAAAGAACATGTTGTACAACAGCTGCATCTCGAACTCATTGATCTGGTTCAGTCCTCCAACCTTGGTACCAAGTGAACGAATCACAGTGGACACCATAAAACCCCATCCGGTTGGGAAAGTGGCCTTCTTGATCACCCCTTCAGTTTGAGGGTGACCCATCTATGGCAGAACAGACCTTACCACTTGTCTCGTCACAGCAGGCTCGAATTCGTCATGTTGAGGAAGACGAAGAATCTCTCGTAGCCTTTTAACTGTGAGAGTGATAGTCCTCTCTCCATTTAGCACTGTACCTCGGATTTCATCAATGATGTGGTCGTAGGTGCACGTATACCAAAATTCGAGGAGGTGCTGAGGAACCACATGGAGAGATGCTCTAGTGAAAGCAAAAGTCAATGGGCATTTACGGATGTAATTGACCCATTGTTCATATCCTCTGCCTTGTTTCCTTGGAGGAATAGCAAGACAGGCGCGCTGATTGTTTATTTTTATCAGCGGCAATCCGTTGTTTTTAAACACAGCACCTCTGACCATTCGATCACCAAGAACTAAAATGGTTCCTTCCATCGATGAAATATTTGATTACACAGAGTAATTACTACGGAATTCGCACTTAGCGATTGTCGATTGCGCACTGAGCGACTTAAGGTTTTGAGATCGATGGAACTGAAAATTTGCACTTACCAAACAAGAGGGAAGGTATTTGAGAGGGTGAGAAGTCTGGATTGTAATCGTAAACCCTCTAATCCGAACTTGATCGGTATATATACCTTTCCAAGGAGAGAGAAAAGTTACCGTTAGAAATCCCCCTTTTTATCTGTTACGCCGTAAAATTTTGATGTAACAGTAAACGGGTAGAACTAATCATCTTCCAACGGATACTAATGTAATATAATAATATTGACTTACAATAAGATTATATACACTGATGTATTATACCTATACACAATTTAGTATAATACGCGATTTGAGACTTACTCAAATACGCAGTGGTCATGAATTAATCACACTTAGTAAATAACACATGAGTTTGGACACACCAAGCTGAGTAAACATATTACTCAGTTTAACTCAAGCACTCAACTTGATTCAAGCACTCAGCTTGAAATGTGCACTCAGCTTGAGAATGAAACTCAGCTTGAGTAGAGCACACAGCTCATGGGTAATGACACTAAGTCATTTTCGTCTGAGACTGACTCAAACGAACCTTTTAACCACACTGAGTAGTTAACGAATGTTTGGAACCAACCAAATGTGTGAACCAATCACACAATCTGAGTTAAGCACATAGCTCAGACTCAGTGACACTTAGTCATTTATGTTTGAGACTGACTCAAACTATATCATAACTACACTAAGTAGTTGAAGTGTGTTTGGAACTCACCAAACAAAAGAACTCATTGTTCAGCTTGATAAGATTCAGTTTATGAAAACTTATTCATAAACTGTGCACTCAGCTTAAGACACTTAGTCTTTGTCAAACTGAAAACTCGGATTCTAGACACTTAGCTAGGGGTGGAGCATACCCAATTTACTTAGCAGATACATAAACCTCTTTTCATCAAGGGGTTTAGTGAAAATATCTGCTAACTGGTCAGCAGTGGAAATAAATGTAATGTCAACTTTACCTTTTTCCACGATGTCCCTGATGAAGTGATGTCTAATTTCAATGTGCTTGGTTCTTGAGTAGAAGACTGGATTGTAAGTGATGGCTATAGCGCTTTGGTTATCACAGAAGATAGGAGTTTTCTTGAAACTCATGCCAAAGTCTCGAAGCTGATGCTGCATCCATAGGATTTGAGCACAACAGCTACCTGTTGCAACATATTCAGCTTCAGCAGTTGAAGTAGCCACTAAGTTCTGTTTCTTACTAGTCCAGCTGACTAACTTCTCTCCAAGTATTTGACATCCTCCAGTAGTTGATTTTCTGTCTAACTTGCACCCAGCATAGTCAGCATCTGAAAAACCAACTAACTCAAAGCCAGAGTCCTTTGGATACCAAAGACCTAGATTTGGTGTAGCTTTATGGTACCTAAAGATCCTTTTCACAGCTTGAAGATGTGATTCTTTAGGATCTGCCTGATATCTTGCACAAACACATGTAGCAAACATAATATCAGGTCTACTAGCTGTCAAATAGAGCAATGAACCTATCATTCATCTATAGGTAGACTGACATACAGACTTTCAGATGTCTTTACTCAGCTTGACATCTGGTGACATGGGTGTTTTCATGGTCGAACTTGAATCAAAACCATATTTCTTTATCAAATCAAGAACATACTTGCTTTGATTGATGAATATTCCATCAGGCTTTTGTTGAATTTGTAAGCCTAGGAAATATGTCATCTCACCCATCATACTCATCTTGTACTTCTGTGACATTATCTTGGAGAACCACTCTCACAGAGATTCATTGGTAGAACCAAAGATAATATCATCCACATAGATTTGTACAAGAATCACCTGTCCTTCACTCTTTTTAATAAAGAGTGTCTTATCTATACCACCTCTGGTGAAGTCCATTGATAGTAGATAAGTGGACAGAGTATCATACCAAGCTCATGGAGCTTGTTTAAGACCATACAAAGCCTTGTCCAACTTATAGACATGATGTGGAAACTTTGAACTTACAAAGCCAGGAGGTTGTTTCACATAGACTTCCTCCTGAAGTTTTCCATTTAGGAAAGCACTCTTCACATCCATTTGATAGACTTTGAAGTCTTTATATGCTGCATAAGCTAGGAATAGCCTTATGGCTTCAATTCTAGCAACAGGGGCAAAGGTCTCATCATAATCGATTCCTGCATCTTGCTTATACCCTTGTGCTACCAGCCTGGCTTTGTTCCTCACTATAACTCCATCCTTGTCCATTTTATTTCTATAGACCCACTTAGTGCCTATAATTGAATGATCTTTGGGGGCAGGGACAAGGTTCCAGACCTTATTTCTCTCAATCTCATTTAATTCCTTTTGCATAGCTTCAATCCAATCCTCATCCGCTAAGGCTTCTTCAGTCTTCTTTGGTTCCATTTGAGATAGGAAACCAAAGTGTGCAGCGTAATTAGTTGTAGCCTTGGATCTGGTCATGACCTTTTCTTGGACATTTCCAATAATTTGATCTTGAAGATGATCTTTAAGGAATTTGAATGTTGTAGTTGGAGAGTCTGGTTCAGAATCTGAGTGATGTTGGGATTCCTGAGGTGAACTTATCTCCTCAGTCTCAACAACATTGTCAACAAACTGATGATCACTAAGATTCTCAGTCTGAGTGACTTCAGCTCCAAAGGGGTTGATGAACTCATCATCATTCTCAGCTTGAGAATCCCTTGGATTTTGTGATGATTTCTTTGATGAACACACATCATCATCACTATCATCTCTTATGACATACATAGGATTTGATAAGTTGGTTTCCTTAGGCCTTTCAAGCTAACTCAGACTGACCAAGTCAGCTTGACTCTTATCAGCTTGACTAACACAGTCTTCATCAAAAGAGACATGAATTGATTCTTCTATGGCCTTTCTCCTTGTATTATATATTCTATAAGACTTGGAGATTGAGGAATAACCAACGAATATTCCAAGATCAGCTTTAGGTTCCAACTTATGGAGCTGATCTATTTGATTCAGCACATAGCATTTTGAACCAAAGATATGGAAATAACCTATATTGGGCTTTCTAGCCTTATACATCTCATAAGATGTCTTTCCATGTCTTTTGACAATGATTGACCTATTCTGGGTATAGCAGGCTGTACTAACAGCTTCATCCCAGAAATATAGTTTCAAACCTACCTCACATACCATTGTTTCAGCAGCCTCAATTAGGGTTCTATTTCTCCTTTTAGCAACTCTATCCTGTTGTGAAGTTCTGACAGATGAGAAATTATGTAATATTCCCTTTTGTTCACAGAAGCTTTCAAGGGTAGAATTCTTGAACTCAGTCCCATGATCACTTCTTAGTTGCTTTACAGACAAACGTTTTTGCAACTCTTCCTGTTTGATAAAACTGATTATCTCTAGGGCAGCCTCACTTTTGGCTTTAAGGAATATTACCCAGGTTAATCGTGAGAACTCATCTACTATCATCAGTGTGTACTTCTTGCCACTCAGGCTTGGAGTACTTGTGAGTCCAAACAGATCCATATGCAACATATGCAGTGGGTCTGTTATTGAAAAATTTTTCTTTGACTTAAAAGACCCTTTATGGTGTTTCCCTTGTTCACAAGCTGAGCATAATTTGTCTTTGACAAATGTGATCTTTGGTAATCCAGAGACTAACTCTGTATTGGACAACATATTTATATTTTTAAAGTTTAGATGAGATAAACGTTTATGGCATAACCAACTCAGCTTAGGAACAGAATGGGAATACAAGCAGGTTTCATTATAGGAATTAGCAGAACTAAGATCAAGTAGATACACATCTCTTTCTCTTTTAGCTATTAATACAGGCTTTCCCTTAGCATTATAGATTGTTCCTGCTTTCTTCCTAAAAGTAACAATATTATCTTCATCACACAATTGACTGATACTAATCAGGTTGTGTTTGAGACCTTTGACATAGGCAACTCTCTGGAATGTAACTTTACCAGCTTTCATCTTTCCATAGCCTTTAGTTCTTCCATTTGAGTTGTCTCCAAATGTTACTTTAGGACCTTCATATTCTTGGAAATCACTAAGAAATCCTTTCCACCCAGTCATGTGCCTTGAGCATCCACTATCCAAGTACCATTTACTTGAACCCTGCACATGAGATGAAAACTAAACACATTAGTTTTGTTTGGGAACCCACTTCTTGGTGGGTTCAGATGGGGAGCACTTAGCATCTCCATCTTGTTGAACTGAACGTTCAGCTTGAGCAGGAGCTGAGTCCTGTGTAGGCTGATCAGCTTGTTCTTGTTCAGGCCTTGAGATTTCTGTGTCATAATCCTTAGCCTCATGACCTCTACTTCTGCACTTTTAGCATCTCCTTCTTCCAATGGTTACAGGAGGTAGAGTGTCCAATAATCCTTGTGAGAACTTACTCTCAGTTTTAGGATTATATGTTGTAGATAACTTTTCAACTTTCTTAGCAAGTTGATTCACCTGGTGATCACTGACTTTGGACTTACCTTTGTCAGATCTTTGTTTGTTATCCTTTTGATGAGAATATTGACTAACAACCTTCTTTTCCATGACTTTGGACTTACCTTTGTCATGACTGCTGGACTCACCAGTTTCAACAGGTTTGGACTTACCACTGTTGACCTTCTTGGACTTACCAAGATCTACAACTTTGGACTTACCATTGTTGTACTTTGACCTCTGACTTACAGTGGTCTTCCTATTCTTGTAACTTCTCTCAGAGCCAGATAGAGAATGTTGTCTTTTGAAAGGATTTGGATTAAGCCTTTCTATGACTGAAGTTCTTTGAATAGGCTAAGTGCTTAATCTGTCCAGCACAGACTTACCATGCTGTTTAGATGTTGAGCACTCTTCTCCATGATCGTTAGCTTTTACAAACATATTGTATTTAAGGTTTTGACCATGTTTCTTCTCTAAGGCTGACTTCTGAGACTCAATCAGTAGTCTATCCTCCTCAGAGTATGTACTTGCTATCTCATCATCAGCTACATAAGCTGTTGTTTGATAGTCACCTCCAAGTACAACCTTTACCTGTTTAGGAATATGTTGGTTTATGCACTTTTCAACAAGCTTTGATGACTTACACCAAGACTCAGTGACCTTTTGAAGTTGGTCAGCTTTGTCTTTAGCATTCTGAAGTTCTTCACTTAGAAGTTTATTAATGTGTCTTTGACATTCAAGATCACATTGTGCTTTCTTACCAACATAAATGAGAGACTTATTTTCCTTAATCTCATTCTTGAGTTTAGTTATCTCATCTTTGAGGTCATTTTGAGACTTAAGGACGGTCTTGAAATCATTTAACAGATAATCAAAAGCACGACCCTTTTCCTCAAAGTATAAGAGTTGAAATTACTGACCTTATACATGGAATCAGGATCCCAGTCACTAAGCTTGCTGTTTTCCTCAGCTTCCTTCATGGCAGCTTCAAAAGTTGACTCGGACAACCCATAATCAACCTCATCTATCTCCAACTCTTCATCTTCTTGAGCCATCAGACATACATCATCATCTGAGGTAGATGATTCTGTATTCCAGGTTTCAGCATATAGTCCTTTTGCACTGGGTTTGTCTTCTGGCTTTCCTTTCTTGAGTTGAGTATATTTCTTCTTGTATTTATCAGCTCTGTAAGCATTCTTATCAACAACTAATGTTGATTCCACCTTATTTGATATGCACTCAGCAGTAATATGTCCCTTCTTCTGACAGTTGAAGCACACAGCATTCTTGGGATCGAAGGAACTCTTCCCTTTGCCCCTGTCAGATTTTCCTCTTCCCCTTTGAGCTCTTCTCAAACGTCTGGCTAACATTGCCATTTGCTCAGTGATATTCTGAACATCATCAGTATCCCTTGAATCTGAGTCTTAGTGGTCAGCTTGAGATTCTGACTCAGTCTCAGATTCAACAACCAGTGTCTTGGAACTTTTATTTCTTTTCTGTGCAACCAATGCAACTTCATTCTTATCTAAAGACTCCTTGAGTTGTTGTTGAGAAGTTCTCTTGTGTTTAGTGATCTGTTCATAATTTAGCAAGAACCCATAAATGGACTGTAGGTTGTACACATGCAGTGTTCCTCCAACCCTCGGTGTTGTAGTTACATCGTTAAACCTCTCTGGTAACACATCCAGAAACTTCAGCACAAGTTCATTGTCATCTTTCTTTACACCCATACTTAGTAGGTCATTTATCAAGCAGTGAAACCTTGTGAACAAATCTGACAAGGTTCTATTCTTCTTTGAAAAGAAGTTTTCATAAGATCTATTCAAATGACTTCTCTTATGTTGCTTGACCAGATTCGTGCCCTAATAAGTAACACTCAGTGTGTCCCAAATATCTTTTGCTGATTGACACCCAGTCACAGTGCGCAAGATTTCATTTGTCAGGGCATTTACCAGAACACTTTTTTCCTTGTCATCCAGATTGAAGAGTTTCCAATCTTCATCAGTCCAGGATGCAATAGGCTTTCTTGTTTCCTTTTCAGTTTTTCCAGGAGACGTATCACTGACAATAGCAGGAATCTTGGGGATGATAGGTCCTTTTGTAATGACATCAAACATACGAATGTCAATGGACTTGAGGAATAGCATGGCTCTAAACTTCCACATAGGATAGTCAGATCCATCAAATTTGGGACAGCCTTTGGCAGACATCTGTGGAAAGTTTGAAGGATTATTGCTTGTAGACATTGTGAACTTTCTCAGAATCTTGAACGTTCAACTTATGAAATCGTTTAGCCTGCTCTGATACCAGTTGTTGGTCCCTTGGTGAGAATAACAACAAGCAACAGGTGTTTAGAAGGGGGGTTGAATACACTTTCTGCGGAAGTTGAACAAATCAAGTAAAAGTGTTACACACAGTAAATCAAGCCACAACTAGTCGAATGCTTTTATTAATATGAAGATGATTACAATGCTTTGAATAAGAAGATGATCACAGTAATTATCAAGTAAGTAACTCCTGATATATAATCACCTAATATAAATCTCTCAATCTCTCAAACTTAGCTATCTATAATCAACTTATGATTATAGATACTGACGACTCTCTAAACAGGATTTTTCACAGATTGAATCAACTAATGATTACTTACCAATATCACAACTGATGTGACAATTCGAACACATGAATGATCTGGCAATCTGTGAGTTTCTTGATCACGTTGAACTTACAAGCAATGATTCAAGAATCGTAACACATACGGTGAGGTGAGACTTTTGGCTCTGTAATTTTTATCAGAATTGTACCTCTAAACTTATCAGGAGATAAGTATTTATAATCCTGTTGCTACGGTTCCTAACAAATTGGACTAATCCTAATTTGCTAACTAACTATCGGATAACTCGGAATCTTGAATCTTGAATCTTCTTATCTTGAGTCTTCAATCTTCAATCTTGATTCTGGAGTCTTCTTATCCGCGCCGTAGATATAGAGAGTTAAAAAAAAATTTAACACATTTTAATTCTTTTAAACTGACTTCTTTAGTCAGGCTGAGTTACTTAGCTTGAAACTCATGAAGCTGAGTTCTTCGAGAACAAACCCGAATTCAAAATGAAATAACACGTATAATTATTAACTCATCCTTAGAAGTCCAAAGAGTTAAATAAAACAAATTTAGTAACTCTGTCGAGCTGACTCTGCTTCTGAGCTGAGTCACTCAGCTTGAAACACATCAAGCTGAATACTCGATATATACCTTATGTGACATACACAGATTATCAAACACATTAATAATTTAACTAAGGTATAATATAAACTGGTCGAACATATGCTCAGTTTACATTCAACTTATACTCAGTCTGAAACACTATAAGTGTTCAGTCTGACTAAGCTTCATAATTATGTTTAAGTTATACGTAGAACACATCTTACAAACTTAACTTTGTCTCATCAAATCTTAACTGATGAGATCATTTTCCCAACATTCCTGTAATCATCTTCTTATTAAAGAAAGCAAAGCATTCGATTGTTTGTGGTTTGATGTGTGTTAACACTTTTTATTGATTTGTTCAATTTTCCGCATAAAGTGTATTTAACCCCTCTTCTACACATTACATTCTTGTTGTTCTTCTCACCAAAGAACCAACAACTGGTATCAGAGAGCAGGCTGAACTATTTCATAAGTTGAAAGTTCAAGATTCTGAGAAAGTATATAATGTCGACAAGCAACAATTCATCAAACTTTCCTCAGATGGTTGCTAAAGAATGTCCTATATTTGATGGATCTGATTATCCTGTGTGGAAATTCAGAGCCATGCTTTTGCTCAAGTCCATTAACAATCGTATGTACGATGTCATCACTAAAGGACCAATCATCTCCAAGATTCTTGCTGTTGTTAGTGATACGTCTACTGACAAAACTGAAAGGGAAGTGAAGAAGCCTATTGCATCCTGGACTGAAGAAGATTGGAAACTGTATTCTGTGACAAGGCAAAGAGTGTTCTGGCTAATGCCCTGACAAATGAGATCTTGCATACTGTGACTAGGTGTCAATCTGCAAAAGAGATCTGGGATACTCTGAGTATTACATATGAGGGCACAGATCTGGTCAAGCAGCAAAAGAAGAATCATTTGAACAGATCTTATGAAAACTTCTTCTCCAAGAAGAATGAAATCTTGGCTGATGTGTTTATCAGGTTTCACTGCTTGATTAATGATCTGCTAGGTGTAGGCATTAAAAAGAATGAAGCTGAACTTGTGCTTAAATTTCTGGATGTGTTACCAGAAAAGTTCAATGAAGTAACTACGCCACTAAGGGCTGGAGGAACATTACATATGTATAACCTACAGTCTATATATGGGTTCTTGCTTAATCATGAACAGATCACAGAGCACAAGAGAACTTCCCAACAACAACTGAAGGATTCTCTTGATAAAATTGATAGTGCATTAGTTGCACAGAAAAAGAAGAAGAGTTCAAAAGCCTTAGTTGTTGAATCTGAGACTGAGTCAGACTCTCAAACTGACCACTCAGACTCAGACTCAAGTGATGCGGTTGATGTTCAGAAAATCACTGAGCAAATGGTCATGCTAGCCAGACGATTGAGAAGAGCTCAAAGGGGAAGAGGAAGATCTGACAGGGGCAAAGGAAAAAGTTCTTTTGATCCCAAGAAACTTGTGTGCTTCAATTGTCAGAAGAAGGATCATATTGCTGCTAAGTGCAGATCAAAGAAGGATGAATCAACTTCAGTAGCTGATAAGAATGCTTACAGAGCTGATAAGTATAATAAGAAATATACTCAGCTCAAGAAAGGAAAGCCTGAAGACAAGCCCAATGCAAAAGGACTCTATGTTGAAACTTGGGATACAGAATCATCTACCTCAGATGATGATGACAAGTGTCTGATGACTCAAGAAGATGAAGAGTTTTAATTAGACGAAGTTGATTATGGTTTGTCTGAATCAACTTTTGAAGCTGACATGAAGGAAGCTGAGAAAAACAGCAAACTGAGTGACTAGGATCCTTCTTCCATGTACAAGGTTAGTAATTTCAACTCTTACACCGATGAAGAAAAAGGTCTTGCATTTGATTATCTGCTAAATGATTTTAAGACCAGCCTTAAGTCTCAAACTGACCTCAAAGCTGAAATAGCTAAACTCAAAAATGAGATTAAGGAAAATCAAACTCTCATTGATGTTGGTAAAAAGGCACAATGTGATATTGAATGTTAAAGACACATTAATAAACTTCTAAGTGAAGAACTTTAGGAAGCCAAGGATAAAGCTGACCAACTTCAAAAGGTCATTGAATCATGGTGTAAGTCATCAAGGTTTGCTAAAAAGTTCATCAACCAACAAATCCCTAAACAGGTACAAGCTGTACTTGGAGGTGACTATCAATCCGAGCATATGCAGCTGATGATGATGAGATAGCAAGTACAGATTCTGAGGAAGATAGACAACTGATTGAGTCTCAGAAGTCAGCCTCAGAAAAGAAACATGATCTAAGCCTAAAATATATTAAGTTTGTAAAGGCAAAGGATCATGGAAATGAGTGCT
Source organism: Pulicaria dysenterica (assembly GCA_947179395.2). Lineage (NCBI taxonomy): Eukaryota > Viridiplantae > Streptophyta > Magnoliopsida > Asterales > Asteraceae > Pulicaria > Pulicaria dysenterica. The sequence goes on along the minus strand of OX359294.1, from coordinate 46,990,630 downwards.
CAACATCTAAACAACATAGTAGGTATGTGCTTGATAGATTAGGCACTCAGCTTATTCAAAGAACTTCTGTTATTGAAAGGCTGAATCCAAACCCTTTCAAAAGACAACACTCTCTATCTGGCTAGAGATAAGTTTCAAGAATAGGAAGACTACAGTAAGTTAGAGGTCATATCACAACAATGGTAAGTCCAAAGTTGTTAAAATTGGTAAGTCCAAAGAACTCAACAATGGTAAGTCCAAAACTGTTGAAACTGGTAAGTCCAGGAATCATGACAATGGTAAGTCCAAAGTCATTGAAAAGAAGTTTGTTGGTCAAGATTCTAATCAAAAGGATAATAAACCTAGATCTGACAAAGGTAAGTCCAAAGTCAATGAGCATCAGGTGAATCAGCTTGTAAAGAAAGTTGAGAAATTATCCACCACCAATAATCCTAAAACTGAGAGTAAGTCCTCTAGAGGATTATCGGATAATCTATCTCCTGTAGTCATTGGTAGAAGGAAATGCTACAAGTTCAGAGGTAGAGGACATGAGGCCAAGGACTGTGAAAGTGAAAGGTTAAGGCCTGAAAAGGAACAAGCTGATCAGCCTACACTGGACTCAACACCTGCTCAAGATGAGCAGTCAGTTCCACAAGATGAAGCTGCTAAGTGCTCATCATCTGAACTGTTGGGAAAATGATCTCATCAGTTTGAATTTGATGAGACAAAGTTAAGTTTGTAAGATGAGTTCTACATATAACTTAAACAGAATTATGAAACTTAGTCAGACTGAACACTTAGAGTGATTCAGACTGAGTATAAGCTGAATATAAACTGAGCATATGTTCGACCAGTTTATATTATACCTTAGTTTGTTTATTAATATGTTTAATAATCTGTGTATGTCACATAAGGTATATATCGAGTAATCACCTTGATGTGTTTCAAGCTGAGTGACTCAGCTCAAAAGCAGAGTCAGCTCGACAGAGTTGCTAAATATGTTTTAGTCAACTAAGTTAGACTTCTAAGGATGAGTTTATCAATGTACATGTTAGTTCATGTTTGAATTCGGGTTTGTTCTCGAAGAACTCAGCTTGATGAGTTTCAAGCTAAGTAACTCAGCCTAACTAAAGAAGTCAGCTTAAAAGAATTTAAATGTGTTTTAAATTCTGTTTTAACTCTCTATATCTACGGTACGGATAAGAAGACTCCAGAATCAAGATTAAAGATTGAAGACTCAAGATAAGAAGATTCAAGATTCAAGATTCCGAGTTATCCGATAGTTAGTTAGCAAATTAGGATTAGTCCAGTTTGTTAGGAACCGTAGGAACAGGATTATAAATACTTATCTCCTGATAAGTTTAGAGGTACGACTCAGAGACGACTACGACTTTGATTCAAGAACAACTAAGTGTTGCAGAGCCAAACCTCACCTCATCGTATGTGTTACGAATCTTGATTTAGTATCAAGATACTCACAGATTGCCAAAGATATTCGTGTGTTCGAATTATCACATCAGTTGTGATATTGGTAAGTTATCATGTGTTGATTCAATCTGTGTAAATCCTGTTTAGAGAGTCGTCGGTATCTATAATTATATGTTAATTATAGATATCTAAGTTTGAGAGAATTGAGAGATTTATATTAGGTGATTATATATCAAGAGTTGCTTACTTGATAGTCATTGTAATCATCTTCTTATTCAAAGCATTGTAATAATCTTCTGATTAATAAAAGCATTCGATTGATTGTGGTTTGATTTACTGTGTGTAACACTTTTCTTTGATTTGTTCAATTTCCACAGAAAGTGTATTCAACCCCTTTTCTACACACCTGTTGCTTGTTGTTAGTCTCTCTCATACAAGGGACCAACAACTGGTATCAGAGCAGGCTGAACAATTTCATCAGTTGAATAGTTCAAGATTCTGAGAAAGATTGAAATGTCGACAAGCAATACTCTATCAAACTTTCCTCAGAGATCTGCTAAAGGATATCCCATATTTGATGGATCTGACTATCCTATGTGGAAGTTCAGAGCCATGCTCTTCCTAAAGTCCATTGACAACCGTATGTCGGAAGTCATCACAAAAGGACCAATAATCCCCAAGATTCCTTCTACTGTCAGTGATACGTCTCCTGGAAAATCTGAGAAGGAAACAAGAAAGCCTATTGCATCCTGGACTGATGAAGATTGGAAACTCTTCAATCTAGATGACAAGGCAAAGAGTGTTCTAGCGAATTCCCTAACTAATGAAATCCTGCGCACTGTGACTGGGTGTCAAACTGCAAAGGATATCTGGGATACGCTGAGTGTCACTTATGAGGGCACATATCTGGTCAAGCAGCAAAAGAAGAATCACTTGAATAGATCGTATGAAAACTTCTTTTCAAAGAAGAATGAAACCTTGGCAGATTTGTTCACAAGGTTTCACTGCTTGATAAATGACCTACTAAGTCTGGGTGTAAAGAGAGATGAAGCTGGGCTCGTGCTGAAATTTATGGATGTGTTGCCAGAAAGGTTCAATGAAGTAACCACTACACTAAGGGCTGGAGGAACATTACACGTGTATAACCTACAGTCCATCTATGGGTTCTTGCTGAATCATGAACAGATCATAGAACACAAAAGAGCTTCTCAACAACAACTAAAAGAATCTTTGGACAAAACAGAAGTTGTTGTTGAATCTGAGACTGAGTCAGAATCTCAAGCTGACCACTCAGACTCAGACTCAAGTGATACTGATGATGTTCAGACTATCACTGAGCAGATGACCATGTTAGCCAGACGTTTGAGAAAAGCTCAAAGGGGAAGAGGAAGATCTGACAGGAGCAAAGGGAAGAGTTCCTTTGATCCCAAGAATGCTGTGTGTTTCAACTGTCAGAAAAAGGGACATATAGCTGCTGAGTGCAGATCTAAGAAGGTAGAATCAACATCTGTTGTTGATAAGAATGCTTATAGAGCTGATAAGTAGAAGAAGAAGTACACTCAGCTCAAGAAATCAAAGCCCGAAGACAAACCCAGTGGAAAAGGTTTATATGCTGAAACCTGGGATACAGAATCATCCACCTCAGATGATAATGTATGTCTAATGGCTCAAGAAGATGAAGAGCTAGAATTGGATGAGGTTGATTAGGGTCAGTCCGAATCAATCTTTGAAGCTGACATGAAGGAAGCTGAGGAAAACAGCAAACTGAGTGATTGGGATCCTGCTTCCATGTACAAGGTCAGTAATTTCTACTCTTATACAGATGAGGAGAAAGGTCTTGCTTTTGATTATTTGCTAAATGATTTCAAGACCATCCTTAAGTCTCAGACTGACCTCAAAGCTGAAATAGCAAAACTTAAAAATGAGATTAAGGAAAATAAATCTCTCATTGATGTTGGTAAGAAAGCACAGTGTGACCTTGAATGTCAGAGGCACATTAATAAACTTCTTAGTGAAGAACTTCAGGAAGCAAAAGACAAAGCTGATCAACTTCAAAAAATCACTGAATCTTGGTGTAAGTCATCAAAGCTTGCTGAACAGTGCATAAACCAACAGATACCTAAACAGGTGAAGGCTGTACTTGGAGGTGACTATCAAGCAGCAGCTTATGTAGCTGATGATGAGATAGCAAGTACAGATTCTAAGGAAGATAAACAACTAATTGAGTCTCAGAAGTCAGCCTCAGAGAAACGACATGATCCAAGCCTAAAATTCAATATATTTGTGAAGGCCAAAGATCATGGTAATGAGTGCTCAACATCCAAACAACATGGTAATTCTGTGTTGGATAGATTAGGCACTCAGCCTGTTCAAAGAACTTCAGTCATAGAAAGGCTTAATCCAAATCCTTTCAAAAGACAAAATTCTCTATCTGGCTCGGAGAGAAGTTATAAGAACAGGAAGACCACTGTAAGTCAGAGGACAAATCACAACAATGGTAAGTCCAAAGTTGTAAATCTTGGTAAGTCCAAGAAGATCAACAGTGGTAAGTCCAAACCTGTTGAAACGGGTGAGTCCAGTAGGCATGACAAAGGTAAGTCCAAAGTCATGGAGAAGAAGGTTGTTAGTCAATCTTCTCAGGATAACAAACAGAGACCTGACAAAGGTAAGTCCAAAGTCAGTGATCACCAGGTGAATCAGCTTGCAAAGAAAGTTGAAAAGTTATCCACCACATACAATCCTAAAACTGAAAGTAAATTCTCACAAGGAATGTTAGACACTCTACCTCCTGTCATCATTGGAAGAAGGAGATGCTACAAATGCAGAAGTAGAGGTCATGAGGCTAAGGACTGTGATGCTAAAATCTCAAGGCCTGAGCATGAACAAACTGATCAGCCTACACTGGATTCAGTTCCTGCTCAAGCTGAGCAGTCAGTTCAACAAGATGAAGCTGCTAAGTGCTCCTCATCTGAACCCACCAAGAAGTGGGTTCCCAAGCAAAACTAATGTGTTTAGTTTTTCTATCATGTGCAGGGTTCAAGTAAATGATACTTGGATAGTGGATGTTCAAGGTACATGACTGGATGGAAAGGACTTCTCAGTGATTTCCAAGAAGATGAAGGTCCTAAAGTAACATTTGGTGACAACTCCCATGGAAGAACCAAAGGCTATGGGAAGATGCAAGCTGGTAAAGTCACTTTCCAGAGAGTTGCATATGTCAAAGGCCTTAAACACAACCTGATTAGTATCAGTCAATTATGTGATGAGGACAATGTTGTTACTTTTAGGAAGAAAGCAGGAACAATTTATAATGCTAAGGGAAAGTCTGTATTAATAGCTAAAAGAGAAAGAGATGTGTATCTACTTGATCTTAATTCTGCTGATCCCAATAATGAAACCTGCTTATATTCCCATTCTGTTCCTGAGCTGAGTTGGTTATGGCATAAACGTTTGTCTCATTTGAACTTTAAAAATATAAATATGCTGTCCAATAAAGAGTTAGTCTCTGGATTACCAAAAATCACATTTGTCAAAGACAAATTGTGTTCAGCTTGTGAACAAGGGAAACACCATAAAGGGTCCTTTAAATCAAAGCAAAAATTTTCAATACCAGACCCATTGCATATGTTGCATATGGATCTGTTTGGACAAATAAGTACTCCAAGCCTATGTGGCAAGAAGTACACTCTGGTGATAGTAGATGAGTTCTCACGATTCACCTGGGTAATATTCCTAAAAGCCAAAAGTGAGGCTGCCCTAGAGATAATAACTTTCATCAAAAGGGAAGAGTTGCAGAAAGGTTTGTCTGTAAAGCAACTCAGAAGTGATCATGGGATTGAGTTCAGGAACTCAACCCTTGAAAGCTTCTGTGAACAAAATGGAATATTACAAAATTTTTCATCTGTCAGAACTCCACAACAAAATGGAGTTGCTGAAAGGAGAAATAGAACCTTAATTGAGGCTGCAAGGACAATGCTATGTGAGGCAAGATTAAAACTCTATTTCTGGGATGAAGCTGTTAGTAAAGCCTGCTATACTCAGAATAGGTCAATCATTGTCAAAAGACATGGAAAGACTTCATATGAAATGTATAAGTCTAGAAAGCCCAATATAGGTTATTTCCATATCCTTGGTTCAAAATGCTATGTGCTGAATCAAAGAGATCAGCTCTATAAGTTGGAACCCAAAGCTGATCCTGAAATATTTGTTGGTTATTCCTCAATCTCCAAATCATATAGAGTATATAACTCTAGGAGAAAGGCCATTGAAGAATCAATTCATGTTTCATTTGATGAAGAGAGTATTGATCAAGCTGACTCCGTTAGTCTGAGTGAGCTTGAAAGGCTAAGGGAAATCAACATGTCAAATCCTATGTATGTCATTGGAGATGATAGTGATGATGATGTGTGTTCACCAATGAAATCATCACAAGCTTCAAAGGATTCTCAAGCTGAGAAAGATGATGAGTTCGTCAATCCTTTTGGAGCTGAAGTCACTCAGACTGCGAATCTTAGTAATAATCAGTTTGTCAATCCTTTGCCCCTGTTGCTAGAATTGAAGCCATAAGGCTATTCCTGGCTTATACAGCATATAAAGACTTCAAAGTCTATCAAATGGATGTGAAGAGTGCTTTCCTAAATGGAAAACTTCAGGAGGAAGTCTATGTGAAACAACCTCCTGGCTTTGTCAGTTCAAAGTTTCCACATCATGTCTATAAGTTGGACAAGGCTTTGTATGGTCTTAAACAAGCTCCAAGATCTTGGTATGATACACTGTCCACTTATCTACTATCAATGAATTCTTGGTATGATACACTGTCCACTTATCTACTATCAATGAATTTCACCAGAGGTAGTATAGATAAGACACTCTTCATTAAAAAGAGTAACGGACAGGTGATTCTTGTACAAATCTATGTGGATGACATTATCTTTGGTTCTACCAATGAATCTCTGTGTGAGTGGTTTTCCAAAATAATGTCACAAAAGTACAAGATGAGTATGATGGGGAGATGACTTATTTTTTAGGCTTACAAATTCAACAAACGCCTGATGGAATATTCATCAATCAAAGCAAGTATGTTCTTGATTTGATAAAGAAATATGGTTTTGATTCAAGTTCAACCATGAGAACACCCATAACACCAGCTGTCAAGCTGAGTAAAGACTCAGATGGTAAGCCTGTATGTCAGTCTACTTATAGAGGGATGATAGGTTCATTACTCTATTTGACAGCTAGTAGACCTGATATCATGTTTGCTACATGTGTTTGTGGAAGATATCAGGCAGATCCTAAAGAATCACATCTTTTAGCTGTGAAAAGGATCTTTAAGTACCTTAAAGGTACACCAAATCTAGGTCTTTGGTATCCAAAGGATTCTGGATTTGAGTTAGTTGGTTTTTCTGACGCTGACTATGCTGGGTGCAAGTTAGATAGAAAATCAACCAGTAGAGGATGTCAATTGCTTGGAGGCAAATTAGTAAGCTGGACTAGTAAGAAACAGAACTCAGTGGCTACTTCAACTGCTGAAGCTGAGTATGTTGCAGCAGGGAGCTGTTGTGCTCAAATCTTGTGGATGTAGCATCAGCTTCAGGACTTTGGTATGAGTTTCAAGAAAACTCCTATCTTCTGTGATAACCAAAGTGCAATAGCCATCAGTTACAATCCAGTATTTCACTCAAGAACCAAGCATATTGAAATTCGACATCACTTCATAAGGGACATCGTGGAAAAGGTAAAGTTAACATTAAATTTATCTCCACTGATGACCAATTAGCATATATCTTTACTAAGCCCCTTGATGAAAAGAGGTTTATGTATCTGCTAAGTAAATTGGGTATGGTCAACCCCTAGCTAAGTGTCTAAATTTTGAGTTCTCATTTTGACAGAGACTAAGTGTCTTAAGCTGGGTGCACAGTTTATAAATAAGTTTTCATAAACTGATCTATATGTCAAACTGAATAATGAGTTCACACGTTTGGTTAGTTCCAAACATAATTCAACTACTCAGTGTGGTTGAAATGTTAGTTTGAGTTAGTCTTGAACAAAATGACTAAGTGTCATTGAGTCTGAGCTATGTGCTTAACTCACACTGTGTGATTAGTTCACACATTTGGTCAATTCCAAACATAATTCAACTACTCAGTGTGGTTGAAATGTTAGTTTGAGTTAGTCTCGAACAAAATGACTAAGTGTCATTGAGTCTGAGCTATGTTCTTAACTCACACTGAGTGATTAGTTCACACGTTTGGTAAGTTCTAAATATATTTTACCTACTTAGTGTAGCTAAAATTACATGTTTAAGTCAGTCTTAAACATAAATGACTAAGTGTCATTGAGCCTGAGTTGTGTGCTCTACTCAAGCTGAGTATCAATCTCAAGCTGAGTGCTCCACTCAAGCTGAGTGCTTGAATCAAGATGAGTGCTTGACTTAGACTGAGTAATATGTTTACTCAGCTTGGTGTGTCCAATCTACGAATTAATTACTAAGTGTTATTAATTTTTCTGTCCATACGTATTTGAATCTGTTTCAATTCGTATCGTATATCAATTGTGTATTGATATATTTACAAAGTATTTATAATCTTATTATTTGTTAATATTATTATTTTACACTTGTATCCGTTGGAGAATGATGTGTTTCTACCCTCTAACTGTTACATCAAGCTGTAATTTTTCGGCGTAACGGATAAAAAGGGGAATTTCTAACGGTAACTATTATCATCTCTCCTCAGAAAGGTATATATATCGATCATAGTCGAATTAGAGAAGTTACGCTTTCAATCCAGACTTCTCACATACTAAAATACCTTTCACTTTCTTTGCTAGGTGCAAATTTCTGTTCCATCGAACTCTAAACCCTAAGTCGCTCAGTGCGCAATTGACGATCGCTTAGTGCGAGTTACAATTTGATTACTTTGTGTAATCTAAACATTAAACGATGGAAAGTACCACTCTTGTTCTAGGTGAGCGGATGGTCAGAGGTGCTACTTTTAAGAACAATGGAATGCCAGTGATTAAAATCAACAATCAACGGGCCTGTCTTGCGATTCCTCAGAGGAAACAAGGTAGAGGATATGAAACTTGGGTTGATTATATCCGTAAATGCCCCCTGGCATTCGCCTTCTGTGGCGCATCACTCAACATTGTTCCCCAACATCTGTTGGAGTTCTGGTTTACATGCACCTTCACTCAGAACAGAGGAGAGTTCATAGGCACTGTTCGTAATGGAGATAGAACAGTGGTCCTCACGGTTCAACGGCTAAGGGAAGTTCTTCAACTCCCTGTTCAGGATGTGTTCGAGTCCATCGTGACTAGACAAGTGGCGAGGTCAGTTCTACCTCTGATGGGTCACCCTCAAACTGAAGGGGTGATCAAGAAGGCCACTTTCCCAACTGGCTGGGGCTTCATGGTGTCAACAGTGGTACATTCACTGGGGACTAAAGTTGGAGGCTTGGACCAAGTCAACGAGTTTGGAATGCAGCTGTTATACAATATGTTCTTCGACAGACGTATCGACTATGCACAGCTTATATTCAACGAACTCAAAGTCCAAGTACTGAAGTCCACCAGGGACCTCCATGTACCATTCATAAGGTACTTGTCCTTGGTGATTGAAGCTGAGTTGGGTGATCTCCATGAAGCTGGATGGGATGTGTTTCCTGTTCCATCACTCAACTCCAAGATGTTCAATAATGATATCTTCCCTGAACAAGAGGGACTAAGTGGTCCAATGCTCTTGGTAGCTGAGGGAGCTTATTCTAAGAGTGAAGCTGAGGGATCTAATCAAGGGGGAGCTTCTCAGGCTAACACAGAAGTTCAAGCTGAGCACTCTGCTTAGGCTGAACCAGAACATACTGAAGCTGCTTCTGGTAAGACCTCTCCTCTCTCACTTTCTTCTCACTTTTCTCCATCTACATTTGGAGATAAGACTGTAGTGGAACCAACTCAGTCTAACCCATCTCCTCCACCTTCATTCCACTTTCAATCCCACTCTGAAGCCATCCCTAGTATTCCCACCGCTGCTAGGGAGAATATCCAAACCTACCAAAGAAAAACTGCGAAAGGTGGTGCCACTCCTAAAGGCATCACTGGAGGTGAGATCACTTTGATCCCTCCGGTAGGAGTTGAGGGGGAGACGCCTACTCTCAAGGTGTCAACCTCAAGGCTCTTTAAAACCCAACAGCCTAAACCGGGTATGGTGTATACTCAGCCCACACTTACTCGTGCCATAAGAGAGCCTACTTCTGTGCCTGAACAGACACATTCAGGTTACATTGAACATATGACCAATCCCCAGGGTCAATCACCCCCCTCTATACCCAAAAGCCATCCACCAACCCATACACTTCACGTCTCGAGCCCTATTCGTTCTATTCACTCCTCACACTCTAGTGCACGACCTGTCAATGTTTCATCCTCAAACTAGGGTGATTCACAGGGTCAAGACTCTGGTGCAAATGAATTTGAAGGTAAACACCAACCTTCGGATGATGCACCCAAATTCCAACCATCTCAAGCTGACTTGGACGACTTGATGACATTTTTCAAGAGTCGGTTTGACAAGCTGCACCTCAAAAGGAAACAAGATAAAAATAATATGTTGATGATGTTGGATTCTATAGAGGAAGATGTTCAGCAGCTGAAACCTGTAGTTGCTACTCTCCAACAACAAAGGACTTCAACCCCTATTGATGATGACAAAAAGGGGGAGAAGATTCCAGAAGCTGAGGATGAAGCTATGCAAGCTGAAAAACAAACAGAACCTGAGCTGACTGAAAATGCTAAAGGAAAAAGGTCTTTAGTACTCAGCTCAGATGAATCTGAAACCCCTCTGCAGAAAAGAAGAAGGATGATTCTAAGTGAATCATCAGCCTCAGATGAAGACTCGGCTGACAAAATGACACTTCAAGAAAGAGCTTCACTGATGGCTGCTAGAAGAATGGAAAGAGAGGATGCTGACCAGCTTGGGATCTCGGTCGAAGAACTGAGAAGAAGTCAATCAGATGCTCAAGCTGTGTTAGCTAGAGAAAAAGAGATAAGAGAACAAAACTGGGCTGAGCTGATCAGAAAGCAGAATGAGGAATTGACAAAACTCAGACTGCCTATCGTGCCCAAGGAAGAAGAAGAGGAACTTCCTATCCAATATCAAACTGAGGAAGAAGATATAACTCAATGTTATGAAAAATTGTACTTCTCTTCTCAGATTGATTCACTCAAGTTGAATTTAGTTCAAGGGATTATTATCATGGATATTTATTTAAAGAATGGTGAGACACCTTCTCTGGAGCTGAATCAACTGTACAAGCTGGGTTATGAGGAATGGAAGCAAGTAGCAGTGCTCATTAAACAGATGGAAAGGTCCACCGCTAGGAATCAAGTTAAAGATGAGCTGCTGAGACTACTTGCTAGGGCTGATGCGATGCAATTAATCCCCAGGTCTGAGATAGCTACCCTACTAACTTCTTTTCATAAAGTTGGAAAGAAGAAGCAATCAAAGCCAGCTGGACTAGCAAATCTAGATATGTACAGTATTGCTCTTCCTGAAGGCATGAAGTTTCAAGAGAATACATATGTTGAAAAGCCTCCGAAAGGGTTCATGTACTTGGACAGAAATGGTGGAAAATGCTTCCAGGCTGATGCTAACATTTATACTTATGGGGTATCTCAGGTGTTTGCTCTGAAACAAATTGTAGAAAAGACTGAACAGACTGCAAGGTTCAGATACATAATCAACAGAGCAATCAGATCACAAAAGGATCAGCTTCAACACTTACCTAATCAACAAGAAATACTTGAAGAAATAAATGAAGAGATTAAAGAGTTTGAAGAGCTGCATCCTGAGTAGATTAGTTCTACTGTAAATATTAGATTAGTTCTAATTTTGTAAGCACTTAGTGTGCATGATCTATGTGATCAACAACTTTTGTATAATGATCAGTTCTATTAATACAAATATAAAGTTTGATATGTTCAACTGTATTATGATGTGTTCATAGCTATAAGTCTGATAAGTTCAGCTTAATGAATAAATGATAGGTTCTTATTCATTAATATAATTAGTTGGTGTGTTCAACTAAAAATTGGTGTGTTCCAGTTTAAATTGATAAGTTCAATTAATATTGATATGTTCAATAAATATTTGATCAGTTCAAATAATAAAATCTTAATAAGTTTGAGATTTAAAACATAATTCTGTTAAACAAACTTAAGAACTGTTTGATGGTTTTGTCATCATCAAATAGGGGGAGTTTGTTGGGAAAATGATCTCATCAGTTTGAATTTGATGAGACAAAGTTAAGTTTGTAAGATGAGTTCTACATATAACTTAAACAGAATTATGAAACTTAGTCAGACTGAACACTTAGAGTGATTCAGACTGAGTATAAGCTGAATATAAACTGAGCATATGTTCGACCAATTTATATTATACCTTAGTTTGTTTATTAATATGTTTAATAATCTGTGTATGTCACATAAGGTATATATCGAGTAATCAGCTTAATGTGTTTCAAGCTGAGTGACTAAGCTCAAAAGCAGAGTCAGCTCGACAGAGTTGCTAAATATGTTTTAGTCAACTAAGTTAGACTTCTAAGGATGAGTTTATCAATGTACATGTTAGTTAATGTTTGAATTCGGGTTTGTTCTCGAAGAACTCAACTTGATGAGTTTCAAGCTGAGTAACTCAGCCTGACTAAAGAAGTCAGCTTAAAAGAATTTAAATGTGTTTTAAATTCTGTTTTAACTCTCTATATCTACGGCGCAGATAAGAAGACTCCAGAATCAAGATTGAAGATTGAAGACTCAAGATAAGAAGATTCAAGATTCAAGATTCTGAGTTATCCGATAGTTAGTTAGCAAATTAGGATTAGTCCAGTTTGTTAGGAACCGTAGGAACAGGATTATAAATACTTATCTCCTGATAAGTTTAGAGGTACGACGCAGAGACGACTACGACTTTGATTCAAGAACAACTAAGTGTTGCAGAGCCAAACCTCACCTCATCGTATGTGTTACAAATCTTGATTTAGTATCAAGATACTCACAGATTGCCAAAGATATTCGTGTGTTCGAATTATCACATCAGTTGTGATATTGGTAAGTTATCATGTGTTGATTCAATCTGTGTAAATCCTGTTTAGAGAGTCGTCGGTATCTATAATTATATGTTAATTATAGATATCTAAGTTTGAGAGAATTGAGAGATTTATATTAGGTGATTATATATCAAGAGTTGCTTACTTGATAGTCATTGTAATCATCTTCTTATTCAAAGTATTGTAATCATCTTCTAATTAATAAAAGCATTCGATTGATTGTGGTTTGATTTATTGTGTGTAACACTTTTCTTTGATTTGTTCAATTTCCGCAGAAAGTGTATTCAACCCCCCTTCTACACACCTATTGCTTGTTGTTACTCTCTCTCATACAAGGGACCAACATGAACCTACTACAAAGTGGGTTCCTAAACAAAACTAATTTGTATAGTTTTCTTATCATGTGCAGGGTTCAAGTAAATGGTACTTGGATAAAGGATGTTCAAGGCACATGACTGGGTGGAAAGGACTTCTTAGTGAATTCCAAGAAGATGAAGGTCCTAAAGTAATATTTGGTGATAACTCCAATGGAAGAACCAAAGGATATGTGAACAAGGGAAATATCACAAAGGGTCCTTCAAGTCAAAGCAAAACTTTTCAATAACAGACCCACTGCATATGTTGCACATGGATATGTTTGGACCCATAAGTACTCCATGCCAAAGTGGCAAGAAGTACACCCTGGTGATAGTAGATGAGTTCTCAAGATTCACCTGGGTAATATTCCCTAAAAATAAAAGTGAAGCTGCCCTGGAGATAATAAGTTTTATCAAACAGGAAGAGTTGCAAAAAGGAAAGTCTGTTAAGCAACTCAGAAGTGATCATGGGACCGAGTTCAGAAACTCAACCCTAGAAGGCTATTGTGAACAAAAAGGAATATTACAAAATTTCTCCTCAGTCAGAACTCCTTAACAAAATGAATTTGCTGAAAGGAGAAATAGAACCTTAATTGAGGCTGCTAGAACAATGCTGTGTGAGGCAGGATTGAAACTCTATTTCTGGGATGAAGCTGTAAGTACAACATGCTATACCCAGAATAGGTCAATCATAGTCAAAAGACATGGCAAAACTGCTTATGAGATGTATAAATCAAGAAAGCCCGATATAGGTTACTTCCATGTCTTTGGGAGTACGGCGAGAGGGAAAGAGGAAACCGGAAAGATAATTAAATTAAAGAGTCTAAATAACTTCAATTTGATTATTTTGATTACCGCCTATTTTGTTTTACCAATTTTTGACATTTTAAGTATTCCCGCCTTTGTGAAAACCCATCAAATTTATGTAAATCTTTTAATAATTAATTTTTTATTTAGTAATCAGGTTAATTAGAAATTAATTCATTATTAACTGACTTGTTTTGTTTCATATTATGTTGATGTCGATCCATTTTAGTTTATTGTTTGTTTGTATCAAGCAACCATAACACACTTTTTTAATCATCGGACATGTTACCGCATGTTCACTATTCAACATCAAATACCTGATTTTCCTTGTAAACCATAAAGTAAATCAATTTCACTAGTGAACCAAAAAAGATTTTTTTCAAACATCTCCAACTCTCTTGTTGAATAACGAACAACAAAAGAAATAAAACCAAAACATAATTGTTAAGAATATAAACAACTTATAAAATATCTCCAGTATTACTTATTCAATGATAAACAGGTATAAATACATAAAGTTTATAAATACAAGCAGAAATTTGTTCCTGGTAAAGAGTATTATGGAACAAAAAAACCACATCATAATCGAGTTTGAGGGTGGTGACGTCAACTTTAAGGGAGGCGACCCAGATCTATCGCCGGCTACGATATTGAGAGGATAGATATAGTAGAGAAGATTTAGGATTAATGGAGAGGGGTTTTACGTATTATATGGGAGAGAGAGAGAGGAGGGATATACTGATATAGTAGAAAACATCAACGACGCTTAGAAGATACCACCATGAGCAGCAGCATCGCTCACAGCTATCACCATCGTTATACTCCGCCACCATCGCCGATTGTGACCGCCATCGCCACTTGCAACAACAATACCCACCACACCATCACTCATCATCACTACCAACGCATCCACATCTCGTCGTCTAAGGGTGAGCATGGGTCGGTTTGGGTCGGTTTTGACCTCAAACCGAACCGAACCGAACCGATAATTATCGGTTAAGGCATTTTTCAAACTGTTGGGTTATCGGTTTCTAATGGGGCGGTTAACCGTTAATGATGGCGGTTCGGTTTCCTTAACGGTTTTATTGGTTAACCGTGAAGTTAAGTTGGGCCAACTTATTGGGCATTAGTAAATCCTGAATTGGGCCACGAATTGTTTTATAATTAACATCATTAGTAGCAAACAAGTCATAGGACTAAATAAAGACTATTTAATTTGAATTTTAAAAGGTAGTGGACTCGACTTCACATGCAAACAATCCAAGATTAATAATGTGGTTTTGTTTCCAAAATTGTCAAACGGTCCAGCACGCAAAACAATACCTAGCCCACAACCAAATAGTATACACAACTGAAAATTTTTCGAACGGAACAACTGAACCATGACGCAGACAAAACCATCCAAAGATACACATTCCACGTCGTGCACCATACTAGAAATCCCCATGCACCACGGCATGGTGCAAAGCTTCTTCAGTTGCCCCTCTTTTGCTTTCCAAATTTTAGAGTAATTTAATGTTGTAGTTCGTAGGATTTATATAAAAATTATTTCTTGGTTTCTTGATTTAAAATGGTACATATCATCTATAATTTATAAACTTATTACTGTTTTAGTGTATTTGTTATAAAAGGGTGTTTTAAATTCTATGTAAATCTTCATTTTACCTTACGGGTTATGATCCTCTCATGTTAGGTCGAACATGATCGGTCATGTTTCCTCGTAAACACGTAGAGTGGGTCCCTTGCTTTAGTAAAAAATGGGTCCCATTTGTAAGATCCACTCTCATGCTTTGTGAGAAAACATGATCAGTCATGTTTGTCTCAATATGAGAGGATCCTAACTTTTACCTTACATATTACTTACGTTGATTTTTTACTTTAATTATAAGTATTAATTATATACAATAAGTATTTTTATATTTTTTTTAATTTTAGTTAAAACTTACAACGCAATACTCATTAACTTATATATTCAAACAAGAAACTATTTTATACATTTGAATTTTAAATAAATAACAAATTATTGAATTTTAAATAAATAATTATTGTTGACCGCCAAAAATTACCTCTAAAATTTCTTCAAAACTTTTAGTATGCCGCTCGAACACTAGTATTCCCACCCAAAATTTTCCTCGTATCCCCTTTCCCCCTAAATTCCACCTTTTTTTTCTCATTCCTTGTCACATCCATTTCCCCAAATCCTACTCACGTCTCAATATGTGTCTTCTCACCCTGTGTATAAGCCAGCTCCTATTTCATCTGCATATTAATTTTGATATAAAAATTGTTTGCAAATTCGATCATAACTCGGTCATTTTGAGATTATATCTGTTATGTTAGATCTTCACTTACCAGGTCACCAAAGGATTAGTTAGATTTTGAAAGCATTCGGTATTATCCCCTCGATCATTCAGACAATAGTTTCATGTTCTTGTATATGGTATTCTCCCCTCGATCATTCATAACAAGCTTCAATCAAGGTATCTTCAATTGCTGAATTACTGATTTTGATTTCAAAAATTGATACATTAATTTTGTGCACCGGGTGTTTGATGAAATGTCAAAGAGGAAAGTTTGGTTTTATCCACCTCCATTAAACCTAGAAATTGTTTTTTATACCATGATAGCATTATTGATATTGCAGCAAGTTAATAATGCAAATATATGAACCACTTAATCAAGCTCTGAATATCAATACATCCTTATTTTCTTGCTTTAGATACCACCTACGTGAAGTTACATCTGTAATGTAATTCTTCTATTATGAGTAGTCTCTTTTTCCATTAATTTTTGTGAGCAGAATTTAAGTGTTGTAATGTAATTCTTCTATTATGAATTTGTGAATAATTCATATGGAAACTAGTGGCTGAACAATAAACTTCAACGGAATTGAGTTTGATGAATTTCTTGACAGTTACTAAGTGGTTGTTGATTTCTAAGTTCAAATAGCTATTATCAAGTGAGGATGAATTCATGAAACGGAAAAGGACGTAATTATAGGAGTATGTTTTAAAATATTTATATACCAAACATAAGAGCAAAATCCCACCAAACGTAAACAAACAACAAAAGGTTCCACTACCAAGACTAGTTAATTGATGAATTAAGAAGTAATAACCAACCCAGATCATGCACTAATGTTTAGCATACACAATTAAAGTAACATTTGTTGATTTGAACTTTTTTCAATTGGCTTATGTTTTTATAGTGATCTGTTTTTAATTTGTAATTTATACCTTTTGTGTTGATCCTTCTTAAGATATTTGTTTATTTTAAACTATTGTTTTGTCTTTTTTGTTATTACCTCATTTTACCAATTTATACTATTTATTGTGAATTTTTTCCATTTATTTATTTTGTTCATATATTAAAAGGTAATATTGGCCTAACTATATTGTTTATGAATGATTGCATGCTTGCAGGATCTTATAAAAAATGCTTCTCAGATAATAAGCCGGTTGTTTTAAGCATTAAATCTTTGGTTCATCATCTCCTAGAGTAGCGTATTGAAGTAATTCTGAGGTATGTTATTCTCTTTCTTCTTGTGTAGGGGTAGTAACCCAAGGTGAGAAAAGTAAACCTTGAATGAAGCTAATGTAGAAAACTGAACTTAGAACAGGATATACTCGAATTAGCTACAACTCAAATGAATTTGAATGGGTGGGTATTAGGGTCTACTAAACTCCTGTAAAATGTTGGTGTCATGTCACAATTCGAAAGGGTCAAAGTGACCCAACAGTTTAGTGGACGCTTAAAAAGTTTATTGAATTAGTGTTAGAAGTATGGACTCAACACGACCTGAGCAAAAGAGCAAATATGCTAGAATGGCAGCTGCAGCGTAGTTTTTCAAGTGCTGTTTCTTTTCTGATTTGGGCAATATTTAGGTGTTGCATATGAACTTTTGTTATAATATTAGTTTTTTTTTTTGGGGGGGGGGGGGGGGGGGGTGAGCCTAAGAGACTTAAACAAGAGTAATCTAAGGGTTGTAAGCCTAAGAGACTTAAACAAGAGTACTCTATATAAATTAAATGTTCATATAATTTTAAGCTGATTAGTAATTATTTTATGTTGTCATTTATAAGATCAATGTTTAGTTAGACCAGAATACATGATGATAAATTGGTATTATGAGGTATGTATGCATATACTCATATTATTAGGGATAATATAAGATGGATATTTTATATCTACTTTATATAATTGAGCGGCGTATCTTAGACTTGCTAATTAATTGATCACTAATAATAGCTTAGATATATGCCACAAGCTGTAAAATTAATGGAGGTTAACACATATGAGGGAGTGTGGTGCTCTAAATTTTGGAGGACATAAGGGCGCATAGTAGAATATGAAACTAAAAAATAAAGTCATGATACAAGTTCGTTCATGATTAGAAAAGTGGTATATTTAATTATAACTAACTAAGCATATGCTTACCTAGGATGTAATTTTGTGTGCAGGTGCAACCAATGGAATGAGTACTGGAAAGGGTGTGTCTTACACGGATGGGTTTGTTTGTGATGGCTAGAGGGTACCATTTTTTGTAAATGCGATGTAAAGTATATATGTTTTTGTATGACCTAAAAATAGTTTCGAAATACTGATGTAATGATGATAAATATATGTTTTAAACTTTGTTTTATAAAATAAGTTACATAAGCTCGGTTGTTACACGTGTGGTGGTTATGATTATTTTAAAGGTTTGTTGCATCTCAGCTCCTTTTTTGCTACTTCAAGAGGGCTATTTTGTGATCTTCATTTGGTGTGTTTTAGTGTATATTTGTTTAAGCTTGTTGTTCAAGGACATGTTGATAATTGTCTTTGTTTAGGTTCCGTGCTTGTTTTGGCTATATTTGTTGTTATTAAAGATCATTGAACTATTTTTTTTTTCTTGGTTGACAAGTTTGACATTGTATAGTGGTTATGATTGGCTATCTTGTCACGACTTGCTTTTTAGTCTCAACTATTTATATGTTTATCTACTTGGATTTCTAAATCTAACTTGTTTTCTTTTATGCACTTGTGCCTTTGATGGTATTATGTTGGAATGCCGTGTATAAATTAGAACAGTTTTCTTAAACTTTGGACAAAAATGTTATATAATATATAAAAAACTATTTGTGCACAATATATTTTGAACATGAATAAAAATATGTATGGTTGTACTTTTATATTGCTCTTGCATTTATTTCTCATTCACATATCCATCCATCCTAAGTACTTAAAAGTCTAAAATAATTCATTGGTGGGTATTATGCACATATAATTTCAAGTAACATTAGTTTTATAATTTTTAAAAATAGTGCTTAAAGTGAAACAAGTACCGAATTAAAATTAAAATGATTAAATGAGGTTAAAAAAGTAAACAAAAAAAGGTCACACAAGTTAAAAAATAGTAGAATACAATTAAAAACCATTGAGTCAATATGAGGTTTAAATGAAAGTGAACTTGAAATTGCTCAAAACTCCAATTTGTACTACAAATATTTGCATAATATTTATCAAAATTCAAAATCGTATTATCACATCTACAAGTATGGGTCACATAGAGACCTTTGTAATATATTTAATTATTAACCAAACGTATACAAAGGAGCATTACCTAAGCGAGACAAGTATTTCTCCTTAATTTGTTAAAACTCATGGTTTTTAAGTTTAAAAGGCAACACTTAAATAATGTTGCATTGTTTGGTAAACTTTCCAACATTTTAGAATAAGTGTTGCATTTTAACCATTACATATGCAACACTTCACAAAAAGGTTGCAATTGTATATAAAGTTTACAACACTTCAAAAAAAGTGTTGCATTAGATGTTTAAATGCAACACTTATTTTCAAAGTGTTGCTTTATAGCTAATATTATGTATAAATGCAACAATATTAAAAGAGTTGCCACCAGAATGTTACATTAGCCTCATTTTGTTGTAGTGTTTGGATTCCTATCTCAAATGGAACCAAAGAAGACTGAAGAAGCCTTAGAGGATGAAGATTGGATTGAAGCTATGCAAGAGGAATTAAATGAGTTTGAGAGAAATAAGGTATGAAGTCTTGTCCCAGCCCCCAAAGATCATACAATTATAGGCACTAAGTGGGTCTATAGAAACAAAATGGACAACGATAGAGTGATTGTTAGGAACAAAGCCAGGCTAGTAGCACAAGGGTATAAACAAGAAGAAGGAATCGATTATGACGAAACATTTGCCCCTGTTGCTAGAATTGAAGCCATAAGGCTGTTCTTAGCTTATGCAGCATATAAAGACTTCAAAGTCTATCAAATGGATGTGAAGAGTGCTTTCCTAAATGGAAAACTTCAGGAGGAAGTCTATGTGAAACAACCTCCTGGCTTTGTCAGTTCAAAGTATCCACTTCATGTCTATAAGTTACACAAGGCTTTGTATGATCTTAAACAAGCTCCAAGAGCTTGGTATGATACCCTGTCCAACTATCTACTATCAATGGACTTCACCAGAGATAGTATAGATAAGAGATTCTTTATTAAAAAGAGTAAATGACAGGTGATTCTTGTACAAATCTATGTGGATGACATTATCTTTGTTTCAACAAATGAATCTCTATGTGAATGGTTCTCCAAAGTTATGTCAAAAAGGTACAAGATGAGTATGATGGGTGAAATGACATATTTCCTAGGCTTGCAGATTTAACAAAAGCCTGATGGAATATTCATTAATCAAAGCAAGTATGTTCTTGATTTGATAAAGAAATATGGTTTTGATTCTAGTTCTACCATGAAAACACCTATGTCACCAACTGTCAAGCTGAGCAAAGACTCAGATGGAAAGTCTGTATGTCAGTCTACCTATAGAGGAATGATAGGTTCATTACTCTATCTGAAAACTAGTAGACCTGATATCATGTTTGCTACATGTGTTTGTGCAAGATATCAAACAGATCCTAAGGAATCACATCTTCAAGCTATGAAAAGGATCTTTAGGTATCTTAAAGTTACACCAAATCTAGGTCTTTGGTATTCAAAGGACTCTGGATTTTAGTTAGTTGGATTTTCAGATGCTGACTATGGTGCAAGTTAGACAGAAAATCTATAACTGAAGGATGTCAAATGCTTGGAGGGAAGTTAGTAAGTTGGACTAGTAAGAAACAGAACTCAGTGGCTACTTCAACTGCTGAAGCTGAGTATGTTGCTGCAGGTAGCTGTTGTGCTCAAATCCTGTGGATGCAACATCAGCTTCAAGACTTTGGTATGAATTTCAAGAAAACACCCATATTTTGTGACAACCAAAGTGCAATAGACATTACATATAATCTAGTCTTCCACTCAAGAACCAAGCACATAGAAATTTGACATCACTTCATCAAAGACATCGTGGAAAAAGGTAAAGTTGAAATCAAATTTATCTCCACTGATGATCAATTAGCAGACATCTTTACAAAACCACTTCATGAAAAGAGGTTTTTGTATCTGCTAAGTGAATTGGGTATGCTCAATCCTTAGATAAGTGTCTAAGAATCTGAGCTTCAGTTTGACAAAGACTAAGTGTTTTAAGCTGAGTGCACAGTTTATAGATGAGTTGTTATAAACTACCTACCTCGTCAAGCTGAATGATGAGTTCACACGTTTGGTTTGTTCCAAACATATTTTAACCACTTAGTGTGGTTCAAATTAGACATCACTTCATAAGAGACATCGTGGAAAAAGGTAAAGTTGACATAAATTTTATCTTCACAGATGATCAATTAGCAGATATCTTTACCAAACTTCTTGATGAGAAAAGGTTTTCCTATCTGCTAAGTAAATTGGGTATGCTCAACCCCTAGATAAATTTCTAAAACTGAGTTTCAGCTTGACAAAGACTATGTGTCTTAAGCTGATATTACAGTTTATAGATATGTCTTCATAAGCTATTCACTTGGTCAAGCTGAGTGATAAGTTCACACGTTTGGTCTGTTCCAAACATGTTTTAACTGCTAAGTGTGGTTAAAATATCAATTTGAGTTAGTCTCAAATATAAATGACTAAGTGTCATTGATTCTGAGCTGTGTGCTCCTCTCAAGCTGAGTGTCAATCTCAAGCTGAGTGCTTGACTTACGCTGAGTGATAAGTTTACTCAGCTTAGTGTGTCCACAACCATGCTTTAATTACTATGTGTTATTAATCCATGAGTCATTGTATTTGAGTCAGTCTCAAATTACGTTTTATACCGATTATGTATTGGTGTAATACAACAGTATAAATAATATTTTTGTAAGTCAAGGATATTATTTTACATACTTATCCATTGAGAGTTGATGTGTTTCTACTCTATTACTGTTACATCAAGCCGTAATTTCGTTGGCGTAACGGATAAAAAGGGTATCCAACGGTAACTTTTCTCTCTCCTCAAAAAGGTATATATATCGGTTGTAACCGAAATTCAGACGTTTACGCTTCCTAAACTTCTGATATTCTCTCTATACCTTCTACAACCACATATTTGCTAAGTGCAATTCACCGTTCATTTGTTCGAGAAACCCTAAATCGCTCAGTGTGAATCCAAATAATCTACGATGGACGGCACCATTCTCAATCTAAGTGATCGGATGGTAAGGGGTGCTGCATTCAAAAACAATGGATTACCGTTGATTAAAATCAATAATCAACGAGCTTGCCTTGCAATCCCTGAACGCAAGAGAAACAGGGGGTACGAAGCGTGGGTGGATTATATCCGCAAATGCCCACTGGCATTCGTTTTCACTGGAGCACTGATACATGTGGTTCCTCAGCATCTACTAGAGTTCTGGTACACGTATGTGTTCGACCAGGACAGAGGCGAAATTCGAGGCATGGTGTTGAACGGAGAGAGGACCATTTCTCTCACAGTGCAAAGGCTAAGGGAGGTTCTTCAACTTCCTCAATTTGATGCGTTCGAGCATGCTGTGACGAGGCAGATAGCAAGGTCGGTCCTACCCAGAATGGGTCACCCACAAACAGAGGGTGTTATAAAAAAGGCCACCTTTCCAACCGGATGGGGTTTCATGGTGTCCACTGTGATTCGTTCACTTGGTACCAAGGTTGGAGGATTGGACCAGGTGAATGATTCGAGATGCAACTGCTCTACAACATGTATTTTGCGCAAAATTTGGACTATGCACAGCTCATCTTCAACGAACTCAAGGTCCAAGTGATGAAGACTACAAGGGATCTTCATGTACCATTTTTAAGGTACCTGTCTTTGGCATTTGAATCCGAGCTGGGCACAGCACTGTATGAAGCTGGGCAGGATGTGTTCCTCACCCCAGCACTCAGCTCGAAGATGTTCAATAATGACATCTTTCCAGAGCAGGAGGGTCTCAGTGATCCTATGCGTTAGATAGCTGAGGGAGCTTCCTCTGAAAGTGAAGCTGAGGGATCAAATCAATGGGGACCAGCTCAAGCTGATCAAGTGGTTCATGCTGAGCACTCTGCTTAGGCTGAGCCAGCCAATATTCAAGCTGCTTCTGGTAAGATCTCTCCACTTTCTTCTTCTTCTCACTTTTCTCCATCATCCTTTGGAGACAAGACTGCAGTACACCCAACTCAGTCTAACCCATCTCCTCCACCTTCATTCCATTATAAATCCCACTCTGAAGCCAACCTTGGTGTGCCCACTATTGCCAAGGTAAATCTCCA
This sequence comes from Pulicaria dysenterica, assembly GCA_947179395.2. Taxonomy (NCBI): domain Eukaryota; kingdom Viridiplantae; phylum Streptophyta; class Magnoliopsida; order Asterales; family Asteraceae; genus Pulicaria; species Pulicaria dysenterica. The sequence continues at coordinate 46,967,339 of OX359294.1, read as the reverse complement.
AACCTATAATAGAAAATCTGCCAGAAGTGGTGCCACACCTAAAGGTATCACTAGAGATGAAGTCACATAAACTCCTCCACCGGCAGGAGTTGAGGGGGAGACACCTACTCTTAAGGTGCCAACCTCAAGGCTCATTTCAACCCAACAGCCTAAACCGGGTGTGGTGACTACTCAACCCACACTCTCCAGAGCCATGGGAGAGCCTACTGCCGTGCCTGAGCAGACACACTCAGGTAACATTGAAATTCTGACCAATCCCCAGGGTCAATCACCCCCCTCTAACCCAATAAGCCAACCACCAACCCATACACAACACGCTTCGAGCCCCATTACTTCTCTTCACTTTTCATACTCACCAGCACGACCTGTCAATGATTCATCCCCATACCAAGGTGAATTACAGGGTCCAAACTCTAATGCACATGATTTTGAGGGTATACACCAACCCTTGGATGATGCACCCAAACACTCACCAATTGATGTTCTTGACTCCTTCAATTCAGAGGATCAACATTTCAAGTTTAAGGACAGAAGTCAGTCTCCTCAGAATGAAACAGCCTCCTTAGGCATTCAAGAGCTGAAAACATACATTACAGCTCAGTTCGGTCTATTCCATCCCAAGCAAAAGAAACACAAACGCCAAATCTATCAGAGGCTTGAGAGGCTGACCAATGGCGTTAAAGAGATTGCCTCTGCAGTTGCTTCTCTACAACAAAAACATATTTCGAACCCTGTTGATGATGACAAAAAGGGGGAGAAGGTTCAAGCTAAAGCTGACGCTGAGTTAGTTCAAGATGAAGCTGAAGCTCTACTAGTGCTAGCAAGAGGAGCAGAGAGGCAAGCTCAGTTTGAGGGGGAGTTAGAGTTAGAGAAAGAGGAACCTGAAGCAAATAGAAAAAGGTTGTAGAATTTGAAGCTGATAGTGAGCCTGAGACTGAGGAAGAAAAAGCCACAAGGCTTATGATTGAAATGCTTGAACAAGAGGAAGCTGCTGAGCTAGGCATATCACTTGATGAACTAAGAAAAAGGAAAGAGAAAGAGAAAGAAAAGATTTGGCTCAAGCTGAAGCTGAATACACTGGTCCAAGGCCTGATCCAATCCCATACACAGATGCAGATATTCAGGAGTGCTACTTCAGACGCAGCACCAGCAAGGAAATCAAGGGTATGACTCTGAGTTGAGAAAATGAAGCCATCATTCTTACCTTCCTATTTAATGATAAATCAACAGTGGGAATGAACCTGAGATATGTTCACAGGATGGGCTACCTTAAATAGCAAAGAATAATGATGATGCTCAAGAAATTCAAGAAGAGTCAGATCACGCAAGAGATTACAAACTGAAGTCTCTAAGATGGTTTCTCGAGCTGAGGAGCTGAGGTATGTCCCAGTTCCTGGTCTGCAATGGGAGAGATTATTTGAGATACCTGAAGGTGTGGAGTTCAAAGAGAATCAAGGTATTAATGCACTTGTTCAGGGATTCATGTTTAAGGATCAGACAGGCAATCCCAGCTTCATCAAGCTGAATGAAATATGTCATCTGAAAGCTAAGGATGCCATACACATAAGAAGTTGTTGTGGTGATAGCTCAAATCATTTTGTGAGATATAAGCTGAATAAAATCATCAGAGTGCAGCAAAAGGAACTCAAAGGAGATGTAGAAGCAGAAAGCCTACTAGAAGAAATCAACAGAGAAATCATTCTTTGGGAGGTTCTACATCCTGAGTTCAAGAGATAAATTTTTGTAATAAATGTAATTATTAGATTACTTCTAATAATTTGTAAGCACTAAGTGTGCATGATCTTAGTGATCAACATTTTGTACTCTGATATGTTCAATGAATACAAATATTAGTTTGATATGTTCAACTGTTTATGATATGTTCATAATTTTTAGTCTGATTAGTTCAGCTTGAATGAATAATTTGATTAGTTCATGTTCATTGTTATGATTGGTTGGCATGTTCAACTTAATGATTGATAAGTTCAATTAATGTTTGATTAGTTCAAAAATAAAATCTTAGTAAGTTTAAGATTTAAAATATAATTCTGTTCAACAAACTTAAGAACTGTTTGATGGTTTTGTCATCATCAAATAGGGGGAGTTTGTTAGTCAAATGATCTCATCAGTTGAAATTTGATGAGACAAAGTTAAGTTTGTAGGATATGTTCTGAATATAACTTAAACAGAATTATGAAGCTTGATCAGACTGAGCACTTATAGTGTTTCAGACTGAGCATAAGCTGAGCATGATTTGAGCATATATTTGATCATCTTAGACTATATCTTAGTAAGATTATCACAATGTTTGATAAGCTGTTTGTGTCACCTAAGGTATAGGTTGAGTATTCAGCTTGATGCGTTACGAGCTGAGTGACTCAGCTTATAGACTGAGTCAGCTCAACAGAGTTGCTAAGTAAGTCCTAGCTAACTCTTATGACTTTTAAGGATGAGTTAGTCATTATACGTGTTAGTACATGTTTTATTTTGGATTTGTACTTGAAGATCTCAACTTGATGAGTTTCAAGATGAGTAACTCAGCCCGAGTAAAGAAGTCAGTTTAAGAGAATTTAAATATGTTTTAAATTCCTTTTTAACTCTCTATATCTACAGTGTGGATAAGAAGATTCCAGAATCAAGATTGAAGATTGAAGACTCAAGATAAGAAGATTCATGATTCAAGATTCCGGGTTATCCATTAGTTTGTTAGCAGATTAGGATAAGTTCTAGTTTGTTAGGATCCGTAGGAACAGGATTATAAATACTTATCTCCTGATAAGTTTAGAGGTACCGAGCCAGACTCAAATCACCTCAACCTATTGATAGTATGTGTTACGAATCTTGATACACAGTTTGTAAGTTCAACGTGATCAAGAAATTCACTGATTGCCAATTGTTCGTGTGTTCGAATCTTCACGTCTGTTGTGAAGTTGGTAAGTACTCAATCTGTGAATAAATTCTGTTTAGAGAGTCAGTTCGTATCTATAATCATAAGTTGACTATAGATAGCAAAGTTTGAGAGATTTGATTTACATTAGGTGTTTACATATCAAGTGTTGCTTATTTGGTTGTTCTTGTAAATATCTTCTTATTAATGAAAGCAAATCATTTGATTGTTTGTGGTTTGATGTGTGTTAACACTTTTTATTGATTTGTTCAATTTTCCGCAGAAAGTGTATTCAACCCCCCTTCTACACGTTACTTGCTTGATGTTCTTCTCACCAAGGGACCAACAGTTTTACTACTCAAAACATAATTAAAACCATAGTCTATAAGCAAATCAAACGTGATAACATTTTTGATAAGTCTAGGAACATAATAACAAGGTTCTAGTTCTAAGACCATGCCCGAAGGCAAACTAAGACAATATGTCTCTACAGCTTCAGCACCAACCATGGAGCCTTCGCCTACCAGCAGGTCCATATCTCCTTGTCTTAGCTTCCTACTTCTCTTGAATCCCTGCAAGTGATTGCAAATGTGATGAAAACATACGGTATCTAATACCCATGATTCATAAGAAGTAATAAGACAATCTATCATAAAGATACATGAGTCATTGGGCGAACAATTGTCTAGCTGATCTATGTCGAGTGAATGCTCGCATGAATACTTGATGCCAATGTCTGGGAAACAAATATCTCCAAGCTCTTCCAACCAGTCATCCTCTTGCATAGGGTCTACTACTGTTGACTCTAGCCTCTTTGGTTCTAGATCATCGCCAATGCACATAAGAATCTCGTGCAAGCTTGCGACAGTCATATCAAAGCCTCCAATGATGTCCATTACCTTGGTCTGATAAGGGTCAAATAAAGAACCGAACAAGAGCATAACTAGCTTATGTTACTTTGATTCTGATCCAAAGATCACATAGCAATCTAAAAGCCTTCTCATATTAATGAGATGATCACTAAGTGACTGGTTTTCTTTCATTTTCTGCGAAAGAATTTCTTTCATTAGCAAGAAACGACATGCCCGTTCACTATTCTTGAATCTTTCCTCTAATGCTTGAACAACCTCAAAAGATGACTTCTCCCGGAGATCATCCGTAAACTCGGATGAAGCTGAGAGAACGAGAATTGACATAACATCAGATTCATCAGCCAGATACTGATAGTAAGCATCATACTCACTATCCTGGGCATCTACTCCTGGTCGTCCTAGAGGCAAAGTTTCTATGACGTATAGCTTTGCCTGTGCATCTAATACATTCTTAAGATGCATCTTCCAAACAGTGAAGTTTGGACCTGAAAGCTTCCACTTGCCAACGATAAGGCTTAGGGATTCTTTGGGTGAATAAAACGGAATAACAGTTAAGATAGACATCTACAGAAAAAGAAAAGATAAAACCGATTCAGTAATATGATTATATGTTCTAATAATTATTACCTTTTAAAAATAACTTATTAGACTAGGATCCATATTTCACATTTCCCGATACAAGGTTTGGGCACTTCCCACCGGGACAATGCTATTTTTAGTAGGTAAAACCTATACCAATCGTATCCTACCTCGACACGACTCCTAGATCTACGAGACATCGGCTACGAGAACCGTGCATGCTTTAGTCCCTCTAGTGCCTTTTGGGCCGGGACTCCCGATTATCACCAAAATAGATCGCACCACCTAAGACAGTGTGAACTCTGGCCGGGACTCCCTATTATCGTAGAGCCTTTCACACCCTTTCCCGCAATGGCTTGAACCCGAATGCCCAAGGTTTGGTCACTTCCAACACCCGAGTACTGTTTAACAGGAAAGGTGTACCATTAGAAGGGTAGCACACTGATCTAAGATTTTTCTAAAAAGGATTTTAAAGTTTTTAAACACAAAAACTTTTGCCAGTTTTCTTTGTAAAAACACTATTTAATAATAACTATTATTAAAACCTTGTTTTATTTCATCGTGTGAATCAAAACCACGCATATAATAATATGTAAAGAAATAAAACAACATATGCTATATATGCCTTAGCCTTGCCCTTAACTAATGTCAGTTTCGTACGCCAAACGAAAAAACCCAATGGTCCAAAACCTAAGTGGATAACAACACACATGCATGAACTTCTAAAGCTCCCACTGGCTCTAGCATCCAATTCTGCTCCTTGCTCCTTGCTCCTTGTATCAGCTTTAAAAAATTATTCTATTTATTCTATTCTATAACTAAAAACTAAAAAAAATTACATCATGATCCAAGGCACGCAGACCCGCTAATCTAGTACTTTTACAAAATAGAATAGGGATTGTAAGTGGCACGCAGGCCTCCCCACACCATAGAATAGAATAAACCAACAGAACCACAAGAGCAATAAATAAAAAACAATCCACAAGGTCTAGGGCTCGGATATGGCATCCCAAACATGTACTAAACTAATACATGAAATAAAACACAACTGATTTCTAATTATTCACCTTGATGAAATCCTTATTTTAACAACCTGTCAAAATCACCTTTATTGTATCCCTGTTACTTGCAAAGTATATTTTAAGTTTCATACTTGATAATTAATCAAAAAACTCAAAATAATATTTTAAACTCGAAGTTAAAAACGATAACCGTATTCAAACTTCATATTGACCACGAATACCCGAAACATGAACTGGGCCAAATATGTGAAACTGGGCCGAAACCCTTTTGGGCCGATCATGCAGCCGGGCCGGTTAGGCCATGGCATCTGGGCCGAAGCCACGCCATGCCACCACCGCCTTCCCACGCCGCCGACCACCGCCCTGGTGGCATCGATCGACAACCGCCGCCACGCCTGGGCCGCTGACCAGCTACCGCCGCTGCCTGGGCCACCGCAAATCAGCGACTGCCGCCGCCTGGGCTGCTGCCGTCGTCGCCACCGGCGATGGTGGTGGTTCCGGGTTTCTTTTCTTTGTGCAAATAACAATAACAATAAATAATTACAGATTTAATCAAACTATTAAATCTAACAACTTTTTATCAAAAACTAACTAATAATCAAACAGAAATCAAAAACATGATTTCTATTATCCTGGATAATCAAAAAGCCTTTTTCTTGATAAAACAAACCTATTTCATCAGAATAAAAAGAAACCTAACTAGTTCCCTACGAGACTAGAAGTGGCTCTGATACCACTGAAGGGTTTTGTAGGGTATAAAAACAGATAATAATATCATGCAGCTGAATAAAAATCAAAACTCCCTCCAGTGATCTCATCTATATCGTACAAGAAACTTAAACAAAATAGAGGATAAAAATATACCTTTATGATCAATCTTGAAACTAGAATGCTAAAGGTAGAACACCGCTACTGCACCACCTCGAACGAGCTGCTAGACCACTATAGGACTTCACCAAACGATCAAAATCGCGTCCTTGTGTGTGTATGTGTGTGCAATCGCCGATCACACCCTAGGGGTGCCTTGGGTTCGGCCGTCGACGAGAGAGGGAGGATCCAGGGCTTTTTCTTGTTGCAATGTTATCTCTTATGTGATTCCTTAGGATTAATAAGATATTTATATGTAAACCTTATTAAGCCCAAGCCCGTTTAATTAAAGTCTAACTTTAATTAAACTATTAGCTTATTGCAAAACATACCCTTGGACCTTCTAATTAATTAATAACTATTAATTAACTAGTCCAATTAATATTTAAACTAAATATTAATTTCTCCTTTTAAATAATAAATAACTTTTATTATTTTCTCTCTTAATACATAATTAACTAATTAATTATTTCCACACATAACTTGGTAAAATCCAATTGGTTCTAATTGGGTGTGTAGCAGTATGATCCTTTAGTGTCTTATAGCATTGGACACGATGACACGAATCTATCTGTGCACACAATCTAACAATTTATACTTTTTTTATTAAAATTATTAGAGAAATTTCATATGCATTCTTTTAAAATATTTAATCAAATTTTTAGTTTTATTATTTTTAATTTTTTATAATCATTTTAAATTATTTTTATAATCATTTGAAATTCTTTTTAATTACAAGAAATACAATAATGTATCTTCTTATCATCATATGATCACACTTCTATCATCACGTTTGCTCTTAACTTCACGTCTACACATCTATCGTTGATCTGGGAGTTGACGTCATGTGTCTTCACTTTTTAAAATTCTAATTCCGTTCGTGTTTTATAATTATTATTTGTTAATACTTATCATGTTTTTAAACCAACCCGTGTATCACACGGGCATATAATCTAGTTGTTATTATATTTAAAAAATAGTTCTTTATGTTTTTTTTCCTCTTATAATATTTTACATATAAAGTCTTGTGTGTTTAAAATATATATGTATGTTTGTGACCAATTTATTTTTATTACATATAAACTAAAAGTTAGACTTTTATAACGTGTTATACATATGTTTAATTCCCGCTGAAATGCGAGGGCTATGTGAATAATTCGTTAACAGACAAAAAGGACTTAAGTTTATATTTTAGGGATAAAACCATTAAATAGTTGTCAACTTTCCCCTATTTTTTTATGATACGTCTACTTTTTTTTACACATGTGGCTAGCTAACTTATAAAAACGTGTTAATATGCTCATATTGTTTATTTTGACCTGCTATAGCAGGTCACCTTTCCCCCCTTCTCTTCTTCACCTTAAAATCGAAACTTCAAACCCGAAATTCTCTATTTATACGTGATAGAAATTAATGATTCGTGATTATATGAAAAGGCAATCGAGTAGTCTATAATATAATACAAAAAACCCAACTAAAAACGAGTCTAATATAAGTCAAATAATCAAAATACTGTAAGGGTGCTTAATAGGTCATACCCGACTTTAATTAACAATTTCTTGGCCTATACTTGATGAAAATTCATGAATTTGGTGTCCTTTGAAAGGTAAAAAGATTATATATAATACTCTGTAAAAAGAATTATGTAAAACGAGTAAGAGTTGAGCAAAAAATGTTTTTTTTCTACTGTGTTTTTGAATTGAACTTGAAGAACAATCCGACACTTTAATCTCGAAATTTTCCATTAATACATTATGAAAGTTTATGATTTTTGATCCTATGGAAAGGTAATCGAGTTATCTATAAAGTAGTACAAAAAACGACCAAAAACGAGTTTCAAATGAATCAATAATTAAAAAAAATAGGAAGATGGTCTTGAATGATACATAACCGACTTTAATTAAAAAATTATTGGCCTACACTTGATGAAAATTCATGAATTTGGTGTCCTTTGAAAGGAAAAATGATTATTTACAAATTTATGCAAAAAGAATTAGTGAAAACGATCAAGAATCGATCTAGAAACATGCTGGACAAGTTGCAGGTTGAATTTTGGCACATTAACACGTTTTTACTTACTTGACTGACCACATATGTAACAAAAAAAATAGACTTACCACAATGGAAAATGGGGGGAAAGTTGACAGCTATTTAATGACTTTACCTCTCTATTTGTATATTTATACCAAATTACTCTTTCAATCTATATCATATATATCTTAGGATTGAATGTATCCCATGTGTCAATGCTTCTTGATTGTGTAAAATTCAAAGATGAGCAATTGAAGGTTGTGGAATTTGTGACGTGGCACAAAAATTCACGATTTGGCCTGATGGTCTACAATTAATTAGGCTGGTCTACAATTAATTAGGCTGTTTACCAGATTCTGGGCTCTGTCCATTAATATCTGTCGTGGGCAGTTACGTACGATACGTTGTCCTCGTGAGAATGGAGCGTTTGTTATCCTTCTGCACGATGATCGGCCAGGGCAGTTAATGGCGTCGGTGAAGGATCTATTTTGGCTGGCCGTAGGTTTTCCGCACCATCAACTGAATCTCCGGTAATATAATTCTTCAGATCAATGATGTTAAATGCGATGGTACTGAAGTGATATACGGCCGTTATATTGAGCTATATATATTCGTTATATTCATTATTCTTCATCCTCAACTCACCCTTAGTGTTCACCCCACAGATCTGCATTCTAAAACAAATCGAATGGCTGCCAGGCATCACTTATTCGAGGAAATTAATCCTGATGCTGATGGTTGGAGGGTCCATGTCCGGGTTGTAAGCCTATGGGAGCAACATGTGTTTATGAGGCCCGGGGATGTTTTGGGTGTGGAGATGGTGCTTATGGATGGGCAGGTATATACTCTACTTAGATACTACTATCTGTTCATCTGGAACATTTATATATATAACATATACTGTCTTTGTACAATTTTTGAATTACAGGGCAGTCGGATAAGTGCTAGCATAAAGAAAGGTCTCATTCTGAGGTTTAAAGATCTAATAGTTGAAGGGAAGGTCTATTCCCTGTCTAATTTCAGTCTCTCTGATAATAGTGGAAGGGTGAAGATGACAATGCATCCGTACCGCATAAACTTCTTGCCAAGTACCCGTGTGAAAGAACTTGCAATTGGCTTTCCAAATGAACAGAGCATTTATTCATTCAACGACTACCGGGCCATAATTGATAAGAAAGTCGTAGAAGACCATGCCATGGGTATTCCGTGTTCGAATATTTTTTCTCATTGTATTGTCGGTCAATCTGTATCATTATGTACATTAACTAATTGATTAGCTTACTGTTAAGTGGAATAGAAATATCAGTAATGTTGGTTTGTTTGGTGGAATGTAGATGTAGTTGGTGTGCTTGGTGGATACACGGACCTCATAGACACTTCAAATGACGGTCATTCTACCCGTAGGGTTGGCTTCCAGCTTCTAAATGAGAGGTATTCTGTGATTTAATATTTTGTACCCACCATTGTTGCTCCTTCTATAGTACTTGATAACACTTATTATATGCCTACAATCAATTGGAAACAACATTTGCGATGTACTCTTTTTGCTGAACACGCTGATCAGTTCCTGGAACACTTACCAAAATGTGATGAAAACACCCATATTGTTCTCGTGCTACAGCTGGTCTGGTATCGCTCGTGGCTAGGTACGTGTATCTCTTTTCCTGACGTGTTTGTTTTATATTGTTTCTGAATGAGTGTGGCCCGGAAACTGTTTTGCACACTTGTATCATTATGTTACCACAAGATTCTTTGTACTCTAATTCATCATATGCAAGTGACATTTAAAACCAATTCATGTGCATTGTATGATTAGGTCGATATAGGAATTTGGCATGTTTTGTTTCTTTTTATCCGTTTGGAATGTGTTTGACTGTGCAACATGTCAGTTGCTTTGAATGCTTGCACGTTCTGTGATTATAAAGTTGTAAGGATCTGAATATGATTTCATCAATATTGATCATTCCCAAATTACGTGAATATAGGCAAAGCTGGTATTTCTAACTTCTTCTTTGGGACAAAAATTGTCTTTGACTCGCATGATGACTTGGTTATTGGATTTTAAAGAACGATATTCCTAATTTGTTTAATATAGATAATTTAAAAGTTTAAACGCTGCTAAAATGAATACAATCAGATTTGTTTCTAATATTTATATTGTCCACTTGGTGTTATAGTGTCTTGGCAAACCGGAAAGTACCAACTACCCTGGAAAAGTACCCGAACATGGACTACTCAAATGTAGACTACACTTTAAGCGAGTTTGCGCCCGGCTACAAGCGAGTCCTTGTGAACAATTTTCGCGATATACGTGAGGTATGCACCTGGTAAATGATTAAACTGCCAATACATTTGAATGATTAGTTTTTCCCCTGACAACTACCGATTATAATTATTTGTAGGTTAAGAAAGTGATTATTGTTGGTAAAGTTCTATGTGTATAAAAGAATCGGCTGTGGTACTATGTTGGCTGCTGCAAGTGTTTTAAGAGTGTTCCAGATAACACTCTAGCTCATTATAGTATTGAAAATTGCAAGGTTTGGAAATGTGAGGAGTGTTGTGAGGCTGGCTACGGTTTTGAGTACAGGTATTAATTGAAAATTACAATCAATATGCACTAATCACTTTCATGTATATATAGATCATGTTGTCTGAAAAAATGTTGTATTGTAGGTACAAGTTGCAGGTTCGGGTTAAGGACACATCTGGTTCGGTGTCACTAACCCTCTTTCACCGTGATGCTGCTACGTTAATTGGCAAGAGTGCCTACGAACTTTACAGTTCCTTCCCAGCTGACGTAGAAGAGGATGTCTTTCCTGATGATCTAAATGCGATGGTAGGGAAGCTATATTTGTTTGTTTTAACCATTGCACAGTACAACATTAGCAACAACTATCATGTGTTTACCGTTGCAAGCGTCGGTTGTGAGCCGGAGTTACTCGCTAACTTTCCTATGGAAGTTGAGTTGTTAAAGGTATGTTTTATATTTAACCGTAAGTATTACGGCTACACATGTAATGTGCTAGAAAACTAAGATGAATGTCTACTAAATACATTCACATGGCTGCCTGTAGGATGTTGACCCAAACAACAAGGTTGCTGTTGAAAATGAAGATTGTGAAGTTGTTACACCTCCTGTTGGTACTTCTGCTTCTGGCAAACACCGTAATGATGGAGGAGAAGATACACATGTGCATATGCCTAGCAATGTCAAAAAGAAGCTCGTGTATGTGAAGAAAGAGAAGGCTTGAAAGGATATTGAAGATAACCAGCTGCATGAAGACTTTTGGTTTATGTCTTTTAATAAAAACTATTAACTGTTTTTTATTGAATCTGGTATAGCAGTTGGGTCGCAATATAAAATCATTACTTTGTTTTAAGATAGACTACTATGTTTTGGTATTTAAAATCATGGTTTAAATGTTAAAATTCCATCGCCAGTATCCATCAGTATAAACCGTTTTATTTGCATGACCTTTCATTGCGCCATTAGATATTCTTAGGAATTTAACAATGTCTACATTTAGAAAGTAAAAGGTATGTTTGTCATAATCTACACGACCATAAGCCAACAAACTTAATATATCTGTCACTATGTTTATGTAAAGAATATCTATTGTCCACGTAATTAAACCATAGCTATGTCCTACTCTTAATACCTTACATGGAATAAACATCAATATTAAGTACGTATACCACAATTACCGACACCCCAACTACCCACAAGCGTATACATATCTCTAATAAATTTATGCTTCATTTTGGTAGTATGTATCCATATTGTTCGTTATAACTTGATATACTTGACTGTTACCGTTGTTAACACACAGACAATACGATTCTAGGAATCCAAAAGGCTTATTATGCTCGATTCGCACGTAGGTTTCGTAAAATACAACTGCACATGAAGAGGTTGAGGAAGAATGGCTTTCCCCGAGTCCAAATGGAAGGTATGTCTTGCATATAAGATTATGATCCACTTATAATAATTCCTTGTGAATTTTCATATACCAAACTGATGACATATATGTAAATACATAGGCTATGCTTCACAAATACCAAAAAGAAAGTATGTGGCGGCTATATCATGACAACTTCGTATGGCCAAAATGAGAAGCAAAAAAGGCATTATAGGTAACCCTATTTATGGTTTCTTGCATAGTGCCTTTTTACCAGCGTCTCTATTTTATGAACCTATATACATGTTTCGGAATAATGTCATGTTGTTGACTCACCCTGTTCAAAGTACGTGTTTGGTATTTTTCATCTTCATCGGCATTATAGGCTAATAAAATCTAATGTCAATTTGATGATTTTAGAGTTCTACGTTAGGTGAACTATTTTGCTGTAACGTTTCCTTACTTAGGCAAATGACAACATCAAAATCTTACTAGTGTGCATATCTAAATAGATTTTTTGATTGCACATTTTACATCTTCTAATGATACAACATATAAGCCCATTAACCTGATGTACATTGAACTATTTATTTCATATTCCATCCATAAAAATTACATTTTGTGTTAGTTGTCTTTATTAAATTCTGTCACATATATACATGTCACCTACATACATGTAGGTAGTGACCAGGTTTAAATGTGGACACGTTATGTTAGAAGATATCGTTCGGTGCTTGCACGTGAACAAAGAAGAGATGTATTACGCCATAAAAGAGAGTATAAGAAGCTAGAGCAATCATCGTTAGTAGACGTTTCTATAACGTATGAAAAAGACTCTTTCACTGGTATGCAACTGTATAATTTATATATGTTTTTTAACCACTTTTGCTGTTAGGCTGTTAATAATTGGCTTTTGTATATTATAATTATGGAACAGCTCTGCCTGATACCTTTGTACAAAGAATGATATCAAAGGATAATAGGAAAAAGCGGTTAAAAATCCTTCAACAAAAACGAACAAGGAACAAGCATGAAATTAGACAGCATGTTGCTCAGGAAGGTAGTACATCAGTTACTTTGATAGACTAAAGATTATACACATTTACCTTCATACTGTATGTAATATATTTTTGTTATATAAAACTTCATATTAGTGTATGTTTGTTGTTGCTAAATGTAAACATATAACTTATTACATGACATTTTTGTTGAGTATGATTTGAATAATGTTATTAACACACAAACCATTCCACAAATACCAACTGAGCCTTTCTCTGGTATTTCAACAGGTTGCAAATCATAGATCATATTAACAGGTAGTAATGGAGTTTCTTTCTCAAAGTACAACCGATATAGCCAGCAAATGGGTAATTACACTGCCGTTCAGCAAAACCTTTTCGATTAAACTCATTAATTTGACATCTAATGATACCATTTCTACAGGATCTACCTAATGAACTAGCGTACGTGCTAGGTAAGAATAGACCATCAAAGATGATATTATCTTTAGACAAAGATGAGTATTCAGTTGAGGTAAACCACGTACCCAACTACCCAAACAGGTGAGTGTTATCTGGACTTGAATGGCGACGGTTAGCTGAACATAAATCCCTAGCAAGTTGTGACGTGCTACATTTCCGGATAGAAATTGATGACCCAATACACGTCGTATGTAGCAACGCTTTCAACAAAATGATCACCCGATATACAATGCTATTTTGGGCAACAAAATTGTATATTCATATGCCCTCTAAAGGGTTTTGATCTGACCAAACCACCCAATGACACAAACTGGTCAAACCTGGGTTTGATTCTACTGGTTCAATCCTAAAAGCGGAACTGGATTGAACACAACCCTCTAAACCCCAAAAAGGGTTAGGATCTATAAAACTAATGATCAATATAGCTTCTAATGAACAAACAATCCACAGATAAGGTTACAAGAAAATATACCTGATCAAACTTGGGATTGCTAAAGACAGTCCACCACTACTGCATCTCCTAACGAACTGGCTGCTAGACCGCTCCTGGAATCACCAATCAACAATACTCAAGAACTTGAGTATGTATGTGTGTATGTGCGTCGACCTCCAATCGCAAACACCCTTGGGTGTTGTTCTCCTTCGGTTTCGACTTGAACGACGACAGAGAGATAGGCCGAGAGAGAGAGGAGAGATTGAGAGAGAGATGTGTGGTGGCTAGGTTTAATCTTTTTGTTAAGTTATTCTAATCCTTAAGACTTAAGGATATATATAGACTTTAAAAGGACCCAAGCCCGTTTAATTAAAAGCCCACTGGTTTTAATTAAACTTCCATCTCTTGCACTTTAACCCCCTGGACTTTACTAGTTAATTAATTAACTATTAATTAACTGGTCCGTTAAATATTAAAACTTAATATTTAATTTCTCCTTAAGTAACAAATAACTATTTATTATTTATTTCCTATTAATAATTAATACAAACGGATTAATTATTTATTTCTCTCTTTTCAATAACTAATTCTACTGATTAATTATTTACTTTTCTCTTTTCAATAATTAATTCTACTGATTAATTATTTACTTTTCTCTTTAATAATTAATCTAACCTGATTTATGGTAAAATTCAACGGTTCTGATTTGGGTGTGTAGCAGTGTAACCCTTTAGTCTCTTATAACATTGGATACAATGTTCCCATTAATTATCTCTGCACATAATCTAACAAACTCCCACTTGTGCAAGATAAGTAATAGTTACTGCACATTGTTAGCCTAAGGAGGTCCCTAGCCAGATACTTAAGGTAACCAGGTTATAAGAACTCTTATACCCCAAAGTAACTTGTGATAAAACTTCATAAGCAACCTGTTTAGAAGTAACCTGTTATAAACCAAATGTTTATAAACTAAACTATCATACACTCCCTGTTCATGAATGGGTATGTTATATATATATATATATATATATATATATATATATATATATATATATATATATATATATATATATATATATATATAGGTTTGTCACTTGCAGCGCGATATTTCAATTTTGAGCATAAGCATGGAGAAAGTCAACTCAGAGACACAAGAACTTGGTTTATGACATACTTGATTTCAAAACTTCATGATAAACGACAAAGAATAGATCAGTTCATTTGGGCACGGCCATGCACTTACCAGTTTCTGTAATCAGTCAAGGGGCCCGGAAATATCTCTCCTAAAAAGGAGGTGCAATTGCCATCTTGCATATTTGCATATGGAAATACGGCTCCCACTGAATCTAGACACGCTCCTTATGACCACCCTGTTACGGCGTGACGTTAAAACACGCTAAGAAGACAACAATTACCGTATCCCAAACCAAAAACCTCAAGCTTAAGGATAACCTATGTGATAAATACTTTTGACATGAATCCATGAAGTATTATTCACAGTGGGTCAATCCAATATTCGTAACCCTAACGAATATCCGTCAATTTTGGTCCGCAAAATCCTTTTGCAGCTATATTCGATATACTTTCGAATCTACCCCAAAATTACGATGACTTTATAGCCCTATCATACTTCCCACCACGATAAGTAGTCACGGATAATGTTTTGAATAAACCTAGTTTATTCCTGGATGAACCAAAACATACAAAATTTGTGAAGAATAATGAAACTAATTTCTACACCCTTCCATATTCCGCCCAGGAATAAAGATGCATAATTTCTATCATTTCATTGACTCGATTCACGATGTATATCTGTATTACTTATTATTATTGCATTGTAACTTATCACAGATTACAAGAAAAAATTAATATGGTTATAAACCTAAAACTCAAGACTAGTACCCTGAAGTACTCCTTCTTGGTTTTGCTAGAAATCGTTCTTGCAACCTTGGAATAATTCTAGACTTACTTATTTTATAAATTCCTTAAACTTGGAGAAACTGGAAATAACTCCTAAGTTTCTGATTTTATAAAATAACCTCCCTGTAATTAAAACTTTAATTACATTTGTAGATTACTAGATTTTATAGTCCATTTGAAATGATAAACCTTCTTACACCTACTTGTAAGAAACTTGAAATTAGATTCCTAGTGCATACCAACACTAATCTAATATCATTACTAAGAATGTTAAAGAACATCCTATTTCATCATTTCTAACGTTGACCAACCAACAACATTTAATTAAGCTGACTTACTGAACATTTTAGAACGTGTATAATTTTATTTAAGTTATAACTTGACTCAAAGTCTTGCAATGATATCTTTATTGAGTACCTCTCAATAAGTCATGCATTCCTCAGATTAGTCATTTCTCAAGAACTTACTATTTTAGATAACTTCTAAAATCATCCGATAATTATATACTCTAAAAGTTCAATCCTGTATTTATCATACTAGTTAAAAAAACCTTTTATTAACTTTGATAAATACATTAGTCAGATGCTCCCACTATCTTTTATGAAAAAGTGCATTACTTTAAAACATCCTTTTAGGCTTAGTCAATCCTTGACTATCATGCCTAAAACTTGTGTTCTAAACACATGTTTTAAAACTTAGTTTTTGTAAGAAATTGTTTTATGAAACCAAAAACTTGGATCTCCATTATCTTTCTAATTACAGAAAGTGGTCTCATTAAACTTACCATAAGTGCAAAACACTTGTGAAGGCATTTTAAATTTCTTTCCCTTAAAACATTTAGTATAAAAACTCCCTTGATTATAGTAACAACCATAATCACTTTTGTACTACCTTAAATGTTTTATCAAAAACTATTTTACTTAGAAATAATGACTATTATTTCCATTTGTTCAAGACCTTGAACATTCACTTTTCACAAAAATCTTAAACACTTGTTAAATTAGAAGAAAAAAACAATCAAATTTTATAAACAACACTTGTTTATTTAAGTATTTGAATAGTGAAGCCATCATTTATGTAACTACAACAAATCATAGGATAAGATCACTATGAATCACCAATCAAGTCAAGACTTGACTTATTGGTATTCTTTTAGTCACAACTGGACTAATCCTGATTCATAAAAAAATACGTGCACGGATATGAACTAAATAATTAAATTTCCATAAAGTCACAATTTCAAACAAAAGTCTCCAAAAACAATCAAGATAAACATGTTCAAATAAACTTAAAAAGAGTTTAATAAACTAGGAAATATAATTATTAAAATATCCGTAAGCTGCACGTGGGATCTCTTCATGCTGGGTCGCATCACTTTCCATCTCCTCCTGCAATAAACGATTGCAAGATATTAGAATACTTGTAAAAACTTTTACAAGTGGAAAGTGATAAAGAAGCTATTTACACGATACCTGAGGGGCCAGCCTTGCCACCTGCCTCGTGACCCTTCGGACAATCTCTTTTCCAATGTTCGACCTCACGGCACCTGAAGCACCGATTATCGGTTCTTGCTTTGTTCGGTTTCGGCTTCTTGCCCTTATTGTCGTTATTAGCCCTCGGTGCATTCTTGCTGGACTGGGCCTTACCCTTTCCCTTTCCGTTGCGCCCCTTCCTCATGTCCGCCATGTCCCACCATGAGAATGTCCTTAGACTTGGTCCAGATACTCTGCTCCGCTGTCTTAAGCATGGAGTGCAACTCAGCCACGGATTTCTCCATGTTGTTCATGTTGTAGTTGACTATAAAAGGCTTATAATCGTCTGACAACGAGTTGAGTATTGTATCCGTTGCTAGCTGCAACGGTACTGGGTGCCCAAGTCTCTCCAGGTGGTCCATGTAACCCTTCATTTTCATGACGTGGTTACTGACCGAGGTCCCCTTAGCCATCTTTCACGAGTTAAATGCCCCAGTGGGATCATAACGTTCTGTGCGAGCTTGCTCCTGGAACATATCCCTCAACTGGCGGATCATGTCATAAGCAGGAGTCTCCATCATGCTAGACTGCAACTCTAGACTCATAGTTGCAAGCATAAGGCAGCTGACATCTAGGGCGTCATTGGAGCGCTTCTGAAAAGCCTCCCTGACATCTGCCCTAGCATTGCTGGCAGGAGGATTTCCTAGAGGTTGTTCTAGGACATGCCACTTTCTCTCGTGCCTAAGCACGATCCGGAGATTTCTCTCCCATGTGAGAAAGTTTGGCCCGACAAGTTTATCCTTCTCAAGGATAGAGCGGAGAAAGAGATTGTTAGTACTAGTAACGTTGTTTGCCATCTACAAATTAAAAACTCGGTTTAATTAGTAATTGCAGATAAACTTTTCTAATCATATATCATCAAACCCATAAATAATATATGTTAAACCTAGGACCCATATTTCACATACTTGACGCAAGATTTGGGCACTTCCCACCAAGTCATGCTATTTTTGGTAGGTAACACCCTGTACCAATCGTACCTAACTGATACGACTCCTAGAACCTCGTAGAGCATTTAGACCCAGTCTAGTATGTTTAACTCTACTCTAGTGCTTTTTGGGCCAGGACTCCCGATTATCACCAAAATAGATCGCACCACCTAAGACAGCATGAATTCTGGCCGGGTGTCCCGATTATCAAAGAATCTTTCATGCCCCTTCCCGCAATGGTTTGAACCCGGATGCCCAAGGTTTGGGCACTTCCGACACCCGAGTACCGTTTAACAACAAGGGTGTACCATTAGGTGGGTAGCACACTGATCTAAGATTTTCTTGGGTTTTACTATTAAGTTTAAAAACTTAATTTTCCAGTTTTTGAAAAACCATTTTAAAACTAACTGTTTTAAAAAATACGATTTACATGTGTACCTAAACTAGATGCACAAAACGGCCTTTATAAGTTCCAAACTTATAACTTTGACAAAACTTTAAATTTATAAAAATTTAGTTAATACGACTACCAAACTGAAGTCATATTTTAGTTTGTCATAAAAACGTGGTTTTTCACTGTTTAATAACAACCTGTTATTAAACCCCTTTTTATTTAGCATCATATAAATGTCACACACACACACACACACACACATATATATATATATATATATATATATATATATATATATATATATATATATATATATGAATAAGCAGTAAATAAAAACACAACCACGCAGGTAATAATAAGCATATGAAACCTATTGGTTTGCCAACTAATCCTAAGGTCAAACCTAAGGATAAAGTGACTTGGATTCGCTTTCTTGATGTGCTGCTCCCACTAGCCTTGACACCTCCCCGAAGTATCAGTGCTTCGTGTGAAAACACCATTTTCTTGATCACCTTCTTGGAGTCCATTTCGGTTGAGGGATTAAACTACTACTAATCTATAACAAATACAATATTGAATGGGGTTGTAAGTGGCACGCAGGCCTCCTAGAACCAGTACAATATTACAAATAAGAAGGGGATTGTAATTGGCACGTAGACCTTCCCAAAACTAAAATAAAAGAAGAAATGGAAAAGCGAGTCCTAAGTCGGCAAAACTATAGCTATATGTATCACAACCACGCAATTATATATAAGCACTATATATAAAAACAACCACGCAGTTATAATATATAAACAATAAACTGTGCTGTTAAGCACATAACCTGATTTGTTTAATCATTCTCATTTACCCTTTGATTAATACCTATTAACCAAAAATGAGAATCATGATCTTCTAATTAAATTTATTTGGCCAAAATAGTTTTTCAATAAAACTTTAAAAACTTGACCTCATTCAAAACTTGAATGAAATCCTTACGTCGGGTTTTCTTACTAGTTTTCCAAAAACTTAAAACCGACAACTTTTGGTCAATTAAATATTATCTTATGTGTTTCTCCATTTTATTATATAAACTTTACCCTTTTAGAATTTATTCAAAACGACTAAACTAGTCATAATAAATAAAAATCTAAAAATATATATTTTAATAAACTAATTAAAACATATAATACTAGTTTATATAATACCTTATTAATTTTTAACACTTAAAATTAATATCCCTTTTTGTTTTAACCGAGAAACTATGTGGGCCAAAAATATCTGGGTTGAGAGCCCTACCTGGGCCGTGACCTCCTTTAGGCCGAAGCCTAATGGGCCGAGACCCCTACCAGGGCCGAGAACCCCTTTGGCCGAAAACTTTCTGGGCCGAACTACATCCTAGGGCAGATAGCCAGTGGGCCGAAACCCCTGGCCCGTAGACCACCTGGGCAGAAACCCCTGGCCCGTAGCGGCGCTACCTGGGCCGAGTCCACCCTGCCGCCGCCGCCAATCACGGTGATGGTGGTTTCCGTTTTCTAGATTAATACATAAATTAAAATAATTTAAATCTTTTTAACCTATTAAAACTAACTGTTTTAATATCCTGATTAAAAACCTGGATTTAATTTCAAAAACCAAAAAATATCAATTATTAATATTAACTAAAACTAGTTTTATTAACAATTGATTATCCTAAAACTAAACATTAACCTTTTTAAACCAAAGTTCAAATATTACTGGTTAAGATAAAGTTTTAGATAAAAGGTTTGTCATTTTTACCCGTTTAAACACAAACCTGGTTTAAACCTAACTGGTTAAAATCAAATCTTTTATAAACTGGATAAAAACAGAAACATTGTTTTTATCCCCTTATGGTTTTCGAAATTTATGTGGAGAATAACAAGATGAAGAAGATTATTTAAACCTAGACAAACCAACTAACTAGATTATCTAGGTTTCACTAATTAAACAAACTGTTTAATTTTCTTGATCAATCTTATCCTATATTAAAAAAACATAATCCTTTAACCTTTCAAACTAACTGTTTGAATTTTCTGGTCAATAGGATTAAACCTGATGACAAAACAAACTGTTTTGTTACTTCTTATTTTTTGAAAAACCCAAGAACAAGAACAAGATCAAGAATTAAACCTTTAATCTAGAAACAAGAATAAACCTAGAAACTAATAGATCATAGAGCCGTGGCTCTGATACCACTGAAGGGTTTTGATCTGACCAAACCACCCAATGACACAAACTGGTCAAACCTGGGTTTGATTCTACTAGTTCAATCCTAAAAGCGGAACTGGATTGAACACAACCCTCTAAACCCCAAAAAGGGTTAGGATCTTTAAAACTAATGATCAATATAGCTTCTAATGAACAAACAATCCACAGATAAGGTTACAAGAAAATATACCTGATCAAACTTGGTATTGCTAAAGACAGTCCACCACTATTACACCTCCTAACGAATTGGCTGCTAGACCGCTCCTGGAATCACCAAACAACAATACTCGAGAACTTGAGTATGTATGTGTGTGTGCGTCGACCTCCAATCGCAAACACCCTTGGGTGTTGTTCTTCTTCGGTTTCGACTTGAACGACGAGAGAGAGATAGGCCGAGAGAGAGAGAGGCGAGATCGAGAGAGAGAGAGAGAGAGAGAGAGAGAGAGAGAGAGAGAGAGAGATGTGTGGTGGCTAGGTTTAATCTTTTTGTTAAGTTATTCTAATGCTTAAGGCTTAAGGATATATATAGACTTTAAAAGGACCCAAGCCCGTTTAATTAAAAGCCCACTGGTTTTAATTAAACTTCCATCTCTTGCACTTTAACCCCCTGGACTTTACTAGTTAATTAATTAACTATTAATTAACTGGTTCGTTAAATATTAAAACTTAATATTTAATTTCTCCTTAAATAACAAATAACTATTTATTATTTATTTCCTATTAATAATTAATACAAACTGATTAATTATTTATTTCTCTCTTTTCAATAATTAATTCTACTGATTAATTATTTACTTTTCTCTTTTCAATAATTAATTCTACTGATTAGTTATTTACTTTTCTCTTTAATAATTAATCCAAAATGATTAATTATTTCCACACAGATTTATGGTAAAATCCAACTGTTCTGATTTGGGTGTGTAGCAGTGTGACCCTTTAGTCTCTTATAACATTGGATACAATATGTCCATTAATTATCTCTGCATATAATCTAACACCCTCTTCACTACTGACTCAAGTGACTTCATAGTTATGTTTTCCCTTAACACTTTAAATATTTTATTAGCTGATTACCATAGTATAACTTAACAAGTTACTATCATAATTTATTTACTGCCCGTTCACAAACAGTGGTTTGACCAAGCACATTGTGAGCTCTTGGATACCCATAATGTCATAGTAAATGAGCAGATGTACAACCTGCAAATCATGAGAAAGAATGGTAACCCCGTCGGATTTCATAGAAGTGAGTGGGAGCGGATGTTTGACGGCCTTGAATCTATTGTGCGGATGTTGTGGTATTTACACATGAATGCAATCACGTGTTCAAAGCCTCCGTTTTTTTAACATGCATCAACTCGACATGAGTGAATCACTCATTGATTCTAGGAAATTGTACACGCACACTAAGATTGTCTATCCTGAAAGTGAAGGTAATTAATATTTGTCTTTCTGTTTTCGCACTCTAAACCCTTAAGCAAATATAATACTTCCCCATAATTCTCTACGTAACTTGTCGTAATACATTTTCTCGCAATATTTGTATATATTATCATATTCCCAGAAAAACTTGTCAGGCCAAGAGGGCGAATACCAAATGTGGACACTGATATGAACATGTTTGAAAAGGTTATTGATGCCAGCGCCCTTAAACAAAAACGAGTGGTATGACAAAACAACCTATACTCCCATGATAACAATATTACATACTTCTTTTTTAAAAGTTCACAAATGCAGATTAACATATTATTTAAATTAACTGCGGGCTATTCCAGCTCTGTATCCAAAGCATTATGATTTAATGCGTTTTAACAAGGCCAGAATCATATATGGTGACACGGACTTGTGGATGAGGATGTCTAAGTTTAAGAGGAACCGGCCAGGCAAGATCGATGATCATGTGGTTCTCGATGGACCATGATGGATGCACTTCAAAGAAGTCGTACAGTTCAGGGAAAACACTACACTTTTCTTCACACTCGACACCTACGCACTTCAACGCCAACAAGTAAAATTCACAGTCGCGTCGATCTAACCATGGAACCGTACATACAAGAAACATAACTTATTCACGACTTTTGGGATTTTGGACAATTTTTGGGCCTTCTTACTTACATGTCTGAACTGCTAATTGATAGATTTATAAGTATGTATAAAGCGAAAATGTTGAATGATCTTTTGTCTAATCTAACTACCTACTATTGAAGTTAGCGATACTAAATACGTACTATCTAAAAAAGCCTCCTTATTA
Organism: Pulicaria dysenterica; assembly: GCA_947179395.2. Lineage (NCBI taxonomy): Eukaryota > Viridiplantae > Streptophyta > Magnoliopsida > Asterales > Asteraceae > Pulicaria > Pulicaria dysenterica. The sequence continues at coordinate 46,944,034 of OX359294.1, read as the reverse complement.
TAACCCCGAAAAAGAAGTACAAAATACACAAAATTTAGACTGCAGACCCGTGTTTACACGGGCTTGAAACCTAGTTTATATATAAATCTCTTTATGTTTTTGATTGTATATCTTTTATATCATTAATTTACAACTCCAATTACTTCCTCCAACATTTTTTTTACTATATCCAACCTTAATCCAGCAAAAATCGTCAACATTATTAAACTAGAACATAAGATAACCCCTTAGCTATCTATATCCATACTAAGTTAACATGGTCGAAAGTGATGTGGCGGTGCCCTTTGATTGTAGATTTTGGAATTCGGAGTTTATGTGATTCTTCCGTTTTGACATGGCAAAGTAATTGTAATGGTAAGCCGATCAGTTTAGGTTTATAATAAAAAATAGATATAGATATCGGTTTCTTCATTAATATTCTTGATTACTTCAGGTTTAATGACGATGGAATTTGTAGTGTCAATCATTTATTTTTCGTTTAAGTTTATAATAAATAGATATAGATATCGGTTTCTTCATTAATATTCTTGATTACTTCAGATTTAATGACGATGGAATTTGTAGTGTCAATCATTTATTTTTCGTTCATGTACAGGCTGTTGGTTTTTGGTATGTGTTATTATAAATTGAGATTTCGCCCTATTTGATTGTTATCTATTGTCAGATTTTGTTTATAATGGCAATGTCAAAGCAGTTTGATTTGTTGAAGGACGTGAATGCAGATTCTGATCGTTGGAATATTAGGGTTCGTGTGGTGCAATTGTGGGAGCAGCATGTTTACAAGAAGCCTTCTGAAGTTAATAGAATTGATATGGTGTTGATGGATGAGGAGGTATGTATGCTACTTTATCTTTTCCTCTCTGCGGTTATTTTTTGTTGTTGTATTGGTTTGTTTTTTTTTTGTCATTATGTACAGTTGATATTTCGATGGTAGTGATGGTTGTTTTCAATGTTGTTTTTTTTGTTGTTGCCTGGTTTTAGGGGGTGAAAATTGCAGCAACTGTTAAGAATTCTCAAGTTGTGAAATTTAAGGACTTGATGGTTGAAGGTAAGGTGTATTCATTGTCTAATTTCGGTGTGGCAAATAATAATCTGCGTGTCAAGATGAGTAATCATGCGTTCCGGATAAATTTCTTGAGTGACACCCGAGTAAAGGAATTGAAGTCCGGCTTTCCTCTTGAACGGAGTATGTTTTCTTTTGTTGATTTTGATGTTATTCTTGGTGGTTCAGTCAGTGAAGATCAGGCTGTTGGTATGTTGTATGATGTTTGTGTTATCTTACTCTAGGAGTTTTCCCTGTGGATTTATTTATAGGTTTTGCTTCATCTTATGATGATTTAGTGTTTGTATTTTTATAATTTAGATTCCTGTTTTGGCTGCAGCTTTTGGTTTCTCTGTCTACCACTTACCTTTTTTTGTTTTGATGATTTAGATGTCATGGGTGTGCTAACCGGTTAGACGGATCCGCTTAATACTACAACTGAGGGAAGTAGTTCTAGGAGGGTTTGCTTTGAGTTACAGGATGATATGTAAGTTTTCCTGATATCCTGTTTTTAGCTTGGTCTTTTATATGTTTTCCTGCTTTGTCTGCGTGTGAATGATTGGTTTTTTGTTTTGTTGAGCAGGAAACGCCGCCTGCGCTGTACTCTTTGGGCCGCTCTTGCCGATCAGTTTAGCACTTTTGTTGCAAGCTTGGATAGTGATATGCATACTATTGTTGTTATCCTATTAGGAAGATGCCGCTCTTGGTTAGGTAGTATGATACCTTTGAAGTCACTGTTAGTGTATATTTGTACTCTGTTTAATGTTTATTTTTTTTTGTTATGAGTGTAGGGAAGTCTGGGTTTTCTAATTGTTATTTTGGGACAAAGTTGATATTCAATCTTGAGGAGCCTGTTGTGACAAAGTTTAGGCAAATGTAAGCGGTGTAAATGCTCTGGATTTTCAATGGTTTATTCTTTGTATATCTGTATTTGATGTTTTTGTTACCACAGGTTACTTGCTAAGGTGAGCATCCCAACTACTCCAGAAAAGTTTCCAAACCTCTAGAGGTTAAATCTTGCTTATACATTGAGTGAGTTTGCTCCAGGCTGTGATCGTGTAATGATTAGTGACATCCATGATTTGCGAGAGGTATGGTTTGTTATATTGAATTGCTATACTTGAATGTGTAAGCGGCTGTGTTGCTTATTCTTCCTGCCTGATTATGGGCATTTGTCTTGATAGCCAAAAAAGTTTATTGTCTTTGGGAAGGTTTTGTGTATCCAAAAGGACCAACTTTGGTATTACATAGGGTGCTGCAAGTGCCACAGGTCTATTCCAGAGGATACATTGGAGAATTACACAGTAGAAAACAGCAAAGACCGGACATGTGAGAAGTGTGGGGAAGCCGGGCATGGTTTTTCTTATAGGTATGCTTTTAAATAATAGAATTTTCCTCTGTTGTGTGTGCTGGATATTTTATGAGTTTATTGGTACTGTTTACAGGTATAAGCTACAGATTCGTGTCAAAGATAAGTCAGGAACGGTGTCTTTATGCCTGTTTGACAGTGATGCTGTTAAGCTTATTGGAATGAGTTGCTATGATTTGTACAAGTATTTGCCAAATGAGGTGGGCGTTGACCTGTCCCCGACTGAACTAAACGCCCTGGTTGGTCAACTTTATGTATTTTTGGTTGGGGTTGTAAAGTACAACCTTGAAGGTAGTTATCGTGTTTACACTGTTGGTGCTGTTAGTGATGAGGCTGAGTTGCTTGCTAATTTCGCATCTGAGGCGGAAATGCTTAAGGTTGTTACATTTCGGTACATGCTTAGCGTGATTAATTCTATCCTATACTTTCAATCTGTTCTTTTTTACGTGGATTTGATGGTTGTTGATGCATCTGTAGGGAAGTGCGGGTATTTCTCCATGTGGCAGCGTTACTGATGAATTGAGCCCCAATGGAAAGCGTCGCACTGTGGATACTGGTGGTGTTAGGAAGAAGCTCACGTTTGGAAAAGATGAGGAGAATTAAAGACTTTATATGTCCAGTATCTATTGTTTATGTTTGCTTTGCTTTCTATGTTTCCAGTATTAACTTTTATGTTTCGGGGGTCTTTAAACGTTTGTCATTTAAGAAGCCACGGATGAATATCCTTTATGGTTATGAACAAATTTTATAGTTTTTGTTTGGAATGGGCATTTCTTTAAATTCTCTTTGTGTGTTCGGTTTGAAATCCTTTTATTCCTAATGTTAAAATTCCTTAATATTAGTATACAGGTATAGTTTAGTTGTCAAAGACCAAAAAATCCTCTAAAATACAAAGTAAAAGTTTGATTTAGAAATTGTAGTACCAAGTACTTCTCTAGACATGATATCTAGCCTTTAATCAAATTAGTAGATAAGACAACGAAGAAGACATTCCTATATATTATTGAAATCATTTCACTATATGACTATAGATTAGCTTTCAAAGACAATAAAACTTCAAAAGGTATTGGTGATAAATGTACTCTTGAATGAATTTGTCTTGAGTGTGTGTGTGTGTGTGTGTTTGATTTGAAATCCTTTTATTGCTAATGTTAAAAGTCCTTAATATTGGTATGCAGTTATATTTTAGCTGTCAAAGACCTAAAAATCCTCTAAAATACAAAGGAAGAGTTTGATTTAGAAATGGTATTACCAAGTACCAAGTACTTCCCTAAACATTCTATCTAGCCTTTAATCAAATTAGTAGATAAGACAACAAAGAGGACATTCGTATATATTATTATAGATTAGCTTTGAAAAACAATAAAACTTCGAAAGGTATTAACGATAAATGTATGAAAAATGTTTTTGTGTTTACTTTGTCCTTTTGGTGAATTAGTCCTTTAGTCCTACTTGATTTTATAGTTTGTTGGTTTAAATTTGCTGCTGGTAAATCTCTTCATGTACACAGCACATTATGTTCATCAATGTTCTTATAAAGTTGACGTTTACTTCCATTTTTTTAGTGTGTATGCTAATTCACGATTGTTTGTTATATCTGTTGAGTCTATTCTTTATATGTCTTTAGTTTTTCGCATTCAATCTGCATGTTATGCTGTTAGGTGTTAATCCAACTACAGAGTTGATATTACCATTTCTTTCCTAACTTATAGTTCTTAATGTATTCCTAACTTTCATGGTTGTTTTGTATGTCCATTGAGTCTATTCTTTATATGTCTTTAGTTTTTCTCATCCACTCTGCATGTTATGCTGTTAGGTGTTAATCCAACTACAAAGTTGATATTTCCATTTCTTTGCTAACCTATAGTTCTTAATGTAATCCTAACTTTCATGGTTGTTTTGTATATGAAGGTATTATTTCCTTCACATAATGAATGCATATCTTAACATCTAAATATTCCACATTAAAATTAATCGGTACTTCAACAGTCATGAAGATAAATATATTCTAATATTATATCCCTAAATAAGAAATTACATAAGGTTTATTCTCAGCTTCAAACTTGTCCAAGAAGATATATATGAGTCTCAGATCATGTTTAGCACTTCTTTCACTTTAGCAATATGATTCTTCACTCCTTCAATAAGCTCTTTAACCTCATTGTATACTTTTAAGTCTCCAGTCAGTTGCTCTTCCAAATGAACAATAACAAGGACTTTGACTGCATGGTTTGTTAGGATATTAGCTTTTGCAATTGTTTCTTGCTTCTCTTCTATCTTCATCTTCAATCATTGTAAGAATTCGGACACCTTTATAAGCCATCCTTATGATCTTGAGATTAAAGCAGCAATTTCAGAATCCATGGTTTACAATAGAGTATGGATGATAGGAGATCCAGCTACCCCTTGCTAAAGAACTAAAATAAAGAATGGTATTTATAGGTCCTTTGGTTTTCATCAATAATTACTGAAGTTCCTCTTTAATAAATACAACAAACTTTTTACATTTCTTCCTATCGGTTAAATTATTTATGTATGTGTCATTAATGAATTTGTTTGCTTTCAGTTTCTTTTACCTCTATTACTTAGTCTTATTTTGGATTGTTTCTGTATTGCCATTTTTCATTAAGATTGCCTATCCATTTAATGAGAAACTTATATCTTCCAGGTAGGATAGATGACGTTTAATTTGCATTCTATTCTATCAATATTGTCTCTTCATATTGCTTAAACAGCAAAAACAACACATGGTTGTTCATGGTAATTGGAAGGAATTTGTAACAATGGCTCAGATTCCAATCGGTACTAAAATGAAGTTTAAGATTGACAAGAAGGCCTTGCATGAAGATAGGCATATCGTGTTTTATGCAGATTAAAAAAATCATCCTCATTTTTTGACTGGTAATATCATGAACTTCTTTCATATGGTATGTTTATTCTGTTTAAGACTATAGCTTATTATATGTAATGCTAATGGTGAACGACAATACAGCTAATTTTGATATATTAAAACGATATGCTGTTAGTTGTAGAAACTCTTAACCTGAGATATATATTGACCAAATCTATGGATATTCATTTTGTACGGATTAATTAGGAACTCATTGTTATAAAATACAACAATGAACCTTAAACCTAATAAACTATACATTACACTCATTGCGAGTTTATTTCATATTGTCTACATATTCTTACACCTTTTCAATCCATTACTCACAATCACTTGCATAATCCTGGGATATGTAGTCATACTTAAATGGATAGTGCATAGAAAATCAAAATCTAATAAAATTCTTAATTTTCTTTACTTTCTGACTTAAACTCCTTATCAACAATTGATTTGATATAACGTTTGTGGTTCACTTCTTCAATTAAAGAATTCATTACCTTAAGCAAAGCTGACAGTCTATCCTGATCACCTTCTATGTCTTTTTCTAAATAATCTACGAACTTCAACTCTTCTTCCTTCTTCCAGACTTTCGCTTGCAGATTCTTGCGTTGCTGCTCCTTCTCCTTAATATTCCTTTGTATTTGCAGAATTATCTGCATAACAGATTGCTGTTCTTTTTCATGAGCTATAATTTTACTGTCAAACGCATTCTTTATCTCATCGATCATCAAACCACGCTTTGTAAAACCTGCCTTATTCATTGATGATGCCATTTAGAGAATGTAAAGATCCAGGTATGCAGTAAATTTCAACAGGCACTATCTATATATATACATATACGTATACAGACTGAGATGTAAATATTAGCCATACATACAAGATTAATTAATGTTACTTATTCGTACTCGGTTTCATATTAGTTTTCGAGGATTGATGTTACGCGCCGCATTTATTACACAATAATCGTTTAAACTTCTTTCGTTGATAACCATCTTCGTTTTAGTTTTCCAAGAGTAACAAAATTCAGCTTTCAAAGAATTAATGCTAATCTATGTACAATAATTTAATTACCGTAATAATCTAATCCATTTTTATTTTAATTAATATAATGACTATTTTATTGAGTGTATGATAAACGTCAATTTAATTGGTATAACAATCATTTGAGTATTGCATAGAAAAATGTTTTTAAAAAAAGAAATTTTTATCATATGTTCCACGTTTCATTTACAAAAACTATTAATGCTATGTCATTTGCAGTAAACAAATAAAAAAGTACTTATAAATACAGCTACTGAAATGCTGGCCCGTCGTTAGACGGGCTCGAAACCTAGTATAATAATTAAAAGAAATAAGCTCTTCTTAATATGTTTTAGGAACCAAACGGATATTCTTTCATATCGGATCTTATTATTCTTTAATTTTTCTTAAAGGTATCATTAACCATAAATTATTTTATCCTAATACTCATTTTTTCGTATGTTGTCTTGTTAAACAATCAAATCTTATCTTATAATATAATATATCACTATTAAATTTAAAATGATAATTTGCATCACTCAGATTGTTCATTCAGAACCTTTATCAAACAACATCTCATATTCAGAGACAGCTTCATTCAGAACATTTAAATTACTAAGATCACAAAATTATCCCGTACTTAATCATTCTGATATAAACAAACAACCCCTTACATCAATATGTATGTGGGCTTGGGCTGGTTTAATATACAATAAAGCCCAATATCTGTTTGATTAGGGCCTAGGTTTAATACTTCATCTTCACATTCCTATCGGTAGCTGCATTTCCCAGCCGCTCCGATACCCTTCGTTATCGCCTCTCTAACTCAGGTATTCCTCGTCTCTAAATCCCTACCCAAAATGTTCCGACTGTCGATAATTGTAAGTAATCCGTTAGTGTTCTTGATTGTGCCAAGTCTTAGGGAATTAGAAGTTTTTGGAAAATTTCTTTTAAGGGTTTGTAAATTGATAATATGTATGATCGTATTGTGAATTTTGAAACTCTTTTGTTGTTGTACATTTGTAAATGTACAAGTTGTCTTTTAATGATTGTTCGAAGCTGTTTGTTCTAATTGTGTTTAGTTACTTGTGATCTATATTTATGGTTTTTTGTATGTTTGTTAAAGTCCCGAGTTGCCACTTTTGTTCTGAAGTTCTGAAACTCTGCTTGCTTATTGTTCATCAGGTTAACACATTGTATATTATGAAATGCTTACACATCAGTGATTCATTCGTTTTTGTTAAAAAACGAGTTTTTAGCCTAAGTTAAAGGCTTTTCAACTCATTATTACTCGTAGAATACTACTGTTATTTTGTTTTTGTAATTGAGGTGAAATTCTGTTGAAAATCTAGATCTAAGATCACCTGTTTGCTCATTTTCTTTAATTCAAGGTAGAGTTTAGAGCGGTTTCTTAGGACTTATGAACTGTATATGAAGTCAGATGTTTCAGTTTCATACTTTTGGGAGATTTTTGTTCTAAAAGATTGCCTCCTAAGATGAATGATTTGGTATGCTTTATTCACGATTGCTAATGTCTTAAGAATTCGGTCAGCGTACCAAATGTACTTATGAAAATGTGATGCATTCTGCAGAAGAGAAGTCATGGTTAAGCATAACAATGTTATCCCAAACGGTCACTTCAAAAAGCACTGGCAGAACTATGTGAAAACATGGTTTAACCAACCTGCTCGCAAAACAAGGAGAAGAAATGGTTGGTAGTGAATATTTTGTAATACAACAATGTTTTGATAACAATGTTTGGGTATGTTTGTCGGAAAGAGCTGTGAGCTGTTAGCTGATAGCCGGAAGCTAAAAGCTGGTAGCTGGAGCTTGAAGCTGTTTATTTTATTTGTATACGTGTTTGGCTGGTAGCTGGAGTTTAATAGTGTAAAATCACAAAAAAGGACAATTTATAAAAATAGGAGGAGTTATAAAACAATTAAAAAGGGTATTTAGGTAATTTGGTATAAAAAAGCTTCCAACTCGTTTTAAAAGCTACTTATAGAAGCTTTTTATTTTAGAGCCTTTTTGTTTAAAAAAAGCTTCCGCTTTTTCATCCGAGCATTACTTATAGGCTTATAGCTTTTTTCTTTAAAACAAAAAGCTACCAGCTCCAATAAGCTTCAAAAAACTTCATACCGAACATACCTTTTGTGTTACATTTTAGTTTTTGGTTGATTAATTTTCAGCTAGACAAGCAAAGGCTGTTAAAGATTTCCCAAGGCCAGCGGGAAAACTTCGTCCTCAGGTTCATGGGCAAACATTGAAATACAACATGAAGCTTAGGGAGGGACGTGGTTTCTCTCTTGAGGAGTTAAAGGTTAGATTAGCTACCACTGTTTTTGTTTTAATGGAGACATTGTATGAGTATGAGTATTGAGTTGTGTTCAATACAGTCCATAAAAAAAACATAGTCCTGGACTTTTAATATTCAATCACATGTGATTCAATATACAATCACATGTGATTGTAAAATCACCACATGTTAATTACGAAAATGCCACTCCGTCCAAAATTTTAAATTTCAATATGGACCATTGATGGGGCTGATCCAAAGGCTAAGATCAGTCCCTCATGACTATGGATTAAGTATGAATTATATTGAACATTTCTCTATGAGTATTATCGAAACTATTGCATTTAGTTTTCTTGAAAAACTTTTCTTTGTTTTTCTCAAACTCTTTTGTGTTGCTAAACCAGGCTGCAGGCATCCCAAAGAAGCTTGCTCCAACCATTGGCATTGCTGTTGATCATCGCCGCAGAAACCGCTCATTGGAAGGCCTCCAGGCTAATATTCAGAGGCTAAAAACATTCAAGGCTAAATTGGTCATTTTCCCAAGAAGAGTGAGGAAAATTAAGGTAAAACTCATTTTTTTGTGTTTTCACTTTTTTACCTCACTTGGGCGGGATTTGGGTTTTCTTGGTAGCGGCATTATGTCATTTCGTTTCATTTCTCATATTATAATGTTTTGTGATTAGTATAATTTAATTGATAGTTACTTCATCTTTTGTCCACCTTTTATATAGCTTGGAACACTTGATAATTATTTTCTAATGTCTGAATGGAAATCTCATGTTGCGTTTGGTTATGAAAATTTGTTTTCAGTTTTCTTAGAAAATTTTTCTAGAAAATAGGCGGAGTTTTCATTTTCAGTTTTCTGTAAAAAATTTAGAAAACGCTTTTGGTAAAACCGATAGACTTTTCATTTTCTATTTTTGAAAAATTAGAAAACACATTTAGAAAAAAAGTAGAAAAGAGTGGATATGTACTTTTCTAATTTTCTAAGAAATGGGAAAAGTGAAAACTCCTCTTTTTTTGGAAAATTATAGAAAAAAAGTACAACCAAACATATTTTTAAAATTTTCACTTTCCCTTAATTTTTTCTGGAAAACTAGTATGTTTTTCCTAAACCAAACACACTCAGCTTCTGTTTGGTTTGGTTTTGTTTAATCAGTTTCTTCATACTAGACACTGCAAAGCTGCTGATTTACATTTTGTTTTAAGATTTGAAAATCATATGTTTTTTTGAACCAGGCTGGTGACTCTACTCCAGAGGAGCTTGCAACTGCCACCCAAGTTCAAGGTTCAGTACTAGCTATTGCTAGGGAGAAGCCAGTTGTTGAGCTTGTGAAGGTGACAGATGAGATGAAAACTTTCAATGCATACTCCAAGTTGCGGGCCGAGAGGACTAACAAACGCCATATGGGTGCGAGACTCAAGAGGGCTGCTGAAGCCGAGAAGGAAGAGAAGAAGTAGAGTGTTAGTGGGTTAAGAGGTATGATTAAAGTGTATGTTGGATCAATTTTTGACATTATTACTTCTTTTAGTATGTCTTTGGATATGCTATGTTTTAGTTTTAGTATCAAATATATGTTCTGAGTTATTAAATTTGCTTATCTTTTTGGTTCTTAGTTTCTTCACTAGATTTTTGATGTTCATTTAGTAACAGGATTGGTTTCAATTATACCTCTATTCGTATATAGAGAGATTGTTTCCCGAGATACGACTCCGGCAAAGAAAACAAAGGAAATTACGTAAAGATATATATATATATATATATATATATATATACAAAATAATAAAATAAACTAAGGGGTAAAATAATAATAATAATAAAAACCAATAAAAGAAAAAAAGAGAAATATATATATATATATATATATATATATATATATATATATAGGGGAGGGTTCCATTGAGAACCGAATTTGTTGCGAGAACCGCGGGAACCAATCTTAGCCGTTGATTTGATAAATGGAATTCATGGATGGGGAGCGTGGGGGAATCAAATGTGGCAGGGTGTATGTGAGGAATTCATGGGTGGGCAATGGCATTGAAAAATGGGGAATTTGACGGCTCGGATTGGTTCTCGCAATAAAAATGATTCTCATTAGAACTTCTTCATATATATATATATATATATATATATATATATATATATATATATATATATATATATATATATATATATATATATATATATATATATATATATAATAAAATAAAAACAAAGAAAAAGAAAAAGAAAAAAAAAAGGAATGTAATAGATACAAATCTAATATCTATCTATTATACAAAAAGACCTCATTCCTAGGGGTGTAATCGAGCCGAGACAGCTCGTGAGCTACTCGAGACCGACTCGGAAAATACTTGAAATTTACTCGTAGTGAACCGAGTCGAGCTCGAGCTCGAGCTCGAGCTACTTGAGTAGGCTTTCGAGCCGAGCTCGAGTTTCATATTACTCAGCTCCTCAGGCTCGCGAGCCTAATCGAGCTTCTACTAATTTACCCTTTTACCCTATTATATATACATAAATGACATACTCGAGTAGGCTTTCGAGCCGAGCTCGAGTTCCATATATGTGTTTTTAACATTTATTGTTGCAAAATTTTATTAAATTAAAATTCAACCGAATCGAGCCGAGTCGAGCTCGAGAGTGTCGAGTACTTATTCTAGTCGAGCTCGAGCTTGAAAGTTTAAACTCGTCCGAGCTCGAGTCGAATGACCAAGTTGAGCTCGAGCTTGGCACTGTGCTGTCTCGACTCGGCTCGATTACACCCCTACTCATTCCCTTCCTAATGACCAAGTACGCCTCTCTTAATGCCTCCTTGTTATACACGTTTGTGTCTTCTAAAGCAGCCACACACCTGCTTCATTTACCCGGTGGTTTCACGGTTGTCTCCCTCCTTCGCGTTTCCTCTCCCGTGTCCTCCCTCATGCTTGTGGTACGTGTCTGTCTTATGAACCGGTAAAAAGCAACTTTCTGCTTCTCACGATACTGCTCGATGAACCGCCATAGCTCTTACTCTTCGCTACTGCTTACGTAGTTTCTTCAACTCTTCATCGTTACCAATCACCATCTGCTGATCTATTGAATTCGAAAACAGGTATCCAATGTTTCGTCTATCCTAATTTCACATCTTGTATAGGGTTTGTTTCATTATCACTATACCTCAAAAATTATTCATTCCAATTGTTAATTTCTCTAATCCTAACATAGACCTCTGATGGTCCTAAAGTTAGAGCAACAAATTGTTCCCAAATCTAATTTGATGGGTTTGGTTGTTTTAGGGAGATTTTTTTGGGTATAGATCTAATGGTCTTTAAATTAGGGCAATAGAGAAATTGTTTCAACTTGTAATTAGATGGGTGTCGTTGTTGTAGGAGATGGTTTTGAACACTTCTCTTTGAAGTCCATTTTCCTCAAACCCTCAATTTGGGATTTATGCGGTTCCTATGATTTTCATAAGAATAATGCTTTTATTGCTCATGTGTTGTATCTGTCCATTACCCTCTGTCTTTTGTTTATGGTTTTATGTTACTGCTTGGGTTCTTTTTTTGTATAGAATTAGAAAGTAGATATACAAGGTATCACAAATCAATAGCTGATGAAAGTCTATCTCACATATTTAATCCATGTTACCCTCATTTCACTTTCTTAATAAACCACTAAAAGCAATTAATCATACCTCAATAAGAAGAATATACATACATGAAGATGGGAAATTTACTTCATAATTCCATGTAGTTGGTGGGCAATTCTTTAGTACTATAGACAAGGTTGTCACTCTTTCTTGTCAATTAGATAGCTGAAGAAAAACAAAATAATATATAAATGAGTAAATGTTGAGACTGGACAAGATCGAAGAACTTGCTGGTGCTTTAGTTTCTCCTAGTAAGGAAGGGGTCTTACTCTGCCGATTCCAATTCAAATGGAATCTTTCAACTAAAGCAATGAGATGCTTAAATGGAATTCTTTTAGTTCTAATAAATCAGGAGGAATTTAATGACAGATATCGTTGACTTTGGAATTTCTAATAAAAGAAGGAAAAACATAGGCTAGGCCTAACATTAAACAAAACAAAAGACTGGATGTTCATCGGATGTACTTGGATGAGAATCAGTACCCTTTGCGTAAAAACACATTAAACTACATTAACTGAATATCAACCCAGTAATTGTACTTCACTACTTCCACACACCTTGCTAAAGCATTAAAGAACCCAGATTCCAACAACAAAATGAAACTATCGACCACCCTACATCCCTTTCAATTTTGCTATGTTTGGTTTTTATTCTCCAAGCTGATGCACCGATCAAGTAGCCACGGCCATCTATAAACTTATATATTGATCAATTCAGAAGCCAGCTTCAGAATATTTTTTATAAGGTTCTTCACTTTTCAGATGCGTCTTGCCTTTAGCTCCTCGAACAGGTATTTCTGCCCACAGGAATTAACTGGTTGCATTTGCAAGGAAAGTGTTGGTTTATCACTATTTTTCGGGTATAATGTCCTCTTTCACTCTTTGTTTGCCTCTCTTTACTTCCATTTAACATGTTTGTGTACATGATATGAGACCAACAAACACTTTAGTTGCACCATGAATTCCACATAATGACATCTTATAAAATGTAATTATACAACTTTGTAATTGATACAAAGGAGAGCGAATTGACCGAAGGATTCGTACCACTAATAGAATGTATGGCAATGCAGGAAAAGGTTCTTGTTGCCCATGGGTAGAGTGAGTCTACTTAGTGAAGTGGCAGGACGCGAAGATCAATAAAAACTTATGAACAAGTTAATGTGGGTTATGTTTAATCTATGACAAGTTAAATCTCGTTTGTGCCAAAGTCATTCTTTCGTTCTTATGACTACATGTGACATTTTCACGTAGGGCTAAAGATGTAAATACATATTTTATTTTTTTCAGAAGGTCGTCTAATGTAATGTATATTTTTATGGTCTACTTATGGTGCTGAACTTGTTAAAGATGGTTAGTCACAGGATACTGAACTTTTTAGAACATTTAATTTGTCCATTTAAACACATGTTTCTTTTTCGTTTTCTTTTCTTAGATACCGAAGCACTTTTCACAATCACATCTATAACCCTACAAGAGAGGATAGGGACATGAGTTGCCTTACTGGGAGATTAGAGATGAATCAATATCTAGAGAAGAAATTGGAATAGGGTTTTTTAATTACTAGATATGTTATTTTGGCGTGATTGAATTGTTTGTAAATTGTAACCTGTTCATGAATATATCTTAGCAGCTTGATTGCAACTGGGAATTTGATTAGGGATTTGTTCAGTTCTTCTACAGGCACTAAAATTTGAACGTCTATGTTTCTATTTCCTTAAAATTGGAAAACAAATTTCTTAAGTATTTTCTCTTCTCATTATTAATTATTTAATGGTTACAACACAATTTTGTTAACAGGAAACTTCTATTGAAACGGTGTGCTGCAACTATCATCAAAAAATTAAGCATCCATCACACATACAACAAGGTGATAGGGTTAATAAGGTTTCTGAAACACATGTATAAATTGGTTGCAAATAAATGTGTGATTGGAATTCCTTCTTCTTAAGTCATGTTTTATGTTGTACCGACTAAAATCATATTCTTAGTCTGCTAGCATATTTTCAATTTGCTTTTCCATTTCTACTGCAAAAGCTTTGAGAATATGGTTGGGCATCTCAGGGTTGCCTATGAATTTAAGATAATATTAAACACAGGCCAGATTTATATATGAGAATGTTGTGTGGCCATATACATGACCATCATTTCCAATGCAGAGGTGAGTTGCATTTTTATCACTTATAATCTGTCTTCTCTTTTTTTTCATTCAAGATTTTATTTGAAAATGTAGTGGTTCTTGTAACCAGGTATGAAATATGAAACTTTGTTAAGTTTGATCTACAACCTTTATTCACCTGAGTGGAATAGTAGTATAAAATGAAGCATACAACAATCTTCTTCACTACTATGGCTTTATAACAGGTTAACCCCAACAATGATAGTTGCGTCAGTGAATTTTTTCCTTCTCTATTAAAGCTATATGTTACAACAATTTAAAGTAGGAATTTTCTTTTGTTATATGAAGGTACTGTTGTTCATATCCCTAATTACTTTAGTTTGGTTTAATTCATTTCTTTTAGCATATTTATACTTCAGTGTCTGTGTTTTTGTTAGGCATAACATTTGGGGAGTAATAAGTAGGCTGTAGGAAATATATATTTGCGGTTATCTTTGACAGGGTAAGTTTAAAATTACTTGAGTAGCTAAAGTTCCGCTTACATATTTTAATCATCATTGATAATATGTTGCTTAAGTTTTCTTTCTTCTTATCAACTGGAATGATCTTCAAAATTTGAACACAAATGTTCAAAAGGATAAAGAAAAGAACTTTTTCATACCAAAAAAGGATACATTAAACTTAATCGGGTTTATTTATCTATTCATTACATCCATGTTACTTTTTGTTTTTGAATTTTCTCTTTATTTTTATCATGAGTTAATTACATTTTTGGTCCATGTGGTTTACACGAAATTGCACATTTGGTCCTTAGGCTTCATTAATTACGGATTTAGTCCTTGTGGATTACCATTTGTTTCAATCTTGGTCCAAATACACTAAAAAAGACTATACTACCCTTCTGCCTTTAATTTGTTCTTTTATTTGTAAGTTTTATTCATTTAAAATATTAATAATATATAATTAAATAATAATAATGTTTTTATAAAAAAAGAAAAAGAAAAAAACATAACATAACATAAACAATTAACTAAACCTCCCAACCCCATCCCCCTTTATCTTCCCCAGCCGTCTCTCTCTAGACCCACCTCCATGCACCACCGCATCTCCGCCGGTACACTTCTGCCACCACCGTCACTTGAAATCAGCCACCACCGTCGCCTGAACTAACCAAATCAGCCACCATCACCGTCGTCTGAAATCAGCCACCACAGATCTGATGGCGATTTGGAGCACAGATCTGATCGCACCCCTCTCTCTCTCTGAAGCCACCGATCTGAAGTCGTCTCTCTCTCTCTCTGCTCTCGACTCTCTCTTCACCATGGTGAACAACAGATCTAGGGTTTTTTATTTGGTGAAGAACACATCTTTGGAGATGACGATGGGGAACACCATGGTGAAGAACAGATCTAGGGTTTTCTCGTCTCTCTCTTTCTGCTCTCGCCATAGATCTGAACCACTGTCGCCGCCATTGATGGTGTTCTTCGCATACAGTGGCGGTGGGGACCTCAAAGACGGTGGTGATTTCTCTCTCTGCCACTGTGGGATTCATGTTTCTTCCCCATTCACTGCTCCACATCTCTCTCTCTGCCTCCTTTGCACCGCCGCCTGATTATGTGCCCACCACCCTTCTATCTTCCTTTCGATTCCCTACCCCATGCTAAAACAGCTCCGGACTCAAGAACAATAATCGAGAAATGAAAAGTGAATGAATAAAAGCCATGGATTAGGAATAGCAGATGGTTTTGGTAGACGGTTCTGCTTTTCTTTGGTGGTTTGATGATCATGTTTTGTTTGGTGGCTCTGGTTGTTCATGGTGGATGGACGGTTTTCGTCGGAGGGGGTAGCCGGAAGATTGTTGCCGGAAAGAAGATAAAAGAAGGGATCGAGAGAGATAGAGAGAGTAATGATGTAGTGGGGTATTTGTTTTTGTTTTTTAATTAAATATTATTTAAAGAAAAAGAATAAAAAAGGTATAAAAATATTTAATTAATAAAAATTGATTATTTATTAATAAAAGGAAATGATTTTAAAATTAAAAAAATAATTAAAAGAAAGGGTAAGGGCACTTTTGTCTTTTCAAGTGTGTCAAGGACCAAGATTGAAACAAATGGTAATCCACAAGGACTAAATCCGTAATTAATGAAGCCTAAGGACTAAATGTGCAATTTTGTGTAAACCACAGGGACCAAAAATGTAATTAACTCTTTTATCATTATATGTACATGGATCCTTCTTTCACTGTTGTTTACTTGTTATACTAATTTTTTTAATCTTGGATGTGATATATACATATGCAAACACTGAAATAGAAACAAATGATAACTATTCACATTTGTGATCCAAATGTAGTGTCCAGCTAAAATGGAACATGGGATATATGGTACCTTTTTGCCCTTTTTTCCCTAAAAATTACATACTGGCGACAATACTAACAAAAAATGCATTGAAGCATATTCAACGAAATAGCTATTTAAGAAATTGAATAGCAACATCTACATAAAAATATCAACATATCAACATTCAAGCACAGCCAAAAACTTACCTAGTATAATGTAATAAGAAATAAGAGTACAGTACATATTCTATGTAATCACCACTTGCATATTAAAGGAATACTAGTTAGCTTCTAATGTAAAGTTAGATATCATTACAACTCTTAGGTTTAATTTCTTATTTAGGTAGACATTAGCTTATAATACAAACCCAGTACTTATTCTATCGCCATGGCTAGAAAACACTCGTCTTCCTATCTCTGAATCCTAATTCCCATTCTTCAAGATAACCTATTTGAGATCATATTCTGAGAGAGAGAGAGAGAGAGAGAGAGAGAGAGAGAGAGAGAGAGAGAGAGAGAGAGAGAGAGAGAGAGAGAGAGAGAGAGAGAACTCCTGCAAATCTGT
This sequence comes from Pulicaria dysenterica, assembly GCA_947179395.2. Classification (NCBI taxonomy): domain Eukaryota; kingdom Viridiplantae; phylum Streptophyta; class Magnoliopsida; order Asterales; family Asteraceae; genus Pulicaria; species Pulicaria dysenterica. Next base: position 46,926,766 of record OX359294.1, on the reverse strand, counting down.
TCTAACTATGTCCTCTCATCTCAAAGAAGGGCGACCACGCCTCTTAGTGCCCTCAACTAAAATCGCTTCCACACTTTCTAACTGGCGCTGTTGGTTTTCTCCTTTTAACATGGCCGAACCAACACCGTCTCTCTTCTCTCAACTTGTTGTCAATAGACGTCACTCCCACCTCGGTTCTGAAAACATCAATCGAAATTTTATCTAATAAAGTCTTCCCACAAGCCTGTCTAAGCATCCTCATCTCTGCCACTTTCATCTTCTCCGCTGGTGCCTTTTTCACGGGGCAACACTTAGATCCATATAACATAGCAGGTCTAACAACCAGTTTGTAGAATTTTCCTTTTAGCTTTAGCGGTACTTTTTTGTCGCATAATACCCCTATCGCTGCTCTCTACTTCAGCCAGCCTGCTTGAATACGGTTGGTGACGTCCTCGTTTATCCTCCTTGTTCTGTGTAATATGGAGCTCAAGTACCTAAAAGACTCGTGGGATCACGACACGTGATCCCCTATGCATATATCCTGGTTGTTATCGTTTTCGGTCTTGCTAAAGTCGTAATAAAGATACACAGTCTTATTTGTATTAATTTGAAGTCCCGAGTCCTCTAGCGCTGCTCTCCACTTAACTAATCTCCTATTCAACTCCTCTTTTGATTCTGAAACCAAGACAATGTCGTCGGCTATTAGCATACATCATGGGACACCTCCCTAGATCCCCCTCGATAACTCGTCAAGACTCATTGCGAAAATGAACGGGCTAAGTGCAGACCTTTGGTGGAGGCCCCGATTGGTTCTTTTGTTTTTCTATCTGAAAATCTTGTGTGGTTGTGAAATGGCTAGTCCACAATTTGCATTGTCAATGGCTTAATGAAGTATATCTTGTTTAATTTACCTAAAGTTTATGTAATTTACTCATAATCTTGTGTCACTGCTACATTGTTATGTTTTACACATAATCTTGTTTCAAATATATAAAAACTTCACTGTCAAATTGCTATGCCTTTACTCATAATCTTGATATAAAAAGGTTAATTTATTTATATAAAGTAGAGGCAACTTTGCATCACAGAAACCAAAACACTTTCAAAGCAGCTTCTAGAGCAAAAATTGTTTTATCAAGTAATCCAACATTATAGTTCTTAAATGCCTTTAAATATCCCTTTTTGTTTTCGGTCTAGAACTATCGTTAAGTACAGGATTTAGGGGTTGTTTGTTTGCTGCTTAATGGAACTATTCAGCACTGGATGCCAATTCAGCATTCAACGTGTTTGATTGTTGTCTCTAAACGAAGACTGTGCTAAATGAAACAAAAGAACGGTACATAATTATTCTACCTTAAAGTACCATTCTAAATCATGAAACCCGAAGTATTTAATCGTAAAACATAGCACAAAATGAAAGAATCTACAACAATTTAATGAACCTATCACTTTTAAGGAACACTAAAACATGGTTCAAGAATAGTAGCAATTTATTTGTTTCTTCTGTATCTTTGCATTATTGATTTCTTAATAAATGATGAAGCTTCTCTATTTATGTTGATTGTAGTGTTCATCAGTTTAAGTAGAACATATCTAATTGTTATTGGATGATCATTGTTATGAATAAATTTCTTTCATGATAAATATCAAGAATTATAGTGAATAGGTAATGCAATTAGCTTTCTATCTTTTAGGATACAGTTTAATGGTGAAATGAGATAATTGAAATTCATTTATGTTGTTGATTCTTGGTTATGGCTTTATTTGAACTTATTTTGCCGATTTGACCCGTTGATCAATTTAATAAATTGAATGTGTTGAAACTTGATATATAGTTAGAATCTTGATCAGACTAAATGAATTGGAATCCAATTCCTAAGAATTCCTGTGTTTGGAATTCAAGTATCAGCAATCTCTCTCAAAGTAAAGAACCAAATTGTTTTTAAGATAATCATCATTTATACTATGATGAAGCCTTATTTTTATAATTTTCATTGCTAAGAAAATTCTTTTAAAAATCGGAAACGTCACTTCGAACCCTCCCTCTGTCGTTTCCGTTTTGATTTTTACTTGTGCTACTAATTAACTCTAATTGGGGGTTAATAAATATGTGTTTACTTGAGCTTTTAAAATAATAAGGATTTTGGTCAAGTTATCTCTGTCCTGTAAATAGTGCTTCCCCTATGCAAATATAACTGCACATTCTTATTGTGTGTGTTTTTAAAAAGGGTAGTGTTTACCATTTTTTTAATGTGTTATCTTGAATTTATGTTTTGGATTCTGAATTTAATTGAGGCATTGTGGGTTGTAGATCTCATTTTATCAAACAAAAGTAGAATTTTGGCTGCAAATAGATGGTCTTCATTTTGTAACTTTTTTTTGGTTTACTATCAAGAACTTAGTTCTTTGATTAGTTGATATATTGTTAGAATCTTGATTTATATACATGTTTGATTCGCTTAATTTATATGCATGTATGTTTTCAATTTTGTTTTGAATTTATTGCAATTTGTTTAATATGTAGTTCGTTTAAATAGGTGGTCAATCTCAATGATCAAATAAGCAATTAAAATGATTACTTGATACATGTCTTGAGGTCATTAACAAAGTGGGTAGACGAGGAGGTAGTATGCACCAAGAGTCAAATCATATCGCAGTGCAGCGGATCGTGAATACATGGTTTGCGAGATCAAATTGCGGAACAATTGATGCAAATGTAGAAATTTTAGTGACTTTATTGTGTTAATAAAGCAAATTGCGTAACAAATCCACCACCAGCCCCCAATGCGCCACTACTGCCATAACAGCCTTCCCTCTCACCGGAATCGAAAATACCCGAGCCCTTTCGTTCAGTCAATTCACCATTAGACCCCTTTCCCTTACTAAAATCAGAATTAGAACTCTTACCTTGTTGCATCAGCCACCACAACATAGCCTTACGAAACTCCCTCTCTTCAATACGATCTGCTACCAAGGTCCTCATGGCTGATTTGATTGCAGAAACATCATATTGGAGTCGTTGAAGCCGATCCTCATGAAGATCCAAATGAGATTGAACAGATCGACTTTCCATGGAAACTGACAAGAAGAACCAAGTAATCTCATCAACAGACAAATACTCACGTGACAACAAACTAATTGCAATAAGGTTTTGCAATTCGAATCACAGATCCCCCCAATAGAAATTCGAATAGCAGAACCAAAATCAAAACTAGACAAATCGGGAAATAGAGACGTGAATAGCAGTGATAGAATGCTTATAAAAAATTTCCAATCAATTTAATCAGGCAGATCCTAATCAATAGAAAACGAATTGTAATAATGTATTGCAATTCCAATCGCAGATCCTGCCAAGAGAAAACGCTAACACCAGAACCCCAAAATCAAAATCGGCAAGTCCAAATGGCAATTGGTAGGAGCAGCGACTGAATGAATATCGATAGTACCCCAAACCAACAGCACCATAAAATAACAGACCTGTTACTGAAACTGAAGTGGAATTAACAACGAACGAAACTGAAATTGTAACTCATGATAGTTCAACGGGAATTGAAATTAAATCTAAAAATTGATGTCGACAGATCGTGAACAGCGACTAACGAGAAGCAAGATACGTAATCGATTGTGAAAAACGAATTGGGACAAATCTATTGCTGAAATTGATGAAGATCCGAACGTGAAACAGCGACTACCAAATAACGAGGCAAGAAATTGAATCGGAAAAAACTGAAATCAATTGTGGCAGATCTTGTCCGTTGAAATCGATTGTATCACATCACCCGAGAGATAGTCGGAAGGGGAGATGTGAGAATATGCAAGATAACGCAAGATGACAACGTAGTTGGTCCGTTGACTGAGGCGTTAGCTAGAGAAAAGCATGAGAGACATACTAGTTCTATTGGAATGTAGTACATACTGACCTAGCAGCAAGTTTCAGTAAATTAATTAAACCCATGGATTTAATTTAAAACCTATGAGTATGTATTAAACATTTCAGAGTGATGGAAATAGGAGGTTTAATATAATTGTTTTAATATTCTTCATTTTTAGCATATTTACTTATAGATAAAATATACAAGTCAAGTTATATCTAAATTTCTCCGTAGCTACTTGATGCAGTGAGAGACGCATCAGGGAGATAATAACGCTATTATGAATACTTGATGGTGTATTCATGTAGAGAATAAAAGCACAAGTTTGTGACCAAGTATTTATAGATATTTGTCAGGGGTACAAATATTGTAGGTGATCCGCATCAGACTAACTTCATGTATCATTTGGCATGAGTTAGCTTGATTGGTTATCCTTAGACCTGAGATGTTTCGTTTGGGGCACGGGGACTTCTGTGCTTTGGGACGTTCAAACGTCATGCCATAACAGGGTGATTATAACGGGCATATCTGGTTGCAGCGGAAGCTGTGTGCTAAAATGCAAGCAGTCAAGATGGAATTTGCAACTTCTTTTAAATGAGAAGAGATATTTCAGGCTCCCTTGACGGTTGAGACCAAAGTGAAATTCGTGGCCGCACTCGAAAGAATGATAGGTATTGCAGTTAGTCGAGATCAGAGTCAAGAAACATAATATGGATTCTTAGAATAGATCACGAGCTCCATGTCTAAAATCCAAATTAGGGAATAGCGTGATGCAAAAGGAAAAGCCGGCTAATCCAAGAGGGTGATTACAGAATCTCTGGACATAAGAGAACTTATAGTCGTGGTTAACCTAAGTGTCTGGCAAGGGACCTCCTTAGGTCAATGATATACAAGGGAGGGTATGTATCGTGCATAAGTGGAAGTCTAATAGTTGTGTGCACAGATAATGTACATGTGTCATCATATCCGGGCGCTATGAGTCACTAAAGGGTCACACAGCTGCACACTCAACTCAAACCAAGGTAGTGATATTTTGTGTGTGGTGATAATTAACAGTTAATTAATTATCAAGTAAATACTTAATAATTATTTATTATTTGAGAGATCAAATATTAGTTAAATATTTTAAAAAGGTTTGGTTAAAGTATTATTAACTAATTAGTATTAATCAAGCTTGAGGGTTAGTTTTGTATAAAGATTAAAGTTTTAATCTTTTGGACTGGTCTTATGGGCTTAAGGGCCTTAATCAATTATTTAAGTATAAATAAGGATAAAGCCTTGGAAAATTAGTTAATTGATTCACAATTAACTTAAGCCACAAGCTACAAACACAAAACATCTCTTTCCCTCTCTCATGCGATCGGCGGTCGAGAACAACCAACCACCACCGCCTTGCGGCGGCGGTACGGCGCGACGGCGAGCAACTAGCAGCCCCTTTGCGGCGGCTGTATTTTTCCGGTGACACCTCACCTTCGGTAGAGAGCCCCTTTGCGGCAGCTCCAGGCGGCGGCAGCCCCTTCGAGGGGCTGTAGTTGACGGCGGTTTTTGGTGACACACACATGACACGGCAACTTGTTGTGGGTATCTTTTTGGGCGGTCTAGCAGCCGGGTTCACGGGTGTAGTATTCGTGTATCCCCCTATAGCAATCCAAGGGGTATAATTTATGAACCTTTATACTATACATATGTATATATATATAGGGTGCGGTTCAAACGAGAACTGTTTTTCGTACGAGAACTGCGAGAACCATTTGTGGCCAATCATTTAATTTCCTGTCTTTTATATTTAATTTAAATAGGAAAGCGTAGTATGGACATTATGACATTACCCAAATTCTTTAAACTAATATATCTATCAAACAAGAAGGTGTTAAATTACGAAAAATATACCAAATTAACGAGAACATTATGCTCTTTTAATTTAAGACTGATCTTGATATATTTTTTCGAAGAAAAAAAAAGCCATGTTTTGCTGGGTTTTTTCAGTACAGCTCAAATGTGCACAAGTGCAAATTTTGCACATGTGCATCTTTATATCTGTCTTGAAAAAACTAGGGGAATCTGTGAATATGCACATATGCAAAACTTTGCACTAGTGCACATGTCGTTGTACTGAAAAAAAAAACCCAGGAAACACACAATTTTTTTTTTGAAAAAATAAATCAAGACGGGTCTCATATTAAAGAGTATAATTTTCTTTTAATTTGGTATAATTTTTGTAATTTAACACATTTCCATTTGATGTATATAGTAGTTTAATTGATGTGGGGTAATGTAAAAGTGTCCAAATTACCCTTAGTTATTTAAGGTTAAGTTTGATTAGTTTAAGGTTATTTATTAACAACTCTTTAATCTGAACCCTCCTTCTCTTTGATCAATGGTTGTAATTGATTCTCACAGTTTTCATATGAAAAACGGTTCTCGTTTGAACCGTCCCCTGTATATACATACATACATACATATATACATACATACATATATACATACATATATATATATATATATATATATATATATATATATATATATATATATATATATATATATATATATATATATATATATATATATATATTTGAATGTTATCTGATTTTGTTCCCCTAGTTGATCCAGTTGTGATATCTAAGATTGAGATTTGTTATTATTCCGCTGTGTATGTTATACCCTGTAAATACCAACACGGTCAGTGTCGTTATATAGTTCAGGAAACCAAATTAGATTCTAGACAGTCAAAATTTATGGGTAAAACAATTGTTTTGTTTCTATTATGTTCATTAATCTATATTAGTCTTCTACTAACATGTTCAAATCACGACATTCTCTCTTCTAAGAAAATTTTGAAGTAACTTTGTCCCATTTCTCATGAACACGGTAGTAAACTGTTAAAGGCACAACTCAGATTCAACTTTATGGCTATATTACCGTAAATGGACCAAAGTTCAGTTAAGATGGTTTCATGAAGTGTTTAATGTTTTTTCCATAATTGTAACCTTTTTAACGTCTAACTAAACCAATCAACATGATCTATAAACATGGCCAGTTTCAATGTAAATAAACACTTGCTTGCCGATGAATCGATGATTTTATTTTCTTGAATCTTTTGTTTTTCAAATTAATGAAAATAACAAATATATACAAAAAAAGAAAAAGAAATGTATGACATGGTAAAAAACTGGTACTACAATAACCACAATCTGTAGAAAGATTTTGATTCACACAACAAGAAAGAAGGGAAAAACACTCGATCAGCAGATCAAAACACCATCGTTGAACTGCTCCATTTTATTCTTCCTTAGAAACTCTCCTTTTCTCTTTTTTTCAGATAGTTATGCATACTTGTACAGCAACAAATAAAAGAGACCAAATTTGTTTAATTTTACTCTCTACACCCTCGAACTTGTCACCAGATCCATCTGCACCCCTTTACTTCAAGTCCACCTTGAGTCCTTGTTACCAACAATTATTAAACTCTAAACCTACAATAGACAAACAAACCAACATAAAAATAGCACATAATTTCCAGACTAAAATTGACCCTAATATATTTCAACAGACATCCTTTTCTACATTTTCTTTTTAATGATTATTAACTTAAACTTGACATTCTACATGCATTAGGATAAGAGGAGATTAAGTTTCTTTGGCTTAAAATAGTTGTATGGGTTACCTTGTTTAGCCTATCATTAATTACAATATAGATTACGATAGCACTACAAAAAAATTGCCATTTAGTGGCACACATTTTTAATGGCACTTATTTTTTTTGCCACTAATTAATGTTTTTAGTGGCACTTAATATATGCCACCAAAGATATTATAGGTTTTAGTGGCACTTTATATTTTATACCATTAGGTAAAAAAATCTAATATGCTATTGTAAATTTTAAAATTAATGGCACATTATAATGTAATACCACGAATATCAATTTATATATTTACTAGCCTACATATAAAAGCTACAACCATAAAAGAAAGTGTGATTTGGGCAAAAGCATTGGCGGCCAAATCCTTCCCCCCATTATTTTTCACCATCAAAATTCCCTCCAGATTGAAAATTTTCATTCCCGCATCGTATTTCTTCGCTCTCGTACCTCTCATCCTCACTCTTTCTTTCATCTATCGGTTCCTCCCGTCTCTATTTCTTTCATCATGTCTCTCTGTGCCCTAGATTACCCACAGCTTCGAGTTCATAGCTTGATTTGTGGTTTAGGGCTACAACGACCGTTGAAGAGATCGTGGAATAAACAATCACCGTGGAATCAAACAACCTGGTATGTCTCGATTTCCCCTGAGAACCGATTCAATTTAATCTCAAGTTCTCGAACCCTATATAGGCAGGAATGACTAATAAACATCTCTAATTAGTTGTAGCTTTTCGTTGATTGTATAGCAGGTTGTAGTTGATCTAGCTTCAGTTACCAATTTCTTTCATTCTTTGGTTTTCGTTGGTTGTCCCAAAACATCTCATCTTAATCAGGTATGAATGTCTCTAACTCATTGTAGTTAATGGTTGGGTATGATGTTTTGTTGTTAATAATAGTTGGTCCTAAAATTTTTGTGGAATCAAACAACCTGATGTTTTTGTTGTTAATAATTGTTGGGTCTAATATAAGTAACTTGAATGATTATTTGGTTTCTACTGTTGGTGTTTTGTTTGTCAAGAAAATGTTGGGGACCATTAGTTGTTAACCCTCCATTTGAATTGCTTGAAACACTAGATTACTAGATTAAATTAAACATTATTTGATTTGGGTGATATTTTTTTACTCAGTTAACTATATGATTTTAGTTTTATGTGAATGAAATAGCAATCAACAGCATGTACCTTTTCTCTGTTTTCAATTTAGTATAATAATGAACAATCCTTTGACTGTCTCTTAATTCAAAAATTGCTAATAAAATCATCAACAAAAACCAACCAGCACACTACATTATATAAATTGAATTTGTAGTAGATAATGATTTTAGGATTCATGGAATATAATGTATTACGACATGGCTCCTTAACTAATAATTATTAGCTCTCATTGATTTGCTTATATATGTCCATTTTTAGCTTTTTCCAATATGTTTTGGCCCAAATCGATCTATAAGTAGAAAGATTGAAATTGCTACTTTCTATCTATTGTAAAAGCCATCGTTTTGGTTTCACATGATCTGCAAATAGAACAGGAATTGATACTACAAACTGATATGGAAATCGAACCTATTCACTACAAACTAACATGGAACGTGAAATTGATGTTGATGAAAACGACGATGACTCAATTCTTCTTTGGAAGCACTTTAATGTTATGTAGTAGACCTTGATGTACATTCTTTTGGATAATTTTAATATAAATTTAGATTTGTTGATGTTTTTATCTACTTTATATATGTATGTCAAGAACTCAAGATTTAGGATACTCGAGATTTTCGTGCTTTTAGATCTGTTTTTATCTGAATAGGTAGGCAGAAGAGGCTATGTATCACTTCTACAGAGACTTTGAACACCCAAAGACTGCTGAAACACAAGGCCAAGAGACTGCCGAAACACAAGGTCATCATACCATTGAGTCAAACTCTCAAAGTCATAATGGCATAGAAACTCAAGGTGACAAATCTTTGTAAAACGAGATATCTACAAATAAACAAGGTATGTTGATTATTTTCTTTTGCGTCTGTTGCTAGTTGTGAATTTTTTTAATAAGTTATGAATAACAGAAACCAACTGTGACTTGCAGTCTACTCCAATGGGTTGGGTTGTTAAGTTTAAACGAGTAGGCAGTCTACTCCAAAACACTCTCATGTTTTAATTGGTTGTTCTAATTAGCTACACTGTTACTTATCTGTTTAATGAGTCAAGTTAACTGTTTAATGAGTCAAGTTAACTGTTTAAAGCTTACTGTCTCATGTTTAATTGGCTGTTTCCAGCTTAGTGTCTAATGTTATGTTTAAAGCTTAGTGTCTAATGCAGTAATTTGTCCAACTATTTTAATTGGTTGTTACTAGTTTGCATATCTGATGGCTGTTTCCAATTTGTCTAATGCAGCTTAGTGTCTAAATGTTTTATGATTTAATTTTTATTTATAATGCCAATAATATGTTAGGCTGCCTAACGGGTCGCACATTTGATGGGCCTTGTTGCTCAAATGCATATGTTAAGTTCAAATTTTAGTGTCTAATGTTTCTAATAATGCCAATAATATGCCTAATTGTTTTCGTTGGCTGTTTCTAGTTAACTATCCTGTTAGTTTTATTTTTATTTAACTATCTACTGTTTAATAAACGCATCATGTTTGGGTCAATTTTTATTAATATATCGAAACTGTTTTAGGTGCTTGCAAGAAAGTAAGAGGTTATACCAAAAAAACTGAAACATGGAAAATGAATAGTAACCATCAAACACAATTACTCATGAAGTGGTATAATTTTAGCTATTTTGACATTGTCTTTTTTGTTTTCTTTTTAGTTACTAACCATCAAACACAATTACTTCTTCCTATAGGCCATGAATAATAATGGTGTATACCCAACACGAGGAAAAAGGGGGTTAGTTGGAAGGATGCTGATTTTTCAACGGTTCACAAACTATTCGTCAACTAAAAAGTGTTGTCAATGTGATGTTGAATATCATCCATGAACATATCCCCAATGCAAACTTGTCAGCGGTTCTTAATAATATGAATATGGAGGTACTTATATGAACTATCACTTGTTCTTATACTATTACGTATATATGCATTAACAATATTTGTTTTATTAATATGTTTTAGGTCCCTAATATTTCTTCTGTGGTCCCTAACAACTCTCTGTCGGTTAACCAAAAATCACCTTCATGAAATCATTAACAATGGTAATTACTTTAATGTTTCTACTTAGTTATTGCGAAAATAATTTTAGTAGACCATATTTTATTATTTGCATACTATAATGAGGTCTTTATATTAAACAGGTAAACGCTTACGTTTATCTTGAAGACAAGAAAGAGGTTCATGAGTTCATTGGAGTTTCAAGTTTTTATTATAATATTTGTTAGTTTTTTATGTTCTATTTTTGATGTTTAGACTTATTTGACACTTCTTAGACATTTGTTTCTAAATATTTGTAATATCTTTGGAAGACTATTGAACTTTTAATCAATGTGATGCCTATTATGATTTACATGTCTTAATAGTTATTAATGTTTATAATAGATCACAAACTCTATTATAAACAACTTCTATAGTGGCACTTAATATGTTCATCTAAATTTTGTGGCACTAATAGTGGTTTAGATTTTTGTATAGTAATTATTTTTACCGGTATAAAATTTGTGTCACAAATGTATTATTGTTTATTGGCAAAAAAAAGTGCCATTAAAGGTCTAAAAGTTTACTGCGGCACATAAAAAAAGTGCCACTAAAAGGCTTTAGTGTTAGCGTTTCTAGTGGCACTTTTTTTGTGTGCCGCAGTTTCTTAAAGGTGTCTTTAGTGGCACTTTTTTGGTTTTTTATGGCACTTTTTGTATGCCATTAAATGACACTTTTTTTGTAGTGTAGTGCATATCTTCCATAGAGCTTCAGAAATGTTAAACTTACACCATAGCAACAATCATTTAAATAACAATTCACCATAATTTCTCTTTACGTGACTCACAAAATTTTTACACCAAAAGGGTATATATAATGCTTCAACTAGACTAACTAGATATACATGAATAGAATCATATTATAAACATTTCCTCTCAACCTACATCTCTTTTCCGGATATCCTTCTACAATGGAACTAAATTCATTATAACCTTGTAAATTAGGGATGTAAACGAGTCGAGTCAAGTCAAACACTTATCTAGCCGGGCTCGTTTAATTAGCTTTCTTAGGCTCGAGCCGAGCTCGACTCGTATAAGATTTATGAAGCTCGGGCTAGGCTCGTTTAGGCTCGGGTATTATTTTGATATTTTTATTAAAATGATATATATAAATATTTGAAAATTAAACATATAAAATATAAATTATATTATATATGGAGCTCGTTTAGGTTCACGAGCCTAAACGAGCCCCCATTCGGAGCTCAAGCTCGGTTCTTTTATAAAATGAGCTTTAATCTAGGCTCGAGTTCGTTAAGACTCGGCTCGTATCGAGCTTCTAACGATCCGAGCTCAAATAGTTCGCAAGTAACTTGGCTGTTTACATCCGTATTGTACATCTTTAAGTTGTGGTCAAGTTGTGAATTATAAGAGTGTCTTACAAGCTAACGAATGAATTAACTTAGAGCAATTTAAGGGTATGGAGTATTAGAAAAAAGGGTTAAGTGGATCGAAATGTAACACAATTTCCATTCTAATATTATGTATAATGATAATGATACTTTGTTGACATTAATACATTAAAGTCATATTTTTTTGCGATTGATGCAACAAAGTCCACGAATGATAACCTTGTGTGTAATGCAGTTGGTCCCGAATGGATACTACAACAACAAATGTTTGTAGAAGGGGGGTTGAATACAAACTTTAGCTTTTTAAATTTAAGAGACACACAGTTTACTTTTATATAATTCTTATTGATATGAATCAAGAATTACATGAACTAGATGCAGAAAATCTGAGTTCAACAAAAGGTGGCAACTAAACTGTCTAACACATAGACAAAGCTAATCTCAAACAACTTATGTTTAAGATGTTCAACACATGAACAAGTTTGTTTACACTGAAGAAAATAAATGCTAACTCTTCTGTTCTCTCAACTTATGAGATTTCAGTGTTCAACAGATCTATTCAATACTTTGCATGTTTCCATGCAAGAGTATATATAAGCAAATGGTATCCAGTCGATGGAGTAAAGAAGGAGACAAAGGTACTTGATTTAATAATATTATAATAGATAAAGTTAGTGGGTGAAAAACAAATTCACTTTTCATAGGAAATGTGTAAAGTGAATGTACCTTTCAGTAAAGTCAAATCCACTATCTATTATTATATAATTAAAGTACTACCTTTTTCTCTTGGGAGAGTAAATTTTTCTTTCCATGCTTGTACTTTATACATCACCATTCTTTCTGAAGACTTGACTTAACCAAATATGGAGTTGCCAGCCATACTTAGTTGTTGAAGCATATCTTCGAGATCTTCTCTTCTAAAGTATCTATCACCTTTTCCAGAGGATCAAGATCAATCCTTTTTGTCTCTTTGCAGATTTAAAAAGTGCTTAGTACTTTTACAAAGATAGATCTAAAGGCATAGTAGAACAACATATTTTCTGCCTTTGACTTAAGAAAATAGTACAATGAAAAACTATTAACTGAGATGTTGTATAATGACTCAGCTAATAGACACTGAACTGCAAACATACTTTTGCTCAGCTAAGGATAAATGTGAAAGACTCAGCTACTGAAATATGCTCAGCTGATCATAACTGCTCAGCTAATAATACATACTAGAGTAATGCTACATAAGCTAATTAACCTTTATGATCAGTAGATCCCAAGGGCTCAACTGATCATTGAGAGTGATAAGTTTATAAGGAAAAGACTAGATAAGTTAAAGATAGCTTATCTGAGGGATGAGAGGCATCATCTTATCAGAGTGATAGACTCAGCTGATCCTTTGACTGCTAAGCTGATCCTGAAAGAACCCTCAGCCGATGTTATTAAACCCGCAGGTGATGCTTTGTAGCTGCTTAGCTGATGCTTCTAGACTTGTCTTTTCTTCTTGGCTGATCTTCTTGAAGCTGGTCCTTTGGCTGATACTCAGTGTTCAACTGATACTTTTGTTCTTCAGCTGACATTTCTTACTTAGGAATTTATTTAAGTCTAACAAGGAAAACAACACATGTTTTTTATTGATCCAAGTACAAAAATGAATATGTGGTTTTGTTAGCATCAAATCCTATTTTAAATAATACATAGGTTAGATTATGCTTTGATATCTCTATCTCCCCAACAATCTACCCCTATTTGATGATGACAAAACCTTATCTTGTTTAAGAAGAATCAGTTTAACTCGGAATTGTAAAGATAAAACTTTTAAGTTCAGTTTGGTTACCTAGATACCTGTTTTTGGTAACTCTTTAAAATATGTTCCCTTGAAATTCTGTTTTTGAGAATCTTTTGATTTATGAAGTACCATTTTTCTATTTTTGTGGTATATTTTCTATCCTTTTTCTGTTTTTAGGATTTTTGGATTTTCTATATTTACACTATGTGAGCTATCTACTTAAAACCATTTATACTAGCAGTTTAGCTAAGTAGTTGTTGGTCCCTTGGTGAGAGTATCAACAAACAAGTAATGTGTAGAAGGGGGGTTGAATACACTTTCTGCGGAAAATTGAACAAATCAATAAAAAGTGTTACACAAATCAAACCACATGAAATCGAATGCTTTCATTAAAAAGAAGATGATTACAGTGACTATCAAGTAAGCAACACTTGATATGTAAACACCTAATGTAAATCAAATCTCTCAATCACTCAAACTTGCTTTCTATAATCAGCTTATGATTATATATACAAACTAACTCTCTAAACATGATTTATTCACAGAATGAATACTTACCAACTTCACAACAGACGTGAAGATCGAACACACGAACTATGTTGGCAATCTGTGAATTTCTTGATCACGTTAAACTTACAAACAATGTATCAAGACTCGTAACACATACGATGGTGAGGTTATGTTGAGGTGAGGTTACTCTAAACTTATCAGGAGATAAGTATTTATAATCCTGTTCCTACGGATCCTAACAAACTAGAACTTATCCTAATCTGCTAACAAACTAACGGATAACCCGGAATCTTGAATCTTGAATCTTCTATCTTGAGTCTTCAATCTTGATTCTGGAGTCTTCTTATCCATGTAGATATAGAGAGTTACAGAACTTAAAACATATTTAAATTCTCTTAAACTGTCTTATTTTATCAGACTGAGTTACTCAGCTTGAAACTCATCAAGCTGAGTCCTTCGAGAACAAACTTGAAATCAAACATGTACTAACATGTATAATGACTATCTCATCCTTAGAAGTCATAAGAGTTAGCTAGAACTTACTTAGCAACTCTGTTGAGCTGACTCAGTCTAGAAGCTGAGTCACTTAGCTCGAACCGCATCAAGGTAAATACTCCACCTATACCTTAGGTGACATACACAGCTTATCAAACATATTGATAAACTAACTAAGATATAGTCTAAGCTGATCAACTATATGCTCAGCTTATACTCAGCTTATGCTCAGTCTGAAACACTATAAGTGCTCAGTCTGATCAAGCTTCATAATTCTGTTTAAGTTATATTCAGAACATATCTTACAAACTTAACTTTGTCTCATCAAATCTTAACTAATAAGATCATTTGACCAACAAACTCCCCCTATTTGATGATGACAAATCCATCAAACAGTTCTTAAGTTTGTTGAACAAAATTATGTTTCAAATCTTAAACTTACTAAGATTTTATTTTTGAACTAATCAAATATTAATTGAACTTATCAATTTTAATTGAACTTATCAATTATAAGTTGAACATACCAACCAATCATAACAATGAACACGAACTAATCAAATTGTTCATTCAAGCTGAACTCATCAGAATAATAAATATGAACATATCATAAACAGTTGAACATATCAAACTAATACTTGTATTCATTCAATTGAACATATCAGAATACACAATTTTGATCACTTAGATCACACTTAGTGCTTACATATTATTAGAACTAATCTAATAATTACAAAAGATCAGGATGCAACTCTTAAAACTCTTTGATCTCCTTGTTAATATCTTCAAGAAGTTCTTTCAGATTTGGTAAGTCTTGAAGTTCATCCTTTTGTGAGCTGATTGCTCTGTTTAATCAATATCTGAACCTGGCATTTAGTTCAGTTTCTAGTAATCTCAGAGCTAATACCTGAACTACCCCACATATATAAAGTGTTGCATCAGCCTAGAAGCATTGTTCACCATTACTGTCCAAGTACATAAATCCTTTCTGAGGCTTTTCAACATAAGTATTCTCTTTAAACTCCATGCCTTCAGGAATATCAAGATCTTACTTGCTCCTTTTTGCTAATCCTGCTGGCTTTGATTACTTTTTCTTTCCAACCTTATGAAAGGAAGTAAGTAGGGTTCTGATCTCAGATCTGGCTATGATTTCCATTGCATCGGCTTTTGCTAGCAGCCTTAAGATCTCATCCTTTACTTGATTTCTAGCAGAGGACTTTTCCATCTGCTTGATAAGTATGGCTACTTGCTTTCATTCAGCATATCTCAGTCTATGTAGTTGATTCAGATCCAGGAAAGGTGTTTCACCATTTCCTTTGGCTCTATAGGTAGTCTGAGTTTGACTAAATCCTCATTCTGTTTTCTTATCTGTTCAGCCCAAGCCTGCTCCTTTGTTACTTTCTCATTTTG
Source organism: Pulicaria dysenterica (assembly GCA_947179395.2). NCBI lineage: Eukaryota > Viridiplantae > Streptophyta > Magnoliopsida > Asterales > Asteraceae > Pulicaria > Pulicaria dysenterica. Next base: position 46,910,548 of record OX359294.1, on the reverse strand, counting down.
AATATTCGCTAAGTCAGCTTGTACACTCATTTGTCTTCTTCTTAGTTCATCCACAGACATCCCAAGCTGATCAGCGTCTTGTTGCTCTAATCTTCTAATTGATATCAGAGAAGCTCTTTCTTTCAAAGTCACGCCATATGTAGAGTCTTCATCTGAATCTGATTCACCAAGAATCATTTTTCTTCTTTTCTGTTTTGGGGCTTCTGAATCTCCTGAGCTGGCTACTTGAGGTCGTTTTCCTTTAGCTTTTTCCGTAAGCTCAGCATCAGGTTCTATTTCCTTCTCTTTCTCCCCCTCATTCTGATATAGCTTCTCTGCCCCTTTGGCTAGAAGTAACAGAGCCTCAGCTTGAACTGACTTAGCTTCAGCCTCTTGAACCTTCTCCCCCTTTTTGTCATCATCAATAGGGTTTGAAGTCTGGTTTTGTTTTAGAGCAGCCACTGCACATTTCAGTTGAAGCACCTCCTTATCAAGCGAATTCAATGTCAGCAACATATGCTTCTTGGTATTTCTCCTCTTGAGATGCAGTGTTTCAAACTGACCTTTAATAAACATCAATAGATCATCTAAGGCAACTTGAGAAGGTTTGGATTTGGGTGCATCATCCAAGGGTTGGTGTATACCCTCAAAGTCATGTGCACCAGAAGTTGGACCCTGTAACTCACCTTGGTATTGAGGTGAATCATTGACAGGTCATGCATGGGAGTGTGAGAAGTGATGAGAAGTGTTTGGGCTCAAAATGTGATGAGTCTGAGTAGGTGGTTTGCTTATATGGTGTGTAGGGGGTGATTGACCTTGGGGATTGGTCAAATTTTCAATGTTACCTGAGTGTGTCTGCTCAGGCACAGTAACTGGCTCTCCCATGGCACGAGAAAGTGTGGGCTGAGTAGACACCACACCCTGGTTTTGGCTGTTAGGTTTGAATGAGCCTTGAGGTTGGCACCTAAAGAGTAGGTGTCTCCCCCTCAACTCCTGCCGGTGGAGGTATCAGTGTAATTTCAGCTCCAGTGGTGCCTTTAGTTGTGGCACCACCTGTGGCAGTTTTGCGAATATAGGTTTGGATATTTTCCTTGGTAGCAGTGGGCACACCAAGGTTGGCTTCAGATTGGATTTTATGATGGAAAGAAGGTGGAGGAGATGGGTTAGACTAGGTTGGGCTTACCACAGTCTTATCTCCAAATGAAGATGGAGAAAAGTAAGAAGAAGAAGAAACTGGAGAAGTCATACCTGGTGCAGCATCAATATTTGCTGTCTCAGCTTGAGCAAAATGCTCAACTTGAACCTCTTGATCACCTTGAGCTGCTCCCCCTTGAGTAGACATCTCTGCTCCACTTTCTGATGAAGCTCTCTCAGCTATCCATTGCATGGGCTCACTGAGGCCCTCTTGCTCTGGAAAGATGTCGTTGTTGAACATCTTGGAGCTGAGTGCTGGACTGAGGAACATATCCTGACGAGCTTCATATAGTTCAGTCCCTAGCTCAGATTCAAATCCTAAGGACAAGTACCTTATAAAATGCACATGAAGATCCCTTGTGGTCTTCATCACTTGGACCTTGAGTTCGTTGAATATAAGCAGTGCATAATCCAGATTTCGTGCAAAGTAAATGTTGTATAGCAGCTGCATCTCGAACTCGTTGACCTGGTCCAGTCCTCCAACCTTGGTCCCAAGTGAACGAATCACTGTTGAAACCAAGGTGGCCTTTTTAATTACACCCTCAGTTTGTGGGTGACCCATTAGAGGTAGGACTGACCTTGCCACTTGCCTTATCACGGAAGGCTCGAACATATCATTTTGAGGGAGTTGGAGAACCTCCCTTAGCCTTTGAACTGTGATGACGATGGTTCTCTCCCCATTTAGCACTGTGCCTCTGATTTCCCCTATGTCCTGGTCACAGACACATGTATACCAGAACTCCAGTAAGTGCTGAGGAACCACATGAATTGGTGCTCCAGTAAAAACGAATGCCAGTGGGCATTTGCAGAAATAAACCACCCACGCCTCATAACCCCTATTCCTTTTACGCTCAGGGATGGCTAGGCAAACTCGTTGATTGTTGATTTTAATCAACGGCACTCCGTTGTTCTTGAAGGCGGCACTCCTTACCATTCTATCACTGAGATTGAGAATGATTCCGTCCATCGTAGAATGATTTCAATTCACACTGAGTAAATACAGAATTCGCACTGAGCGATGAAGTTTTTAAGTTCGAATGAACGATGGATTGCACTTAGCAAAGAGGTGTTTGTAGAAGGTATAGTGAGTATATCAGAAGTTTAGTAAACGTAAACTTTTGAATTTCGGTTACAAACGATATATATACCTTTTTGAGGAGAGAGAAAAGTTACCGCTGGAAATCCCTATTTATCCGTTACTCTAACTAACTTACATATAGATATAACAGTAATCGAGATGAAACACATAATATCCTAACGGATAAGTTTGTAAAATAACATTCTTGACTTACAAAAATATTATTTATACTGTTGCATTATACCAATACATAATCGGTCTAAAATGTAATTTGAGACTGACTCAAACATAATATCTCATGAATTAATAACACATAGTAATTAACACATGGTTTGGACATACCAAGCTGAGTAAACTTATCACTCAGCTTTTTTTCTAGCACTCGGCTTGAGATTGACACTCAGCTTGAGTGGAGCACACATCTCAGAATCAATGACACTTAGTCATTTATATTTGAGACTAACTCAAATTGATATTTTAACCACACTTAGCAGTTAAAACATGTTTGGAACAGACCAAACGTGTGAACTTATCACTCAGCTTGACCAAGTGAATAACTTATGAAGACATATCTATAAACTGTAATATCAGCTTAAGACACATAGTCTTTGTCAAGCTGAAACTCAGTTTTAGAAATTTATCTAGGGGTTGAGCATACCCAATTTACTTAGCAGATAGGAAAACCTTTTCTCATCAAGAAGTTTGGTAAAGATATATGCTAATTGATCATCTGTGAAGATAAAATTTATGTCAACTTTACCTTTTTCCACGATGTCTCTTATGAAGTGATGTCTAATTTCTATATGCTTTGTTTTTTAGTGGAAGACTGGATTATATGTGATGGCTATTGTACATTGGTTATCACAGAAAATAGGAGTTTTCTTGAAATTCATACCAAAGACTTGAAGCTGATGTTGCATCCACAGAATTTGAGCACAACAGCTTCCTGCAGCAACATACTTAGCTTCAGCAGTTGAGGTAGCCACTGAGTTCTGTTTCTTACTAGTTCAGCTTACTAACTTCCCTCCAAGCATTTGACATCCTCCTGTTGTTGATTTTATGTCTAACTTGCACCCAGCATAGTCAGCTTATGAAAATCCAACTAACTCAAATCTAGAGTCCTTTGGTACCAAAGACCTAGATTTGGTGTACCTTTAAGGTACCTAAAGATCCTTTTCACAGCTTGAAGATGTAATTCCTTAGGATCTACCTGATATTTTGCACAAACACATGTAGCAAACATGATATCAGGTCTACTAGCTGTCAAATAGAGTAAAGAACCTATCATTCCTCTATAGGTAGATTGACATATAGACTTTACATCTGAGTCCTTGCTCAGCTTAACAGCTGGTGACACGGGTGTTTTCATGGTTGAACTAGAATCAAAACCATATTTCTTAATCAAATCAGGAACATACGTGCTTTGATTAATGAATATTCCATCAGGCTTTTGTTGAATCTGTAAGCCTAGGAAATATGCCATTTCACCCATCATGCTCATCTTGCACCTTTTTGACATAGCTTTGGAGAACCAATCACATAGAGATTCATTTGTAGATCCAAAGATATGTTATCCACATAGATTTGTACAAGAATCACCTATCCTTTACTTTTTTTAATGAAGAGTGTCTTATCAATACTACCTCTGGTAAAGTCCATTGATAGTAGATATTTGGACAGCGTATCATACCAAGCTCTTGGAGCTTGTTTAAGACCATACAAAGCCTTGTCTAACTTATAGACATGATGTGGATACTTTGAACTGAAAAAGCCAGGAGGTTGTTTCACATAGACTTCCTCCTGAATTTTTCCATTTAGGAAAGCACTTTTCACATCCATTTGATAGACTTTGAAGTCTTTATATGCTGCATAAGCTAAGAACAGCCTAATGGCTTCAATTCTAGCAACAGGGGCAAATGTATTATCATAATCTATTCCTTCTTCTTGTCTATACCCTTGTGCTACCATCCTGGATTTATTCCTAACAATCACTCCATCCTTGTCCATTTTGTTTCTATACACCCACTTAGTTTGCAGCATAGTTTGCTGTTGCCTTAGACCTGGTAATCACTCTTTCTTGAATATTACCAATCACTTGATCTTGAGGATGCTCTTTGAGGAACTTAAATATTGTAGTAAAAGATTGTGGTTCCGGACATGAGTGATATTGAGGACTCTGAGGTGAACTTACATCCTCAGTCTCAATTGCAGCATTGTCATCAAACTGTTGATCACTAAGATCTTCAGTCTGAGTAGTATTATCTCTAAAGGGATTAATGAACTCATCATCTTACTCAGCTTGAGAGTCCCTTGGAGCTTGTGATGATCTCTTAGATGTACATACATCTTCATCACTGTCATCATCTATGACATACATAAGATTTGACATTTTGATTTATACATTTCATAAGCAGTTTTGCCATATCTTTTGACTATGATTGATCTATTTTGAGTATAACATGCTGTACTGACAGCTTCATCCCAAAAATAGAGTTTCAATCCTGCCTCACAAAATTGTTCTAGCAGCCTCAATTAAGGTTCTATTTCTCCTTTCAGCAACTCCATTTTGTTGAGGAGTTCTAACTGAGGAGAAATTTTGTAATATTCCTTTTTGTTCACAAAAGCCTTCTAGGGTTTAGTTTCTAAACTCAGTCCCATGATCACTTCTGAGTTGCTTAACAGACTTACCTCTTTGCAACTCTTCCTGTTTGATAAAACTTATTATCTCCATGGCAGCTTCACTTTTGGCTTTAAGGAATATTACCCAGGTGAATCTAGAGAACTCATATACTATCACCAATGTGTACTTCTTGCCACTTAGGCTTGGAGTACTTATGGGTCCAAACAGATCCATATGCAACATATGCAATGGGTCTGTTGTTGAAAAAATTTTCTTTGACTTGAATGACCCTTTCTGATGTTTCCCTTGCTCACAAGCTGAGCACAATTTGTCTTTGACAAATGTGATCTTTGGCAATCCAGAGACTAACTCTTTGTTGGATAGCATATTTATATTCTTGAAATTTAAATGTGATAGTCTTTTATGCCACAGCCAACTCAGCTTAGGAACAGATTTGGAATATAAGCAGATTTCAGTATTTGAATAAGCAGAATTGAGATCAAGTAGATACACATCGCTTTCTCTCTTTGCTATTAGCAGAGGCTTACCTTTTGAATTGTATATTATTCCTGCTTTCTTCCTGAAAGTAACAGCTTTGTCTTCATCACACAGTTGACTGATACTTATCAGATTGTGTTTAAGACCTTTAAAATATGCAACCTTCTGGAAAGTCACCTTGTCAGCATGCATCTTCCCATATCCTTTAGTTCTTTCATGGGAGTTATCAGCAAATGTTACTTTAGGACCTTCTTCTTCCTGGAATTCACTTAGAAGTCCTTTCCACCCTGTCATGTGCCTTGAGCATCCACTGTCCAAGTACCATTTACTTGAACCCTGCACATGAAAAGAAAACTAAACATATTAGTTTTGTTTGAGAACCAACTTTGTAGTAGGTTCAGATGATGAACACTTAGCAGTTTCGTCTTGTGGAGCTGATTGGTCAGCAGCAGGTGTTGAGTCCTGCGTAGGCTGATCAGCTTGTTCCTTTTCAGGCCTTAAAGTTTCACTATCACAGTCCTTGGCCTCATGTCCTCTACCTCCACACTTGTATCACTTCCTTCTACCAATGACTACAGGAGGTAGATTATCCAATAATCCTTTTGAGAACTTGCTCTCAGTTTTAGGATTATAGGTTGTGGATAATTTCTCAACTTTCTTTGCAAGCTGATTCACCTGATGCTCATTGACTTTGGACTTACCTTTGTCATCTCTAGGTTAATTATCTTTTTGATTAGATGTTTGACCAACAAGCTTCTTTCCATTGACTTTGGACTGACCATTGTCATGTTTTCTGGACTTACCAGTTTCAACAGCTTTGGACTTACCACTGTTGAGTTCTTTGGACTTACCAGTTTCAACATCTTTGGACTTACCATTGTTGTGATATGACCTCTGACTTACAGTTGTCTTCCTATTCTTGAAGCTTCTCTCTGAACTGGACAGAGAGTGCTGTCTTTTGAAAGGGTTTGTATTCAACCTTTCAATAACAGACGTTCTTTGAATAGGCTGAGTGCCTAATCTATCATGCATAGACTTACTATGCTGTTTAGAAGTTGAACACTCATTTCCATGATCCTTTGCCTTTAGAAACTTATTGTATTTAAGGCTTGGATCATGTCTCTTTTCTGAGGCTGACTTCTGAGACTCAATCAGTTGTCTATCTTGCTCAGAATCTGTACTTGCTATCTCATCATCATCAGCTGCATAAGCTGCGGATTGAAAGTCACCTCCAAGTACAACTTTTACCTGTTTAGGGATCTGCTGGTTGATGCACTGTTCAGCAAACCTTGATGTCTTACACCAGGATTCAGTGACCTTCTAAAGTTGGTCAGCTTTATCCTTAGCTTCCTGAAGTTCTTCACTCAGAAGTTTGTTAATGTGTCTTTGACATTCAAGATCACATTGTGCTTTCTTTCCAGCAGTAAGCAGAGTTTGATTTTCCTTAATCTCATTCTTGAGCTTAGTGATTTTAGCTTTGAGGTTATCTTGAGACTTAAGGTTGGTCTTAAAGTCATTTACCAAATAACCAATTGTAAGACTGTTTTCTTCATCGGTGTAAGAGTTGAAGTTACTAACCTTGTACATGGAGGAAGGATCCCAGTCACTTAGTTTGCTGTTTTCCTCAGCTTCCTTCATGTCAGCTTCAAAATTAGATTCAGACAGACCATAATCAACTTCGTCTAATTCAAACTCTTCATCTTCTTGAGCCATCAGACACTTGTCATCATAATCTGAGGTAGGTGATTCTGTATCCCAAGTTTCAACATAAAGTCCATTAGCATTGGACTTGTCCTCAGGCTTTCCTTTCTTGAGATGAGTATATTTCTTTTTGTACTTATCATCTCTGTAAGCATTCTTGTCAGCTACTGAAGCTGTTTCATCTTTCTTTATTCTGCACTCAGCAACAATGTGTCCCTTATTCTGACAGTTGAAGCACACAGCTTTCTTGGGATCAAAAGAACTCTTTCCTTTGCCCCTATCAGATCTTCCTTTTCCCCTTTGAATTCTTCTTAGTTTTCTGGCAAGCATAGCCATCTGTTCTGTGATAGTCTGAACATCATCAGTATCACTTGAGTCTCAGATTCAGCTATGAAGGCCTTTGAACTCTTTTTCTTCTTCTCTGCAACTAATGCAGTTTCATGTTTATCAAGAGAGTCCTTTAATTGCTGTTGAGAAGATTTCTTGTGTTCTGTGATCTCTTCATGATTATGCAAAAACCCATATATGGGTTATAGGTTGTACAAATTTAATATACCTCCAGCCCCGAGTGCTATGGTCACTTCATTAAATTTCTCTGGTAACACATTCAGAAATTTTAGCACTAGGTCAGCTTCATCCTTTTTAATGCCTACACTTAGCAGGTCATTAATCAAGCAGTGAAACCTTGTGAACACTTTAAATAAGGTTTCATTCTTCTTAGAAAAGAAGTTTTCATAAGATCTATTGAGATGATTCTTCTTTTGCTGCTTGACCAGATATGTAGCCTCATATGTAATACTTAAAGTATCCCAAATCTCTTTTGCAGATTGACACCCAGTCACAGTATGCAAGATCTCATTGTTCAGGGCATTTGCCAGAACACTCTTTGCTTTGTCATCCAGAAATGTAATTTCCAATCCTCTTCAGTCCAGGATGCCAAAGGCTTCTTGACTTCCTTTTCAGTCTTGTCTGGAGACTTATCACTGATAGCAGCATGAATGTTGGGGATGATTGGTTCATGAGTTATGACATCATACATTCAGATGTTAATGGACTTAAGGAAGAGCATGGCTCTGAATTTCCACATAGGATAATCAGATCCATCAAATATGGGACATACTTTAGCAGCCATCTGATGAAAGTTTGATGAATTGTTGCTTGTCGACATATTATACTTTCTCAGAATCTTGAACTTTAACTTATGAATAGTTCAGCCGGATCTGATACCTGTTGTTGGTCCCTTGGTGAGAGTATCAACAAGCAACTAATGTGTAGAAGGGGGTTGAATACACTTTCTCCGGAAAATTGAACAAATCAATGAAAAGTGTTACACAAATCAAACCACATGAAATCGAAGGCATTCATTAATAAGAAGATGATTACAGTGACTATCAAGTAAGCAACACTTGATATGTAAACACCTAATGTAAATCAAATCTCTCAATCACTCAAACTTGCTATCTATAATCAACTTATGATTATAGATACAATCTAACTCTCTAAACAGGATTTATTCACAGATCGAATACTTACCAACTTCACAACAGACGTGAAGATTGAACACACGAACTATGTTGGCAATGTGTGAATTTCTTGATCACGTTGAACACACAAACAATATATCAAGACTCGTAGCACATACGATGGTGAGGTTAGGTTGAGGTGTTTCTCTAAACTTATCAGGAGATAAGTATTTATAATCCTGTTCCTACGGATCCTAACAAACTAGAACTTATCCTAATATGCTAACAAACTAACGGATAACCCGGAATCTTGAATCTTGAATCTTCTATCTTGAGTCTTCAATCTTCAATCTTAATTCTGGAGTCTTCTTATCCGAACCGTAGATATAGAGAATTGCATAATTTAAAACATATTTAAATTCTCTTAATCTGACTTCTTTTGTCGGACTGAGTTACTCAGCTTGAAACTCATCAAGCTGAGTCATTCGAGAACAAACTCAAAATCATACATGTACTAACATGTATAATGACTAACTCATCCTTAGAAGTCATAAGAGTTAGCTAGAACTTACTTAGCAACTCTGTTGAGCTGACTCAGTCTAGAAGCTGAGTCACTCAGCTCGAACGCATCAAGCTGAATACTCAACCTATACCTTAGGTGACATACATAGCTTATCAAACATATTGGTAAACTAACTAAGATATAGTCTAAGTTGATCAGCTATATGCTCCGCTTATATTCAGCTTATGCTCAATCTGAAACACTATAAGTGCTCAGTCTGATCAAGCTTCATAATTCTGTTTAAGTTATATTCAGAACATATCTTACAAACTTAACTTTGTCTCATCAAATCTTAACTAATAAGATTATTTGACCAACAGTAGTCCATGATTAAAAGTTTAAGCTTGATTACAAGAACAAGGAAATTACAAGAGATTGTGGATAATTTCTAAAATTTCTTTGCAAGCTGATTCACCTGATGGTCATTGACTTTGGACTTACCTTTGTCATATCTAGGTTTATTATCCTTTTGATCAGAAGTTTGACAAACAAAATTCTTTTCATTGACTTTGGACTTACCATTGTCATGTTTTCTAGACTTACCAGTTTCAACAGCTTTGGACTTACCACTGTTGAGTTCTTTGGACTTTCCAGTTTCAACAAATTTGGACTTACCATTGTTGTGATATGACCTCTGACTTACAGTTGTTTTCCTATTCTTGAAACTTCTCTCTGAACTGGACAAAGAGTGCTGTCTTTTGAAAGGGTTTGGATTCAACCTTTCAATAACATACGTTCTTTGAATAGGCTGAGTGCCTAATCTATCATGCACAGACTTACTATGCTGTCTAGAAGTTGAACACTCATTCCCATGATCATTTTCCCTTACAAACTTATTGTATTTAAGGCTTTGATCATGTCTCTTTTCTGAGGCTGACTTCTGAGACTCAATCAGTTGTCTATCTTCCTCAGAATCTGTACTTGCTATGTCATCATCATCAGCTGCATAAGTTGCGGATTGATAGTCACCTCCAAGTACAGCCTTTACCTGTTTAGGAATCTGCTGGTTGATGCACTTTTTAGCAAGCTTTGATGACTTATACCAGGATTCAGTGACCTTTTGAAGTTGGTCAGCCTTATCCTTAGCTTCCTGAATTTCTTCACTTAGAAGTTTGTTAATGTGTCTTTGACACTCAAGATCACATTGTGCTTTCTTTCCAGCAGTAATGAGAGTTTGATTTTCCTTAATCTCATTCTTGATCTTAGTTATTTCAGCTTTGAGGTCGGCTTGAGTCTTAAGGCTGGTCTTAAAATCGTTTAACAAATAACCAAATGTAAGACCTTTTTCTTCATCGGTGTAAGAGTTGAAATTATTAACCTTGTACATGGAGGAAAGATCCCAGTCACTTAGTTGGTTGTTTTCCTCAGTTTCCTTCATGTCAGCTTCAAAAGTTGATTTAGACAGACCATAATAAACTTCATCTATTTCAAATTCTTCATCTTCTTGAGCCATCAGACACTTGTCATCATCATCTGAGGTAGATGATTCTGTATCCCAAGTTTCAGCATAAAGTCCTTCAGTATTGGACTTGTCTTTAGCTCTTTATACTTATCAGCTCTTTAAGCATTCTTGTCAGCTATTGAAGCTGATTCGCCCTTCTTCACTCAGCACTCAGCAGCAATGTGTCCCTTCTTCTGATAGTTGAAGCACACAGCTTTCTTTGGATCAAAGGAGCTCTTTTCTTTGCCTCTGTCAGATCTTCCTTTTCCCCTTTGTTCTCTTCTCAACCTTCTAGCAAGCATATCCATTTGTTCAGTGATAATCTGAACATCATCTGTATCACTTGAGTCTGAGTTTGAGTGGTCAGCTTGAGAATCTGACTCAGTCTCAGATTCAGCTATGAAGGCTTTTGAACTCTTTTTCTTCTTCTCTAGAACTAATGCAGTTTCATGTTTATCAAGAGAGTCCTTCCTTTGTTGTTGAGAAGATTTCTTGTGTTCTGTGATCAGTTCATGATTAAGCAAGAACCCATATATAGACTGTAGGTTATACATATGTAATGTACCTCCGGCCCTTAGTACTATGGTCACCTCATCAAATTTCACTAGTAACACATCCAGAAATTTCAGCACTAGGTCAGCTTATTAGAAAAGAAGTTTTCATAAGATCTGTTGAGATAATTCTTCTTTTGCTGCTTGACCAGATCTGTACCCTCATATGTAATACTTAGAGTATCCCAGATCTCTTTTGCAGATTAACACCCAGTCACAGTATGCAAGATCTCATTGGTCAGGGTATTTGCCAGAACACTCTTTGCTTTGTCGTCCAGAGAATGTAATTTCCAATCCTCTTTAGTCCAGGATGCCAAAGGCTTCTTGGCTTCCTTTTCAGTTTTGTCAGGAGACTTATCACTAACAGCTGCAGGAATCTTGGAGATAATTGGTCCACGAGTTATGACATCGTATATTCTGATGTCAATGGATTTCAGGAAGAGCATGGCTCTGAATTTCTACATAGGATAATCAGATCCATCAAATACGGGACATCCTTTAGCAGCTGTCTGAGGAAAGTTAGATGAATTGTTGCTTGTCGACATATTATACTTTCTCAGAATCTTGATCTTCAACTTATGAATAGTTCAGCCTGCTCTGATACCAGTTGTTGTCCCTTGGTGAGAAAAACAACAAGCAAGTAATGAGTAGAAGGGGGGTTGAATACACTTTCTGCGAAAAATTGAACAAATCAATAAAAAGTGTTACACAAATCGAACCACATGAAATTAAATGCTTTCATTAATAAGAAGGTGATTACAATGACTATCAAGTAAGCAACACTTGATATGTAATCACCTAATGTAAATCAAATATCTCAATCTTTCAATCTCTCAAACTTTCTATCTATAATCAACTTATGATTATAGATACATTCTAACTCTCTAAACAGGATTTATTCACAGATTGAATACTTACCAACTTCACAACAGACGTGAAGATTGCACACGAACTATGTTGGCAATGTGTGAATTTCTTGATCACGTTGAACACACAAACAATATATCAAGACTCGTAGCACATACGATGGTGAGGTTAGGTTGAGGTGTTTCTCTAAACTTATCAGGAGATAAGTATTTATAATCCTGTTCCTACGGATCCTAACAAACTAGTACTTATCCTAATATGCTAACAAACTAACGGATAACCCGGAATCTTGAATCTTGAATCTTCTATCTTGAGTCTTCAATCTTCAATCTTAATTCTGGAGTCTTCTTATCCGAACCGTAGATATAGAGAATTGCATAATTTAAAACATATTTAAATTCTCTTAATCTGACTTCTTTTGTCGAACTGAGTTACTCAACTTGAAACTCATCAAGCTGACTTATTCGACAACAAACTCGAAATCAAACATGTACTAACATGTATAATGACTAACTAACTCATCCTTAGAAGTCATAAGAGTTAGCTAGAACTTACTTAGCAACTCAGTTGAGCTGACTCAGTCTAGAAGCTGAGTCACTCAGCTCGAAACGTATCAAGCTGAATACTCAACCTATACCTTAGGTGACACACACAGCTTATCAAACATATTGATAATCTAACTAAGATATAGTCTTAGCTGATCAACTATATGCTCAGCTTATACTCAGCTTATGCTCAGCTTATGCTCAGTCTGAAACACTATAAGTGCTCAGTCTGATCAAGCTTCATAATCCTGTTTAAGTTGTATTTAGAACATATCTTACAAACATAATTTTGTCTCATCAAATCTCAACTGATAAGATCATTTGACCAATGATTTCTTGAAAGCGTCCTCTATCACTTGAATGTGTCCAACAAACTGATCATAAGTGAATACTCTGTGGTAAACAGTCTATCTGATCCAGTAGTCAAAGTGTCTTATAAAGGTGAGAGCAACTTCACTTTTGGACTTTAGGAGATGGTACATGATCTTAATCATTTCAAATATGGAGAATAACTTCCAATGCTCTTGATGAATATCTTCATGTGTTCTGTATTCATTCCTTCTGACTACTCTTATGTAGGGATCATTTTCTGTACCTGTATATGGAGTAACCCTTGAGATGATGTTTGTATTATCTCTCTCCATCAAGTTTTCCTTGTTGTTCCAAAACTCCTTAGACTGCTTTCCAGTTGGCCTTTTGGTTTTGGAAAATTCAGTGTTGAGAAGGGCTTGGCGATATCTTCTTTGTGAGTTCTACCTCTTTTGTAGGTTTTCTTGGAAGGAGGATCTTCTTGTTGCTGTGATGCTTGATTTTGAGGTTCTTGAGAGGACAACATAACCAATTCTTCTTCTTGTATCTCTCTAAGTTCCTCATCAGTGGCACCAATGATTGTAGCAAGGTCTTCTGGAGTAGTGATGTCCTGGTGTCTTTCCTTGGCTTTAAGTATGTTCTCTATTGAGTCACCAAGTGCAACAGCCAGTTTTCTTATCTCCAGAAGATCATCTTCATCTTTCTGAAGTTCTTCATCTCTTCTTTCTTCCTCTTCAACCTCCTCAGCAGACATAGTTTTCTTTCCTTTTCCTTTTGAGATACTGCTGGGAGTTGAAGGAGTTTGTTACACAGGAGAGGAAGCTTGGACTGATGGAGCTTTTGAAGAGGAGCTCTACTTTTTCATTTTAAGCAGAGAGGACAGAGGCAAATCATCATCATCATAATCATCTGAATCTTCTAATGGAACTTTGATTGGGGCACATGATTCACCTTGCCTTGATTTCTTTGCACTCTTCCTTCTTGCCTTTTGTTTGAGCCTTCTTTTAGGCCTTTGCTTATCTTGAGCAGGTTGCTCCCCCTCAAGTTGATTCTCCCCCTTAGTAGCTAATTGTTTTTGAATTTCTGCTTCATTGAGGGCTGCTGCTTCTGCTGCTGCCTTATGAGCTTATACTTCAGCAGTATACACATCATAAGCTGTTTGAATGGTAGCTGGAGATGGTTTTCTTGAGCTTGAAGAGTCTGACTTCTCCCCCTTTTTGTCATCATCAAAGGAAGGAAAGTAGACCTTGAAGGGTTTTGAACCTGACCAAACCACCATATGACTCAAACTTGTCAAACCTTGGTTTGATTCTACTGGTTCAATCCTAAAAGCGGAACTGGATTGAACACAACCCTCTAAACCCCAAAAGGGTTAGGATCTTTAAAACTTACATGATCAACATAGTTTCTTGCAAAACAATCCATAGAAAAGGTTACAAGATTATACCTGAACAAAACCTTTAGGATTGCTAAAGATAGTCCACCACTACTGCACCTCCGATTGAACTGGCTGCTAGACCGCTCCTGGATCACCAAGCCTCAAAATCGCAGACTTTAAGTGTGTGTGTGTCCTTGCGTCGATCACAAAAAACGCAAACACCCTTGCGGTGTTCTTCTTTGTTCGACGGCAAGAGAGAGAGAGGGAGAGAAAGCCGAGAGAGAGAGAGAGAGTGTGTGTGCGACGAGAGAGAGGGCGAGGTCGAGAGAGAGAAGGAGAGTGGTGGCTAGGGTTAATCCCTTGTGTCACTTGTCTTAATCCTTAAGCCTTTAAGGATATATTTATAAGGATTAGATTGGACCTAAGCCTGTTTAATTAAAAGCCCACTGGTTTTTATTAAACTTTTATCTCTTCTCACTTTGACCCCCTGTACTTTGCTAGTCAATTAATTAACTATTAATTAACTGGTCCGTGAAATATTAAAACTTAATATTTAATTCTCTTTAAATAATAAATATCTATTTATTATTTATTTCCTTTTAATAATTAATAGAAACTGATTAATTATTTATTTCTCTCTTTTCAATAATTAATTCTACTGATTAATTATTCACTTTTCTCTTTAATAATTAATCCAACTTATTAATTATTTTGTTTATCTCTTTAATAATTAATCTAACTGATTAATTATTTACACACAAATTTATGGTGAAATCCAACTGTTCTGAATTGGTGTGTAGCAGTGTGACCCTTTAGTCTCTTATAACATTGGATACAATGTGCCCATTAATTATCTCTGCACATAATCTAACAGACTCCCACTTGTGCAAGATAAGTAATAGTTACTGCACATTGTTAGCCTAAGGAGGTCCCTAGCCAGACACTTAGGGTAACCAGGTTATAATAACTCTTATACCCCAAAGTAACTTGTGATAAAACTTCATAAGCAACCTGTTTAGAAGTAACCTGTTATAAACTAACTGTTTATAAACTAAACTATCATAAACTCCCTGTTCATGAATGGGTACGTTTATATATACAAACTTGCATATATATATAGGTTTGTCCCTTGCAGCGCGATATTTCAATTTTGAGCATGAGCATGGAAAAAAAAGGTCAACTCAGAGACTCAAAAATTTGTTCATGACATACTTGATTTCAAAACTGCGTGATAAACGACAAAGAACAGATCAGTTCATTTGGGCACGGCCGTGCACTTACCAGTTTCTCTAATCAGTCAAGGGGCCCGGAAATATCTCTCCTAAAAAGGAGGTGCAATTACCATCTTGCATATTTGCATTTGGCAACACGGCTCCCACTGAATCTAGACACGCCCCTTATGACCACCCTATTACGGTGTGGCGTTAGAACGCGCTAAGAAGACAACAGTTACCGCATCCCAAACCAAATACCTCAGGCTTGAGGATAACCTATGTGATAAATACTTTTGACACGAATCCACGAAGTATTTTTCACAGTGGGTCAATCCAATATTCGTAACCCTAACGAATATCCGTCAATTTTGGTCCGCAAAAACCGTTCGCAGCTATATTCGATATACTTTCGAATCTACCCCAAAATTACGATGACTTTATAGCCCTATCATAGTTCCCACCACGATAAGTAGTCACGGATGATGTTTTGAAAAAACCTAGTTTATTCCTGGATGAGCCAAAACATACAAAATTGTGAAGAACAATGAAACTAATTTCTACACCCTTCCATATTCCACCCTGGAATAAAGATACATAATTTCTACCATTTCACTGACTCGATTCACGGTGTCTATCTGAATTACTTATTATTTTACATTTGTAACTTATCACGGATTACAAAGAAAAATAATATGATCATAAACCTTAAAACGCAAGACTAGTACCATGAAGTACTCTTTCTTGGTTTTGCTAGAAATCGTTCTTGCAACCTAACAACAAATCTAGACTTACTTATTATATAAAATTCCTTAAACTTGGAGAAAACTGGAAATAACTCCAAAGTGTCCGATTTTACAAAATAACCTCCCTGTAATTAAAAACTTTAATTACATTTGTAGATATAATAAATCTTACTAGATTTTATTATCTATTTGAAAAGATAAAACTCTCTTACACTTACTTGTAAGAACCTTGAAATTAGATTCCCTGTGTATACCAACACTAATCTAATATCATTACTAAGAATATTAGAGAACATCCTGTTTTATCATTTCTTACGTTAACCAACCAATATTATTAAGCTGACTAACTGAACATTTTAGAACGTATATAATTTCTATTTAAGTCATAACTTGACTAAAAAACTTGCAATGATATCTTTATTGAATAACTCTCAATAAGTCATGCATTCCTTGGATTAGTTCTTTCTCAAGAACTTACTGTTTTAGATAACTTCTAAAAGCATCCGATAATTATATACTTTAAAAGTTCAAACTTGTATTTATCACACTGGTTAAAAACAACCTTTTATTAACTCTGATAAATACATTAGGCAGGTGCTCCCACTATCTCTTATGAAAAAGTGCATTCTTTAAAAACATCCTTTTAGGCCTTAGTCAAAACTTGACTAACATGCCTAAAACTTGTGTTCCAAACACATGTTATAAAAAACTTAGTTTTTGCAAGAAATTTGTTTTATGAAACCAAGAACTTGGATCTCCCATATATCCATCTTTCCAATTACGGAAAATGGTTTCATTAAACTTACCATGATCACAAGTATGAAACACTCATAATGGTATCTTAAATTTCTTTCCTTAAAACATTTAGTATAAAACTCCCTTGATTATAATAACTACCATAATCACTTTTATACTATCTTAAATGTTTTATCAAAAACTATTTGCACTTAGAAATAATAACTATCATTTCTATTTTGTTCAAGACTTTGAACATTCACTTTTCATAATTTAAACACTTGTTAAATTAGAAAAACTATCTAATTCTATAAACAAAATTTGTTTATACAAGTATTTATATAGTAGAGCCGGCATTTATGTAACTACAACAAATTACTGCATAAGATTATTATGAATCACTAATCAAGTTAAAGCTTTGACTTATTGGCACTCTTTTAGTCACAACTGGACTAATCATGATTCATATAATAAGAACATGTGCACGGATATGAACCAAATAATTATAATTTCCATAAACTTAAAAGTAAAAAGTTTCCATAAACATGTAAGATAAAGATTATCCAAATTTGAAAGAGTTTAATTAAACTAGGAAATAAAAATTATTTATAATATCCGTAAGCTGCACGTGGGATCTTCTCATGCTGGGCTGCATCTCTTTCCATCTACTCCTGCAATAAACAATTGCAAGATGTTAGAATACTCGTAAAAAGTTTTACAAGTGGAAAGTGACAAAGAAGCTAATCACGCAATACCTGAGGAGCCAGACTTGCCTCCTGCCTCGTGACCTTTCGGATAATCTCGTTTTCAATGTCCGGCCTCGCTGCACATGAAGCACCGATTCTCGGTCCTTGCCTTGTTTGGCTTCGGCTTCTTGCCCTTGTTGTCGTTATTAGCCCTGGGTGCACTCTGGCTGGGCTGGGCCTTGCCCTTTCCCTTTCCGTTGCGCCCCTTCCTCTTCTTACGTCCACCATGTCCCACCATAAGAATGTCCTTAGACTTGGTCCCGATACTCTGTTCAGCAGTCTTGAGCATGGAGTGCAACTCAGCCACGGATTTCTCCATGTTGTTCATGTTGTAGTTGACTATAAAAGGCTTATAGTCATCTGACAACGAGTTGAGTATCGTATCCATTGCTAGCTGCAACGGTACTGGGTGCCCAAGTCTCTTTAGGTGGTCCATGTAACCTTTTATTTTCATGACATGGTCACTGACCGAGGTCCCCTTAGCCATCTTGCACGAGTTAAATGCCCTAGTGGCATCATAACGCTCCGTGCGGGCTTGCTCCTGGAACATGTCCCTCAGCTGGCGGACCATGTCATAGGCAGGAGTTTCCATCATGGTTGATTGCAACTCTGGACTCATAGTTGCAAGCATGAGGCAGCTAACATCCAAGGCGTCATTGGAGTGCTTCTGAAAAGCCTCCCTGACCTCTGCCCTGGCATTGCTGGCAGGGGGATTTCCTAGAGGTTGTTCTAGGACATGCCACTTTCTCTCGTGCCTCAGCACGATCCGGAGATTTCTCTCCCATGTGAGAAAGTTGGACCCGGTGAGCTTGTCCTTCTCAAGGATAGAACGGAGAGAGAGGTTATTAGTACTAGTAACGTTGGTTGCCATCTACAAATTAAAACCTTGGTTTAATTAGTAATTGCAGATAAACTTTCTAATTATATATCATCAAACCCATAAATAATATATATTAGACCTAGGACCCATATTTCACATACTTGACGCAAGGTTTGGGCACTTCCCGCCAAGTCATGCTATTTCTGGTAGGTAACACCCTGTACCAATCGTACCTAACTGATACGACTCCTAGAACCTCGTAGAGCACTTAGACCCAGTCTAGTATGTTTAACTCTACTCTAGTGCTTTTTGGGCCGGTACTCCCGATTATCACCAAAATAGATCGCACCACCTAAGCCGGCATGAATTCTGGCCGGGACTCCCGATTATCGCAGAATCTTTCATGCCCTTTCCCGCAATGGTTTGCACCCGGATGCCCAAGGTTTGGGCACTTCCGACACCCGAGTACCGTTTAACAGTCAAGGTATACCATTAGGTGGGTAACACACTGATCTAAGATTTTTCTTGGGTTTTAATTAAGTTTAATGAAAAACTTAATTTTCCAGTTTTTGAAAAACCATTTTAAAACTAAATGTTTTAAAAATACGATTTATATGTGTACTTGAACTAGGTGCACAAAACGGCTTTTATAAGTTCCAAACTTATAACCTTGACAAAACTATAAATTTTAAAAATTTAATTAATACGACTACCAGACTGAAGTTATATCCCAGTTTGTCATAATTCGTGGTTTTTCACTGTCTAATAACAACCTGTTATTAAACCCCTTTTTATTTACCATCACATACATATCATTTGCAAATATGAAAAACAGTAAATAAAATCACAACCACGCAGATAATAAGAATAAGCATATAAAGCCCTATAGTTTTGCCGACTAATCCTAAGGTCAAACCTAAGGATGAAATGACTTGGATTCGCCTTTCTTGATGTGTTGCTCCCACTAGCCTTGACACCTGCCCGAAGTATCCGTGCTACGCGTATAGAACACCATTTACCTTGTCACCTTCTTGGAGTCCATCTTGGTCAAAGGTTAAACTATAACTAGTCTATTACAAATACAATATTGAATGGAGTTGTAAGTGGCACGCAGGCCTCCCCGAACCAGTACAATATTACAAATAGAAAAGGGATTGTAATTGGCATGCAGGCCTTCCCAAAAACCAAAATAAAAGAAGAATAAGAAAAACGAGTCCTAAGTCGGCAAAACTATAGCTATACAACCACACAATTATAACATAAACAATGAACTATGCTGTTAAGCACACAACCTGATTTGTCTAAACTTTCTCATTTATCCTTTCGATTAATACCTATTAACCAAAAATGAGAATTATGATCTTCTAGTTTAATTTGACCAAAATAGTTTTTCAACAAAAACTTAAAACTTGATCTCATTCAAAACTTGAATGAAATCCTCACGTCGAGTTTTATTACTAGTTTTCCAAAAACTTAAAACCGACAACCTTGGTCAATTAAATACTATCTTATTTGTTTATCCATTATATAAACTTTATCCCTTTTAGAATTTATTCAAAATGACTAAACTAGTCATAATAAATAAAAATCTAAAAAATATATATTTTAACTAAAACTAATTAAACTATATAACACTAGCTTATATATTACCTTATTAATTTTATAACTTAAAATTAATAATCCTTTTGTATTAATCCGGAAAAACTGTCTTGGGCCAACATCTCTTGTTAAGCCGCACAACCCACTGGGCCGAGACCCTCTTGGGCCGAGAACCCGTTGGACCGAAGTCACCTGGGCCGTAAGTCCTATTGGGCCGAGAACCACCTTGGGCCGAAACCCCTTGGGTCGGGAACTGCCTTGGGCTGAAAAACGCTTAGGCCAAAGCCCACCTTGCCCTTAGCGCCGCTAACGGCCGCCGCGAGGCCCATCTGACCTTAGCGCCGCTAATAACCACTACCCGGCACGGTGATGATCTCGGTTCCCAATTTCCGATTAATAAAATATTTTAAATCCTTTTTAACCTATTAAAACTAACTATTTTAATATATTGATTAAAACTTGATTTAATTCAAAAACCAAAAAACCATTAATTATTAATTTCAACAAAAATTTGTTTTATTAATAATTAATTATCCTAAAACTTGATTTCAACCTTTTTAAACAAAAGTTCAAAAATACTGGTTAAGATAAAGTTTTAGATAAAAGTTTTATCCTTTTTAACCGTTTAAACGCAAACCTGGTTTAAACCTAACTGGTTAAAAACAAACCTTTTATTAACTGGATAAAAACAGAAAACTTGTTTTTATCCCTTATGGTTTTCGAAAAACAGAGGAGAAGAAACAAAATGAAGTAGAAGATCATATAACTTAAACGAATCAAAAAACTGGATTAACTAGGTTCAATTTTAATTAAAACAAACTGTTTAATTTATCTTAATCCAAAACTTGTTCTTATCCAAAAATCACAATCTTTTTTAACCGTTTAAACCAACTGTTTAAACTTTCTGATTAATAGGATTAAATTTCTTAAAACTGGATAACAGAAACAAACTGTTTTGTTGTCCTTGGTGATTTTCGAAAAAGTCGAGCAAATAGGTGATCAAGAATCAAACCTTAATCCAAGAAATAGATCAAACTAGAAACTATGGATCATAGAGCCGAGGCTCTGATACAACTGAAGGGTTTTGAACCTGACCAAACCACCATATGACTCAAACTGGTCAAACCTTGGTTTGATTCTACTGGTTCAATTTTAAAAGCGGAACTGGATTGAACACAACCCTCTAAACCCTTTTCTAAACCCAAAAAGGGTTAGGATCTTTTAAACTTACATGATCAACATAGTTTCTTGCAAAAAAATCCATAGAAAAGGTTACACGATTATACCTGAACAAAACCTTTAGGATTGCTAAAGATAGTCCACCACTACTGCACCTCCGATTGAACTGGCTGCTAGACCACTCCTGGATCACCAAGCCTCAAAATCGCAGACTCTGAGTGTGTGTGTGTCCATGTGTCGATCACAAAAAACGCAAACACCCTTGCGGTGTTCTTCTTTGTTCTACGGCAAGAGAGGGCGAGGTCAAGAGAGAAGGAGAGTGGTGGCTAGGGTTAATCCCTTGTGTCACTTGTCTTAATCCTTAAGCCTTTAAGAATATATTTATAAGGATTAGATTGGACCTAAACCCGTTTAATTAAAAGCCCACTAGTTTTAATTAAACTTTTATCTCTTCTCACTTTGACCCCCTGGACTTTGCTAGTCAATTAATTAACTATTAATTAATTGGTCCGTTAAATATTAAAACTTAATATTTTATTCTCTTTAAATAATAAATAACGATTTATTATTTATTTCCTTTTAATAATTAATACAAACTGATTAATTATTTATTTCTTTCTTTTCAATAATTAATTCTACTGATTAATTATTCACTTTTTTCTTTAATAATTAATCCAACTGATTAATTATTTCATTTATCTCTTTAATAATTAATCTAACTGAATTAATTATTTCCACACAGATTTATGGTGAAATCCAACTGTTCTGAATTGGGTGTGTAGCAGTGTGACCCTTTAGTCTCTTATAACATTGGATACTGTAGGACCGTGGGGGGTTCTAAACTAACACACCCTAATGCTAGGACTGATCTAGGATGAGAAATAGTGCGGAATATCTATTTCCCAAACCTCCTAAGGATTCTAAGATCTGCTTAGGTGTCCGACACACAGTTAACACGAAGAACACACAGAGTAGGACGAAGAACAACTCTAAGAACTCACACAGAATGCTTAAGGCTGCCCTTGGATTCGAGATTAACACTAAGTTCGCGTTTGTCGAGATTATACGTACGATTACGAAGGCTCACAAAGGCTTAAGGTCGATTTCCGATAGTTATATGAGATTACGGACGATTACGAACGATTACCTGACGATTACTGATTATCCCTCGTTAATACGAGGTTAATACGTATTTATAGTATAGAATATCAACTACGCACGTAATGCATCATACTTCGCATGAAGTGAATCCAGTACGCACGTACCGGGTGTTTTAATAATAATTAATTAAAAATTAATCGACCACCTCACCACGCACGTAGTGAGCTCCACTACGCACGTAGTGAGATTCATCACGCACGTGATGACCTTCACTCATACTTAAACTTCCAAACACACATCAACACATGAATAAGTACTTGTAAGCTTAAGACAAACATAAGTAACCACTTAGAATGTATAAACATACAAACCATTAATCAAAACACATTTGAATTAACATTTCAAGTAAACATGTATGTATTGGATTGATAAGAACTAGGGATTTACAATTATGCACCAACAAACTCCCCCTAAGACCTAGTTCTATCAACAAAACTTGCACTAAGCAAACACAAAGACAATTTAGCTGTTACAACGTTGTAGACTTGACTTCATCAGATCCAGCATAGATGTCAAATGCAAAACAAACTCGAACGACTTTTTGAAATTGCAATGCCAAATCCATGTACTGATCTTTGTAGAGGATAGGATTGTAATACAAAACTGTGATGTCGTCCTTTCCAAAACTCTTCATCCACATATGATCGAAGATCTTTATCGTCTCACCTCCGGAAAGTTCATCATCCAATACAATCACTGCCTCGGTTGTCTTCTCGTTGAAGTACCACCATTTAAACCTTGGGCTCCACCCAGTAGGCATGGTTTTCAACGGTAATTTTTTCATACAACGAGGAGCTTTGCAGTTTAACACTTTGAGCTTTCTTCCTGTCAGTGGATCAACTTTAGTTGGATGACTTTTAACACCTGGCACATACGGCTTTAAGTTTTTCCATCCAAATCGAGCCTCACGCTTCACCAGCGTCTCAAACCATTTTGCCATGCTGTGATCGTCACAATTTAAAAGGGACAGACGAGCAAGTTGTCGGATATCATAAAACGGTAACGTTTGAATATCATTTGCTCTCTGGAAGTACTCAACTCCCCTTTCCCTCTTAATTGCATAAACGTTAAATTCAGGCACATAGCACCAACCAACTATTTCACCATCAGTCTTTTTACCAAGAGTTTGATAAAACTTTGAATATTCTGGTGAGCTTGCAGCCTTTTTCTCCTTTCCTGCCTGACGCTCAAGATAGTGTTGAAACTTCTTTCTTCTTGCCTCTCTTTCTTCTTGCTTAGACTTTCGATTACCTATATATTTGTCTAAGTCGAAATCAACAGTTGTTTGTTCTCTCGCTTCAGCTCGTCTATTGATTTCCTCAGCATTAGCTTTTTTAAAGAGATCTACAAGGTCAGGCAGGTTATCGTCCTTTTGTTGGCCAGGATAGTGCTGATCTGTTTCATCCTCAATCTCTATGTCATCGGTATCAAACTCCGGTTCCTGTCTTACTTGAGGTGGTGGCACAAAGCTTTGATCCACCTCTTCTAGAATTACGTCCTCGACAGGAATCTGCAGCAGTTCGGCAATTTGTTCTTTAGTCAAGAATGGAAGTATTTCTCCTTCCTCTGCATCATACTCATTTTGAGAAACAATTTGCCCTTGGATACTCAGCAGACGAGACGATTGAGGAATCTCAGCTTTCAACGGCTAAACAATTAAAGGATCTTCACACAGAAATAAGAAACCATAAACATGTGTAAGTTGAAAACAAACATTTCATTTCAAAATAAACATTTAAATACATATGATTGTTTCAATTCTATACATGATAACTAAATAGTTACAAAGTCACATAGACTAAAAATCAACCTTGTTCATCTCCTGAGTATGCCCCAGCTGGTTCAGACTCGGTGAACTCCTTCAGTTTTAGCACCTCTTCGTCTTGCTTTTCCACGTGTGCCTTCAGCCTCTTGAACTCTTGAGTGTATTCAATTAAGATCCTTTCCATGGTCTCATTCTTTTTCTCCAACTCAATTATTTTCAAATCTCTCTCTTCATCCCTTTTCACCAAGCTCTCTATTTGCACATCTTTCTCCACATATTTTTTCAACAAATCCTCAATCTGTGCATCTTTCTCAACCATTTTCTGTTTTACTTCCTCTAGCTCCAGCTTCCTTTCTTTCTCGTCTTTAATCATATCTATCACGTAGCTTTGGAGCTTGCTCAGACTTTCTTCGACGGCTATATTTGGTAGCTGAGACCCAGTTTGAGACGGTCCTGCAGCACCTTGAGCAGCGGTAGTGACTGGAGCGGCTGTTACTGTGGAGGGTTTGACAATAATCTCTGCAGAAGCAACCAGCGGCTTGAACTTGTAAACTTTCTTCTTCTTTTTCTCAGGCTCATCTACTGCAGCCTTTTCCTTCCTTTTTCTAGTCAACTCATCCTCATCCTCCTCGAAAAAGTCATCAACATTCATATCGTCCAAGCTTGCGGGGATAGCCTCTCCCCCAATGGGATCACGAGCCTCTTGGCTCTGAACTTCAGGTTCCTCATCCTCATCGTCAGACACTATTTCAATATTTTCAACCTGAGATGTTGAGCCCTCGTTTCTCCATAGATGTTTTCTTTCTGGAGCTTGATAATCTTTGTTTCCCAGGTGACAGATTAATCTTCTTTTCGGAGGAACTGAGGTGCCTATGTATCTGCTCATTTGTCGCACTGTCTGATCATTCATATGTTTCAACTTGATTCGATCCCCATCTTATTTTACCAACCCCTCAACTTGGGCATCAATCACTATCTGAATAAACCTGGGATACATCAAGAACTGCCCCTCCTTCTTGTACAAGTTTTCCTTTAGGCAGTTGAAAATAACCCTTGAGATGTTGAATTTAACATTTAGCACAAGCGCCACAAACAAATGAGAGAACGTTTGATTTAGCTGATCATGGCCAGTTCTCCGTGGCCCCAAACAATGAGATATAACATGCATCAAGTAGCGATACGGAGGGCAGAATTTGGTTTTGTATACAGATTCATTTCTAATTTCACCGGTGTATCCACACCTCAGCAGACAGCCCTTCACCCGGCAGACATTCAGAGAGGTTGGATCGGTGATATCATCTCCGAGCTCGAGCAGCTCATTTAATAACCCCTCAGAAACAAACACGGGTTGTTCTTTCACCACCCCTTTAATCCCACTCATATCTTCATCATAAACGGCAGTTCTCCAGAACTCTAGTTGATGCGAGGTGTAAGCAGTGCATGTAGTTGTGATTGCTGTATAGATTCTCGACCTCATCAAATAATCAATGATCTCATCACAATCCCTGGTCAATTTATTCTTAGTCACAAAGGCCCGAATATTGTGCATGTCACTTGCTTTAAGATCCGCCTTTGCCTGACTGCCAGATGCAGTCCCAGTGATGTTTTGAGTCGAGGAGCTTTCAATTTGTGCAGGTTCCATTGTTTAAATTCTGTATGCTCATTATAATGAAACATCCAACAATTTCAACACACAGCTAAAATCTGAAGATTAAAAATTAAAC
This sequence comes from Pulicaria dysenterica, assembly GCA_947179395.2. Taxonomy (NCBI): domain Eukaryota; kingdom Viridiplantae; phylum Streptophyta; class Magnoliopsida; order Asterales; family Asteraceae; genus Pulicaria; species Pulicaria dysenterica. The sequence continues at coordinate 46,884,676 of OX359294.1, read as the reverse complement.
GTTCATTTCGAAAATTTGAAGTTTTCACCACGCGTGCAATGACCATTATTACGCACGTGATGAAAGGTCTTCGTGCGAAGTGGTTTGACGTAACAAAACTTTAATTTATTTAAACCATGATGCACTTCGCACGTGATTCACACAGATCGCACGAAGTGGAGTTCACTTCGTGCGGCCGAAACTCATCAAGTTCATCGTCTTCATTACTGAGTTCGTGCGAGATGGAAACATTTCGTGCGAAATGACCTTCACTTCGCACGACTAATATTCAAGCTTCAAGAACAGTTCGTCGCAACTTTTAACTTAAAACCCTTGATTTATGATGTTTTTGTTTCGATTTAGTGATTAAAGATCATCTAATTAAGTCCATGAACGTTCCTTTTCACTTACATCTAACAAATTAACACATTACGATCACTTGTAATCCGGTTTTAAAGTTTTTAGTCTTTCAAACATAAAATCGAGTATAACTCGAGATCCAACCGTTGGATTGAAGCGAAAAACATACCAAAATGATCACAACACAAGGGCAAATCACACGAATGAAACGAATAACTCTTTCAACACAAAAGTCAGAATCAAAATTGAGAGAGAATGGAGTGTACTGTAGAGAGTATGAATGCGTAATGACGAATACGCACGGAACCAACTTATATACCCTATTTCACTTCGTGCGAAGTGAGATCACTTCGCATGTTGCTGCCTGAAGTGCACACCTAAAGTGACACTTCACTTCGCACGCAATGGACGTCACCACATGCGAATTGGACATCATTTCGCCTCTTGATCTTTGACCGTGAAGTATGATTGCACTACGCACTTTGTGCCATCCAGTTCGTGCGAGGTGCCGTAACTTCGTGCGAATTGAGTTTCTCATATAAAAGTTGATTTTTTCTTGACGATCCTGTACTCAGCACACAACGGTTAGTAACTTCAATGCAAATAAAAAACTTTTAAGCACACGAAAACACAAGAAACTATATATAAAAGAAATAAACATACCAAAAATCTTTTTGTATTTTTCGGAATAAAAGAAACTGAAAATGCAGACTGTTAACAAATTAAATCCTAAAAACTAAGAGACAGAAATGAAAACACTAAAGAGATTTGCAAAAATTTAAATTACTGAAATTAAATCTTTTTGTGAGAAGGTTCCAAGATGAAATCAGTACCAGCACATCTATACTTAGTTATCCTTCATTTCAGAACCTTAGGCACAAACATACTCCCTCAATTTCTGTCTGTCAATCTAACTTTCCTTAGATAATGACAGATTTGATTTCAACATTTTCTGATTATCTAGACTGGGTACATGGTTAAGACTATCTCTTTTAAAATCTCACAGTGTTTCGATTCATTCAGTCGGTTGCACAACTTGAGTACCCAACCACCATGCTTATGTGCTTTGTGATTTTGTCAACGCATTTTATGCTCTTTGACATGGAGGTCAATTTTTCATCTCTTTTGATAATTTCTGTTGAGCTTTTGTCACTGCATTTTATGCTCTTTGACAATTCAACACTAATAGATCTTTCTGTTGAGCTTTTGTCACTGCATTTTATGCTCTTTGACAATTCAACACTAATAGATCAAAGTATCTATTTCTTTTGACATCTCAGATTGGGGTCAATTTTTCACCCTCTTTTTACATTTTGCTCATTATCATCTAAGCACATTTGGCATGGTAACAGGTGTGTGCACCAGACTAAGTTAGTCTCAACTGTTATTGACTTGAAGACTTGGAATGTCTCGATAGTTTGAATCTTGGATGGATTTCCACATGCATAACCACTTATCAGCCTAGACTCTCATCATATGTCTTACACGCCATCTGTTTCTTATCTGATTTGACTCAAATTTTCAGACAGTTTTCTCAAGAATATGTACATGCCTTCAGTCCTAATTTTACTAGACATACTTTGTATTGAAAACCAGTGTACCATCATTTTCCACTTGAGTTGGATCAACTTCTCATTATAGTTTTTCTCATTTTTTTTTATTTTTATTTTTTTGTATTTTTATTTTTATTTTTTTTATTTTTTTATTTTTTATTTTTGTATTTTCTATGTTTTTCTGATTTTTTTGTATTTTCTATGTTGCACCTATCTCCCCCTAAAATACTAAAAGAAATAAAGAACTAAGAAAATAGAAACGCAAAGACACATATTAAATAAACTGAAGTCACACAGACACAGAAAATAAACACACAGATAATAGACATACAGTCACATATACGAGAAAAAACATTAAGTTGCATCATCGGGGACAACCTCACACTTGGTTTTCATCCCGTTTTCATTCACTAAGAATAAAAAACAGGGTTTATCAAATGCCTTTGTATACAGGTCTGCCTTTTGAAAATCAGTTTGAATAGACAAGACATCAATTAATTTCTTTTCCCAGCAGTCCCGTATAAAATGGTATTTGATACCAATGTCCTTGGTCTTATAGTGCTGTACGGGATTTTTAGTAATGGCTATAGCAGCAGTGTTATCAACATAAATGGGAGTAGTAGAGAATTGCAAACCGTAATCCCGCAGTTGTTGTTGAATCCAGATGACCTGAGAACAGCAGCTCGCCGCCGAAATATATTCAGCTTCACACGTAGAAAGCGCAACTGCAGTCTGCTTCTTACACTGCCACGTGACAAGTCTCGATCCGAGAAACTGACAACCCCCAGAGGTAGATTTATGATCCTTTTTGCATCCACCATAGTCTGAATCACTGTAGACCGTCAACTCAAAGTTATCATCACAAGGATACCAAAGTCCAAGATTGGGAGCATCCTTCAGATAGCGTAAGATCCGCTTGACAATCATCAGATGCTTGACGTTAGGATTGGATTGGTATCTTGCCATCAGACATGTGGCAAACATGATATCTGGTCTGGAAGCCGTGAGATACATCAGAGATCCAATCATTGCTTGGTAAAGAGATTCATTCACCAACTCCCCCTCAGTATCTGGAGACATGCCGTGATTGACAGGAAGAGGTGTTGCAGCAGTCTTTTCAGAAGACATTTCAAACCGTGCTAGAATGTCAGCAACATACTTAGACTGGTGTAGGAAAATCCCTGTCTCTGTTTGCTCCACTTGAAGTCCCAAGAAAAACTTCATCTTTCCCATTGAGCTCATTTCGAATTTCTCCTTCATAATCCTTGCAAAGTCTTCACACAGAATTGGATTTGGAGAACCGAAAATGATATCATCCACATATACTTGCACCAAGATCAGGTCTTTATCTTCACCTTTGAGAAATAATGTTTTGTCGATGGTCCCTCTCCTGTACCCATTTTCAGTCAGATATTGAGAGAGGGTCTCATACCATGCTCGCGGTGCTTGATGCAGACCATATAAAGCCTTATTCAGTAAGAAAACTTTGTCTGGATGAAGGGGGTCCACAAACCCGGGAGGTTGATTGACATACACTGTCTCTTGAATTTCTCCGTACAAGAACACACTTTTAACATCCATCTGATAGACTTTAAAACGTTTGTGCGAGGCGAAAGCGAGAAATAAACGTATAGCTTCCAGCCGAGCGACTGGAGCAAACACATCAGTGTAGTCTATGTCAGGAATTTGTCTGAAACCATGAACTACTAGCCTCGCCTTGTTCCTGACAATCACCCCCTGATCATCCCGTTTGCACTTCAGAACCCATCTGCAGCCAAAAGACTTAGCACCCTTTGGTTTGTTCACTAAGCGCCAGACGTTCAGCTTTTGAAATTGAAGAAGCTCTTCTTGCATTGCATTAATCCAGGAATCATCTTTGAGTGCCTCAATATGATCTTTTGGTTCAATCTGTGAGAAAAATCCCGAACATAGACATTGTGTAAAATCAACAGGCTTAACCAAATTTGCACCCAGATCGGAGAATTCTTTCATCTGTTTCAGTCCCGGGGACTCTGAAGAATGAGATCCTGATCGTGTTGCCACTTGCCTCCTGGTTTGAACATGAGAATGAGGATCACCAATGATTTGTTCAGGAGGGTGGTTTCTATCAACTCTGCTAGACTTCTGCAGCTGAGCCTCAACATTAGATTCCAAATTAGTAACCACGGGAGTCTCTTCAAGTGTTTGAGATTGGCTACTTAAAGAAGTACCATCATCCTGTGGGCCGCTGTTTGGTGGAGTATGTGGCTCATCTTCAGAGTCTGATTCAGCATCACTATGCGTCGACGTATGAGTACTAGAAGACGGATTTGGTGTGGTGCCCTCAGAGGAGTTCTGCAGGTCATACAACATTTGAATTGCTATATCATCTTCTAGAGCTACTGGTGGCAGATTAAACGAGTCAAACAAGTTATCATAATCAAATAACCAAGCATCACCAGTTTTTGTCAAAGGCGAAGTATTCCGTTGCACATCCACTTCAAACCATTCTTCCACACAGTTAGAGGTTAAGTTGAAAACCCGCTTATTCGGAATGCTGTACCCCAAGAAATATCCCTTCTCAACCTTGGAACTGAATTTACCTTCGGCTTCACGTTTTAACATTGTGCATGGAGCGCCAAATGGTTCAAGATGGCTGATATTCGGTTTTCGATTATTCAACAGTTCATAACATGTCTTTCCCAATCGTTTGACCACTAAGACCCGGTTAAGTGTGTAACAAGCATTTGCGACAGCTTCGTTCCAAAACCTTACGGGCAAAGCAGAGTCAGCAAGCATGGTGCGTGCTGCCTCTATTAAGGTCCGATTCTTCCTCTCAGCAACTCCATTCATTTGAGGAGTGTATGCGTCACTGAACTGATGTTGGATACCCTTCTCATTACACAGCTTCTCCATCTTCTGATTCTTGAACTCTGTTCCATTATCTGATCTGAGTTTCCTGATCTTCAGCTTATAGATAGTCTCTAACTTGTTGATCATGATTTCTAACGTCTCAAACGTTTCAGACTTCTCTTTTAAGAAGAAAACCCAGGAAAATCTTGAATAATCATCAGTGACTACCAGACAGTACCTATCTCCATGAATGCTCTTGTACCGCACCGGACCAAAAAGATCCATGTGAAGTAGTTCAAGCGGGATTGAAATGGAGTGGTACTTCTTCAACTTGTGGGGTTTCTTCGTCTGCTTCCCCATTTTACATGAAATACATTTGTCTGGTAGATGGAAGCTTTTCAGATTGACTCCCGTTACGAGCTCATGGTGAAGTAAATGATTCATCTTTCTCAAGCTCAAGTGACACATCCTCTTGTGCCATAAAATGGAGTCCTTTTCAGTTGCCTTTGTAAGAAAGCATTGATGCTCCACCTCTTTCACCGAAGCATTTGACATGTACAGAACATAAAGATCATTATGTCTTGGGGTTGACATTAAAATCATATCTTCGGGAATCTGAAATTCTTTCTTTAGCACATAGCATTGTTTGTCGTCAAACATCACTTTGAACTCTTTATCACAGATTTGAGAGACTGACAGCAAGTTGTTTGCTAGCTGCTCGACATAGTTGACTTTGTCAAAGCTCACTCTCCCATTAGACAAGAAACCTTGAGCTGTGATGTGACCTCCCTTATCTCCCGCGAAGCTGACATACCCTCCTTTTATTTTTCTGACATTTGTAAGAAGGTTCAGATCGCCTGTCATGTGCCTGGATGCTCCACTATCAACAATCCACGTGTTATACCGGCGAGCACCCTGCACAAACAAGTAGAAGGTTAGTTAGCATTGGGAACCCATGCCCGAATGGTCATGGGTTTCCCATCTTCTCTAACAACTTGCACATTAATCCACATACCAGTAGCTTTGGAGTCTACATTAGTATCTGGACTATTGGACGTTTTAGATTTGGGTTTGTTGGTCCATTTTAAGTCTTGACGAGGAGAAGCCTTGTGATAAACACTAGAAGTAGTAATTACCTTATGAAGTGGTTCCTTCCCCATCTGACTAACCTCGGGACGTTTGGGTTTACTAGAAGTTTCCCCAACAGTCCTTTTGAGCTGATGAGGGTCAGTTGATTTTTGATTATTTTGATTAAACGTTTTTTTCCTTTGAAAATTTTCAGAAAAAGAATCAACTTTCCCCCTGCAGCTCTGTTGTTGCTGATCACACTCATAACTGAGGTGACCAGGTCTCCTGCATACATAACAAATCCTGTTTGACTGATGTTTTGCAGGATTATATGGCACTTTTTGCTCAACTTGACATTTTGATTCTACTCCTAAACCACATTGTTTTGGCAACATTTTAACTTCCTCATAAGGACGGGTTGCAGGAGACTTTGCACCCTCCTTTTCTATGGTTCGGAGTGCTGCTTGCACATTTTTCATTAACGTGCCTTGTCCAGAAGAATTGCCTAGAAGTTTTCTCATACCAGATTCAGGCTTTTCTTCTTGTTTGACTTCTTTCTTCTGAGGCTCACCAACTTTCCCTTTAAACTTTAAATCAGATGTTGAGGTTGATGCAACAAATTGATCAACCTTAGGAGGAAGTTGGTCAGCTTCAGAAAAGACATCTGTTTTCACCAATTGGTTCAAAACTGGTGGTGGACATTTAGTGTATGCCTTTTTGTCTTTCTCTGAATCGGAACCTTGAGGTCTCCGGTCGATTATGTGCTCGAAAAGATAAGATGAAGTTGAATAACTTTTCAGTTTCTAATTGAGAGTCTCATAATCTACCTTAGAACTAGCAAGGTCTCACTTCAGTGTATCTATCTGATTGATGTAGAAAACTATGGCATCCTGTTTGTTTAGCAATGCTACCTCTAATACTCTAATCTGTTTGTTCTGGCTTTCAATTTTATCTTTAGTGTCTTTTCCCTACCTTTAATGATTGAATTTTCATGCAATTTAGAGGTAAGATCACTGACTTGAGATTTCAAAGATAAAATATTTTGCACATAGTCATTGCACGAAGCACAAGGAATGCCAGAATTGTTACTTACCTTTGAGTCAGCTTGTCCAGTCATGCACGCCTTAAGATCTTCTGATTCAGGTTGAACAGTCACTGGCGTTGGTTCGGCAGCTGGCACTGAAGCTGATTTGACATTATGCTCATCAGTGGGCAATACAGACTCGTTATCACAAACGTCATGGACACTGTCTGCCTCAGACTGTGAATCATCATTCAGGTCTTGAACACTGGCCAAGTTGGTCTCAGCAACTTCGAAAGCATCATTATCTTGAAAGTGTACTGACCTGTCTATCCCCTCATCTTTCTGAACAACCACCATTGCCTTAGATGATCCCTCATGGGATGTTTCAGCTTTATTTGGGGTAGTGGAAGTTGATGATTTTCTAGGACATGTCCTGAATGGATACTTGGGTCCTGAGTTCTTTGGCTTTTCACATTCTCTTGCAAAATGACCCTTTTCGCCACATTTGTAGCAGGTTACAGCTGATTTGTCGAAGCCCAGCTTTGTATCCTTAGTTGCTGTAATCTGCATCCCAGTTCTCTTCACCAAGGCCTTTGCTCTCCTTACCAGATTAGCATAGGACCATAGAATGTCCTGTCTTTCCATTTCATCGTTGTCTATCTGGTCATAATCTTCCTGAGTCAAGTAGGCATTTCCAATTTTACCCTTCAGAAGATCATCATATGAAGAGACCAAAGCACTAAGCGTCCCCATATGCTCCTTTACTTCCTCAGTGCTGCCGTGCTTGAAATGCTCAGTGTTTAAGGCAGGCATAGACGGTTTGCTTGAAGGAGTAGAATATGGTGGTCCACTTGGGGTTTCAGGAGCAGACTTGCTTGAAGAAAAAACGTTAGATGTAAAGGCTGTTTGCAATGGAGCATTTGATGAAGTAACTAGAGAAGCAATGGGTCCAGTACAGTATAATGAGGGATTCTGCACATAGCTGCTCAATCTGTCCAGATTTTGCTCCTCCTGTTCATGCTCTTTCAGCTTAGTAATGAAGTCATTCAGATCCATTCCCTCAAAACCTTCACCATTTTTAAGAATCATAATGAACGGCCTCCAGCTTTTGGGTAGTGCCTTGGACAAAGTCTCTACTTGTTGTCTTTCTGAGATCTGCACCCCCAAACTATCCAGTTCACTGAGAAGATGGTTGTATCTGTTGATCAGATCTGGAAGCTTTTCATTTACGTATGAGGTGAAATGGTCAAACTCCTTTCTCAACTGTGAGGCCTTGAGCTCTTTCAGAGATGCATTCCCCTCGTTCCTCTTTTGAAGTGCATTCCACAAGCAACGTGACGTTCTATACCGTCGGAACTGGTGGAAGATCTCATTAGGAATGGCTTGGATAAAATAAGAGTAGGCTTTCTTCTCAGCATCATAAGCCTTCCTCTGATCGTCACTTATCTGATCATAGGGAACTTTGATATTCCCTTCACCTTTAGGCACGACATAATCAGCAGAAATGGCCCGGTGCAACCGTGGATCAACCCCATCGATAAATATTTCAAAACGTGGTTTCCAGAATGGGTAGTCTTCCATGGTTAACAGTCTAGGCACTTTGTTAATACCTCCTTGTTCATTATCCATAATTAAGTTACTTAGGGCAGTTATGGTTTGTTTGGCAGCCATAGCACTCATGTCAGACATTTTGATTAAGACCTAAAACAAACGTAAGCACTATGCACGAAGTGAGAATGGTTCGCAAGAAGTGAACACACTACGCACGTAGTAAACGGTACTACGTAAGGACTGACAAAAAGTCACACAGATTCAGTACGTACGGAATGGGGACCTAGTACACACGAAGTGACTTCACTACGTACGTGTTGAAAAACTTGTAAGACAAGAAAATATTTAACACAAAGATTTACTACGTGCGAAGTGTGAGGCACTACGCACGGGTTGATGACCTACTACGCACGGACAGACACACAAGCTACTGAAAATTCTAGAGTACCAACGACCCACTACGCACGCACTGAAAATCAATACGCAAGTAATTCGAGCCACTTCGCACGGCTAACATTCAACAGTTTAGACCTTTTAACGTAAAAACTTAAACTTTTTGACCCAAAAATGCCCTGTTGACGATAATACTCACGAAGAAACACTTAGAAAACGACAAAACGAAAGCACCTAAATGACCAAAACGACACCTAGATCACGAAACCTAAGGAAAAGTGATCAATCAAAGCACAAGGCTCTGATACCACTTTGTAGGACCGTGGGGGGTTCTAAACTAACACACCCTAATGCTAGGACTGATCTAGGATGAGAAATAGTGCGGAATATCTATTTCCCAAACCTCCTAAGGATTCTAAGATCTGCTTAGGTCTCCGGCACACAGTTAACACGAAGAACACACAGAGTAGGACGAAGAACAACTCTAAGAACTCACACAGAATGCTTAAGGCTGCCCTTGGATTCAATATTAACACTAAGTTCACGTTTGTCGAGATTATACGTACGATTACGAAGGCTCACAAAGGCTTAAGGTCGATTTCCGATAGTTATATGAGATTACGGACGATTACGAATGATTACCTGACGATTACTGATTATCCCTCGTTAATACGAGGTTAATACGTATTTATAGTATAGAATTTCCACTACGCACGTAATGCATCATACTTCGCATGAAGTGAATCCAGTACGCACGTACCGGGTGTTTTAATAATAATTAATTAAACATTAATCGACCACCTCACCACGCACGTAGTGAGCTCCACTACGCACGTAGTGAGATTCATCACGCACGTGATGACCTTCACTCATACTTAAATTTCCAAACACACATCAACACATGAATAAGTACTTGTAAGCTTAAGACAAACATAAGTAACCACTTAGAATGTATAAACATACAAACCATTAATCAAAACACATTTGAATTAACATTTCAAGTAAACATGTATGTATTGGATTGATAAGAACTAGGGATTTACAATTATGCACCAACAGATACAATGTGCCCATTAATTATCTCTGCACATAATCTAACATACCTTAAGCTTAGCAGGAGCAGAAGGAGTAGCAGTGAAGGAGGGAAATGGAAATGGAGTGGAGGAAAAGGATGGAATGGTAGAAGTGGAAGGAGAGGCAGTAGGGATAGGAGGTTGAGTGATGGGTGGAGGAGAGATTCTTTGGTTTGATAGCATGGGTGAGAAGGTTGGTTGAAAGGTAGAGGTGAGAGGTCTCAGCCTAGTGATAGCATAAGTGAGATTGGTGAATTCTTTGAGAGTTCTATGTGCTTTTGGCGTGAGTAGTGGCTAAGGTTGGTTACCTCATCATCTATATTTCTGAGTAAGGTAGGTACTTTTAGGAATGCTTCTGGAATGACAAAAAATATATTAGGAGTGGTTGGTTTAATGTTACGAAGGTTGTTTAGAAGGTTGGATATGGTGTGATTGAGAGAGGAAATGGTTTGTGGGGAGATAATGGGTGAAGGAGTAGGGGTAGGAGTAGAGGTTTGGGCTAACAGTTGATCCAATTTGGTAAGAAGTGGAGTGAGATCAACTGGGGCAGGGGTGGGTTAGGGTTGGGGTTGGTTAGCTTTTAGTGACTCAACTTCTTTGGTTAGAAGGGAAAGTTAAGTATCTGTTTTGGTTTGGAAGGAGTTAAAGGAGGTTTGAAGACTATCCATATTTTGAGAGAAGGATAGCATAGTTTGAAGCATGAGGGAAGATGGTTCAGTTGAAGTGGAAGTGGTAGTTGGGATAGGAAATGATTAAGATGGAATGCCAATATCAGGAATGGTTTGTGGTCCCTCACTTAGACTCTAGTGTAGGAGCCTAAGATCACTGGAAACAGATTGTGTGCCCTGTACTAATGATTGGTTTATACCACTAGTATTGACAGGCAGTGCAGTAGAGTGTGTAAGAATAGAATCAAAAGTAGGTACAAAAATGTGAGGTAGAGTCGGGGTTAAACTCAATGGGGTTCCCCTGAGTATATCAACAAGCTGTTGTGAGCTTGTTGAGGGTATAGGCTGACTCAGAGTAAGATAAGACACAATGTGACCTTGGGTTGAGGTCTGTCTTTCAATGGTATCACCCTATTGGGACGGTGACCCACATAGCAGGAGTCCCATTTGTATAGATGCATCTTGTTGGGAATATGCACCTACTGGTTGAAGGTTAAAGTCCACATCCATAAGCTCCCCCTCAAAGTAAGAGGTAACTATTAGTGTTGAGGTCAGAGGTGCAAATATCACATCCTCTAAGATAAGTGCAGTGTGCACTATCTCTATTGACCTTTGATCTATATGGGTTACATTGGGAGTAGAACTAGTGACTATTGGAAGTTCACTAGAGCTTGATTGTTGTGGGGGTGTTACAACTGGGAGGGAGGAAGGGCTCTCATTGGTTAGGTGTACCAAGTGAGTATCCTCAGGGATTGTAGTGACCATACCTGAGATGTGCTTGGTTTTGCTGATCTCAATAAGTTAAATTAGCTTGTCAGAGATTACATCTTCCTCAGTAGCATCATCAGCAACAGCTTCATCCTCACCAACTTTTTCATTATGAATAGAGGCACTTGAGCCTTGAGAGTGTGGTGGAGAAGGATAAGCAATATGGCCTCCAAGGGTTCTACTGGGAGAGTCATCATCAGACTCATCTTCATCCTCAGGAGTACTGACATGACCAGATCTCCTTGTAGTGTTTAAACTTAAGGGGAACTCAGTCAATGGCATCATAATGGGAGTGGATGAGGTGGTTGTGGCATTATCAGCCGCATAATCAACAAATAGTCCACCAACATCACCATCATGTGCATTATCATCACCATCACTGTCATGATCACCACTAGCATCAGCAACATCATCTTGGGTTCCTTGATCCTTTAGGCTGGACGACTTAGCACCAGATTGTGCAAAGCCCTCACCTTGATTTCTTGGTGGAGTACTAACTGGATCAAACAGTTGGACACCCTCAGATTGCACAATATCCTCAGCAACAGGTTTCATAACCTCATCCTGTGTTGGTACATCATCCAAGTTTTCATCAAACTCAAAGCTTAAAGCTTTACCACCATCATTTGAATTAACCTCATCATCATCTGAGTATGGGACAAAAGCCACTTCAGTTAGAGCACCAGCAACAGAGTGCTTAAGTAAGATATCTTGAGGCTCATCCGAATGATGTGATTCTTTAGCAATTTCATTAACATTCTCAACATTTCCCTCTTCCTCATTTCCACTCTCATCATCAACAGCTTCATCAATCAGTTCTTGCATTTGTTCAGTGATAGCAGGACCTTGAAATTCCCTTATCAAATGGAAAATATTTTGACCCATTTGAGGAATGGTTATGGTTTGCAGATGTACAGCCAACCCAGCATAGTGTTCCCATTGAATATTTCTGAGTGCAATGAGACTTAGATACCTTATGTAGGGAACATGGGTTCTAGTTGATTTCTTGGCAGTACCCAGAGTGATCTTGTCCACTATCTCTGTGAATATGACCTGAGTAAAGTCAATATTCCTTCAAGTGACCAGAGCATGAAGAACCATTAACTCAGACTGGTTCATCTGATCATGACTTCCTGATTTGTGACCAAAGCACCTAATGACCACACTTGCAAGATACTTCCAGGGATGTCCTAAAACTGACAGTTTGTACTGGCAATGGGAAACAGGTTCATTGTAGCCAATGAGGGGTAAGACCTCAAGAGTTTGGTCAAGTGAGGGAAAAGGTTGAAATATGGCTAGGTTTGGTATTGTGATGGCTTGGTGAAGGGAATCAACAGTAATGGGTATGTTTATGGTGTTGTTGAGGCAAGAACATGTTATGGTTTGCTCGGCTGGGTGGTATCTAGTAGTGTACCACATCTCCCCAATAATGTTAGTGAAGATAAACAGAGGGTAAGCATAGAGGCAGTTGAACAGCGGATGAGCAGTTAAAAATGCTACCAAGGGTTCATAGCCCTGGTTTACCTTGCTCGAGGGAATATCAATGTTGATGAGGGAGTTGTTTGGACGGATGGTGAAAGGAGAGTTACGAGTAAGATTCTCACCGGGAATGACACTTAGAGTTGAAACAGGGTTGAAAGTCACCATTGTTTTTGGAGGACGGAGATATAGAGAGCAATGAGAGAGAAGGTTTCATAGTAGGGAAGAAGAAGAGTGTTTGAGAATTTTGAAAGCTTAGAAAATGAAAACCGCGCAAACCATCATTTATATCTTCTTTGAAAACCAAAACTGTCACCAAAATATCTTTTTCAAAAAGTAACTATCACATTTGCATTAAGGAGTAAACGGAAAGCTAATAAATACACAGACAACTAACGAAAAAATAGACAGAATTAAATACAGCCTAGGAACAAAATAAATACTAATGAGAAAATAATAAAATAATTATGGGGACACAGAAGTTTGACTCTATGAGACATCAGCTGATGAGTGAAAAGGTATCAGCTGATCCATTTTTGAGATAAAACAAGTATCAGCTAATGAATATACTTAGTTAAGCTGCTAGTCCTTAGCTGATGGTTTATCAGCTGAGGTATTTTATCAGCTGATGGTTATCAGCTGACACAATTCCTTTAGCTGATTCACCCTCAGTAAGACATAAAGAAGCTTAGATAAGTACTTCAGTTAGAATTCTCACAAGAACAAAATCATTTTCTCACACAAAATTATCTACCTAGAAAAGAATATTTTACAAATTTAACATGCCAAGTTTGGATATTAGGAAGTTAAACCGAGACTCATCCAAAGGTTTTGTAAAAAGACCAGCTAATTGAAAATCAGTGCTGATGTAGTGCATTGACACTTTCTTTTTCTGCACATTATCTCTTAAATAGTGATGTCTGATTTCAATGTGCTTTGTTTTAGAATGCAAAACAGGATTGTTAGATATGGATATAGCACTTGTGTTGTCATACAGGATTGGGGAGTTTTCAAACTGTATGTCATAGTTAAGTAGTTGGTTTAGCAGCTAAAGGAACTGAGCACAACTGCTTCCAGCAGCAATGTATTCTGCCTCAGCTGTAGATGTTGAAACATAATTCTATTTCTTGCTTGACCAGCTGACTAACCTTCCACCTAACAATTGACAACAACCAGATGTACTCTTTCTGTCCAAAGTGCAACCTGCAAAATCAGAATAATTGTATCCAACTAACTCAAAATCTGAGTCCTTTGGGTACCAAAGACCAAGATTAGGAGTTCTTTTGAGATACCTGAAAATTCTTTTAACTACAGCTAAGTGAGATTCTTTGGGATCTGCTTGATATCTAGCACAGAGACATGTTGAGAACATTATATCCGGTCTATTTCAAGTGAGGTATAAAAGTGACCCTATCATGCCTCTATAAGCAGTAATGTTCATTGATTTACCATCAGTGTCCTTTCCAAGCTTTAAGATAGTGGACATGGGTGTTTTCATAGAAGAACAATTTTCAAACTCAAATTTCTTAAGTAAGTCATTTACATACTTTGTTTGATGAATGAAAATTCCATCAACCTCTTGTTTAATTTGAAGTCCAAGAAAATAATTTAGTTCACCCATCATGCTTATCTGATAGTTATAAGACATGAGTTTAGAAAACTTTTTACAAAGATCCAAATTTGTAGACCCAAATATTATGTCATCTACATAGATATGCACTAGGATAAAGAAAACAAGAGAGGGTATCATACCATGCTCTTGGAGCTTGCTTAAGACCATATAAAGCTTTGTTTAAGAAGTAAACATGGCCAGGCTTGCTTGCATCGTCAAAACCAAGAGGTTGTTTGACATACACCTATTCCTTCAATTCTCCATCGAGGAAGGCACTCTTAACATCCATTTGGAATACCTTGAAGTCTTTGAAGGCAACATAGGCTAGGAACAATCTTATTGCCTCAAGTCTTGCAACAGGGGCAAAGGTCTCATCAAAATCATTAACTTCTTCTTAACAGTACCCCTGAGCAACTAGCCTTGCTTTATTTCTGATGATCATCCCTTGTTCATCCATCTTGTTTCTAAACACCCACTTAGTACCAATGATGGATTTGTCCTTTGGCCTTGGCACCAAAGTCCATATATTGTTTCTAGTGAATTATGCTAATTCTTCTTGCATGGCATTAATCCAGTGGGGATCACTTAAGGCTTCATCTACCTTCTTTGGTTCAATCATAAAAACAAAACCTGTGTACAAACAGAAATTACAAGCTTTTGATCTTGTTAGTACAGGTGTTTCTATGTTACTTATGACCTGATCTTGTGGATGATCTCTGAGGTCCTTGTAGGCATTTTGGATTATGGGAGAATTGGGATTAATTTGGACTTGGGGAGTTGAAATTCCTTGGTTGGGTTCATCTGATGATATTTCTGGTTGATCAATTGATAGAATTTCAAGATTGCAATCTGATGGTATTTCTTTTGAAGAAGGAATGTTTGATATGGAATTAGAGTCCATTGATGTTGAGTCATTATTCACATCATTCAGTAAAAATGTGGGTTGGTTTGAGGTAGGCCGTGCATTGGGTTCATAGTGTATGGGAACAGGTTCATCTAAATCTTTTACATCAGCTGATAAGAGTGGATCAGCCGACACTGGAATGTTGTCTTCTATGTGTAGCAGATCATTAAATTCCTCACCTGTAGAATGATTAGTGGAACAGGAAGTAACAAAGTCATTTTCATTAAAACTTACATTGATTGATTCTTCTATGACCTTTGTTCTAGTGTTGTAGATTATGTATGCTTTGGAGATTACAGAGTACCCAACAAATACACCTTCATCAGCTTTGGGAGCAAATTTCTGCAGTTGATCCTTCTGGTTCAGGATGAAACACTGACAACTAAAGATGTGCAGAAAACTGATGTTTGGCTTCCTTCCTTTAAGCACCTCATAGGGAGTTTTGTTGTGCCTTTTGATCATAAGGGATCTGTTCTGTGTAAAACAAGCACAGCTGACAGCCTCAGCCTAGAAATTGAATCCTAACCCACTCTTACACAACATGGTTCTTGCAACTTCAATCAATGTCCTGTTTCTCCTTTTAGCTACACCATTCTGTTGGGGAGTTCTTGGAGCAGAGAAGTTTTGAGATATTCCTTTCTCATCACATTAACCTTCTAGAGTCTGATTTCTAAACTCAGTTCCATGATCACTTCTAAGCATCCTTACCAGATTTCCATTTAGCACTTCCATCTTTCTGATAAAGCTTATTATTTCTTCAGCAGCCTTACTCTTGGCTTTAAAGAAGATAACCCAAGTATATCTTGAGAATTCATCAACCAAAACCAGTGCATACTTACTTCCACCAATACTTCCAGTAGTAACAGGACCAAATCGATCCATATGCAACATGTACTAAGGTTCAATCATGGAGAATGATTGCTTAGATGGAAAAGATGTCTTGTGTTGCTTTCCCTTTTGACAAGCAGAGCAAGGTTTAGGTTTAACATAAGTCAGTGAAGGTAGTCCTGACACTAGATCACCCTTGCTCAACTTGTTGATATTTTTAAAATTTAGGTGGGAAAGCCTTTTGTGCCATAACCAGCTTGTGTCTGTTACATATTTTGTATACAAACAGTTTAACTTAGATGGATCACCAGAGGACATATCAAGAGTATAAACATCCCTTGGTTCTCTTAGCACAAATAATTGTTTTGCCCTCTTTATTTAAAATGGAACCACTCGTCTTAGTAAAAAGGACCTTATGATCACCATCACAAAGTTGACTTATACTAATGAGATTATACTTAAGCCCTTTAACATATGAAACCTTAGACAGAGTTAAGTTCCCATTATGAAGTTCACCGTAGCCTTTTGTTTGCCAACAGTTGTTGTCACCAATGGTCACTCTTGGACCCTTTTCCTTCTTGTAGTTACTAAGTAAAGCTTTGCAACATGTCATGGTCCTTGAACATCCACTGGTAAGATACCATGTGCTAAGACCCTGCATAGTTATGAATGAAAGAAGGTTAGTGAAACTTAGGGTATCCACAATTAAGTGGACCCTTGTGGATTGCACCTAGCTATCCACTTCATATTAGGTTGTTTATGAATGATTGGAACAACTGTGTTATCAATATCAGACCGCTGTCTTGAGTTACCTTCAAGAGAACAATCACTTGTCTTATGTTCTTTGCTACCACATTTATAACATTTTTGGTTTTTGGAGCATTTAACATGTTTTAGTGATTTCCCATGAGATGTCTTGACAATCTTCTGATGACTATGGCTCACCAGCTGATTGATTTGAGCATTCAGCAGTTGCAGCTGATTCTGTAAACTAGAAAGGTCTTTGTTTACAGTCACCTTTTGCTGAACCTTAGTTAAAAAGAGTTTTTTATCAACCTTGGGTATGGCAGACTTAGACTTTATGTGAACATTAAGTCCTTTTCTCTTGGTTTTCTCCTATTGAAAGAGATTGAAGTGATTCTTGATCAGCTAAGCACTTAGAGGAGGATCCATGATCAGATGACAGGCCATCAGCTGAGCATTTAGTATCTACTAGTTGATCAGCTGATGTAGGCTCATCAGCTAATGAAATGTCATTCAGCTGAGTACTTAAATTCAATGCATCAATTTTTAAGGTTTGACAACATAATGTCTCTTTGGTATCAACAAATGACTCCATTTCTTTCATTGCTTCCTCTGACATTGAATTTTTAGTACTTTTACTTTCTGACAAAACAATAGAATTAGAATTAACTTTTGAAGTGGTTAAGTCTTTTAGCTGATAACTTTTACTTTTGACAAATCTGTTAGTGACAATACTTTTTCCTTTTACAATTTTTTGAAAAGTAAGAGGTAAAATATCAGCCTTTTCTAAGATATTTATGTCCTTGCTAAAATCAACACCGTGCCTCTGATTTCCCCTCTGTCCTGGTCACAGACACATGTATACCAGAACTCCAGTAAGTGCTGAGGAACCACATGAATTGGTGCTCCAGTAAAAACGAATACCAATGGGCATTTGCGGATATAATCCACCCACGCCTCATAACCTCTGTTCCTTTTACGCTCAGGGATGGCCAGGCAAGCTCGTTGATTGTTGATTTTAATCAACGGCACTCCGTTGTTCTTGAAGGCGGCACTCCTTACCATTCTATCACTGAGATTGAGAATGATTCCATCCATCGTAGAATGATTTCAATTCACACTGAGTAAATACAGAATTCGCACTGAGCGATGAAGTTTTAAAGTTCGAATGAACGATGGATTGCACTTAGTAAAGAGGTGTTTGTAGAAGGTATAGTGAGTATATCAGAAGTTTAGTAAACGTAAACTTCTGAATTTCGGTTACAAACGATATATATACCTTTTTGAGGGGAGAGAAAAGTTACCGTTGGAAATCCCTATTTATCCGTTACTCTAACTAATTTACAGATAGATATAACAGTAATCGAGATGAAACACATAATATCCTAACGAATAAGTTTGTAAAATAACATTCTTCACTTACAAAAATATTATTTATACTGTTGCATTATACCAATACATAATCGGTCTAAAATGTAAACTTATCACTCAGCTTTTTTTCTAGCACTCAGCTTGAGATTGACACTCAGCTTGAGTGGAGCACACAGCTCAGAATCAATGACACTTAGTCATTTATATTTGAGACTAACTCAAATTGATATTTTAACCACACTTAGCAATTAAAACATGTTTGGAACAGACCAAACGTGTGAACTTATCACTCAGCTTGATCAAGTGAACAGTTTATGAAGACATATCTATAAACTGTAATCTTAGCTTAAGACACATAGTCTTTGTCAAGCTGAAACTCAGTTTTAGAAACTTATCTAGGGGTTGAGCATACCCAATTTACTTAGCAGATAGGAAAACCTTTTCTCATCAAGAAGTTAGATAAAGATATCTGCTAATTGATCATTTGTGAAGATAAAATTTATGTCAACTTTACCTTTTTCCACGATGTCTCTTATGAAGTGATGTCTAATTTCTATATGCTTTGTTCTTGAGTGGAAGACTAGATTATATGTGATGGCTATTGTACTTTGGTTATCACAGAAAATAAGAGTTTTCTTGAAATTCATACCAAAGTCTTGAAGCTGATGTTGCATCCACAGGATTTGAGCACAACAGCTTCCTGCAGCAACATACTCAGCTTCAACAGTTGAGGTAGCCACTGAGTTCTGTTTCTTACTAGTTCAGCTTACTAACTTCCCTCCAAGCATTTGACATCCTCCTGTTGTTGATTTTCTGTCTAACTTGCACCCATCATAGTCAGCTTATGAAAATCCAACTAACTCAAATCTAGAGTCCTTTGGTACCAAAGACCTAGATTTGGTGTACCTTTAAGGTACCTAAAGATCCTTTTCACATCTTGAAGATGTGATTCCTTAGGATCTACCTGATATTTTGCACAAACACATGTAGCAAACATGATATCAGGTCTACTAGCTGTCAAATAGAGTAAAGAACCTATCATTCCTCTATAGGTAGACTGACATACAGACTTTCCATCTGAGTCCTTGCTCAGCTTAACAGCTGGTGACATGGGTGTTTTCATGGTTGAACTAGAATCAAAACCATATTTCTTAATCAAATCAGGAACATACTTGCTTTGATTAATGAATATTCCATCAGGCTTTTGTTGAACCTGTAAGCCTAGGAAATATGCCATTTCACCCATCATGCTCATCTTGCACCTTTTTGACATAGCTTTGGAGAACCAATCACATAGAGATTCATTTGTAGATCCAAAGATAATGTTATCCACATAGATTTGTACAAGAATCACCTATCCTTTACTTTTTTTAATGAAGAGTGTCTTATCAATACTACCTCTTGTAAAGTCCATTGATAGTAGATATTTGGACAGTGTATCATACCAAGCTCTTGGAGCTTGTTTAAGACCATACAAAGCCTTGTCTAACTTATAGACATGATGTGGATACTTTGAACTGACAAATCTAGGAGGTTGTTTCACATAGACTTCCTCCTGAAGTTTTCCATTTAGGAAAGCACTTTTCACATCCATTTGATAGACTTTGAAGTCTTTATATGCTGCATAAGCTAAGAACATCCTAATGGTTTCAATTCTAGCAACAGGGGCAAATGTATCATCATAATCTATTCCTTCTTCTTGTCTATACCCTTTTGCTACCATCCTGGCTTTATTCCTAACAATCACTCCATCCTTGTCCATTTTGTTTCTATACACCCACTTAGTGCCTATAAATGTATGATTTTTAGGAGCTGGGACAAGACTCCATACCTTGTTTCTCTCAAACTCATTTAATTCCTCTTGCATAGCTTCAATCCAGTCCTCATCCTCTAAGGCTTCTTCAGTCTTCTTTGGTTCCATTTGAGATAGAAAACCAAAGTAAGCAGCATAGTTTGCTGTTGCCTTAGACCTGGTAATCACTCTTTCTTGAATATTACCAATCACTTGATCTTGAGGATGATCTTTGAGGAACTTAAATGTTGTAGTAAAAGATTGTGGTTCCGGACATGAGTGATATTAAGGACTCTGAGGTGAACTTACATCCTCAGTCTCAATTGCAACATTGTCATCAAACTGTTGATCACTAAGATCTTCAGTCTGAGTAGTATTCTCTCTAAAGGGATTAATGAACTCATCATCTTACTCAGCTTGAGAGTCCCTTGGAGCTTGTGATGATATCTTAGATGTACATACATCTTCATCACTGTCATCATTTATGACATACATAAGATTTGACATTTTGGTTTCCTCAGGCTTTTCAAGCTCACTCAGACTGACTGAGTCAGCTTGACTTTTCTCAGCTTGATCAATACTGTCTTCATCAAATGAGACATGAATTGATTCTTCTATAGCCTTTCTCCTTGAGTTATACACTTTGTAAGACTTGGAGATTGAGGAATAACTAACAAAAATTCTAGGATCAGCTTTAGGTTCCAACTTATGGAGCTGATCTCTTTGATTCAGCACATAGCATTTTGACCAAATACATGGAAGTAACCTATATTGGAATTTCTTGATTTATACATTTCATAAGCAGTTTTGCCATATCTTTTGACTATGGTTGATTTATTTTGAGTATAACATGCTGTACTGATAGCTTCATCCTAAATATAGAGTTTCAATCCTGCCTCACAGAATTGTTCTAGCAGCCTCAATTAAGGTTCTATTTCTCTTTTCAGCAACTCCATTTTGTTGAGGAGTTCTAACTGAGGAGAAATTTTGTAATATTCCTTTTTGTTCACAAAAGCCTTCTAGGGTTTAGTTTCTAAACTCAGTCCCATGATCACTTCTGAGTTGCTTAACAGACTTACCTCTTTGCAACTCTTACTGTTTGATAAAACTTATTATCTCCAGGGCAGCTTCACTTTTGGCTTTAAGGAATATTACCCAGGTGAATCTAGAGAACTCATCTACTATCACCAATGTGTACTTCTTACCACTTAGGCTTGGAGTACTTATGGGTCCAAACAGATCCATATGCAACATATGCAATGGGTCTGTTATGCCACAGCCAACTCAGCTTAGGAACAGATTGGGAATATAAGCTGGTTTCAGTATTGGAATCAGCAGAATTGAGATCAAGTAGATACACATCTCTTTCTCTCTTTGCTATTAGCACAGGATTACCCTTTGAATTGTATATTATTCCTGCTTTCATCCTAAAAGTAACAACATTGTCTTCATCACACAGTTGACTGATACTTATCAGATTGTGTTTAAGACCTTTAACATATGCAACCTTCTGGAAAGTCACCTTGTCAGCATGCATCTTCCCATATCCTTTAGTTCTTCCATGGGAGTTATCAGCAAATGTTACTTTAGGACCTTCATCTTCCTGGAATTCACTTAGAAGTCCTTTCCAACCTATCATGTGCCTTGAGCATCCACTGTCCAAGTGCCATTTACTTCAACCCTGCACATGAAAAGAAAACTAAACATATTAGTTTTGTTTAGGAACCCACTTTGTAGTAAGTTCAGATAATGAACACTTAGCAGTTTCGTCTTGTGGAGCTGATTGGTCAGCTTGAGCAGGTGTTGAGTCCTACGTAGGCTGATCAGCTTATTCCTTTTCAGGCCTTAAAGTTTCACTATCACAGTCCTTGGCCTCATGTCCTCTACCTCCACACTTGTAGCACTTCCTTCTACCAATGACTATAGGAGGTAGGTTATCCAATAATCCTTTTGAGAACTTGCTTTCACTTTTAGGATTATAGGTTGTGGATAATTTCTCAACTTTCTTTGCAAGCTGATTCACCTGAAGCTCATTGACTTTGGACTTACCTTTGTCATGTCTAGGTTAATTATCTTTTTGATTGGAAGTTTGACCAACAAGCTTCTTTTCATTGACTTTGGACTGACCATTGTCATGTTTTATGGACTTACTAGTTTCAACAGCTTTGGACTTACCACTGTTGAGTTCTTTGGACTTACCAGTTTCAACATCTTTGGACTTACCATTGTTGTGATATGACCTCTGACTTACAGTTTTTTTCCTATTCTTGAAGCTTCTCTCTGAACTGGACAGAGAGTGCTGTCTTTTGAAAGGGTTTGGATTCAACCTTTCAATAACAGACATTCTTTGAATAGGCTGAGTGCCTAATCTATCATGCACAGACTTACTATGCTGTTTAGAAGTTGAACACTCATTTCCATGATCCTTTGCCTTTAGAAACTTATTGTATTTGAGGCTTGGATCATGTCTCTTTTCTGAGGCTGACTTTTGAGACTCAATCAGTTGTCTATATTCCTCAGAATTTGTACTTGCTATCTCATCATCATCAGCTGCATAAGCTGTGGATTGATGGTCACCTCCAAGTACAGGTTTTACCTGTTTAGGGATCTGCTAGTTGATGTACTATTCAGCAAGCCTTGATGACTTACACAAGGATTCAGTGACCTTCTAAAGTTGGTCAGCTTTATCCTTAGCTTCCTGAAGTTCTTCACTCAGAAGTTTGTTAATGTGTCTTTGACATTCAAGATCACATTGTACTTTCTTTCCAACAGTAATCAGAGTTTGATTTTCCTTAATCTCATTCTTGAGCTTAGTGATTTTAGCTGTGAGGTCATCTTGAGACTTAAGGTTGGTCTTAAAGTCGTTTAACAAATAACCAAATGTAAGACTGTTTTCTTCATCGGTGTAAGAGTTGAAGTTACTAACCTTGTACATGGAGGAAGGATCCCAGTCACTTAGTTTGCTATTTTCCTCAGCTTCCTTCATGTCAGCTTCAAAATTAGATTCAGACAGACCATAATCAACTTCGTCTAATTCAAACTCTTCATCTTCTTGAGCCATCAGACACTTGTCATCATAATCTGAGGTAGATGATTCTGTATCCCAAGTTTCAACATAAAGTCCTTTAGCATTGGACTTGTCTTCAGGCTTTCCTTTCTTGAGATGAGTATATTTCTTCTTGTACTTATCATCTCTGTAAGCATTCTTGTCAGCTACTGAAGCTGTTTCATCTTTCTTTATTCTGCACTTAGCAGCAATGTGTCCCTTATTCTGACAGTTGAAGCACACAGCTTTCTTGGGATTAAAAGAACTCTTTCCTTTACCCCTATCAGATCTTCCTTTTCCCCTTTGAATTCTTCTCAGTCTTCTGGCAAGCATAGCCATCTGTTCAGTAATAGTCTGAACATCATCAGTATCACTTGAGTCTCAGATTCAGCTATGAAGGCCTTTGAACAATTTTTCTTCTTCTCTGCAGCTAATGCAGTTTCATGTTTATCAAGAGAGTCCTTCAATTATTGTTAAGAAGATTTCTTGTGTTCTGTGATCTGTTCATGATTAAGCAAAAACCCATATATGGTCTATAGGTTGTACAAATTTAATGTACCTCCAGCCCCGAGTGCTATGGTCACTTCATTAAATTTCTCTGGTAACACATTCAGAAATTTTAGCACTAGGTCAGCTTCATCCTTTTTAATGCCTACACTTAGCAGGTCATTAATCAAGCAGTAAAACCTTGTGAACACATCAAATAAGGTTTCATTCTTCTTAGAAAAGAAGTTTTCATAAGATCTGTTGAGATAATTCTTCTTTTGTTGCTTGACCAGATATGTACCCTCATATGTAATACTTAAAGTATCCCAGATCTCTTTTGCAGATTGACACCCAATCACAGATATGTACCCTCATTGTTCAGGGCATTTGCAAGAACACTCTTTGCTTTGTCATCCAGAGAATGTAATTTCGAATCCTCTTCAGTCCAGGATGCCAAAGGCTTCTTGACTTCCTTTTCAGTCATGTCAAGAGACTTATCACTGATAGCAGCATGAATCTTGGGGATGATTGGTCCATGAGTTATGACATCATACATTCAGATGTCAATGGACTTAAAGAAGAGCATGGCTCGGAATTTCCACATAGGATAATCAGATCCATCAAATATGGGACATACTTTAGCAGCCATATGAGGAAAGTTTGATGAATTGTTGCTTGTCGACATATTATACTTTCTTAGAATCTTGAACTTCAACTTATGAATAGTTTAGCCTGCTCTGATACCAGTTGTTGGTCCCTTGGTGAGATTATCAACAACCAAGTAATGTGTAGAAGGGGGGTTGAATACACTTTCTATGGAAAATTGAACAAATCAATAAAAAGTGTTACACAAATCAAACCACGTGAAATCGAAGGCTTTCATTAATAAGAAGATGATTACAGTGACTATCAAATAAGCAACACTTGATATGTAAACACCTAATGTAAATTAAATCTCTCAATAACTCAAACTTGCTATCTATATTCAACTTATGATTATAGATACAAACTAACTCTCTAAACAGGATTTATTCACAGATTGAATACTTACCAACTTCACAACAGACGTGAAGATCGAACACACGAACTATGTTGGCAATCTTTGAATTTCTTGATCATGTTGAACTTACAAACAGTGTATCAAGACTCGTAACACATACGATGGTGAGGTTATGTTGAGGTGAGGTTCCTCTAAACTTATCAGGAGATAAGTATTTATAATCCTGTTCCTACGGATCCTAACAAACTAGAACTTATCCTAATCTGCTAACAAACTAAACGATAACCCGGAATCTTGAATCTTGAATCTTCTATCTTGAGTCTTCAATCTCCAATCTTGATTCTGGAGTCTTCTTATCCATACCGTAGATATAGAGAGTTACAAAATTTAAAACATATTTAATTTCTCTTTAACTGACTTCTTTTGTCAAACTGAGTTACTCAGCTTGAAACTCATCAAGCTGAGTCCTTCGAGAACAAACTCGAAATCAAACATGTACTAACATGTATAATGACTAACTCATCCTTAGAAGTCATAAGAGTTAGCTAGAACTTACTTAGCAACTCTGTTGAGCTGACTCAGTCTAGAAGCTGAGTCACTCAGCTCGAACCGCATCAAGCTGAATACTCAACCTATACCTTAGGTGACATACATAGCTTATCAAACATATTGATAAACTAACTAAGATATAGTCTAAGCTGATCAGCTATATGCTCAGCTTATATTTTGCTTATGCTCAATCTGAAACACTATAAGTACTCAATCTGATCAAGCTTCATAATTTTGTTTAAGTTATATTCAGAACATATCTTACAAACTTAACTTTGTCTCATCAAATCTTAACTAATAAGATCATTTGACCAACAGTAGTCCATGCTTAAAAGTTTAAGCTTGATTACAAGAACAAGGAAATTACAAGAGTTTGTGGATAATTTCTCAAATTTCTTTGCAAGCTGATTCACCTGATGCTCATTGACTTTGGACTTACCATTGTCATATCTAGGTTTATTATCCTTTTGATCAGAAGTTTGACCAACAAACTTCTTTTCATTGACTTTGGACTTACCATTGTCATGTTTTCTGGACTTACCAGTTTCAACAGCTTTGGACTTACCACTGTTGAGTTCTTTGGACTTACCAGTTTCAACAAATTTGGACATACCATTGTTGTGATATGACCTCTGACTTACAATTGTCTTCCTATTCTTGAAACTTCTCTCTGAACTTGACAGAGAGTGCTGTCTTTTGAAAGGGTTAGGATTCAACCTTACAATAACAGACGTTCTTTGAATAGGCTAAGTGCCTAATCTATCATGCACAGACTTATTATGCTGTCTAGAAGTTGAACACTCATTCCCATGATCCTTTTCCCTTACAAACTTATTGTATTTAAGGCTTTGATCATGTCTCTTTTCTGAGGATGACTTCTGAGACTCAATCAGTTGTCTATCTTCCTTAGAATATGTACTTGCTATCTCATCATCATCAGCTGCATAAGCTGCGGATTGATAGTCACCTCCAAGTACAGCCTTTACATGTTTAGGAATCTGCTGGTTGATGCACTTTTTAGCATGCTTTGATGACTTATACCAGGATTCAGTGACCTTTTGAAGTTGGTCAGCCTTATCTTTAGCTTCCTGAATTTCTTCACTTAGAAGTTAGTTATTTCATCTTTGAGGTCGGCTTGAGTCTTAAGGCTGGTCTTAAAATCGTTTAACAAATAACCAAATGTAAGACCTTTTTCTTCATCGGTGTAAGAGTTGAAGTTACTAACCTTGTACATGGAGGAAAGATCCCAGTCACTTAGTTTGTTGTTTTCCTCAGCTTCCTTCATGTCAGCTTCAAAAGTTGATTAAAACATACCATAATAAACTTCATCTATTTCAAACTCTTTATCTTCTTGAGCTATCAGACACTTGTCATCATCATCTGAGGTAGATGATTCTGTATCCCAAGTTTCAGCATAAAGTCCTTTAGTATTGGACTTTTCTTCAGCTCTTTATACTTATCATCTCTTTAAGCATTCTTGTTAGCTACTGAAGCTGATTCACCCTTCTTCACTCAGCACTCAATAGCAATGTGTCCCTTCTTCTGACCGTTGAAGCACATAGCTTTTTTTGGATCAAAAGAGCTCTTTCCTTTGCCTCTGTCAGATCTTCCTTTTCCCCTTTGTGCTCTTCTCAACCTTCTGGCAAGCATAGCCATTTGTTCAGTGATAGTTTGAACATCATCTGTATCACTTTAGTCTGAGTTTGAGTGGTCAGCTTGAGAATCTGACTCAGTCTCAAATTCAACTATGAAGGCTTTTGAACTCTTTTTCTTCTTCTCTAGAACTAATGCAGTTTCATGTTTATCAAGAGAGTCCTTCATTTGTTGTTGAGAAGATTTGTTGTGTTTTGTGATTTGTTCATGATTAAGCAAGAACCCATATATGGACTATAGGTTATACATATGTAATGTACCTCCGGCCCTTAGTGCTATGGTCACCTCATTAAATTTCTCTTGTAACACATCCAGAAATTTCAGCACTAGGTCAGCTTCATCCTTTTTAATGTCTACACTTAGCAGGTCATTAATCAAGCAGTGAAACCTTGTGAACACATCAGATAAGGTTTCATTCTTCTTAGAAAAAAAGTTTTCATAAGATCTGTTGAGATAATTCTTCTTTTGCTGCTTGACCAGATCTGTACCCTCATATGTAATACTTATAGTATCCCAGATCTCTTTTGCAGATTGACACCCAGTCATAGTATGCAAGATCTCATTGGTCATGGCATTTTCCAGAACACTCTTTGCTTTGTCGTTCAGAGAATGTAATTTCCAATCCTCTTTAGTCTAGGATGCCAAAGGCTTCTTGACTTCCTTTTCTGTCTTGTTAGGAGACTTTTCACTAACAACTGCAGGAATCTTGGGGATAATTGGTCCACGAGTTATGACATCGTACATTCTGATGTCAATGGACTTCAGGAAGAGCATGGCTCTGAATTTCCACATAGGATAATCAGATACATCAAATACGGGACATCCTTTAGCAGCCGTCTGAGGAAAGTTAGATGAATTGTTGCTTATCGACATATTATACTTTCTTAGAATCTTGATCTTCAACTTATGAATAGTTCAGCCTGCTCTGATACCAATTGTTGTACCTTGGTGAGAAAAACAACAAGCAAGTAATGAGTAGAAGGGGGTTGAATACACTTTCTGCGGAAAATTGAACAAATCAATAAAAAGTGTTACACAAATCGAACCACATGAAATTGAATCCTTTCATTAATAAGAAGATGGTTACAATGACTATCAAGAAAGCAACACTTGATATGTAAACACTTAATGTAAATCAAATCTCTCAATCTTTCAATCTCTCAAACTTGCTATCTATAATCAACTTATGATTATAGACACATACTAACTCTCTAAACAGGATTTATTCACAGATTGAATACTTACCAACTTCAGAACAGATGTGAAGATTGAACACACGAACTATGTTGGCAATGTGTGAATTTCTTGATCACGTTGAACACACAAAAAATATATCAAGAATCGTAACACATACGATGGTGAGGTTATGTTGAGGTGTTTCTCTAAACTTATCAGGAGATAAGTATTTATAATCCTGTTCCTACGGATCCTAACAAACTAGAACTTATCCTAATCTGCTAACAAACTAACGGATAACCCGGAATCTTGAATCTTGAATCTTCTATCTTGAGTCTTCAATCTTGAATCTTAATTAGGGAGTCTTCTTATCCAAACCGTAGATATAGAGAATTGCATAATTTAAAACATATTTAAATTCTCTTAATCTGACTTCTTTTGTCAGACTAAGTTACTCACCTTGAAACTCATCAAGCTGAGTTATTCGAGAACAAACTCGAAATCAAACATGTACTGACATGTATAATGACTAACTAACTCATCCTTAGAAGCCATAAGAGTTAGCTAGAACTTACTTAGCAACTCAGTTGAGCTGACTCAGTCTAGAAGCTGAGCCACTCAGCTCGAAACACATCAAGCTGAATACTCAACCTATACCTTAGGTGACACACACAGCTTATCAAACATATTGATAAACGAACTAAGATATAGTCTAAGCTGATCAACTATATGCTCAGCTTATACTCAGCATATGCTCAGTCTGAAACACTATAAGTGCTCAGTCTGATCAAGCTTCATAATCCTGTTTAAGTTGTATTTAGAACATATCTTACAAACTTAATTTTGTCTCATCAAATCTCAACTGATAAGATCATTTGACCAATGATTTCTTGAAAGCATCCTCTATCACTTGAATGTGTCTAACAAACTGATCATAAGTGAATACTCTGTGGTAAACAGTCTGTCTGATCCAGTAGTCAAAGTGTCTTATAAAGGTGGGTGCAACTTCACTTTTGGACTTTAGGAGATGGTACATGATCTTAATCATTTCAAAGATGGAGAATAACTTCCAATGCTCTTGATGAATATCTTCATGTGTTCTGTATTCATTCCTTCTGACTACTCTTATGTAGGGATCATTTTCTGTACCTGTATATGGAGTAACCCTTGAGATGATGTTTGTATTATCTCTCTCCATCAAGTTTTCCTTGTTGTTCCAGAACTCCTTAGACTGCTTTCCAGTTGGGCTTTTGGTTTTGGCAAATTCAGTGTTGAGAAAGGCTTGGGGTAGCTTCTTTGTGAGTTCTACCTCTTTTGGAGGTTTTCTTGGAAGGAGGATCTTCTTGTTGCTGTGATGCTTGATTTTGAGGTTCTTGAGAGGACAGCATAACCAATTCTTCTTCTTGTATCTCTCTAAGTTCCTCATCAGTGGCATCAATGATTGTAGCAAGGTCTTCTAGAGTAGTGAAGTCCTGGTGTCTTTCATTGGCTTTAAGTATGTTCTCTACTGAGTCACCAAGTGCAACAGCCAGTTTTCTTATCTCCAGAAGATCATCTTCATCTTTCTGAAGTTCTTCATCTCTTTTTTCTTCCTCTTCAACCTCCTCAGCAGACATATTTTTCTTTCCTTTTATTTTTGAGATATTGCTGGGAGTTAAAGGATATTGTTACACAGGAGAGGAAGCTTGGACTGATGGAGCTTTTGAAGAGGAGCTCTGCTTTTTCATTTTGAGCAGAGAGGACAGAGGCATATCATCATCATCATCATCTGAATCTTCTAATGGAACTTTGATTGGGGCACAGGATTCACCTTGCCTTGATTTCTTTGCACTCTTCCTTCTTGCCTTTTGTTTGAGCCTTCTTTAAGGCCTTTGCTCATCTTGAGCAGGTTGCTCCCCCACAAGTTGATTCTCCCCCTTAGTAGCTAATTGTTTTTGAATTTCTGCTTCATTGAGGGCTGTTGCTTCTACTGCTACCTTATGAGCTTCTACTTCAGCAGTATACGCATCATAAGCTGCTTGAATGGTAGATGGAGATGGTTTTCTTGAGCTTGAAGAGTCTGACTTCTCTCCCTTTTTGACATCATCAAAGGAAGGAAAATAGACCTTAGGCTTAGCAGGAGCAGAAGGAGTAGCAGTGAAGGAGGGAAATGGAAATGGAGTGGAGGAAAAGGGTGGAATGGTAGAAGTGGAAGGAGAGGCAGTAGGGATAGGAGGTTGAGTGATGGGTGGAGGAGAGGTTCTTTGGTTTGATAGCATGGGTGAGAAGGTTGGTTGAAAGGTACAGGTGAGAGGTCTCAGCCTAGTGATAGCATCAGTGAGATTGGTGAATTCTTTGAGAGTTTCTATGTGCTTTTGGCGTGAGTAGTGGCTAAGGTTGGTTACCTCATCATCTATATTTCTGAGGAAGGTAGGTACTTTTAGGAATGCTTCTGGAATGACAACAAAGTTATTAGGAGTGGTTGGTTTAATGTTATGAAGGTTGTTTAGAAGGTTGGATATGGTGTGATTGAGAGAGGAAATGGTTTGTGGGAATATAATGGGTGAAGGAGTAGGGGTAGGAGTAAAGGTTTGGGCTAACAGTTGATCCAATTTGGTAAGAAGTAGAGTGAGATCAACTGGGGCAGGGGTGGGTTAGGGTTGGGGTTGGTTAGCTTTTAGTCACTCAACTTCTTTGGTTAGAAGGGAAAGTTAAGTATCTGTTTTGGTTTGGAAGGAGTTAAAGGAGGTTTGAAGACTATCCATATTTTGAGAGATGGATAGCAGAGTATGACGGTCTGTTCTCAAGTTTTTAAACAAAATGAAGGGGAGGAAGGGGAAGGATGGAAAGGAAAGGGAAGGATAAAAAAAACTTCCCCTCCCAATCATCCTAAAAATGGGGGGGGGGGGGGGGAAGGTTTTACACACAAAAGTGCTAAAATTGCCCCTCCCAACCCCTCCTAATCCTTTCCTTCCCCTCCTTAAAAAAATTCAAGAACACAGTTTCCCCTCTTCTTTCTTCCATTCCGCTTCTTAAATTAACTCGAGAACAGGCTGTGAAGCATGAGGGAAGATGGTTCAGTTGAAGTGGTAGTTGAGATAGGAAATGATTGAGATGGAATGCCAATATCAGGAATGGTTTGTGGTCCCTCACTTAGACTCTGGTGTAGGAGCCTAAGATCACTGGAAACAGATTGTATGCCCTGTACTAATGATTGGTTTATACCACTAGTATTGACAGGAAGTGCAGTAGAGTGTGTAAGAATAGAATCAAAAGTAGGTACAAAAATGTGAGGTAGAGTTGGGGTTCCCGTGAGTACATCAACAAGCTATTGTGAGCTTGTTGAAGGTATAGGCTGACTCAGAGTAAGATAAGACACAGTGTGACCTTGGGTTGAGGTATGTCTTTCAATGGCATCACCCTATTGGGAGGGTGACCCAGATAGCAGGAGTCCCATTTGTACAGATGCATCTTGTTGGGAATATGCACCTACTGGTTGAAGGTTAAAGTCCACATCCATAAGAGGTAACTATTGGTGTTGAGGTCAGAGGTGCAGTTATCACATCCTCTGAGATAAGTGCAGTGTGCACTATCTCTATTGACTTTTGATCTATATGGGTTACGTTAGGAGTAGAACTAGTGACTATTGGATGTGCACTAGAGTTTGATTGTTGTCGGGGTGTTACAACTGGGAGGGAGGAAGGGCTCTCATTGGTTAAGTGTGCCAAGTGAGTATCCTCAGGGATTGTAGTGACCATACCTGAGATGTGCTTGGTTCTGCTGATCTCAATAAGTTGAATCAACTGTCAGAGATTACATCTTCCTCAGCAGCATCATCAGCAACAGCTTCATCCTCAACAACTTTTTCATTATGAACAGAGGCACTTGAGCCTTGAGAGTGTGGTGGAGAAGGATAAGCAATATGTCCTCCAAGAGTTCTACTGGGAGAGTCATCATCAGACTCATCTTCATCCTCAGGAGTACTAACATGACCAGATCTCCTTGTAGTGTTTGAACTTAAGGGGAACTCAGTCAATTGCATCATAATAGGAGTGGATGAGGTGGTTGTGGCATTATCAGCAACATAATCAACAAACAGTCCACCAGCATCACCATCATGTGCATCATCATCACCATCACTGTCATGATCACCACCAGCATCAGCAACATCATCTTGGGTTCCTTAATCCTTTAGGCTGGAGGACTTAGCACCAGATTGTGCAAAGCCCTCACCTTGATATCTTGGTGGAGTACTAACTAGATCAAACAGTTGGACACCCTCAGATTGCACAATATCCTCAGCAACCGGTTTCATAACCTCATCCTGTGCTGGTACATCATCCAAGTTTTCATCAAACTCAAAGCTTAAAGCTTTACCACCATCATTTGAATTAACCTCATCATCATCTGAGTATGGGACAAGAGCCACTTCAGTTTGAGCACCAGCAACAGAGTGCTTAGGTAAGATATCTTGAGGCTCATCAGAATGATGTGATTCTTTAGCAATTTCATCAACATTCTCAGCATTTCCCTCTTCCTCATTTCCACTCTCATCATCAACAGCTTCATCAAACAGTTCTTGCATTTGTTCATTGATAGTAGGACCTTGAAATTCCCTTATCAAATGGAAAATATTTTGACCCATTTGAGGAATGGTTATGGTTTGCAGATGTACAGCCAACCCAGCATAGTGTTCCCATTGAATATTTCTGAGTGCAATGAGACTTAAATACCTTATGTAGGGAACATGGGTTCTAGTTAATTTCTTGGTAGTACACAGAGTGATCTTGTCCACCATCTCCGTGAATATGACCTGAGCAAAGTCAATATTCCTTCCAGTGACCAGAGCATGAAGAACCATTAACTCAGACTGGTTCATCTGATCATGACTTCCTGATTTGTGACCAACGCACCTAATGACCACACTTGCAAGATACTTCCAGGGATGTCCTAGAACTGACAGTTTGTACTGGCCATGGGAAACAGGTTCATTATAGCCAATGAAGGGTAAGACCTCAAGAGTTTGGTCAAGTGAGGGAAAAGGTTGAAATGGGGCTAGGTTTGGTATTGAGATGGCTTGGCAAAGGGAATCAATAGTAATGGGTATGTTTATGGTATTGTTGAGGCAAGAACAGGTTATGGTTTGCTCGGCTGGGTGGTATCTAGCAGTGTACCACATCTCCCCAATAATGTTAGGGAAGATAAACAGAGGGTGAGCATAGAGGCAGTTGAACAGAGGATGAGCAGTTAAAAATGCTACCAAGGGTTCATAGCCCTGGTTTACCTTGCTCGAGGGAATATCAATGTTGATGAGGGACTTGTTTGGACGGATGGTGAAAGGAGAGTTACGAGTAACATTCTCACCGGGAATGACACTTAGAGTTGAAACAGGGTTGAAAGTCACCATTGTTTTTGCAGGACGGAGATACAGAGAGCAATGAGAGAGTAGGTTTTGTAGTAGGGAAGAAGAGGAGTGTTTGAGAATTTTGAAAGCTTAGAAAATAAAAACCGCGCAAATCATCATTTATATCTTCTTTGGAAACCTAAACTGTTACCAAAATATCTTTTTCAAAAAGTAACTATCACGTTTGCATTAAGGAGTAAACGGAAAGCTAATAAATACACAGACAACTAACGGAAAAATAGACAGAATTAAATACAGCCTAGGAACAAAATAAATACTAATGAGAAAATAATAAAATAATTGTGGGGACACAGAAGTTTGACTCTATGAGACATCAGCTGATGAGTGAAAAGGTATCAGCTGACCTATTTTTTAGATAAAACAAGTATCAGCTAATGAATATACTTAGCTAAGTTGCTAGTCCTTAGCTGCTGGTTTATCAGCTGATGGTTATCAGCTGACACAATTCCTTTAGCTGATTCACCCTCAGTAAGACATAAAGAAGCTTAGATAAGTACTTCAGTTAGAATTCTTACAAGAACAAAATCATTTTCTCACACAAAATTATCTACCTAGAAAAGAATATTTTACAAATTTAACATGCCAAGTTTGGATATTAGGAAGTTGAACCGAGACTCATCCAAAGGTTTTGTAAAAAGACCAGCTAATTGAAAATTAGTGCTGAGGTAGTGCATTGACACTTTCTTTTTCTGCAGATTATCTCTTAAATAGTGATGTCTGATTTCAATGTGCTTTGTTTTAGAATGCAAAACAGGATTGTTAGATATGGATATAGCACTTGTGTTGTCATACAGGATTGGGGAGTTTTCAAAATGTATGTCATACTTAAGTAGTTGGTTTAGCAGCCAAAGAAACTGAACACAACTGCTTCCAGTAGCAATGTATTCTGCCTCAGCTGTAGATGTTGAAATAGAATTCTGTTTCTTGCATGACCAGCTGACTAACCTTCCACCTAACAATTGACAACAACCAGATGTACTCTTTCTGTCCAAAGTGCAACCTGCAAAATCAGAATCATTGTATCCAACTAACTCAAAATCTGAGTCCTTTGGGTACCAAAGACCAAGGTTAGGAGTTCCTTTGAGATACCTGAAAATTCTTTTAACTGCAGCTAAGTGAGATTCTTTGGGATCTGCATGGTATCTAGCACAGAGACATGTTGAGAACATTATATCGGGTGTACTTGCAGTGAGGTATTAAAGTGACCCTATCATGCCTCTATAAGCAGTAATGTTCACTGATTTACCATCAGTGTCCTTTCCAAGCTTTAAGATAGTGGACATGGGTGTTTTCATAGAAGAACAATTTTCAAACTCAAATTTCTTAAGTAAGTCATTTACATACTTTGTTTGATGAATGAAAATTCCATCAACCTCTTGTTTAATTTGAAGTCCAAGAAAATAGTTTAGTTCACCCATCATGCTTATCTGATAGTTATAAGACATGAGTTTAGAAAATTTTTTACAATGATCCAAAATTGTAGACCCAAATATTATGTCATCTACATATATATGCACTAGGATAAAGAAAACAAGAGAGGGTATCATACCAGGCTCTTGGAGCTTGCTTAAGACCATATAAAGCTTTGTTTAAGAATTAAACATGGTCAGACTTGCTTGCATCGTCAAAACCAAGAGGTTGTTTGACATACACCTATTTCTTCAGTTCTCCATTGAGGAAGGCACTCTTAACATCCATTTGGAATACCTTGAAGTCTTTGAAGGCAGTATAGGCTAGGAACAATCTTATTGCCTCAAGTCTTGCAACAGGGGCAAAGGTCTCATCAAAATCAATAACTTCTTCTTAATAGTACCCCTGAGCAACTAGCCTTGCTTTATTTCTGATGATCAGCCCTTGTTCATCCATCTTGTTTCTAAACACCCACTTAGTACCAATGATGGATTTGTCCTTTGGCCTTGGCACCAAAGTCTGTTAGATTGTGTGCAGAGATAGATAACATGTATCATCGTGTCCAATACTATGTGACACTAAAGGATCACACTGCTACACATCTAATTAGAACCTTTTGGATTTTACCTAGTTGTGTATCACAATAATTAACAGTTTAATTAATTATTGAGAAAGAGAAAAAAATAATAAATGTTATTTATTACTTAAAGAGGAGAAGTTAATATTTAGTTTAAATATTAACGGGACCAATTAATTAATAGTTATTAATTAATTAGAAAGATCAAGGGGTATTTTCTGTAATTGATTCATAGTTTAATTAAAGATGGACTTTAATTAAACGGGCTTGGGCTTAGTAAGGGTTTATTATATATAATCCTTATTTAGGCTTATTAATCTCATAAGTTAATCACATAAGAAAAGAAGATAACCCTAAGGCTCTCTCCCTCTCTCTTTCTTCTCGACAGCCGGCTCCCCATCTCTTGGGGTTTTCGATCGGCGGCGCAAGGCAAAAATTAAACCACCGTGAGCGGTGGCCGGCAGCAACGCAACGACACACACACACACGCGGGTCATGGTATCCGAGGTTTAATCCTTAGGCGTTCTAGCAGCCAGTTCAAGGTGGTGCAGTAGCAGTGGATAACCTGCAGCTGTCTAGAGGTTTAAAGAAAAAGTTTTTAGGTTCGCTCAAGGTATAGCCTTTTAATCCTCTTCTTCTTTAAAGTTTCTGTACGAGTTAGATGGGATCACTGGAGGGGGTTTTATTCCGCTGTGCATGTTTATGATATGTTTTTATTGTTGGGTTTCGTTGGCCATCTTACCCGCGCGGCGGAAGCGTGAAAAACAGATTTCCGGGTAAATAAACATGATGCCAACAAGACCCACTAATGGTGGAACTCTACATAAAGATAAAGCAACCAAATAAAAGAGATGAGATAGGAAATTATACCATGCTCCAGCTTCTGAGATCTTCAAGTTCGGATGAACTCTAAGTCACCAAAAGAGCAACTCTCTATTGCTAGTCCACACCAAGTTTGCTTGATCTCCAAATGCTAGTATGTCTTCTTGTGATCTTCAAAGCCTTGAAATCACACTTGGTACAACTCACAACTTCCACATTCACTCCATAGACATGGATGAATTTCTGGATCTCTCCTTGAACTCACAATGGAGCTCCAAGAACTTAAGAAGAAAAAGAGAGAGCAAAACCCTTTTCTTTTTGGTCAATTCCATTTGTCTATCTCTCACCTCTTGCTTAATCCAGCAGATAAAGCATGTCCCAAAAGTCGGACATCATCATTAGTGAGGTAACAAAAGTCCTTTGCTTGTAGCAAGCAACAACCAAAAAGTCAAGTTTCTGTCAGGTGATTTACGCATCGCGTAATACTTATACTTACGCGTCGCGTAACCCTTGCGGCCGTAAGCAAAAAGCCTTGTGGACGTAAGACCCCTTTTTACAGATTTTAGTTTCTCTCGTTTGCGTTGTGTGCTGTCGGGATCAATCCTTGGCGTGTGACCCAATAGGCTCGTGTATCATCGGCAGTATTACTAAGCTATGTGTGTCAGTGGGCATAATATCCAACAGACTCCCACTTTCACATGACACAGTCTATCAATAGGTAATACAGACAGAGAGCGGCCTATAGCAAGACATCTCTGCCCCAAAGTCAACGCGAGTTATGTCATCCAAAGACAAGTACCAAATCACAACCCTATAGGTTTGATATGGCCCTATAGATAAGCGATCAATCATCTTTTTGTTCGCGATATCCTTGTGAACACGAGACATGGTTAAATGTCAATCTCCGATCGTTCACTTATGTTTCTCGATCTCAATTGATGGTGACCCAAAATCTAGTTGCAATCGATCAAACATCATAGCAACACGAATTTGCATGTAGGCGCTAGCATGACTACCATCATCAGCCTACGACTCTAGCTTAATAAGACGGATCAGTCGTAATGCTATCCGTATGTACTCTTATAATGACCATACCTCGACTCACAACCAAACCACTCATAAAGTGTTTGTTGACGAGACTATGGTCCTTTGTCCAAGCCCACTTACCTTCATTGCTTCAGAAGAACTCAATAAGGTAAGTGACACTAAGGACTATGGTTTTGTGCAAAAGACATTATACCCTCATTATCTCACAAGATACAAATAGGGTCATTAATGCTTTAACAACCATACTTAATAACAACTACACATAAAATAGGATCATGTACTCCGATCTAAATCGGCAGATATCCTATATAGAAATTAGCACTAGAGTAATAATTTACTCTAGGCTTTATCTTTCCACAAATGTACCAAGAACATATCTCAATATTTCTTGTACTCCATAATCAATATATAATAATCATTATGGACGAATAACTCCTGAACTAAGCTTTTGAACCAAGCATAGTCGGGACATTTTCTCCAAAATAATTATAACAATTCTCCCACTAGCCCTGACATTCATACAGGTTTAATCCTTGCTTTTGAAAACTCACATATATGATTTTCATATCAAAGCAAAGGTTCCAACCCTGAGATGCTTATTTAAGTCTATCAAAAGACTTCCATAATTTGCAGACTTTACAAGAATACTTGTGCTCTTAGACTTCACAAGGATGCTTGTGCTAGTAGACAATACAAGGATACTCTTGATGTAAACATACTCCGGATAGTGTTTTAAACACTACCTCATAAAATTCCTGTTAAGGAATGGAGTCCTTTTATCAATTTATCATAGCCATAAAAGGGCAGTGATATCTTACAAGTATCTAAGTAAATTTCAACATAACCATCGGGATAAAGTTTCAAGATGATACCATCCTTACGGTCAATCATCGAGAACAACCTTCTCATCCATGCGATATTTGAAGTTATCTATAAAACTACTTTTGACATAGCCACTGAAAGAAAGTCTCTAGATGATGCCTTCCACTTGGTCAATCATCAAGAACACCTTTCCAATCAGTCGGTATTCAAAATGGTCTACAAATTTACTCTTTGACATTACCACTAAGAGAAAATTTCCAGATGATACATCCCTTATGGTCAATCATCGAGAAAATCTTTCTATTAGTCGGTATTCAAAGTTGTAAACTAATCCATGCTGGTTTCTTTCAATAAAGAACCATATACACTCTACGGGTTTTCACCCCAGTATAGGATAAAAACAAGTTTCAAACTTGAATATCCTCCATGGATAACATCTCATATTCATTATCTCTTTTCTACTAGTAGACACTAGGCCCACTACGCTTCCAGTATTTGATGAGTTATCATCAAGTCGTCTTCCTTAGATATAATAAACTATATCTTTCTGATCTTATGACGACATATACCAGTCTAAGAGGAAATGACTATATGTCAGGTTCTCCAGCCTTCTCATGCTGAATTTTAATCATTTCTGATTATGTGCTAGTGCCAACATCAGGTTATTCCATTCAAGGTTTACTTTTACTTTTACAGACAACCATGGATATTAGTTTTGAAGAAAAGAAACTTTTCCCGAGAAAACACTTTGTTTTTATAAAGTTTAAAAAAAAACAAATATCCCATGGTCTTAGAAGAATACCTAATAGAATAACACCTCTAGATTCCGGATTCCTTTACCTCACGTACAAAACGCAGGTTTAGTCAATCC
The DNA here is from genome assembly GCA_947179395.2 of Pulicaria dysenterica. Classification (NCBI taxonomy): domain Eukaryota; kingdom Viridiplantae; phylum Streptophyta; class Magnoliopsida; order Asterales; family Asteraceae; genus Pulicaria; species Pulicaria dysenterica. Next base: position 46,845,814 of record OX359294.1, on the reverse strand, counting down.
AGACTTTGAGATAGACAAGCAAAGATACTCTTTCTAGTCTCATCTTCTAAGGTGTATTCTTAACCGTCTTTGTTGGTTTAAGATTAAGAACATAGCCAGCCACTACTTTAGTATACTCCATGAGTACTAAAGTATAATATATCAATTACCAGACCATATCAAGAATGTCCAGTTCCTCCATTATATGACCAATTATACAATATGTCATAGAAGGAGTGAATTATATGACAAATCCATAATTCAATTGATGGTAATAGAATTTTAGAACATATTAACTCAATCTACACAGTCTACACAAGGATTAACTCGGCTAAAGCTCGACAATCAACCTTTGTGTAACTTGAATCGAGTATCAAGTTTCTATATCTATTTTTAATCAGGCACTTCGTTATGGTGTGTCTCTAACACCTATAAGGTTTCAAAACACATAGTCTATCAATGAATAGACATATCCATTTCTTCTACCATAATCGGTAAAGATAACGAAGTATTTGGATTTTATACCTTATGATTTGCTTGAACGGTCTACACGCAAGAGTGTGTACGTAATCCAACAAGCTATCAATCCTCTCACATACATAAGTGAAGGATGTATAATTAAATTAACCTAATAAATAAGATTTGTTAGTCAACATTTGACCCATGATCAAACGATTCCAAATTCCTTCACCACACGGATTTTGGTGATACAAATCTTGTTTATATGGTTAAGTCAACTATGTCATAAGGATAACTTATCCAAATTATTCATGATCATGATATTACTTCTTTAAGCATAAGCTTAATATAAATGCCTTGACATGTATAAACTTTGAAACAAATACATGGTTCAAAATAATATACATCGTCCAACAAAGGGCATAATAGATATAATGTTTCTAGCCACGAAAAATGCAAAACAAATATCTATTTAAGTAATATATTAGCTAGAAAGATAGGCAAGTGTCATACTTCCAATCCTTTCAATAGAAACAACTATCTTGTTTTTTCTATTTGAAGTCCAGCTCTCTATGTCTTATATGCCTACTTCCCTTTTAATACTTATAATTTGCAGCAAATAAATTTGCAACAAATTTAAATATTATAGCTAGCGTTCAAAAACCTAGCCTATAGAAGTAGCATTAAAATGGTGGCGCTAATTTCTAATCTTATCGTGAAGTAGCAAACTACCCCTTATGGAGTCTAATCACCATAGGCGCATTCACATTGCCCTTTAACTCCAATATAATGGAAGGCTTGATTAAAATCAAAAATTCCATTAAAGGTCAGTTTCTATTTCATTGATTATTTGTTCCTTAGTAGCCTTATTTGGGAATATATGAAGTAATCTTCATTGGTCATGTTTAGACTTTGTAGTCTCTAATCATACCATGAAGCTCTATCAAAGAGTTCTTCATTCAGTCCATGTTCGCCTTAATAATAAGGACATAGACATATTTATTCCCACCTTCTTGCATCCTTTAACCGACTTAGGTCTAGACACATAATCCTCTCTTGTGTCTATGACACGCATTTTGCGCATCTATAGACCTAATTCGCATTGGTAGCAAAGTGGCTTTAAAAGGTTTTCTCAATAATGTACAACTTTGTCTCAACCAATAATGTTAGACAATTAAGTTTACATGCATGAGTTTATCCTTTATTAGGAACCTACAGAGTATTAGTTTTGATGTGTTGTTTAACGTGTAAGTTATCTTAAATTAGAGTACACGTTTTAGTTAATATTGATATGATCCTCGTTAAAATATTTTACCCAATTGATTTATAAAATCAAAATTTTTGACAAGGGCTAAGAACCATATTTCACCGTGCACCGTGACGGGTTTTCCGCGGATCACGTGGCAAAGCTATTTAGGCCGGTACAAATTTACCGATTGTAATCCATTGTTACAACTCTTAGTACCATGCGGGATCCAATTTGACAACCTGGTTTCAAATTTGGCATGATTGATCCCTCCACACCAACTTCAAACTAAGATTTTAAATAACTCGGCTAGAGCTCGACAATTATTCAAAATATTATTTTGAAATCGTAAATCAACCATCAAGATACACGGTGGTACTCTTGCCCAACGATTGACTCGGCTAGAGCTCGACAATCAATCTTGCGAGTTGCCACACGCACCTTCCACACAGTCTATACAAAGATTAACTCGGCTAGAGCTCGACAATCAACCCTTGTATAACTAGATTCGGGCGGTGTCATCTTATGGGTGGTGTGTGATTTACATTTAGAAAACGGGATTTAGTTTTCCGGTTTAAAAAACCATTTTAAGTTTGATTAACAAAAGTGACAATAACCAAAAGTTTTCACTTCGGAATATAAACCAATTTTATATCCTATTTGTTAATCTTATGCGCGCGCGAGTTTGTTAAACCAATGTTAAAAACTCTTGAGTTTTATTATTGTCAAAAATTGTCTAGAATGCAATAATCCTATAATCCATGCATAAACAATAAATAATAAAACAACCACACGCATACAAAAGGATTGGTAACCATGCCCCTAAAACCTATGCGTTTTCCCGTGAGCCATTACGGAAAAACGAAGTCATATAAGGACATATCCTTGACTTGGATGTGCTCCCACTAAACCCACTACCTCCATTGGGCCTCTCGGTTTCGTGTTTGCCAAGACGTCACTTCTTGACTCCCGTTGGTTGCCTCCATATTAATTTTACATATAAACTGAAATAAATGGCATACAAGCCACAAAACAATTTTCTAGTACAAAATACATAACATGGAATTTAAATGGCATGCAAGCCACAAAATAATTTACATACCAAATAAATTAAATAAATTAATTATTACATACCATGTGACATATAGTCACCAAATGAATGAATAACAAATTTAAAACAACCAAATATCCACAAGGTCTAGGGCATCAAATGGTTACCAACATCACATGAACCACATAAACAACATGGTGTGCCACACAAAACCATGTGAACTTATGTATCTTGTTTAAGATTATTTCTAAAAACCCATGGAACTAAATAATCCCATGTACATATGTATTAGTAACAACAAACCATTTTTGATGAAACATATTCATATATACATAATGTAAGTATATGCAATTACTATTTTTATGCCAAAAATAATAATATACATATAAATACACCAACCAAGATACAAGGCATCTTTATATACCAAAAAATAATTTCTGGAACAAAAAACACAGAAACCATTTTTAGATGCCAAAAACCCGACTGCAAAAACTGTTTTAGAATTTTTTTTTAAAAATCTGTCAGATCAATTTACGCGCCGCGTAACCCAAGAGGTTCCGCGCCACCTGACAGCAGATCCAGTTTTTCGATTTCGGGTTTTTCAGGCCACCAAGGTGCAATACCTATGTAGAGATGGCTCTGATACCACTGTTGGGTTTCGTTGGCCATCTTACCCGCGCGGCGGAAGCGTGAAAAACAGATTTCCGGGTAAATAAATAGGATGCCAACAAGACCCACTAATGGTGGAACTCTACATAAAGATAAAGCAACCAAATAAAAGAGATGAGATAGGAAATTATACCATGCTCCAGCTTCTGAGATCTTCAAGTTCGGATGAACTCTAAGTCACCAAAAGAGCAACTCTCTATTGCTAGTCCACACCAAGTTTGCTTGATCTCCAAATGCTAGTATGTCTTCTTGTGATCTTCAAAGCCTTGAAATCACACTTGGTACAACTCACAACTTCCACATTCACTCCATAGACATGGATGAATTTCTGGATCTCTCCTTGAACTCACAATGGAGCTCCAAGAACTTAAGAAGAAAAAGAGAGAGCAAAACCCTTTTCTTTTTGGTCAATTCCATTTGTCTATCTCTCACCTCTTGCTTAATCCAGCAGATAAAGCATGTCCCAAAAGTCGGACATCATCATTAGTGAGGTAACAAAAGTCCTTTTCTTGTAGCAAGCAACAACCAAAAAGTCAAGTTTCTGTCAGGTGATTTACGCGTCGCGTAATACTTATACTTACGCGTCGCGTAACTCTTGCGGGCGTAAGAAAAAATCCTTGTGGACGTAAGACCCCTTTTTACAGATTTCAGTTTCTCTCGTTTGCGTTGTGTGCTGTCGGGATCAATCCTTGGCGTGTGACCCAATAGGCTCGTGTATCATCGGCAGTATTACTAAGCTATGTGTGTCAGTGGGCATAATATCCAACATTTATACCCTACAAAAACCCTTCAGTGGTATCAGAGCCACTTCTAACCTCGTAGGGGACTACGTAGGTTTCTTTTTTATTCTGTTGAAATATGATTCTGTTTATCCAGAAAAAAGCTTTTTGATTATCTAAGTAAATAGAATTCAAGTTTTTTTTATTTCTATTGGATTAAATTAATTAGTTTTGGATGAAAAGATTATTAGATTTAATTTTTAATTAAATCAGTTTTTTTTATTCATTATTGTTGTTATTTGCGATATCTATGAACTCGACCATCACTTCGCCCGCGGCGGCCTCAGGCTGAGGCGGCGGCTCGCGGCGGAAGTCGGTGATGGTGACCGGCGGTGTTAGCGGCGCTAAGGGTGTGGAGGGCTACGGCCCAGAAGCCACGGCCCAAATAGTCAGAGGCCCAGTAAGGGCTTAGCGGCTAGGGTTAGCGACGCTAAAGGCTAAATTGGCCTCGGCCCAGTTTTTTTTGTTGTTTTTTCTCGGTCCGTTTACAATTATTGGCCCAGTTTGAATATTTGACCTAGCTTGCGGCTCAGATATTTGAGGTCAATATTAAATTAAAATATAGTTGTTGTTTTAATTTAAAGTTCAAATATTATTTTGAGTTTCTTGATTAATCATCAAGTATGAAACTTGAAATGTATATTTATTGCAAATAACAAGGAAAACAATATAGGGGTTTTAACAGGTTATTAAAATCAGTAATTTTCATCAAGATGAATAATTAGAAATCAGTTGTTGTTTTACTTTCATGCATTCGTTTAGTACATGTTGGAGATGTCATAGCCGAGCCCTAGACCTTGTGGATTTTTTATTTCCTGCACTTGTGGTTGTTCTGGTTTTATTATTCTATGGTGTGGGGAGGCATGCGTGCCACTTACAACCCCTATTCTTTTTTGTAAAAGTTTTAGATTAGCGGGCCTGCGTGCCTTTGTATATCTTGTACTTTTATATTTCTAGTTTTTAGAATAGAATAGAATTATTAGAATATATATCTGGACCAAGGAGCAAGGAGCAAGGAGCAAGGAGAAAAGAGAAGGATTGGATGCTGGAGCCAGTGGGAGCTTTCAGAATGCCATGCCATGTGTGTTGTGTTTTTTCCTCTTAGGTTTTGACAGTCGGGTTTTTTTTTCATGTGGCTCACGAAACCGACACTAGTTAAGGGCAAGGCTAAGGCATAGTTGTTTATGGTTGTTTTATTTCTTTACATATTATATATGCGTGGTTGTGATTCTCACGATGAAATAAAACAAGGGTTTTAATAATAGTTAATTATTAAACAGGAGTTTTTAAAAGAAAACTGGCACTAAAGTTTTTCTCGTCAAAAACTTGAAATCTTTTTTTAGAAAAATCTTAGATCAGTGTGCTACCCACCTAATGGTACACCTTTCCTGTTAAATGGTACTCGGGTGTCGGAAGTGACCAAACCTAGGGCATTCGGGTTCAAACCATTGCAGGGGAGGGTGTGAAATACTCTGCGATAATCGGGAGTCTCGGCCAGAGTTCACACTGTCTTAGGTGGTGCGTTCTATTTTGGTGATAATCGGGAGTCCCGGCCAAAAATGCACTAGAGGGACTAAACATGCACGGTTCTTGTAACCGATGTCCCGCGGATCTAGGAGTCGTGTCCAGGTAGGATACGATTGGTATAGTTTTTACCTACCAAAAATAGCATTGTCCCGGTGGGAAGTGCCCAAACCTTGCATCGGGAAATGTGAAATATGGATCCTAGTCTAATAATTTATTGTTTAAAAGGTAATAACTATTAGAAGATGTAATCAATACTGAATCGGTTTTATCTTTTTCTTTTTCTGTAGATGTCTTTTATATCTGTTATTCACCAAGAGAATCTCTAAGTCTCATCACTAGTAAGTGGAAGCTTTCAGGTCCACACTTTGCTGTTTGGAAGATGCATCTGAAAAATGTTTTGGATGCACAGGGAAAGCTTCACATTATTGAGACATTGCCTCCAGAGCGATCAGGAGTAGATGCCCAGGATAGTGAGTATGACACTTACTATCAGTATCTGGATGATGAGTCTAACGTTATGTCTATTCTCATTCTCACAGCGTCATCCGAGTTTACGGATGATCTCCGTGAGAAGTCGTCTTATGAGGTTGTTCAAGGACTAGAGCAGAAGTTCAAGTATAGTGAACGGATATGTCGCATGCTGTTGATGAAGGAAATTCTTTCAGCTAAAATGAAAGAAAGCCAGCCAATTAGCGATCATCTCATTAATATGAGAAGGCTCTTGGATTGCTGTTAGAGCTTTGGGTCAAAATCAAAACCACATGAGCTAGTTATGCTCTTGTTCGGTTCCTTGTCGGACTATTACCAGAAAAGAGCAATGTATGTCCTCGGTGATTTTGAGATGACTGTCGCAGGGTTGCACGAAATCCTTATGTGCATCAGCGATGAGTTAAATCCAAAACAGCTGGAGTCGACAGTTGTGGACCCTATGAGGGAGGATGACTGGCTGGAAGAACTTGGAGAGATTTGTTGCCCAGATTGTGGTAGCAAGGAGCACTCACTCGACATAGATCAGCTGGACATTGGTTCGCCCAATGACTCAGGTATCTTTATGATAGATTGTCTTATTACTTCTTATGAATCATGGGTATTGGATACCGGATGTGGTCATCACATATGCAATCATTTGCAGGGATTCAAGAGAAGCAAGAAGCTGAGACAAGGAGATATGGACCTACGGGTAGGCGAAGGCTCCATGGTTGGTGCTGAAGCTGTAGGAACATATTGTCTTAGTTTGCCCTCGGGCATGGTCTTGGAACTAGAACCTTGTTATTATGTTTCTAGACTCATTAAAAATGTTATCTCGTTTTATTTGCTTATAGACCGTGGATTTGTTTATATTATGAATGAAAAAGTTATTTCATGTTTCAAAAATGATATTTTTCTTCTCTAAAGCTTCTCCAGAAAATGGTCTATATACGCTAAATCTAGATAATAATGACATCTATCATATAAGTAAGAGATCCAAGAGTAACTTGAATCAAACTTACCTCTGGCATTGTCGTTTAGGACATATTAACGAGAAACGCATAGAGAAACTCCGAGATGACGGAATTCTAGAACCATTTGACTTAGAGTCAGATGATATTTGCGAATCTTGTTAGTCTGGTAAAATGACAAAGCAGCCTTTCAATAGTGAGAATGAAAGGGCCAGCGAGTTATTAAGGATTATACACACAGATGTGTGTGGACCCTTTACTCCAGAAGCTAGAAGAGGATACCGGTATTTCATAACCTTTACTGACGACTTCAGTAGGTTCGGTTATGTCTACCTCATGAGACTCAAATCTGAAAGTTTTGACAAGTTCAAACAGTTTCAGAATGAGATACAAAATCAGCTGGACAAAAAGATAAAGTCGCTTCGGTCGGATCGAGGTGGCGAGTATCTGAGTTAGGAATTCGACGATCATTTGAAGGAATGTGGAATTGTTTCACAACTCACACCACCGTATACACCTCAGATGAATGGTGTATTAGAAAGGAGAAATCGTACACTGCTTGACATGGTACGATCAATGATGAGTCGAAGTTCACTACCATTGTCGTTTTGGGGACACGCACTCGAGACAGCGGCGTTCATGCTGAACCGGGTTCCAACCAAATCGGTTGAAAAGACACCGTTCGAGGTATGGACGGGGAAAAAGCCCAAAATGTCTTTTCTCAAGATTTGGGGATGTAAGGTGTATGTTAAGCGAACATTCATGGAAAAACATAATCCCAAATCAGATAAGTGTATCTTCGTGGGTTATCCCAAGGAAACCATGGGATACTATTTCTACAACCCAGATGAAAACAAAGTTTTTGTTGCTCGTAAATGAGTGTTCTTGAAGGAGAAATTTCTCAACTCAGAAACTCCAAGAAAAGAAATAGAGCTTCAAGAAATTGAAGACGAGGAGATTACACCACCACCGATAATTGAACCTGTGGTTCAACAGAGAATTGTTGAATCCCAACCCGAGTCTGTGGTTGAGAAAGAAGTGCAAACACAAGACCTTCGCAGGTCTAGTAGGCCTCGTAATGAGCCAGATAGGTATCTGGGATTCTTAGTTGCTCAAGACGAAGGGGATCTTTTAGAACCCACTACCTACCAAGATGCTGCCTCAGGTTTAGAATCTGAGAAATGGCTAGAAGCCATGAAGGAAGAGATGCAATCCATGTATGACAACCAGGTCTTGGAGTTAGTAGATTTGCCTCAACACAGTAAGCTGTTGGGTGCAAATAGGTCTTCAAGAAGAAGACAGACATGGATGGAAAGGTGCATACTTTTAAAGCAAGGCTAGTGGCAAAAGGTTTCACGCAAACTCATAGTGTTGACTATGATGAAACTTTTTCCCCAGTGGCAATGCTTAAGACTATTAGGATCCTTATGGCCATATCAGCATATTTTGATTATGAGATATGGCAGATGGATGTCAAAACCGCTTTCCTTAACGGGAAACTGACAGAGGATGTATATATGATACAACAGGATTGTTTTGCGGATCCAAAGAAGCCTAATAAATTATGCAAGTTGCTTAAATCCATCTATGCACTAAAGCAAGCATCTAGAAGCTGGAACTTACACTTTGATGAGCGTATCAAAGAGTTTGGTTTTACCAACAGTGAGTTCAAGTCGTGTGTTTACACTAACTTCAGTGAGAGTGCGGTAACCTTCGTAGTATTGTACGTAGACGACATACTATTAATAGGAAACAATATACCGGTATTACAAGGAGTAAAATCCTAGTTAGGTAAATGTTTCCAGATGAAGGACTTGGGAGAAGCTGCTTATATACTGGGCATAAGGATCAATAGAAATATATCTAAGCGGCTTATCGGACTTAGTCAAGGTACATATATTGACAAAGTCGTGAAAAGATTCAAGATGGATGAATCCAAGAAAGGATTTATTCCTATGCAATCTTGCGCGATTTTGAGCAAGGCTCAGTGTCCTGTGTCTAGTCAAGATCAGGACAAGATGAAATTGATACCATATGCCTCGGCAGTTGGTTCAATCATGTATGCCATGCTGTGTACTAGACCCGATGTTGCCTACTCAATCAGTGTCACGAGTAGATATCAGCAAAATCCTGGTGAAGCTTATTGGGTAGCCGTCAAGAATATTCTCAAGTACCTGAGAAGGATGAAAGACACATTCCTAGTTTATGGAGGTTATATGGATGAGCTCAGTGTAACTGGTTACACTGACGCTAGTTTCCAGACAGACATGGATGACTTCAGGTCGCAGTCAGGATTTGTCTTTACCCTAAACGGAGGAGCCATATCTTGGAAAAGTCAGAAGCAAGATACAATAGTAGACTCTACTACAGAGGCAGAGTATATTGCGGCAAGTGTTGCGAGTATCTCTAGACTGATCGATATATTCTGTGACAACTCAGGAGCTGTGGCGCAAGCTAAAGATCCTAGAGATCATCAGCGGACTAGGCACGTACTCAGGAAATATCACCTCATCCGAGAGATCATTGGAAGAGATGATATTAGGTTGCAAAAGATACCGACGGATGACAACGTTGCTGACCCGTTGACGAAGCCGCTAGCTAGGGCTAAGAATGAGAGGCATGCAAGTTCTATAGGAATGCAGTACTTAGAACATAGCAGCTAGTTCGTGTTTTTGATTATTACTATAGATGTAACTTGAGACTCTTTTATTATGTAATTACATTTCATGGGATTGATATAGGAGGTTTTTACATAATTGTTTCTGGTTGTCTATTTTTAGCATGTTTAACCTATCCATGACAAGTCAAGTGATGAATTGTCTAAATACCCGTAGCTACTTAATGTAGTGGGAGCTACATTAGGGAGGTAACGCTATTATGGATATTTGATGTTTTATTCGAGAATGAATAAAAGAACAAGGTTGTGACCAAATATTCATAGATATTTATCAGGGGATAGATATTGGGGTGATCCGCATCGAGTTTACTTCATGGAGCGTTAACATAAGTAAACTTGATAGGTTGTCCTTAGACCTGAGATATTTGGTTTGGGGCGTGGCAACTTCTGTACTTTAGCGTGTTCTAACGTCACACCGTAACAGGGTGATTATAAGGGGCATGTCTAGGTGCAGCGGAAGCCAAGTGCTCAAATTGCAAATAGTCAAGATGGAATTTGCACCTCCTTTTTAGGAGAGATATTTTCTGAGCTCCTCGACGATTAAGAATACTGAAAATGTGTGGCCGCGCTCGGTTAGAATGATAGTTTTTCATTCGGTAAACCGTAACTGCAGAGTGTCGAAATCAGAGTCGAGAAAATCTGAGTATTTAATAAGATCCCTGCTCCATGTGAAATACTCACATTACGGAATATCGCGATGCAAAAGGAAAAGCCTAGATAATCCAAGGCTTGGATTATGTCTCTAGATATAAGAGATCTCATAGTCTGGTTAACCTAAGCGTCTGGCTAGGGACCTCCTTAGGCCAACGATGTACAAGGAGTGTTACTTATCTTGCACAAGTGGGAGTCTGTTAGATTGTGTGCAGAGACAGATAACATGTATCATCGTGTCCAATACTATGTGACACTAAATGATCACATAGCTACACACCCAATTAGAACCTTTTGGATTTTACCTAGTTGTGTATCACAATAATTAACAGTTTAATTAATTATTGAGAAAGAGAAAAAAATAATAAAAGTTATTTATTATTTAAAGAGGAGAAGTTAATATTTAGTTTAAATATTAACGGGACCAATTAATCTCATAAGTTAATCACATAAGAAAAGAATATAACTCTAAGGCTCTCTCCCTCTCTCTTTCTTTTCGACGGCCGGCTCCCCCTCTCTTGGGGTTTTCGATCGGCGGCGTAATGACACACACACACACGCGGGTCACGGTTTTGATCCGAGGTTTAATCCTTAGGCGGTCTAGCAGCCAGTTCAAGGTGGTGCAGTAGCAGTGGATAACCTGCGGCTGTCTAGAGGTTTAAAGAAAAAGTTTTTGGGTTCGCTCAAGGTATAGCCTTTTAATCCTCTTCTTCTTCTAAGTTTCTGTACGAGTTAGATGAGATCACTGGAGGGGGTTTTATTCCGCTGTGCATGTTTATGATATGTTTTTATACCCTACAAAACCCTTCAGTCCATATATTGTTTCTAGTGAATTATGCTAATTCTTCTTGCATGGCATTAATCTAGTGGGGATCACTTAAGGCTTCTTCTACCTTCTTTGGTTCAATCATAGAAACAAAACCTGTGTACAAACAGAAATTACAAGCTTTTGATCTTGTTAGTATAGGTGCTTCTATGTTACTTATGACCTGATCTTGTGGATGATCTCTGAGGTCCTTGTAGGCATTTTGGATTATGGGAGAATTGGGATTAATTTGGACTTGGGGAGTTGAAATTCCTTGGTTGGGTTCAGCTGATGATATTTCTGGTTGATCAATTGATAGAATTTCAAGATTGCAATCTGATGGTATTTCTACTGAAGAAGGAATGTTTGATATGGAATTAGAGTCCATTGATGTTGAGTCATTATTCACATCATTCAGTAAAAGTGTGGGTTGGTTTGAGGTAAGCTGTGCATTGGGTTCATAGTGTATGGGAACAGGTTCATCTAAATCTTCTACATCAGCTGATAAGAGTGGATCAACTGACACTGGAATGTTGTCTTCTGTGTGTAGCAGATCATTAAATTCCTCACCTATAGAATGATTAGTGGAACAGGAAGCAACAAAGTCATTTTCATTAAAACTTACATTGATTGATTCTTCTATGACCTTTGTTCTGGTGTTGTAGATTATGTATGCTTTGGAGATTACATAGTACCCAACAAATACACCTTCATCAGCTTTGGGAGTAAATTTCTGCAGTTGATCCTTCTGGTTCAGGATGAAACACTGACAACCAAAGATGTGCAGAAAACTGATATTTGGCTTCTTTCCCTTAAGCACCTCATAGGGAGTTTTGTTGTGCCTTTTGATCATAAGGGATCTGTTCTGTGTAAAACAAGCACAGCTGACAGCCTCAACCTAGAAATTGAATCCTAGCCTACTTTCACACAACATGGTTCTTGCAGCTTCAATCAATGTCTGTTTCTCCTTTCAGCTACACCATTCTGTTGTGGAGTTCTTGGAGCAGAGAAGTTTTGAGATATTCTTTTCTCATCACATAAACCTACTAGAGTCTGATTTCTAAACTCAGTTCCATGATCACTTCTAAGCATACTTACCAGATTGTCATTTAGCACTTCCATCTTTCTGATAAAGCTTATTATTTCTTCAGCAGCCTCACTCTTGGCTTTAAAGAAGATAACCCAAGTATATCTTGAGAATTCATCAACCAAAACCAGTGCATACTTACTTACACCAATACTTCCAGTAGTAACAGGACCAAATAGATCCATATGCAACATGTACAAAGGTTCAATAATGGAGAAGGATTGCTTTGATGGAAAAGATGTCTTGTGCTTCTTTCCCTTTTGACAAGCAGAGCAAGGTTTAGGCTTAACATAAGTCAGTGAAGGTAGTCCTGACACTAGATCACCCTTGCTCAACTTGTTGATATTTTTAAAATTTAGGTGGGAAAGCCTTTTGTGCCATAACCAGCTTGTGTCTGTTACAGATTTTATATACAAACAGGTTAACTTAGATGGATCACCAAAGGACATATCAAGAGTATAAACATCCCTTGGTTCTCTTAGCACAAATAATTGTTTTGCCCTCTTTATTTAAAATGGAACCACCTGTCTTAGTAAAAAGGATCTTATGATAACCATCACAAAGTTGACTTATACTGATGAGATTATACTTAAGCCCTTTAACATATGAAACCTTAGACAGAGTTAAGTTCCCATTATGAAGTTCACCGTAACCTCTTGTTTGCCAACAGTTGTTGTCACCAATGGTCACTCTTGGACCGTTTTCCTTCTTGTAGTTACTAAGTAAAGTTTTGCAACATGTCATGGTTCTTAAACATCCACTGTCAAGATACCATGTGCTAAGACCCTGCATAGTTATGAATGAAAGAAGGTTAGTGAAACTTAGGGTATTCACAATTAAGTGGACCCTTGTGGATTGCACCTAGCTATCCACTTCATATTAGGTTGTTTATGAATGATTGGAACAACTGTGTTATCAATATCAGACCGATGTCTTGAGTTACCTTCAAGAGAACAATCACTTGCCTTATGTTTTTTGCTACCACATTTATAACATTTTTGGTTTTTGGAGCATTTAACATGTTTTAGTGATTTCCCATGAGATGTCTTGACAATCTTTTGATGACTATGGGTCACCAGCTAATTGATTTGACCATTCAGCTATTGCAGCTGATTCTGTAAACTAGAAAGGTCATTGTTTACAGTCACCTTTTGCTGACCCTTAGTTAAAAAGAGTTTTTTATCAACCTTGGGTGTGGCAGACTTAGACTTTATTTGAACATTACGTCCCTTTCTCTTGGTTTCTCCTACTAAAAGAGATTGAAGTGATTCTTGATCAGCTGAGCACTTAGAAGAGGATCCATGATCAGATGACAGGCCATCAGCTGAGCATTTAGCATCTACTAGTTGATCAGCTGATGTAGGCTTATCAGCTAATGAAATGTCAGTCAGCTGAGTACTTAAATTCAGTGCATCAGCTTTTAAGGTTTGACAACATAATGTCTCTTTGGTATCAACAAATGATTCCATTTCTTTCATTGCTTCCTCTAACATTGAATTTTTAGTACTTTTACTTTCTGACAAAACAAAAGAATTAGAATTAACTTTTGAAGTGGTTAAGTCTTTTAGCTGAGAACTTTTACTTTTGACAAATCTGTTAGTGACAATACTTTTTCCTTTTACAATTTTTTGAAAAGTAAGAGGTAAAATATCAGCTTTTTCTATGATATTTATGTCCTTACTAAAATCAACACAATTAGTAGCTTGGGAATAATTTCCACCAATAATAGCTTGAACTTGTTTTGGAATCTGCTCATTGACATACTAAGTGGTCTTTTCAGCAGAAACACACCAAGATTTAACTACTTTTTATAGGTCACTAAACTTTATGGTTGCTTCATTGGTTTCTTTTACCAAGATCTGATTAAGTATCTTTTGATTAGCTAAATCATCTTCCAATTTTGTCATTTGTTTCAGTTTTTCATCTTTAATACATAACTTCTCTTATAGTGATTCTATTTCTATTTTTATCTTCTTTTCTCTTTGAATATTTGACTGAAACTCAACACACAGATAATCAAACATATGTTTCTTTTCATTATCATCATAAGTAATAAACTTTCCAACCTGATACATTGAAGAAGGATCCCAGTCATGAGAAGTACAAGCTTTAGCAGCTTTCTTCATGTCCTCATCAAAGGAACTTGTACTTTCAGTGTTGGCCATCAAGCTGAGCAGTGAGGACCTCATCTTCATCACTTGAGAGATCTTCCTCAGCCCAATCTTCTTCTTCAGCCACCAACACCCTATTCTGAGCTTTCTTCTTCTTCTTGTCAAGAACAGCAGCAAGAGGCTTCTTATACATAGCTTCATAATCCACCTTGCTGTCTGAGTTTGAGGGACCCTTGAAGCTTGAGCTTCCTTTGGACTTACATTCACTGGCAAAGTGACCAGTCTTGCCACAAGAGAAGCATCCTTCAGAAGCCTTTGATTTGTACTTGGCTTTTTCACCTTTGAAAGGTCTCTTCCCAAACTTCTTCACACCCTTCCCTTTAAGGAAAGGTTTGAACCTTTTAACCAACATGGCAGCCTACTCAACAGCAGCTTCAATGTTGTCCATGTCCTCCAAATCTTCATCCCCATCAGCCACTAGCTCTTTATCTTCAGAAGACTCCACCTCTTCCTCATCATCACTAGACTCATCCACCACTGCAGCAAAACTCCTAGATCTTGTATCTTTAGACACAAGAGCAGTTGATGGAGCTTTTCCAGCCTCCTTCATGTCTTTGGTAGAGAGCTTCCTTTGCTTCACTGATTGTTCATGGTTCATGAGGTTTCCATACAAACCAACCAGTGAAAGACCCTTGATTTTCTCACCATGTTTTAACACAGTAATAAAATGATCCTAAGATTATGGGAGAGAGTCTAGAAACTTTTTTACAAGTTCCTTGTTGCTCTTGGGAACATCTGCCCTTCTTAAGTCATTAATGAGGTAGTTGAACCTGGTGTAGGTCTGAGTAAGACTTTCACCTTTATGAGTAAAGAAGAACTAATACTCTCTAACAAGAAGGAGCTTCTTGTTCTCCTGCACTTCTTAAGTGCCTTCATATGTAACGGTCAAAGTGTCTAACATCTCCTTCGCAGATTTGCAGTTGAGAACTTGATGATAGACTTCATTGGGTAAAGCAGAGACTAAGGCTGTTCTAGCTTTGACATCAAGATTAACCAGCCTTTTGTCTTCATCAGACCATTAATACACTGCTTTAACAACATATCTTTGCACAGCAGGAGTTTCATCAGTGGCAGTAGTGACTTCAACAGTGGAGGAAGGAACATAGAGAAGAAATCTACTTTACAGAGCAAAAGCTTTCCCCATCAAACATTGGGCACCTTGTGAGTGAGCCATTGTTTGAGGAACTGTTAGAAGCAGCAATAGAAGTGGCCATTTTGTAGTGTGGGGTAGAGCAGTTGAAGAGTAAGCAAAATGTGTGTAGAAGGGGCGTTGAATACAATTTGTTGGTCCCGAATGGATACTACAACAACAAATGTGTGTAGAAGGGGCGTTGAATACAAACTTTGACTTTTTAAATTTAAAAGACACACGGTTTACTTTTATATAATTCTTATTGATATGAATCAAGAATTACATGAACTAGATACGGAAAATCTGAGTTCAACAAAAGGTGGCAACTAAACTGTCTAACACATAGACAAAACTAAACACAAGCAACTTATGTCTAAGATGTTCAACACATGAACAAGTTTGTTTACACTGAAGAAAAGAAATGCTAACTCTTCTATGCTCTTAACTTATGAGATTTCAGTGTTCAACAGATATACTCAATAATTTGCATGTTTCCATGCAAGAGTATATATAAGCAAATGGTATCCGGTCAATGGAGTATAGAAGGAGACAAAGGTACTTGATTTAATAATATTATAATAGATAAATTTAGTGCGTGAAAAGCAAATTCACTTTTCACAGGAAATGTGTAAAGTGAATGTACCTTTCAGTAAAGTCAAATCCAACTATCTATTATTATATTATTAAAGTACTACATTTTTCTCTCGGGAGAGTAAACTTCTGTTTCCATGCTTGTACTTTATACAACACCATTCTTTCTGAAGACTTGACTTAACCAAGTATGGAGTTGCCAGCCATACTTAGTTGTTGAAGCATATCTTCGAGATCTTTTCTTCTAAAGTATATATCACCTTTTCCAGAGGATCAAGATCAATCCTTTTTGTCTCTTTGCAGATTCAAAAAGTGTTTAGTACTTTTACAAAGATATATCTAAAGGCATAGTAGAACAACACATATTCTGCCTTTGACTTATGAAAATAGTACAATGAAAAACTATTAACTGAGATATTGTATAATGACTCTGCTAATAGACACTGAACTGCAAACATACTTTTGCTCAGCTAAGGATATATGTGAAAGACTCAGCTACTAAAATATGCTCAGCTGATCATAACTGCTTAGCTAATAATACATACTAGAGTAATGCTACATAAGATAATCAACCTTTATGATCAGTAGATCCCAAGGGCTCAGCTAATCATTGAGAATGATAAGTTTATAAGGAAAAGACTAGATAAATGAAAGATAGCTTATCTGAGGGATGAGAGGCATCAACTGATCAGAGTGATAGACTCAGCTGATCCTTTGACTGCTCAGCTGATCCGGAAAGAACCCTCAGCTGATGGTATTAAACCCTCAGCTGATGCTATGTAGCTGCTCAGCTGATGCTTCTAGATTTTTCTTTTCTTCTTGGCTGATCTTCTTGAAGCTGGTCCTTTTGCTGATACTCAGTGTTAAACTGATACTTTTGTTCTTTAGCTGACATTTCTTACTTATGAATTTCTTTAAGTCTAACAAGAAAAACAACACATGTTTTTCACTGATACAAGTACAAACCTGAATATATGGTTTTGTTAGCATCAAATCCTATTTTAAATAATAGATAGGTTAGATTATGGTTTGATATCTCTATCTCCCTAACAAATACGACGTGCAATTGTTGGTTAACATGTCACATATGGTTTTTATCATTTTATTTTCAACTTTAATTATTTTATAACACATCTTTATATTATTATTATTATATTTGAAAATCTCAGGTGTTTCAAAAAGTTTAGACTTCTTTCTAATTGACTACCACCCACCACCATCGGACAACACTACTCACCACTACCACCAGAAGTGAGAAATGAGAAAACCACTAAGAAGATCATACAACAACCAAAAACCACCTCTCAACGCCCGCCACCACTATATACAACCAATCGGAACCCACAAGCCAAATTGAGACCTACCACCTTAACCCTATACCGTCGCTGCCTGAAACCACCAACCACCGGCTACGACCACCAAAAACTCAAAACGCACTACCCAAATTGAAACTTCAACAGTTAAAATCACCTAAAAATCGAAACCCATAAACCCGAAATCTTAGATGTAAACACACGCATTCACATATAGTGGTGCGATGGTGATGTTGTTCGGCAGTGGTCGTGATGGTGATGGTTATAAAATAATTAAAAATGAAAATAAAATACTATAAACCAAAAGGTGACCTGCTAACCTACAATTGGAGATCACATTACACACAATGTAATCATCCAGAGACTTTGTTGTTTTAATAATAAAAAATATGACTTTTGCGTATTAATATCAACAAATTATATCCCCAAGCAGCTCTTTTATTTCTTTAGCCGAAAAAGGTGCTTCCAAGAGTTGACAGTCCTCTACATTATGAATTGACAGTCCTCAACATTTAGTTTCCTAAACATGTTGGAACTGAATTTAGTTTCCTAAACATGTTCGTGTGGAAGAGAAGCACAAATAAGGATATCATGGACTGCCATAAACCCTGCTCGTAGGTTTTATAGCTGCCCTGAATAGGTAATTTTGGTTTTGTTATTTGCTGTAACTTTACTGTACCATTTCTTCTTCCCCAACTCTATTGTTCTATATTTTTGGGTATTTTATTGTAGAGATCCAACTGTAGATTCATAGGTTGGGATGATACTCCAATGTGTCCAAGATCAGTTCATGTTATACCAGGGTTGTTGAGGTCCTTCAATGCACCACAGGCAAAACAAAAAAATGCAGAGACCAAGACTAAAAGATTGAAGTGTTTATTGTTTTTGAGTTGGTTATGTTTTGCAATGTATGTAATGTTAGTATGATGTTTTTTGAGTTTCAGTGTTAGAATTAACTATTTTGAAGATTTGCTTGTTTTTAAGTTGGTGTTTGGCTGTAATGGTTTGATTTTCCAAGTCAATTGTTGTAACTTAACAATGTTCATCTTTTGAACCTACCTTTTTGGTAATATATAAGATTTGTGTAATGTAAGTTGCAAAGTGGATAAATATATTCATTTGCCATCATAATTACCAAGTTCCAAAATGGATATCAGGGTAGCATACAATTCATACATGCCAATCACAAGTCCTAATTTAAGTAAACATTACATAATACTAGCAAACATAAGTTACACAAAAGATGCAACAACTACCAAACTTGATTTAGTTTTGATGTTGAATGTTCTTCTTGCCTCTTGGTGGATTTCCATATGTCTTCCTCTTGTTACCTACTCTTGCTTTTGTCCTTGAATCACCACCAACTGAAATAGAAACCCCACCCATTGCACTTGCACCAGCCACACTTGCACTTGCACCAGCAACACTTGCACTTGCCTCTGAACCACCAACACTTGCACTTGCTTTTGCACCACCAGCAGTCGCCCTTGATATTTCACCACCAGATCTTTCCCTTACTTTTGAAACACCAACATTTGCATCACCAGCACCATCAATACTTGCAAATCTTCCTCCCTGTCCCCTACAACCCCTTAAGTTATGTCCAAAACCACCCCATATGCAACTGGATAAATCCCATTGTTTGAATCCAACCCAACAGCTGTTAAAAGTTGACTAGGATATGGTCCTTTCATGAATGCACTATCTAGACCTAAAAGATCCATACCAAGAACCTTAAATCCATTCCTTAATCCACTTAAACAAACATAGATTCTTTTTAATACCCTTTTGTCAGTTTCTTCCATACCATCTTCAACCTCTATCTTCACTATGGTCCCTGGATTTGTAGCATGAAGTTCCAAATAATAGTCCCTTAGTGGTGCATATTGCTCCTTGTAATCCCCTAACAGTTACTTGGCTGCCTTGGTCTTTGTCCTGTAAGTTTTCATTTTTGAAATGCCTTCTCCAACTATTGTTTAGTTGCTTGCACGGGAACTTCAGGGTTGGTCTCAATTTTGTCCACAATCTCAGTTGCCAAATAGTTAAAAGTGCAGTGTTTAATATGTTGGGGTTCGTGGTTCATCACAGCGGAAGCATGCAAGTCATAAAAACGGAATTTCAAAGCACAAAAGCAAACCACAAAGTGAACCCCATGAGTGGATCTTGTTCTACAACTAGATTTTGCAACAAAACAGAAGAGAAAGAAGAAATATACCCTTGAAGAATCTCCTGGAGTTGATGAAGAAAACGAATCCGAGCAATGTTTACTTCCTTCTTCACTATCAAAGTCCACCCCGGGAAAAATCGTGATCTTGATGTACTAGCATCCCATCAAGTGTCCTACACCATATGGAGACACCTTCTCTGGAACAATAACCTCAAGAACTCCAGGAACCTCTCTTCTCTTGGCTCTCTCTCACACTCACAAGAACAACCCCAAAAATGTCTTCTATGTGTGTGTGTTTTCACCATAAGCAACTAGAGAGAAAAAGAGAGATTGCATGTCTTTTAATTAGTCTCTCCTGCCCCCTGGAACTCCCAAGGCCGTCCTCTAGAAGATTCCCAATCAAAAAACATGCATTGGTGGAGTGTGGAGGTGAAAGGAATAAAGTTGTAATCTGTCAGATGGGTTAGCGCCGCTAACCTCCCAACCTTAGCGCCGCTAACCAATAAAGGTTAGCGCCACTAACGCGGCCGAGTTAGCAACAGCAGGATTTAGCGTCGCTAA
Source organism: Pulicaria dysenterica (assembly GCA_947179395.2). Classification (NCBI taxonomy): domain Eukaryota; kingdom Viridiplantae; phylum Streptophyta; class Magnoliopsida; order Asterales; family Asteraceae; genus Pulicaria; species Pulicaria dysenterica. Next base: position 46,825,510 of record OX359294.1, on the reverse strand, counting down.
CCCTGACCAGATTACCAACCATCTTTAATTATTCATTTATAACCCTCCCTTTTAGGTTGTTGTCAAGATCAACCCCCGGCGTGTGACCCGATAGGCCCATACATCATCGGTAGTGATCATTTAGCGTACGTGTGTCAGTGGGCATACTCCAACAGACTCCCACTTGCACATGACTCACCGTACCTAATACATCACAAATAGAGAGCGGCCTCTAGTAAGACATCTCTGCCCCCAAGTCAGTATGGGTTTTGTTCTCACAAAAACCAAACTGCAGCAAGTGTGAAATGGTCCTATTGATAAGTGATCAATCATCCTTTTGTTCGTGATATCCATGTGAACACGAGACATGGTACTTAGTCATTCTCCGTTCGTTCACGATTATGTTTCTCGATTGAGATTAGTGGTGACCAAAACATACAAGTTGCAATCAGATACTATAATCATTGCACACTTGAGCACTGCCGTGCATTTTGGTGTCAGCGACCAATCATCGAGGGGCCCAAGGATATCTCTCAAAACAGAGGAACAAATTCCTTTGACTACATTTCCCACCACAGTGATCATACTCTGACCAGCTGCTCCCTTTATAACAACCAGTTACGGACTGCGTTTGAAAACAACTAGAGCAAAGCAAACCAAAGTGATGCAGACACATGTATCTCCAGTATGAGGATGAACTGATATTATCATCCTGATTTACTCATGACGAGTACCATAAAGTAAAATCAGGTGTGGGTCGTCCAGTCACTTGAATACTTCAAGTACAGGTGAAGTATTGCGTCCATGTGTCCCAATCGATCATAAATCATTGGACACTTGACCAATCACTTCCCTCAGTCTTAGTTCAGACTTCCTTCCCTTGAAGGATGACCGACTGTGGACATTTAGAATGTTAAAACATTCAAGGAAGAGGTAAAACATGCTAAGTTGGAACACAATAAGGCTTACTGAGAGTACCCGCTACACGCGCATTACCAAATCCTCATTTGATAATCGATACAAGCAAAAGCACAATATTGCTTAACGTTCCCAAAAGAAATGTATATGAAAACATTACTAAAACGAACATAAGCCAAGTATAAGCAGGCCCTAGTCTGATGATAATCACTAACCCGCTACTTTAGCTTAGTTAACGGATCCGCCACCATTGCTCTCCGTGTGTACTCTGATAATGATCATATCCCTACTCCAACTAACCACTTCCAAAGTGTGCGTTGATGGGATTATGATCATTTGTCCAAGCCGTTATACATACATTGTCTCAAGGAATCCAATAAGACAAACAACGCTTGGATCTAAAATTTTAATGTGCATGAGCCATCATACTCTCATAGTTTTCATAAAGATCTCTATAGAGTTATTGTTGCTCTAAAAATAAAATCTTATCTACTTAAGCCATCGTACTCTCATAGTTTTCATAAAGATCTCTATAGAGTCACCAATGCTTTAAGAATAAAATCTTATGTGTTAAAGTCGTCGAACTCTCATAGTTTTCATTTAGATCTCTATAGAGTCACCGACACTTTAAGTATCACATTTACTAACGACACAATGTTTGTAGGATCACGAACCCCAATCGAATTGGCGGTTATCCTTAAAACATAAACTATCACTCAAAGTAATAATTTACTCTTATATCTTTTGATCAACAAGAACATATCTTGATATATCTTGTACTTTACTAATTGCTTTGTTAATCCTTAACGGACGTATAATTCTTGATTCAAACTTACAGCCAAACATGATCAAGACATTATCTCCATTATTACATATGTCCAAGACATATTACATAGGATAACAACAGCCCTCCCACTAGCTCTGGCATCTATCCAAGTTTCATCATTGCTCATTGAAAACTTAAGCGCTTGATTTTTATAGCAAAACCTGAAACTTAGATGTTTGTTGAAGTCCAAGGCAACCTTTTTCTATGTTTTGTAGATTTACAAGGATACCTTAGATGTAAAGCACCTTCAGACAGTGTTACAAGCACTTCCTTATTGAATTCCTATGACGGAATACGGTCTTTACATCATACAGCCATGAAACGGCTTAAGTGTCCGTGTAAACTTCAACATAACTACTGGAAGAATGTCTTTATATGATACCTTCCACATGGTCAATCATCATGAAACCAATTCCGACCAGTCAGCATTTGAAGTTATCTACAAACTAATCCATGCAGATCTTATATCCAAAAGATCTATATACACCTTACTGGTCTCATCTAGGTGTTGGATTATCCAAGCTCATCCTTGAAATCCAGCATGGATTATTTCTTATCTCATTACCTTTTTCCTTTATCTTAGTAGACCCAAGGCCCACTACAGATTCTGGTAATTGATACATACATAATGTATTATCAACAAGTCATCGTCCTCATGTATGTAATACACCTCCGGCCTTATGATGACTTTTGCCAGACTTATGAGGAGGTAATATCATAATGCCAAGTACTTCAACATTGCCATGTCAAGTTCCAATCATTATTGATTGAATGCTAGTGTCAACATCAGGTCATTATTTAAGTCACACGTTCTTCCACTGGAATGCTTCAGTTGTTCATTTCCCTTTTCGAGCAACTCACCTCAGTTCTCAAAAGGTTATGAAAAGAACATCTAAAACCAAGAAGAACCTATTAAATGTACTAGCATCTTTTAAAGTTCATCCATCTCCTACTAAATGTAGACTAGATGACTTTACTCCATGAGGTAGACAAGTAAAGCTTTCTTTCTAGTCTAACCTCCATGGTTGCTAATTTGACCATCTTTGTTGTTGTTAAACAAGAACATTGCCCGTCACAACTCAAGTATACCCATCTGTTAGGTTACTTAAGTCTAAGCCATCAAATGGAATCATAACTAATATGTTCCTTTTCTCCACTTGGCGATCCATGTAAAACATGTATCCTAGGAGAGTTAAATTATGAGACATTCCCATAATTGTTATGATGAACAAGGAATCTATTATATCTCAACATCTCATAAGATTTGAGTATTTTAGTTCCCTTTAGCCCTCTTTTATTATGAATTTGTTACGGGTGAGCTTTGAATACCTCTCAGGTTTCAAACACCTTTCTAATACCCTTTTCTTCTACCATTATAGGTAAAGGTAACAAATTTATACTTAGTTAATCCTTATGACTTTGTTTGATTGCCCTTACACAAAAGTGCAAGCGTAGTCCAACAAACATTTATTCCTCCCACATCAATTAGTGAAGGACGTCATAGTTATTTAACTTTATAAGCAAGATTCAACATCAACTAATAACTCGAAGCTAAAAGATTCCAAGTTCCTTTCCACATGGACCTTGGTGATATTAATCTTGTTTATATGGTTAAATCACCAATGTTATAAGGATAACCAATTAATTAACATTCATGATCCTATTATTACTTCTTAAGCAAAAGCTTATTATTTATGCCACGACATGAATAAACTTTGAAATAAAATTCTAAAATCCACGATAACATAATTCAAAGTAATATTCATCGTCATCAATAGCATAAAAGATACAATGCTTCTTGCCACGTAGGGTGTAAAACATCTATCTTATGAAGTAATAATTTAGCTGGCAGGAATGATAAGATCAACTCTTCCAATCCTTTTAGCAAGAGACAAGCACTTATGCTTCCCTTCACTTCTTCCAGCTCTCCATACATTATCTCCCTACTTCGGATAAACACCTACACTTTTCAACAACCAAGTTGTAACAAATGTGAGTGCTTTGACTAGCGTTCAAAAACCTAGTCCTCTGAAGTAGAAGATCAATGGAGTATAATCATGAATGTACCTGAAGTCGAGGAGCTAACGTTCTTCCGCTTTAGGATACATAGCTCATTCAGGCACTTAGGGCAGGCGTGACGGCGCCAATTTCCAATTTCCCCACAAAAGTAGCAAACTAACCCAAGTGGAACGTTATCTTGAGGCACAATCTCATTTCCCTCAACTTCCACGGTTATGGTAGGTTAGTCAAACCAAGCTTTCCATTTGAGGTCAGTTTCTTCTTCTTATGTTTTTGTTTCCCAGTAGCCTTAGCGGGTGTGGACGAGATTTGCTTACCTTTGGCCATGTTCAACTCAGTAGCCTTTAACATGCCATGTAGCTCACTTAAGGACCATTCCATATTGTCTTTGAGATATTCCATGACAAACTTCTCATAAGACATGGGCAGGGATTGGAGAATCAAATTTACCATCAGTTCCCTCCCTATGGGAAATCCAAGTCTCTCCATTTGGTCCATGTACGCCTTTATCTTAAAAACATGAACACTTACGTCCCCGCCTTCCTGCATCCTACAACCGACCAAAGCCTTGACATACTCAAAAAGTTCTTGTCTAACCTGCTGTGGGAACATGTCCTTTAGCCGGTTAATCATGTCGTACGCACTCAAATGCTTGAGTTGCTTTCGCAACTCACAGCTCATAGTCGACAACATGAGACAAGAAACATCTTGTGTATCTCTAACACGTTTTTCCCATGCGTATCTAGTGGCCCAGCTCGCATTGGTAGCAGGTGGCTCCGGAAGAGGCTCCTCAAGGACGTGCAACTTTGACTCGTGTTGAAGGACAATCCTTAGCACACGATACCAGTCAACGAAGTTCACTCCTATGAGTCTCTCCCTTTCCAGGAACAAACGAAATGATAGTTTTGATGTAGTGTCGTTAAGATTTTCCATCTAAAATAAGAGTACAAGTTTTAGTAAGTTTCGATATAATCCTCGTTAAAATAATTATCCACTTGATTTAAGAAAACCAAATTACCTTAACAAGGGCTAAGAACCTCAAAATACCCCAATCCATGACGGGTTTGCCGCGGATCACTTCATGGAGCTATTTTAGGCAGGTAAACTATTTACCAATTACAATCCGGGATCGCAACTCTTAGACACTTGTGGGATCCTAGGTACTCATAGCACCCATTTGGCATGTTTGATCCCTTTCACACCATTCCTCATTAATCCACTTTGGTAGCTCGGCTAGAGCTCGACAACCACCAAGGCGTGTTAAGTCTTGGAATTGCAAATCAACCGTCAAGATACACGGTGGTACTCTAGCCCAATGGCCGGCTCGGCTAGAGCTCGACAACCGACCCTTGCGAGTTGCCACACGCACCTTCCACCCAGTTACACAAAACCGACCTCGGCTAGAGCTCGACGACCGATCTTGCTTCACTAGATTCGGGTGGTGTCATCTTACGGTTGGCGTGAGATTTACATTTTGAAAAACGGGATTTGTTTTTCCGGTTAAAACTCTTTTAACCAATTCTTGTCTATGTGGCGCGTAGAGTTTGTAAACCAATTTAAAAACTCTTTGATTTTATTATTTTGAAAAATTTTCTAGCATGCGAAGATCCTAAACAACCATGCAAGAAAAAGTACAAAATAAAATCAACCAAGCATGTAATCCATATCCGGTAATGATCCAATCCTATGCGTCTTGCCCGTGAGCCAACGGGCAATACAAAGTCATCTAAGGACTAGACCGAATGACTTGATGTGTGCTCCTCCCACTTGATCCATCGCGTCTCCTACCGACCTCCGGATCCAGGTACGCTAAGACACCCTCCATGGTTCTTGTTGGTTGCTTCGGTTCTCCTTTTACAATTTACAAATTTAAAAGGAAATGACATGCAAGCCACAATTTACTATTCTAAGTTAATACTACAAATTACAAAGAATAGAAATTCGGCATGCAAGCCTTTAAATATACAAACCGAATAAATAAATTAATTATTACAAACCACCAAATGAATGAATACATTAATTTAAACAACCAAACACATCACATAGGTCTTATGGCTCATATTGTTACCGGATTCAAATATCACAACCACATACAAGAAATCTAAAACTACACATGGTGTGCCACACAAAACCATGTAATCTTATATGTCTTGGTTAAGATTATCTAATCACTCAAGGCACAAATAATCCTATGTACATATGCATTAGGAACCTTAAACAAGTCAAAATTCCATAGTCATATGTACACAATGTAAGTATATGCAATTAACCATTTTCATGCCATAATGTTAATCCACATATAAATATACCAACCAAGACATAAGGCAACTTAATCAAAAACACAAAACAAATCTGGAATAAAATTCCAGAAAGTAGAAGTAGCTCAAGCGATCCAACAAAATTGATTTTAGGCAAAAAAGCATTCTGCCTGACGGGTTAGCGCCGCTAACGCGGCCGAGTTAGCGACAACAGGGTTTAGTGTCGCTAACCCTGACCAGATTACCAACCATCTTTAATTATTCATTTATAACCCTCCCTTTTAAGTTGTTGTCAAGATCAACCCCCGGCGTGTGACCCGATAGGCCCATACATCATCGGTAGTGATCATTTAGCGTACGTGTGTCAGTGGGCATACTCCAACATATTATGCCTGGATTGAAGACATTTATGGTTATCATTAAAATTTTTCACTATCCATGTCTCTGTTTTGGGTAGTTTAGATACATGAATAACCCAAGGACATGAATACCCCAAGGATTGTTTGCTTTTTCCATTGTTGCCTTAAGATTCTTTACCACTTGTTTGTCTTTTATTGCTTGTTGTCTTACATGTTTGCACATTTTCAACTTCATTTAAAATTGGTATTTCGCCCTCACACACAGCCCTTATCCTACTTTTGTGATTCTTTATTAATTTCAACTGCCTCCTAGTCTCTATTGCATGCTTTTTTTATAGAATCTTTCACTTCTGTTGCACTACCAAAAGTCTTTCTCACATAAAAGTTGGTTTTAATATTCCCATCGTTACTAGCCTCACATTCCTTTTGTAATGTCCTAATTTGTTTCCACCTTTGCCCTTCTACATCATCATCAGATTCACTTCCAAACTCCACATTATCCAAAACATCTAATTCAACCTCAGCTGTTTGATTATCCTCTACAACATTATCTAATTCTAGAAATTCAGCATCATGGTCTATATTCATGTTAAAATCCCACATATCTACTTCCACATCAACTATGGGATTATCCTCATCCTCCATGTAATCACTATCACATACATCATCAATATCATCTGCCCATGTAGGCTCATCCACCCTCAAATTCAGATGTTCTCTAGTTGGTTCATCCTCAACAACTTGTTGTTTACCCTTTTCCATGGTTTGATTATTTAAACCCATTGAATCCCAGAATGGGTCAAAATCTTCATCTAATAAGTCTCCAAACAAACTTGAATCAAAGTTGTTACTAGGTTGGACATACTCAGAACTAGTGTTAACATGTACATCACCCTCATGCATAGTAAATGACTGACCAGTCTGAGTTTGATCAATGCAACTCTATTGAGTTTCTTAAATGCAACTGTTTTCAGTTTGATCAATGCAACTCTGTTGAGGTTGATCATTGGAACTCTGTTGACTTGGATCAATGCCACTCTGTTGACTATGATCACTGTCACTCTATTGACTATGATCAATGCAAACCTGTTGACTCCCATGAGTAACAGTCCTTTTCCACTCAAGCAAAAGTTGTTTCCAAGATTTTTTGTTACTTTTACTTGTCTTAGCACAACTAGGTTCACCTTCAATTTCCTCAATTCTAACCTTAGGTTTAACTGGTGATTAGAATTATGTGTCTACATTGGTGCTACCATGTTCAACATAAACAGATATGAACTTATCATTTATAATGTTCAAACTTAAATTATACACATCTAAATCAGCACCCAAAGCTTGTAACCCATTATCCAAACTCATCTCACGAGTTAGAAAATGATAAAACATCTTCTCTTGACCATTTAAACCAAGCTCATTTATCATATAGTCTAGTTAATGAACTAAGAACACATCAATGTCTATCAAATCAACATAGCTAGTTTTACCATTTACATACCTACGAGGCTTGTTTGTAGTAAAAACACCCCCATGATGAATTTTGAAAGAGAAGAAGTTAGGGTTCGATTATGCAACAATACACCCCATGATCAAAATAGCTATTTTCACATCTACAGGGCATGCATGCTTACCATAAAGACGAACGACATCAACATATCAAACATCCTTCGATCTTACTTGCCACAGAGTTAACACCATCATGTTATACGCAAGGATTTAAGCTATCTGAGTGAAATTAGGGCATATTATATCTTGGGGAAGAAGACGTGAAGTGAAGAAATGGAGGGATTCCTTCTACAGTTACAAACTGAAGTAATGGACTGTTTCTGAAAGACATTGACATCAAAGATACAGAGGGAAGAAAAAGACATTAATACCCCTAAATTTAATTAGACTTCTGTTGCCTGTTAACGTCCATCCATTCTAGGGACTGTCCATGCAACAACTTTGCTACAACAGGGACGACTGGGAATATGGACAGACCACTACTCTGATGTCAAAGTTTTGTAAAGACCCTGTTTTGTATATAATACTGTAGTGGCATTTTGTAAATGATAATCAGTCAAAGTTGTATTTATCTTTTGTTTTTAATCTAATTATATGTAATTAGCTTCCGCACGCTGTTTCATGATAAATAAAAAGTACAGTGTTACAAATTTGTATCAGAGCCCTGGTTTGAGGATTTGCATTAATGATTGGTGCAATACTCGAACTGAGGCTCTGGTCAGTCCAGTATTCCTAGGGTGGGTAATTAGTAGTGTAGCCTGAGGGTGGTTAGTGTGTTTATACTAACGGGATTAAATCTAACAACGGGTGAGATGTTGTGTATAGAACAGAAAATGGCTGATAAAGTGAACCAGACAACTACCACTGCGTCCCCCAGAAGAAACAACAATCAATCCTCTACGGCAGCAAAGGAACAATACAACTGGGTTGGTACTTCTCACAATGGTGAGTCTGAACAACAAGATTATGTGTTACAGTTGGAGGATACACTGCAAACTTTGAGGGAAAGGATTCAATAGTTAGAACAGCAGCAACAACATCCTACTTAGGTAAGTATTTCCAGATGAAAGATATAGAAGTTGGAACTTGCACTTTGATGAGCGCATCAAAGAGTTTGGTTTAACTAAAAGAGAGTTCGAATCCTGTGTTGACATAAAGTTCTATTGGAGCATAGGTATCTTCTTAGTCCTGATGTGGATGACATAGTGCATATAGGAAATGACATACCAGCATTACAAGGAGTAAAATCCTGGTTAGGTAAGTATTTCCAGATGAAAGATCTGGGAGAGCCGCGTATATACTTGGTATAAAGATCTATAGGGATAGATCTAGATGGCTTATCGGAGTTAGTCAAAGTACATACATTGACAAAATCATGAAATGATTTAACATGGATGGATCCAAGAAAGTTTTCATCCCGATACGATCTGGTGTACCTTTGAGCAAGGCTCGATGTCCTACTTCTCCAACACAACAGAAGAGGATGAGATCGATTTCTTATGTCTTGGCAGTAGGATCGATCATGTATGCCATGTTATGTACTAGGTCTGATGTTGCTTACTCAATAAGCGTCACGAGTAGACATCAACAAAATCTAGGTGAGACCCATTGGGTGGCTGTCAAGAACATTCTCAAGTACGTGAGAAAGACAAAGGATATGTTCTTGGTCTTTGGAGGAAGTATGGACGAAATCAGTGTGACTAGTTACATTGGTGCTAGCTTCCAGAGAAACAAAGATGGCTTTAAGTCACAGTAAGGGTTTTACCCTAGACGGAGGAGCCATATTGTAACACCCTCTTAACCGGCCTAGAATTATTAAGGTAATTAGTTTATCTGATCTTGATACTTACATTTAATTATGTGAATTAATTGTTATTATATGTATTTCATTTAATTCAACAAATGGTAATTAATTAATGTTAATTGAGATAATTGGATATGAGGTATCCAATATGGACACATAAATCATCTTTATACCACCAACACATCTCATTACATGCAAAATTGGAAAATTAAGAGAAAGTGTGTGTGTGTGTGTGGGTGATTCTCGGCCGAAGAACAAGAGCAAGGGAAATCATCTTCATTTCTTCAATCTTTGAATTGTGGTTTGGAATTCTGATATAACTGAATCTAGAAGGTTAGCTTAATTGATTTAGGATTGTTGTTTAAATTTCGGTTTTATTAAAAAATATATGTATTCCGAATGATACTTGATGAATTAAATGATGAGAGGATGATTGCATGTTAGAAAATTATGTGAATCTATGTTCATTACAAAAAGATAAGAATTGTAATTAGAATCGATTTTTGTTTAAGAGCACTTGAATTATTCGGAATTTGATATGAAACATGCGGAATTGAGGAAATCTGAATGAAATAATGGAACTTATGATGAATTCCGAATGAACTCTGTTCGGAATATGAGAAACCGAATGGCTTATTCGGAATTGAGATAAATTCCGCATGATATGATCGGATTTGAAGTATTAAATCAAGACCTTGACAATCTTCTAACACTATATTCGGAATTTGGACTGATCGGAATTGATGAACACTCGGAATTGAACAATTGCCATTATTCGGAATTGATAATGTTCGGATTTGATTTATATTCGGAATTTCATCTATTCGGAATTACATTGATCGGATTTAGATTATATTCGGATTGGACCTTTGGTTTGGAATTGGCCTTTGCTCGGAATTGAACTAATCGGAATTTGGCTTCATTCGGTATTGAACTTATGCGGAATTACTATTTATCCGGAATTGATATAAACCCGTATGGATTGCCCTTGCTTATTCGGAATTGTGAATATGATCCGGAATTATGATAATTCCGTATGAATCATCAGGAATTCACGACTTGGATAATGTCCCTAACTCTCTGATCGGAATTGAACTTGTGACGAGGAAACCGCATGATGCCTTATACGAATTTGGAAAATGATTTCGGAATTCCTCAGAAATTCAGATTATGATGTACTGATTTTCTAAATATCTATGATATATGTGATATGTGTACATACATATGATGTGTGAATAAGTGTATTACTTATTATGAATCAGTATTGGGAGTTATATACTGGTTTGTGTTTATATCTTCTCAGGAACCGAGAAGACTCAGTGAGTTAGTCAACTGAGTGTGTCACAGCAGTGCTGACTGTGGTGAGTGGATTTATATCTTCGGATATACAGGATATGATATCCTAATTGTTATTGTGCTCTTGTTTAATATGTATACATGTTTATTTGGAGATTAGCATGAGCTGTGCAGCTGGGCCTGTTGTTAGTCCCATATAACAAGTGATTCAAGCAATATGTAGGATAGATGAAGGATTGCATATGCAAAACTTAAAAAGAAATTGTCAAAAATCACTGAGAAATTTCAATCACTTGAAATTTCAGTTGATTTAGGTTAGTATTCTGAGAAGAAGAAAGCAGAGATTCTGTTAGAAGGGAATGAAAAGCTCAAAGAGCAAGTTTCTAACGTGTTTGAGCAATTTCAACTTGCCGAACAGAAATGTAAATCTTATGCAGTTGAATTGGAGAAAAAACAAGCAGATATTGATACTGCGATGCAGAAGGTTAACGAATTGACACACGCCAATGCCAAGTTGAATGAAAAGTTGTCTTCTGTGTTGAATAATGATACAAAGATCATAGACAAATTATGCATTGAGAAAGCTGAGTTGAAGGAAAAAGTCAAAGGACTTGAACAAAAGTTGAATGTGTCAATTCAATCATATGTTTCTCGTTCAATCTTGGAGAGGAAAATATCTGAACTGCAAACGACACTGATACTGAGAGAGTACAGTTTGAGAAAGAGAAGAAAGAGTTAATGGCTAAAATTCTGAATGCTGAGCTTAGTGCTGAAAAACTTGCTGAATCAATCAAGACTTCCACTGACAATAGTAATTTTGTTTCAGTTTCACATTGTAGTAACCAATCTGATTCTTATTTCTCTGTTGCAGGTTCTGAGCTTTCAGATAAAGATTTCACCAACACATCAACTGTTGCGAAGACTCCTAAGATCACTATATCTGTTGGATCTTCTTATCGAGTGAAATCACCTACAACTGCAACGACTCAATCTTTGAAACAAAACCCTAAAAAGAAACAAGCTGCTTTCAGTTATAAACAGAATTCTTGTACATCAAGTAATTCTAATTCTGCTTGTTCTGTAATTACAGATGAAACTGCGTCTAAACAAGCATGGATTTTGAAGAAAAATCTAGATGACGCGATTGCAAAGGTTTCATCATTATTCATTTCAAAGCCGACGAAATCATACTGGATTGAAAAGAAGAAACCTTCTGAATCTGCACCAAGTACATCAGAATCCAAAGTAAAGAAGGTTATAAATGATGATTTCTCGTCAAATACAACAACGAGGATTCCAAAGAAAGAGAATAGAGCTGCTAAGCCAAATCCTATCTCTCATAACAACAAAATACGCCAATCTTTCTCAAAACCAAGGTGAACAGGGGAATTTGTGCTTAAGACAGATATCATGTATCCTTTTGTGGTTTACTCAGCAAAGCACTTAATCTGCCTTTCAAAAGAGAAGATCTGTAAGACGTCCAGAATAAGACAAGAGTTTGTTGTGAAGAAAGGAATTCCTCAATGGCATTCAGGACTGTTGAATCGAAAGGTCCATAAACCCGTTATTACTGCAAATACACAAAAATGGATGCCTAAACCTGCGACTAACAAATCTGGACCCAAAAGAGAATGGGTACCAATTTTTGTTAATCCTTTTTGAAGGTAAACAAAGAGAGACATTGTTGGAGCACAATGAAGATCATTCAGTCTGCAGTGAAGATCATTGTGTTTAGTGTGCTGAAGTGGTTTAAATCTCATTATCTTTCAAAGATGACGGAGTCTCCCTGCATTTCAATTTAAATTTCATTTTGTTCAGCATTAGCCCGAGTCTAATGACCTGAGATGCTTATTTTGTGCAGTTTTATCATTTCATGATATAACTTGCTTTCTTATGGATTGTTATTTGCAGGGGGAGCAAAACTTTTGTTTCTTCACTTAGTTGATGAAAAATTGATTTTCATGCATCAATTTAGGGGGAGTTTTTATTTTTACTGCTTATCTTTTTAGAAAAAAAGCCAAAAACATTCAAATATTTAAAAGCCAAAAACATTATAAAATTTCAAAATTTAAAAACATTTTTGCTTTTCATTTGTCGTTACTTGTTCAAGAAGGTATTCATTCATTGCTTCATTCTCAAATCTTTCTTGATTCACATTTGTTGATCTTTTGAAAGATCATCTTTCATTTCCTCGTTTCCTTCTATGCAAATTGTTTCATATCATTTCTGGAACCGTTCATTCATGTGACATTATTTCAGTGATCACAAAGCACCATGAGTGAGGGAGTGTAGGCATTTATACTCGTATGGTCTGTCCAGAACCGGAAGGACCTGCCCCAGGAGCTCACCAAATTCTAGAAAGTGATAGTAAGGGTAACTTACTAGGTCATCTAGGTGAGCAGAATCAGTTATCACGGGATACTGATTTGTGTGCAGAGGTAAAATAAAACTGAGAGGGGTGGAACTGGAGATGGGGTGCATCTGATCAACAAAATATCTTGTGCTTATTGTTATATCATTTTGTGACATCATTTTTGTCAAATTCCCTGATTATTCATATTCTATGATTGTTCGAATCTTCCTTGACAATCCTTCTCAACAGTGAATTTGATAAATCATTCTTGTTGTAAATCACATGATTTCTCATCCGGTTACGAATGATAACAAGTGTCCTTATGTATCCAACAAGAGATACATACATCAATTAAGAAAGTGAGTTTGAGGGAGAAGTTGAAAAATATATAAAGAGTTGTGGGTGAGACAAGATCAAAAGAAAAGAAAGATCCTTACCAAACAATATACATCTGGGTAGCCACATCTGCTACTGGATCTCATTCGTTGAGATTTGGTATTGAAATAGACATCATGGACCTAATTATGCAATGCACTAACCCCACCCAGCTACTCAATTATCTCTTAAAAGATAATTGTTTCAACTTCACACGGAGAATTAGCACATTTCTATTGACATCTCACTTGGAGATTGTTGATATTGAAACAAGGAGGACAGCTACTCCGGTCCCCGACTTCTTTCAAGCACTGATAGAGTCTAGAGCTTATTTGAATATAATTTCATTTCTTAGGACACATGTTGGATTTATAATGCATATCTAGTTTTCGTAACTACCGGAACATCTTGGAGTGATATCTTTTGTGATATTCACGATGATTAGATGGAAATCCTACCAGTGCTAACATCACGTCAACACTGAAAGTAGGTCACATAGTTTCTAACTGTTGTGTTAACGAGAATCTATGTGATCTCGGTGTTACCCCACAGGAACTTTGAGACGGTGCCCTAAATACTGTCTCGTATACTTCATTGCCATATCCTTGTGGTGACACCTTCGACTATAATTCAACTGATTCTCATGATGCAGGTTCAAAGCTTCAAGTGTTCAACATATTCAGGCCAAAATCAAGCCGAATATAGTATTCATGTACATGATGTTCATGAAGAATCCTGATTATCATGAGGGGGAGAAAGTTTTAATACACATTCAGTTGATTTTGAGCTTATCGATCAAGAGAAGAGATTCATGTGTTGAGGGGGAGACAAAGAGAGATAAAAGATCATACATGTCAAGTCAAGGGGGAACATAGAAAAGAACAACAGAAGAGAAAGAGTTCAAATTCAGAATAATGAAAGAAAACTTTGTTGCGTTTAATCAACTCGAAATAAATTGATTTTAAAATCATTTTAGTTGATTAAATTTCTTATCAAATCAAGTCATTCCTAAACGATCATTATTTTTTCAGGTATCAAGATGAGTCTTACAAGGGAATCAATAGAAGAAAGTTTATCAAGATGGTTTGCACAAACTGAAATTCAAATTCATGATTTGAATGCAGCAAAGAATACTGCTGAAATAAATCTTCAAATTCTCTTAAAAGAAAAGGCTGCTCTAAATTTAAGAATTATTTCTTTGGAAGAAAAGCTAAAGAGTCATCAAGATTCATCAACAACGCATAATGAGAGTGAACAAAGACTTCAAGAGTATGAAGATGAGAAGCAAAGAGCAAATATTATATTCAAAGAAAATGCAAAACCTTACCTATTACAATAGGTCATATCCCTATATATACCCCATGGGTATATTACATTTAAACTCATATTTCTATACAATATTATGAATTTACATTCTCCCCCTTTGTATTGAAATAGGAGTGTACACGCCAGTAATCTAAGTTTTCCTTAGATTATATAACTAGTTTTGGATGTAGCGTCCCACCAAATACATCAGTCTGGAACAATGCTTTATCCTGAGCTTTTGACAGCGGAAGCATAAACACTTTTGATGTGTTGGGAAGAATCTTCTTTTTGTCTCCCCCTACAATGTAGCTCAGATTGCTCCCATGTCTTCATATGATAGATCTTTACTCCACCTAGACATGACATAGACTGATGATCTCTTCCCCATGAGTAAACACAATGATTTTATCAATAAGCTTCAAACTCCCCCTCAACAACTGAATCAACAATGTAAACAATGATTTTATCAATAAGCTTCAAACTCCCCCTCAACAACTGAATCAACAATGTAAAACTTCTTGACTTTTTTATCTCCCCCTCATGATGATTATAATACCTTATGAGCATCATGCATAAAAGACATCACCATGAGATTCAGTTGTAACAAACAAAGACAAGGGGTGGGGAAAATCCTACACTTCAAGTCAAAATAATCATCAGAAATTCCGTGACTTGAATAGATACTTGAACCACTCTTGATCGTTGAGGAGTGGTAATGATTTGATCTGAACTCTTGAAGATTTATAGCTCTGTGTTGGATATAATCTGATATTGGAGAATAATGTTGGCAAGTAAGTCTCCCAATACCGTGTAATCAGCCTTGACCAAATCACCACAAGGAACAAAGATTTTGAAATACATACGGGTGCAAATGAACTTGGGAACACATAAGAGGGAAGGTGACTTTGATATAATAATCAGTAAGTCGAATTCATCCTTATTCAAGAGCACCAAACGACAGATAAGAAGCTAGCAAGCGCACATGAAAAACAAAATCCTCTCAAAAACCTGAAGTAATTTGATGTTGGTCAATTCTTCAAATAATTTCACCAACAATGAGATCTGGGTTTTCAAATATGACTGATAAATAATAACCAAGATTCAAAAGAAACAAGGAATGGATGGCCAAAATCTGGTTTTGAGACCAAAAATTAGTGACACTAAGAAAGAAGACCCAAAAATCAGTTAAGAAAGAACCGGATGACTAGACATAAGGGACTACACATTCCAATACACGGTATCAATGACCATCACTCAAGTTATGCCCGAATCTAGAAACATCAGAAAGATAACTGAAACTTTGAGAACTTCTGACTCAGCCAAAAAATCCAAACACTTAACTTAGGAATCAAGGTGACAAGATAATTCAGTCACAACAACGACGACGGGGGTTCGGGGGCAGCGCCCCTGATAGCGGGGTCTAAGGGGTGGCAACCCCTGGCGGGGTCCAAGGGGCAGAGCCCCTGGCTGGGGTCGAGCTGAAGAATAATGTTGTGGAAAAAATGATCAGAAATCTTAAAAATTTGAAAAATGAGTGTAAATCCGGGTGATCTTGAATACCGATAAAATTGATAATTCCAAGCACCGAGAGAATTCCGATAAAATAGAGAATTCCGAGAAAATAGAAAATACCAAGAAACTAGAGAATACCGAGAAAATATAGCAATACCGAGAAAATAGAGAATCCGAGAAAACAGAGAATCCGAGGAAATCAAGGATTCTTAGAAAAACTAAGAATCTGAGAAAACAGAGAATCCGAGATAATCAAGGATTCCGAGAAAAAACTCCAAATCCTATACAATTTTCTCGGATTATAGCAATTCTGATAAATTTCTTCTCGGTATTTGACAATTCCGACCAAATTATTCTCGGTATTTATCAATTCCGGCACATTTCTTCTCGATATTTTACAATTCTGACCAAAATCTTCTCGGATTTCAGTAATACCAACAGATTCAAAGGGCAATCCCGACACCTTCAAACCTGGACTTCCGACAACTTCAAGATCTTACATGCTCAGATTCAAAAATCTCGAATTTTGCCCAAATCTGATTATTTATTGTCCAGATCACTTTGCCTACCCCCGATTTACACTTCTCAATCAATAATAATAAAAAACAACGATCAAATAAGCCAAATCGATCAAATTTCTTCAAGAACTTCCAAAACTCAAACACTCAAAAATCTTCAATTTGGTCACTGATTTGTTATCCAATTAACTCCTTTTTGATTAACAAGTGTTTCCTTGATCTATGCGACCCTAATCCAATTAATTAACACTCAAAAATTCCATTTGATCTAGACTTTGATCTCAAACCCGAAAATACCCCTTTTTCTTCAAATCCTCAAAAAATATCGAAATTGTATCATGAATTCAGTATCAAATCACACTCCTTAGGCTCTGATACCACTTGTTAGTCCCATATAACAAGTGATTCAAGTAATATGTAGGATAGATGAAGGATTGCATATGTAGAACTTGAGAGAAAGTGTAAAAACACCATGAAAACACATAGTTCTTTATTTCATTGTGTGCAAAACCTTACCTATTACAATAGGTCATATCCCTATATATACCCCATGGGTATATTACATTTAAACTCCTATTTCTATAAAATATTATGAATTTACACCTGTTGCTTGGGGATTTACAGTAGCTGATCTTGATGTGCATTGGTTATACTCAAGGGTGCTGGTACTGTTGTCCATGTTAGCAGGGCTATCGGTAAACCTATGCTTTGGCCGGCATTTGGTTGTAGGTGGTTGCAACACCGCCGGTTCTCCTGGGATTTATGAGCTATGTGTTTGGGCATGTTTGCCTTGTATATGTTTAGATATTTGTTCCCTCACTTAGCTTTGTGCTAATTTCCCACTAGATTATTTTGCAGATTCTCCGTGGTGAGTTTTTTGAAGATAAGGACTGGGAATATGGACAGACCACTACTCTGATGTCAAAGTTTTGTAAAGAGCATGTTTTGTATATAACACTGTAGTGGCATTTTGTAAATGACAATCAGTCAAAGTTATATTTATCTTTTTTTTTAATCTAATTATATGTAATTAGCTTCCACACGCTGTTTCATGATATATAAAAAGTACAGTGTTACACATATCTTGGAAAAGCCAGAAGCAAGATACAATAGCATATTACACTACTGAGACTGAGTACATTACGGCAAATGATGCAGTAAAGGAAGCGGTCTGGCTAAATAACTTTATCTCGGATCTTAGAGTTGTTGTCGGTATCTCTAGACCGATCAATTTTTTTTGTGATAATATGGGAGCTTTAGCGTAAGCAAAAGAACCAATAGATCAGATGCACGTACTTAGAAATTATCACATCATACGAGAGATAGTCGGAAGAGGAGATGTGAGAACATGGAAGATACCAACTGATGAGAACGTTGTTGATCCGTTGACTAAGGTGCTAGCTGGAGAAAAGAATGAGAG
Source organism: Pulicaria dysenterica (assembly GCA_947179395.2). NCBI lineage: Eukaryota > Viridiplantae > Streptophyta > Magnoliopsida > Asterales > Asteraceae > Pulicaria > Pulicaria dysenterica. The sequence goes on along the minus strand of OX359294.1, from coordinate 46,807,065 downwards.
ACATGCTAGTTCTATAGGAATGTAGTACATAGGACCTAGCAGCCAATTTTAGTATTATAGATATGGATTGAAATTAAAACGTATGATGTGTAGAGAATAAAAGCACAAGTTTGTGACCAAGTATTTATAGATATTTGTCAGAAGGGTATAAATATTGGAAGTGACCCGCATCAAGCCAACTTCATGGACCCTTTGTCATGAGTGAGCTTGATTGTTTTTCCTTACACCTGAGATGTTTGGTTGTCCTTAGCCTTTGTCACGCCGTAACAGGATGATCATAATGGGTGTGTCTGGGTGCAGCGGAAGCAATGTGCTCAAATGCAAGCAGTCAAGATGAGATTTGCACCTTCTCTTAATGAGGAGAGATATTACAGGGCCCGTTGATGGTTAAGACTAAGTGAAATGCGTGGCCGCGTTCGGATAAAATGATAGGTATCATTCGGTAATCCAGGCAGTGATTACGAATCTCTGGGCGTAAGAGATCTTATAGAAGTGGTTAACCTAAGTGTCTGGCTAAGGACCTCCTTAGGCCAATTATGTACAAGGGAGTGTAATTATTTTGCACATGTAGGAGTTTGATAGATGTGTGCATAGATATTGTACACGTGTCGTCATATCCGAGCACTATAAGGCACTAAAGGGTCACACGGCTGCACACCCAACTCGAACCAAGAATATAGAATAATACTTTGTGTGGAGATATTTAATAGTTGATTAATATCAAGAAAATAAATAGTAAATAGTTATTTATTACTCGAGAGACTAAATATTAGTTAAATAATTAATTAAAAGTTTTGGTTAATGGATTATTAATTAATTAGAGAATTAATTAATATTAATCAAACTTGAGGGTTTGTTTTAACATAAGATTAAAGTTTTACACTTGGACCGGGCTTAAAAGCCTCGTCCACCTTAAATAATATTTAAGGGGATTAAGCATGAACATTGAGAATTAATTAACTTAAGCCTCAAGTCAAAACACACAAAAACTCTCATTTCCTCTCTCTCACTACCCTAGCCCGAAAGAAAACACTGTTAGATTATGTGTAGAGATAATTAATGGGTACATTTTGTCCAATGTTATAAGAAACTAAAGGGTCACACTGCTACACACCCAATTAGAATAGTTTGGAATTTTACCAGTGTTTGTGTGGAAATAATTAATCAGTTGAATTAATTATTTAATGAGAAAAAAAATAAATAGTTATTTATTATTTAAAGGGAAATTAAATATTAAGTTTTAATATTTAACGGACCAGTTAATTAATAGTTATTTAATTAACTAGTAAAGTCCAGGGGGTCAAAGTGCAAAGAATGAAACTTCAATTAAAGACATGGGCTTGGGCTTGGATAAGGTTTAAAGTATTTAAAACGTAGAAAAAACTTATTTTATCCATAAGAGATAGTTTTGCACAAAAAGAAAATACCCTAGTCTCTCTCCCTCTCTCCCTTCTGTCGACGAAAACGATAGGCAAAAGCCTCTCGGCTTTTGCGTTTTTTACGTACACATATACACGTTTTTCGTGTGTTGTTCGGGTTATTCTAGTCGCGGTCTAGCAGCTAATTCGTGGTGGTGCAGTAGTGGTGGACTAACTTTAGCAATCCCAATATCAAAGAGGTAATTTTTACTAACTCTTTATCTTGATTGTTCATGAGAACTGATAAGATCATTAGTAAGATCCTAACCCTCTCAGGGTTTAGGGGGTTGTGTTCAATTCAGTTCCGCTTTAGGATTGAACCAGGAGGATCAAACCCAGGATTGGACCAATTTGTGTCTTAGGGTGGTTTGGTCAGATCAAAAACCCTTCAGTGGTATCAGAGCTTCGGCTCTATAATATGTAGTTTCTAGTTTATCTGTTTTAGTTTTAAGGTTTATTCTTGTTCACCTACTTGTTTCTTGACAAAATCGAAAATCAAGAGAGGGATGATAAAACAGTTTGTTTTTGTTATCCAGTTGTTATAAGATTAATCCTATTGATCAGAAAGTTTAAACAGTTAGTTTGATTTAGTAATAAGTTGTGAGTTATGGCCGGACAATGTTTTAGTATATAGTAGAGTTATATCTATGTAATACGGTGGTGACGAATAGTTTTTATTTTGTAACATGTCGTTTTTACGAATGTAACAGTATATTATTCACGCAACTTAATGTCATTTAATAGTTTTTTTTCAACAACATGTTCGTACTTTTCTGTTTCTTTTATTTCAATCAACTATTTTATTAATTTTTAAAAACATTAAAATAACAAAAAGATTTTTATTTACAAATAAAGAGAGAAAAAATTATTAGATCTCGGGAATTGTGTTATATGTGTGAAGAATAGTGTTGGTACGAGAGAGCATGTTAATAATAGAGTATATTTTAAATAAGTAAACAGTTAAGTAAATTAGAATAAATTGATTGGCATGATTAAAGACTCGATAACTAAAATTAATTTAGATAGAATAAAAAGTTAAGATATTTTTATGATTGAAATTTAAAAACTTTTAAAGTGAATTAGAAAAAATAAAAATTAAATAGGTTAAATAATAGTATAGATAAAGCAATAAAAGTATCAAATTAAGAAAATAAAAACAAGAAAAGAGATGATATATTCTGCTATTATTTTCACATATTTATCCTCTCTTTTTTTATCTTATTCTCATATTTATAAGATTAACATAACTAAAGTAGAAATTAAGAAAAAAGAATTAGTGAATTTTACATTTTATTTTATAGTGAGTAGAAAGTGAAATAGAAAGAAATTAAACAAGTATAAATCATTTTTTAAACATTAGTTGCTTATTTTATTAATAAGTGGTAGGTAGTTGTTAGAATTATTAAAGTGAGGGGTGTAATATGTAATAACTCAAAGTTGGGGAAATGCTATATAAAGGCATTTCCCCTACATTTCTAATAAGCTTTGCATTATTCTCATTACTTGTGTTTTGTGTTCTCTCTACTCCTACTCTCGGTTCTCTCTCTCAAACCGTATACAAACACACAAACACACACTAGAAGAACAATCTTCTAAGCATTGCTTCATCCGTATCATAATACGGGACCATCAATTGGTATCAGAGCCAAACTTGTTTTTGGCTCGTGATTGTTCGAAAGAAGACAACGAAATCTCGAAGTGTTCAAGCTTCCAAGAAGAAAAAGCTCTCGGTTTTACAAAGGCTCAAGAACTTCAATTTTCTTCAAGATAAACTCAAGCTCAAACGAATTTTAAAGGTAGAACTCATTAAAGGTATAAACTACATCTTCTTTAACTTTCCTTTGAGTTGTTTCTATATTCTTACAAAGTTTATAAAACATTCTTTAAAGAAAAACACAAACCGTGGGCGTTTTTATACACATTAAGTTAAGAAAGTCATTAAATACCCACCTTTTTCAACATTAAATTTTCTGGGTTTTTAAGCATTTATGGTGTTCTTGGTCTGAAAGTACAACTGGAAGAAGAAAAAATCGGATTTTGTAATTTATTTTATTATAAATTCTTAATAGATTAAGTGTTGTACAAGGAAAATCAAGTACTTGTCATACCAATCAAGTACAAATAGTTAGACACTATTCAGGGTATGGCAATCTGATTTAACAAGGACACATCAGAGTCTATCAGCCGGTTCCTTGGTCAATGCGATTGACTCTTGGGGCGGCTTATAGAATTTTGTCAAGTTGGAACACCTAAGTGTTAATCAAATAGCTATAAGCCGGGTTCAGTGAATCGCATGCGATTGGACTGTGCGGCTTATAGAAGCAGTTGATAAGATAGCCTAAATACCATGTGAATCGCATTGGATTGAATCGCATACGATTAACACTTACCTTTCAGCCTACTATTGGAATCGCATTTGATTGGATCACGATTATACATTCCAAATTGGCAATCGCATGCGATTGACAGGACTAACAGTTTATTTTCTAAGGGTTTGATGAAACAGGATTGATTCGCATTCGATTAACAATCAATACTAAGTTCTTATTCTGCTTGTTTTCAAGGACACCTAATTGCATTCGATTGACCTGTATTAGCACTCGATAAGAAAAATTCCAATCAGTTATTCCTCAGACTTGGACAAGTGATTGACTCTTTAGACTTGACTTAAAGAACTTTAAGACAGCTGGACTTAATCAAACAATCTAATTCATAATTGAATTTAATTTAAATCAAATTTAATTCAAAGGTGAATTACATTACCACAAGTCTAGTTAGTTCAAAGTTGAATTTAATCCTTTCAAGATCTAATTCAAAATTGAAATTCCAAAGACTTAGTTCTTTAATCAAACTCTCAAGTCATTTCTAAAATCAAGCTTTCGAACAATCAAACCATCTTACAAGTGAACGATCATTTCTTTCAAAAATCAATAATCATGTCAAGCACAAATGAGATGATGTCCATTGGTTCCGACACAAAACCACCTGTTTTGTTTCGGGGGGAATACAATGTTTGGAAAGGAAGGTTCATGGACTTCCTTGAGCACAACGAACTCTACGAAGATAAGATGATGGAATGCATCGACAAAGGAAACTCCAAGTTCACAAGGATCGTTGAAGCTGACTCAACCAACAATCCCCCCATTCTCAGACATGAAAGAGAAAAGACCAATGACGAGCTGACCGCTACAGAGAAGGAAACAAAGAAGGCTGAGAGACTGACCAAGTACTATTTGAAGCAAGGTCTCTCATCTGAAATCTATCTAAAGATAGACAGCTTGGGTACTGCCAAAGAAATCTGGGATGAAATCAAGAAACAGCTCCAAGGCACTGAGGAGGGAGCGTACATTAAACGTACTCAACTGGTCAACAGTTACCATGATTTCAAGGCCCGTGAAAATGAGCTTCTATCTGAAACATATGGCAGATACTGCAAATTGCAGAATGAGATGAGGTCTAATCAAATTGTCAGAACTGGCCTTGATTTGAATTGTGTTTTTCTGAATTCATTAGGTTCTGAGTGGAAGGGGTATGCTAGGCTGTACAAAAAGATCAACAAAGATCTTACTTCTGTCACCTTCCACAACATCTTTGAAGACTTAAATCAGTATCAAGATGAAATCTTGCAGTCTCACCCTAAACAACCAGTTGCAGATCCTCTTGCTTTGGTTGTAGCTGACAGGACCCCCAGGGAATCTTCATCAAGGTCTGCCAAACTCAAACATGTGGTGCTCAGTGAATCTGATCATGATGATGATGATGACGACTCTGTAGAGGCTGCATTTCAAGCACTCACAGTTGCCAACAAGAACTTCAAGAACCGGTTCAACAAGACTAACAACAGACAACGGTTCACTTCCGGATCGAGAAGACCGGAAAGGTTTGCTCCTGCTGACAAGCCTAGGTTTCCAAGAGAAGAGAGGAAGGAGGAAATGAAGAATGATCTCAAATGCTACAACTGTGGGAGATCGGGACACATGATCAGGAACTGTCCACAGAAGAAAGTCAAAGATGCTGAATACTATCGATAAAAGTACCGCCTGTCAAAGCAAAAACAGGCTGGGAATGCACTCATGGTGGAAGAGGACCAGTTCCTGGAAGATACAGACTCAGAGATGGTGACGATCATGCTCAGTTTTGTTTCATGGCCAATGGTGAAACCAGTGGTAGAGAGGAATATGATGGTGATCTCTCAGATACTGCGGAGGAGATCGTTGACAGTGGAAAGGTACCCTCTATTTCTAATTCTAACATGGGTTTTAATTTTGAACACATACAAACCATATTAATCCGAATGAAAGAGTTCGAAAATCAAGTAATATAGTTAACCACTAGAAATCAAGTTCTAGAAGCTTTTTCACACAACAAGGGTATAGAGGCACAAACAATAATTAAGCAGTTAGATAACGACTTAATTAGCCTTAAGATCTAATAGCTGCTAAAGAATCTGAATTCTTAGAGTTAACTAAAAGCACGAATACCACCATATTAGATCTTAAAGCAGAATGTGCATGTGCTGAAAAGGATTCTGAAATTCTTAAAAATGAACTTAGGGATGACCTAAGTACTCTTTACTCCATAATCTATGAACTTGAATATCTTTTATCCAAACGCGATCAAAGTGACAAGATCATCTCTCAATACAAAGAAAAGGAACGTCCTTTCTCCAGATGGAAATTCGATGGGCTGGGCTTCAAATGGAGCAAGATTACATCCAAACAATTATACAATGCTAATCTGTTTGGCGAAGGCCTTACCCAACGGATGGTTTTTATTGGTCAAGAAGAGTAACGTATTGAAGAAGATGTCAAACGAACCCTTAATCTCAGAACTGCAATTCCATTTGACTACTGTGATCTCAATGACTCATACCTCACCTGTCTCACGTCATCATCTGATATTGATGTTTCATCTTCTGTCTATTCTGATGAAGAACTCTACTCTCCTGTTTCACCAAAGCCCACTGTTGAATACATTCCTCACAAAGAATTACAAGACAGATTCAACACCCTGCAGGAATTTTGTTTTACCCACCTTGTTCAACAGGATCTTACCAAAGCCTTCCAATCAGAAACCACATCTGAACCCTCTCCACTAGTTCAAGAAAACGCCATCCTCCACAAGCGTCTCCAAACAGTATTCAATCTTGATGGCAAGATCATTGACGACTTGTGCAAAGAAAATTTTGAATTGCTTGAACGAATCAAAGAAGTCGAAACTACACTGGAACCACCCACTCCATTTACCTTCTCACCACAGGGAACCATATTAGATGAACGAATTGAAGGTTCCAAACATGTGTCTATATCTTCTCAAAATGTCAAACTAGTAAAATCTATTAATCATACTGCGGTAACAAATCTTAAAATTAAACAGATTTACAAACCAAAGCAACTTTCTACTTGTACTCACAGTTCTCGTGTGCACTTAGACGTACCTGAATCATCACGAGCTGCAGCCAGTCGAGCACGACTTCATTCTAATCTTTTACCCTCTGTTGCAGATGTGAAGAAGGCTGGAAACAAGAAGTTTGAAATAAATACATCATGGAAAAGAGCTATTCCTAGATCCACTAGGAGGTGTTCAAATTTGAAACCTGTCTGTGAAAACGTTTTGATGTTTGATTCTGTTTGTAATCATTCCAGATCACAAGGCAAAACTGCTTCTACCATGTTTTGTATAAGTGATGGTTGTACTCATGGACACTGTGAATTTAATTGTTGTTATGATCAATTGAGAAAGTCTTTAGGTGTTAAACCATGTGCTGATTAGACCGATTTTTATGCTAATCAAGTATGTGTTCCATTTTTAAATTCAAAAGGCTACATCATTAATCAATGGATCACCACTCGTCAATCTCATGCACTTAAACGCTTAAACAAATCCAACCGATTACTCACGATCAAGGAATTGGAAGTCTACAGATGGCAGGGCTATGAAGCATTTAAAAGGGTGTGGATTACACAGGAAAAACACTTGCATTCTCAAAAGCGTTCTCGTAATTCCCCTTCCAAAATCTCCAAACCTTCAAAACCTAAGCCATCATCCATTCAACGAGTACCAAAACCTACTAATCGCAGTGCTCCAGTTCAGAAAAAGCAAGTTGATGCACCGAGGCTACAGAGAATTCTTAAGAATTCCTCGCAACCATGGATTCGCAAACATAACGCTTCCGCAACTCTACCGAATCCAAAACCTCCGATTCCATCAACTGTCAAACCAACAGTAGTAAAGAAACTTTCTTCTCAGCCAATTTCTTCCAAATCTATTCCTTCACGACAACATATTAACTCCACATGGGTACTCAAGAATAGATCAGTAGAAGTTTCACCACCACAAGCAGACAACATCACCACTCAATCACTTCTAGGGACTAACAATCAAGGACCCATTCAGATATGGGTACCTAAACGTGATTTATTCTCTTTTTGCAGGTGCTTCACTTGTGGTACCTTGACTCTGGCTGTACCAAACATATGACCGGCAACAAAAGTCTTCTCAAGAATTATGTTCCTAAGTACTCCGGGAATGTACGTTTTGGGAACGATAATGTTGCACCAATAATAGGGTACGGAGACATTGAGAAGAAGCATATCAAGATCAAGAAAGTCTCATATGTTGAAGGGTTGGGTCATAACTTGTTTAGCATTGGACAGTTCTGTGATAAGGACCTAGAGGTCGTGTTCAAAAAGAACAAATGTTCAGTTTTAACTGAAAATGGAGATGAGTTGCTTGCAGGTTCCAGAAATTCTAACCTGTATTCCATTGACTTGGAAAAATATGACCCTCCTACCTCTGTGTGTCTACTGTCTGAAGCATCTACGGATCTGACTTGGCAATGGCACAGAAAACTCTCTCAGCTAAACTTTCAAAATATTAACAAATTAGTCACTAGTGACTTGGTGAGAGGCATTCCCAAGTTAAGGTTCAAGAAGGATCATCTGTGTGCAGATTGTGAAAAAGGAAAAATGAAGAAGGCTTCTCATAAATCTAAACAAGTATTTAGCACTACGAAGCCTTTGGAACTCCTGCACATGGATCTGTGTGGTCCTATGAGAATCCAGTCCAAGAATGGGAAGAAGTATATTTTAGTCATGGTGGATGACTACTCTAGATATACTTGGGTCAAATTTCTGCGCTCAAACGATGAAGCCACTCCCACAATCATTTCCTTCATCAAACAACAGCAGAACAAGCATATTCAGAGTGTTGTCTCTATCCGGACAGACAATGGAACGGAATTCAAAAACAGTACTCTGAAGAGCTTCTGTGACCTCGTGGGAATCAGCCACTAGTTCTCTGCTGCATACACACCACAACAAAATGGTGTAGTGGAACGAAGAAATAGAACTTTGGTTGAAGCTGCCCGAACAATGCTTTCATATTCCTGGCTCCCACCTTCCTTCTGGGCTAAAGCAATTAGCACTGCCTGCTACACGCAGAACCGCTCTTTCATTAACAAACGCTTTAATAAAACTCCATATGAACTGGCCAATGGCATAGTGCCTAATATCAAATACTTCCATGTATTTGGTAATAGGTGCTTTGTACTAAATGACAAGGATAATCTAGGAAAATTTGCTCCCAAAGCTGATGATGCTGTTTTCCTAGGTTATTCTACTGAGTCTAAAGCCTACAGAGTTTTTAACAAACGTACAAAGAGCATTGCCGACAGTATCAACGTAACATTTGATGATACTTTGAATGTTACAGATTTTCCACCTAAATCAACAGTTAATGCTTCTGAACATACATGTTCAGGACTTGCACTTCAAAATAAAGAATCAGAAAATCCATCCAGTTCTAATATACATCTTGATATTTTGTATGATTTCTTTATACCTGAATCTTCTCCTGTTTTAACTGACAATAGGAACGACACAGTTGTTCAAACAAGTGTTACTCTAACGGCTCCTACGGTCACTGAGGCGAATCCATTTGCAGATCTATACGCTGAGGATTCAACTTCTGTTTCTGTCACTTATCCCCCTGTGACTTCTCAGATTCCTGACCCAGAGAGCCCTCCTGTGTTTGATTCAGACCCACATATCTCTCTCCAGAAGATGAAGAAGAAGCACGCCACTTACAAGATCTAATTCCTTCCTCTTCCACTTCACATGAAATTAAGTGGACCATACATCACTCTGAAGAGAACATCATCGGAGATCCTTCAGTTGGGATTCAAACAAGATCCACAACAGCAAACGAATGCCAATTCTCGGGTTTCTTAAGCATCATTGAACCCACCAAGACTTGTGACGCATTAGATGATCCAGATTGGGTAATTGCCATGCAGGAAGAATTACACCAATTTGATCGTCTTAAAGTCTGGAGATTAGTTCCTCTTCCATATGGCAAATCTGTTGTCGGAACTAAATGGGTATTCAAGAACAAACGGGATTCGGATGGAGTGGTCATACGTAACAAAGCTAGGTTGGTTTCTAAGGGATACAATCAACAGGAGGGTATTGACTATGATGAAACTTTTGCCCCTGTTGCTCGAATTGAAGCCATACGGCTATTTCTTGCTTATTCAGCCTCTAGAAGCTTTCGTGTCTTCCAAATGGATGTGCAGACAGCTTTTCTTAATGGTGTACTTAAAGAAGAAGTTTATGTCTCACAGCCTGAGGGTTTCATCAACTCAAAACATCCAAATCATGTTTATATCTTAGATAAGGCCTTGTACGGGTTAAAGCAAGCTCCGCGTGCATGGTACGACGTCTTATCTGAATATTTGATTGGTGAAGGCTACTCCAAAGGGAAGACTGGTACCACTCTCTTCACAAAGACAAAGGGGCGGGATAAGATTTTGGTTCAGATATATGTGGACGATATTATTTTTGGATCTACAAATCCAAAATACAGTGACGAGTTTGCTAAAATCATGGCAAACGGATTCCAAATGAGTATGATGGGGGAGTTGTCATTCTTTCCCGGACTCCAGGTGAAGCAGTTAAGTCATGGCAGCTTTATTTGCCAATCAAAGTACATCAAAGATCTTCTCACGAAGTATGATATGATTAACTGCACACCCATATCCACACCCATGGCTTCTAAGGCACAACTCTCAGCAGATCTTGATGGTTCTCCTGTAGATCTGAAAAACTACCATGGGATGATTGGATCATTACTATATCTTACTGCTAGTCGTCCGGATATCATGTTCTCTACCTGTCTCTGTGCCAGATTCCAGGCGAATCCTAAAGAGTCACATCTTCTGGAAGTTAAGCGGATATTCAGATATCTAAAAGGATCTATGGATCTAGGTCTGTGGTACCCCAAAGATTCAAATCTGGATCTTCATGCTTACTCAGATGCTGACTATGCCGGTTGCAAGATAGATCGGAAAAGCACCTCTGGTAGTGCACACTTCCTGGGTGATCGTTTAGTCTGTTGGGCCTCAAAGAAGCAAAACTGCGTATCCACTTCTACAGCTGAAGCTGAGTATGTTGCTGCTGCAATGTGCTGTTCACAAAGTCTCTGGATAAGCACACAGTTATCAGACTTTGGCCTTAAGTATGACAACATTCCATTACTATGTGATTCCCAGTCTGCCATAGCTATCTCTTGCAATCCGGTACACCACTCTAAAACCAAACACATTGATATACGTTATCACTTCATAAAAGATAATGTAGAGAAAGGTCTTATTGAGCTCCAATATGTTCCTACTGAAAATCAGCTTGCTGACTTGTTTACCAAACCATTAGACGAAAGTCGCTTCACTGCGTTGGTATCCAAGTTAGGCATGCTCAATCTGACAATATAACATACTGTTGCTCCATTTTTCCTTTCTTTCCTTTTTTGTTTAGAGTAGGTGTTACACTGTTTGTTCTTTGTGTAGCTTCATGATGCACCAATCAGGGGGAAGTTTGTTCCTGGATAACCTTTCATCTCTCCCTCCCCCTCTCGCCCACATTGTGTTAAGAAATTAAGAAAAAATTAATCGATTGGGTTCATTAAAGCTAGCTAGCAATGGAAGGTCAAGGTCGTCATCCATTGAATCCTAGTTTTACACATGTATCATATGTGTAGGGGATACACATACTGCACAAGTGTAGGGGGAGGAGTATACAACTGATACATTTCCTAAATCTTCAGAATTTTTCATAAACAGATGCAAAAATCTAGGGGGAGTGTGTCAAAATAAACAACTTCACACAAAGTGTCAAAATCTAGGGGGAGTGTGTTAAAATAAACAACTTCACACAAAGTGTCAAAATAAACAACTTCACACAAAGTATCTTGGAATGTTCAAGCCAATTGCGTTCTAAGCACCAATCGCATGGGGTCACTTTCAGTCGCATACTGACAATTTTCTAAGTCTAGGTTCAATCGCATTTGATAGACTATTGCATGGGATAAGTTTATTCATCAATCGCATGCGATAGCCTGATAGACATGAACATAATGGCATAACCTTCAATCGCATGCGATTGGGTTAAGAATGGTTAGCATGATCAAACAATTGCGATTAAGACAGTGTGAATCGAATGCGATTCGAGCTAAGGTTGATTCGCACGCGATTGGATTAAGACAGTGTGAATCGAATGTGATTCGGGCTAAGGTTGATTCGCACACGATTGGGTTCAGATAGTGTGAATCGCATGCGATTCGGATGAAACGATAGAAATGGTCCTAACACCCAGGCTAAATCGCATGCGATTGCCCACTTCTATCAGCCGCGTTTTTTTATGTAACATCCTGAAAATGGGCCTAGTCGTATATACTATTGGTGATTTAGAATCTCGAATTTAATAATAGATATTAGAATTTATTTAATTAAGTTAATAATAAATTATTATAAAAATGAATAAAATTAATATATTAGTTAACGGTTTTGAATAAGGATTCCGAAAATATCCTCGTTAGTTGAAACGGGCAAGCGGGTATTAAGTTGTAAGTTGAGAAGGGGAACAAAATACCCCATTTGGATAATATTGGAGACCAAAGTCGGTCTCCTCTCTTCTACACATACACATGTACGTATACACACTTGACACACACTTCACTCTCTTTCAACTTGTGTTCTTGAGCATTTGAAGGAGAAATCAAAGGAGAAGTCACCAAGATCAATTTCAGTTGCAAATCCAAGTTATTATATGTTCTTTATCATCATCTTTCTCATTCAAGATCAATTGTAAGTTCATCTTCTCCATTGTTCTTGAGTTTTAAGCTTTAGGTCAAAAATGGCTAAATCCAAATTAGCCATCAACAATTAAGTTCAAGTGTTCCAATCTGTTCTTACATGATTTCTAAGCATCTAGGAATCAATTTCATGAATTAAGAAGATGGATTGGATCATGTTTTATAATAGTCACCAAATGGGTCAAAAATGGATATTTTGATCCTAAATCATGAATCTTTGATTAGAGTTTGTTAAATGTATGCTTCTAGACTTATTATGTTACCTAAAATCATATGGAAACACTGGAAATTGGATTGGGATTACTGGATTTGAGTTTGGGAAGCAAATGGACTGAACAGGGGGTTGTTTCTCGCACACTGACTGTAAATTGGTTCCTACGGCCGTAGTAAGTTTTCCCTACGGCCGTAGGAGGGTGTTCTATAAAAATGGTCCTACGGCCGTAGGACATTTTTACTACGGCCGTAGGGACTGTCTGTTATGAACAGTGCACTGTTGTGCTGTTTTTCGACGTTTTGTCGTAAGGGATGCTCGTTTAGGATTCTAATTAGTCTAATGGCATCATTAGGGGTATCATATTAGTTTTTTTAGTTAATGTACTTGTGTGAAGTGACTAAACACGAGTATTATCTTATAGGTAAGCTGTACGATCCGGAAGAAGAGCGCGACGATCACGATTTCTGTTTGCTTTAGTCTCTAGCCTCACAGGTGAGTATAGGATGACATAAGAATTAATATAACCGTGTTACATGTTATTTATATGTGCTAGTATTTCCATGAAATATAATTAAACTTGATGTATGCTATGTTTATGCATAACACATGTAATAATTGAACCATGATTTATGATATGATTATGAATATGCAAGAAGCATGTATGAATTGAACCATGGATTTTATGTGGTTGTGATATGCGCGCTATGAGGCCCGAATGGGTCAGATTTGTATTTGTGATCGGATCCGAGATATGGGGGCTGGTTATAGTCCTTGAACGGGGCCAGCACGAGGTCTGGGGCGTTTTGAGACCTGCGGGTCGATGATAGCGTCAACTACCTGGGGTTGCAAACCCAGCGTTCCCCGAGTCATATGGGGATGACTTATTGTTGTACTCCATGAAGGCTTTGGCCTGAAACGCAACGGTGGACCGCTACCCGCTCACCCACCCGCGCGGTTGATGTGTCTGGTTTCCCCAGTTAGGAGTGTTGAGCAGGGCTAGCTACCCTGCAAGATTATGCTTCCTTCTGGCTGTGCCAGCTCATAGCGAGATGCTAGGATAGCACTGTTTGATATATTGATGATATGTGATCTGTTTATATTACTGAATATGCTATTCTATGCTCACTAGCTTTAAATAGCTAACAGATACTCTTCCCATGACTGTAGGTAACACTTAGGCGCGTGAGCTTTGGGTACCTGATGGTTGTTAATTATCTTTTGGAGGAACACTTGTTTAGTTACTTTTAATTACTGTTTATGTTAGTATAAACTTGGTTAAGTGGTCGGTGAACAGTTTAGTAACACCAACTGATCTTTTGTATACTGTGGCTGATTTTTGGTTGTAATTATAGCCACTTTTATAATTCCGCTGCTGTTAATGAGTTTTGAAAAACAGGTTTGGCATAAGTTCTGTTTATAAACGGATCCATGCAGTTTGGATTCTTGAAGTTCTATTTTAAAAATGAAAAATCTGGTTTTCAAAATCGGGGTGTTACATTTTACCATCTCAACAGCCAATCACCACTCGACACGTGTCTTTTCACCTTTATAACCATCCCATCCATCCAACACTTCATTTCATCCGATCATAATTCAAAATCTTCAAACACTCTCGTTTTTGGCTACTTGATTTTAAGAATCATCTCGTTACTCTGCCAAAATTTACTCCTTTTATACCAAAATACTCGAAATAAAAAGGTAACAACTTATACGGTTTACATTTTGAAAATTTTGTGTTAAAAAGGTGATTTTTGGCCCGTGAACCTTCAAATGCGATAAGGCCCTTCGAGACTTTAAGTGAACTTTTGGAACATGAAATGAACTTATTTGATTCTTTCAAGCTTGCGATGGCATGTTTGAACATATGAGGAACACTTTGATGCAAAAATATTTCCAAAATCTCAAAAAGTGTTCTTCGTGTTCTTGGAGAGTATGAAAATACACATACAATTTGGTTTTTGGCTTGAAAAGAGGTGTTAGGATGATTTTTTGACCATGTTTCAGTAATACAAAGTTGTTTATTACTATCTAATTGCTATATTGAAAGTGTCAAAACAACTTTTTTATGCACAAAAGTATTGTGTACACAATGGAATTTTCAGACTTAGGTTGTTAGCAAAGTTTTTCCAACTTTATAAGTTTGGTCAAATGTCAGTCAATCTTGACTCTTTTACTTATATTTGACCACATTTCCAATCCTTTCAAAGATAAGTGAGGTCAACTGATATATATCTTTATCTGCGACTTAAATTTTTACCTATCTGTGCAGATAAGATGGCTCAAGCTATTGTTGACCCAGAGGAAATCAAGCGTCGGTCTGAGTTCTTAAATTCAAACTCTCATGAGAACAACCATTACACTGACCTCACCAAACTCAGAAATCCTAACTACCCAATCATCACTGAGATTCTGAAAATCCACCCTTTGAACTACCTTCTAACCTATAATCCTGCCCTCACTGGCACACATGTCCCTGAAATCTATGTCCAACAATTCTGGAAAACTTGTGAGGTCCGTACCAATGACAGGGACCAAGAGGTCATATATGCTGAGGTTGATGAGTACACTGTTGAAATTTCTGTTAGTCGCCTAAGAAGCGTCTTCAGACTTCCAAGAGCAAACAGTAGGCCACCTGCCACTGCTTTTGATGACATACCAACTGAGGAAGATTGTCTAGCTATCGTGAAGGCTATGGGCTATGATGGTGAGCTTGTAAGGAAAAACCAGTTCAAAAGAACCAGCTTACACCCAAAATACAACTCCCTGCTGACTGTGCTTCAAAGGTGTCTCACCCCAAAGCATTCTGGTTATGAATTCCCCACTGAGTATCCACTCAAGATTTTTGTTGCTGCAGCCAACCATCTGCATATAGATTATGCATTTATGCTATTCAAGGATATTAAAGCCACTATGCAAAGGAAGAATTCCCAAAAGCAGAAAGAAGCAAAAATGCTGCCTTACCATCGCTTCATACCAATGATCATCCAGTATGTGATGGATCGGAATGCTGATATCCCTCGTCAGGCAGGTTTACCTTCTGTTTCTCCAAAACTCTTTATTCATATTAAACCTGCTAACCCGACCAATCTGCCTATTCCAAGACCCTTCCCTGTATCTCTCTTAGATCTTTGTGAGCAGAATGATATTGTTAAGAGTTATAGGGAGAGTGTAGAAATACTTCCCATGGTTGTGCCAGAACCGGCCATACCTGCCCAGGGAGGAGTAGCACCTGGTGAGGATATAGAGAATAGGCCTCAGCAATCTACGGGAGATGCTGAGGGGGAATAGGAGAGAGAAAATTCTGAGAGGGGTGGAGAAGAAGGTGAAGGTGTTGAGAATAGAGAGGGAGAGGATGCATATGATCCCGCTACCATTTAAGCCATAGTTCAATCTCTTTCTCAATCTACCCGAACCCAAGCTGTTCTTACTGAACTTGGTCTTGACGCTTCTGGGTCATCCAGTTCTTCTCAAGCTGAATCTGCTTCCCACCAAGGAGGTGCACCTTCCTTTGACCTTGATATATCTCCCGTGGGCACCCCTGACCAACCAATCGAACAACCAGCAGAAAGCACACCCTCATTCATGAAACTTACTGACCCACATACTACCTCTCCCGACCAGACTCACCCCGTTCAAACTACTCAGGTCATTCCACAACCTGGTGGTCTGGTCATTCCTTTGACTTCAACTGCCCAAACAACTACCATTCCTATCATTCGCCGGGCCATAGTTTCCCCTGAACATGACATTCCAGTCACCTCACCAAGTCATTCACTATCTGTTGAATCTGGCTCTGTCACTCCTGATTCTTTACCTAATCAATATGCCGGTTATGGAGTTGGCAGTGGTGGAGAAGAAGAAGATAGGAGTATGAGTGAACGAGAGGAGGTGAGAAAAGAAAATATGAGTGTTGTGGGAACACCAAACCCAGAAATCCGGGAAGCCACATCCACTATGGGGCCTGACATTGTTGGGCCACATATTAAACAAGTCGCGGTGATCCCACCCGTGCAAGTTTCTGCCCCACCAAGCCACTACGGTATCTCTCAACAAACTCCGTCTTTATTGCACAGGGTTATAGCACATACACTGGGTCAACCCCAATTGGGTGTTGGACCTATTGAACAAAGAGGACCGTCTCCCTCGTCCTCGACTCCTTTTGATGCACGATTTGACATACCGCGGATTTCCGCATATCTTGACCAACACAGGGTAACAATCGATGCACTGAGCTTGTTGGCTCAACAAGTCTCCTCAACTTCCAGAGGTGGTACCTTTCAAGGTTCCATTCGAGGATTGGAAGGAAATCCTGCTTGAGCCAACATCACTGCTGCTCCAGTAGGTAGTACTGCCTATGTGGCTGGTACTTCAACCGGAAGTCTTCGTGATTCCGGGTTTGTTACACGTGCAGAACTTCAACAACATATTCAACAAGCCGTGTCACCAATCCACCAACAACTGCAGATGACAAATCAAAAGTTGGATCGGATAGAGCAAGCTTCCAAGGCCCAAGCTGAGCAGCTAAACCGAATTGAAACACTTATTGTTGCCCGTCCTCCAGTTCTAGAGCCTCAATCACAACCTGATCCTGCCACAATGTCTGTAGATGCTTTAAAGATCATGTTGTACGTTCGACTTCTGGAGCAAAGGCCAGAATCTGCACATGATCAAGACCTTCTGAATACTCTTCGCAACGAACAGCGTCCATCGGGAATCTCCATGGATGACTTTCAAGAGTTTCATGAAGATGTAAACAGAAAGATTGATGGGATCACCAAAGGTTTCTACACCTCCCTATCAAAAGTCACAGACCGGCTGACTAGCCTAGAAACAACCTGTCAGGCTCAGGCTCAGGGGAGTAAGAGGGGACGGGATGATCAGGATCCGGATGATCAACCCGAGGGGGAGAAAAGGAGAAAATACATGTCTGCTCCCTCAGTTGTTGCTACTGTACCTGTCCCACTCGTTACTTCATACTTATCTGCAGGTACAAGTTCAACTGGGTCCGGAAGTCAACAACAACAACAAATGGCCGATGAAGTTCATGAACGACAACAAAAGGAAGATGCTGAAAAACAAATTGTACTTTATGTACCTCAGCAACAATCTGAACCTAGGCCAAGTGATCTTGAAGAAGGTGAAATACCTTACGAGCAGCCCCATGCCGAGATGTTTGACTGGTCTAGTGACTCAGAGGAACAAGTGGAAGATTTATATGAGTCTATTCACACATCACCAGCAAGGCATGTGGGTGAAGGTAGTTCTGCTCAACCGGAGGAGGAGACTGAGGATTCTGAGATGGAAAGACTATTCAAAGGCATTGATGAATATGTCGAGTTTGCTGCACGTCCAGATTCTCCTAGAATTGTCCACAAATTTGATGATATTCCCAGTGAAAAAGAACTTGCACTTAAAAGAAAAGAAAGGGAAGCAATTTCTAGAAGGGAAGCTAGGAGAAAGCCTAAACAAAAGAAACCAATCTTCGACGTGTCCAGGGTTCTCAGTGGGATTAATGTTGAAGTTCATGAAACTTTCCCTCCTCCTCCTGGTCAGTTTCAAGAATCAGCTGCCGATGTACTTGAAAGAAACAAACAGAGAGAGGTAGCTGAGAAAACAAGACAAGAGTCTGAATGGCCCTTGCCAAGGAGCTTCATTGTGCCACCTGCTCCTCAAGTGTATCGTGGGGATCCAGGACTTGATGCAGGCAACATGTTCACAAGAAGTGCTGCCCAACAACCTATATGGAAACCTTATTTTGTCAATGCTGCTAATCTTGAAGAAAGAATTCCAGACATATTCAGCAATGAGCTAATACAGGTTATTTCCCCTGAG
This sequence comes from Pulicaria dysenterica, assembly GCA_947179395.2. Classification (NCBI taxonomy): domain Eukaryota; kingdom Viridiplantae; phylum Streptophyta; class Magnoliopsida; order Asterales; family Asteraceae; genus Pulicaria; species Pulicaria dysenterica. The sequence continues at coordinate 46,788,453 of OX359294.1, read as the reverse complement.
TTGCGGAACATGGACGACAAACAGAGAAGAAGATATGAACACATCCTCTCTCAGTCCATGACAAAACCCGAAGAGATCAAATCAGAGTATCCTATAGTTGAACTTATCAATATCTATACTCAGACAACCTTCAGAATAAAGTATGCCATCTTTCATGTCAGAAGAGCAAACAATCTGTCATTCTTCCTCAACAAAGCAGACTTAAGGTTTGTAAGTATTGAAGACATCAGCTTCATCTTTGACACCCTCTCTCAGAAAAGAGGAAAGTGGCCAGAAGAAGAGTTCGGAAGGGTTGCTCTGATGAAATACATGAGAAATTTAATGGAATACTTTGAGGAACATGATCTGCAACTTGGAGCTGAAAACAACTATCTGAAAGTCAATCTCTTAAAGCCTAACCAGAGCCATCCAGATCTAGAAAAGCTTGAAGAATTGACAGTTATCTATGATGGGCATCCAAACTTCAAAGGTGATCTAGGGGTCGTCTCAAAGAATACAAAAGGCGAAAAGATCTTCATCAGACTTGATGAACTCATGGCGTATTCAGACGGCACCTTGAAAATTCTCCATCATAAGATACATCAGAAAGTTTGGGAAAACCGGGCAGCCTATACTGATGAAGAACATGCTGAAGCCTATCGTGCTATAGAAAGGATGAGAACAACACTGGCAAGCAGAAGGCAAATACGCAAGTGGCAAGTGGCATTCGGGATTCGCAACAAATCAGCCTATGAATAGATTAATGTATTTATTTGTTGTGAATGATTACACACCTCACTTAGGGGGAGATTGTTAGAATTATTAAAGTGAGGGGTGTAATATGTAATTACTCAAAGTTGGGGAAATGCTATATAAAGGCATTTCCCCCACATTTCTAAGTAGGCTTTTCATTATTCTCATTACTTGTGTTTTGTGTTCTCTCTACTCCTACTCTCGGTTCTCTCTCTCAAACCGTATACAAACACACAAACACACACTAGAAGAACAATCTTCTAAGCATTGCTTCATCCGTATCATATTACACAAATTAAAAAAATTTAGAAATGAATGTTTCATAAATTGAAAATATTACTTACAAATTTGAAAATAGTTGCCGGTTTAACAAATGTTGCGTAAATTAAAAACCTTAAAAAAACTTTAAAAAATGTTGCGTAAATTAAAAAAAAGTGTAAAGATAATTACATGTTTTTATAATTTTTCTTTTTGTTTCAATTTTTATTTATTGTATGACAAAGTCCTCTCCTTTCCAAAAGCTAAGCTCTCAAACTCAGTTTTAATCGATCTGAAACTTTAATTATAAAAATCAGCTTTCTTCTCTACTCCTATAAATACATACTCTAATCTGAAACATATAAATTAAGATTAAATAAAGTATGTGGATGATAATATGAGAGTGAGAAAGAGAGAGAAGATAAACTGTATAAATAAAGTGTGTGATTAAAGGAGTACTTTTAGAATTAGTAAAATAAAAATAATTTTAAGTTTTAACCATAAAAAAGGAAAAATTAAGTAGAGTATATAACAACTATTATAGCACTAACTGTGAAAGGCTGGTGTGCGGCTAACAGAATATGGAGATACAGATTAAAAAACCATAAAAATAAAATAGTAATAGCCAATTAAAATACTAATAATAATTATTTCAAAATAATATATATATATATATATATATATATATATAGGAAAAAGTTCATGCGAGAACCATTCTTAGTGCGAGAACCGCGAGAACCAATCTGAGCCGTCCAATTCCCCCTCCTTCAATGTCATTGCCCACCCATGAATTCCTCACATGCACCCTGCCACATTCTATCCCTCCACGCTCTCCATCCGTTTAACTTCTCATATCCATGAAACGGCTGAGATTGGTTCTCGCACTAACAACGGTTCTTGCATGAACCCTCCCCTATATATATATATATATATATATATATATATATATATATAGGGGAGGGTTCCATTGAGAACCGATTTTAGTGCGAGAACCGCAAAAACCAATCTTAGCCGTTGATTTGATAATTGAAATTCATGGATGGAGAACGTGGGAAGATCAAGTGTGACATGGTATATGTGAGAAATTTATGGGTGGGCAATGACATTGAAAGAGGGGGAATTGGACGGCTCAGATTGATTCTCGCGGTTCTCGCACTAAAAATGGTTCTCAATGGAACTTCTTCATATATATATATATATATATATATATATATATATATATATATATATATATATATATATATATATATATAGGGGAAAGGGAATATGTGGCTGTTGGGTATCTAACCTTAGGTGTAGAACTTAATAAAACGACGTCGTTTTGGGCTTTTTTTCAAAACTCACGTATCCCCTCTATGTTCAAACGCTCTTCTCGCAACTCGCAACAGCCCTTCTTCTGCTCTCCATTCTGAATCGCCAACAGCCCTTCGTTCTGCTCTCCGATCTGAATCGCCCGATGGGTTTCATCTCTCTGATGTCTGAATCACTCGATGGGTTCCATCTCTCTGATTTCGATCTGTACGAGGTATGATTCTCCATTTGGTTTCTCTCCAAAAGATTAGTAATTTTGCCTTGGTTCTTCAACTAGGTTTTGTATTTGTCCCGATTAGTTATGTTTAATACTTGTATCTCATGGTTTTTAAATCCCTAATCGGTATTGTATGTGCTTAGGTGTGTTAATTTTGATTTTCATTCCTGATTAGATTTGTGAATTGTGAGTAGTTGAATCTCAATTAGGTTTGTTTTCATATATTCAATTGCTATTACGGTTTCTTGATATATTTTTAGACCAAATATTTTAGGTGTTAGAACCTCCTAAGTCCATATAATGAAGATTAAAGGGCTTAATTTGATAGTCAAATGATAAGTATGTGTGGGATGCACACGAAGTGTTCGAGTAAATGCTTGAATGAGCTGTTTCTTTTTTTTTTTACTTTTGATTAGTTTTAGTGGGAAGTAAATGTTAATCTTAACATTTGAAAAGTGTGTTTTTGAGTCTATGGAGAATGTTAGTGTTTTTTTTTTTTACTTTTGATTAGTTTTAGTGGGAAGTAAATGTTAATCTTAACATTTGAAAAGTGTGTTTTTGAGTCTATGGAGAATGTTAGTGTTATCCATTGTAATTTATGTCCTGATTTTTAATCAACTAAGGGTCTGCTAATGTAGAACACCCAAATTATGAACACGTTTTCCTCATCTGATGTACAACATTTTCTTATGAAGATGAATATAAACTATATAAACATGTTATCTACTTCTAAGACTTTTCAGGTAAATATGAATTAAGATGATATTGCTGATTATGAAGACTAGCATGATGATGTGTATGGTAACTTCATGTGCCCTTTTAATATCTCAATTTCATCTTTGGTTTTGAAAGTGGAATTATATGTTGTTATTAGTATGTTCCATCAAGCACAACTTGTAACACCAACCTGTACAGCGTCTCTGGTGTGTGTCATTTGGAATATCAGTTTACAAATTAAGGTTGCGGTAATATTTCTGTGAAGCGATATTCATGTGAAATTAAGTTTGGATATTATCAATTTTCTTTCAGCAAAGGTTACAGGTTGTTGCTACAACAAACTGGTGGGAAGAGTTGGCTTCAATGTATTGCTAATCTATTTAATAGATGGCTATATGAGAAAGCTTACGGAAAGTCAAAGATGAGTTTAATGTTGCTGGAAGAATTGAATGATAAATGCAGTGATAAAAGTTTTACCAATTATATTGTAACTTCAATTGTATGAAGCTTTACATAAACTCATGTGTTAACAGAGTTCTTTAATGAGATAATGAAAGTTTGTTCATTTGAGCTGATGGATCAGTTTTCTTTCATGTATCAATTTTCTTTCATCAGTAACAGGTTATATTTGATCCATGAGACCATGCAGATTAATTTCAGTATGCTATTTTCTAACATGTTCGATATATTGGTGTGTCTATTGTATTTGAATATGTTTAGAAAACCATGGTCATTCTGATTGAGTTAAAGCTCATTTGACCAATATTGCTTTAATTTGACCCATTTGACCAATCTAACCTTAAATGACTATATTGTAGCATGTTCGAATCGTTTAGCTTTAATTACACTTTTATCGCCAGTTTAACCAATTTAGCTTCAATTCACTACACTTTTAACTCGTTTGCGATGGAACTTCCCGTGAGAACGATGTTTCATTACTTTTGTTGGGGTAGTTGTTAACTCATGATTGTGTGTATCATTAAAGACATCCACACACCATTTTTCATCTTTTGTTTTTGATACATGTAATTTTGCTTCACAACCAGTTCTTACATCTCTTCGACATTTCTTTGAATCTCCGCTAACACCTTCGCTTTTCAACTTCTTGAAACCCTCTTTATTACACACAACTTTATTTGTTAATACATTAGTTTAATTACTTCAATTGAATTAGAAAACTTGTTTGTTAATTACTCACCCACTAGCCATGATTAAAATCAAAAAGCATCTACAAGAACTAACCTTCCAGTAACATCTATGAACATAAATCAAATATTCGAATTACCATCAATCAAAATTCAAACTTGGACAATGGCTTGTGATTAAACAAAAATCAATGTAGCAACATGAATATAAACCAAAAGGAATATGACGGTGATGAAGCCGATTGAAAATAAATCAATTTAAAATTGAATTTCATGATTTAAAGAATAACAAGTAAGCGATGGAATATGAATTGCTGAATGACATTGAAATTAGAGATGGTGTTAAAAAAACACATGATACAACGATTTAAATAAATAAAACCAACTATTAGCTTTGAAAGGAGAAATCAAAAAACAAACCCCAGAAGATTCAACTTTTTAAGAATCACATAACATGAATAAATCGAATATTGTCCAAGAAGCAATTAGAATACCCGATATGAAAGCAATTTCTCTTTATTCCTTTTTGAGCCTTGGAGGAAGACGAATTCAAGAATAAACGTGGTCTTGAAGATGCGATGAATGCTCTGTTTTTTTAGGTTACAGTTTCTGCTTTGATCCTCCGAGAAAGAAGGTGACCAGATTAATGAAACGGCAGCGTTTGAACAGAGAAGGGAATACGTAGGTTTTGAAAAAAAGCCCAAAACGACGTCGTTTTATTAAGTTCTACACCTAAGATTAGATACCCAACAGCCACATATTCCCTTTCCCCATATATATATATATATATATATATATATATATATATATATATATATATATATATATATATATATATATATATATATATATATATATGTATGTATGTATGTATGTATGTATGTAAACTGTAATCAATGATTTAGTAATAAGTTGTGAGTTATGGCCGGACAATGTTTTAGTATATAGTAGGGTTATATCTATGTAATACGGCGGTGACGAATAGTTTTTATTTTGTAACATGTCGTTTTTACGAATGTAACAGTATATTATTCACGTAACTTAATGCCATTTAATAGTTTTTGTTCAACAACATGTTCATACTTTTCTGTTTCTTTTATTTCAATCAACTATTTTATTAATTTTTAAAAACATTAAAATAACAAAAAGATTTTTATTTACAAATAAAGAGAGAAAAAATAATTAGATCTCGGGAATTGTGTTATATGTGTGAAGAATAGTGTTGGTACGAGAGAGTATGTTAATAATAGAGTATATTTTAAATAAGTAAACAGTTAAGTAAATTAGAATAAATTGATTGACATGATTAAAGACTCGATAAATAAAATTAATTTAGATAGAATAAAAAGTTAAGATATTTTTATGATTGAAATTTAAAAACTTTTAAAGTGAATTAGAAAAAATAAAAATTAAATAGGTTAAATAATAGTATAGATAAAGCAATAAAAGTATCAAATTAAGAAAATAAAAACAAGAAAAGAGATGATATATATTCTGCTATTATTTTCACATATTTATCCTCTCTTTTTTTTATCTTATTCTCATATTTATAAGATTAACATAATTAAAGTAGAAATTAAGAAAAAAGAATTAGTGAATTTTACATTTTATTTTATAGTGAGTAGAAAGTGAAATAGAAAGAAATTAAACAAGTATAAATCATTTTTTAAACATTAGTTGCTTATTTTATTAATAAGTGGTAGGTAGTAACCATAAATCCCATCATACAAGAAAAAGAAAAAGAAAGAAAGACTTCACAAGTCAAGAATCTGGAATAGCAGGCATTCCCATCATCTATCTCTACAAACAGCCAGCTATTGATGTTTATTTATATAGTCTAGCTTCTTCTTTTAACTTAGTCAACACTAAATAATTCAATAGTCTCTTCCTCTCACTGTCTCCGTGTGTGTGTGTGAATTTGTGAAAATAAAGCTAGTTTTAATGAAGAACACCGACAAAAGCTGCATAGACGAAAGCGAGATGATGGGGAAGAAGACGATCAAAGGGACAGTGATTTTAATGAAGAAAAATGTTCTTGATCTTAAAGATTTGAGTGCATCATTTCTTGATCGTGTTTATGAAATCTTTGGCAAACGTGTGTCGTTTCAACTTATTAGCTCGACTCATTGTGACCCATGTACGTACATCACTTGAATCTCTACTATCAATTGCATATTAATATCTTCTTATTTAAATGAAAAATCATATATTAACTAAGTTTTCACACGTGAAATCTACTAGTTCTCTTTATTTATTTTCTGTTTTGATTTTAACACGTATCTGTAATTGTGTTGGATATTAGCTAATGGATCGAATGGGAAGATCGGAAAAGCTGCGTTTATTGAAGATTGGTTGTCGAAGACGACGGAGCTGGCGGCCGGTGAAACTTCATTTCCGGTGACATTTGAATGGGATGAATCGATGGGAGTTCCAGGTGGTTTATTAGTAAAAAACCACCACCACAGTCAATTTTATCTTAAGATGGTTACGTTGGAAGACGTTCCGGGTCAGGGTACCATTCGTTTTGTTTGCAATTCATGGGTTTACCCGACGCATCGTTACAACTACGACCGTGTCTTCTTCGCTAACAAGGTAAACCTTTTTTTTAGTGATGTTTGTTTCATAGAATTTAAAAAATTAAATTAAATTATTTAAGAAATAAAATTTATAAGTAATAAGATTTGTATCATGTTTGTTGGTTAAAAAGGGAATTAAATTCAATTGCATTTTAATTATATATTTCGTTTCTTTTGTAAAATTTCGGAAGAATTTGAATAAGATTATATCAAATGACCAAACAAACGAGATATAAGAATGAAATGTCATCCATTCCTGCCAATTTCATAGGATTCTTACGAAGCAAACCGGATCTTATCTTGTTAAATAATAAGCGGAGTATGTTAAATTTGTAAGAATATATGTCTTAAGATTATTATCGTGGTAAATATAAAATTACATGTTTATTTCCAAGTCCTATTAATACACTCTCTTATATCAACACAATTTTCTACCTACATTAACTCAATTATCAAAATCTTATTATATTTCTCTCTTCTTATTTCATAAACATGAATCTTTTTTCTTATTTTAATGGATTTTTTAAATTAATAAAAGTGGTGATATAAATATAAAATGGAAAATTGACATATTACTTAACAAAACTATTATGTGATATTGAATCGCACGAATAATATAATTTTACATTCTTAAAAGCGATATCTTACAAAACAAAAATTATCCGTCGTCGGTACATTACGTGTTTATAATGCTAGTAATTAATAATACTAGTATTGTACCCGCGTAATACGGCTTGCGGGGGATTTTTTTTTACGATAACATATCGATTTCAAAAATGTATATGTATGATACTTACAGAATACGGTTTGAGCAAATATTTTCTAATCAACAAAATATTTCTTTTAATTTTTTCTATTATCTTTATTTTTTCTTTTCCTATAAACTCTTTTATTAATTTTTAAAATAATTTCTGAAGAACAATAAAATAAGAAAAATAATAGAAAAATAATTACATAGGAAAAATATTCTATTTTTGAAAATTTTGTTGGTGTCATATTTGATGAATTGTTAATAGTAATTACCATTAATTAGTTGAGGTAATTAAGGAGATAATTGATTGAGCTATTACTTTAATAGTTTGTACTATCTTACTTCTATATAATGCATTTAAGTTTCTCTCTCTTCAAATTTTAAGACTACTTAAATTTAAGTAGTCCAAACACTTATGCACAATGTACAACCTTCAAATCACCATTTTTTCATCTAAATTAATATCATCCACTCAATATTTAACTATTTCACTTTCTTAATTTACTTTAACTTTTTATTTATTTAAAATATACTCTTCCACTAACATACATTTTCACACAAACATAATTATCTACCCACATCAATATTATTTTTTAAAATCTTATTAACTTTTCTATCCTTATATAAATATTTGTTTTTATTTTAATGTTTTTAGAATTTATTTTTAAAATTAAAAAAATAGATGCTACAAATATAAGAAAATTTGAAAAAAACGAACATGATGAAAACTTTTTCTTGACATTAATTAGCGCGAATAACATATTATTACATTTTTAAAACGGCATGTCGCAAAGCATAAACTATTACCGCCGCAGCATTGCGCGGGTACGCTGCTAGTTTGTATAAAAATATGTACTACTTAAAATTAAGTAGTCTTAATTTTTTTAAGAGAGAATGTTAAATACTTTATAATGTAGTATAAATATCTTACTTTCTATCTTGCCAAATCGTTACATATCTCTCTTTATCCTAGCTTATTCATTTCTATAATAGTTTTTTTCTGATAAAACATATGCTCTAAGGAATAAATAAAAGAATAAACATCATATGTTGCTACATGCAGTAGATTGAGGGTTTTTCCCTTAGGGGTTTCCTCCATAGAGTGAAAGTGTGGTGTTTGAATATTGTTTAAAGTCAAATAACGAGGAAAGGTTAAAAACCCTACATCAAGCAATTCGAACCCACATTAAAGAGGTGGGAAAATGTCCCTATTTACCGGTAAAAAATGATAAACCAGCAAACAACCATGGACAATATTTCCAACACACTTAAGTTAAATATTATCATTACTTATATAGTAACTTAGATGATACACAGTCACACACCCATCTCCCTCAACAAAAACCACAAATTCAACTTTAGAGTAAACCCATTTAATTTGTGTACAACAAAAAGACACGTCGAGCTGTCACAAAAGAAAACGCTAGATGTAAGTCCCACCCAATATAAAGCAATATAATTGTGGATATTTTAGTAAAAGAACTATCTTTAAATTAGACGAGATAAAATCAATTTGGAATCAACGCTTTATATATGTCGTTATTCACGTTTGGAACCCCAATAATTAAGTGAGGGTTATCTTAATTTTCTTTTCTTTTCTTTTTTTAATCCAAACAAATCAACTCTTTGTTGTATTTTTCTTTTCCATTTCTCTTACCCAATGTCACATCAACGTCACATCATTCTCCCCCTTTTTTTTTCCTTACCCAATTTACTAGTTATACATCTCCTGAAAACTCTTCCAATTTTTTATTAATATATTAAAGAATTAAATTAAACGTGTGTGATTTTGATTGGTTGAGAGGGGGTAGAGGGTGGGGTGGGGAGTGGCTTCTCAATCGGCTACTCACCGAGCCTACTCGCTCAAGGCATTTTGGTGTACCTTGGCTACCCGAAGTTACTCGATGTAATCGAGTAACGTAGAGCGAGTGGGCTATGAAAACATGTGCAACGCAAGGAAAATTGTCAAAAGTACTTGAAGAATATGATGTGGCATAGAATACATTACCGTCAAACTCATCATGATGATCGCCTGTTGATTTAGAAGCATCTAACATATGAAATGAAAAAACAAAACAGTATATAACAATTGATCTAAATATATTGTAGAATCAAATTGAATAGTGGAGAATATATTTTGCAAATCTCAGTCAAAATTGAGATGAATACGTATACGTGTGATCAATTAACGTATTCGTATGAAACATTCTTGAAAAGAATGAAAGGCGATAAATAATATTGACGTTGGGAGAGATACGGAAAATGTCGATCATGCCCTTTTGTACTTAGATGAAATCAACGATCCACAATAGTTTTTTAGATTCTTTGTTCAAGACATGGTTCTCTATTGATGCTATATATATATATATATATATATATATATATATATATATATATATATATATATATATATATATATATATATATATATATATATATATACACGCATGTATACATGCATACATGCATGCATAATTATGGATATCTTAATAAAACTTCAAAATAACAAAGAATGCTAACCACAACCCCTTTATTCCTAATTTCCTTTTTTCTCTCATTCATTCCTTCCCACCGACCGCAGGCTGTGGTTAAGAATAAAAAATGTAATCTAGTTTTTAAAAATGGTAATCACAACTTATGTTATCATAATTATCTTTCTATAATTTGTATAGTTACCTTTTAATTAGTTTTTAACGTTTCATACATAAAACAAGGTTATCATTATAAATTCTAAAAATAACATTTCAATTAAGTCTCTTTGTATTATGATATGACGTTTCTGCCGTAACGTCTACCATCCCACTTGCGTTGATGCTTCCACCATTAGTCTGGGTTAGTGGTGTTGGTGATAGACATGAAAATAATATATAAACATATATATAAAAATGCAGCGGAAAACATCACCAATAACCGGATCTACGTATTGCCAATACAATCAAACGAAAAGATAGAATCATATACCTTTAATCCCAATTAGATATATGAATCGAGATCTTGTTGTGTAGCCTTGAAACCTTAGTGTTCAATGTAGAACACCTCTAATGTAGTCCACACTACACCTCCTTGATAACCAATTGGATGCTAGTCATTTGTAATGCTTGAAACCACCAAGAACAAACTTCCTTTTGTTGCTTATGTGTGAAAATCGAAAAACCCCTTAGGGTTTTATATATATATATATATATATATATATAGGGGAAGGTTCAAATGAGAATGAGAAATTAAACGAGAATGAGAGACTCAATATCGGTCATTCATTTTGTAAGTGGAATTTATGGATGGAGAGCGAGAGAAGATAGAGTGTGACGGGGTGCATGTGAGGAATTCATGGGTGGACAATGACATTGAAGGAGGGGGAATTAATTAGGATTGAGTCTCTCATTCTTAATTTATTTAAGGTTTTCATTTGAACCTCCTAACATATATATATATATATATATATATATATATATATATATATATATATATATATATATATATATATATATATATATATTCGTGAAAAGAAGAGAGAGAGAGAGAGAGAGAGAGAGGATTAGGTTAATTCAAAATTAAAAATTTGAAATTCAAATTCAAGGTTATCCTTTCTTATTTTATCCTTAATCCATATTAAGGTTTTCCTCCTTTCAATTAAAGGCCCATATATTATATTAAGCCCAATAACAATTATTTATTAAGTCACACTTTATTAGGCCCAATTAATATTTTCGCATTAATTAAATAATATAAATACACTAATTATATTATTATAACTAATTGGTATCTCAGTGTATAAGTGTGTGACTCTTTAGGCTCATGTGAATCTAGCCATATAATTATATTATGACATGAGCATAATCTATCAAGTGGTTGTTGCCATCAATATTTCTTATTTGTTTCACGTTTTATAAATATTTAATATACTTTTATTAATGTTTAATATTTATCACTTTTAAACTGAACCATAGATAAGTTTTCTGCACATGTGCATAAAAACTTATATTAAAAAAAATTATGTGCACCATAATCTTATTTAAACATCCTATCTCAATTTTACATGTTCCTACTTATAAAATTATTAATAAATTTGATACCGGAGAGTGATTGTTTTTATTTTTCTAACGGTAAATACACACATCTAATAAACCTACTCATAAAATTACTCTATTATCTACTACATAACTTGTATCCTCAAATTTTTAAAAGAAGCACCTTTCACTAACACATGATACCATTAGACTATAAACCTTTTTATTATTTTATTTACTATGTATTAGCTTAACTAAAACTATTCTCTCGAACCCTTAGAAGATCTTACAAAATTTTCGATTTTGCCACTAATACATTCTAAACCGGAGTGATTTGCACAATTGCACACTCCTTGATAATATGACTATGTTACTATGCTTACCATTCCATACAGTTTTCAAAACTAAATTCTATTAACATTCTTTTTACTCGTATCAGGCATATTTACCTTCTTCCACACCCGGACCATTGCGTCACTATCGTGAACAGGAACTCACCAATCTCAGAGGAACCCGTTCAGGAATGCTCATGGAATGGGACAGGGTTTATGATTATGATTACTATAATGATTTGGGTTACCCTGATAAGGGCCCCAAATATGCTCGACCTGTTCTTGGCGGATCTCAAGAATACCCATATCCAAGAAGAGGAAGAACAGGTCGCAAACCGACAAAAACGGACCTACATAGCGAAAAACGATTGTTTATTTTAAGTCTGAACATTTATGTGCCTCGAGATGAACAATTCAGTCTCATTAAATTCTCGGATTTCTTAGGTTATGCAGTAAAATCCATAAGCCAAGTAGTTCGTTCTGAAGTTAAAGCGATATTTGATAAAACTCCGAATGAGTTTGATTCATTTGGAGATGTATTGAAACTTTACGAAGGTAGGGATAGGGTGATGAAAAGTGCAATAAGCAAGGTTAAAAAACACGTTCATTTGGAGTTCATTAGAGAACTCTTACGCTCTGATGGTGAGAAGCATTTTGCATTCCCAATTCCTGATGTTATCAAAGGTACATATTTCTACTACCGAGTACACGTGCTATCCAATGTTAAATTTGTATAGTGTAATGAATTGTATGTGTTTATATGTGATCAATTGTTGAGATTACCGCTACATATTTGATGTACGTAAAATCTATTCAGTAGTAATCCCAACCATTGATCATTCAAATTTAAAGTCTTAGATTGGTTATGTGGAAGAGCTCAGCTAGGATTTTACGTAGGGGTTCCTTTATCAAAGCACCAATGGTAGTTATAATATATGAAGAACGTAAAATATTTTGATTATTTGTAAGATACAAAAATAATTGAAGTTCATTTAAAAATACGAAATTATGTGTAGAAGAACCCTAAAGCTTTGTTAAAATAAATCATTTTTTCCATTAATTAACCCGCTTGTAACAAAATATTAACTAAAATAATATTTCGGATGATAAAAATAATATAAAACGATTTAGTTCGATGACATTAACTCTTGAATTGGTGATTCAATAATTCAAAAACAAAAAAAAAGTTCATTACAAACTCATGACTAACGATTCCAATAACAAAAAAGTTTTTATTATATTAAATTTTGTAATTCAATATTATAAACTAGACAGTGAAACAATTTACATTTGGGTTTTTTATAAAACAACCATTTACATTCAGATTAAACGATATAAAGGCATAATTGCAAAACAGAGAATAAAGTATCAATCGACATATTAATTGGCAGCGAATTAAAATATCATAATGAACATCTCGAGAATAAGTGAATAAAATAAGAAAAACTTCAAACCCTCAAAGATAGAATGTAATTTCATACTTCAGTCGTAATCTCAACCATTATCCAAATCTAAAGGCTTAGATTAGTTTCGTAGGTTCTTCATAGAAGAGTGATTCTTATTTGAACCCTCCTATATATACATACATGATACATAAATATAAACACAAATAATTAAAACGATTTGATACTTTTTACAGAGGACAAGTCTGCTTGGCGAACAGATGAAGAATTTGGAAGAGAAATGCTCGCGGGAGTGAACCCTGTGATCATTCGTCGACTTGAAGTAAGTTTAATCCAAGTGTTTAGAAAAACATGCTTCAATAGTTCAATCTCTTCAACTCAAGACCACAAATTCACATTTCAATTTATTATTTCTTCTCCGTTAATAATTTTTTCATCAGGAGTTTCCACCGGCAAGCAAGCTAGATCCAAAAGAATATGGCAACCAAACAAGCACTATGACAATGGAACACGTCGAACCAAACATGAACGGACTAACTGTAGAACAAGTGCGAATGGTTTCTAGTTGTGTTTGTTTTCTATTTTCTCAATAAAAATCAATCATATTATATAAAGTACAAATAAATCTTATGTTTTGTACAGGCTTTGGAAGAAAATAGGCTGTTCATTTTAGATCACCATGATGCATTGATGCCATATCTACCAAAAATTAACTCTACAAAACATTCGAGGATATACGCCACAAGAACAGTCCTCTTGCTTCAAGATGATGGCACACTAAAGCCACTAGCAATTGAGTTAAGCTTGCCGGGCTCCGAGCCAGACCACCATGCAGGCTGCACCAATGAGGTTTTTACTCCTTGTGAGGAGGGTGTTGAAGGCATCATATGGCAGTTGGCTAAGGCCTACGCAGCGGTTAATGATTCCGGATATCATCAACTTATTAGCCATTGGTACTAGCTACCACTTGCATTCACTACATCTCACAACTTATACAAGATTTCTTGATCGAAAAATCAAGTTTTTCTGATTGATTTTGGTTGGTGGTGCAGGTTGAACACTCATGCGGTGATCGAACCATTTATAATCGCTACAAATAGACAGTTAAGCGTGGTTCATCCAATTTACAAGCTTCTGCAACCACATTTTCGTGATACGATGAATATAAACGCATTAGCTCGACAAATACTTATAAATGCTGGTGGTGTACTTGAAAGGACTGTTTTTCCGGCAAGATACGCCATGGAAATGTCTTCTGTTATTTATAAAAACTGGGTCTTCACCGATCAAGGACTACCTGCCGATCTACTTAAGAGGTAACAAAACCATCCAATCAATATTCTTAAAAGCTTCAAATGTTGATTATCTTCTAATATATATAAAAAACTAATTTGAAAAAAATTATTAGATGATATAGATCTTTTATTTAATAAAAGATTTAACCGTTCATTCATTTGATTATAAAACTTTGATTTTGACTTTTAAGAGTCAAACTAATGTGAATTCGTTAAAGATAACTATGATAGAAAAATTAATTAATTACATTTTATTATACGTTATTTGAATGTAAAGAAAAATCAATTGATTACATCTTATCTTATTATACATTACTAGCTAACATCCCGTGTATAAACACGGATGATTAAGATAAATTTTGAATTGTTCTTGTATTAAAAGTACTAACATATATGGTAAAATTGTAAATCATACAAAAAGTATCACAATAATGAATGTCCCAAACATTGTTTCTAAAAAAGAAACTCTTGAACAATAAGCATGTGTTAGTGTTTTTTTACGTAAAACAACTAATTCAAATATATTTAAGAAAATAAATTAACATGGTTAGTGAAAATATTTAAAAATAAGATAATGAAATCATAATACTATTCTTTTTAAAAAGAAAAGATTAAAGATTAAAGATAAATTTTATTTTATTTTAATTAATTGGTCAAATTTGTTTTTTGAAATGTTATCATTTGATGGTTATCAAACGCCTTTTAAATTTTAATCTTGTTTAAAATTTGTTTAATATATGTTAAAGATAGATATGTCAATTAATGATTATCTTTATTTAATTCATATTAGTTTGACTTTAAAAAGTCAAAATTAAAATTTTAGAATTAAAGAAATTAACGATTAAGATTAAATCTTTTATTAAATGAAAGTTCCAGATTAACTAATAATTTTTTTCAAATTAGTTTTTTATATATATTAGAAGATTTGAATGCACACCACAAAAACCTGTGTTTAACTTTTTTGTATGTGTTAATCTTTAATAAACTTCACACTTTCTTTTTTTCAGTTAAGTCATATACGAGATATTGACCCTAAGTAATGTTTAAATCATATATTGATTAATTATTTTTATTTAAAATTGATTAGAGTCATAGAATTACATAGGTTATTCAAGGGTATATATATATATATATATATATATATATATATATATATATATATATATATATATATATATATATATATATATATATATATATATACATATATGGTAGTTTGACTCTAAAAACTTAAAATTAATTTTTTGATTTTAAGAGAATCAATGATTAAGATTAAGTATTTTTTCAAATTAAGGGTTCAGATCGTCTAATAAATTTTATATAATTAGTCTTTAATTTATATTAGAAGATAATACACATAAAACTAAAGAAAACAATAATGATAGTTATTTTTAAAAACTCTTATCAAATCTACGGAAATTTTTGCTAATTACTCTAATATACATATTGTCATAATAATATTAATACCAGATAACTTATAATTGTGTAGTATACAAGTATTTCTTTACTTTTGAATATACTATTTTGTTAATATATCATCTTTTTAAATTCACACATCTTTCATGTATTATAATTATATGTTAAATAAATAATTTACTATTTTAAGTGTTAATTCTTTCCCGGTGCTTTCATCGTTGTTCTTAGAATTGTTGTCTGTTTGTCGTCATTTTTTTAACTCTCATTTTTTTCACTTATTAATATTTAATATTTAATACTTTTCTAAATCATCCCGTGTGTTACACGAGTATATAAACTAGTTATATATAAAATGTCCAATTTAATTTCACCTCGTAAATTTTGCTAAAGATAACATAATCTACAAACTTTTGTATTTTTTAACATAATATAAAACAATTGAGCATCACCAAGTACTCAAATATAAAAAAAAATAGAAGTTAAGATTTTGTGATTTTTAGTATGTTATATCACAATGATCGTAATAACTGTCATAACCATTTGTCACATTATCCTTTTAAATATTTAAACTATCTCATTACTAAGAGTAAACGGAGTGGGTGTTATATTTGAGTGAAATTGTCTCTATAGCGCCGTGGAAGAAGCTGCCCCCACTCCATGGCGGCGTCTTCATGTACCGGGCGTGGAAGATACCACACAAAGAAATGGCGTGAAATTAATGGGCTATCTTTTTTTTATTTTTAAATTGTTTATTTTCTTGAATTATTTATTCATTCTTTTACTTTTGTTTTGCACTGTGGACAGACAAATCAAATGACA
The DNA here is from genome assembly GCA_947179395.2 of Pulicaria dysenterica. Taxonomy (NCBI): domain Eukaryota; kingdom Viridiplantae; phylum Streptophyta; class Magnoliopsida; order Asterales; family Asteraceae; genus Pulicaria; species Pulicaria dysenterica. The sequence goes on along the minus strand of OX359294.1, from coordinate 46,771,474 downwards.
CATGTACCATACTTTCTTTGCATGTAATTTTATGAGTTTTTTTATTATTGTTTTGCATACCGACGATTTTGATGTTTTTTTTTATTTTAGTTTTTTATTTATATTAAAAGTTTAATTATTTTTATAAAGTATTATCAAATTAAATATAAAATTAATTAATATGGAAATAATAAATATGGTGGGTCCCAGAATTAGATGTGGTAGGAAGTGATCACTACGGGGTCTAAGTGATGGGTTAAGTGGTAGAAATAGATAGCTGATGTGGCAGTGTGGTGGGAGGTGACCACTCCCCACACTCTAAGGGCTCTAGTAAAAAGTGTCATGATTAACATCACTAAAGATCACATTGTCACTCATCTTCCTTTTCATTTTCAATTTTTAACATCAAGAAAAATAATGTATAGACTATTATATATAGTTATGAAATACTACATTGAGAACATAATATTACATTAAAAATAAATTAGTAAATAAACCTAAAAAATTAAATTAAAACTAAATAATTAACCTAAATATTACATTAAAATTAAATAAACTAAAATATAACACTAAAATAAAAAAATGCTAATGCCACTAGACAATGAGTCTTTACTTAGCCATTAATGATTTATTAATGAACCTTTCCCCATTACTAGTCATTGATTTATTTTAATCAAGTGTCAAAATTGGTACCACATGGTTCTAGCAATAGAAACGCTTCTTAAATTAACTCTCCCTTATATATACATATATTGGGAAAAGTTAAAATGAGAATTATTTTTTCATAGAAGTATTTTGGTCATTTATATATTACCCAACCATGATTGAATTACGTTTTGGTGTAGTCATTAATCAACTAGGCTTTATTTTAGCAAAAAAAAACATATTAATGAGACATTAATGAATAATTAATGAGTGTTAATAAAGGTTCATTAATGAGCCATCAACATTATATCAATTAATTTATATTAATCAAGGGCCAAGATTGGTTTATCTGGATCTAGCAATAAGAACGGTTCTCAAATGAAACTTCCCTTATATACACATACATACATAGGAAGAAGTTCAATCGAAAACCGATCTTAATGTGAGACCCATTTATAATCACCATTTATGTTCATTAATGAGTCATTGCTAACAGTATTTTGGTCATTTATATATTTACCCAACCATTAATTACATACGTATAGATAAATGAGATATTAATATTTAGTGAAGCTTGATTTTTCCAAAATTCCCCCATTAGTGAGTCATTAATTAGTCATAAATGAACCTTCCCTTATCATTAGCCATTTATTAGTCAAGAGTTATTGGTTCTCGCGGTTTTCACAATAAGAACGGTTCTCAAATGAACCAGCCCATGTGTGTGTGTGTATATATATATATATATATATATATATATATATATATATATATATATATATATATATGTGTGTGTGTGTGTGTGTGTGTGTGTGTGTGTGTGTGTGTGTGTGTGTGGGAGGGGGTGGGTGGGTGGGGGGAGAGTTTATTTAAGAATCACTCTTAATGCAAAAACCACTAAAACCAATCTTGACACTTGGTTAAAATAAATCAGTGTGATTCATTAATGACTAATTAATTCCCTCTTTAGTCGGCATTATTGACTCATTATTTAGGGGTAGTTTGGGAATATCAAGTATCATTAAATAGTGACTCATACACCTAGATGTAATTCACAGCTGAGTAAATATATAAATAACTAAATTACCCTTATTAATGATGGTTACAAATAGTTCTCTATGTTCTCGTGTTTAGAACGACAAACAAATAAACTTCTCCATATATACGCGCGCGCACACACACACACATTATAGGGAAGGTTCAAGCGAAAACTGTTTTTCGTGTGAGAACGAGGAGAACCAATATTGACCCTTCATTAAAATAAATTAATGGCTATTAATGGCAAGGGCTCATGAATGCGCTCATTAATGACACATTAACGAGGGTATTTTGGAAAAATAAGCCCTATTCATTAATGAAAAGTCCACCCGAACACAGTTCACGGTTGTGTAACTATAAAAATGACCATAATACATTTATTAATTAGTCATTAATGATGTTACAAATAAATTTTAGAAGAAAATAAATTTTGTTTGAACGTTTTCATATATATATATATATATACACATATATATATACTAAATTATAAAACATTTAACTTTCTCTCTTTAAAATTTTTTAAGACTACTTAATTTTAAGTAGTCCAAATTTTTTTGCATAAAATACATATACTTAAAGCATTCCCTTGATTATCTCAACTAATTTAAAGCAATTATTTTTTTAATAAATCATTAAACATCACAAAAATTATTTAATTTATCTCATTATGGCTAAATTACTCACATCAATACAATTTTAAGGCTATAATATTTTTTTTCTCTAAATACCACTCTGGAAGAGCTAGAATTCTAACCTTGTGTCAGGACGTACGGGCCAAGGGACAGTCTCAGGTATTATTCAATAATAATATTTTTTAGTTGTTTTTCAAAAACTATTTTAACAACTAATAAAATGGTTAATTGTAAAAAAAAGTAAAGAAATCAGAAAATGTAGAAAATACATGGATAGGTTGACTAACATGATATTTTATTATACCCTACTTTTTAAATTAAACATGTTATCGAGCACAAACTATTCTCATCGCCGCCGCATTGCGCGAGTGCAATGCTAAAAGAAAATAATTTTTGTTTGAACTTTTTCATATATATATATATATATATATATATATATATATATTTGTGTGTGGAGGGAGGGGGTTTTATTACAAGTGAAAATTTGAATTAACAAAATTGCTTTATTGGATTTAATTTTTTTAGGTTAATCTGCTTAAGACATGAGATAAACCCATCACTAAAACCTATATGTACTTCGAGTTTCTCCGGTCAATCCGATTAAGCATCGATCTTAAACAGTACTAATAAACCAACATTAATTAGGTAATTCGAATATTCGGATGTTTTTTACACCATAGTGTAGGAAACATTTTCTACCTTCTATGAGACTCGTGAAGTTTGTGTATTTATATTCGTAGTCTTATTTAATTTAGAAGTTAAGTTTATGAATCTTGCTAGAGGTGTTGCCGTCATGGATCAAAGCCAACCCCATGGGCTTAAACTACTCCTCGAAGATTACCCGTTTGCTGTAGATGGGCTTGAAATATGGTCAGCAATACAAACATGGGTCAACGACTACTGTTCTCTATATTATCACTCAGACGAAATGGTTCAGCATGATCCAGAACTCCAGGCGTGGTGGACCGATTTAAGAACTGAGGGCCACGGTGACAAGATACACGAGACATGGTGGCCTCAGATGCAGACCCAAGCTGATCTTATTGACACATGCACCATCATCATATGGGTCGCTTCGGCTCTCCATGCAGCGGTCAACTTTGGGCAATACCCTTATGCGGGGTACCTCCCTAACCGTCCCACTGTGAGCCGTAGATTCATGCCAAAGCCAGGGACACCTGAGTACACTGAGCTACAGTCGAACCCTGAGAAGGCGTTTTTGAAAACCATCACGAGCCAGTTTCAAACTTTGCTAGGAGTATCTTTGATTGAGATTTTGTCAAGGCATTCATCGGATGAGATTTATCTTGGACAAAGTGAGTCTGCATATTGGACGTCGGATGCTAATGCATTAGAAGCTTTCGAGAGATTTGGCAAGAGATTGGTGGAGATTGAGGGAAGAATAATGAAAAGGAACAACGAAGAGTGCTTGAAGAACAGAATTGGACCCGTAAAGGTTCCGTATACGTTGCTTTATCCTAACACTTCTGATTATACCCGTGTGGGTGGGCTTACGGGTAAGGGAATTCCCAATAGCATATCGATCTGAAAACATTAAAGTTTGTTAATTTGTGTTTCTTATGTTCTCCATGTACAAGTTTGTGATTCTGATTGAGGGCTGGTTAAAGGCATAATTGCATAAATGTAACAGAAATAAAGTTTGCATATAAGAATGGGTACAATAAAACTTTATCATAAATGATATTTTTGCCATATATAGTCAAGCATGAGTTAATCTTAATTTGGTGACACACGTCAATAAAGGTTGTTTTGTTTTATTAGATATAAAGATAAAAGTAAAGATAGTAAGATTGTTAAATTAAAGATGATCAAGATCTATAAATATTGTTAAACACTTTTATGCGTCTAGTAATGTTTATATATGGGTTTTGTTATTTTACGCCCTTTTCTTTATAAAGATTGTGATTCATATATAATAAAATTGTCTAATAACTACTTGATGTATTATTAACTTGTATCATATATTATTAACAATTTGTATTTATTATGTATGAAGAAATACTATTGTATATAAATTAGCTCCAATAATAGCTAAGGTGACAAGGTATAAATCTTTTAAGCTATGTTCTAATATTTACTCCTATCTATTCATGTACCCCTCTGTTTTCATTTTTCTTTTTTGTTTCTTCATGTATATGTATATTTAAATTTTATCTTTAATATATATTGAAAGAATGTTATCATGATGTCATCATTATTTTTGTACAATTTTTTGTGAATCATACCTCTTTATTTTCACAAATATCTTTAAAACTAATTATATTTCATATTGTTCAATATTTCCATTTTTTTTGATGATTTAGTTCGTTAACACTAAATTATGTTAACAAAATAATTTATTTAAACCATTTAATAGATACTTTTTTTTCATGGTTATTTATGTAAACACGTATATCACTTTGATTAAATTAAAATATGAGTTTGATTCTATTTGTGATATTAACTTAGAAAATAACGTTAACATATCAAACATTCTTTCTTTGTTATTTTTTATTTCTATCACGGAGTTCGATTGAAATAATCACGAATCAAGCTGCTACGATTCATATATAGCAGCTGTTTTTGTCACGTTTACATTTACTAAAAACTGCATCTTTTTTGTCACATATACATTTACTAAAAAATGCATCATCGTCATTCTTTTAATTTTCATTTATAAAGAATAAAAAACAGTGTTCATCATGTACAAAGGAGAATTTCAATGGAACTGTCTACAAGGAAAAACCAAGAAAACACAGGACTTATACACAGCGATCATTTTCAGAACTTAGCAGTATCAGTTGCAAATAATGGAAGAACTTTACATATGCTTTTAAGCGATATGTCATGTTTCGCATTAATTCATAAACTTTTAGTTTATTTAATAGTCATATATTATCCGATTCATATTTTATAGAGTTAACTGTCAACTTGGTCATTTAACTATCCAATTTCTTCTGATTTGATCCTTTAACTTTAAAAGTGACCAAAATAATCCTTAAATATCCACTTTGTCACCTGAAGGGTCCTTTCGTTAGTTGACCGTTAGTTAACTCTGTTTTATCATTTTTTTTTTTTATTAATTAAAATAATATTTAACTAAATTATATATTTTCTATCTCAATACACATATCACCCCCACTCTCTCACTTCACCCACCTCAACTAAGCACCACCACCGCCACCTTCGCTCTATGCAATACAAACATCGGACACTCTACTCCAATCACCACCCGCTTTGCTCATGTAAAAACCCTAGGTCTTTAAAACCCCTAGATCTGACAGATTCAAGTCGCCACCAACACTCGCACCGCCACCGCCACTCCAAGTGCCACCGCCAAACAACCGTTCTTTCTCTCTTCGCGTTTGTTCTTTAATTTCTGTAATGGCTTCATCGATTTTAGTCACTAGAGGTGCCGGATTCATAACACACACACACTGTTGTCCAATTTCGTGATCAAGGATTCAAGGTAAGGCGATGTTTGGGAAGAAAGAAATGTAAATTTTCTAACCCAAGAGATCGAAAGTATCCAAACACGTCCTCGATCTAATAGAGTAGCCATCAGCGCTGATCCAACCACCACCACCACCGAACACGAGTTTGTGGCTGAAAGTTCATGTTGGAACCTAGAGGGGGGGTGAATAGGTTCTTTAACTTAGTTTACCAATTTTTACACTTATAAAATTTGTAAGTTGTGTTAAAAATATTTTTCTTGAAGTTTATAACACAACAAATATATATACTTGAAATAAAGAGAATAAGGGTAGAGAGATATCACCAATTAGTAGACAAGAGATTTATAGTGGTTCATGCAAGTGTTAACAAACTTGCACTACATCCACTCCTTGGCCTCACCTACCAAGAGTTTGCTCCACTAGCTTCTCTCTTTGAAGGTAGAGATAAACCTTTTACACTTCTCTTTTTCACTTGCAAGAATTAACACTTCAAACTTGCAAGTAAGGTAAAGATAACCTTGCTTCACTCTAATTCTAAAGGCTAGAGTTGATCCTTAATTTTCTCTAATTCTAAAGGCTAGAGATGATCCTTACTTCACTCTAATTTGGAAGGCTAGAGTTGATCCTCACACTGTTACAAAATATATAGAAAGATGATGTAGTGTTTAAGTTTTGAAAGCTTTGCTCTTGCTTGATTCTTGATCTTGAATGATAGATGAATTATCAAAGAATATGAACTCACAAGATAAGAATATATGTTATGTGTTTTTGCTTGTGCAAGAGATACTAAAAAATGAGGTTTGAGTTGGTTTAAATAAGGAAAAAGGTGAAAGTCCAAAAGCTGTCGAGTACCCTCACGGTCGATCCACGGTCGACCGTGGCTAAAACCGTGAGGTACCTGAACTTTCTTGTTCTTTGCAATATAGACGTTGGATTTTATTTAAAACCACACACAACTCATTTTTACCATAAAAATCAACTGAAAAGTATATGTTCAAAAGGTTGGTTGATCCCATACTCTTAAAGTTTGAATTTAAACACATATATGGAAGTTTGGAAACCAGTACACAAAGCATGTTGGAATTTTACCCCTTTGGGAGATTCCTTTGCTAATTATGGTGGTGTATTATTTCAAAGTAGGATTGTGTTTGTTATTTGCTTAAAATAGGAAGTCTTAAATTTAATCAACCAACACAATTGAGTTTTATAAAATCTTTGTCATTTTTATAAAGTTTTAATAAAAATAATTTTATAAAAACATAAACTAATTTAATTATTTTATTTGTAAGCTCATATAATTCGAACTCTTGTTTGTAGATATCTTCGACATCGGCTTTGAAGATATCATCTTCACCTGTTAAGTACGAGTTCGGTTGACTTGAAGAAGAACAACATTTAAGAGTTGTGAGCTGAGCAGCGACGGTTGATTCACGGTCGACCGTGGTATCGACTGTGAATGTTGATTTATCTTGATTTCTTCTTTTCTTGTTGAATTGAAGTCTTTTACTTGTTTGTACTTCACTTGATCATCAATTTGAGGCTTCTTAATTTTCTTTAAGAATATAGATATGAACATATGAATAATTTTGATAAGCAATAGTATCACATGTGTATATTTTTATCATCATCAAAACAAGGAGTGCACTTTTAAATGTATGACCATGTATGCACCAACAATCTCCCCCTTTTTGATGATGACAAAATATGCAACGTTTAATTAAGATTGCTACACAAATTTATTCATGTTAACAATGTTTCATAGCTATATTCTTCTCCCCCTTTTGTCAAATCAAAAAGGAACATTCTTCTCCCTCTTATGATTTAGCACAAAATAGTTGATGAAGCTCCCCCTTGATCAAAGCTCCCCCTTGATTTATGATCCCTTTAAGCTAGCACTTGACAAAAGATAGACAAAACAAAATACAAGTGCAAGATATACAAAAGTATTTGCATAAACTTAATTTAGGAAAAATCAAATATACTCAAGTAGGAATCATGAGAGATTTATGCATCATTATCTTGTATTTATGCTAATGATAGGAAGAGAGGGTGTGAATATATATGAAAATTTCTTTTTGGTTGGTGACTCCCCCTTAAAATGTGCATATTATGTTAGGGACAACCAAAATCCACAATCCTAATCTTAAGTTAAGTATCTAAAATTTCTTAGCTCTAGATTGTGAAGATTATCTCAATATTAGTCTATTCATTTCTAATTGATATTTATTCATATACATTATGTAGCAAATGGATGATTTAATCAAGTAAGTGACCAATGTGTGCACTAAATTGACAATTATTTTGATTTTATATATGAAGCACATGATGTCATTTATGTATAATATCTTGATCTTCAAAGAATAATTCATTGTTTATGTAGATCAACATATTATGACACATTTGATATAGAATTGAACTTTTCAAGATTACAATCAACATCGATATGTATATTTCTTAAGTATTACATATTTTAAGTTAATTCTATACCTACGTATATACACAAAAATATACTCACATTATTATAACAACACAAAAGTTTTCTAATTTCAAGCAAGTCAAACAAAGATTTAGTAATTACATGTTTGGTTCATGATAACTTAAGTTTATCTTCTTTTGATAGATAAAATAGGCTTAAGTATAAGTTTACTTGTTCTTTTATCTTGTATCCAAATTTGCTTTTTATTTATGTGTATTCAATATTCAATAAGATTAGGATGATTTGAGAAAAGTGTTCTCATGAGTACTAAGCATGCAATACCAATGCTCCAATCATTATTTATGCATGTATGCCACATAGTTTCACGTGGCAAGTGATAATCCAATTAAGTATGTGATACATGAGATTAGTCATTTAAGTATATAGACATACTCAAGCATATATCAAGATGACAAATAATATGATTTCTTATATGAGGCATAACTTGTCATCTATTTTAACTATTTTGATTACAAAGAGTAATTCATTAAGTACCATGACAAGATAGTAAAAGAGAACCACCTGCAACAATTAATATGTTAATTTATATTTCTTCACCATGTAATCATCTTCATATATCTTTCATCACAAACTTATTTTAAATACTCTTTTGATAATGATCTTATATGAAAAGTACATCCATAAGATATCTTGACCATAATTCATTACATGATAATTATTCAACACTTGATGAACATGAATGACATATCATAATGTTACATATGTTTAGTGATATTTCATGTAAGAATCACATATGTAATTTAATAACAATAAGAACAAGGATATGTCAAACATGAACCAAAGTATTATCATTTAGCGTGTATTGTTATTTTGGTAACATATCTTGTTGATGTAAATAGGATATCAAGAGCATCACATATAAGTTGAATACAAGTATTTTACCTTTTCAAACCATGTAAGATATAGAATTTAGGCATAAGGTTTGTGTAAATTATTTTTATTTCTCCATGTATGCAATTACTTAATGAGCTCTTATAAAAGTAACACATGAAATGTTTGACTAAAATGGTTTTTCAAACTCTTATGTCATAACTCAACTTTTAGTTTGTGATTACTTTGAAGTGTATAAGATATAAGCAAGTTCTTATTTATTTAATGTAATCTTATCTTAACTTCATAATAATCATTTTATGACTTTGCAAGTTTAATTAGTTTATCACTTTTACTAATAGTCTTAACTTTTTGAATTAAGTTCTTAGAATTTGAGCCCAAGACAAGATATTCAAACTTTAACATCATAGGGAGTTGCATGTTAGCATATTGTTGCACTAAACCAAGGTAATATAATTTATTTAATGCACAAAGGTTTAGGCATAGCATTTTAGTACCATAAACATGCTTTTATTCATTTGTTTACGATGTTGTTCAAAAAGTTTGTATAAGTTCTCAAAGTAATAGGTGATGAAGTGATGATGATTCATTTTATTTGAAACACATATGTGAATGTAAACTTAACATGTATGTGTATACCAATTTGGTTCATGTATCCTAAATGTTTTAAGATTTCGGAAGACAATTGAATCACTTATGTTGCATTGATGTATGTTTAGTATTAAGCAAGAGTAAACCTATGTATAATGTGTGCATAAATAGTGTGTGTGTGTCCTAAATGTGAGATATTGTTGAAAATGATGAATCAAGTGTATACTAATGCTATTTAGCATATTTAAAGAGTAATGTCAATTGAGATAACAAACTCTATACTAATATGTCCAAACATTGTGCGTGTCCTAAATGTGAGAAGATTTTAGCAAAATAGTGCATCATGTGATTATTAAGCTTAGTTATACTATAATAGATGTAAATAAAATTAAGTTGCGAATTAAAAATCAAAAACTAAAAAGTTTGAAAATTTTCCAGCAAGCTCACAGTTTTACCACGGTATCAGCCGTGGTTCGACCGTGAGTCTGCTGTTCAGTTTCGATTTTTTTTTAATTTTCATAAGTTATACATACAACCTACATTCGCATTTCATACGCACATTCCAAATAATAACCCTACAACCCACATGCATACTCAAGTATTCAAGATTTATCTCCAAAAAAAAATTTCAACTATAGCAAAACAAATCCTAAAATCACATGAGATTTTGTGCAAAAATGATATCCTAAAGAGAAGGAGAGCAAGAGTTGTGAAGAAATATACCTTTGAAGATGAAGATTTCGTGATTTTGGAAGGTAACCCGAGAGGAATTCGATGAACTCGAAATGGAAAAGAAAATGACGAAATCTTGAGTTTCCACCGTAGATATTTCGTTTGTAGCTTCAATCTTCAGGTAAATCTTGAATTTGTTTGAAGTTTTGTTGTAAAAATCGCAAATCTTGAGCTTAAAAATCGTTAATGGCGGCTAGGGTTTTGAGAGAGAGATGGAAGTGATAAAGTGAAGGAGAGAGAAAGAAAAGTGGCCTTCTAGGGTTAAAACTCGTTTTTGTTCCTACGGTCGATACACGGTCGACCGTATGTCGACCGCGTGTTCCTTTATCAATTTTGTACATTATGGACAGTAAGCCCACGGTTGATACACGGTTTCGACCGTGATTCGACCGTGAACCCTCTGGGCACCAATTTTGAATTTTTCACATAATCATGCATATATGCTCCATCATTCCTAAACCAAATCTTATTGCATTACCTACTTCTTTCTTAAGTGGTTTAGTATTTATGTCCGAAACTATGATTTATCAAAGTAAGTTGTCTTAATTTTTGATATGATATCTTTTCAATTCTAAGACAATATTACTTATGATAAAATCTAATTTTGTTCTTTAATCACTTAAACCCAATCAAAGTATATGACAATGAAATTCATGGTTTTGAAGCAAGCCATCAATTTTTGACAAATAATTTATTATTTGAGCATATATTTCCATATATATGAATATATAACACATATTTTCAAATCATTTCAAAAACTTTTAGTCAAAAACATGTTTAGTGAGAAATACAAGTATTGCATATACTCATTTAAGACAATGTGATGAACATAAGCATGGTATATCCAATTTTGAAATATTGTTCATCAATATGCAACTTTAATCTTTAAGCACAATATTTCTCACATTCAAAAGCAAATACTCTTGTTTAGATGTAGATTTAATATTCTAACTTTATGAAACCATACATCTAGAATTATTAATCAACTATCAATTTTTTCAAATTTGTTATTTAATGATTTCAAGATAGTTTAATGTTTGTCTTGCCTATATCAAGAAGGACTTCAAGTTAAATTTGTATGATTTAGAGCACAAGTCCAAATGATATGAGTATACTTAATATGTCATTATAGCACCGCATATTTCAACTTTGTAACTCAATCAAAAGGCATTTCACATGAGTGTGGATTGAGCTTTGCAAGACATTCAAGAATATGATAAGTATTTTTAAGTCTTCTACATTACTGATAAAATACTAGTCATTTAAGATTAAGTTTTTATATCAATACTTTTCGATTTTCATGACACATTTAAATGATTATTTTCACACACATTTTTATTAGAATATCTTAGGAAAATTTTCAATTGTTACACATATAAATGAAGTCTTGGTAATATGTATCTACTTGAATGATCATCAAAACTTCAAATTAAAATGATGTGTTTTATAAAGTTTCCAAGTCCAAGTAGTTCCTAAGATATCATCATACTATTCTTAGTACAAAGTGTGATTTTAAACCATTTTAATGATTCATGAAAATATTTGATAAGACATTTCATGACATGTAACATATTGTCTTTTATTAATGCTTTTGCTACCCTTGACTTGTTTTTATAGATAACCAAGTTTATGTGAAGATTTATATACCATAAACACACTTAGACATTTCAAGTAGCTTCACATATGTTCTCATGACACTTTCAACACATAGATTTCAACATATAAACCTTTGAGAAGTGTAAGAGAAACTTATCTTGATTGTGTTTCACAAGTGTTGTTCAAAGCATTATCCTTGATGATTTGTTATCCAAGTCTTTCATCCACACAATATTTCAAGTTGCATCATGAATAATATTCAACATCCAATGCAAGCTACAACTCAAACATATTTCATTTGTGGTACCCATCTTTTCATAGGTCCAGGATTGTTAGCATCAAGCACACCTATTTTAATCCACCTTTGTGTTATCTTGCAACCTTTATGATACCAAGTATTCATGTAGGCAATAGGTTTATGATAATATTTTGATCTTTGAATCACCTTTGATCTAGATCTCTTAAAATTAAGTTCATGCCTTGAGGTTGGAGTATAAGAATTCATCATTTGTTTATTACCTGCAACCTTAGGCATATACATGGAAGAACTAGAGACAATATTGCATTTTCCAAATTTTTGAAAATTCCATTGTGCCGACGGTCGATGCACGGTATCGACCGTGGATCGACCGTGAAGCTTCTGGATTTTTTCTTTTGCTCTTTCTTCCATATACATGCTTGGTTCTAATAGGTTTGTTGATATGTTACTTGTTTTAATTAAAAACCCAAGACTTCCTTTGTCACTTGATGGTTGTTGAACTCTAACATTCTCTTCTTTAAAATCAACATAAGAAGTAGAGCAACCTTGTGACATAAAATTGGATTCTCTCAACTCAACAATTTTCTTAATCAATATTTCATTAAGAGCTTTAAGATTGAGATTATCACTTTCAATATTTTTCAAATCATTGGTCTTGGTAATGAGTTTTGAATTAATATCAAGTAACATATCACATCTATCTTTTAGCTCATCATAAAGATTATGTGAGCTATCTTTACTACTAGAACATACCTAATTTTCTTCAAAAGCTATGAAGCAAGCAAGCTCTTTTGATCTCTCTTTTTCTTCATTTCTTCTTGCCTCAAGCTTCTCAAATTTACCTATATCTTTCCATAATCTCTTGGCACAAGTGTAAGAACACATATATTCATATTTACTTTTCTTAAGAGATTTATAAATAAATATCAATATTTGTTTATTTAGTGACTCTCTTTCAAGCTCATTTCCATCAAAATCACTTTCAATAAAATCACCCATATCATAATTTATTGATCTCAAGAAAGTTACCATGTAGGTTTTCCAACCTAAAAGTGTATAATCAATAAACATGGGTAAAGTGTCCATATAAACCCCCAAACTTAGGTTATCATTTAAATCCATGGATCTAACTCAATATTTTTGTAACAAAATTGTTTTCTTGAAAATTTACAAAGCAAGTTGTATCACAAAACAATTTTTACAAAAAAATTTAGAGCAACTTGCTCTGATACCAATTGTTGGAACCTAGAGGGGAAGTGAATAGGTTCTTTAACTTAGTTTACCAATTTTTACACTTATAAAATTTGTAAGTTGTGTTAAAAATATTTTTCTTAAAGTTTATAACACAACAAATATATATACTTGAAATAAAGAGAATAAGGGTAGAGAGATATCACCAATTAGTAGACAAGAGATTTATAGTGGTTAATGCTAGTGTTAACAAACTTGCACTACATCCACTCCTTGGCCTCACCCACCAAGAGTTTGCTCCACTAGCTTCTCTCTTTGAAGGTAGAGATAAACCTTTTACACTTCTCTTTTTCACTTGCAAGAATTAACACTTCAAACTTGCAAGTAAGGTAAAGATAACCTTGCTTCACTCTAATTCTAAAGGCTAGAGTTGATCCTTACTTCTCTCTAATTCTAAAGGCTAGAGATGATCCTTACTTCACTCTAATTTGGAAGGCTAGAGTTGATCCTCACACTATTACAAAATATATAGAAAGATGTAGTGTTTAAGCTTTGAAAGCTTTGCTCTTGCTTGATTCTTGATCTTGAATGATAGATGAATTATCAAAGAATATGCACTCACAAGATACGAATATATGTTATGTGTTTTTGCTTGTGCAAGAGATACTAAAAAATGAGGTTTGAGTTGGTTTAAATAAGGAAAAAGGTGAAAGTCCAAAAGCTGTCGAGTACCTGAACTTTCTTGTTCTTTGCAATATAGACGTTGGACTTTATTTAAAACTACACTCAACTCATTTTTACCATAAAAATCAACTGAAAAGTATATGTTCAAAAGGTTGGTTGATCCCATACTCTTAAAGTTTGAATTTAAACACTTATATGGAAGTTTGGAAACCAATACACAAACCATGTTGGAATTTTACCCCTTTGGGAGATTCCTTTGCTAATTATGGTGGTGTATTGTTTCAAAGTAGGATTGTGTTTGTTATTTGCTTAAAATAGGAAGTCTTAGATTTAATCAACCAACACAATTGAGTTTTATAAAATCTTTGTCATTTTTATAAAGTTTTTATAAAAATAATTTTATAAAAACATAAACTAATTTAATTATTTAATTTGTAAGCTCATATAATTCGAACTCTTGTTTGTAGATATCTTCGTCATCGGCTTTGAAGATATCATCTTCACTTGTTAAGTACGAGTTCGGTTGACTTGAAGAAGAACAACATTTAAGAGTTGTGAGCTGAGCAGCGACGGTTGATTCACGGTTGACCGTGGTATCGACCGTGAATGTTGATTTATCTTGATTTCTTCTTTTCTTGTTGAATTGAAGTCTTTTACTTGTTTGTACTTCACTTGATCATCAATTTGAGGCTTGTTAATTTTCTTTAAGAATATAGATATGAACATATGAATAATTTTGATAAGCAATAGTATCACATGTGTATATTTTTATCATCATCAAAACAAGGAGTGCACTTTTAAATGTATGACCATGTATGCACCAACAATCTTCCCCTTTTTGATGATGACAAAATATGCAACGTTTAATTAAGATTGCTACACAAATTTATTCATGTTAACAATGTTGCATAGGTATATTCTTCTCCCCCTTTTGTCAAATCAAAAAGGAACATTCTTCTCCCTCTTATGATCTAGCACAAAATAGTTGATGAAGCTCCCCCTTAATCAAAGCTCCCCCTTGATTTATGATCCCTTTAAGCTAGCACTTGACAAAAGATAGACAAAACAAAATACAAGTGCAAGATATACAAAAGTATTTGCATAAACTTAATTTAGGAAAAATCAAATATACTCAAGTAGGAATCATGAGAGATTTATGCATCATTATCTTGTATTTATGCTAATGATAGGAAGGGAGGGTGTGAATATATATGAAATTTTCTTTTTGGTTGGTGACTCCCCCTTAAAATGTGCATATTATGTTAGGGACAACCAAAATCCACAATCCTAATCTTAAGTTAAGTATCAAAAATTTCTTAGCTCTAGATTGTGGAGATTATCTCAATATTAGTCTATTCATTTCTAATTGATATTTATTCATATACATTATGTAGTAAATGGATGATTTAATCAAGTAAGTGACCAATGTGTGCACTAAATTGACAATTATTTTGATTTTATATATGAAGCACATGATGTCATTTATGTATAATATCTTGATCTTCAAAGAATAATTCATTGTGTATGTAGATCAACATATTATGACACATTTGATATAGAATTGAACTTTTCAAGATTACAATCAACATCGATATGTATATATCTTAAGTATTACATATTTTAAGTTAATTCTATACCTACGTATATACACAAAAATATACTCACATTATTATAACAACACAAAAGTTTTCTAATTTCAAGCAAGTCAAACAAAGATTTAGTAATTACATGTTTGGTTCATGATAACTTAAGTTTATCTTCTTTTGATAGATAAAATAGGCTTAAGTATAAGTTTACTTGTTCTTTTATCTTGTATCCAAATTTGCTTTTTATTTATGTGTATTCAATATTCAATAAGATTAGGATGATTTGAGAAAAGTGTTCTCATGAGTACTAAGCATGCAATACCAATGCTCCAATCATTATTTATGCATGTATGCCACATTATTTGTTTGGTGTGATTTTCACGGCAGTGGTGGTGGAGACATAGACTGGGACAGTGGAGATGGTGGTTGGCGGAGGTGGTTTGTTTGAATGTGTGTGGTGGAGAGATAAAGAGAGAGAGAGAGAGAGGAGGAAGTGGTGGAGGATACGTGATGGTGGTAGCTTCAGTTCTATCAAAATAAAAGAGTAAAAAACAAATGTTAAAATTAATATATAAAAAATTTGAGTTGTTATTTTATATTTAAATAATATTTAATTAATAATTAATATATAAAATGAATAAAAGTTCAAAACAATTGAATAAAATAGAAATAAAAGTGTATAATTGTCATTTTACCCTATTTTAACATAGTTAACTAACGGTCAACTAATGACATGACCATTCACGTGACAAAGTGGATGTTTAAGGACCATCTTGGTCACTTTGTAGTTAAAGGACCAAATAAGAAGAAATGAGATAGTTTAATGACCAAATTGACAATTAACTCTAATTTATATTCTGTTTCGTTAAACCTAGTTAAAAATATTTGTCGTTTATTCATATCTAGTATATAAAAAGCGGTATTGCTGAAAAATACAAACAATGCTCTTGACGTTCGTTATTGCAATACTAAATCGCTTGATATGTTGTTGAAATATTGAATAAAGAACAAGAATTCAAAAAAATGCTTGTGAAGCAAATAATATGCATTCTTCCTCATCACATTCATGGGTATCTCTTAATTCAACAACTCTACAAAGTACTTGAAACATATATCTTACAACACCTACCATGCATACCAATAATAACATCGTATATATTTGTTACTAAACTTAGAAACATGAATACATGAAATATTCTTGAATTGCAATTTCATGAATGTACATTAATCTATATATGATCGGTTACAAATATTTAAAGAGAAGTACCACATCATGTTCCATATAAATTATAAAGTCACAACAAACATTACAATAATAGCAACTCTTATTCAAGAAGAAGGAAATTTAAGGAGGCCAGTAATCAAATTCAACCAAATAATCAAATTCGTTTATTAAAATACATAGGATTTGATGATAACAAAACTAGACATTCAGTAAAACTTAGAATTAATCTTAACATGTAATGTTAAGAATATGACTTGAAAGTTACTAAGTATAAAGTATTAGTCAAAGATTTGCTAAGTACTAAGTATAAGCCAGACTGAACATCTGAGATCAGCTAAGGAAAAGACAAGGGTAGAAGACCATCAATTGATGCAAGTTTGTCTATCATTTGAGTGAGTTCAAGTATCAGCTAAGTGATCAAGATGATTAGTTGAGGAACAATTTCATCAGCTGAGCATCTAAAACTCATCAGCTAATTATACATTTTCAACACTTAGTCTTATTTTTAAAAAACTCATCAATCTGAATGATCAGTTCAACATGTCCAATCACCTAATCATCGAGCTTGATAAGCTTATGCCTTCGTTAGTCTAACAGTTTCATCAGCCGAGCATTCTAAGCACTTAGTGATCTAGTGAGTATTCAACACTTAGGCTATGCAACTTACTTTTATCAGGACAGTATGATTACGTGATTGTGAATATATCCTTTACTGATTATCAATCTACTCACTTCTTAATGTAATTATTTTAAGTTAAAGGCAGAACATGTGTTTTCACTTATGCCTTATATCGTTTTTTTTGTAAAAGTATTTGCACTATTTGTACTAGCAAGTGGGACAAAAAGGATAGAACTTTATCCACTAGAAAAGGATAAAGTTATCTTCGATACAAGATCTTGAAGATTTGTTAAAGTACTAAAGTATGGTCGATAAATCCATATTTGGTAAAGTCAAATCATAAGATGCAAGACTGTTGATTAAAGTGTCGGGTTTTAAACATCTCCGCGTGTCATCCTGATCCAAACTTAACTACCTTGAACCGACTGGAGAATGAAACCGGTAAATCCTCACAAGGCGGAACTTGAGGATACCAGTGCAGGGTTTTAAACACCTCCGCGTGTCATCTTGTTTGAAACTCAACTGTCTTGAACTGACACGAGAATGGAACCGGTTAATCCTCACAAAGCGGAACTTGACGATTAATACCCCTAAACCCGAAGGGGCTATGATCTTTATTTAATCATAATATATATATATATATATATATATATATATATATATATATATATATATATATATATATATATATATATATATATATATATATAAGTACAAACCGTACGTACGTATGTATGTATGTACAACATTATTCGAAACAACCAAGAACATGCATAAAATTACATCATCGATCAAATATACATATTCAAGGAACAAAAAAAACACACACACATATATATATAGGGGAGGGTTCCATTGAGAACCGATTTTAGTGCGAGAACCAATCTTAGCCGTTGATTTGATAAGTGGAATTCATGGATGGAGAGCGTGGGGGGATCGAGTGTGACAGGGTGTATGTGAGGAATTCATGGGTGGGCAATGACATTGAGGATGGCTCAGATTGGTTCTCGCGGTTCTCGCACTAAAACTGGTTCTCAATGGAACTTCATAATATATATATATATATATATATATATATATATATATATATATATATATATATATATATATATATATATATATATATATATATCAAACACTAGCATAGTACCCGCGCCAATGCGGCGGCGACGAATAGTTTTACTCAGCAACTTGTCCTTTTTAATTATTGAGTCATTTAAATTTTATAAATGATGTTTATGAATTTAGGTTATCGGTTATTCAAATTCATGTGTCTATTTATACACATTTTCTAATAATTAAGTTCAACTATTTATTATGTGATAGAATATTTATGTTAAAATGTTTAGTTGTTAAAATATTTTGTAATAATTAAGTTAATTGGCATTGACTTTATGTTTTAAATATTTTCTTATTATGGAAGGTTTGTTCACTAAAATGGTATATATGAATCTCATTAAATCCATCTAATAGTTACTTCATTTAATAATTTTCATTTACTTCGATTTGAGGGTAGTTTAGTACTTTCAACTTACTTAAAAATTAAGAGTTTTGAAAGTTGTAAATGCTTTATACAAGAGTAAGATAAACAAGAATTAAGAACAAGGATCATAAAGATTATACCATTAATCTTACCTCGGTTGCTCAAGAATAGTCTACCCGTAATGAGGCAAGACGAGACCCGCTATAAAGGTTGGCAACCACGAACTCAACACACCGTAGCTCCATGTCGAACCAAATCTGAACCCGGTTTGGCCTTGGTGTTCTCGGCCGAACACTATAGAGGGATAAAGGGGAGAAGTTTTTCTTTTCTAAAACATAAAATTTGGAACACCCAAAAATCTTTAACCCTTAATCTCTATTTATACTAAAATAGCATTAGGATTAGATTAGCAAACATTCAAATATTTTCTTAACTTGATTTTGAATTACTTAATCACCAAGTTATCTTTATAATTAAAATTAATAAATTAAAACTATATATATATATATATATATATATATATATATATATATATATATATATATATATATATATATATATATATATATATATATATATAGGGGATGGTTCAAACGAGAACCGTTTTTCGTACGAGAACTGCGAGAACTAATTATAGCCATTGATAAAAAAGATGGATGGTTGAAATTAAAGAATTGTTAATGGATAACCTTAAACAAATCTAACTTATCCTTAATTAATTAAGGTAGTTTGGACATTTTTACATTACCCCCACATTTTTTAAACTAATATGTCTATCAAATGGGAAGGTACTAAATTACGAAAATCATACCAAATTAACGAGAAAATTATACTCTTTAATTTTAGACCGATCTTGCTATACTTTTTCAAAACCTTTTTTTATGTTTTTGTTGGGTTTTTTTTCTACAGTTCGGCATTTGCACAAGTGCAACTATGTAAATATTTGCACAAGTGCAAATAATTTTGCACAAGTGCAAATATTTTTGCACATGTGCAAATATATTTTCACATTGACAAATATTTTCACATTAGCAAATATACAAATAATTGCACAAGTGCAAAATATTTTTGCACATAATGTCTTTTACTTCCTTTCATGTCTCACTTCCACCACACATATAATCACACACAAAAATATATATCAATAAATATTTTTTCACATAATGTCTTTTACTTCCTTTCTATAACAAGTTACATGAATAATAAATACCACATATTTGGTAGTTTCTTACCAACCACATAATGAGACAAATTTAGTATTTAAAATATAAACTTTGGAGCTCTTTTTTTCACAATCTAAAGTGAGCAAGCTCTCTTTGAAGAACTTAAAACAATTGGAAACAGAAAAGGTTTCTAATGAGATGATTTAAAGTCAGTAGATTATAAGGTATAACAACAAAAACATGTCAAACATATCTATTTCTCTTTCTGAAATTTATCTCACTCTGTTTCATTTAGCCATGTATGTTGTAGATCCATAGCTCTTTTCCTAAACCAAACCCCCTGTACAACCATAATAATTAATAAGATATTTGGACTTGCCCTTTCTTATAATGAACACTTGCAAAATAATCACACGAGTTTATTAAAAGCTCTTGTAACCTGCCAAGTCAACCCTTTTAAATCAGCAAGTGCTTCATAGTTTCCTTCATTAAAAACATGCAGCCCCGAGCAGAGAAACTTGACTGCAACCGAATATTTCTTTAAAACCTCAAAGAGTGCAGAGTAGCCATCCTGGTTAGAAGGGTTATAATATCCAGCTGTCAGCTCTGCTGCGTGACTTGTAGATTTACACCACCAATAAACATATGGGATTTGCCTAGAGAAAATATAAAATGTTCAACATATTAGTTCAGAAAAAAACCTCTTAAAAACTCTAAAAACAACGGGTTAATGTTCTTCAACAAATGGGTATTAATGAGATTTGAGGTTTTCAGTAAATCTCACCTCAAATGGGTTTCACCGATTGTTCTTCAACGAACCTTGAATATTGTATATTCTATGACTCATCCGTCAACAAATCTGCTCAGATCGGAACATTGATGGCGGCGGCTTCCGGTGTTAATAACGAGGGTGGTCGACGGAGGTGAGGGCCACGGTGGTTGGTGGCTATGGGTGTTAACAGTTAATGTCGAGAGATCTGTTCAACGAGCGGCGACCGATGGCTTTTCATAGGTGGGTATTAACAAGTGACTGGTGCTAGGCGGTGTTAATGGTGGTCGAGGCTTGGTCGGCGGTGGCTTGAGAAGGAGTGGGTAGGTGAAGATGGGGATGTGAAAATGGTTGACCTCTGGTAAAGATGAAATGGGGATGTGAAATGGGGATGTGAAACGGGGATGTGCAAATGGTTGTCCAGTTTGGTAAAGATGAAATGGGTTTTGCTATCTCCAACAAATTTTTTTAGACATATATACCCTTTTTAACTTAAGAAAAACTTTAAAGACAATAAATAAATTGATTGGTCCACATTAGTTCCCGCAGTTCTCGTAACTGGTTCAAACGAGAACTGTTTTTCGTACGAGAACTGCGAGAACCATTTCTGGCCAATCATTTAATATCATGTCTTATTTATTTAATTTAAATATGAAAGGGATACAATTTTTTACATTTGCCATACTTTTTTAAAACTAATATATCTATCAAACAAAAAAGTGTTAAATTACGAAAAGTATACCAAATTAACGACAAAATTATGTTCTTTAATTTGAGACAAATCTTGCTATATTTTTTTTTTGGAAAAAAAAGTCGTGTTTGCTGGGTATTTTTTTTCACTACAGCTCGACATTTGCACTTGTGCAAAGTTCAAATTTTGCACAAGTGCAACTTTTGCACATGTGCATATCTACATCTATGCTGAAAAAACTAGGTGGATCTGTGCATATGCACATGTGCAAAATTTGCACTTGTGCACATGTGCAAAATTTGCACTTGTGCACATGTGCAAAATTTGCACTTGTGCACATGTCAAGCTGTGCTGAAAAAAACCCAGTAAGCACACAAAAAATTTTGAAAAAAATATATTAAGACTGGTCTGAAATTAAAGAGCATAATTTTCTTGTTAATTTGGTATAATTTTCGTAATCTAACACCTCTCCGTTTAATGTATATATTAGTTTAAAAAATGTGGGGGTAATGTAAAAATGTCCAAACTACCCTTAATTAATTTAGGATAAGTTTGATTATTTTAAAGTTATCCATTAACAACTCTTTAATTTCAACCCTCCATCTCTTTGATCAATGGCTATAATTGGTTCTCGCAGATCTCGTACGAATAACGGTTATCGTTTGAACCGTCCCCTTTATATATATATTATATGTGGCGTACGACCACATTATATATATAATATTTTGTTTTTTTAAAATTTTCTTATAATAATTTTTAATTAGTTCCTTATCCAAAACTAATAATTTAAACTTAAATTATTAATATTGAATATAACTAATTACCGATATATATTTATTTCAATAATAAATAAATATATTCTTGTTAATTAAATAAGTTGGTAATAATCTCTCATACGTGAGTTAAAAACTAATTACGATTTCTGATTTATAACTAACTACTTATAAATCCATTCTCCCGAGTGTGGTTGCATTACTTCTCGTATTATATGCCCTCACCGGTTGAGTGCCCTATGACGTTGGACGTGATATCAGGGTTCGCCGGCTATGACACAAATCTATCATAAAGTACAAACATGGAAATATAAGACAAAAAACAATGGTAAATAATATTATAATATAGTTAGTGGGATCACTATTCAAAAAAATATTATTATTTTATTAAAACCCGATTAAAATAATATTAATTTTCACCTACTTACTTTATGATCAAAATATTAATTTTCTTATACCACCTTGTCCCCAAAATCCTCCTCAACGTGCATACTTATGCATTACCAACATGCATACTCGCCCATGGAATCTCTCTCAAAAAACAAGATTCAAGCTTTTAAGCAAAGGAAGTTTAAAAGTTAGCATTAGAGTAAAACTTGTTCAATTATTGAACATCTTAGACATTAGTTATCTTCTATAAGCTAGTCTATGTGTTAGGCTATTTTAGTTGACACATTTTATTGTATTTAGAATTTCCGCTTCTTTGTACATGTAATTTCTAATAAAAGTATTAGTGTTTGCATTTCATTCTAAATAGCTTAAGCTTGTATTCAAATCCCCTTTTACAAACAGTTGTTGTATACTTAATCTGGGACTAACAGTTGAAAACTATCTTCCAAAGTTTTTTTTTAGCTTATGAGCAATTAAAAAAAGCATGGTCAATTGTTTATGTTTCTTGTTCACACACGGACATAGAATAGAATGTAAATCAATGCCTATTTGATGTAGTTTATACTTGACCGGAAATTCTATCGTGCTTTAATCTCCATATGAATAGGACCACTTTTCTCCGGACATTGTTGTTCCGAATTTCTATTACATTGTCTAAAACCATCAAAGTCTTTTGATCGGTCAAATTCCTCATCCCTTTTTCTATGTAGAAACCCTCATTTCCAAAACACTATTTTGGCTTGTCTTTTGTTGGTTGCATCTCTCCGAGTTTATTAAGTGATTCTCGAGCTCATCCAAATCCACTTCCCGTTTTTCCAGCAACCTCTTTCAATCACCTTGGCATCTTTATTTGACTCTAATCATACAACCTTTGGAATCATCGCGAAGTCTAAAAAGAACAAACAGTTTGTCTAACCACGAATTAACCTTGTTCCCTTTCCCCAAACCACCCTATCGATGAAGAAAATTGTAACCCAATCTTATTTATGTTTTTCCTAACCCTTACAATATTCTTCCAAGTTAAGCTTCTATTAAGGGATGTTTGGTAAAGTAAAATAGAGGTAGAGGAATGGAAATGGGAAAGGATTCTCTTATTTGGTAAGTGGTTAGACTCATAAATAGAGAACAAACTAATTCTCTTTCCCTATTTCATTTCCCTGCTATATAGGGAGAAATGAAGAGAAATGAAATCTTTAATTCTCAGAGGATTGAAAAAATACACGGAGATCTTAGTGGCAAATAACTGAGAATGAATGAAGCAAGCTTTCTTCTCTTCTCAAACCTCCTTCAACAATCTTCTTCTTGGCGCCTTTGCTTTAAGCGACCTTTTCTTAGGCGCCTCGTTTTGATAAGTCTTAAGTACCTAAAAGGTATCCGACTTTTGTCTCACCAAGTAGACATACCCGTATCGACTATAATCATCAATAAAGGTAACGAAGTAGCGGGATGCTTGAACGGACCGCACACGTCAGTGTGAACGATATCCAACAAGTCTTGCGCCCTCTCACATACACCAGTGAAGGGTGCTTTGGTCATCTTGCCCAATAAACAAGATTCACATACTTCATTAGACCCGTGGTCAAATGATTCCAAGATCCCATCCACTTAGAGCTTGGCGATGCGTTTCTTGTTTATGTGGCCTAACCGACCATGCCATAGAGATAACTTATCCAAAACATTTATGGATCCCGAATCAATATTCATGATTTATCTATTGTTTTGCAAGCTTACACTTGTCTCATATACGCCATGACATGGAAATGCTTTAAAATAAAAGACATGATCTTTGTAACATAAAATGCATACAATGATAAAATGTTTCTTGCCACATAGGGCGAATAAGATACATTTAATAAAACAATAGACAAGCCGGATGGAAAGGCGAGCTCCACACTCCCAATCTTCTCAACCGGGACAACCGCATTGTTTCCCATGATGTCTTTGAGTTGTTTTTCATACGCCTCTCTAACAGTCCTCGCCGTGTTGGTAGCAGGCGCCTCCGGAAGAGGTGAGTCCATGAAGTTTGGCCCCGTGAGTTTTTCCTTTTCCAAGAAAGGACGGAGTGACATGTTTGAGGTGGTAGTGTTGCTAGTAGACATCTACAAGCAAAGTACGAATTTGGTTAGTATGATGTATTAAATCCTTGTTATATAATTAATCACTTGTTTCAAAACAAATTATTTTACTTCATGAAGTTATACGAATTTGGGCTAAGAACCTTATTTTACTTCAATCCATGACAGGTTTTCCGCGGATCACTTCATGAAGTTATTTAGGCCGGTAAACACTTTACCAATTGCTATCCGATATCGTAACTCTTAGACACTTGCGGGATCCTAGGTACCATAGCACCCATTTGGCATGTTTGATCCCTCCACACCGTTTCCTTATTATTCCACTTTGGTAGCTCGGTATGGGCACGACAACTACCAAGGCGTATTAAATCTTGGAATTTTAAATTGACCGTCAAGATACACGGTGGTACTCTAGCCCAATGGCCGGATCGGCTAAAGCTCCACATCCGACCTTGCGAGTTGCCACACGCACCATCCACACAGTTACACAGAACCGATCTCGGCTAAAGCTCGACGACCGATCTTGTTTCACTAGATTCGGGTGGTGTCATCTTACGGGTGGTGCGAGATTTTACTTTTGAAAAACGGGATTTAGTTTTTCTGGTTAAAACGGTTTTAACCAATTCTTGTCTATGTGGCGCGCGGAGTTTGTAAACCGATTGAAAAATCTTTGGTTTTATTATTTTGAAAAATTTTCTAGCATGCGAAGATCCTAAACATCGATTCGTGAAATATACAAAATAAATAACGAACCACGCATGCAATAATAATCCGGTAACGAGCCATTATAACCCTATGCGTCTTGCCCGTGAGCCAACGGGCAAGACAAAGTTAACTAAGGACAAAATTTTCCATGACTTTGACGTGTGCTCTCCCACTTGATCCATCGTGTCTCCCACCGACCTCCGGATCCAAGTCCGCCAAGACACCTCTCCAAGGTCCTTGCTGGTTGCTTTCGGTTCTCCTTTTACACTTTAAAAATTTAAAAGGAAATGGCATGCAAGCCACAATTCTCTATTCTAAGCTAATACTAAAAATTATAAAGTATAGAAATCGGCATGCAAACCATTAAATATTACAATCCGAATGAATTAAATTAATATTAAAAACCATTGTGGTACAAACCACCAAATGAATGAATAAAATAATTTAAACACAACCAAACACATCACATATGTCAAAGGCTCGTATTTGTTACCGGATTTAAATATTACAATCCACATACAACAACACAAATCTAAAACATGGTGTGCCACACATGACCCATGCAAATCTTATATATTTTGGTTAAGATTATCTAAACACTCAAGACACATATAATCCTATGTACATATGCATTAGGAACCTTAAACAAGTCAAAATTCCATATTCATATATACACAATGTAAGTATATGTAATTAACCATTTTCATGCCAAAATGTTAATCCACATATAAATACACCAACCAAGATATAAGGCAACTTATTCATATAATATTTAAAATTCTGGAAAAATTCCAGAAAGTACAAATGAGCTAAAAAACCAACAAAATTGATTTAAGGCATAAAAAAACATTCTGCCAGAAGACTTTAGCGCCGCTAATATAAAAAATTAGCGCCGCTAAAATTTAGAGTTAGCGCCACTAAGCCCAGACGACTTAGCAACCGTTACGGCAAACTGTTTAGCGCCGCTAACATGGAAAGGTTAGCGCCGCTAAACCCTGGACAGAACCAAAAATCACATTTTTCGGATTTTTCAAGCTACCAAGTGTAAATCTAGTGTAGAGGTGGCTCTGATACCACTGTTGGAATTCGTGGTTTGGCATAACGGAAGCAAAAATGAATTTTAAAAACATGAATGAAACCACATAATAATCCCAATGGTGCTACCATGTTCTACAACTAAAAGTTGCAACTTAAAAGAGAAGAAAGAAAGGAATTATACCCCTGGTGTCTTTGAAGTTGTTGAGTGTGCAAAGCTCCAAGCTCCTTTCCTCCTTGTGCTACCGAAGTCCACCCCGAGAAAACTTGTGATCTTGGTGTACTAGCACCCCTTGGAACACAACTCACTATTTGATTGTGTTACTGGAACAACCACCTCAAACAACTAGGAAACTCCTTAGAACTCTCTCTCAAACTCAGACAAGAACAACACTCTCAACTTTGCTTATGTGTGTGTATTTGATGCCTTAGTCAAGAAGGCCTAATAAGAGAGTAATAAGGGAGTTTTATAAACTCAAAAACGCCTCCAGGTCTCCCCAAGGACGGCTAAAGAGTTAATCATGGCTAAGCCATGCATTGATGGAAAGAGGAGGTGAAAAGAATAAAGTTGCATGCTATCAGGTCAGTTAGCGCCGCTAACCACCCAACGTTAGCGGCGCTAACCTCTAAAGGATAGCGCCGCTATCGCGGCCGAGTTAGCGACAACATGATTAGCGCCGCTAACCCTGTCCAGCCTACCAACCATCATTTAATTATTCTTTCTCACCCTTCTTTTTAGGTTGTTATCAAGATCAACCCCCGGCATGTGACCTGATAGGCCCATATATCATTGGTATTGATCAATTGGGTACGTGTGTCAGTAGGCATACTCCAACAAGTAATGTATCTTCCTCATGACATATTGAAGAAAATGATTTGTATATTTAACAATTTAAGAACTAAAAAAGAAAGCTTATAGAAATACTATATAGATTTCAGAGTTAATTACTGATTTGGTCCCTGTGGTTAACACATTTCTACTGATTTGGTTGCTAACTCTGATCTTCAAGAAACTCACCGCGGAGAATCTGCAAAATAATCTAGTGGGGAATTAGCACAAAGCTAAGTGAGGGAACAAATATCTAAACATATACAAGGCAAACATGCCCAAACACATAGCTCATAAATCCCAGGAGAACCGGCGGGGTTGCAACCACCTACAACCAAATGCCGGCCAAAGCATAGATTTACCGATAGCCCTGCTAACATGGACAACAGTACCAGCACCCTTGAGTACAACAAATGCACATCAAGATCTGATACTGTGAATCCCCAAGCAACAGGCCCAGCCGCACAACTCATGCTAATCTCCAAATAAACATGCATATATATTAAACAAGAGCACAGTAACAATTAGGATATCATATCCTGTATATCCGAAGATATAAATCCACTCACCACAGTCAGCACTGCTGTGACACACTCAGTTGACTAACTCACTGAGTCTTCTCAGTTCCTGAGAAGATACACAAACCAGTATATAACTCCCAATAATGATTCATAATAAGTAATACACTTATTCACAAATCACATATATATACACATATCACATATATCATAGATATTTAGAAAATCAGTACATCATAATCTGAATTTCTGAGGAATTCCCAAATCATTTTCCTAATCCGTATAAGGCATCATGCGGTTTCCTCGTCACAAGTTCGATTCCGATCAGAGTGTTAGGGACATTATCCAAGTCGTGAATTCCGGATGATTCATACGGATCTATCATAATTACGGATCATTTTCAAAATTCCGAATAAGCAAAGGCAATCCATATGGGTTTATATCAATTCCGGATAAATAGAAATTCCACATAAGTTCAATACCGAATGAAGCCGAATTCTGATTAGTTCAATTCCGAGCAAAGGCCAATTCCGAACCAAAGGTCCAATCCGAATATAATCTAAATCCGATCAATGTAATTCCGAATAGATGAAATTCCGAATAAAAATCAAATCCGAACATTATCAATTCCGAATAATGGCAATTATTCAATTCCGAGTGTTCATCAATTCCGATCAGTACAAATTCCGAATATAGTGTTAAAAGATTGTCAAGGTCTTGATTTAATACTTCAAATCCGATCATATCATGCGAAATTTATCTCAATTCCGAATAAGCCATTCGGTTTCTCATATTCCGAACAGAGTTCATTCGGAATTCATCATAAGTTCCATTATTTCATTCGGATTTCCTCAATTCCGCATGCTTCATATCAAATAACAAATAATTCAAGTGTTCTTGAACAAAAATCGATTCTAACTTCAATTCTTATCTGATTTTAAGTATGCAAGATGAAATATATTTCCAGAATTCATATAAACATGTAATGAACATAGATTCACATAATTTTCTAACATGCAATCATCCTATCATCATTTAATTCATCATCATTCGGAATTCATATATTTTTTAATAAAAACAAAATTTAAAGAACAATCCTAAATCAATTAAGCTAACCTTCTAGATTCAGTTATATCAGAATTCCAAACCATAATTCAAAGATTGAAGAAATGAAGATAATTTCCCTTGCTCTTGTTCTTCGGCCGAGAATCACCCACACACACACACACACTTTCTCTTAATTTTCCAATTTTGCATGTAATGAGATGTGTTGGTGGTATAAAGATGATTTATGTGTCCATATTGGACACCTCATATCCAATTATCTCAATTAATTAATTAATTACCATTTGTTGAATTAAATGAAATACATATAATAACAATTAATTCACATAATTAAATGTAAGTATCAAGATCAGATAAACTAATTACCTTAATAATTCTAGGCCGGTTAAGAGGGTGTTACAATATGGCTCCTCCGTCTAGGGTAAAACCCTTACTGTGACTTAAAGCCATCTTTGTTTCTCTGGAAGCTAGCACCAATGTAACTAGTCACACTGATTTATTCCATACTTCCTCCAAAGACCAAGAACATATCCTTTGTCTTTCTCACGTACTTGAGAATGTTCTTGACAGCCACCCAATGGGTCTCACCTAGATTTTGTTGATGTCTACTCGTGACGCTTATTGAGTAAGCAACATCAGACCTAGTACATAACATGGCATACATGATCGATCCTACTGCCAAGACATAAGAAATCGATCTCATCCTCTTCTGTTGTGTTGGAGAAGTAGGACATCGAGCCTTGCTCAAAGGTACACCAGATCGTATCGGGATGAAAACTTTCTTGGATCCATCCATGTTAAATCATTTCATGATTTTGTCAATGTATGTACTTTGACTAACTCCGATAAGCCACCTAGATCTATCCCTATAGATCTTTATACCAAGTATATACGCGGCTCTCCCAGATCTTTCATCTGGAAATACTTACCTAACCAGGATTTTACTCCTTGTAATGCTGGTATGTCATTTCCTATATGCACTATGTCATCCACATCAGGACTAAGAAGATACCTATGCTCCAATAGAACTTTATGTCAACACAGGATTCAAACTCTCTTTTAGTTAAACCAAACTCTTTGATGCGCTCATCAAATTGCAAGTTCCAACTTCTATATCTTTCATCTGGAAATACTTACCTAAGTAGGATGTTGTTGCTGCTGTTCTAACTATTGAATCCTTTCCCTCAAAGTTTGCAGTGTATCCTCCAACTGTAACACATAATCTTGTTGTTCAGACTCACCATTGTGAGAAGTACCAACCCAGTTGTATTGTTCCTTTGCTGCCGTAGAGGATTGATTGTTGTTTCTTCTGGGGGACGCAGTGGTAGTTGTCTGGTTCACTTTATCAGCCATTTTCTGTTCTATACACAACATCTCACCCGTTGTTAGATTTAATCCCGTTAGTATAAACACACTAACCACCCTCAGGCTACACTACTAATTACCCACCCTAGGAATACTGGACTGACCAGAGCCTCAGTTCGAGTATTGCACCAATCATTAATGCAAATCCTCAAACCAGGGCTCTGATACAAATTTGTAACACTGTACTTTTTATTTATCATGAAACAGCGCGCGGAAGCTAATTACATATAATTAGATTAAAAACAAAAGATAAATACAACTTTGACTGATTATCATTTACAAAATGCCACTACAGTATTATATACAAAACAGGGTCTTTACAAAACTTTGACATCAGAGTAGTGGTCTGTCCATATTCCCAGTCCTTATCTTCAAGAAACTCACCGCGGAGAATCTGCAAAATAATCTAGTGGGGAATTAGCACAAAGCTAAGTGAGGGAACAAATATCTAAACATATACAAGGCAAACATGCCCAAACACATAGCTCATAAATCCCAGGAGAACCGGCGGGGTTGCAACCACCTACAACCAAATGCCGGCCAAAGCATAGATTTACCGATAGCCCTGCTAACATGGACAACAGTACCAGCACCCTTGAGTACAACAAATGCACATCAAGATCTGATACTGTGAATCCCCAAGCAACAGGCCCAGCCGCACAACTCATGCTAATCTCCAAATAAACATGCATATATATTAAACAAGAGCACAGTAACAATTAGGATATCATATCCTGTATATCCGAAGATATAAATCCACTTACCACAGTCAGCACTGCTGTGACACACTCAGTTGACTAACTCACTGAGTCTTCTCAGTTCCTGAGAAGATACACAAACCAGTATATAACTCCCAATAATGATTCATAATAAGTAATACACTTATTCACAAATCACATATATATACACATATCACATATATCATAGATATTTAGAAAATCAGTACATCATAATCTGAATTTCTGAGGAATTCCCAAATCATTTTCCTAATCCGTATAAGGCATCATGCGGTTTCCTCGTCACAAGTTCTATTCCGATCAGAGTGTTAGGGACATTATCCAAGTCGTGAATTCCGGATGATTCATACGGATCTATCATAATTACGGATCATTTTCAAAATTCCGAATAAGCAAAGGCAATCCATATGGGTTTATATCAATTCCGGATAAATAGAAATTCCGCATAAGTTCAATACCGAATGAAGCCGAATTCTGATTAGTTCAATTCCGAGCAAAGGCCAATTCCGAACCAAAGGTCCAATCCGAATATAATCTAAATCCGATCAATGTAATTCCGAATAGATGAAATTCCGAATAAAAATCAAATCCGAACATTATCAATTCCGAATAATGGCAATTATTCAATTCCGAGTGTTCATCAATTCCGATCAGTACAAATTCCGAATATAGTGTCAGAAGATTGTCAAGGTCTTGATTTAATACTTCAAATCCGATCATATCATGCGAAATTTATCTCAATTCCAAATAAGCCATTCGGTTTCTCATATTCCGAACAGAGTTCATTCGGAATTCATCATAAGTTCCATTATTTCATTCGGATTTCCTCAATTCCGCATGCTTCATATCAAATAACAAATAATTCAAGTGTTCTTGAACAAAAATCAATTCTAACTTCAATTCTTATCTGATTTTAAGCATGCAAGATGAAATATATTTCCAGAATTCATATAAACATGTAATGAACATAGATTCACATAATTTTCTAACATGCAATCATCCTATCATCATTTAATTCATCATCATTCGGAATTCATATATTTTTTAATAAAAACAAAATTTAAAGAACAATCCTAAATCAATTAAGCTAACCTTCTAGATTCAGTTATATCAGAATTCCAAACCACAATTCAAAGATTGAAGAAATGAAGATGATTTCCCTTGCTCTTGTTCTTCGGCCGAGAATCACCCACACACACACACACACTTTCTCTTAATTTTCCAATTTTGCATGTAATGAGATGTGTTGGTGGTATAAAGATGATTTATGTGTCCATATTGGACACCTCATATCCAATTATCTCAATTAACATTAATTAATTACCATTTGTTGAATTAAATGAAATACATATAATAACAATTAATTCACATAATTAAATGTAAGTATCAAGATCAGATAAACTAATTACCTTAATAATTCTAGGCCGGTTAAGAGGGTGTTACAATATGGCTCCTCCGTCTAGGGTAAAACCCTTACTGTGACTTAAAGCCATCTTTGTTTCTCTGGAAGCTAGCACCAATGTAACTAGTCACACTGATTTATTCCATACTTCCTCCAAAGACCAAGAACATATCCTTTGTCTTTCTCACGTACTTGAGAATGTTCTTGACAGCCACCCAATGGGTCTCACCTAGATTTTGTTGATGTCTACTCGTGACGCTTATTGAGTAAGCAACATCAGACCTAGTACATAACATGGCATACATGATCGATCCTACTGCCAAGACATAAGAAATCGATCTCATCCTCTTCTGTTGTGTTGGAGAAGTAGGACATCGAGCCTTGCTCAAAGGTACACCAGATCGTATCGGGATGAAAACTTTCTTGGATCCATCCATGTTAAATCATTTCATGATTTTGTCAATGTATGTACTTTGACTAACTCCGATAAGCCACCTAGATCTATCCCTATAGATCTTTATACCAAGTATATACGCGGCTCTCCCAGATCTTTCATCTGGAAATACTTACCTAACCAGGATTTTACTCCTTGTAATGCTGGTATGTCATTTCCTATATGCACTATGTCATCCACATCAGGACTAAGAAGATACCTATGCTCCAATAGAACTTTATGTCAACACAGGATTCGAACTCTCTTTTAGTTAAACCAAACTCTTTGATGCGCTCATCAAAGTGCAAGTTCCAACTTCTATATCTTTCATCTGGAAATACTTACCTAAGTAGGATGTTGTTGCTGCTGTTCTAACTATTGAATCCTTTCCCTCAAAGTTTGCAGTGTATCCTCCAACTGTAACACATAATCTTGTTGTTCAGACTCACCATTATGAGAAGTACCAACCCAGTTGTATTGTTCCTTTGCTGCCGTAGAGGATTGATTGTTGTTTCTTCTGGGGGACGCAGTGGTAGTTGTCTGGTTCACTTTATCAGCCATTTTCTGTTCTATACACAACATCTCACCTGTTGTTAGATTTAATCCCGTTAGTATAAACACACTAACCACCCTCAGGCTACACTACTAATTACCCACCCTAGGAATACTGGACTGACCAGAGCCTCAGTTCGAGTATTGCACCAATCATTAATGCAAATCCTCAAACCAGGGCTCTGATACAAATTTGTAACACTGTACTTTTTATTTATCATGAAACAGCGTGCGGAAGCTAATTACATATAATTAGATTAAAAACAAAAGATAAATACAACTTTGACTGATTATCATTTACAAAATGCCACTACAGTATTATATACAAAACAGGGTCTTTACAAAACTTTGACATCAGAGTAGTGGTCTGTCCATATTCCCAGTCCTTATCTTCAAGAAACTCACCGCGAAGAATCTGCAAAATAATCTAGTGGGGAATTAGCACAAAGCTAAGTGAGGGAACAAATATCTAAACATATACAAGGCAAACATGCCCAAACACATAGCTCATAAATCCCAGGAGAACCGGCGGGGTTGCAACCACCTACAACCAAATGCCGGCCAAAGCATAGATTTACCGATAGCCCTGCTAACATGGACAACAGTACCAGCACCCTTGAGTACAACAAATGCACATCAAGATCTGATACTGTGAATCCCCAAGCAACAGACCCAGCCGCACAACTCATGCTAATCTCCAAATAAACATGCATATATATTAAAGAAGAGCACAGTAACAATTAGGATATCATATCCTGTATATCCGAAGATATAAATCCACTTACCACAGTCAGCACTGCTGTGACACACTCAGTTGACTAACTCACTGAGTCTTCTCAGTTCCTGAGAAGATACACAAACCAGTATATAACTCCCAATAATGATTCATAATAAGTAATACACTTATTCACAAATCACATATATATACACATATCACATATATCATAGATATTTAGAAAATCAGTACATCATAATCTGAATTTCTGAGGAATTCCCAAATCATTTTCCTAATCCGTATAAGGCATCATGCGGTTTCCTCGTCACAAGTTCTATTCCGATCAGAGTGTTAGGGACATTATCCAAGTCGTGAATTCCGGATGATTCATACGGATCTATCATAATTACGGATCATTTTCAAAATTCCGAATAAGCAAAGGCAATCCATATGGGTTTATATCAATTCCGGATAAATAGAAATTCCGCATAAGTTCAATACCGAATGAAGCCGAATTCTGATTAGTTCAATTCCGAGCAAAGGCCAATTCCGAACCAAAGGTCCAATCCGAATATAATCTAAATCCGATCAATGTAATTCCGAATAGATGAAATTCCGAATAAAAATCAAATCCGAACATTATCAATTCCGAATAATGGCAATTATTCAATTCCGAGTGTTCATCAATTCCGATCAGTACAAATTCCGAATATAGTGTTAGAAGATTGTCAAGGTCTTGATTTAATACTTCAAATCCGATCATATCATGCGAAATTTATCTCAATTCCGAATAAGCCATTCGGTTTCTCATATTCCGAACAGAGTTCATTCAGAATTCATCATAAGTTCCATTATTTCATTCGGATTTCCTCAATTCCGCATGCTTCATATCAAATAACAAATAATTCAAGTGTTCTTGAACAAAAATCAATTCTAACTTCAATTCTTATCTGATTTTAAGCATGCAAGATGAAATATATTTCCAGAATTCATATAAACATGTAATGAACATAGATTCACATAATTTTCTAACATGCAATCATCCTATCATCATTTAATTCATCATCATTCGGAATTCATATATTTTTTAATAAAAACAAAATTTAAAGAACAATCCTAAATCAATTAAGCTAACCTTCTAGATTCAGTTATATCAGAATTCCAAACCACAATTCAAAGATTGAAGAAATGATGATGATCTCCCTTGCTCTTGTTCCTCGGCCGAGAATCACCCACACACACACACACACTTTCTCTTAATTTTCCAATTTTGCATGTAATGAGATGTGTTAGTGGTGTAAAGATTGTTTATGTGTCCATATTGGACACCTCATATGCCATTATCTCAATTAACATTAATTAATTACCATTTGTTTAATTAAATGAAATACATATAATAACAATTAATTCACATAATTAAATGTAAATATCAAGATCAGATAAACTAATTACCTTAATAATTCTAGGCCGGTTAAGAGGGTGTTACAAATCTGCCCCCTTAAGAAGATTCCGTCCTCGGAATCTCATCGCGCTTAAACAAGGAAGGATATCGACTTCTCATATCAGCTTCGGTTTCCCAAGTCAAGTCAGAACACACGTTGAAAGTGTCGTGAATACCCGCCAACTCGTCAGGAAGTTCTAAAGCAATTGTCTGATCGTTAACCACACGTCTAATTCTGAAAGGATCAATGTAACGGGGAGCTAACTTCCCGCGTTTTCCAAAATGAATTACTCCTTTCCATGGAGATACTTTCAGATAGACTTTTTCTCCTTCAACAAACGATACTGGTCGATGACGCGGATCAGCGTACATTTTCTGTCTATCTCTGGCAGCTTTTAACATTTCTTTAGCAATTGTTACTTTATCAGCTGTAATATGTACTATGTCAGGCCTGGCGAATTGCTTTTCTCCCGCCTCTAACCAACAAGTTGGAGTTCTGCAAGGACGACCATACAACATCTCATACGGCGGCATACCAATGCTGGAGTGATAGGAAATGTTGTAGGCAAACTCCACTAATGGCAGATGTGAATCCCAAGAACCCCCAAACTCTAACACACAAGCCCGTAGCATATCTTCTAAAGTCTGAATTGTTCTCTCTGATTGATCATCTGTTTGCGGGTGATAAGATGTACTCAAATTAACCCTGGATCCCAATTCCTGTTATAGTGTGTTCCAGAAGTTAGACACGAATCTTGAATCTCGATCTGAGACAATGGACAAAGGAACTCCATGTCTTGATACTATTTCATCAATGTATAACATTGCTAACTTACTCAACGAAGAAGTTTCGGCAGTAGCAAGGAAATGTGCACTCTTGGTTAATCTGTCTACTATAACCCAAATCATGTCATCCCTCTCCGTGGAAGTTCAGTTACAAAATCCATCGTAATATGATCCCACTTCCATTCAGATATTTCCAATTGTTTCAAAATTCCGTATGGTTTCTGATGTTCAGCTTTAACTTGTGCACAGATGTGACAAGTCTCAAGAAATCGAGCAATATCCATTTTCATCATTGGCCACCAATAAAGGATTTTCAAATCATGATACATTTTTGTACTACCCGGATGTATTGACAATCTTGATTTGTGAGCTTCATTTAGAATTAACTCCCTCAAATTCCCAACCTTCGGTACCCAAACACGTTCATGATAAACCTATTGGAGTCTGCCCACTGACACAAGTACATTGGTGTTACTGCTGATGAAGTGCGAGCCTATTGGGTCACATACCAAGGTTTGATCCCGACAACTTACTGATAAATAGAGAAGGTCCAAAAATCAAATTGTTTGATTTTGGGGCTTCACGGCCGTGAGGGATGCTCCACGGGTCGTGAAGCCCACTGCTCTCATGAATGTCTCAATGAATTTTACATGGCTCGTGGAGTTTTCACGGGTCGTGAAGAGGTCGTGGAGGGGTCGTGAAGGAGACGCCCTCACGAGTCACTCGAACACGGCACGGGCCGTGAAGGACGATGGCCAGTCGTGGCGTATTTTTTCTTCACGGGCTCTTCACGGGCCGTGAGAGGCCATGAAGGTCTGTCTGCATCAGATTCTTATTTCTGATTGGGCCATCTCATGGTCCAATGGGAGTGAGCTTTTGACTCCGGCCAAATAAGGGTTTTTGGGGCTGGATCAGTGGGTGATTGCATGAGACTACAATTTCTCTCTCTCTTTGATCTCTCTTGGTACCTTCATGTAAGAAACACACATTCTACACTAAGTGGTGATACTTGAGTGTTGTGAGTGAGTATTTGGTACAAGAGGAGAATCAACTTGGCTGTTCCAGAAAGGTGGAGTCATAGGTGACGTCCCCTTGACGGTGTACTAGCATACGGGGATCAAAACAACCTTGGTGTGGACTAGCAATAGAGGAGATACACTTGGATCTCTCGGTTGTCCCGGTTTTGCATTGCTACAGCCGATTTCATGAAGATAAAGGAGGTATACTTTCTGTCCTTCTTTGTTCTTTAAGTTGCAATTTGAGTTTTGTAGAATATTATCACTTTGGAACATGTATGGACCCGTTTTTGTATGGTTTTTGAAACTCTTGTTTTATGCTTCCGCTATGTTTTGCTCCACACCGTGTTCCAACAGTGGTATCAGAGCCAAATCTACAAACAAATTGCACTTTTTGGCTTGAAAACCGAATCTGGACATTTTGTCCAGAATGCCTTCACGGGTGGTGAAGGCTTGTTCTTCACGGTCGTGAAGTCTCATGACCAGTCTCGTGGGGTGCTTGGTCGTGAAGGATTTTTCACTGGTCAGAGTCGTGGAACGCATGGGCTTCACGGGCCGTGAGAGGCCGTGAAGGCTTATGGGTCGTGAAAGAGCTCGTGAACAGTATTTTTGTCCCTTTTGAAAAAGAAAAATGTTTTCGGTTTTAGCCTCCTTGCGATTCTGTTTTTCCATAATCTGTCCAAAGCGTTTGGATTTTTATAAAGCCCCATATGTGTCTTGATTCATGCATTTATATGTATTGGGTGATTTTTGACATGAAATGCACACATGCATATACTTGTATTGTCTATATATGAATATGTATTCTCAAAGTGTTTGGGGTACTAATGCATATGTACAAGGATTGTTCACTTTGTGCCTTGAGTGTTTAGCTAGGTTTGAACAATCTTAATCAAGATACATTTTACACGGTTTTGTTGTGGCACACCGTGTTGTTGTTTGTGGTTGTTGTTTGATCCGGTAACACCTTGCCCATTAGACCTATGTGTTAGTTGTTTGGTTGTGTTTAATTATTCATTCATTTGGTGGTTTGTAATAATTAAATTTATTCGGTCTTGTATTTTGTACTTTATTTTGGCTTGCATGCCAATTGTTTTTCTTTGTAATTGTTAGATTAGCTTAGATTAGCATTTCGCGTCTTGCACCCCATTTCTTTTCAAATATTTTGTATGTATTTGTAAAAGAAGACCGAAGACAACCATCGAGAGTCGTGGAGGAGACATCTCGGCTATGGTGGATCCGGAGGTTCATTGGAGATGACGGATTCAGTGGGAGCACTTCCAGCTGGGCCAAGTGGCGGTGTCCTTATTTTGGCCTTGCTTTCCTCGTTTGGCTCACGAGGAAGGCGCATAGGGTTTAGGGGCATGTTACCGGATATTGCATGTGCGTGGTTGTTATTTTATTTATTTTCTTGCGTGGTTGTTTAGGATCTTCGCTCGCTTGAAAATTTTTCAAAATAATAAAACCAAGAGTTTTGAATTGGTTTACAAACCTCGCGCGCCACAAGACCACTTTAAAAACAAAATCCCGTTTTTATCAAATGTAAATCACTCGCCTCCCGTAAGATGACACCACCCGAATCTAGTGAAACAAGATCGGTCGTCGAGCTTAGCCGAGATCGGTTTTGTGTAACTGTGTGGAAGGTGCGTGTGGCAACTCGCAAGGGTCGGTTGTCAAGCTTAGCCGAGCCGGCCATTGGGCTAGAGTACCACCATGTATCTTGACGGTCGATTTACTATTCCAAGACTTAAAACGCATTGGTAGTTGTCGTGCCCATACCGAGCTATCAAAGTGGATTAATGAGGAATTGGTGAGAGAAAGGGATCAAACATGCCAAATGGGTGCTATGAGTACCTAGGATCCCGCAAGTGTCTAAGAGTTGTAATCTCGGATTGCAATTGGTAAAGTGTTTACCGGCCTAAGTAGCTCCATGAAGTGATCCGCGGCAAACCCGTCATGGATTGGTGTACTTTGAGGCTCTTAGCCCTTGTTAAGATAATTTGGTTTTATTAATCAGCTGGGTAATTATTTTAACGAGGATAATATCGAAACTAACTAAAACGTGTACTCTTTTATAGATGGCAAATATTAACGACACCACACCAAACTTTAAACTTCGATTATTCCTAGAAAGGGAGAGACTCATAGGAGTGAACTTCGCTAACTGGTATCGTGTATTGAGGATTGTCCTCCGTCACGAATCAAAGTTGCACATCCTTGAGGAACCCTTTCCGGAGCCACCTGCTACCAACGCGAACTGGGCCACTCGATACGCTTTTGAGAAGCGTGTTAGAGATACACAAGATATTTCTTGTCTCATGTTATCGACTATGAGCTTTGAGTTGCGTCAGCAACTTGAGCAATTGAGTGCGTATGACATGATAAACCGGCTAAAGGACATGTTCCCGCAGTAGGTTAGACAAGAACGGTTTGAGTGTATAAAGGCTTTGGTCGGTTGTAGGATGCAGGAAGGTGAGGATGTAAATGTCCATTTCCTTATGATGAAGGGATACATGGACCAATTGGAGAGACTTGGACTTCCAATAGGGAGGGAGATTGTGGTGGATATGATCCTCCAGTCCCTGCCCGCGTCTTTTGAGAAGTTTGTCAAGAACTTTCACAAAGACAATTTGGAAAAATCCTTGATCGAACTTCAAGACATGCTGAAGGTTGTTCAGTCTTACATGGTTGAGAAGGATCGTGTCTCGTCCACATCCACTATGGCTACTAGGAAACAAGTAAGCTAGAAGAAGAAACTGACCTCAAAAGGAAAGTCTAGTGTGACTAGGCTATCCGTAATTGTGGAGTCGGAGGACAATGAGATTGTGCCTCAAGGTGATGTTCCACATGGGGTAGTTTGCTACTTTTGCGGAGAAATTGGAAATTGGCGCCGTCACGCCTGCTCTAAGTGCCTGGAAGAGCTAAGTATCCTAAAGCGGAAGAACGTTAGCTCATCTTCAGGTACATTCATGATCAAACTCCATTGATCTTCTACTTCTAATGACTGGGTTTTGAACGCTAGTCAAAACACTCACGTTTGTTACAAACTTGTTTGTTGCAAAGTGTAGGTGTTTGTCTGAAGTAGGCCGATGATGCATGGAGAGCTGGGATAGTGAAGAGAAACATAGTGTTTGTCTCTAACTAGAAGGATTGGAAGATGAGTCTTTCCATTCCATCCAGCTATATTATTACTTCATTTAGATCTTTGTCTTACGCTCTGCGTGGCAAGAAGCATTGTATCTTATTTGACTTTGATGAAGATGAATATTACTTTGAATTAAGTTATTGTGGGTTTCGAGTTTTCTTTCAAAGTCTATTCATGTCGTGGCATTTGCAATAAGCTTTTGCTTAAGGAAGTAATGGAATAATTATGAATGATTTTTGAATAGTTATCCTTATGAAATAGTTGATTTAACCATATAAACAAGACTTGAATCACCAAGCTCCATGTGGTTGGGAACTTGGAATCTTTTGACTTTGAGTCAATTGTTGATGGTAAATCTTGCTTATAAGGCTAAATAACTAAGACATCCTTCACTTGTGAATGTGAGAGGAATAAAGGCTTGTTGGATTTCGTTTGCACGTTTGTGTAAAGACCGTTCAGGCAAATACATAAGGATTAACTATGTGTGATTTGTTACCTTTACCGATGATGGTAGAAGAAATGGGTAAGTCTAATTTATTAAACAAATGTCTGAAACCTGAGAGGTGTTCAAGACTCACCCTTAACAAATTTAAAATGAAGAGGGCAAAAGGGAATAAAGATACTCAAATCTTGTGAGATGTTGAGCATCTACATTCTAAATTTCTAAACCATCATAAGAATTGTGAGGTTGCCTCATAATTCACTTCTCCTAGGATACATGTTTTTACATGGATCGCTAAGTGGAGGAATGGAACATATTGGTTATGGTTCCTTCTTGATGGATTAAACTTAAGTAACCTATTTGATAGGTGTACTTGAGTAGTGACGGGCAATGTTCTTGTTTTAAATCAACAAAGATGGTCAAATTAGCATCTAAGGAGATTCGATTAGAAAGTGTTCTTTGCTTGTCAATCTCATAGATCAGAGTTATCCAGTCTACATTTAGTGGGAGGTGGATGAACTTAGAGGATGCTAATGTATTTAAATAGTTCTTCTAGGTTTCAGATATTCATTTCATATCCTTTTGAGAACCAGGTTAGGTTGCTCGAAAAGGGAAAGGAATAACTGAAACATTCTTGTGGAAGAACGTGAGATTTAAATAAAAGACCTGATGTTGACACTAGCAATCGATCAGAAATGATTGAAACTCAACATGGCTATGTTGGAGTATCTGGCATAAAGTTATTACTTCTTCATATGGCTGGTAAGAGTCGTCATAAGACCAGAGAGATATAATTTATTATATCTGAGGACGATGACTTATTGATGATACGTGTTGTATGCATCAACTACCGGAAGCTGTAGTTGGCCCTTGAGTCTGCTAAGAAGAGGAGTGTAATAACATAAGATACATTCCATGCTGAATTTTCAAGTTTTGAACTTGGTTAATCCAACACTTAGGTTTTGACCTGACGGTGTATATAGATCTTTTGGATATAAGATCTGCATGGATTAATTTGTAGATAACTTCAAATACTGACTGGAAGGAATTGGTTTCATGATGATTGACAGTTGGGTAGGAATCATATGAAGACATTCTCTCAGTAGTTATGTTGAAGTTTAAGGGGATGCTTACACCGTGTTATGGCAATATGATGCAAGGACCGCATTCCGTTATAGGAATTTTATGAGGAAGTGCTTACAACACTGTCCGAGGGTCTTTTACATCCTAAATATCCTTATGAATTCTACAAAGGTGGAGTCCTTTTGGGCTTAGAATAAATCTAAGTTTTGGAATCTTTGCTAAGAAAATCAAGTGTTTGAGTTTTCAGCAAGCAATGATAAAACTTGGATAGATGCCAGAGCTAGTGGGAGCACTATTATAATCATATTTGGTATGTCTAGAACATACTATGTGTTGGAGATAATGTCTTGATTTAGCTTGGCAACAATCGTAAATTAAGAATTATGCATCCATAATAAATATGGGATATTCAAAGAAGTTTATGGAATACAATAAATATGAGTATATGTTCTTGTGGTGTGTAATTAGAAGAATCTTAAAGTGAGTTGTTACTCTTGTGATGGCTTCTACTTTAAAGGATAACCGCCGATCTTGATTGGGGTTTGTAATCTTTTTTAATATGGTGTTGTTAATTTGCGTGTGTCTTAAAGCGTCGTTGACTCTATTGGGTTCTTTTGAAGCAATGAGAGTACGATGGCTTATACACACTAAACTTTGTGAATCAAGCATTGTTTACCTTATTGGGTTCTTTTGAAACAATGAAGGTATAACTGCTTGGACAAATGATCAAATCCCATAAACGCACACTTTAGAAGTGGTTGGTTGTAGTAGGGATATGATCACTGACAATCAAGCATCGCTGACTCTATAGAGATCTTTGTGAAAACTATGAGGGTACGATGGCTTATGCACATTAAATTTGAGACTCGAGCGTTGTTTACCTTATTGGGTTCTTTAGAAACAATGAAGGTATAACGGCTTGAACAAATGATCGAAATCCCATCAACGCAAACTTTGGTAGTGGTTGGTTGTAGTAGGGATATGGTCAATGTCAGAGTCCACACGGATGACATCGTGGATGGTCCGTTTACTGAGCTATAGTAGCA
Organism: Pulicaria dysenterica; assembly: GCA_947179395.2. Lineage (NCBI taxonomy): Eukaryota > Viridiplantae > Streptophyta > Magnoliopsida > Asterales > Asteraceae > Pulicaria > Pulicaria dysenterica. The sequence continues at coordinate 46,728,258 of OX359294.1, read as the reverse complement.
GTCTAGTGATGAATGTCATACTAAGGTCTGCATGAACTTGGATTGAGTATGTTTTAGTCAAAGTTTTGATATGCTTTACTTTAGGGAACATTAAACAATATTGTGCTTCTGCTTGTATCGATTATCAAAGGAGTTTGGAAATGCGCGTGTAGCGGGTAATCTCAGTAAGCCTTATTGTGTTCCAACTTTGCATGTTTTACCTCTTCCCTGAATATGTATACATTCTAAATGTCCACAGCCAGTCATTCTTCACGGGAAGGAAGTCTGAATGAAGGCTGAGGGAAGTGATTGGTCAAGTGTCCAATGGTGATTGGGACACAGGGACGCAATACTTCGCCTGTACTTGAAAGGGGTTTCATGTGACTGGACGACCCACAACTGAATTCACTTTGTGGTACTTGTCATGAGTGAATCAGGATGATAATATCAGTTCATCCTCATACTGGAGATGCATGTGTCTGCATCACTTTGGTTTGCTTTGCTCTGGTTGCTTTCAAACGCAGTCCGTAACTGGCTGTTATAAAGGAAGTAGCTGATCAAAGTATGATCACTGTGGTGGGCAATGTAGTCAAAGGAATTTGTTCCTCTGTTCAGAGAGATATCCCTGGGCCCCTCGATGATTGGGCGCTGACACCAAAATGCATGGTCGTGCTCGAGTGTGCAATGATTTAGGTAATCAATTGCAACTTGTATATTTTGGTCACCATCAATCTCGATTGAGAAACATAATCCTGAAGGACTGAGAATGACTTAGTACCATGTCTCGTCTTCACATGGATATCGTGAACAAAAGGATGGTTGATCACTTATCTATATGGCCATTTCAAACCTTTGGGTTGTGAATTGGTACTTGTCTATGAGATGACATACCTCGTACTGACTTGGGGGCAGGGATGCCTTGCTAGAGGCCACTCCCTGTCTGTGATACCTCTGGGTACGTTGTGTCATGTGCAAGTGGGAGTCTGTTGGAGTCTGCCCACTGCACAAGTACATTGGTGTTACTGCTGATGAAGTACGAGCCTATTGGGTCACACACCAAGGTTTGATCCCGACAACTTACTGATAAAGAGAGAAGGTCCAAAAATCAAATTGTTTGATTTTGGGGCTTCACGGCCGTGAGGGATGCTCCACGGGTCGTGAAGCCCACTACCCTCACGAATGGCTCAATGAATTTTACACGGTTCGTGGAGTCTTCACGGGTCGTGAAGAGGTCGTGGAGGGGTCGTGAAGGAGACACCCTCACGAGTCACTCGAACACGGCACGGGCCGTGAAGGACGATGGCCAGTCGTGGCGCATTTTGTCTTCACGTGCTCTTCACGGGCCGTAAGAGGCCGTGAAGGTCTGTCTGCATGAGATTCTTATTTCTGACTGGGCCATCTCATGGTCCAATGGGAGTGAGCTTTTGACTCCGGCCAAATAAGGGTTTTTGGGGCTGGATCAGTGGGTGATTGCATGAGACTACAATTTGTCTCTCTCTTTGATCTCTCTTGGTACCTTCATGTAACAAACACACATTCTACACTAAGTGGTGATACTTGAGTGTTGTGAGTGAGTATTTGGTACAAGAGGAGAATCAACTTGGCTGTTCCAGAAAGGTGGAGTCATAGGTGACGTCCCCTTGACGGTGTACTAGCATACGGGGATCAAAACAACCTTGGTGTGGACTAGCAATAGAGGAGATACACTTGGATCTCTCGGTTGTCCCAGTTTTGCATTGCTACAGCCGATTTCGTGAAGATAAAGGAGGTATACTTTCTGTCCTTCTTTGTTCTTTAAGTTGCAATTTGAGTTTTGTAGAATATTATCACTTTGGAACATGTTTGGACCCGTTTTTGTACGGTTTTTGAAACTCTTGTTTTATGCTTCCGCTGTGTTTTGCTCCATACCGTGTTCCAACAAAACCTTCAAACCACGTGAGTCAGTAGTTAATTCATGTTGTCGTTTAACCATCAATTCATCCTTCAAATTTTCATCTTTCAAAGCTTCAAGTTGAGCAGCCAAAAGTTGATCCACTAAATCAGACTTGATTTCCAAACACATTAACTTCATTATATCAGATGATCCCTTACGACTAAGTGCATCAGCAACTACGTTCGCTTTACCCGGATGATACTGTATTTCGAAATCATAGTCTTTGATTAATTCCAACCAACAACGTTGTCTCAAATTCAATTCCTTCTGAGTAAACACATACTGAAGGCTTTTGTGATCAGTGCAAATCGTACACTTGGTTCCATACAGATAATGTCTCCATAGTTTCAAAGCAAATACCACAGCAGCTAACTCTAAATCATGAGTCGGGTAATTTCGTTCGTTAGGTTTCAACTGTCTTGAAGCATAAGCAATTACTTTACCCCTTTGCATCAAAACACATCCCAACCCGACGTGAGAAGCATCGCAGTAAACAACAAAATCTTCAGAACCCTCAGGTAATGAAAGAACAGGAGCTTGGCACAACAATTGTTTCAGAATCTGGAAAGCATTCTCCTGAGCTGAACCCCACTGAAACGGAACATCCTTTCGAGTCAACTTGGTCTACGGACCGGCAAGTTTAGAGAAATCTTTAATAAACCGTCGATAGTAACCCGCTAATCCAAGAAAACTTTTGATCTCTGTTGGCGTTTTCGGGGCACTCCAATTCATCACAGCTTCGATTTTAGACGGATCCACTTTTATACCATCTTGACAAATTACATGCCCTAGAAATTGAACTTCGCGTAACCAAAATTCACATTTCGGGAACTTAGCATATAACTTTTGTTGTTTCAAAATCTCTAAAACATGTCTCAAGTGTTGATCATGTTCATCCTGTTAGATTATGTGCAGAGATAGATAACATGTATCATCGTGTCCAATACTATGTGACACTAAAGGATCACATTGTTACACACCCAATTAGAACCTTTTGGATTTTACCTGTTTGTGTATCACAATAATTAATAGTTTAATTAATTATTGAGAAAGAGAAAAATAAAAAAAGTTATTTATTATTTAAAGAGGAGAAGTTAATATTTAGTTTAAATATTAACGGGACCAATTAATTAATAGTTATTAATTAATTAGAAAGTTCGAGAGTATTTTATGTAATTGATTAATAGTTTAATTAAAGTTGGACTTTAATTAAACGGGTTTGGGCCTAATAAGGGTTTGTTATATATAAACCTTATTTACCCTTATTAATCTCATAAGTTAATCACACAAGAAAAAAAGATAACCCTAAGGCTCTCTCTCTCTCTCTCTCTCTCTCTCTCTCTCTCTCTCTCTCTCTCTCTCTCTCTCTCTCTCTCTCTCTCTCTCTCTTCTCAGCGGCCGGCTCCCCCTCTCTTGGGGTTTTCGATCGACGGCGCAAGGCAAGGACCGAACCACCATGGGTAATCAATACTTAATCGGTTTTATCTTTTTCTTTTTCTGTAGATGTCTTTTATATCTGTTATTCCGTTTTATTCACCAAGAGAATCTCTAAGTCTAATCACTAGCAAGTGGAAGCTTTCAGGTCCAAACTTTGTTGTTTGGAAGATGCATCTGAAAAATGTTTTGGATGCACAGGGAAAGCTTCACATTATTCAGACATTACCTCTAGAGCGACCAGGAGTAGATGCCCAGGATAGTGAATATGACACTTACTATCAGTATCTGGCTGACGATTCTGATCTTATGTCGATTCTCGTTCTCACAGCATCATCCAAGTTTACGGATGATCTTCATGAGAAGTCATCTTATGAGGTTGTTCAAGGGCTGGAGCGAAAGTTCAAGTTTAGTGAACGGATATGTCGCATGCTATTGATGAAGGAAATTCTTTCAGCTAAGATGAAAGAAAGCCAGACAATTAGCAATCATCTCATTAATATGAGAAGGCTCTTAGATTGCTATGAGAGCTTTGGGTCAAAATCAAAACCACATGAGCTAGTTATGCTCTTGTTCGGTTCCTTGTCAGACTATTACCAGAGAAGAGTAATGTATGTCTTTGGTGATTTTAAGATGACTGTCGCAGGGTTGCACGAAATCCTTATGTGCATCAGCGATGAGTTAAATCCAAAGCAGCTAGAGTCAACAGTTGTGGACCCTATGCCGGAGGATGACTGGCTGAAAGAACTTAGAGAGATTTGTTGCCCAGACTGTGGTAGCAAGGATTCATGCGAGCACTCACTCGACATAGATCAGCTGGACATTGGTTCGCCCAATGATACAGGTATCTTTATGATAGATTGTCTTATTACTTCTTATGAATCATGGGTATTGGATACCGGATGTGGTCATCACATATGCAATCACTTGCAGGGATTCAAGAGAAGTCAGAAGCTGAGACAAAGAGATATGGACCTGCTGGTATGCGAAGGCTCCATGGTTGGTGCCGAAGCTGTAGGATCATATTGTCTTAGTTTGCCCTCGAGCATGGTCTTAGAACTAGAACCTTGTTATTATGTTCCTAGACTTATTAAAAATGTTATCTCGTTTAATTTGCTTATAGACTGTGGATTTGCTTATGTTTTGAACGAAAAGGTTATTTCATGTTTTAAAAATGATATTTTCTTTTTCAACGCTACTCCAGAAAATGGTTTATATACGCTAAATTTAGATAACAATGACATCTATCATATAAGTAAGAGATCCAAGAGTAACTTGAATCAGACTTACCTCTGGCATTGTCGTTTAGGACATATAAACGAGAAACGCATAGAGAAACTACGAGATGACGGAATTCTAAAACCATTTGGCTTGGAGTCATATGATATTTGCGAATCTTGTTTGTCTGGTAAAATGACAAAACAACCTTTCAACAGTGAGAATGAAAGGGCCAGCGAGTTATAAGGGATTATACACACAGATGTGTGTGGACTTTTTACTCCAGAGGCTAGAGGAGGATACCGGTATTTCATAACCTTTACTAACGACTTCAGTAGGTTCGGTTATGTCTACCTCATGAGACTAAAATCTGAAAGTTTTTACAAGTTCAAACAGTTTCAGAATGAGGTACAAAATCAGCTGGACAAGAAGATAAAGTCGCTTTGATCGGATCGAGGTGGCGAGTATCTTTGTCAGGAATTCGACGATCATTTGAAGGAATATGGGATTGTTTCACAACTTACACCTCCGTATACACCTCAGATGAATGGTGTATCAGAAAATGGGGTATTCTTGGAGGAGAAATTTCTTAACTCAGAAACTCCAAGAAAAGAAATAGATCTTCAAGAAATTGATGAGGAGGAGATTACACCACCACCGATAATTGAACCTGTGGTTCAACAAAGAATTGTTAAATCCCAACCCGAGTCTGTGGTTGAGGAAGAGGTGCAAACACAAGACCTTCGCAGGTCTAGTAGGCCTCGTATTGATCCAGATAGGTATCTGGGATTCCTAGTTGCTCAAGACGAAAAGGATCTTTTAGAACCCACTACCTACCAAGACGCTGCCTTAGGTTTAGAATCTGAGAAATGGCTAGAAGCCATGAAGGCAGAGATGCAATCCATGTATGACAACCAAGTTTGGGAGTTAGTAGATTAGTCTCAACACAGTAAAGTTGTTGGGTGCAAATGGGTCTTCAAGAAGAAGACAGACATGGATGGAAAGGTGCATACATTTAAAGCAAACTCATGGCGTTGACTATGACGAAACTTTTTCCCCAATGGCAATGCTTAAGACTATCAGGATTCTTATGGCCATATCAGCATATTTTGATTATGAGATATGGCAGATGGATGTCAAAACCGCTTTCCTTAATGGGAAACTGACAGAGGATGTATACATGATACAACCGGATGGTTTTACGGACCCAAAGAACCCTAATAAAGTATGCAAGTTTCTTAAATCCATTTATGGACTAAAGCAAGCATCTAGAAGCTGGAACTTACACTTTGACGAGCGCATCAAGGAATTTGGTTTTACCAAAAGTGAGTTTGAGTCGTGTGTTTACACTAAATTCAGTGGGAGCGCGGTAACCTTCCTAGTCTTGTATGTAGATGACATACTGTTAATAGGAAACAATATACCAGTATTACAAGGAGTAAAATCCTGGTTAGGTAAATGTTTTCAGATGAAAGACTTGGGAGAAGCTGCTTATATACTGGGTATAAGGATCTATAGAAATAGATCTAAGCGGCTTATCGGACTTAGTCAAAGTACATTTATTGACAAGGTCGTGAAAAGATTCAAAATGGATGAATCCAAGAAATGATTTATTCCTATGCAATCTAGCGTGATTTTGAGCAAGGCTCAGTGTCCTGTGTCTAGTCAAGATCAGGACAAGATGAAATTGATACCATATGCCTCGGCAGTTGGTTCAATCATGTATGCCATGCTGTGTACTAGACCCGATGTTGCCTATTCTATCAGTGTCACGAGTAGATATCAGCAAAATCCTGGTGAAGCTCATTGGGTGGCCGTCAAGAATATTCTCAAGTATCTGAGAAGGACGAAAGACATATTCCTAGTTTATGGAAGTTCGATGGATGAGCTCGGTGTAGCTGGTTACACTGATGCTAGTTTCCAGACTAACAGAGACGACTTCAGGTCACAGTCAAGATTTGTCTTTACCCTAAATGGAGGAGCTATATCTTGGAAGAGTCAGAAGCAAGATACAATAGCAGATTCTACTACAGAGGCAGAGTATATTGCGGCAAGTGATGCGGCAAAGGAAGCTGTCTGGCTGAAGAATTTTATCTCGGATCTTATAGTTGTTGACAGTATCTCTAGACCGATCGATATATTCTGTGACAACTCAGGGGCTGTGGCGCAAGCTAAAGAGCCTAGAGATCATCAGCGGACTAGGCACGTACTCACGAAATATCACCTCATCCGAGAGATCATTGGAAGAGATGATATTAGATTGCAAAAGATACCGACGGACGACAACGTTGCTGACCCGTTGACGAAGCCGCTAGCTAGGGCTAAGCATGAGAGGCATTCGAGTTCTATAGGAATGCAGTACTTAGAACATAGCAGCTAGTTCGTGTTTTTTATTATTACTATAGATGTAACTTGAGACTCTTTTATTATGTAATTACATTTCATGGGATTGAAATATGAGGTTTTTACATAATTGTTTCTAGTTGTCTATTTTTAGCATGTTTAACCTATCCATGACAAGTCAAGTGATGAATTGTCTAAATGCCCGTAGCTACTTAATGTAGTGGGAGCTACATTAGGGAGGTAACGCTACTATGGATATTTGATGATTTATTCGGGTATGAATAAAAGCACAAGGTTGTGACCAAATATTCATAGATATTTATCAGGGAATAAATATTAGGGTGATCCGCATCGAGTTTACTTCATGGAGCGTTAACATAAGTAAACTTGATAGGTTATCCTTAGACCTGAGATATTTGGTTTGGGGCATGGTAACTTCTGTACTTTAGCATGTTCTAACGTCACGCCGTAACAGGGTGATTATAAGGGGCTTGTCTAGGTGCAGCGGAAGCCATGTGCTCAAATTGCAAATAGTCAAGATGGGATTTGCACCTCTTTTTAGGAGAGATATTTTCTGAGCTCCTCGAAGATTAAGACTACTGAAAATGCGTGGCCGCGCTCGGTTAGAATGATAATTTTTCATTCAGTAAACCATAACTGCAGAGTGTCGAAATCAGAGTCGAGAAAATCTGAGTATTTAATAAGATCCCTGCTCCATGTCAAATACTCACATTACGGAATATCGCGATGCAAAAGGAAAAGCCTAGATAATCCAAGGCGTGGATTATGTCTCTAGATATAAGAGATCTCATAGTCTGGTTAACCTAAGTGTCTGGCTAGGGACCTCCTTAGGCCAACGATGTACAAGGAGTGTTACTTATCTTGCACAAGTGGGAGTCTGTTAGATTATGTGTAGAGATAGATAACATGTATCATCGTGTCCAATACTATGTGACACTAAAAGATCACACTGCTACACACCCAATTAGAACCTTTTGGATTTTACCTGTTTGTGTATCACAATAATTAATAGTTTAATTAATTATTGAGAAAGAGAACAATAATAAAAGTTATTTATTATTTAAAGAGGAGAAGTTAATATTTAGTTTAAATATTAACGGGACCAATTAATTAATAGTTGTTAATTAATTAGAAAGGTCGAGGGTATTTTCTGTAATTGATTAATAGTTTAATTAAAGTTGGGTTTTAATTAAACGGGCTTGGGCCTAATAAGGGTTTGTTATATATAAACCTTATTTAGCCTTATTAATCTCATTAGTTAATCACACAAGAAAAAAAGATAACCCTAAGGCTCTCTCTCTCTCTCTTCTCGGAGGCCGGCTCCCCCTCTCTTGGGGTTTTTGATCGACGACGCAAGGCAAGGACCGAACCACCGTGGGTGGTGGTTGGAGGCGACGCATACACACACACATTAAGGGTCATTGTTTTTTATCCAAGGTTTAATTCTTAGGCGGTCTAGCAGCCAGTTCGAGGTTGTGCAGTAGCAGTGGATAACCTGCAGCTGTCTAGAGGTTTAAAAGAAAGTTTTGGTTTTCTCAAGGTATAACTTTAAGTTTTCTGTACGAGTTAGATGAGATCACTGGAGGGGGTTTTATTCCACTGTGCATGTTATAATATGTTTTTATACCCTACAAAACCCTTCACATCCTCCGTCTTAGAATACACCAAGATGTCGTCATTAAACACAATAACAAACTTATCTAAGAATGGACGGCAGACGCAGTTCATCAAATCCATAAATACAGCAGGAGCATTTGTTAGACCAAATGGTATCACAAGAAATTCGTAATGACCATACCGTGTACGAAAAGCAGTCTTAGGTATATCCTCTTCTGCTACCCTTACTTGATGGTATCCCGATCTTAGATTAATCTTTGAGAAATAAAAAGCCCCTTGTAACTGATCAAACAAGTCATCAATTATGGGCAACGGATACTTGTTATTGATGGTCCTCTTATTCAAACCCCGATAATCAATACACATTCGAAGAGTTCCATCCTTCTTCTTCACGAACAACACAGGTGCACCCCAAGGTGAAGAATTCGGTCGAATAAATCCCTTGTCTAACAATTCCTGGATCTGGGTCATTATCTCTCAGATTTCAGATGGAGCCAAACGATACGGAGCTTTCGCGATAGGCGTAGTACCAGGTATCAGATCTATTTTATACTCCACATCCCGTACAGGTGGCAAACCTGGCAGATCATCTGGAAATACTTCCGGATATTCAGAAACAACGCGAAAATCGGTGACAGGTCTCTTCACCATCTTCACATCAATGGAATAAGCCAGAAAAGACGCACACCCTTTGGCTAGAGATTTTCTAGCCTTCATAAACGAGATAATCGGAAGAGAAGATGAAGATCTATCCCCACGAGCCACGACATGCGACCCGTCAGCCAAAGGAATAGTAATCAGTTTCTTGTGACACTGGATACTAGCTCTATAGTGATTTAACCAATCCATGCCTAGTACTAATTCAAACCCCGGTATAGGCATCAACAAAAAGTTTACAGGAAAGCTAGTACCATCTATATCTATAAATACCCCAGTCACAAAAGTAGTCACACACACTAATTTACCATCTGCTATTTCTACCTCTAATGGAGAAGCAATCACAATAGCAGGTAATTTCAATTTATCACATAAAAATACAGATATAAACGATCTATTTGCACCAGAGTCAAATAATACACGGGCAGGCACAGAGTTTATCAAAAACATACCCGTGATCACATCACTGTTCTCAACAGCCTCGGTAACAGTCATTTTGAAGGCTCTCCCTTCCATAGAAGGTGCAGCCTTACGCTTCTGACCTGCAGAAGACGATCCCCCGACAGTGGCTACCCCTTGCCCCGTCCCCGTTGATCTCTGTTTCGAGCAAGCTCCAGATCTGTGACCTTCCTCATGACAGTTCCAACATACATTCGTCTTGAACCTACAGTTAGCAGGCTTATGACCAAACTCACCGCATCTTACACACCGTCTAGTATGTGGTGTGCATAGACCTGTGTGATGAGACTTGCAAGTTCCACACCATGGCCTATTCTGATTCGAACCTGAACCCTTGGATTTCTGATCTCCTCGATTCTGGTTACCATGCCATTTACCCTTGCTTCCACTTTGATTTCCTCCAGACTTGTGAGATAATCCCTTCTCACGATTCATTCTTTCTCGAGCCCTCACGTCTCCCTCAGCAGCTCAACCTAGAGTGAATGCTTGGACCAGCGAAGTTGCCATACGAGTGTTACCCCTATATTCAGGCAACAAATCTTGAACAAAATGTTCAATCTGATCAGGATCATCAGGTACCCACTGTTTCGCAAACTTTAATTTCTCATTGAACCTTGTAATCAACTCATCAACTGACATCTTATCATCCTATGCTAGATCCATAAATTCCCACTTTACCTTAGCCATATCAAAGGCATTGCAGAAATGTTCACAGAATTTGCTCTGGAATTGATCGCAAGTTACAGAATTCAGAGTTTCCCTGGATAGATGAGTAGTTAAAGAATCCCACCAGGTTGCAGCTTGACCCTTCAACCTCCTTGTTGCGAACTTAACTCTCTCGGACTCCTCACAATTGCAGGTATCCAATGCCTTGACAGTTTCTCTTAACCAATTCAGTGTGACATTTGGATCGGAGCTTCCAGAATACTCCGGCGGCTGGCAATCCATGAAATCCTTATACTGACACCTCAGTTTAAAACCTTCCTGAGACGGATACCAAGGAATGAAAAAGTTCTGCTATTGTGGTTGGTGTTGTTGCTGATGTTGTGATACTGGTGGAAAAGACACATACGGTAAAGAACCAAATGGTGTTGACACTGTGTTAAATGGTGCAGTAGTATAAATAGGAGGTGGTATAGGTTGGGTAAACATAGGTGTTTCTCTAGGCATCTGGATGATTTGGGTTTGATGTGAAGACTGAGTTTGTTGTTGCTGCTGTTCTAACTGTTGAATCCTTTCCCTAAAAGTTTGCAGTGTATCCTCCAACTGTAACACATAATCTTGTTGTTTAGACTCACCATTGTTAGAAGTATCAACCCGGTTGTATTGTTCATTTTATTCCGTAGAGGATTGATTGTTGTTTCTTCTGGGGGACACAGGGGTAGTTGTCTGGTTCACGTTATCAGCCATTTTCTGTTCTATATACAACATCTCACCAGTTGTTAGATTTAATCCTGTTAGTATAAACACACTAACCACCCTCAGGCTACACTACTAATTACCCACCCTCGGAATACTGGACTGACCAGAGTCTCAGTTCGAGTATTGCACCAATCATTAATGCAAATCCTCAAACCAGGGCTCTGATACAAATTTGTAACACTGTACTTTTTATTTATCATGAAACAGCGTGCGGAAGCTAATTACATATAATTAGATTAAAAACAAAAGATAAATACAACTTTGACTGATTGTCATTTACAAAATGCCACTACAGTGTTATATACAAAACAGGCTCTTTACAAAACTTTGACATCAGAGTAGTGGTCTGTCCATATTCCCAGTCCTTATCTTCAAGAAACTCACCACGGAGAATCTGCAAAATAATCTAGTGGGGAATTAGCACAAAGCTAAGTGAGGGAACAAATATCTAAACATATACAAGGCAAATATGCCCAAACACATAGCTCATAAATCCCAGGAGAACCGGCGGTGTTGCAACCACCTACAACCAAATGTCGGCCAAAGCATAGGTTTACCGATAGCCCTGCTAACATGGACAACAGTACCAGCACCCTTCAGTACAACAAATGCACATCAGGATCAGATACTGTAAATCCCCAAGCAACAGGCCCAGCCGCACAGCTCATGCTGATCTCCAAATAAACATATATACTTATTAAACAAGAGCACAGTAACAATTAGGATATCATATCCTGTAGATCCAAAGATATAAATCCACTCACCACAGTCAGCACTGCTGTGACACACTCAGTTGACTAACTCACTGAGTCTTCTCAGTTCCTGAGAAGATATAAACACAAACCAGTATATAACTCCCAATAGTGATTCATAATAAGTAATACACTTATTCACACATCACAAGTATATACACATATCACATATATCATAGATATTTAGAAAATCAGTACATCATAATCTGAATTTATGAGGAATTCCCAAATCATTTTCCAAATCCGTATAAGGCATCATGCGGTTTCCTCGTCACAAGTTCAATTCCAATCAGAGTGTTAGGGACATTATCCAAGTCGTGAATTCCGGATGATTCATACGGAATTATCATAATTCCGGATCATATTCACAATTCCTATTAAGCAAGGGCAATCCATACGGGTTTATATCAATTCCGGATAAATAGTAATTCCGCATAAGTTCAATACCGAATGAAGCCAAATTCCGATTAGTTCAATTCCGAGCAAAGGCAAATTCCAAACCAAAGGTCCAATCCGAATATAATCTAAATCCGATCAATGTAATTCCGAATAGATGAAATTCCAAATATAAATCAAATCCGAACATTATCAATTCCGAGTAATGGCAATTGATCAATTCCAAGTGTTCATCAATTCCGATCAGTCCAAATTCCGAATATAGTGTTAGAAGATTGTCAAGGTCTTGATTTAATACTTCAAATCCGATCATATCATGCGGAATTTATCTCAATTCCGAATAAGCCATTCGGTTTCTCTTATTCCGAACAGAGTTCATTCGGAATTCATCATAAGTTCCATTATTTCATTCGGATTCTTCAATTCCGCATGCTTCATATCAAATTCCGAATAATTCAAGTGTTCTTAAACAAAAATCGATTCTAACTTCAAATCTTTTCTGATTTTATGCATGCAAGATGAAATATGTTTCCAGAATTCATATAAACATGTAATGAACATAGATTCACATAATTTTCTAACATGCAATCATCCTATCATCATTTAATTCATCAAGTATCATTCGGAATACATATATTTTTTAATAAAACCGAAATTTAAACAACAATCCTAAATCAATTAAGCTAACCTTCTAGATTCAGTTATATCAGAATTCCAAACCACAATTCAAAGAATGAAGAAATGAATATGATCTCCCTTGCTCTTGTTCCTCGGCCGAGAATCACCCACACACACACACTTTCTCTTAATTTTCCAATTTTGCATGTAATTAGATGTCTTGGTGGTATAAAGATGGTTTATGTGTCCATATTGGACACCTCATATGCCATTATCTCAATTAACATTAATTAATTACCATTTGTTTAATTAAATGAAACACATATAATAACAATTAATTCACATAATTAAATGTAAATATCAAGATCAGATAAACTAATTACCTTAATAATTCTAGGCCGGTTAAGAGGGTGTTACAATATGGCTCCTCCGTCTAAGGTAAAACCTTTACTGTGTCTTAAAGCCATCTTTTTTCTCTGGAAGCTAGCACCAATGTAACTAGTCACACTGATTTCGTCCATACTTCCTCCAAAAACCAAGAACATACCCTTTGTCTTTCTCACGTACTTGAGAATGTTCTTGACAGCCACCCAATGGGTCTCACCTAGATTTTGTTGATGTCTACTCATGACGCTTATTGAGTAAGCAACATCAGACCTAGTACATAACATGGCATACATGATCGATCCTACTGCCAAGACATAAGAAATTGATCTCATCCTCTTCTGTTGTGTTGGAGAAGTAGGACATCGAGCCTTGCTCAAAGGTACACCAGATCGTATCGGGATGAAACCTTTCTTGGATCCATCCATGTTAAATCATTTCATGATTTTGTCGATGTATGTACTTTGACTAACTCCGATAAGCCACCTAGATCTATCCCTATAGATCTTTATACCAAGTATATACGCGGCTCGCCCAGATCTTTCATCTGGAAATACTTACCTAACCAGGATTTTACTCATTGTAATGCTGGTATGTGTATATGCACTATGTCATCCACATCAGAACCAATAAGATTCCTATGCTCCAACAGAACTTTGTGTCAACACAGGATTCGAACTCTCTTTTAGTAAAACCAAACTCTTTGATGCGCTCATCAAAGTGCAAGTTCCAACTTCTATATCCTTCATCTGGAAATACTTACCTAACTAGGATGTTTTTTGTAAACACAGGACCAGCAAGTTTCAACGTCCGGTTGTGTCATATACAAATCCTCTGTTAGTTTCCCGTTAAGGAAAGCAGTTTTGCATCTATTTGTCATATCTCATAGTTGAAGTATGCAGATATTTCTATTTGAATCCTAATCGACTTAAGCATAGCCATTGGCTAGAAAGTTTCATCATAATCAATTCCATGAGTTTGAGTGAAACCTTTCGCAACTAGCCTTGCTTTGAAGGTATGTAGCTTTCGTTACATGTTCGTCTTCTTCTTGATGACCCACTTGCAGCCAACAACTTTACTGTGTTGTAGCAAGTCTACTAACTCCCAAACTTGGTTGTCATACATGGATTGCATCTCTGCCTTCATGGCATCTAGCCATTTATCAGACTCACTGTCTGATACAACGTCCTTGTAGGATGTAGGTTCATGAAGATCCTCTTCTTCCTGAGCAATAAGAAATCCAAGATATCTATCCAGCTCAGTCCGAATTCTAATATTCCTACGAACGTCTTGTGTTTCCACTTCCTCCAAAACCACTGACTCGGGTTGGGTCTCAACAATCTTTTGTTGAATTACTAGTTCCATGAATAGCGGAGGAGTATCTTGTTCCTCTTAAATTTCCTGAATATCTATTTCTTTTCTGGATGTTTCTAAACTTATAAACTTATCTTCCAGAAATCTCCCGGTCCGAGCAACAATAACTTTTTTCTCATCGGGTTGTAGAAATAGTATCCTAAGGTTTTCTTATGATAGCCAATAAAGATACATTTAATGAACGTCTCACAACCCCAAATCTTCATGAAACACAATTTGGGCTTCTTACCCGTCCAAAGCTCGAACGATGTCTTTCCGTCCTCCACAGACATTGATGGAACTCGGTTCAACATGAAACCAGCCGTCTCGAGTGCGTGTCCCCAAAACGACATTGGTAACATGGTTTGATTCGTCATTCACCGAACAATGTCAAGCAAGGTTTTGTTCCTCCTTTATGACACACCATTCCACTATGGTGTATACGGAGGTGTAAGTTGTGAAACAATTCCACACTCTTTTGGATGATCATCAAAACTCCTGACTCAGATATTCACCACCTCGATCAGATCGAAGCAGCTTGATCTTCTTGTTTAGCTGGTTCTGTACTTCATTCTGAAATTTTTTATAGAAATCAAAACTTTCAGACTTGTGTCTCATAAGATACACATGTACGTACCTATTGAAATCCTCAGTAAAGGTAATTAAGTACCGGTATCCTCATCTAACTTCCTGACTGAAAGAACCACACACATCTATATGTACTATCCCTAGCAGTTCTTTTGACCTTTCATTCAAACTGTTGAAAGCCTTCTTTGTCATATTTCCGGATAAACAAGGCTCGCAATTGACTATTGATTCTAGAACAAAAGACTCTAGAACTCCATCATGATAGAGTTGCTCTATGCGTTTCTTGTTAATATGTCCGAGCCGATAATGCCAAAAGTAAGTCTAGTTTAAAAGATATTCTGACCTCTTACTTATATGATAGATTTCCTTGTCATCTTATAGATTTAATGTATATAGAACATTTTGTGCTTGCTTTAATATAAAATAAATCATTCTTAAATCACAAAATTGTTTTTCCTACCGTATGATAGGTAAAACCACTGTCTATTAAAAAATCGTACGAGATTACATTTTTTATTAGTCTAGGAACATAGTAACAATCTTATAGTTCTATACTGTAGGTAGCCTGAGACTATATGTTCCTACAGCTTTAGCACCAACCGTGGAGCCTTAGCCAACCCGAAGGTCCATATCTCCCCTCCTTAGCTTCATACTCCTCTTGAATCCCTACAAATGATTGCATATGTGATTACCACATCGGCTATCGAATACCCATGATTCAAAAGAAGTAACTAAGCAATCTATCATAAAGATACATGTATCATTGGGTGAGCCAATGTATACCAAATCGAGTGCTCACATAAATCCTTGTTGCCACAGACTAGGCAACAAATATCTCCTAGCTCATTAATCCAGTCATCTTCATCCATTGATTCAACATCTGTTGTACCAAGGATGTCAGGTTGCATTTGGTCACCTATACACATTAAAAACTCGTTTATACCAACAATAGTTAGTTCCTGTCCTCCAAGCTAATTCACTACCTTTATCTGATAGTGATCTGTCAGAGTCCCGACCAAAAGCATGACAAGTTCTTGCTCACTAACTTGTGACTCCAAAATAATTAAGCAATCAAATAGTGTTCTCATACTAATGATATGATCGATTACTGACTGGTGTTCTTTCTAAAGGAATCCATGCATGTCAAGACACCCGAGAGCAACGGAAGCAAAACGAGTTTTAAAACAATTTTTCGGGTATTCAAAACCAACATGCAAGTACATCCCTAGTGGATCTCGACTACAAAGAATGTAACAACTAAAAACAAAAGTAAAGATAAGAGGAAATATACCATGAATCGGCTGGAATCAACCACCAAAAGATGAGGATGTGAAGAACCCGAAAACCGAGCTCCTCTACCGGCTATCTACACCAAGAAACCGAGATCCCTCCTTGCTAAAGACTTCAAACCCGAACCACACTATGTCTTCGAGTTCTAGGAACAACAACCACTTCCCCTCATGAGCATACACTTACCTATAATGGCTCACACTCACTTGGTAGCCCCATTTTGTGTGTATGTACTTTTCTAGAGAGAGAGAGAGTTAGAGAGAGAGCTCCAAGTCCAATATGTCTCATCTGCCCAAAATTGACTCAAATGAGTCTCAAAACCGGCCACTTATGCATGAAACCTGATTGAACCATCAAATGGTCCAATTATAAGCAAAAAGACATTTCAGCTCCCTTTCACGGGCCCATACTGGCCGTGAGGGGTCGTGAAATTCAATGCCTTCACAGCCCATGAAGAAGCTTCATGGTCATGAAGCAACCAGCCTTCACAACCCATGAAGCCAAATCCTTCATGGTCATGAAGCACCAGTTCTTGCAAAAACCTCAATTTTGCTTCACTCTCATTTCAAGTGTGCTATCGGGATCAACCCTTGGAGCGTGACCCAATAGGCCCGTGCTTCGTCGGCAGTGATACGCGCGTACATGTGACAATGGGCAGACACTAACACTTTCATCTTCTGTGAAAAAATATACTTCATTAGTAGAAAACGTCCATAGCGTTCACTACCTATTAACTGCTCCTTTAAATCCTGCACGACCTCAAAAGAAGACTTACTTTTGAGCTCGCCCAAGAACTCGGATGCTGTGGAGAGTATCAGAATTGACATGACATCAGATTCGTCAGATAGATACTTATGAAATGTATCATACTCTCCATCCGGGGCAGAATAATCGGGTCGTGCTAGAGGTGGCTTATTAACTGTATAGTTTCCCCTGTGCCCTTAGGACATTCCTAAAGTGCAACCTCCAAACTGCATGTTTTAAACCTGAAAGCTTCTACTTACCCATGATGAGACTAAGAGACTCCTCAGGTGAATAAAAAAGAATAACAGATAATATTGACATCTATAGAAAAAGAAAGAAAACCAGTTCATTAATTAATTCCTCTAAAATAAATTATAAACCTTAAATAATTTTATTTTAGACTATGATCCATATTTCACACGTGTCGGTGCACGGTTTGGGCACGATAACACAGACCACGTGCTATTTTTGGTGGGTATTAAACCATACCGATCATATTCAAACCAAAATACGACTCCTAAATCTTTGGGACATCGAATGAAACATAATTCGTACATATTTAGTCTTCCTAAGTTCACTTTGGGCCCATCACATCAGGGAATCACCAAATAGACTTCACCACCTAAGACGGGGTGAACTCTGGCCCATCACATCAAGGAATTGCACAGTCTTTCACCTCCTCCCCACATCAGTTTGAAACCTGTAAATTCATAAATTGTATAGAAATAGGAGTTTCTATGTAATATACTCATGAAGTATATATAGGGATATGACTATTGTAATAGCTAAGGTTTTGGGCATAATGAAATAATGAAATATGTGTTTTTCATGGTGTAAACCATATTCTCTCTAGTTCTATACATGCAAACCTTCATCTATCCTACATATTACTTGAATCACTTGTTATAATGGACTAACAAAACCCAGTGTACACGCTTTGGGCACGACAGCACACTTTTAAGTGAAAAACTTTCCAACTTCAAATGTAGATTTAATATTTACGTGCACGATCTAAATTTAATAATAACACAACCACGCAATAAATAAATAAATAAATAAGCCAAAAATACGCCTTTGCCCAATACTGGTGCTTGATTGACTAATCAAGTACTCTTATGTTCAAAACCTTAAGTGGATCACACAACACACATGACATGGATCTCTGACGCTCCCACTGACTCCAGCATCCAAAGCGGTCTTCTCTTTTTGTCTTGCTCCTCGCCTCCGAAAAATTACATTTACAAATATCAAACTAACCTATACACACTACTACAAAATTCACTTTTAGTCCCCCCTATTTAAACCCGGTTTTAATAAAAACCAAAAAAACTGGGGTTAAAAGGTGTACTTCCATGGAAAAATTATTGTTGATAGATTCAACCCCGGTTTTTTAATAAAAAACATGGTCAGAAAGCTTTAAATTTTTTAACCATGTTACGTTACTAAGAAACCGGGGCTGAAAAGATGGAGGGGGTAAAACGCGCTTGAAATAATGAAGTATTTAACCCCGGTTTTTAAACTAAAAACCGGGTCTAAAAGTCCAAACATTTTACCCCGGTTGTATACACAAAACCGGGACTGAAAGGTACATTTAACCCCGTTTCGTTACTAAGAAACCGGGACTGAAAGATACATTTAGACCCGGTTTGTTAAACAATCGGGGTTGAATCTTTTTTTGTTCTCCCGCCTAACACATTAAAATTTCCCTTGATCCTTACGAAAATTTCATTCCCTCCTCACTCAATTTCCTTTCCCTCCTCAAAGTTCCTGAATGTTGCTGGAGGTTTTCTTTCATCGAAGGTTTCTAAACCATCTTATGAAAACTTATCCCTCGTCATTGTTGGTCTCGACTTCTGTTGGTTTCCATTTAGAAGATTGTTGATTGTTGGTCTCGACTTCTGTTTTAATAGCTGATTGTCGGTCACGACTTCTAATGGTTTTGGTTTAGAAGATTTCTGCTGTATAATTTCAATTCACAGGTTTGTTTATTATTCCCAGACTAGCAGGTAGTCTACTACCTGCGATTGGCTTGATTAAAGGCATAATTGGTTGACCAATATTCGATTGTGTGTTTATTAAGGGGGATCTAATTTGTTCGAAGATTAAGAAAACACAAATGTCATCAAGTTCAGGTGCAAATTTTGAAAATAGGGCTATGATACAAACCACTTGTGAACTAATTTGTCTACGTAATTTGCTAGGTGAAGTTGAGTTCACTTGATCTAAGCCAATAAACTTTTGTTTCATTTTATTTATGGGATTTGGTTTTATTTTCTCTTAGGTTAATGCATTTTTCCTTCACGCAGTGGTTTACTATCAGTTGGGTTAATATGCCCAGTAGGTGTTTGACAAAATGCCTGAATTAAATAGTACACTTAGCTTTTTAAGTATTTAATCTATGCCTTCTATCTGTTTTTAGTGTCACTTTCATAAGAAAAATAAACTTACTATCTATTAATGTCAACGACACATCAAATCTCAAATTTTATTTATGGGATTTGGATACTCAAATGTCAATATAGTATATTGTGTTCACATAATGTCTTAAGCTAGTAAGTTGTGTAAATATACTAACTCAAACACCCAGTAAAGAGTGAAAGGGTAGTATTGCCTTATTTTGGTTCATAAGGTGCTATGTATTCTATAATCATTACCTAAAAAATGGATACACTTGGAAAGAAATTAAGTAAAGAAAGGTTAATAAGTAATGGCTTCTCATTCTTTTTTCTTCGTATAAGATATGGAGTAGGATACAGCTGTGCTAAGAAGACTACTAATTAGACCAAATTCAAAATTTAATTAATTTCTTTTTGTTTTGTTAGTTTCCATCTTTTGTTCAATATATCACAGTTAATCCTGATATGACACCATGATTTTTTATGTTGCTCTGTTAGAGACTTCAACTTTAACAAGCTTGATGGATCTATGTACTATGCTATTCTCCGGTCTCCACGAATGTACACACGGCATCGCCTCCTCGATAGGGTAGATCTGTAATGGTCGATATAGAAGAGTAATCGTCGACACTAGGGGAGTAATCTTCGATCTAGGTGAGTGATCATGACACCGGCGAATAGGGAAGTAATCGTCACCTCCTCCGCATCATCGACTGTTGAAGAAAAATGTACTAGTCTCCTCTTCGGATCTTATCCTCGTGGATCTCGATGGCTACTCGGCTTTGTTACTCGAGGTAATCGTGTTCTATCTTTGTAAATATTATTCCGAGTCTTAGCAAAACTACAAAGAGATCATATATCTGAAACTATGAATCGATTATTGACAACATTCTATGAATCGATGAACTCATTTTATTGACAACATTCAGATTTGGGACAATAGTTGTGCTGCTATTTTACATTTTCTTATATATTACTTATAATTGCATAAACTCCTCACAAGTTACATATATATGTATGGCCATAATGTTATTATATTTGGGAACTCCATAGCAGTACAAAAAAGATGCTTGATAGTGTTTCATAATCTGTCCTTAGGATGATTTTGTGCAAATTTGAACTCTATGATGGTAATTTACAACTTTTATTTAGAAAATTTTAAGTTATGTTATTCTTATATCAATTCGATGATTTTTAGCTATGTTCAACAATAATTATAATGTATGCAAATGTTTTCAGCCTTGTGTAAACTTTATGAAACAATCTAATTGTAAATCATCTGGTAATTTTCTAACTGTTGTGCACTTAACTTGGTGTGAATTAGATATATATGACTATATGATAATTCGTAACTTAAGGTAATTTTCTGGCCATGTATGCTTGAGTTGTTATTAATCATTATTTCTTTTTCAGGCAATCTGATTTTGAATCTCTTTAGGTTTAGAAAAATGGCTTGTTAGTGCCTTTTTATTAACTCAAGGTAGTTTCTTTTTCGTTCTTTCTTCCACCTTTGGATTTAGTTGAATTAATTCTTCTGCCTTTTTATCGTATGGTAAGTCTTATGGATGAACTAATTAACTCATAATTATGTGTATGGTGCAACTTCTTTCAGGTATCATGGCTACTGCAAACAAGAGAGGATCAGCTTATCCTCATTTTGGCGCTCTGTTACTGTAACTCTCACCTTTCGTCCACCTCTACTGTTTATTTGGTTATCAGTTTTCGTGCTTTCAATATAGGTTGGAAGACATGAGATTTTAAAATGTATTTGTAATTCTTTGTACTGATTTGTGTTTGTGAAGAATTGAATAAAGATTGGACAACGACAACGAATGACTATACTGTTATGTTGTTCAATAGGTTGAATTTTTATGTGGTTAATTAGGTTTTTTTATTGGTAAATGTGACCTACAATTTAATTATATGTATTTTTTTTAATTTTTTAAGGACCTTTAGCCCCGGTTTTTTAATAGTTGAAAGTGGTATTTAGACCCGGATTTTGTAATATAACCGGGGTTAAAAACATTTTAGTCCCGGTTTTTTAACCGGGGTTGAAGACCCCCCCTTTAGTCACCCCCCCCCCCCCCCCCCCCTCACAACCGGGTCTAAAGGCACTAAAAAACCGGGGTTAAAGGGTTATTTTTTACTAGTGTACAATTTTTGAAAAATCTAGTGCCGTATTTAAAAAATATTCATAGGCACGCAGGCACGCTAAAACAAGTACTTTTACAAAATTGAATAAGGGTTGTAAGTGGCACGCAGGCCTCCCCACACGAGATAAAACAAATGCAATCAACCATAACAAGAAAATAAAAGCAACACAGTGATCTACTAGGTCTAAGGCGTTGGCTTATATACACACATGATATTAATTTAATTTTAAAAAAAGCAAGCAACTTTATTATACACCGTATTTATACAAAAAATATATTCGGGATGATTCAAGACTTGAATCTAACACCAAAACCAGCTGGCTTTGTGTTAATCCCCTAAACATGAACCTGGCCTTAAAACAGGGCCTAAACAGGGCCCTTTTGCTATTTACCTCAAACTGGGTGATTAACAAAACCACCACCTAAGTTTATGTTAATATGATCCTAATAATAATAAAGCTTGAAACTTTATTTGACCAAAAGTTCAAAGTTTTGACCTTTTGCCAAATTCAAGTTTCATACAACATATATATATGAAAATAGTTAAAACTGGAAACTTTCTTCGGTAAAAAGATCAAAACTTGATCTTGAACCAAAACCAATTTTCACCACATATATATATATTAACAATTATATGAATAATATCAATAAAATAAATTGTCCCCTATCGAGCCTAGAAGAGACTCTAATACCACCATTGGGATTTACAGGGTACAACATGCATAGCGGAATAAAACTTAATCTCAATCCCAAAGATCACAACTAGATCAACTAGGGGAACAAAACAGATAAATATTCATATTAAACAAAATATATAAACTATAGAGTAAAGGGTTAGAAATTATACATTTGCTATAGGGGGATACACAGCTACTGCACACCTGAACCCAGCTGCTAGACCGCCTAAAACAATACCCGCGATATGTGTGCCTCGAAAACTACCGCTGCCGCCTAGGGGCCGACCACCGTTGTCTCGTCGCGTTGCCAACACCGCCGTGGCGGTGTGTTGTCTTTCGGCCGTGGGTAGCGAGAGAGAGGAGAGGAGAGTTTTTGTGTGTTTTGACTTGAGGCTTAAGTTTAATTCTCAATTTCCAAGCTTAATCTCCTTAAATATTAGGTGGATTATGCTTTTAAGCCCGGTCCAAGATAGAATTTTAATCTTATGTCAAAACAAACCCTCAAATTTGATTAATATTAATTAATTCTCTAATTAATTTATAATCCTTTAACCAAAACTTTTAATTATATATTTAACTAATATTTATCTCCCAGATAATAAATAATTATTTATTATTTATTTCTTTAAAAATTAATAAACTATTAATTATCTCTACATAAAGTATTATTCTATATTCTTGGTTCGAGTTGGGTGTGTGACCATTTAGTGCTCCGATATGACGACACGTGTACACTATCTATGCAAACAATCTATTAGAAGACGTAAACATCAGTGCCCCCCAAGAGTCTGCTTCTAACCTGATACCTGAGGTAAGTAATACTCATTTAACTCCTACTAAAACTAAAACTAGTTACAACTTGTTATGGGAAGATGAAATTATACAGGAACATGAGGGTGGTACAAATCAAGATGACAGAGAAGAGCAAGAGGATTGCAAAGTTGAAGCTCCAACGACGAAAGAAGATACGTCGGAGAGATACGTCTTACCTCCAAGAACTAATCGAGGTATCCCTCCCAAGAGGTACTCCCCAGAGAAAGAAACCTGAAACAACAGATATCCGACGGCCGACATAGCCAAAGGGAATCTATCCAATCAAGCTAAAGCCTTTACCACATCTATGTATTTTAGGGAAATTTCTACGAATACTGAACATGCGTTGAAACCAAGAAAATGGAAAGATGCTATGGAAGAAGAAATGAAAGCACCCTCAAAAAATAAAATATGGGAGAAATGTAATCTGCCATCAGGAAACAAAACTGTCAGATACCGGTGGGTGCTCACAATCAAATACAAGCCTGATAGTACAATTGAAGGTACAAGGAAAGATTGGTAGCAAAGAGCTATATGTAGCCGTATGGGGAAAAAGAAGTTTGTCTCTTAAAGAAATCTCTCTACGTACTGAAACAATCTCCAAAAGCATGGTTTGGAAGATCACCCTAGCCACAAGAAATTATGGTTTCAAACAAAGTAATTCAAATTACACATTGTTTCTGACACAGAGGCGGAGTCTCATAACATATCTAAAATCTATGTTGACGGTATGATTATTACAGGTAATGAAAAAGAAGAAATTGCCAACCTAAAGAAGAGCTGATTTATAGAATTCGAAATGAAATATTAGGAAACCTCAAAAATTTCCTCGGGATTGAGGTCCTAAGATCAAAACAAGGGATCTTCATGTGCCAAAAGAAGTATGTCATGGATTTGTTAGCAGATACAGGCATGATTGAGTGCAAGCCAGCAGATACGCCGATGATTGGAAACCAAAAGCTACTTAATGAAAAAAACACTAATCCGGCTGACAAAGAAAGATATCAACGAATGGTAGGAATGTTGATATATCTTTCACACACTCGACCCAATATAGCATACGCTGTTGTAGTTTTGAGTCAGTTCATGTATCAACCCCAGGAAACCTCATATGGAAGTCGTCTTTCAGAATTATAAGGTATCTCAAAGGGAGAGCAGGGCATGGAATCCTATTCAAACCAAATGGGCACCTAGAAACACAGTTGTATACTGATGCTGATTGGGCAGGAGATAGAAACAACCGAAGATTTACCTCAGGGTATTTCACCTTAGTCAGTAGGAATCTTGTTACATGGCGCAGCAAGAAACAGAAAGTGGTAGCACTATCCAGTGCATAAGCCGAGTTCCGAGGAATCACAAGGGGAATAACTGAAGTGTTATGGGTACGGAAACTCCTAACTGAGATAGGATATCCGCCACAAGAGTCTAGCAAGATATTGAGTGACAACAAAGCAGCAATTTCACATTTCCGAGAATCCTGTACAACATGATTGAACAAAATACATTGAAGTTGACCGCCACTTTAGAGACTAAGATCTTTACAATACCGTTTGTTCGGTCAGAAGAGCAACTTGCTGATATCTTAACCAAAGCAGTCAACGAAAGATCCTTACATGAGTGTATGTTCAAGTTGAATTTCGAAGATCTTACTATTTAACTTGAGGAGGAGTGTTAGAAGAATTGATTCAGTAGGATCGGAATATCCTCATCCTATCTTGAATTCAAGGAGAAGATATGCTTTCTAATTCTCAAAGGAAACAAAAGGACAATTGCTAATCAATGCAGTTTCCTAAAGTTAGTTTTTGTAAAAATAGGTATAAATAGAGGCTTTCTCTTGTTTGTAAGATATATAAAAAGAAAATCGATATACAGAAAATTCAAATCCCTCTGAATATCAAGTAGCACCCATTTTTATCGGTGAATTTTACTTCTATTACAGTTACATCTTTAACCAACTCTCCAACAAAATCACAAAAATGTACATGGAAAATAAGAAGCAAAAATTTAAAAATCTTTAATATATGTTGATCTTAAAAACGAAGAAACAAGCTCCAAAGGCTCTAATACCGTGTTATTTGGTATAATTCTTTTAACGTTTTCATTAAACATAAATAAAATATATACAAAAAATACGGGCCGAACACGGGCCGGATCCTATACTACAAATATACATTAACGGATCTTATTTGCAAATTTTATTTATATTACATTAATTTATGCCTTTAACCAATCCTCAATCAGAATTCAAGGGTTAAAATCCTCTCATGTTGTGGTCAAACATGACCCATCATATTCTTTCACAAACAGTGAGTCTCTTATTTAAGTCAAGAATAGGTTCCTTTGTAGGTCTAACCACTCTCATGTTTGTGAGAAAACATAATATGTCATGTTTGACCATAACATGATAGAATTTTAACCCGAATCACAAACATGTACATGGAGAATATAAGCAACACAAGTTAAACTTGAATGTCTTCAGATCGATATGCTATTGGGAATTCCTTTGCCCGTAAGTCCACCCACACGAGTATAATCAGAAGTGTTTGGATAAAGAAACGTATACGGAACCTTTACGGGTCCACTTCTATTCTTCAAGCACTCATCGTTGTTCCTTTTTATGATCCTTCCCTCAATCTCCACCAATCTCTTCCCAAATCTCTCGAAAGCTTCTAATGCATTAGCATCCGACGTCCAATATGGAGACTCACTTTGTCCAAGATAAATCTCATCCGTTGAATGCCTTGACAAAATCTCGATCAAAGATACTCCTAGCAAAGTTTGAAGTTGGCTCGTGATGGTTTTCAAAAACGCCTTCTCAGGGTTCGACTGTAGCTCAGCATACTCAGGTGTCCCTGGCTTTGGCATGAATCTACGGCTCACGGTGGGGCGGTTAGGGAGGTACCCTGCGTAAGGGTATTGCCCAAAGTTGACTGCTGCATGGAGAGCTGAAGCGATCCATATAATGATGGTGCATGTGTCAATAAGATCAGCTCGGGTCTGCATTTGAGGCCACCATGGCTCGTGTTTCTTGTCACCATGGCCCTCGGTTCTCAACTCAGTCCACCATGCCTGGAGTTCTGGATCATGTTGAACCATTTCGTCGGAGTGGTAATATATAGAACAGTAGTCGTTGACCCAAGTTTGTATTGCTGACCATATTTCAAGCCCGTCTACAGCAAACGGGTAATCTTCGATGAGCAGTTTAAGCCCATGGGGTTGGGTTGGATCCATGACCGCAACACCTCTAGCATAATTCATAAACTTATTAACTTTAAAAACAAAATTGGTGTTACGAAAATAAGTAGACAAATATGTGAAACTAGTTAACTAAGCATTTATGAACATTCCGCGTCTTTAAATGATGTGACATTGATATATATTTTATAAATTTTGAAAAGACTGAAAGTAGTAAACAATGAGTCTTCTCCGCCCCTAATTGTTTCTTAAAATTAAGTATTTATCTAGAAAAACAAACAAGTACGTAGTTACCTCTTGAGTAGATCAGCGGGTAGCGCTTGGTCTGTGAAGACCCAGTCCTTATAAATAACAGCGGACATTTCCATGGCATATCTAGCCGGGAAGACAGTCATTTCAAGCACACCACTGGCATTTATAAGTATTTGTCGAGCTAATGCGTTTATATTCATCGTATCACGAAAATGTGGTTGCAAAAGCTTGTAAATCGGATGAACCACGCTTAACTGTCTATTTGTAGCTATTATAAATGGTTCTATCACTGCATGAGTGTTCAACCTACACCACGAACCAATATCAATAGAAAAAACTCAAGTTAACGATCAAGAAATCTTGTATAATTTGTGTTCTGTGAGATGTAGTGAATTCAAGTGGTAGTACCAATGGCTAATAAGTTGGTGATATCCGGAATCATTGACTGCTGCATAGGCCTTAGCCAGCTGCCAAATGGTGCCTTCAACACCCTCCTCACAAGCAGTAAAAACTTCGCTGGTGCAGCCTGCATGGTGGTCTGGCTCGGAGTCCGGTAGACTTAACTCTATTGCTAGTGGCTTTAGTGTGCCGTCATCTTGAAGCAAGAGTACTGTTCTTGTGGCGTATATCCTTGAATGTTTCGTAGAGTTAATTTTTGGTAGATATGGCATCAATGCATCATGGTGATCCAAAATGAACAGCTTATTTTCTTCCAAAGCCTGTATATGTATATGTAAAAAATTTATTTTATTATATACATGATTATATTTGTTGATTGAGAAAATAAAAACACACACAATTAAACTTTATTCTCACTTGTTCTACTGTCAGTCCATTCATGTTTGGTTTTAGGTGTTCTTCAGTCATTGTGCTTGTTTGGTTGCCATATTCTTTTGGATCTAGCTTGCTAGCAGGTGGGAACTCCTATTAGCAAAATGAAAAAAATTGAAGAGATGAGTATCTAAAAATTGAATTTGTGGTTGAATTTATGAAGAAATTGAAGCATGTTTTTTCAAAAACATGTGGAATATACTTACTTCAAGTCGACGAATGAGCACAGGGTTTACTCCCGCGAGCATTTCTCTTCCAAATTCATCATCTGTTCTCCAAGCAGACTTATCCACTGCAAAAGTTTTACATCTCTTTACTTGTTACTAGCTAAGCGACCCGTGTATCAACATAGGATGATATAAGTCAATTTTAAATTTATATAGTTTTAAAAAGTATTAACACGTATAATAAAAATAATTACAAAGTATAGATAGGAATATAAAATCTCGTAAGAAATGAATAACTATTACAGAATTTTGAAATTCATACATAATATTATCATTAGATTTTCTGTAAAATCTCTTTATAAACAACATTCATGGTTTTATTAGTAGGGTTTCCTTCATCTTCGCAAATTAAATCTTTTAACCTCTCCTTAATCTTCACTCGAGAAACCGTCACATATAATTGTCCATGAGTGAAAACGTGTCTTTTCAATACTTTTTATAAAGATTCTTTATAAGAGCTATAAAGTTACATTACACGTCTAAAAGTTTTTAGTATAATATTAATGTGTTTCTCGTGATGGAGCTTTATCCCGACATTGTAAAGACATAGCTATAATATTATTGTTGACGTTATAATATCATGTGCTTTAAAGACATTTTTGTTAGTCATTTATATATTTGAATCTTTGAAATTATATACTAAATTTATTAAACGTTAAATAATGATGACATCCATCTAAGTAAACGCAAATTATATCACATAAAAATAAGATTCTAACATAGAATAGATTATGTTTATGCATAGGTAAACCGCTTAAGTGTAATTTATTGTTCATTTAAATATATTTGAGAACACAAGATATCACTGAAATCAAATATCCATGTAATAACATTTATTTCATGTATCAAGTTATTAGCTAAAAAATAAGAAAAATTAGACAATTAATTTTTTTATATAAAATCCCAAGTTGTATGTGTAGTTACAAAACTTACTAACATGACAATTGTTTCATTACCCAGTAAATATGTAGAGTTATAGTTTTTGTAGGGTTATTTACTCACAACTAACAATCAATTTTAAAAAGCTCTAAGTGATAGTGGTAGTTTTGTAAACAACTTTATGTCACTAACCGTTGGTTATAGTATATTTTTATTTCTTTTTATCGAAAGACCAATAAATCAATGATTATATCAACTTCATTATGTAGAGTGAGTATATATAAAAGACGAATAAAGTACCCAATAATTATCTACACGTTGCTTTCGATAGATTAAACAATTTAACTATACTAATGTTAAAAAATATTTCATATTCAGATAAAATTTATATAAAAACGTAGATAAAAATAACACGATTACAAATATATAATTATTTGTCTCAAAACAAAATATATTACAAGTTACTAAATATAATTTTCAAAAAACTTATGATTAATTACATTAATATACAATTTTCTTAAAACCCCATCACATATTTCATACTATCCCCTAACAATTTACATTTAAACTCTTCCAATTATATTCAAACAACCGAACGTAACTATCTAATTATTTTCAATTTTTACATTTTTTCTAAAAAATAAAGGGTTGTGATTGGTAGAGCCTTTTTTTAAGGGATGATGATGTCATCATCCCTTTTCTTTTAATAATATTATTATAAGATATTTGTGTTTTTTTTGGATTACTTTATGTTAGAAAAAATGATGTTTTTAAAGCACGTTTGGACCTACTACAAAATTACATTTGCAAACAAGAAAAACGCATAATCATGTATTAAAAATGTGATATCAAACATCTTTTTAATGCTTACGAACCATAAAAGTTGAATATTGATTTCAAAACACAATCCAAAAGACCATACATACTACATTAGTGGTAAATGTGATACGAGTACTTGGTTCGACGGTATATTTTGCTTAACTTCAAGTAATTCTATCAAGTTTAAGTTTTAATTTTATTATCGGATTTAGATATTTAATATTGGCTAATATGAATTACAAAGACAAGCAAACCGGGTTTATTTAGGACAAGAACATTAATATTAGAAAACTAACAAGACACTAGAAGTTAGATAGCATGCGTACTTTGATAGTATAAATATGTACCTTTGATAACATCTGGCATTGGGAATGTAAAAGGCTTCTCACCATCCGAGCGTAAGAGTTCTTTAACCAGTTCTAAATGAACGTGTTTTCTGATCTTGCTTACTGCACGTTTTGGGAGCCTAAGCTTGCCTTCGTAAAGCTTCAATACATCTCCAAATGAATCAAACTCATTTGGAGTTTTATCAAATATCGCCTTCACTTCAGGACGAACTACTTGGCCTATGGACTTAACTGCATAGCCTAAGAAATCTGAGAACTTAACATAGTTGAATCGTTCGTCCCTAGGTACATAAATGTTCAGACTTAAAAGAAACAATCTTTTTTCGCTCTTTGGATCCGTTTTTGTCACTTTCCTGCCTGTTCTTCCTCTTCTTGGATATGGGTATTCCTGAGATCCACCAAGAATAGGTCGAGCATATTCAGAGCCCTTGTCAGGGTCACCTAGATCGTTATAGTATTCGTAATCGTAAACCCTGTCCCATTCTTTGAGCATTCCAGAACCAGTTCCTCTTAGATTAACGAGTTCTTGTTTACGATACTGACGCAATGGTTCGGGTGTGGAAGAAGGTAAATATGCCTGAGATTAGGAAAACTAATTGTTATAAGTTTTTATATATATACACACACCCACACACAAAGAGAGAGATATTCAAATTCAAATGTTTTTCGTGTACGAACTACAGGACTATTTATAAACTATTAATGACTCAATAATAGGGGTATTCTTATCATTCATATATTTACCGAATCCTGAAATGTCTAGATGGACCATCATGAATGAGTGATTCTTGATTCTTCCAAAATATATATCATTAATGTGTCAATAATGAGCCATTACCATTGGTAGTTATTGATATGTTTCAATCAATAGTTGGGATTGGTTCTCGTAGTTCTTGCACGAAAAACAATTTTCATTTCAACCCTCCCCTATATACTTTTTTCATGCGAGGAATTACGAAAATCAATTTTGGCCCTTGATTAAAACAAATTAATGGCTAAGAATTCTTATGACTCAACAATGATTTATTAATGTACTCATTAATGACTCATTAAAAAATGGTATGTTGGAAATATTAAGCTGCTTTAATAATGACTCATTCACCAAGACGTAAATTCACAATTGGGTAGATATATAAATGATCAAAATTACCCCTATTGATAAGTCATTAATGACATCACAAACAATTCACGTTTGAACTTTTCCATGTATATATATATATGTGTGTGTGTGTGTGTGTGTACACACACAAAAATATTGTATATGAAAAACTAGATACATGTCCGTCTGATACATGGGTTACTTGACGAACAATAGATATTAAATATTTATAAGAAGATATATATTAATTATAGCACGTGAAAAAATGAAAATTAAAAAAATGATATAATAAGAAATTAAAAAATAATGTGTTCAAACAATAATTAAATGTATACATCAAAACAGTTTAGAAATCAATCAAATTATTCAAGGACGTCTAATTAAAAACTAACTGATGACTCAAATTGTTATCTTATACCTTACCTCATATTAAATTTGAATTTAAAGAAATCTTATTAATTTAAAAGTTTCAAGTTTGACTAATTAAAGTCAAAATTAAGTTTCAATTTTAATCAAAATGAATGGTGAGAAATATTTAACTAAATAAACGGTTAGGATTTTCTTATTAAATTGATTAAGGTTAGTCTTTATATATACTAGAAGACTAGAAAGATGGTGAATGTGATATTAGGCATCTTCTAATATATCTAAAAGACTAACTTTTATCAATCTAATTAGAAGATCTTGACCATTTATTTAATCATAATCAAATCTTAACCATTTATTTGATCAAAACTGAAAGTCTAATTTTGACTTTCAATAGTCAAAAGTAAAACTCAATTTTTTTTAATTTAATTCTTATAGAAGATAAGATAGTTAGTAAAACAGATTATTTGAATTATAAAATAAAATAAATATATTTGACAATATATTTATCTTATTTTAAATTCATTTAAATGCACGCTCAATAAGATTCAAAACGTATTTCTAATTTAATATAATAAAATTATTTAGATTTGCCGTGAATCATTTTTATTAAATTCAAACTTTTTATCAACCACGTTAATTTAGAAATAACTATTCAAGTTTCTTATCATTGTCTATGATTATTATTTTTAATACAAACCTTATAGTAATTAACTTTTACATTGTTCTTACAATTATCATCATATACTTTTCAATATATGTCAACTCACTTCAATTTAAAATTCTTTTAGCTTTCAAAAAAGTGCATATTATGCTTTTCTTTCGTTAATACAAACAAAATCTTCTAATATATATATAAAAGACTAAACTTTAACAATTTAATTATAAAGTCCTAGCCATTCATTTATCTAAAATTAAATCTTGACCATTCATTGTAATCAATGTTGAAAATTAATTTTGACTTTAGTTAGTCAAACTTAGAACTCAATTTTAACTTTAAATCAATAACAATTATTCAAATTCAATTTTAATATGAGATAAGATAAGATAAGGTAAATAATATATTACTTAAATTTAAAAAATAACTTCATTAAACTTAAATTCAAATAGGTAATACGTAGGAAATTATCAATTTACAAATCTATTATTTATTTTTAAATTTTGCTAATTATTATTCGATTTTAATTATATATTCTTAACCATCCATTTCAACACAAATTAAAATCTAATTTTGATTTTTCTAAGTCAAAATTAGATTTAATTTTAACTTTAGTTTGAATCCAAATTTTTAGAGATCGATAATTTCATTTGTGTCTTTTTTAAACCTTAAAATTTCGTTTTTATCTACTCTAATTACAAATCTTATATTTACCCTTTATAACATTTATCATATTTGACCAAACTTGTAGTTTTATCATTATAAACATTTTCTAAATATTTTAAAATCTTTTTAATGATAACCAATAAAAACTACACATTATTGTATTTAATTGTTACAATAATGATCGATTACGTCTCTTAGTATCATGGCAACCCGGTGTTTTTTCGTCATGTATGACCTACGTCCTGCGTCGACACTTTCACCGCTCAATCATTATGTAAGTTCTCATTTCTATCATGTTTTATATGTATTTAATATTTTGTTATTAATGTTTATATTTATCATTTTTAAACAAGCCCGTGTATCATACGGGTATACAATATAGTATTTAAAATAAGGGTTTAGTTCATAAAAGTGTATCCAACTATACACCTTTTGCTATTGTATGTACTGAACTTTCAAAATTACCATTTGATGTACTGTAGTTTTTCAAACTTACCATTTTGTGTACCAAACCTGCTATAGCAGGTTCCAAGCTGATGTGGCACAGGTTTTGCTTATGTGGATGATGACTTGGCACATGACTTCTATTTTCATAAATTAAAATAAAGTAAAAACAAATAAATATTATCAATATATTATTAATAATAATAATATCTGGAAATCACCATCGACTTCATCCATCTTCCTAGAATAGAACCTAGATCGAGAACCATGAAGAACCATGAAGATCGAACAACACACATAAAGGTTTTCAATTTGGGTTTTCGATTTAGGTTGCGATTTGGTTGCGATTTCATCCATCTGTTGCGATTTGGTCGTTTTAGGGTTTTCATTTTGGGGTTTCGATTCATCGCTTACGAAGGCTTCACCTTCATCGATAGTCTGCTTCACCACCATCAACTTCCGCCACCTTCACCGATTTAGGGTTCTTGCACCATCAGCACCATCCCCTTCCACACAGATAACAACCGGTGTTGAATAACTCAGGTATGCTTCGATTCAGTATTCATCGAGTTCATCCTACCAGATCTGTGAGTCTAGTTTATCCTACTGATCTTACGATTTAGGGTTTATTGATTTGGTGGGTGTATTGATTTTAGTATCTCGATTTAGGGTTTATTGATTTAGGGTTCTTTACAATTTAGGGTGCATCGATTTATGGTTTCGATTTATGTTTAGAGTTTTTTTGATTTTTTGTTCATCTGTTTATACAATTTCAGTTTCTTGTTCAATCTGTTTCGATTTTGGGCTTCATGTTCATCTTCTTCATGCTTCATCATCTTCTTGAAGATGAAGATGTAATAATTAATGATGTGGCATTTCATGATAATAAAAAAAATATAAAATGATAAAATGACCTGCAACCTTCTCAATAGGTTACCTAATACATACATTTGTTAATTTTTAAAACTTCAGTACATCAAATGATAAGTTTGAAAGTCTAGTACATACAATAGCAAAAGAGGTATAGTTTGATACACTTTTATGAACTAAACCCTTATAATAATTACTTAACTTCATTAATATATCACATGTAATTTTAAAATCTTTTAATATTATTAAATTACTAATTAATTAATTTAATTAGTTATTGTAGACATAGTTGATAAATATCTAAAATTGTATTAGAATTTTAAAATATAAAATTATCCTTACAAACTCGCACAAAGTTAATAATTTCCAAATGCAAAGTTAATAATTATCTAAATATACATGTGGAAAATATAAAAATTATTTAAAAATTAATCTTTACAAATTACCAGAATTATACTTACAAATTCAAATACCAAATCAGTTTTAAACATATATAACAACGTTTAAAGGTTTTGTAAAACTAATTAACATTTTTTATTAGGATACATTTTTATAATATAATTGTTTAAATTAATTTATATTTTCAAATACTTTTTAACTAATTAACATAAATTTACTTGATAATTATTTAAATTGATTTAAATTGTAAAATAGTTTTTAACTAAGTATCATTTTCTTATGATACCATGTATAGTGTTGAGACTATAAAAAATAGTTTTTTAATTAATAAATTTAATGAATTTTCATAACCTTGTTAATTGAAATTTTAAAATAGATTAAATTTCATAAGTGTCTAATTTGAGATATATTTTTTTAATATTTTTCAGTTAATAAATTTGTTATATTATCATTAAACTAAATGCAACTAGAAACTTAAAGTTCAAATTTTCATTTGTGTGTAAAATAAAATAGGTTTACAATCTTCTTTTAGTAACATACATATAGCATATTTTTTTTACTTATAATAATCTTCTAATCTAATATAAATAAAAAACTAATTTGATAAATTTTATTAAATGATCTGAACTATTCATTTGAAAGAATATTTAATCTTGACTAATCATCCACTTAAAATCAAAAAATCAATTTTGACCTTTTTGACTCAAAATTATTAAAGATAATCTCATATATGCCCTTAATAAATCATATAAAATCATATTTTTTTCACCTTAGATTACAAATATTATATTTGCTTCTTATAATATTTCAAAAAATCATATTTAACCAAACTTTTAGTTTTATCATTATAAATAATTTTATTATCATTCTAAACTTTATTACCAATAACGCTTAACTTTCAAAATATTTAACCAAACTTTATTTCAAAATATCATATTTAACCAATAACGCTTAACTTTATTACCCTTTATTGTAACAATAATGATTTATGACTTATATAAAAAATACCATCACGTCTCTTTGTATCATGATATTACGTATATGCCGTCAAGTTTACCTTCCCACTCGTGTCGATGTTTCCACAACAGGTTATAGTGTTGATATTGTATATCGTCATTTTTCTAAATTCACATTTAATACTCATTTTATTATTATTCAATAATTTTTCTTAATGTTTAATATTTACTATCTTTTAAACCTACACATGCATCACACATGTATTTAGTCTAGTAAATAATAAAATAGTATTTACCATGTAAATAAATAATAAAATAGTATTTACCATGTAAGTACAAGCAATAAACTAGTAAATATAATATTTTAGGAGATTAGGTGCATTGATGTGAGTCTAGACTCAACTTCGTTATCTTGGAGTTGTATAATATATAAAAAAATATATAGTCTAATATAAATAAAAAGCATATATATATATATATATATATATATATATATATATATATATATATATATATATATATATATATATATATATATATATATAAAGACTTATGACACCATCCTAACTAATTATTAAAAGAATAAATTTAATTATTTAAGTGTTAATAATTCATGTAATCAAAAATTAAATTTGAGTGTTTACTTTTGTTAGCTTAACTTTGGATTTAAATCAAAAGATAATTGCATGGCTATGAAATACAACTTTCAAAAAATAATAGAGGCACTCAATTAAGGCAAATACGGCAATTACATACGATCCTTTCTCATTCTTCCAAATTTATTATTTATATAAAAATATTATAATATCCTGTTTCAGTTAATATATATATATATATATATATATATATGTAAAAGTTCAAACAAGAACTATTTTTCGTACGAGAACAACGAGAACCAATCTGAACCGTTCAATTCTCACTCCTTCAATGTCATTGCCTACCCATGAATTCATCACATGCACTCTGCCACACTTGAACTGTCCCATATATATATGGGACGGTACAAACGAGAACTGTTTTTCGTATGAGAACTACGAGAACCAATTTTAACCGTTGATTTGATAAAGTGGAATTCATGGATGTGGAGCGTGGGAGGATCAAGTGTGGCAGGGGCATGTGAGGAATTCATGGGTGTGTGATGACATTGAAGGAGAAGTAACTGGATGACTCGGATTGGTTCTCGATTCTCGTACAAAAAATAGTTCTCGTTCAAACCTTTGCCTATATATATATATATATATATATATATATATATATATATATATATATATATATATATATATATATATATATATATATATATATATATAGGGTAAGGTTAAACATAGAACCTCCCTTAAACATAGAACCTAAAGAACCTCCTCTGGTAATGACACGTGACACATAGTTGAAGGGCAAAAAATGAAATTTAGAAAAAAAAAAAGAAAAACACGTGGTGCTCCAGCATCCCTCCCACCATCTCCCAAAATTAAAAAAAAAATCTCACCACTTACTTTAAATGATCATAACTTGTTCGTTTTTAAGAATTTTAACAAAAAAATTATACCGTTAGATTCAGTTTTTCGTCCTCTTTCAAACAAGACCGGACTTGATATATTTCAGAAACTTTTTTTTTTTGAAATGCAAATTTTGCGTTTAGAGTTGTGTTCATATTAAATGCAAAATGCAAAATCCGTATTTTGCATTTTGAGCTGGGTTCATTCAAGCCCAAAATGCAAAATTCCTAGATGCTTGGTTTATTCAAACCTAAATGCAAAATGCAAAATCCGTAGTTTGCATTTTGAGCTGTGTTCATTCAAACCTAAATACAAAATGCAAAAAACGAAAACGTACATGCTGCCCAAATGCAAACAAAATTTTCATGTTAAAAAAATTTTAGAAAAATATGGGAAGAGTGATCTTGTTTGAAAGAGGATTAAAAAACTAAAAGATTGGTATAATTTTTTTGTTCAAATTCACAAAACTTTAAAAGTTATGACAATTTAAAGTTTTTGTGGGTTTTTTTTTTAAAAAATCGAGGTTGTTGGGGGGGGGGAATTTTCCATGTTTACCCTTTTCTTCCTTAATTAATACATAATAATTACAGTTTTGCCACCGATCAATCTCATCCATTGATTTTGATGATCCAAAGGTCCAGATTGGTTCTTTTTGTTTAACACATGGTTCTTTATGGATCCAATTTCTATATATATATATATATATATATATATAGGGAATGTTCAAACAAGACATGTTGTTCATGCGAGAACCAATCTTGACTCGTAATTAGATAAAATTAATGGCTAAGAATTCTTATGAATAATTAATTAGGGGTAATTGATAAAATCAACTCAATCTAATAATGATTCATCCAGCCTAATGCAATTCGTGCAAAAACTAATCTTGACATTTGCTTAAAATGAATCAGTCGCTCATAATTTTTTGTGACTAGCGAAATCAAAAGAAGTATATGGAAAAAAGAAAAACGTATAATTCTAAAAATAAATTGTCTTTAGGGAGTGTGTCATTGAGAACTAAGCCTTGAGAAATCTACTTATAGGAAGGTGAGTTTTAAAAAAAATGTTTTTAGCAGGAATCGATCCTTCACCAACTGGTATGTCAAAAAGGGCTTTTACCATTTAGCAGGAATGGATTGATGTGTTAGAAACTTTAATCCGAACCTGACACATTTATTTATTCATACAACTTTCAAAATACTAACGCACATATGTAAGAACTGTGTATTCTTTTAATTATACGGGTTAGCGTGTTTGAGGATTATTTATAGATTAATGGATTACTAGACGTTGACGGGTTGTAACGAAATATGAGTTGAAAGGTCATCCGGTTTAAAACTTACATGAGCTTTCAAAAAATCATATAACCATCAAAAGCTTTATTCCTTAATTTTTTATAACTAGAACTATAAAATTTTTTGAATTCGTGATAAATTTTAACACGGGGACTTTTCTTCTTTAATTTTTACAAAGTAAAGCCATCAAGAATGTATGTGATAATTTTGATATTATTCTTTAAACTTTCACAACTAAAACTATAAAAAATATGAATCCGTGATAAATTTTAACATGAGGATTATTCTTTTTTAATTTTTCATAAACAAAACTATCAAGAATGTATGTGATAATTTAACATTAGGAGTTTTCTTCTTAAATTTTCCTATGGCTAACCTATCGCGTAAAAAGATAAAAGAGTTTAAAGGGATGGTTTTGGATAGCGTAACAAGCGAAGAGATATTTGACTAACGGGCAAGATAGAAAAAGTATGAGGTGTTTCAAAATTTAGAAAATAAGATAGAAGATTTGACAAAGAGTTTATGTATTCCTTTAAGTATTGTTATTATTTAGACTCGTTTGTTAAATCATATATAACTCTTTCTCTTGTTTTTCAAGACAATCACACACATAACACGTCATAAAAAATGATTTGTATATAATATTTTTTTATAACATACAACAAAAAATTTGGACTACACTAGCTACTATATAAATAGGCAAGATATAGGGAATTTGAGAGGTAAAAAAATTATATGTAACAAAAAAAAATGATACATATAAATCATCTCCCTTCACCCTACCCTGTTATATTAATGATCAAATTCAAAACCAAAAAATGCGTTTAAATGTGTAAGAATTAATGAAGAACTCAATTCGAAAGTTAACTTGTAATATCATATACAAATTTAAATTAATAAGTTATAACTTATGCATAAAAATAGGTTGGTAATTTTTTTAATTATTAAATTGGTTCGTCTACATAATGTAATAGCTTTGAGGCTATATGTAACAAGTTAGCAAAACATGTATTTTTTAGTATAAATCAATTTCATAAGTTCAAGAATCATCTTAAATAAAAATAAATGATTATTACTAAATAATTAAATTTATTTTTCTATTAACGGATAGAATTGTAAAATAAATTTTTATAGATGTTATCACTAGGAGTGTTTCATATACTCTTACTTATTATTTTACTTACAAAATCGATACAAATTTCAAAACTAATAAAAAGGATAAGAAAAGAAAATTAATAGACTTCGTGTATTATATTGGTGTATTATATTTTAGTAGAAAATTAAGGCAAAAAGAAATATTACCACTAAATGAAAGAAAAAGTTTACCTTGTTAGCGAAGAACACACGGTCGTAGTTGTAACGATGGGTCGGGTATACCCATGAATTGCACACAAAACGGATAGTACCCTGACCCGGAACATTTTCCAAGGTGACCATCTTTAGATAAATTTGACTGTGGTGATGGTTTTTTACTAATAGACCACCTGGAACTCCCATCGATTCATCCCATTCAAATGTCACTGGAAATGAAGTTTCACCGGCCGCCATCTCCGTCATCTTCGACAACCAATCTTCAATAACAGCAGCTTTTCCGATCTTCCCATTTGATCCATTTGCTGAAATTTGACACAAACATATATTACAGAATATTACAGATATGGATATATATATATGAATTAAAATATAAGTGAATGTCAGTTGAGAATCAGTTTTATACAACGTGAAATTAATAGTAGAGATTCAAGTGATGTACATACATGGGTCAAAATGAGTGGAGCTAATAAGTTGAAACGACACACGTTTGCCAAAGATTTCATAAACACGATCAAGAAATGATGCACTCAAATCTTTAAGATCAAGAACATTTTTCTTCATTAAAATCACTGTCCCTGTGATCGTCTTCTTCTTAGTCATCTCGGTTTCAACTATGCAGCTTTTGTCTGTGTTCTTCACACAAGACATCATGTTCATTACACCCATAACTTAATTTTCACACACACACACACACACACTGTGTATTAATGTGTTGATCAAGTTATGGGAAGATGCTAAACCAGTAAATATATATAGACTGTATGTGTGTGTGTGTGTGTATATATATATATATATATATATATATATATATATATATATATATATATATATATATATATATATATATATATAAATGAATATTAACAGCCGTGTGTAGAGAGAGATATGGTGGGAAGGTCTCTTATTATTCCAGATTCTTGACTTGTAAAGTCTTTTTTTTTTTTTCTTGTATGAAACCTATAAGTAGTTGTTCTTGATGGGATTTATGGTTAGTAGGGGTGTTTAAAATAATCCGAATCCGAACATCCGAATCGATTATCCGAAAATCCTATCCGAAATTATCCGAAAATTTGGATATCCGAAATTTCGGATACCCGAAATTCGGATGTCCGAATTTTCGGATTCGAATAGTGTTTTTTGGAAGTTTCGGATATTCGGATATCCGATATCCGAAAAGTATTTTTTATTTTTTATTTTTTTATTTTTTATATGTTTATTTATATAGTTTTCTTAATATATATATTTTTATATACATGTACTTTTCATTTTGAAACATATTTGAGCT
This sequence comes from Pulicaria dysenterica, assembly GCA_947179395.2. Taxonomy (NCBI): domain Eukaryota; kingdom Viridiplantae; phylum Streptophyta; class Magnoliopsida; order Asterales; family Asteraceae; genus Pulicaria; species Pulicaria dysenterica. The sequence continues at coordinate 46,687,613 of OX359294.1, read as the reverse complement.
ATTTTTGGTCATTAAAGTTTAAAATATGGTTAGTTAGTAATTATATATTTTTTTAAAATTATATAAAAAATAAATTTTTTGAAATTTTCGGATATTTCGGATATCCGATATCCGAATCCGAAATTTCGGATATCCGAAATTTCGGATTCGGATTCGGATACCGAAATCCACTATCCGAAAATTTCGGATATCAGAAATCCGGATATCCGAAAATGAACACCCCTAATATTGGTTAGTACCTACCACTTATTAAATAAGCAATAAATGTGTTTTTATTTTTTTAATTTGATACTTTCCTTGCTTTCAATAACTGATTTGACACTTAAGCACAGGCGCCAAATTTTATTCTATGTATATGAAAATGAATTATGGGGTAATAAGTAGGGTAGGCTTTATTAATTGTAAATTAAACGTGTATAACCTTTATACCTTATAAAACTAGAAGAAACTATATATCATTCTTAATTTTTGTTTCTACCTTATTTTCGTATAATGTTTGATATTTATAATGTACTAATTTTTTTCTCATACCTTCTCTTTAATTCAATATTTATTTTAATCAAGTGAATATGAAAATCAGTAGAAAGATAAATCATTTCCCTAAAGCTAGAGGTATCCAAAATGATCCGAATTCAAACATTCTAATTGAATATTCAGAAATTTGATCCGAATTATATTTATATCCAATAGTAAATTTTTGAAGTTTCGGATATTCGGTATCCGAAAAATATTTTGTACTTTTATATTGTTTATTTATTTAATTTTCTTCACATATATAGTTTTATATACATGTATTTTTCATCGTGAAGCTTAGTGGAACTATTTATGGTGATTAAAGTTTAAAATATAGTTATTTTGTAATTACATTTGTAAAAAAGTTATATTAGAAACATGTGTTTTTGAAATTATCAAATATTTCGAATATCCGATATCCAAATTCGAATTTCGGATTCGGATACTAAAAACCAACTATCCGAATTTTTGAATATCCAGTATTTAACACCCTAAATATAACACAATAAATTAGGGTAAATTTAGGGGTTTGATATTATATTCTTAATTCTTCTTAATTGAAACTCATTTATTGTACTAGGTTTCATGTTTAAGAAATCGAATGATAAACTTTTAATATATTGACGTTGGTAAACTTTTACACTACCTAATAGTAGGGGTAAATTTACCCGCATAATACATAATCAGATTATTATATGTTATTTAAATTTTAGAATGTTGGTGGTGATTTTTTAGTACCATTATAATTAAAGGAAATAAAATTTAAAAATAAAAATACTAAAATATAGTTTAATCTTCTATTTGTAGCTGTAAAATACATTAGTTAAACTTAAAAAAATAATTTAATTAACATGACTTCATATAAATTATGTTTTGTTTTAAATTTTGGCCCTGAAATACTAAAATAATGCAATATTTGAAACCACATAATCCGACTTGATTGGCCAAAAATCCAAGAAAAAACCCGAATAACACACTTAAATTTAATTAATTTATTTTTGCAATTATATGATGTCACCAGTTAACAAAAATCATGGGTCTGCCTATAAGACTAGTAGTTGCCACTCAAGCTATTATACGTTATTCAAGAGTATCCACACATATAGGAATACAAGGAGCTTATATACACATAGCATGTTAAGTTGGATATTGTTACTCACCTTAATTAAATCATGTATAACACTACAATAGTCCAAATAATGGTAGATTTGTCATAGAAAAGTCAACAAGTAACAACTGTATATCTTCAAGTATCCAATTACAACTTCTGTCCTTCCAACAATGCTAACACACCCTCATACAGGGCTATGTCCTCCCTACACGGTCCTACTAGCGCGGTCTCAACACCGTGTCATGCCTAAACCTTACATGGTCGTGCCTTGAGGTTGCACACCAGTGTATGGTCGATCTTGGCATGTATTCCCCAAACCTTACATGACACGGCTCTTGTCCCCATGGAAACGCCCGAGCTAGTCCATCATTGGACAACAACTACTTTGACAAAAATAGTTGTATTTCCTCTTCAAAACATACCAAATCGTTTTTAGGCAAATCTCAAGTGCTTCAAGCACTAGGGGTTTAGTAAACAACCAATAATAACACCAAGACACAAACCATAACTCTAATTAATCATACCTATTTGATCATACCTAATAATCTAATCCAAAATATAAGATATCTTATCTAATTCATTATCAGCGTTAACTTGGATGATTCAAGATACCAATTAACATCTATCAAAATCTAATCGATCAAAGCCCAAAATTAACTTTAGTTAGGGTTTGTTTAGATACCTTGATGCTAGAATGAATTGTTATCACTTCAATCTAACCTGAAATGATCAAAATATATTTTTTGTTGCCTCACTTCTCCTTCTTGATCTCTCAAGGCACGCACACACGCACACACCAATTCTTCTTAAAAAACCCGAGTTTCAAAATCAAACACGCTTATATACGTACACTAGTTTGATACTTGACATATTTAGCCCCTCTAGTTCTTTCCTTCCTTAATTAACCGCAAATATTGACCCGACACCATAACACTTTAAGAGTTGACAACTTAAGGCCTTTTACTAAATATATAATAAATAATAATAAAAACAATACCAACTTGGTCCATTTATATAATTTAATACTCAAGATACAAAACACTAACCCGTATGTAAGACCCACATAACCTGTTTAATTATACGGGTTAACATGTTCGCGAATGATTTACATGTTAAAGGGTTAGCAAATGGTTGGCGGGTTTAAACGAGTCAAATACTTGAAAGGTCAACATGTTTAAAGATTATATAAAAAAGTCAAATTTTTTAACATTGGGACCTTTCTTGTGTAATATTTCAAAAACTAAAACTATAAAAATGTGGATTGTGAGAGTTTGAATTATAATTTCATCAAAACGTGGTTTATATGTAAAAAAAAGATAAAATCCATATAAATATTAAATGGGTTTGTGTGTCGACTCGTAGAATTATATGTGTGACCCTAACCTAATTATTATACGTTTCAGACAAGTCAACTCGAACCCAACTTATTTATTATATATGTCAACTCAAATTCTTTTATTTTCGTATAATATTCGTGTTGTGTCGAAAATTACCAATCTCAAATAAAAAAAAAAAAAATAGTAACATTAATCAAAATCTTCTATCAAGCACAATAAATTTTTACAATTTTTTTCTACTAGTACTAGAACTAGGTTTGTGTAGGCCCGCCTCTCTTTTTCTTTTTTTAATAACTCAATTACAGAGTTAAACCCATAACTTTCTATAAGAGTCAAGGGTGTGAGTGCAGTATAGGATCGGTAAGGGTGAGGTGGATATATCAGTAATAACTTGGAACCTACTACAGTGCCTTCGGTATTGAATTTTTTGAAAGAGTTCGGCGTTCGAATGCCGAGCATACCGAGAAGAAAGAGATTGCATTTAGTCCTCCAATTTTCTCTACAACGGTCATTTGACCGTTTCAATTACAAAACAAATAAAAAATTCACCCACTTTTATATAAATTTCACTTTTAATCATTTTACACCACAAACTTCTACCTATTCTATCTACACTTTATATAACTTCTACTCTTTCTACATTTTCACTTCAAAAGAAGTCTTTCATGTAACACCGCAAAATACAAGTCATTTTTTTTATTTTTAAAATCACAGCGGAAGTATTACGTCATAAATCTAAAAAGGAAATAACATCAAAAGTTAAAACCAACACTGTACAAACATACAGTAACTCGTTTAGTGTTACAAAATATTTCATAAAGTATGGCTCATCATTTCTAAACCCAAAATATCAGAGCTACGGTCAAACTTTCCCTGTACACAAAAGCTGCAACCTACCGTGCTCTCAAAAACCTGCAACAGAGAGTTAGGGTTGGGAATTAGCACAAAGCTAAGTGAATCGAAATCAAGCCACAAACAATTAAAGCAGAACCACAATGATCACAAGAACAGTTTATCTCAATTATCAAAGGACCGGCGGCTCTGCCGAGCCTACGACCAATGCTGGCCATAGCAATGATCTACCGATAGCCATCTGCTAACTGACACAGTTAAACCCCCTCTGCTACAACAAATGCAACAGAGGATCTAAAACTGCCTAACCAGAAGCAACTGACCCAGCCCAAAACCACGCTTAGCTGACCTCTGCCACAAACATCATGAGCACAATTTCATACCTTGATACTCATATCTTGAACTCAAACGCAATAATCATCACATAACCAGTCAAACAATCAAATCGGACTAAACAGTCTATAGCATGGTTAATCATATAAAATTCAAGTAACCATAAAGGTTACAACTAAAACCGCCAGTGAATTAAAGTCCACTCACCTGTGTCCTCGACACTCACCAAGCTCAGTTGTCTAATTTCACTGAGGCTTCAGATTTCCTGAGAACACAACACAACTAGATTAGTGAATCAAATCCCAATTAACTCAATAATTCAAGTTCAATAGTAAATGGTTCAAAACTAAGCCATTACACAAAACTCATATAATCAATATGGAAAACTTCCAAAACCAATTAAGATATCCATATATGTTACCAACAAGGTGTAGCAACCAACAAAACACATTTAAAGTCCATATTTCATAATTTTGCTTACTAACGGGTCAAACCCAATCCGTTTGATTTAAAAATACCAAACTAACTTGTCATACATGTTCAACACTTTAAAAACATCATATATAATATATAAAACATGTATGAATTACTGGAACACGAATACAAGTCATCTACGTCCATTTTTTTTGCAATTAAAGTGAGCATTTAACATCAATTTAGTATAAATAGTTCAAGACCTTTCTAATCATATCTCATCAACAAACGACCTTCATAAATATCATATAAATACATACTTAACCTGTACTAACATCAAACTACAGCATACGAGAATATACGACACGAAACAGATAAAAACAACACAAAATACTGGGCTGTGCAGAGGATACCGCGCCGCGGAATTTTGCGAACAGCAGCAGTGAGGTCTGTTCTTCCCTGTTCGTTCCAGCCTACACATACAGCTCTTGTACTTCGATTTACAGCAGTATGTAACAACTAAAATCAGTTCTAAACATCCTATAAACTACTTCAAACATACAACCAACAATCAAACATATATAATTCATCAAATCATGATTTCAAATTCTCAATTCCATCCTATAACTCCATTAATGGAGTTCTTGGGTTTATATCATCAAAACTCAGATTAAACATGATATTCAACTCAAAATCAGTAAATAGAACATCAAAAACTTGCAGGAACATGAATCAAATTTGGATTGGGTATAAACCCATATAATCTTGAACCCTAAAATTTACAAACAAGAGATTGAAAGCAAGAACTCATCAAGCGCTGTCAAGAACTAATCAATATCAGATTTATGAAAGATAACTAACCTTTAATTTAGAAAAGATTCACACAAATCAGTAGGAAAAAGGCTGGAGCATAAACTTGGAGGTTCTTCTCTTCCAGGAAACAACACACATACAAAGCACCTTATTTGACTTTTCAAGAGTCAATCCCCACATAGGTCGGCTGGGAATTTAGTTTATATACTACACAGTATCAAATACAGTTTACTAACATACAGGAACCTAATTAAAGCGGTCCTAAACAATTAATAAACACGCAACGAGGTATTATTCGGGACCCTCGTGTAAAAACGAATCATATGGTACCAATATCATATAAAAATATTAAACTACTATTTTTACCTCTTACCTCGCGGTCCAATTAAATACCAAGTAATCATCAAATAAATATATAAATAAATAGCAAATAATTATAAACAATTAAATATACAAATATAAACAATTAAATAAACACTTACCACCGCCACAAACGACTAGGCCCTAAACGCGGTTGTTACAAATCTCCCCCCCCTAAAGAAGATTCCGTCCCCGGAATCTTATCGCGCTCAAATAGGCTAGGGTAGCGGTTCCTCATGCCTGCCTCAGTCTCCCATGTCAAATCTGAACCCAAACTATGCTTCCATTTAATCAAAACCATAGGAATCTCTTTTCTACGAAGCTTCGTTATTTTTCGATCAACTATCTGTTAGTCTTGATTTGTATACACTCCATCAGTACTGAAGTATTCTAAGAAGATTTCAGCATAAGATGATTTCTGAAGATTTGCCTCTCGTCTCAAATAAGGTTCATCTGAAGAGCTGAAAGTTTCATCTCTGAAACTTTCAGTTTATGACTACTGAAGTTTATCTTCAACAGATGGTCCCCTCGGTGACGTCATCAGCTGTCACTTTCAAGATGGTTATGCATGAGGAAATCTGTTACTTATCAATCTACAAGATTGTGACGTGTGTCACTAGTTCAACGGTTAGGATTGATAAGGGAAATGTATAAATACTCTTCTCTTAATAGAGAAGAGTGTGCTTGCGAATTCTGTCTGTTCAGATATTGCAAGAGCTTTGTGCGTCTGTATTCTCTCAAGTCTGTTCTTAAGTGTTAGTTGAATTTAAGAAGTCTGTTCTTCTTAAATTCTAGTCTGTAAAGTTCGTTATATCAATATTAACAAACTTTAGACATTTCTTACTGTTCTTATAATTACTTTTTCCGCACTTAATATTTCTTTAAGTTAGTATTATTCATAATTTTAGGAACAACAATTGGTATCAGAGCAGGTTCAAATTCTTCTATAATTTGAGATCTGCCGAGATGTCTAAAGTTGATTATAATGACAATGGATCCTCCGGTAAACCACCAAAGTTCTCTTCTGAAAACTTTTCTAGCTGGAAGGGAAGAATGCTTCTCTATCTTGAAAACCTGGATACCATGTTTTTGTCTGTTCTAGAGAGCGGTCCTATCATTCCAAAGACCATCTCACTCATGAGTGATGAAGGTGAACTATTGGAATCTCTTCCAAAACCAAGAACCCTGTGGACTGATGAGGACAGAAGACAGGTAAATTTGGATGCTAAGCTGCGAAACAACATTGTCATCTCACTTCCAAATGATGTCTATCACACAATATCCTCTCTGAAAAATGCTAAGGATATGTGGGATGCTCTGTGTATAGCATATGAAGGAACTGAAGAAGTAAAAGAAAACAAGAAGACAAATGTCATCAGAAAGTATGAAAGCTTTTGTGCTAAGGATTCTGAGACTCTCACTGAAGTCTACACCAGATTCACTTGTTTACTGAATGATATGCTAGAAGCTGGTGTTGAAAGAGAGAAAATTCAGATTCTCAACAGATTCTTGGATGCTCTTCCCGGTGAGTGGGATACTATGTGTTTAGTTCTCAGAACCAACAACAAGCTAAGAAAACTGGATATGAGGAAGCTGTATGGTATTTTGCTGAATGATGAGCAAACTAGAGCTCAGAAACTGGAGCTGAAGAGATCAACTAAAAAGAGCTTAGCTCTCGTGGCAGAAACTGAAGTGTCAACTCAGCAATCCTCTGATGATTCTGACACAGAGACAGAGAATGACTGGGAAGCTGCAGATGAAGAGGGTCATCCGGAGTTCAAGATTGAACGAGCTTTCATCATGAAGAACTTCAATAAGTTCTTAAAATTCAAGGCTAAAACCAATAATCCAGGGTCAGGAAGCTTCAAATCTGCTGCTGATAAATCTAAAATGGAATGTTACAAGTGTGGTAGGCTTGGCCACTTTGCCGCAAATTGTGTTGTCAAGACTCCAACTAAGGGTTATCCGTCAAAGGCTGACAAGTACAAGTCCAAGTACAAAGCACTGAAGCTGAAAAATCAAAGCTCGTCTGAAAAGAAGAAAGAAAAGGCTATGATAGCTGGAGAATTGAACTGGATTGATTCCGACACTTCTGATGATGATGAAGAATCTGAAAAAGCTATGTTCGCAGAAGAATTTTCAGGGTGTGCTCAGCCCGATATATGTTTGATGGCTACTGAAAGCCAGTTCAAGAAAGACCTAGCTACTGCTGAACGATTGAGTTCAGCTGAAGGCTGGAATTCCTCTATGATGTACAAGGTATCAAACTTTCAGAGTTATGATTCAAATGAGAAAAATGATATGTTTGCTTACTTGGTGTCTGATTTAATTTCTACTCATAGTGAACAAAACAAAATCAAGAAAATCTTTTCTGATCAACAGATCCAAATTCAGAAAACTGAAACTGAGAATGATACTCTTGTTCAAGAATCCTGTGCCTTGAAATGTCATCTAGAATTATTAGCAAATGAACTAAAAATGACTAAAACTGAGCTTTCTTTAACAAACGATAAACTTAAAGATCGTCAGTCCATCATTGATCTCTGGCTTAGTCCAAACAAACTTGCTTTTGAAAGTATCAATCATCAAATGATCATTCAGAGAGAAAGAGTTGGGTTAGGAAAAATCAAAGAAGCTGCCTTATTCAGCAAAAAGTGTAAAACCGTTGATGAGATGTTTTTCAGCGAGTTCACATGTGAAAACATAGGAAACTCAGATATGCTTTATAAAAGATTCACTAAGGCAGACAATAATGTTCCTGTATTCAATGAGGAGACAAATTCTGAAATCAGAAATATACAGTTACCCTCCGATAATTTTGAAAAACAGAATGATCTTCAGCAAGATTTTTCCAAATCCACTGAATCTGAACGGTCTGTGATCACTTAATCTGAATTGATTACTGAATCTGAACTTTCTAATTTCACTGAACCTAAACCCATAGCTTTGGTTAAAACTGAATCTCCTTTAATTCATATCATCACTGAAAGTATGAAAGCTGAGACTTCACTTGAATCTAACCATTCAAAACACAGTCAAAAGTTTAAAAGATCTGAAACACAGAGTACTCAATATGATAAAACAAAGTCAAAGAGGTTGAACAAATTTCAAAAATTTGAATCAACACTGAAGATCATGATGATTCAGTTAAAGGAATTAACGAGATCTAGTTCTCAAAAAGATAGTGCCAAACATCATAAGAATACCAAATGTACACGTAAGTGTTACAAATGTGGTATTAGAGGTCATGAAGCCAAATTATGTAATGCTCCTGTTGCTACTTGTAATACTTCCTCTGAGCCCATCAGCAGGTGGGTTCACAAATTGGTTTAACTCTTTGTTACTTTGTGCAGGAAAGTCAAGGAAATAATACCTGGTACCTTGACAGTGGATGCTCCCGACACATGACTGGGTGCAAATCGTTACTAACAAAAGTTACTCCAGTTGATGGTCCAAAAGTTATATTTGGTGGAGGAAAATGTGGAAAAACAGATGCATACGGTCAATTGAAGAAAGGCGTTATTCACATAATAAATATCGCTCACGTTACTGGACTCGAGCATAATCTGATAAGCATAAGCCAGATGTGTGATGCGGATTATTCTGTTCTTTTCAAGAAATACAAGTGTTCTATCAGAAACAAAGAAGGCACTGAAGTCCTTCAAGCCAAGAGAATAGATAATATGTACGTTCTTGATTTTAATTCAGTCACTTCTCCCTCAGATGTATGCTTCATTTCTCAGTCTGTTAAAGAATTACATTGGTTATGGCATAAAAGATTGTCTCATCTGAATTTCAAAAATATGAGTACACTTGCACAAGGGCAGTTAGCAAAAGGATTGCCTAAGATTAATTATGTGAAAGACAAAGTTTGTCATGCTTGTGAAAAAGGAAAGCAAAAGAAGTCTGTTCACAAATCAAAGTACTGTGATCAGATCAATCAAGCATTTCAACTGCTTCACATGGATCTTTTTGGTCCAGTCAGCACTCCAAGTCTCAGTGGTAAGAAATACACTCTTGTGATCGTGGATGAATATACACGTTTCACTTGGGTATTCTTTCTGTCTAAAAAGAGTGAAACAACAGAGATCATAATTAGCTTTATCATCAGAATGAATCGTCAGTACGATACTCATGTTAAGCAGCTAAGAAGTGATCATGGTACTGAATTTAGAAATAGAACTCTTGAAGACTTTTGTGAAGAAAATGGAATCATTCAGAACTTTTCAGCTGCATACACACCTCAACAGAATGGAGTTGCTGAAAGGAAGAATCGTACACTAATCGAAGCTGCACGGACTATGCTTGCTGAAGCAAAGATATCATTACGTTTCTGGGCTGAGGCCATCAATACAGCATGTTATACTCAAAACAGATCTCTGGTAGTCAAAAGGCTTTTGAAAACTCCTTATGAATTGCTGCACAACAAAATTCCAAATGTTGGTCATTTGAGAATATTTGGCAGTACTTGTTTCATTCTGAATAGTAAAGATCATCCAAGTAAATTTGCTCCCAAGGCTGATGAAGGAATATTTCTTGGGTACTCCAGCATTTCAAAGGCATACAGAGTCTTCAATCTCAAAAGCAAAACAATTTTTGAGACAATGGATGTCACTTTTGATGAGTTAGATCTTCAGTCAAGACACTTAGATCAAAATACTACCTCTTCAGAAAACTGGGATGAGTTGCTTTCCTCACCATTTGAAGATAGTTCAGTCGATCAGACACCAGAAACAGCATACGATAACTGTGATGATAACGGCATACCTCCTGCTTCTTCAACACCCATTTTCACAAATACTTCTTCAAAAATACCTACTCCTGAACCTATTAATCATGAAATACCACTGATTGAACTTGAATTTCAGTCTCCTTCAATGACTGAAGTTTCTACTGATCCTTTTCTTGAAATAAACTCTTCTATTTATGAAACTACAACTGAACCTCCTCCAGCTGACAATCCTTTACCTCCTAATAACAAGTGGACTAAAGCTCATCCTATCGATCAAGTCATTGGAGATCTAGATGAAGGGATTCGTACTAGAAGTTCTGTCACTACAGGTTTTTGCATGTTTGCTGAGTTCATTTCTCAAACTGAACCTAAGAAGGTTAATGATGCTTTAAAAGATGCACATTGGGTTTCAGCAATGCAAGAAGAACTGAATGAATTCACAAGGAATAAGGTATGGAATCTCGTACCACCTCCTACAAATCAATCTGTAATAGGAACCAAGTGGGTGTTCAGGAACAAGAAGGATGAATCAGGGGTAGTAATCCGAAATAAAGCCAGACTTGTTGCCAAGGGATACTGCCAGGAAGAAAGAATTGACTATGATGAAACATTTGCTCCTGTTGCAAGAATGGAAGCAATTCGTATATTTCTTGCTTTTGCTGCTCATAAAGGATTCAAAGTTTATCAGATGGATGTCAAATGTGCTTTTCTCAATGGTGAACTGAAAGAAGAGGTATATGTTCAGCAACCTCCTGGTTTCGAAAATCCTAAATATCCAAATCATGTATACAAGCTAGACAAAGCATTATATGGATTGAAACAAGCACCTAGAGCCTGGTATGATACTCTTTCAGCATATCTTCTTAAAAAGGGATTCAAACGAGGTACGATCGATAAAACTCTCTTTCTTGGTCGGGAAAAAGGTGATTTACTTCTTGTTCAAATCTATGTTGATGACATAATATTTGGGTCTACTAATGAAACTTTGTGTAAAGAATTTGAAAGAATCATGACCAAAAAGTTTCAAATGAGTATGATGGGTGAACTGACTTACTTTTTAGGACTTCAGATTAAGCAAACTGAAACTGGCATTTTCATTAATCAAGGTAAATATGTTTCTGAATTACTGAACAAGTTCAAATTCACAGAATGTTCAGTAATGAAAACACCCATAGCTCCCAAAACCAAGTTAACTGCTGATCTTGATGGAAAAGCAGTTGACTTGCCCACTTTTCGAGGAATGATTGGTTCTTTACTTTATTTAACTGCTAGTAGACCTGATATCATGTTTTCTACATGCTTATGTGCCCGATTTCAATCGAATCCAAAAGAATCTCATATGTCTGCTGTATCTAGGATCTTCAGATATCTGAAGGGTACTCTTCAACTGGGTCTTTGGTATCCCAGAGACTCAGGTTTTGATCTAATGGGTTTTTCAGATTCTGATTACGCAGGTTGTCATTTGGACAGAAAGAGTACAACTGGTGGATGTCAGTTGCTTGGACGAAATTTAGTTAGCTGGCAAAGTAAGAAACAAAACTCCATTTCGTTATCTACTGCCGAAGCTGAATATATTTCAGCAGGAAGTTGTTGTGCTCAAATTTTATGGATTCAGCATCAGCTTGCTGACTATGGTGTTTCGCTGGTCAAAACTCCGATCTACTGTGATAATACCAGTGCCATAGCCATCTCCAATAATCCTGTGCTTCATATGCGAACCAAGCATATTGATGTTCGTCATCACTTCATCAGAGATCACATTGCTAAAAATGATATTGAGCTATACTTTGTTCCAACTGAACATCAGTTAGCTGACATATTCACAAAAGCTCTAGATGAAGCAAGATTCAAATTTCTTGTTTCTGAACTTGGCATGCTGAATTTCTGACTGAACCAAAGTCGACTGAACTCCACTGAAACATGTTTAACTGAACTTCTCATTTGAAAGTCTTCAGTTGCAAAGGTAAGTATTCTTTTTACCTTTTTATAATATCTACTGGATTTGTAGTCGTTTGGTTAACTCAGTTTATCTTTATTTGGGGTAGCATTTATTACAGCCGTCATTTCATGTTCAGTATCCCTCCAAATAATGATTACTTCTTCTCCTTATTTATCCTTGTTTATCTCTTTGTTAATCTACTCCACTTCATTCTCACTTCTTTCATCTTCTTCCCTCCCTTTTCTCTTTTCGTAATCTTCACTCATGGAACTTACATTTGTCGTTGTCAATCACCCTTTTCTATACACCATCACCATACGGATCACCAATATTGGAGTTGGAGCAATAGTTCAAATCGCCGTTAATCTTCTTGATTAACTAGCATTGGCGATCATCTTTTGGCGTGGATGCATTTCTTGTTCATTTTTTTTTGCTTTAGCTTATTTTTGTTGAATGCTCCACTGTAAATGTATTGTTTCATCTATCTTTAATGAATGCAGTTTCTATGAGTTGTTCCGTGTTCTTCGTTGCTTTCTTCATATTATTTTATTTAATAAGTCAATGTAATTCTTTGTTATTTTCACTTAATGTTGTTTCCCTGAAATACCCTGATTAACAGCCTTTCAGATAACAATTATTAACTGTTAATAAATAACAATTATAAACATATGCAATTTACATTTTTTTAACTATAGTTAGTCTCTGCGGTTTCATCCAACGGTTGATTTCAATTAAATTGAACCTAATTTTCAACTCACCGTTCTTTTCTCTTTTCTCTGTTAACCGCCCTCTACCTCTAAAACCTATATAACACTCTCTCATCTTCTTCATCCCTTTCTCTACTGTTTCTTCATCTTTGCGAATTACCTTTTCTTCTCTCAAATTATCATGTCTCACCCTGCATCCTTGTGTGTTCATCTCCCAGCCTCTGTTGTACCAATCATCTCCAATGATGACATTTTTTTCAAATCCAACAACATTTCTGTATCTCTCTCTCCTGTTTCTTCCAAATCTAAGTTCTTCAATCTCATAAACTTTCTTCGTCATTGCCCGATCAACTATGCTTTAACCGCCCAAATTCCCATGTTTGAAGAGCATCTTTGTGAATTTTGGATGACTGCTGCTGTTATCGATGAGACCTCTGAAAACCCCAAAATTGTTTTCACCTTGCTGAACGGCAAGCAAAAATGTCGTATTGATAAATACTTTCTTGCCAAAACCCTGCATCTACCCACTGATGATGAGTCTCCCTGTGATTCTTTCACAAAATCAGCAAAGGATCTTATTGTTAATTATCTGAGGCTGCCTGAATATTCCTACATCAAAGGAAAAACCCTTGTTTGAAACAAACTCCCTACCATCTGGTGCAGTTTCTTCAGTATTCTCTCCTTCTGTATGACTGCTAAAACTGGGGGAATGGATCAAATCGCTGACAATGTGCTGAGTTTAGGTCAACTATGCTGCTTTTGTCTTCAATCTTCTTCTCACCCAAGTCAAGATGAAAAAGAGAAATCTCCATATTCCTTTTCCTCGATTTCTATCCCTCCTGTTTCAACAACTGCTACGAAGCTCTCATTATACTTCAGCCACACATTCAGTTGAATTGTCTTCTCTGCCTCCCTTTGTCTGGACCAGTATTAACTCTGCTGATCCCATTCCACTTACTGAAGCCATGATGGTTTACGCTAGGATGGACCATTCTCCTGCTATTTCAGGTCGCCCATCTCCTACTGATACAACCCTTGATAAGCCTTCAGATTCAGAGACTACTGAAAAGCCTGCTGCTCCTTCAGTTACACCTTCACCTGCTCCAAAGAAAAGGAAACACCTGCTTCGCAAATCTTCTACTACACTAGGACAATCTGATCTCTGTCCTGTTATAAAGTCAAAGAAGCTGAAGCGTACAATTCCATCTTCTTCTTCTGCTTCCTCTGATTCAATACCTACTGCTGCACCTGCTGCTGTCTCCCAACGACATGTTCGTCCCAAAGACTTTTCTATTGAATGTTCAGCACCAACAACAACAGCCAAATTGATTATTTTGAATCCAATCTCCACTGTAAGTCCTCTTCCCCCTGCTCGTATTGGTTCACTGGCATCACAGACCCTTAGTAATCTAGTCGACCCAACTAGTTTACTGGTCCACAAAATTGCTCATAATGTCTCGGTTCAACACAAGACCGAATCTGAAGCACCACCATTTCAGCCCACACAGAGTTCAGCAATCCCCACTGAACTTGGGTTTGCCTTTGCAACTCATGATACATTTGTCAACCCATTTGTTAAAGTTGCTAAATCACCTACTACCAATGACGAGTGTAAATCTCCCTCACACTCTGAGGCTCTCCGAACCAATGATGTTGAGACAATCAAAACTTCGACTAAGGTTCTTACCACTTCTGTTGCAATTCAAACCCCTGCTTCAGATGTTACCACTACTGCTACAGTTTCAGTACCACAAACTGAAATCACAGTTCAGCCACAATCCCTTGAAGGTTCAGTATTCCGAACTGATCCTATGGATTTTGCCAATACATATGATCTCTCAGATCCCAAACAATCTGAGCCTGATGTATTCACCCTCCATGATGAATCAGCTAAACCATCTGATTCTGAGAGACCTTTGGCTTATGATGGTTCAGATATCCCTGACACTGAAGTCGTTCCTTTCTCTACCACCTTGGCCACTGATGGTTCAGCTAACCCAACTGAACCTACGGCTATTTCTTTTGCTCATGAAGATGTAGTTATACACAAATCTACTGCTGAAGCACAGCCTATTTTAGCCCCTGATGATTCATTAAACCCAAATGTTTCTATGGCTAAATCTGCCCCATCTCCACCCATAAATTTTAAAAATTTAAACAAAGAACAAGGTCTCATTTGGGATCCTGTTTCGGGTTTTGAGTACTCTGTCAACCTTCTTCCTCTCACTGCCAATCAATCTCGTCTTGATCAACTACTGGCTTCTGGACAGGAATTCTCAACTGAACTTCAAACTCAGTTTCCATCTCTCCAACACCTACTCTCTGTCAAATCAGTGACCGATCCTCCCGACGGTTCTGCAAAATCTGACTCTTCCTCCTCATCCACTAATCATGATTTTCTGGATGAAACTACCACCCCTTTGTCTCCTCCTGTCTTTCGCTCACCAAATGAGGTTGATGATGACTCTATGTCTGTTCTCGATGCCTATTCAAAGCTTGATGATACCATTCGTCTTCTTCAGAGTCAAGTCACCACGGAATTTCATAGGTTCCATGTTCAACACATGTCAAATGTCAATTTTGTTGATGAAATTAAACTTCTTACCGCACTCTTGGTTGACTACATTTGTACTTTAAATAAGGAGTTTCAATTTCACAATCAACTCAGGGTAACTCTCTTCAAACAACTTCGTGACTATATTGCTAATGGTAATAAACGTTACGAGGATGTGTTATCTTAGCTCTCCACCTCTTAGTCATCCCTCTCTGAGACTTTTCTCAAATTTCAAACCACTTTTCTAAAGTCATTCTCTGACACTATCTCGCAACTACGTGACTCTCTGAACGCTTATCCATCCAAACGCTATCTTCAGTCCTATCACAAAAAGGTAGTTCTGAAAGACATGCAACGTATGATGGTAGCCACACTGAACAAATACATTGTTCCAAGATTGCAAAGAATAGAAGCTGCTTCAGTCTCTTCCTCATCTTCTAAGGGGGAGAAAAATTTTGAAATCTTCAATTGTGGCTAAAGCTATAAGAGCTTAGATCAAGAAACGAAAAACAGAGTCGTTACAAGATAAGGAAGAAATTCGTCAGCTGAGACAGACTATCGAGGAATACTCAGTGATTAGAGATCAAAATGAAAAAGAAAGGGAAGAGTTGAACAGATTGTTTGAGGAATCCCTTAGTGAACCTGGTGATGAAAGCAATACTAAATTCTCTGAAAGATCATCTCCTGAACATGACTTTAATATGATGATTCGATCCTCTCCTCAGAAATTCTTTCAACCTGAAACTGCCCTGATAATACATACCAATGCACCTCACACTGCTGGTAGTTCAGTCTCTGCATCTGAAACAATGATGAATGTTGATGTTCTTAGCCCAAAGGAACTAACCTCCAACATTCTGAAACCAACATATTTAGATCAGATTCCGCTGATAATTCCCAAAACTGATTTCTCTTCAGTTATCAGTGAGAAAGCTACCTCACCTGTTAGAAATCCTGATAAAGGAAAGAGTGTTGCAGATGAAACTGAAATGATGAAACCCAAGGCTATCGTCACTGAAAAACTATTGTTTGACAGTATGAAGGCAATCAGAAATCAGGTGTCCAACACAGGGGGAGGAAAGACTGAACATCAGTTTACTGAAGAAGAAGAAGCTGCTTCGTTTGGAATGACTGTGGAAGAGTTCAGAAAAGAAAAAGGGTTAGCTGAAGAAAGAGATAGACTCCAAAAGCTATCTGAAGCAGAAGCCTTGAAGACAGCTGAACTTGAAGCTGAACTACAAAAGGCAAAGAAGAAAATGTCTCCTCAGTCTCTTCAGCTTGCTGTTGAATGAAGAGTTGAGGAAGAAAGAGTCAAAAAGGAGAAAGCTCAATTAGTCAGAGAGCAAAAGGAAAAAGAATGGTTTGAATCCAAAATGAACAGATTTGATCCTGATCCAATCACAGCAGTCAGGGTTACCAAGGACAAATGTGGAATCATAGTAGAGATTGCCAGAAACAAAAATCGCCTTAAGGTTCAGTATGTTTCCAATACCAATCTTACAAAATTCAGTTTGTCTGAATGGGTTGAAATTGGAAAGTGTCTGAACAAACTGAAACTAACTGAACTAGTTAGGACGGTTAAAAAAAGGCTTTCTTATTTGCAAGAGTCCTATGATAATCTGAAGAAACGTTTTCAACCTTCTGAGGGTAACTCTGAAAATCAAGAAAAGGATCAACCATTAAAGAAAAGAAGAAGAAAGTCTTCTAGGAAATCTGAAGAAGAGATCATAAAGCTTATGGCCGTTGGTGTTCTTCCAAACTGTAGAAATATGGATTGTTCAATCCCTCCAGGCTTTATATTCATTGATAAACAGGTCCTCGATAATCCTAGAGGATTTTTCTTCAAAGATGCTTATGAAAGACCCAGGTTTCAGAGAATATCTGAACTTGACTATGCTGATTGGATGCATCTGAAAGCCATTTCTTCCTACTTTGATTCAAGGGATCCTGAAACGGCTGACATTCGACTGAAGATTATCAAATTATTTGAAGACAAGAAGCCTAAAGATACTGAAACTGATATATGGGAAGAAAAGGTCAAAGTCATAGAAAGCTCTCAAGTGCATAAACCTTCAAAAAGTTCTTAATCCTCTATGTACCTTTTTTTTTTTCTTGTTTTCTTTAACCTTGTAAATCTGGAAAATTCAAAAACATTGGAAAATGAAAAGAATCCAAAAAAAAAAAAGTCAGCATGGATCATGTACATATGAGTTCTTTTATGTAAATAGTTCTATTTTTTATTCTTTGTAAATAATGATGGATTATAAACAAATAGGGGGAGATTGTTAGTCTTGATTTGTTTACACTCCATCAGTACTGAAGTATTCTAAGAAGATTTCAGCATAAGATGATTTCTGAAGATTTGCCTCTCGTCTCAAATAAGGTTCATCTGAAGAGCTGAAAGTTTCATCTCTGAAACTTTCAGTTTATGACTACTGAAGTTTATCTTCAACAGATGGTCCCCTCGGTGACGTCATCCACTGTCACTTTCAAGATGGTTATGCATGAGGAAATCTGTTACTTATCAATCTACAAGATTGTGACGTGTGTCACTAGTTCAACGGTTAGGATTGATAAGGGAAATGTATAAATACTATTCTCTTAATAGAGAAGAGTGTGCTTGCGAATTCTGTCTGTTCAGATATTGCAAGAGCTTTGTGCGTCTGTATTCTCTCAAGTCTGTTCTTAAGTGTTCGTTGAATTTAAGAAGTCTGTTCTTCTTAAATTCTAGTCTGTAAAGTTCGTTATATCAATATTAACAAACTTTAGACATTTCTTACTGTTCTTATAATTACTTTTTCCGCACTTAATATTTCTTTAAGTTAGTATTATTCATAATTTTGGGAACAACACTATCTCAACGGGTTCTTCTACTAATCGCTTTTTCGAGTCAACTTTCAAATCATGTACTGGGAGAATCTGACTTTCATCCTCAACTTTACATTTATGCAAGTAACAAACATTAAAAGTATCATGAATACCCGCTAACTCCGGTGGAAGATCAAGAGTAACAGTCTGGTCGTTGACTATCTGTCGTATGCGAAACGGACCAATGTATCGTGGAGCTAGTTTCCCGCGTTTCCCAAAGCGAATAATCCCTTTCCACGGAGAAACTTTCAGATAAACCAACTCACCTTCAACAAACGTAACTGGTCGGCGGCGTGGATCTGCGTACATCTTTTGTCTGTCTCTGGCAGCTTTCAACTTTTCCCGAGCAATAGCAACTTTTTCAGCTGTCATCTGAACAATATCGGGACCCGCAAACTGTTTCTCACCTGCCTCTAACCAACAAGTAGGAGTACGGCAGCGACGACCGTATAACATCTCGTAAGGTGGCATACCGATACTCGAGTGATAAGAGTTATTATACGCAAATTCAATCAAAGGCAAGTGTGAATCCCAAGACCCACCATATTCTAACACACAGGCGTGTAGCATATCCTCACGTGTCTGAATGGTACGCTCAGTCTGACCGTCTGTCTGAGGATGATAAGCTGTACTCAAATTAACACGCATCCCCAATGCATGATGTAAACTCCTCCAAAAGTTAGAAACAAATCTGGGATTTCGATCAGAAACAATAGAAAGAGGAATACCATGCCGTGATACAATCCCATCGATGTACAACTGAGCTAACCTGCTGAGTGAAGCTGTCTCGCTGGTGGCAAGAAAGTGAACACTCTTTGTCAAACGGTCAACGATCACCCAAATTGTATCATGTTTCTGCTGAGTACATGGAAGTTTGGATACAAAATCCTTCGTGATGTGCTCACATTTCCACTCTGGTATCTCCAACTGTTTCAAAGACCCGTAAGGTTTCTGGTGCTCTGCTTTGACCTGAGCACAAATATGACACGTTTCCACAAACTTTGCAACATCCGTCTTCATCGTAGGCCACCAATACAGCACTTTAAGATCGTTGTACATTTTAGTGCTACCAGGACGAACCGACAATCTTGACTTGTGAGCTTCTGCCAAAATCAAACCCCGAAGCTCCCCAAGCAATGGTACCCAAACACGAGACTGATATGTCTTTAACCCGCGCGAATCATCAATCAAATCATCTTTTCTCTTCATCATAATCTCTGACTTCAGATTTTAATCTGTTAAAGCCTCTAGCTGAGCAGTTTTAAGTCTATCCAGTAAGTCAGAAACGATCTCAACTCGCATAAATCGGATACTGTCACCAGCTCCCTTGCGGCTCAAAGCATCTGCTACAACATTTGCTTTCCCCGGGTGATATCGAATCTCACAATTATAGTCTTTAATGAGTTCTAACCACCGTCTCTGCCGCATATTAAGTTCTTTCTGGGAAAATACATACTGTAAACTCTTATGATCAGTACAAATAACACATTTCGTACCGTATAAGTAATGCCTCCACAGTTTCAACGCAAAGACTACAGCTGCAAGTTCTAAATCATGGGTTGGATAATTCTTCTCATGTGGTTTCAGCTGACGAGAAGCATAAGCAATAACCCGATCATGCTGCATTAAAACACAACCCAAACCTGCAAAAGAAGCGTCGCAGTACACTACAAATTCGTCAGAACCATCAGGTAGTGCAAGAATAGGAGCCTGACATAATAGTTGTTTCAAAGTCTGAAAAGCTGTCTCCTGTTCATCATTCCACTTAAATGGCACATCTTTACGGGTTAATTTCGTTATAGGACTCGCAATTTTTGAAAAATCTTTAATAAATCTGCGATAATAGCCCGCCAATCCCAGAAAACTTTTAATCTCAGATGGTGATTTAGGGGCATTCCAGTTCATAACCGCTTCAAATTTAGCCGGATCAACTTTAACCCCATCTTTACAGATTACATGCCCCAAAAACTGAACCTCCCGCATCCAGAACTCACATTTAGAGAATTTTACAAAAAGATGCTCCTGTTTTAGAGTTTCTAAAACTTGTCTCAAATGAAGCTCGTGCTCAGACTCAGTTTTAGAATAAACCAAGATGTCATCGATAAAAACAATCAGAAATTTATCCAAAAACGGCCGATAAATCCGGTTCATTAAATCCATGAATACAGCAGGGGCGTTAGTTAAACCGAAAGGCATAACTAAAAACTCATAATGACCATACCTGGTACGGAAAGCGGTTTTAGGAATATGAGCATCAGAAACACGTACCTGGTGATAACCCGAATGCAAATCAATTTTAGAAAAATAAGAAGCACCCTGCAGCTGATCAAACAAATCATCAATTCTGGGTAAAGGGTATTTATTTTTAATCGTCCTCTTATTCAATTCCCGATAGTCAATACACATACGTAGAGTACCGTCTTTCTTTTTCACAAATAAAACCGGTGCACCCCACGGAGAAGAACTAGGACGAATAAAACCCCTGTCTAACAAATCCTGAATCTGAGTCATCATCTCACGGATTTCAGAAGGAGCTAACCTGTAAGGAGCTTTAGCCACATCACTCGAACCTGGAATTAAATCAATTCTGTATTCTACCTCACGAACCGGAGGCAACCCAGGTAATTCATCGGGAAACATTTCCGGGTATTCCGAAACCACCCGAATATCAGAAACAATATGTTTCTCCTTTTTGACATCAACCACATGCGCAAGGTAGGATTCACACCCTTTGGCCAGAGATTTTCTAGCCTTCATATACGAGATAATAGGAAAATCAGGTCTGACCCTCTCCACGCGAGCCACTACGTGTGACCCATCAGGTAAAGGAAATGAAATCAGTTTTCTATGAAATTTAATAACAGCTCGGTTCTTGCTCAACCAATCCATACCCACAACAGCATCGAAACCAACTATAGGCATTAACAGAAAAGAAACAGGAAATCATATACCATCAATATCAATTTCAGCCCCAGACACAGCCGTTGTGACTGGAACCGTTTTACCATCAGCTATCTCTACTTCTAATGGAGCAGCAACATTTGAAGTAGGCAATTTCAATTTATCACAGAATGCCACATAAATAAATGAACGATTGGCACCAGAATCAAATAACACACGTGCAGGTATAGAATTTATCAAAAACATACCCGTGATGACATCATCAGTAGCAGCATCATCATCTACTGACATCCGGAATGCTCTACCCTCAGCTGACGGAGGGTTCTTCCTTTTCTGTCCTGAAGCGGACGAAGATCCTGTAACACCCCACCGCCCCGCGGTGCGTAGACGCATTGACCACACGGCAGCCGACATGGCGATGTTAGGTCTGCAGCCCAATACACCCCAACCCTTCCCTCTGATCATTATCCAGAGTAGGTTGTTGGTGAGACTTGAACCCAAGACCTCACCCTTTAATACCACTCTTTCTAGAGTAATATCACCAATTGAGCTGCAGCTCAATTGGTGATATCACTTTGGAAAGAGTTGTATTAAAGGGTGAGGTCTTGGGTTCAAATCTCACCAACAACCTACTCTGGATAATGATCAGAGGGAATGGTTGGGGTGTATTAGGCTGCAGACCTAACATTGCCATGTCGGCTGCCGGGTGGTCGATCCGTCGACGCACCGCGGGGCGGTGGGGTGTTACAAAAAAGTGCATTATTTGTAACACCGTATTTTCTAAAACAAAGCTTTGAAATACGCGCGGAAGCTAACAACATAATTACATATATATATATATATATATATATATATATATATATATATATATATATATATATATATATAATATTGTAAATACAACTTTGCTGGTTTGTTTTTCAAAATTACAACAGTGTTACTACATAAACATGCTCTGTACAAAAACACTATCAATATCAGAGTATGATCAGTCCAAAATTCCAGCTTCAACCACTATCAACATACCAGGTGTGTCCTGTAAAAGATAACAACAGTGGGGGATTAGCACAAAGCTAGTGAGAGAATAGATATCAAAGTACATACAAGGCATAAAGCCCAAACACATCGATGCTCATACAAACAAGAGAACCGGTGGTTCTGCAGAACCTACAACCAAATGCCGGCCAAAGCATAGGTTTACCGATAGCCTAGTTAACAAGGACAACAATACTAGTACCTCTTGAATACAACCAATGTATATCAAGACAATAACTAATACTGTATATCGCTAAACACAGGCCCAGCTGAAAACATCCGCCATGCTGATCTCCAAGACATCATGTATATACAGATAAACAAGATACAAGATCTCAAAGAGCAAGTCAACCATGATTATATCTTATACATCCAAAGATATATATCCACTCACCGATATCTTCAAAAGTCAAGCAACTCAGTCTTTTCTTAACTACTGAGTCTTGTCTCCACCTGAACAAACAACTTACAATCAGTATTTGCTTAACAATCTAACAATAAGCACAATACCATAATTAAAACACATGTACATAAGATCACAAGTACATATCAATCTTCATGTATATTTAAATAATATATCATCATTCACTATTACCCTTTACATACTGTAATTATGTGAATTCATCCAATTCCTTAGCTTAGGCAATACATACATTCCTTTCATAAGCCAAAGCAACACTTGATGTACAAGTTCATGTTTATCTTCAAATCATCAAAGAGTTGATCTTTAATCGGATTTCCTTTTAACATTCAAATTCCGAAAAAGTCAATTATGATAGAACCAAATCCGAGCTAAGGTCAAATCCGATAAAACCAAATCCGAGCAAAGGACTCAATTCCGAGTAAAGGCAATTCCGATCTAATCGAATTCCAATACAAAACACAATCCGAGAAAGGTACAATCCGAGAATAGCCACATTCCGATAAAACATACAATCCGAGAATAGTTAATTCCGGCAAAACTCAAATTCCGAGAAAAAGACACAATCCGATACAATTTACAATCCGATAATTGTAATTCCGACAAAAGTGTTAGGGTATTCATCAAATCCGATCATTCTTCTCGGTATTACATCAATTCCGAAAAAAGCTAAGGCAAACAGTTCATCTTTATCGGTATTCAATACAATCCTATAAAATCTTTCGGATTCATCCTTTATACCAAGAATAGTTTATCGGTTTCATTAATCCCGATTCATTCAAACCTTAATACCGATACAGTTATAACATGAATACCGACACATTCATACTTATGCATATTTTCATTTTCTAATCTGATTTTAATCATGCAATAACATCTATGTTTCCAGAATTGATCTCAAACATGTATTGATCATAAACTAACATCAATTTCTACATGCATACATCCTAGATCAATAAATCATCATGCAAAGCATTTAATCGGGATTCATATAAAAATTTATATAAAAACCGAATTTAAACAACAATCAACATATTGATTCAGTAATCTAACCTCTAATGATGTTAAACACTTCAAGTTCTAACAAATTGAACAATTGAATTTGATTTCTTCTTCTTTCTTTTCTTCTCGGCCGAAACCACAAAACACACACTCACACCTTGATAATTTGCATGTAATGAGAGTTGTGGTGGCAAGTTGGTGATGTTTAGGTGTCAAAACCGACACCTCACACTCCACTTACACATAATCATATTTAATTAACATCTATCCCTATTTAATCAATTAAAACAATTAATTCACATAAAACAATTAATTAATCAAATTAATTAAGATAAACCAACTTAATTACCTTAATCATACTAGGCCGGTAAGGAGGGTGTTACAAATCTTCCCCCCTTAAGAAGATTCCGTCCTCGGAATCTCATCGCGCTCAAACAACGAAGGGTATCGACTTCTTATATCTGCTTCGGTCTCCCAAGTCAAGTCTGAACCCAAGCTATGTATCCACTTCACCAAGACCATTGATATCTGTTTATTTCTCAGCTTTGTTATCTTACGATCAAGTAATTCAACAGGTTCCTCAATCAGCCTCTTGTTGGAATCTACACGCAGATCTTGTATTGGCAACACCTGCGTCTGATCTTCTACATTACACTTCCTCAGATAACAAACGTTGAATGTATCGTGTATACCTGCCAACTCATCAGGAAGATTCAAGGAAACTGTTTGATCATTCACCACTCGACGAATTCTGAACAGACCGATATAACGAGGAGCCAACTTTCCACGTTTTCCAAAACGTATCACGCCCTTCCATGGTGAAACTTTTAAATATACTCGTTCTCCCTCGACAAAAGACACTGGTCGACGACGCGGATCTGTATACATCTTTTGTCGATCTCTCGCAGCTTTCAACTTTTCTCGAGCAACGGCTACTTTATCGGCTGTAATCTGTACAATATCTGGCCCAGCAAATTGTTTCTATCCTGTTTCTAACCAACAAGTAGGAGTTCTGCACGGTCGCCCATATAACATTTCATACGGCGGCATCCCAATACTCGAGTGATAGGAGTTGTTGTAAGGAAATTCAACCAGAGGTAGATGCGAATCCCAAGAACCCCCAAACTCTAACACACATGCCCGAAGCATATCTTCTAAAGTCTGTATTGTTCTCTCTGATTGGCCA
The DNA here is from genome assembly GCA_947179395.2 of Pulicaria dysenterica. Classification (NCBI taxonomy): domain Eukaryota; kingdom Viridiplantae; phylum Streptophyta; class Magnoliopsida; order Asterales; family Asteraceae; genus Pulicaria; species Pulicaria dysenterica. The sequence continues at coordinate 46,662,535 of OX359294.1, read as the reverse complement.
TCTGTCAGCGGATGATAAGCGGTACTCAAATTAACCCTAGACCCCAACTCCTGATGTAGTCTGTTCCAGAAGTTTGACACAAACCTCGAATCTCGATCCGAAACAATGGGCAAAGAAACTCCATGTCTCGATACTATCTCATCGATATACAGCTTGGCTAACTTACTCAAGTTTGCAGTTTCAGCAGTAGCAAGGAAATGAGCACTCTTGGTTAATCTATCTACAATAACCCATATCATATCATTCCCTTTCTGAGTTCTCAGAAGTTTTGTTACAAAATCCATCGTGATGTGATCCCACTTCCATTCCGGTATTGCTAGCTGTTTCAAGGATCCATACGGCTTCTGATGTTCAGCTTTCACTTGTGCACAAATATGACATGACTCAACAAATTTAGCAACATCCATTTCATAGTAGGCCACCAATAAAAGGTTTTCATACTTTGATACATCTTAGTGCTACCCGGATGAACAGACATTCTGGACTTATGAGCTTCAGTCAATATTAATTCCCGCAAATTACCAAACTTCGGTACCCAAACACGATTCTGGTACATTCTCAAACCACGTGACTCAGTTGTCAACTCATGCTGTCTTTTCACCATTAACTCATCTTTCAAGTTACCTTCTTTCAATGCTTCCAATTGTGCAGCCAATAACTGATCTATCAAATGTGATTTGATCTCTAACCGCATAAACTTTACTGTATCTACAGAACCCTTCCTACTAAGTGCATCAGCAACCACATTAGCTTTCCCCGGATGATACTGGATATCGCAGTCATAATCTTTGATTAGTTCTAACCAACGGCGCTGTCTCATATTTAATTCCTTCTGAGTGAATACATACTGCAGACTCTTGTGATCAGTGCAAATCGTGCACTTTGTACCATACAGATAATGTATCCACAACTTCAAAGCAAATACCACTGCCGCTAACTCTAAATCATGAGTCGGATAATTCTTTTCATTTGGTTTCAACTGTCTGGAAGCATAAGCTATAACCTTACCTCTCTGCATCAGTACACATCCTAACCCTGCATGTGAAGCATGACAGTATACCACAAAATCCTCAGATCCATCCGGCAACGCAAGAACAGGAGCTTGACACAGAAGTTGCTTCAAAGTCTGGAAAGCATTCTCCTAAGCCTCACCCCAAAGAAACTTAACGTCTTTTCTGGTTAACTTGGTTAACGGACTAGCAAGCTTCGAGAAATCTTTGATAAAGCGTCTGTAATAACTTGCCAATCCAAGAAAACTCTTGATCTCTGTCGGCGTTTTAGGAGCGTTCCAATTCATCACAGCCTCTATCTTTGATGGATCAACTTTGACACCATCTTCACAAATTATGTGCCCCAGAAATTGAACTTCTCGCAACCAAATTTCACACTTTGACAACTTGGCATACAGTTTGTGTTGCTTTAAAGTCTCCAAAACTTGTTGCAGATGCTGATCGTGCTCATCCTCCGTTTTGGAATACACTAGGATATCATCAATAAACACGATGACAAACTTATCCAAAAATGGTCGACACACCCGATTCATCAGATCCATGAATATTGCAGGAGCGTTAGTCAGACCGAACAGCATTACAAGAAATTCGTAGTGACCATACCGTGTACGAAAAGCTGTCTTCGGTATATCTTCTTTGGCTACTCTTACCTGATGGTATCCCGACCTCAAATCAATCTTCGAGAAGTATGAAGCTCCCTGAAGTTGATCAAACAAATCATCTATTCTTGGCAACGGATACTTATTCTTGACGGTCCTCTTATTCAAATCTCTATAATCAATACACATTCGCAGAGTTCCATCTTTCTTCTTTACAAACAACACTGGTGCACCCCAAGGCGAAGAGCTAGGACGAATAAATCCCTTGTCTAACAGTTCCTGTATCTGAGTCATCATTTCCCTGATTTCTGAAGGAGCTAAACGATACGGAGCTTTCTCGATAGGCGTAGTACCAGGTATCAGATCAATCTTATACTCGACATCACGAACTGGTGGCAACCCTGGCAAATCATCTGGAAATACCTCCGGATACTCCGAAACCACACGAACATCGATAACAGGCCGCTTCTCCTTCTTTACATCGATAACATAAGCTAGATAAGACGCACACCCTTTGGCTAAAGATTTTCTAGCCTTCATGTACGAGATAATCGGAAGAGAAGATTGAGATCTATCCCCACGAGCCACGACACGCGACCCATCATCCAAAGGAATAGTTATTATTTTTTATGGCACTGAATACTAGCTCTATGGTGACTTAACCAATCCATGCCTAATACTAAATCAAATCCACGTATAGGCATCACCAAACAGTCTACAGAGAAACTAGTACCATCAATATTAATCTGAACTCTAGTCACATAAGTGGTTACATGTACTACATTACCATCAACTATTTCTACTTCTAAAGGTGTAGTGTTCACAGAAGCAGGTAATTTCAACTTATCACATAAAGTCATAGAAATAAATGATCTATTTGCACCAGAGTCAAACAAAACACGTGCAGGCATAGAATTAACTATGAACATACCAGTAATCACATCATCACTGCCTGTTGCTTCCTTGGCAGTCATCTTGAAAGCCCTACCTTCCGCAGAAGGTGTAGTTTTTCTCTTCTGACCTGCAGAAGACGATCCCCCGTATTTCCTACCCCTGCCCCGATCCCTGCTGATTTCAACCTTGGACAAGTTCCAGCCCTGTGTCCCTCTTCCTTGCAATTCCAGCACACATAGGTGTTGAACCTACATGCAGTCAGATCATGACCAGTCTCGCAACATCTCAAACATCTGCGTGTTTGTGGTGTGCAGGGTCTAGTGTGACGAGATTTACAGCTACCACACCATGGCTTTCCTTGAAAAGATCCCGAATTCCTGAACTTTTGATCCGACTTACCATGGTGACTCTACCCCTTACCCTTACCTTGATTCCCACTGGAACCTCTACCAAACTTGCTAAAAGACCCCCTATTCATCTTTTCCCGATCTTTGACGTCTGATTCTGCAGCTCTTGCCAATGTGAATGCTTGTACAAGCGATGTCGCCATGCGAGTGTTACCCCGATATTCTGGCAACAAAGCTTTCACTAAATGCTGAATTTGTGCATGTTCATCTGGCACCCACTGCCTTGCAAATCTCAGTGTCTCTTGAAATTTACTGATTAGCTAGTCAACCGACATTTTATCAGTCTTTGCCAAATCCAGGAATTCCCATTGAATTCGAGCCATATCAAACGCGTTACAAAACTGCTCACAGAACTTATCCTGAAATTTCTCCCAGGATATGGAGTTAACAATTTCTCTTGGTAAATGTGTGGTCAAAGAATCCCACCACGTTAAAGCTTGATCCTTCAGGCGCCTTGTTGCAAACTTCACCCATTCAGACTTCTCACAATTACACGCCACCAATGCCTTCACGGTCTCTATCAACCAATTCATTGTTACATTCGGGTTCGTACTTCCCAAGTATTATGGTGGTCCACACGCCACGAAATCCTTGTACTGACACTTGTTCCTGACTTCTTGTTGCGGAAACCACGGAATAAAGAAATTCTGCTGCGGTGTTTGGTGTTGAGAATATACCCCTTGTGGCATAAGAATAAACGGAAAAGATCCATAAGGAGTTGACACAGTGCTCACAGGAGCTGTGGTATAAACAGGTGGCGGTAAAGATTGAGTAAAAGTGACTGTTATCCTGGGCATCTGGATTGTAGAAGTTGGTTGAGAGGATTGAGTTTGGTTTAACTGTTGCTCTAGTTGTAGTATCCGATCCCTCTGTGTCTGCAAGGTATCTTCCAGTTGTAGTACATAATCCTGGTTATCAGATTTCCCATTGTGTGAAGTATCTGCTCGATGTTGTTCATTTGCAGCAGTAGACGATAGATTGTTGTTGCGTCTACTTGGGGACGGAGGGGTAGGTACCAGGCTCTCGTTGTTATCAGCCATAATCTGTTTTACACAACATCTCACCAGTTGTCAGATTATAATCCGTTAGTACAAACATCATATTCTTTATAGCTACCTTACTAATTACCCACCCTGGAAATACTGGACTGATCAGAGCCTCGGTTCGAGTAAGGCACAAACTATCAATGCAAATCCTCAAACCAGGGCTCTGATACCATTATTTGTAACACCGTATTTTCTAAAACAAAGCATTGAAATACGCGCAGAAGCTAACAACATAATTACATATATATATATAATATTGTAAATACAACTTTGCTGGTTTGTTTTACAAAATTACAACAGTGTTACTACATAAACAGGCTCTGTACAAAAACACTATCAATATCAGAGTATGATCAGTCCAAAATTCCAGCTTCAACCACTATCAACATACCAGGTGTGTCCTGTAAAAGATAACAACAGTAGGGGATTAGCATAAAGCTAGTGAGAGAATAGATATCAAAGTACATACAAGGCATAAAGCCCAAACACATCAATGCTCATACAAACAAGAGAACCGGTGGTTCTACAGAACCTACAACCAAATACTGGACAAAACATAGGTTTACCGATAGCCTAGTTAACAAGGACAACAATACTAGTACCTCTTGAATACAACCAATGTATATCAAGACAATAACTAATACTGTATATCGCTAAACACAGGCCCAACTGAAAACATCCGCCATGCTGATCTCCAAGACATCATGTATATACAGATAAACAAGATACAAGATCTCAAAGAGCAAGTCAACCATGATTATATCTTATACATCCAAAGATATATATCCACTCACCGATATCTTCAAAAGTCAAGCAACTCAGTCTTTTCTTAACTACTGAGTCTTGTCTCCACCTGAACAAACAACTTACAATCAGTATTTGCTTAACAATCTAACAATAAGCACAATACCATAATTAAAACACATGTACATAAGATCACAAGTACATATCAATCTTCATGTATATTTAAATAATATACCATCATTCACTATTACCCTTTACATACTGTAATTATGTGAATTCATCCAATTCCTTAGCTTAGGCAATACATACATTCCTTTCATAAGCCAAAGCAACACTTGATGTACAAGTTCATGTTTATCTTCAAATCATCAAAGAGTTGATCTTTAATCGGATTTCCTTTTAACATTCAAATTCCGAAAAAGTCAATTATGATAGAACCAAATCCGAGCTAAGGTCAAATCCGATAAAACCAAATCCGAGCAAAGGACTCAATTCCGAGTAAAGGCAATTCCGATCTAATCGAATTCCAATACAAAACACAATCCGAGAAAGGTACAATCCGAGAATAGCCACATTCCGATAAAACATACAATCCGAGAATAGTTAATTCCGGCAAAACTCAAATTCCGAGAAAAAGACACAATCCGATACAATTTACAATCCGATAATTGTAATTCCGACAAAAGTGTTAGGGTATTCATCAAATCCGATCATTCTTCTCGGTATTACATCAATTCCGACAAAAGCTAAGGCAAACAGTTCATCTTTATCGGTATTCAATACAATCCTATAAAATCTTTCGGATTCATCCTTTATACCAAGAATAGTTTATCGGTTTCATTAATCCCGATTCATTCAAACCTTAATACCGATACAGTTATAACATGAATACCGACACATTCATACTTATGCATATTTTCATTTTCTAATCTGATTTTAATCATGCAATAACATCTATGTTTCCAGAATTGATCTCAAACATGTATTGATCATAAACTAACATCAATTTCTACATGCATACATCCTAGATCAATAAATCATCATGCAAAGCATTTAATCGGGATTCATATAAAAATTTATATAAAAACCGAATTTAAACAACAATCAACATATTGATTCAGTAATCTAACCTCTAATGATGTTAAACACTTCAAGTTCTAACAAATTGAACAATTGAATTTGATTTCTTCTTCTTTCTTTTCTTCTCGGCCGAAACCACAAAACACACACTCACACCTTGATAATTTGCATGTAATGAGAGTTGTGGTGGCAAGTTGGTGATGTTTAGGTGTCAAAACCGACACCTCACACTCCACTTACACATAATCATATTTAATTAACATCTATCCCTATTTAATCAATTAAAACAATTAATTCACATAAAACAATTAATTAATCAAATTAATTAAGATAAACCAACTTAATTACCTTAATCATACTAGGCCGGTAAGGAGGGTGTTACAAATCTTCCCCCCTTAAGAAGATTCCGTCCTCGGAATCTCATCGCGCTCAAACAACGAAGGGTATCGACTTCTTATATCTGCTTCGGTCTCCCAAGTCAAGTCTGAACCCAAGCTATGTATCCACTTCACCAAGACCATTGATATCTGTTTATTTCTCAGCTTTGTTATCTTACGATCAAGTAATTCAACAGGTTCCTCAATCAGCCTCTTGTTGGAATCTACACGCAGATCTTGTATTGGCAACACCTGCGTCTGATCTTCTACATTACACTTCCTCAGATAACAAACGTTGAATGTGTCGTGTATACCTGCCAACTCATCAGGAAGATTCAAGGCAACTGTTTGATCATTCACCACTCGACGAATTCTGAACAGACCGATATAACGAGGAGCCAACTTTCCACGATTTCCAAAACGTATCACGCCCTTCCATGGTGAAACTTTTAAATATACTCGTTCTCCCTCGACAAAAGACACTGGTCGACGACGCGGATCTGTATACATCTTTTGTCGATCTCTCGCAGCTTTCAACTTTTCTCGAGCAACGGCTACTTTATCGGCTGTAATCTGTACAATATCTGGCCCAGCAAATTGTTTCTATCCTGTTTCTAACCAACAAGTAGGAGTTCTGCACGGTCGCCCATATAACATTTCATACGGCGGCATCCCAATACTCGAGTGATAGGAGTTGTTGTAAGGAAATTCAACCAGAGGTAGATGCGAATCCCAAGAACCCCCAAACTCTAACACACATGCCCGAAGCATATCTTCTAAAGTCTGTATTGTTCTCTCTGATTGGCCATCTGTCAGCGGATGATAAGCGGTACTCAAATTAACCCTAGACCCCAACTCCTGATGTAGTCTGTTCCAGAAGTTTGACACAAACCTCGAATCTCGATCCGAAACAATGGGCAAAGAAACTCCATGTCTCGATACTATCTCATCGATATACAGCTTGGCTAACTTACTCAAGTTTGCAGTTTCAGCAGTAGCAAGGAAATGAGCACTCTTGGTTAATCTATCTACAATAACCCATATCATATCATTCCCTTTCTGAGTTCTCAAAAGTTTTGTTACAAAATCCATCGTGATGTGATCCCACTTCCATTCCGGTATTGCTAGCTGTTTCAAGGATCCATACGGCTTCTGATGTTCAGCTTTCACTTGTGCACAAATATGACATGACTCAACAAATTTAGCAACATCCATTTCATAGTAGGCCACCAATAAAAGGTTTTCATACTTTGATACATCTTAGTGCTACCCGGATGAACAGACATTCTGGACTTATGAGCTTCAGTCAATATTAATTCCCGCAAATTACCAAACTTCGGTACCCAAACACGATTCTGGTACATTCTCAAACCACGTGACTCAGTTGTCAACTCATGCTGTCTTTTCACCATTAACTCATCTTTCAAGTTACCTTCTTTCAATGCTTCCAATTGTGCAGCCAATAACTGATCTATCAAATGTGATTTGATCTCTAACCGCATAAACTTTACTGTATCTACAGAACCCTTCCTACTAAGTGCATCAGCAACCACATTAGCTTTCCCCGGATGATACTGGATATCGCAGTCATAATCTTTGATTAGTTCTAACCAACGGCGCTGTCTCATATTTAATTCCTTCTGAGTGAATACATACTGCAGACTCTTGTGATCAGTGCAAATCATGCACTTTGTACCATACAGATAATGTATCCACAACTTCAAAGCAAATACCACTGCCGCTAACTCTAAATCATGAGTCGGATAATTCTTTTCATTTGGTTTCAACTGTCTGGAAGCATAAGCTATAACCTTACCTCTCTGCATCAGTACACATCCTAACCCTGCATGTGAAGCATGACAGTATACCACAAAATCCTCAGATCCATCCGGCAACGCAAGAACAGGAGCTTGACACAGAAGTTGCTTCAAAGTCTGGAAAGCATTCTCCTGAGCCTCACCCCAAAGAAACTTAACGTCTTTTCTGGTTAACTTGGTTAACGGACTAGCAAGCTTCGAGAAATCTTTGATAAAGCGTCTGTAATAACTTGCCAATCCAAGAAAACTCTTGATCTCTGTCGGCGTTTTAGGAGCGTTCCAATTCATCACAGCCTCTATCTTTGATGGATCAACTTTGACACCATCTTCGCAAATTATGTGCCCCAGAAATTGAACTTCTCGCAACCAAATTTCACACTTTGACAACTTGGCATACAGTTTGTGTTGCTTTAAAGTCTCCATAACTTGTTGCAGATGCTGATCGTGCTCATCCTCCGTTTTGGAATACACTAGGATATCATCAATAAACACGATGACAAACTTATCCAAAAATGGTCGACACACCCGATTCATCAGATCCATGAATATTGCAGGAGCGTTAGTCAGACCGAACGGCATTACAAGAAATTCGTAGTGACCATACCGTGTACGAAAAGCTGTCTTCGGTATATCTTCTTTGGCTACTCTTACCTGATGGTATCCCGACCTCAAATCAATCTTCGAGAAGTATGAAGCTCCCTGAAGTTGATCAAACAAATCATCTATTCTTGGCAACGGATACTTATTCTTGACGGTCCTCTTATTCAAATCTCTATAATCAATACACATTCGCAGAAGTTTTGTTACAAAATCCATCGTGATGTGATCCCACTTCCATTCCGGTATTGCTAGCTGTTTCAAGGATCCATACGGCTTCTGATGTTCAGCTTTCACTTGTGCACAAATATGACATGACTCAACAAATTTAGCAACATCCATTTCATAGTAGGCCACCAATAAAAGGTTTTCATACTTTGATACATCTTAGTGCTACCCGGATGAACACCCGATTCATTCAAACCTTAATACCGATACAGTTATAACATGAATACCGACACATTCATACTTATGCATATTTTCATTTTCTAATCTGATTTTAATCATGCAATAACATCTATGTTTCCAGAATTGATCTCAAACATGTATTGATCATAAACTAACATCAATTTCTACATGCATACATCCTAGATCAATAAATCATCATGCAAAGCATTTAATCGGGATTCATATAAAAATTTATAGAAAAACCGAATTTAAACAACAATCAACATATTGATTCAGTAATCTAACCTCTAATGATGTTAAACACTTCAAGTTCTAACAAATTGAACAATTGAATTTGATTTCTTCTTCTTTCTTTTCTTCTCGGCCGAAACCACAAAACACACACTCACACCTTGATAATTTGCATGTAATGAGAGTTGTGGTGGCAAGTTGGTGATGTTTAGGTGTCAAAACCGACACCTCACACTCCACTTACACAAAATCATATTTAATTAACAATTATCCCTATTTAATCAATTAAAACAATTAATTCACATAAAACAAATAATTAATCAAATTAATTAAGATAAACCAACTTAATTACCTTAATCATCCTAGGCCGGTAAGGAGGGTGTTACAGAACCCACAACCGATCCCGATACTGACCCAGTCCCCGGTCTCTTACCTAAACGACACTCACTTGCTCTGTGCCCCTCTTTATGGCAGTTCCAACAAACACTCCTCGGGAATATGCAATTCTTCAATTCGTGCCCAAACTGACCACAACGAACACATCTTGCTGTCTTTAGGGTACAAGGTCCATGATGAAAAGACTTACATTTATTACACCATGGAGATCTCTGAGTAGACCCACCAGATGTAGGCCTACGATTCTGAGTACTCTGACTCGGGACCTGTCCTTGGCGTTGACTTCCCTGACCTCTTTGAATTCCCTGCCGATGTTGAATATTAAAATGATTAAACCGGGAATTCTGCTGGGAAATTCTATCATTATTCAAATTCTCCTTGGCTTGAGCATCACCCTCGGCTGACTTAGCTAGGGTAAAGGCTTGAGATAAAGTGCTAGCCCACCTGGTAGCACTCCTGTAATCTGGGTGCAAAGCTACCACAAAATGCTGAACTCGTGAAGCTTCGTCTGGAACCCACTGCTGTGCAAATCGTAACTTCTCGTTGAATTTCCTAATCAAATCATCCACAGTAATATTATCGGTCATCTGCAAATCCATGAACTCCTTCTTGATTCGTGCCATCTCAAAAGATCCGCAGTACTGCTCACAAACCTTTCCCTGAAATTGCTCCCAAGTAATACTATTCATTTGCTGCTTTGTAAAATGACCTGTAATCGAATCCCACCATACCATGGCATCTCCTCTAACTCTTTGAGTAGCATACATCACCCTCACATTCTCCTCGCATTCACAAGTATCCAAGGCCTTGGTCATCTCCCTCAACCAATTCAAAGTTTTTCTAGGGTCTGTGCTACCACAATACTCTGAGGGTTTACAATCCATGAATTGCCTATATTTATTATGTTGACCAAATCTTGGGTAGGGGTAAGCTCCTGGTGCAGCAAATTGATAGATAATCAGTTGTTGTGTACCCTGTGAAGCAACAGTAGAATATGGAACATAAAATGGTACTGAAAGTGGTGGAGTTGTTGATACTGTAGTAACAGCTACCGTTGGAATCGGTGTCTGAAAATTCTGTGTCAACCACTGCTGCTCAAGGTTGTGAACTGTTTCTCGAAGCTCCTGTAGTTCACTTTCAAGTTGAAAAATATAATCATTCTGAGTTGTATCTATTTATGTACCCGAGGTGTTGACTATTACTGGATTCTCTAAAACTGGAGTTGTAGAAGTTCCAGCCTGAGCAAGGGTCACAGGAATCTCGGGTGGGATCTCTTGACTTGCCATATCTGTTACAATCACATCACCTCCAAACTTATTAGACAAACCGTTAGTACATACATACTAACCACAACACACACAACAAATCCAAACACTCTAATTCCCCCACAGGAAATGTTTGACCAACCTCGAGCCAGGATTTGGGAATTGAACACTCTAACCGTGCTCGCATGCCAAACCAAGGCTCTAATGCCAAACTTGTAACACCGCAAAATACAAGCCATTTTTTTTAAATCACAGCGGAAGTATTACGTCATAAATCTAAAAAGGAAATAACATCAAAAGTTAAAACCAACACTGTACAAACATACAGTAACTCGTTTAGTGTTACAAAACATTTCATAAAGTATGGCTCATCATTTCTAAACCCAAAATATCAGAGCTACGGTCAAAATTTCCCTGTACACAAAAGCTGCAACCTACCATGCTCTCAAAAACCTGCAACAGAGAGTTAGGGTGGGGAATTAGCACAAAGCTAAGTGAATGGAAATCAAGCCACAAACAATTAAAGCAGAACCACAACAATCACAAGAACAGTTTATCTCAATTATCAAAGGACCGACGGCTCTGCCGAGCTTACGACCAATGCTGGCCATAGCAATGATCTACCGATAGGCATATGCTAACTGGCATAGTTAAACCCCCCTGCTACAACAAATGCAACAAAGGATCTAAAACTGCCTAACCAGAAGCAACTGACCCAGCCCAAAACCACGCTTAGCTAACCTCTGCCACAAACATCATGAGCACAATTTCATACCTTGATACTCATATCTTGAACTCAAACGCAATAATCATCACATAACCAGTCAAACAATCAAATCGGACTAAACAGTCTATAGCATGGTTAATCATATAAAATTCAAGTAACCATAATGGTTACAACTAAAACCGCCAGTGAATTAAAGTCCACTCACCTGTGTCCTCGACACTCACCAAGCTCAGTTGTCTAATTTCACTGAGGCATCATGTTGGGTTTATGGGGCTCAGTGTTCCCTCGAGCCGGTCAAATCCGCGACTCTTAAACCCACCGATCCTGTAGCAATGCAGGAGCATCCCACATTAGTAAGGCAAGGGAAATTCATTCTCCTTATAAGGAGGGTGGATCTTACTCTTACCAACTGACGCGTTTTAAAGCCGTGAGGGGAAACCCAAAGCGGACAATATCGTTGGTCGGTTCCCTGGTTACGGTCCTAACAATTGGTATCAGAGCCGGGGGGCCGCACCAATGTGGGGGGGGGGGAATGTTGGGTTTATGGGGCTCAGCGTTCCCTCGAGCCGGTCAAATCCGCGACTGTTAAACCCACCGCTCCTGTAGCAATGCAGGAGCATCCCACATTGGTGAGGCAAGGGAAATTCATTCTCCTTATAAGGAGGGTGGATCTTACTCTTACCAACTGACGCGTTTTAAAGCCGTGAGGGGAAACCCAAAGCGGACAATATCGTTGGTCAGTTCCCTGGTTATGGTCCTAACACTTCAGATTTCCTGAGAACACAACACAACTAGATTAGTGAATCAAATCCCAATTAACTCAATAATTCAAGTTCAATAGTAAATGGTTCAAAACTAAGCCATTACAAAAAACTCATATAATCAATATGGAAAACTTCCAAAACCAATTAAGATATCCATATATGTTACCAACAAGGTGTAGCAACCAACAAAACACATTTAAAGTCCATATTTCACAATTTTGCTTACTAATGGGTCAAACCCAATCCGTTTGATTTAAAAATACCAAACTAACTTGTCATACATGTTCAACACTTTAAAAACATCATATATAATATATAAAGCATGTATGAATTACTAGAACACGAATACAAGTCATCTACGTCCATTTTTTTGCAATTAAAGTGAGCATTTAACATAAATTTAGTATAAATAGTTCAAGACCCTTCTAATCATATCTCATCAACAAAAGACCTTCATAAATATCATATAAATACATACTTCACATGTACTAACATCAAACTACAACATACGAGAATATACGACACGAAACAGATAAAAACAACACAAAATACTGGGCTGTGCAGAGGATACCGCGCCGCGGTCCTCTGCTTGTTCCGCGCCGCGGAATTTTGCGAACAGCAGCAGTGAGGTCTGTTCTTCCCTACTCGTTCCAGCCTACACATACAGCTCTTGTACTTCGATTTGCAGCAGTATGTAACAACTAAAATCAGTTCTAAACATCCTATAAACTACTTCAAACATACAACCAACAATCAAACATATATAATTCATCAAATCATGATTTCAAATTCTCAATTCCAACCTATAACTCCATTAATGGAGTTCTTGGGTTTATATCATCAAAACTCAGATTAAACATGATATTCAACTCAAAATCAGTAAATAGAACATCAAAAACTTTCAGGAACATGAATCAAATTCGGATTGGGTATAAACCCACATAATCTTGAACCCTAAAATTTACAAACAAGAGATTGAAAGCAAGAACTCATCAAGGGCTGTCAAGAACTAATCAATATCAGATTTATGGAAGATAACTAACCTTTAATTTAGAAAAGATTCACACAAATCAGTAGGAAAAAGGCTGGAGCATAAATTGGAGGTTCTTCTCTTCCAGGAAACAATACACATACAAAGCACCTTATTTGACTTTTCAAGAGTCAATACCCACATAGGTCGGCTGGGAATTTAGTTTATATACTACACAGTGTCAAATACAGTTTACTAACATACAAGAACCTAATTAAAGCGGTCCTAAACAATTAATAAACACGCAACGAGGTATTATTCGGGACCCTCGTGTAAAAACGAATCATATGGTACCAATATCATATAAAAATATTAAACTACTATTTTTACCTCTTACCTCGCGGTCCAATTAAATACCAAGTAATCATCAAATAAATATATAAATAAATAGAAAATAATTATAAACAATTAAATATACAAATATAAACAATTAAATAAACACTTACCACCGCCACGATCGACTAGGCCCTAAACGCGGGTGTTACATGTCAAATACAGTTTACTAACATATCGTATCGCTACACATTCATAAATTTATGTGGCTAAAGGTTATAGCTATTTTTTGGCTAATTATTTAGCCACATATGAATTTGGAAAACATGACTAAATGCCATAAATTGTCACACTTAATTTATTGTGACAAAAGTTTGTCTCACACTTGAATTACTATGACTAAATGCCATATATGGTCACATGAAATAATTATCTATGTGTCTAAATCATAGATTCAAAATTGTCACACATGTGTTAAGTGTAGCCAAAATCGTACATATGGTCACACAACTTATTATGTGTGTCTAAAGTTTAACGGCGCCAAAAGGTAAAGTATATAGTCACATTTATTTCTAGCACGTTCATGTGTGACTATATGGCTTTATAATAGCCACACATCATGACAAATGTGTATCTAAATACTGTTTATGGCCACATTAAGTGTTTGAGTGTCTAAATCATGATTCTACATATGGTCACATGAACTAATTGTTTATGTGTCTAAATCATAGATTCGAAATTGTCACACATGTGTTAAGTGTAGCCAAAATCGTACATATGGTCACACAACTTATTATGAGTGTCTAAAGTTATACGGCGCCAAAAAGTAAAGTATATTGTCACATTTATTTCTAGCATGATCATGTGTGACTATATGGCTTTATAATAGCCGCCCACACATCATGACAAATGCGTATCTAAATGCTGTTTAGAGTTATTGACCAAAATAGGGTTATTTAAAAAAATATAAACAAGAATAGGGCTGTTTTGAAAATATTTACCAAAATAGGGGTAGTATATCCAAACAACACCCTTACTCCTTTCCAAACACACCAAACTCCCATCTCCCTTCTAAAATTAAACCCATCCTGCCGGCATACCTACCGCCACACCTGGCGCCGGACGATTATCGCCGGCCATAACTGCCGCTGAGACTCGTCGCCGGCCACCTTACACTTGTCGCCGGAAGCTTTTAGAGAAGGGGGCTTTTAGAGAGAACACATAAACAACATGCAAATCACTTTCAAACTCTTTCTCTCTCTTTCTCTCTCTCTAACGTGGCTCTTCTCGCAGGAAGCTAGCCGCCGCCATCGCCGGTACCCTAGATGCCGCCATTAACGGAACCCTAAACGCCGCCATTTCCAGAACCCTAGACGCCGCCGTCAATGGAACCCTAGCCGCCGCCATCCCCGAGAACCACTAGAAATCACCTGAAATTTCGACAATCTATGTTACAACCCCTGAAATCTAACCACCAGTCACCGCCATGGTCGTCGACGGGTTTGAGGCGACAGCGGTTGTTCTCGACAAGTGAGTCGTGATGGTTGTCCTCAACGAGTGAGGCGGCGGTGGTCATCGACGATTGTGAGTTGGTGGTGGTGATCGGCGACGATTGCAAGTGTGAGGTGGTGGTGGTGACCGGTGATGAGTGTTAGATGATAGTGGTAGCCGGCGACGAGTCTGAGGCGGCAGTGATGGCTGGCGAAAAGCGTCCGACGGCATTGTGGCGTCAGATGGGGCATTTTTCTGGAAAAAGTTTTAAGATTTGGGAAGGGTTTGATCTTAGAAGGAAGATGAGGAGTTTGGTGTGTTTGGGAGGGAGTAAGTGTCTTGTTTGGATATACTACACATATTTTGGTAAATATTTTCAAAACAACCCTAATCTAGTAAATATTTTTTTAGATAACCCTAATTTGGTCAATAACTCTGCTGTTTATGGCCACATTAAGTGTTTGTGTGTCTAAATCATGAGTCTACATATGGTCACATGAAGTAATTGTTTATGTGTCTAAATCATAGATACAAAATTGTCACACATTTGATAAGTGTAGCCAAAATCCTGTACATATGGTCACACAACTTATTATGTGTGTCTAAAGTTTAACTGCGCCAAAAGGTAAAGTATATAGTCACATTTATTTCTACCACGATCATGTGTGACTATATGGCTTTATAATAGCCACACACCATGACAAATGTGTATCTAAATGTTGTTTATGGAGACATTAAGTGTTTGTGTGTCTAAATCATGAGTCTACTGTTGGAGTATGCCCACTGACACACGTATATTAGTAATGCTACTGATGATACACGGGCCTATTGGGTTACACCCCAAGGATTGATCCCGACAACACGCAACTAGAAGAGAGAAATTAATAATCTGGAAATGGTGATTCCGCGCCGCGTAACCTTTTGGTTTACGCGCCGCGGAAACCGTCTGACATAAACTTGACTTTTGGTTATTGCTTGGTTCAAGTAATTGACTTATGGGACATCAAGGAATGATTGTGCACGACTTTGTTGGCTTGCTTATCTGCTGAAATGGGTAATAAAAGTCTTGGAGGTCTTTCATAAATCATAAGTTCAATTAATTGATCAAGTTGCAAAAGGAAATTCTCTCCACACACACTCACACTTGCATACACTTTTCTAAGTGTTCTTGAGTGTTCTTGTGTATCTCCAGAAAATCATAAGTGTGTTTAGTGATTTTATGGTAGTTGTGGGTTATTCCAAAGAGTGATTTCAAGTCTTGAAGATCACAACTTGGCATACTAGCATTTGGGGATCAAACAAACTTGTTGTGGACTATCAATAGAGAGTTGCTCTTTTGTGACTTAGAGTTCATCCCAACTTGAAGATTTCAGAAGCTGGAGCATGGTATAATTCCTTATTCCATCTCTTCTTTTTACATGTTGCATTTTGTAGTTATAGAGTTCTTGGTCCATTCATGGGGTTTCTAGCTTTTATGCTTCATATCATTGAGCTATGCTTCCACTGCTGTGTTCATGGAAACCCAACAGTGGTATCAGAGCCACCTCTATACTAAAAATGCACATGGTGGCCTGAAAAACCCAAAATCGAAAAACTGGTTTTGCTGTAAGGTAGATTACGCGGCGCGGAACCACTTGGGTTACGCGGCGCGTTATTTGGTCTGATAGATTTTTTAAATTTTTATAAAAAAAAAACAGTTTTGCAGTCGGGTTTTTGGCATTTAAAAATGGTTTCTGGAATTTTTGTTCTAGAAATTATTTTTTGGTATATTAAGATGCCTTGTATCTTGGTTGGTGTATTTATATGTATATTATTATTTTTGGCATAAAAATAATAATTGGATATACTTACATTATGTATATATGAATATGTTTCATCAAAAATGATTTGTTGTTACTAATGCATATATACATGGGATTATTTAGTGCCTTGAGTTTTGAGAAATAATCTTAATCAAGATACATAAGTTTACATGGTTTTGTGTGGCACACCATGTTGTTCATGTTGTTCATGTAATGTTGGTAACCAATAGATGCCCTAGACCTTGTGGATGTTTGGTTGAATTAAATTAGTTATTCATTCATTTGGTGACTATATGTCACATGGTATGTAATAATTAATTTATTTAATTTATTTGGTATGTAAATTATTTTATGGCTTGCATGCCATTTAAGTTCCATGTTATGTATATTGTACTAGAAAATAGGATTTGTGGCTTGTAAGCCATTTATTTCATTTTCTATGTAAAATTAATATGGATGCAACCATCGGGAGTCAAGGAGTGACGTCTTGGCAAACACGAAACCGAGAGGCCCAATGGAGGTAGCGGATTTAGTGGGAGCACATCCAAGTCAAGGATATGTCCTTAGATGACTTCGTTTTTCCGTAGTGGCTCACGGGAAAACGCATAGGTTTTAGGGGCATGGTTACCAATCTTATTGTATGCGTGTGGTTGTTTTATTATTTATTGTTTATGCATGGATTATAGGATTGCTTGCTGGACAATTTTTTGACAAATAATAAAACAAAAGAGATTTTAACAATGGTTTAACAAACTCTCGCGCGTATACTTGATTAACAAAACGGATATAAAATTGGTTTAGTATCCAATTAGTGAAAACTTTTGGTTATCGTCATTTTTGTTAATCAAAATCAAAATGGTTTTATAAACGGAAAACTAAATCCCGTTTTCTAAATGTAAATTGCACACCACCCATAAGATGACACCGTCCGAATCTAGCCGTGCAAAGGTTGATTGTCGAGCTCTAGCCGAGTTGACCCTTGTATGGGCTGTGTGGAAGGCGCGTGTGGCAACTCGCAAGGTCGATTGTCGAGCTTTAGCCGAGTCGATCATTGGTCAAGAGTACCACCGTGTATCTTGATGGTTGATTTACAATTCCAAAATAACATTTTGGGTGATTGTCGAGCTCTACCCGAGTTATTCAAAATCTTAGTTTGAAGTTGGTGTGGAGGGATCAAACATGCCAAACTAGAAACAATGGTTGTCTAGTAGGATCCCGCAAGGAACTAAGAGTTGCAATAATGGATTGCAATCGGTCAATGGTTGCTGGCCTAAATAGCTTTGCCACGTGATCGGCGGAAAACCCGGCATGGTGCAAGGTGAAATAGGGTTCTTAGCCCTTGTCAAAATAGTTGTTTTTAAACACATGGGGTAATTATTCTAACAAGGTTTATCAAACTAACTAAAACTACTCTGCGTTTATAGATGATATCGACAAACATCAACAACACCGACTTTACTCTACGTATGTTTCTTGAGAAGGAGAAACTCGATGGAAGTAACTTTATTGATTGGTCTAGGCAATTGAATATTGTCCTACGACGCGAAGACAAATTACACACCATTGAGAATGCCCTTCCGGAAGCCCCTGCTACCAACGCAAGTAAGACCGTTCATGATGCCTATAATAAACGCGTCAAGGACACCAACGAGGTCTCTTGCCTCATGTTAAGCATGATGATCCCCAAATTGCAAATGCAATTGATGCATCTGAGTGCTTACGAGATAATGCTTGAGTTGAAGGACATGTTCCAACAAAAAGCGAGGCAAGAACGGTTTGGGTGTTTGAACCTACTTGGTTGTCGGCTGCAGGATGGTGAGAACATAAGCATTCACGTGCTTGAGATGAAAGCACTTGTGGAGCGCTTGGAAAGGTTAGGATTTACCATTGAAAGGGAGATGATGGTAGATATTATCCTACGATCCCTTCCACCATCATATGAGCAATTCATTGTGAATTATCACATACATGGTATGGTCAAATCCTTAATGGAGCTTCACGGCATGTTGAAGACTTTTGAGTCTAACATGGCCAAAGGTAAGCTCACCTTGTCCACTCTCACTAAGGCTACCAACAAGCAAACTACCTCAAATGGGAAGCTTGGTCTAACTAAGCTCACTATAACCATGGAGTCTGAGGGCAATGAGATTGTGCCTCTTGATGAGACTCCTAATGGGGAAGTTTGCTACTTTTGTGGGAAGATTGGAAATTGGCGCCACGACGCCTGCCCTAAGTGCCTGGAAGAGCCAAGGACACACAAAATGAGAAATGGTGGTTCCTCGGCTTCAGGTACATTCATGACCAAACTCCACTGATCTTATACTTCTATAGGAAAGTTTTGGATACTGGCCATAATACTCACGTTTGTTACAATCATGATTGTTGCAAAGTGTAGGTAAGAAGTAGAAATATAAGACGTGGAGAGCTGGACTTCATAACGGGAAAGAAGATGGTTGTCCCCTATTGAAAAGGATTGGAAGACAGGATCTTGCCACTCCTTCTAGCTAGACTATTACTTTAGAAGATCTATGTTTTATGCCCTGCGAGGCAAGAAAACTATAAATCTATTATGCCATTGATAACGATGGATATTGCTTTGAATTCTGTATTTTTCGTGGTTTATTTCAAAGTTTATTCATGCTGTGGCATTTGCTTAACAAGTAATAGAATGATCATGAATGGTTTATATAAGTTACTATTATGACAATAGTCAATTTAACCATATAAACAAGGCTTGCATCACCAAGCTCCATGTGGTTAGGAACTTGGGATCTTTTGATCTTGTATCAATTGTTGAGTGCAAATCCTGTTTATTAGGCTAAGATGACTTAGACATCCTTCACTTGTGTATGTGAGATGAATGAAGGCTTGTTGAGTTTCGTTCACATTTATGTGAAGATCATTCAAGCAAATCGTGAAGGTAACTATGGATACATTGTTACCTTTACCAATGAAGGTAGAAGGGAAGGGAATGTCTAACTTGTTTGACACGCGTCTGAAACCTTGAGAGGTGTTCAAGACACACCTATGACAAAGTATATGAATAAGAGGGCAAAAGGACGACAATACTCAAATCTAATAGAGATGTTGAGTGCTTTAGTTCTGGATTTTAAATAACCTTCATAAGAGTTATGATGTAATCTCATAATTCATTCCTCCTAAGATACATTGTGAAATGAGTCGCCAAGTGGAGGAATCGGACATTTTAGATATGGTCCATCTTTGATGGAGTATATTATGAAAGTGATGGGCAATGTTCTTAATCTCATACCAACAAAGACGGTTAAATACGCACCTTAGATGATGAGACTAGAAAGAACATCTTTGTTAGTTCATCATAAAGTCTGGATTATCCAGCCTGTGTTTAGACGTGAGGTGGAGGAACCTGAAATCTAGAGGTGCTGCTGTGTTAGGTATTTTACTAAGGCAAATGAGAGTAAATATACCTTAAACAGAAGAACCTGATGTTGGCACAAGCACACAATCAGAAATGATTGTAACTCAGCATGGCAATGCTGGAGTACCTGACATTAAATTCATTACCTCTCTATAGAATTAGTAGAAGTTGTCATAAGTCCAGAAATATATAGTTTTATATTTGAGGGAGACAACTTAATGATGAATACATGAACTACTGATAAACCAGAGTGGGCCCAAAGTCTACTAAGAGAAAATAGGTAGTGATAGTGAGATGCAATCCATATGGATACCCAAGTATTGGACTTGGTTAATCCTACACCAATGTGGCAACCCAAAGGGTGAAATTGGTTCTTTGTAGAAAGAGACCAACATGGATATATTTGCAAGTTCGAATACCGACTGATAAGAAAAGTTTTACGATAATTGACCATTTGGAAGGTATGATCTGGAAACTTTATCTCAGTGGTTATGTCGAATAATAAGTTTGTAGACAACTTCAAAAACCGACTAGTAGGAGATGGTTTTACGATAAGTGGCCATGAGGAAGGTATTATCTAAAACTCTCTACTGGTGGTTATGTCGAAGTTTACTCGGATGCTAATTGTGCCTTTTTATGACTGTGACAATTTGATGTAAAAACCACATTCCTTAATAGGAATTCTCTGAGGAATTTCTTACAAAACTTTCCGAGGGTCTGTTACATCAAGCGTATCCTTCTAAAGTCTACAAACGAAAAGGAGTCCACTGATGGACTTATACATATATATGCATCTCAAAGTTCAATATATGCTTCAATATAAAAATCAATAGTTTGAGTTTTCAATAAGCAAAAATGAAACATGGATGAATTTCAGGGCTAGTGGGAGCATTGTTGTAATTCTATATTTGTATGCACATACAACGTAATGGAGATAATGTCCTGACCTTACTTTAAAAGATAAGTTAAGGAATTATGCATCCATAACGATTATAGAATATAATAAACCAGTTAAGGGGATCAAGAAATATTGAGATATGTTCTTGGTGCTCTATACAAGAAGAAGCTAGAAGTAAATTATTACTCAAGTGCTGTATTCTGAATAGAGTGGGATAACTGCCGATTTTAATCAGAGATTACGATCCTACAAAATTTGGTGTTGTTGATCAAAAAATTGTTCTTAAAGCATCGCTAACCCTATTAGGATTTTTTGAAACAATGAGGGTATGATGGCTTTCATATAAGAACTAAAATCCCAAACATCATTTACCTTATTGGGCTTTTTAGACAATGAAGGTATGATGGCTTGGAGTTCGAGCTTCATTTACCTTATTGGGATCTTCTGAAACAATGAAGGTAAAATGGCTTGAATGAAGGACCATAATCTCTCCAACGCATACTTTATGAGTGATAAGTTGAGGAAGAGATATTGTCACTGGCAGAGAACACACAGATAGCTTTATGGCGGATTCGTTAACTAAGCTGTTGTTACAGGCTAGTGATGATTGTCATACTAGGCCTAGGTGAACAAGGCTTGAGTTTGTTTTAGTTATAAGTTTGATACATATAAACACTTGGGGAACGTTAAAGCAGTATTGTACTTCATACTATATCGATTAATAAATGGGGATTTAATAATGCGCTGAGGGCGGATATTTTCATGAATCCTTACTATGTTCCATCTTAGCATGTTTAATACTTCCCAGAATTTTTTTTTCATTCTAAATGTCCACAGTCGGTCATTCTTCATGGGGAGGAAGTTTGAGATAAGGCTGAGGGAAGTGGTTGGTCGCTATCTAATAATGGATTAGATAAAAGAGACGCAACACTTCGCCTGTGCTTGCAATGGTCAAGTGACTGGATGACCCGCACCTGAGATTACTTCATGGTTTCTGTCACGAGTAACTCAGGATGATAATATCATTTCGTCCTTAGACCGGAGATACATGTGTTCCAAAGCATGGTCCAGTTTTGCTTTGATTGCTTTCTAACGCAGTTCGTAACTGGCTGTTATAAGGGGAGCTTTTGGGTAAAATATGGGGTATGTGGCGGAGCAATGTAGTCAAAGGGATTCGTTCCTCTAGTTTTAGAGAGATATCCATGGGCCCCTAGATGATTGAGAGCTGATGTAAAATGCATGGCCATGCTCAAGCTGCAATGATATTTGATCGATTGCAACTAGATTTTGGGTAACCATCAATCAAGATCGAGAAACATAATCATGAACGACCTGGAGATTGACATCTAACCATGTCTCGTGTTCACTTGGATATCGCGAAACAGAAGGATGAATGATCACTTATCAATAGGGCCATATCAAACCTATAGGGTTGTGATTTGGTACTTGTCTTTGGATGACATAACTCGCGTTGACTTGGGTGGCAGAGATGCTTTGCTAGAGGCCGCTCTCTGTCTGTGTTACTTATCGATATGCTGTGTCATGTGCAAGTGGGAGTTTGTTGGAGTATGCCCACTGACACACGTATATTAGTAATGTTACTGATGATACACAAGCCTATTGGGTCACACGCCAAGGATTGATCCCGACAACACGCAACTAGAAGAGAGAAATTAATATTCTGGAAACGGTGATTCCGCGCCGCGTAACGTTTTGGTCTACGCGCCGCGGAAACCGTCTGACAGAAACTTGACTTTTGGTTATTGCTTGGTTCAAGTAATAGACTTATGGGTCATCAAGGAATGATTGTGCACGACTTTGTTGGCTTTGCTTATCTGCTGAAATGGGTAATAAAAGTCTTGGAGGTCTTTCATAAATCATAAGCTCAATTAATTGATCAAGTTGCAAAAGGAAATTATCTCCACACATACTCACACTTGCATACACTTTTCTAAGTGTTCTTGAGTGTTCTTGTGTATCTCCAGAAAATCATAAGTATGTTTAGTGATTTTATGGTAGTTGTGGGTTATTCCAAAGAGTGATTTCAAGTCTTGAAGATCACAACTTGGCATACTAGCATTTGGGGATCAAACAAACTTGGTGTGGACTTTCAATAGAGAGTTTCTCTCTTGTGACTTAGAGTTCATCCCAACTTGAAGATTTCAGAAGCTGGAGCATGGTATAATTCCTTATTCCATCTCTTTATTTTTACATGTTACATTTTGAATCTATAGAGTTCTTGTTCCATTCATGGGGTTTCTAGCTTTTATGCTTCATATCATTGAGCTATGCTTCCGCTGCTGTGTTCATGAAACCCCAACATCTACATATGGTCACATGAAGTAATTGTTTATGTGTCTAAATCATAGAATCGAAATTGTCACACATGTGTTAAGTGTAGCCAAAATCCGGTACATATGGTCACACAACTTATTATGTGTGTCTAAAGTTTAACGGCACCAAAAGGTAAAGTATATAGTCACATTTATTTCTAGCACGATCATGTGTGACTATATGGCTTTATATTAGCCACACCATATCATAAATGTGTATCTAAATGCTGTTTATGGTCACATTGAGTGTTTGTGTGTCTAAATCATGAGTCTACATATGGTCACATGAAGTAATTGTTTATGTGTCTAAATCATAGAATCGAGTTTGACACACATGATTATGTATAGCCAAAATGCGGTACATATGGTCAAATAAATTATACATTGTGACTAAAGTTTATCGTGTGTTTTCAAAATTAAACAGTTATATAAATTAGATATTTAGTCACATATTAAGTGTCTGTGTGTCTAAATCATGAGTCTATATATGGTCACTTCAAGTAATTATTTATGTGTCTAAATCCTAGAGTTGAGTTTGTCACACATGAGTTAAGTGTAGCCAAAATCCAGTACATATGGTAACATAAATTATTAATATTCATAATTCATTTCCCCCAAGTTTAACTTTAGATAGTCAAAATGAGAAATCTTGTAAAGTCAAAATTGGAACCGTTTTGAATTCGAAATTGGGAATCGTTTTGGTTAGTTCAAAAGAGGATGTCCTTTGTTTTCAATTGAACTACATAAACAACGAATATTATAGCAAACAACAGACAATATTCATTGATTAACATCTGTGAATTTTCAAAACATTACATCAAGAGACAGATAATAAAAAAGAGAAAAAAAACTAATCTAGATATTCAACAAGCCCATCAGAGTACAAGTTTTGAGAGTCAAGAGACTTGATAATCTGCTCACGTAATTGGTTATTCGTAGCATACATACTTGTGTGATGAGCCAATGGAGAATTAAGAAAATCAATTTGGGCCCTGTCAAAAACCGAAATCTTCGATTGAGAATTAATCTGAGAAATGCGGAGATTCAATTCGTCTATATTCATCTGAATATCGGCAATAGCCATTTCAACATATGAAAGTCTTTTCTTGTCCTTCAAGATGTATTGATTAACCTCTTTCAATAAGAAACTAAAGTCTGTGTATTTTTTTTTCTGTTGCGCTTTGAAGGGTTTTTCGATTCAGGATCATCCATTTTTTGGGAATGAAATCAGATGAAAGGGCAGTATGTTCGTGAAACAGATGGAAGATGAAATATATATAATAGATGGAGAGGATGTATCTTTGTATAACAGATGCAATATATTGGAAGGCATGTAAATACCAAAAAATAGAGACAAAAGTGCGGGAAAAAATAGGGTGAAAAAGGCGCTAAAACAGTATGAAACATTTTGACTGAATTGACCTGATTAATATCCCATTTCCCCGAATTTTGACTTTAGATAGTCAAACTGTGAATTATTTTGAAGTCAGTTGCCGTTTTGTTGACTTGACACAGATAAAATGGGAACTGTTGTAAATCTAATATTTTGTTTCTGTTATGATCAACAGATTTCGAATATATTATGGTGATTTGCAAGTAATAAATGGCAATATATGTACTAAAAAGATACAATATATCATCTATATGAGTTAAGCAAAAAATACAATGAACTTTAGAGTGTGCCAACTTCACCAAGACATTGTTCACTTCAATTTGCGTATAACAATACCACCACAGTCAGTTCGATAGTAATCGTCTCGTGATTCATTACCCAAGTCACGTCGATATACATATGGCAATATGTTATCATTGTGCGGGTGAATGACAGTACTAAATTCCTCATCAACTTCGTCATATGTATCTTTGTAATTCTTGGGATGTGTCTTAAAGACAATAGACATTTTTTTATCTAGCTGATCTTTCACATAAACTGCTTGTCGTGCTTGTGAGGTTAATATGAGCGGATCAACCTTGTGGCCTAAATTATTCAGGTCACCCAATGTATAACCAAGATTAGTATCGCGTTTGACTCCACCGCCTCTATGATTAACCCAATCACATTTGAAAAGAGGAATTTTCCTGAAACGATGAAAAGAGGAATTTTCCTGAAATGATAATCTAGTACCCATATTTCTTGTAAACCCCCATAATAAAATCTTTGTCTTGTGGTTGCAACTTCTTTGGATATGTGCAGATCTATTGCCTCAACACTAACCCCACTATTCTGATAAACCCTGTCATCAAGAGATTTTGTACGAAATGCATACCCATTGATGTTATATGCGTCGTATATAACTACGGTAGTGCGTGGTCCATATGAAATCCACCTTACGATTTCTGATACACTTTCTTTGGAGATCGCTAACTCCCTCTCAACCTGAATTCTATTAATATAGTATAAGTATATATGAGCTTCAAATTTAAGGAACAACAAGCAACAACTATAAATAACATACGGATTACCTCTTTGCATAACCAATTAGCAAAAGATTTACTGTGCTCATTCTCCAGCAATGTTATTCGTTTACCCGGGTTTTCTGTTTCCAAAAGCTGCTTGTGTTGCCTGAAACAAGGTGTTTGATTAATTATTATATATGATAGAACATTATAAGTAACAAAATAGACATGTGTTAGTAATACTTACTCAATATACGGTACATTTTCATCTGTATTCTGTATTACATACAAATGTGCTTTTTTGAAAGAGTTACGTAGAAACTTCACTTAATTTGCCGGCCGACATTGGTTTTCCTTCCTTATCTTCATCAGTTTCATGTTTATCAGGTGAGATACTAATAGTTTTCATTGATTTTTTATATTCGCTGAAAAATTCTATTGTTTCAACTGCAATAGTCTCCTCAGCAATGCATCCCTCTAGTCTATTTCTGTTTCGCACATGTCCTTTAATAACCTTCATACATCTTTCGAAGGGATACATCCATCGAAAGCACACAGGACCACATAATTTTACCTCCCTAGTTAGGTGCACAGTCAAATGGACCATAATATCAAAAAATGACGGAGGAAAAAATTTCTACAGAAGGCACAATGTCACACAGAGTTCTTCTTGCATCTTATCTAGTTCTTGTAATGTAATTTCTTTGCTACATATCAATTTAAAGAAAAAGCAAAACCTGATAATAGCATATCGTGTGGCTTGAGGCATTATTGAACGAATTGCAATGGGCCAAAACTCTTGCATTAGCATGTGATAGTCATGCGATTTAAGGCCAATGAGCTTCTTATCCTTTAGGCTGACCAAACTAGAGAAATTTGAACAATAGCCTTGTGGTACCCTGATATTGTATAATGTTTCACAAAATATGTCATTTTCATCATTCGGTAATGTGTAACCTGCTGGAGGTAGTGTTGTTTTGTCTGCTTCTTTCCTAGCAAACAACTCTGGTTTTATACCCAACTCAACCAGATCCAATCGAGCATTCAGTCCATCTTTTGTTTTTCCCGGAACATTTAGCAAAGTTCCGACTAGACTCTCACCAACATTCTTTTCTATATGCATGAAATCAATACAATGTTGAACAGAATTATGCTTCCAATACCTAAGTTTTCGATACCAAATGTTGAATTTCTTCCAATACGCACAGTTTTCTTCATTTACTTGGGTTGAACTACCCTCTGCTTGTTTTCTTTTTCTTTTCTGCTTTTGAATCTTCCCACCTTTGCCTCTCGTATCTTATTGGTTTTCTGATGTCTTATTGTTTGTTTGTTTTCATTTTCCCCACTTATTTTCAATATGTTGTACCTCGTTGTATATTTGTTCCTCGGTCATTGGATTTGGAAAGCGGCCAAATTCTTGTTGTACATTAAACGCCTTCTTTTGCTTTCTGAACGGATGGTTATATGGTAGATATCGTCTGTGACCAGCATAACTTAGTTTTGATGTGGTAGGAAGTCTAACACAGTATGTATCTTTCCCACATACTACACAACCTTTGAATCTACTGCCTGGGCAGCCACATAATGTACCAAGTGCAGGGTAATCATTTATTGTCCATAACACAACGGCATGTAGATTAAAGTTTTCTTTTGTGGAAGCATCATATGTATCAACGCCTTCCTTGAATAAGCGTTGCAGATCATCAACTAAAGGTTCCAAAAAAATATCAATATCATTCCCGAGTATCCTGATATTAATTCCGAAAGCATGATAAACTTTCTTTTCATGCACAACCATGGAGGAAGGTTGTATATGACAGTTAAGACTGGCCATACACTATGATGCCTATTTCCTCTGTTGACGTCAACTCCATCAGCCGATATTCCTAACCGTAGATTTCTTGGATCCTTAGCAATTTCGGGGAAATTTTCATCTATGGTACGCCATGGCTGTGAATCTGCCGGGTGACATAAAACACCATTTGTTATCCTCCTTGTCGCATGCCATCTTAAGTCTTCTGAAATACTTTGTATCTTGAAGAGTCGTTGTAGTCTTGGCATAACTGGGAAGTACCACATTACCTTTGCTGGAATGTTTTCGTACACTTTATGTGCCTTATTATCCACCTTCCATCTTGATATCCCACAAGTTCGACACACAGTCAATTTCTCGTCCTCCTTCCAGTAAAGAAGGAAGTTGTTGATACATACATGTATCTTTCTGTATCCTGACCCCATCAATTTCATAATTATTTTGGCCTCATAAGTGTTTTCCACCAATTCGTTACCACCAGGGAGCATCTTTTTTAACAATCCTAGTAACTCAGTAAATAACTTATCTGAACATCCGTACTTGCTCTTCAAGTTGAGTAGTTGGACTATTGCAGACAACTTTGTAAAGTGGCTTCTCTGCGTCTAATAATAGTTCTTGAAACTTGACATGGTCTTCCTTATCAAAATTATCTTTAGTAGCATTAACCATTTCTACTATTTCTGGTCCATTTGTTGGAATTTGTGAACTAAATTCCGTGTTTTCAACAAACTCTGCTGTAACATTGTCAGGTTTTGGCTCACTTGTTGATGGCTCATCCTTTTCCCCATGTTTAATCCACTTTGTGTAGTTTAGATCAATCCCATTGCTGAACAAATGGTGATGCACTTCCTCCACTTATGCTCTATGTGGTTTAAACATTTGGAACACGGACATGGCACTTTTAGATGTTGTTTATTCACTTGTGGGTCAACGTTTCTCATCTTCGTCAAGTTCTGCAATGCGTAATTAATAAACTCTGATACTCCTTCAAAATAAGGTCTCATGATCCTATTTGTACGCATCCAAGACTTTTCCATGTTTAAAAATGTCAAAGAATAAGAAATAGAGAAGAATTAAACTGGATGAAACAGATGAAAATTTAGGGATTGAAGCCTTCGAGTATTGTATACTCTTTGTGACGTATTTAATTAGAGACAAAACGGTTAAAAGAATTCTCCGTAATTAATGTGTGTTTAAAAAGGAAAAGATCATTTACTCTCACTGGTTGATTTTTCAAAGAAGATTGTGTTTGTTGTGTTTTTACAAAAATACCCTTACTAATCAAATATAGCATTTTATTTATAAGGGCAATAAAGTAATTTTACACACATCACTAGTCATTTTCAACGATTACCCCATATTTCCCCACTGTACGTCGTTTCAGTTATCGGCGTTTGCAGACGATCTTTTGATCCTCCAAAAAAACAACCCAAACAATTTCAAACCCTAGTATCACTAGTCATTTTCAACGATTACCATGGAAGCATCTACTTCAAACAAACGGCAAAAAACTGAAGTAAGAGAAACAACATTAAGTGATCTTCCTATGGGAGTTATGGAGAACATTTTTGCACACTTGGGGGCCGTCTCTGCCATCGATTGTGTGCGGTACAAATGCATGTAAGTTTCTAATACAATCTGTCTATTTTTTCATCTATTTGGTAATATTGTTAACTTGTACATTAAGAAATAATTTTTTTGTGTATCTTAATTACAGTTGCTACACTTTTTGGAGGCCTCTTGAAAGGTATTGAATGAGTGTATAGTGATGATCCGTAAGTATGTTTGTAGAGAGAGTTTGACAATTACACCTTAATGTGTGTGTTTCTTCTATTGCATATGTCAAAAGTTACATAGAGTCAATGTTTACAAACTATTTATACTAAGTACATAAAATGTACTATTTTCACAAAATACAGACTTGATCTAATCACAAAATCTAGATCTAACAATCTCCCCCTTGATTCGATCTAGTCTATGTTCCGTTCACCCAAGATTCTTTGCCATCTACGAAGAGTAGCTCTTTCACGCATCTTAGCTTCTATCTTCTCCATAATATCAGTCATGCTTACTCTTGCAGATTGATCAAAGTCATCCTTGAGGCTGAAGCTGTGCAATCTGATCTTGATAAGCCAGACTCTAAGTGAACCATCAGAATAAGCATTGAGTTCCTTGGTCCTTAGAAAAAATTTCTCCTTCTTGTTGTTGAAGATAACTATTCCATCATCTTCTCCAGTCTCATCATCCCTCCAAATAGTTTGAAACATTTCTAGCTCTTCAATTCTGGGATGTGTTGTGTTTGGCTTCAGAACATTGATCTTAGCTTTGTCTGCCTCTGCACCAAGCTGGATGTCATTTCTCTCAGCAAGCCGAATTCTTTGCTTCATAAAGTCTAGCAAGATCTTGTAGCTAGCATTGTTTGCTTTGGAACTGTGTTTCTTTACTTCAAGTTCTTCCATCATATGTTCAACATGCTCCAAGCTTAAGTGTTTCAGATCTACTTGACTAAACAAGTAAGATTTCTGATCTATTCTTTGCACAAAGAAGTAAACCCAAATCACATTAAGAACTTTTCCAAATGAGCACTTCACTTTAGAAACTGGATGTTTGGAAGCCACTTGATCTCTTGATTTACCATGCTAATTCATTATCAGTCTTCTACCTGCATCAGAGACATCTGCCACCCCCAGTAAATTGATAGGTAATTCCTCCTGAATTTGTTCAGAATAAATCTCAGGAATTTTCTCTTCAAGAAAAGCCACTGCAACATCAAAAGCATTCCAATTTCTGTTTGTCTTATTTAGAGCCTTTGTAGTTAATACCACTCTTTTCCTGATGTCTCTCATGCTTGAAGTCAGAATGGGATCTGGATTGTAATTTTTAGGAACCCTCCACTCTGCTCCCCTCTTAAGCTTTTTCAATCTTTTCATCTTATCTTGTTCTCTCAACAGATCTCTAGCTGTTTTTCTAAATTTGCCCGGAGATGGAGGAAACAAGTCAGCCACTTCTCTGTTTATCCTCGGCACATTTTCAATGTTGAACGGTTCAGGAGTAGGAACTTCATCAACCTCAGGCTTTTCAACCCTTGGTGTTGTCACAGTACTTGTTTCTTTGATTTTGCTTATCTGTTGTTCAAGAGTTAATTCTTTTCCATGTTCACCAGCTTCTGCTACAAATGACCCATAAACATCAAAGTCTGAACCTGCACCAGTAAGAAAGTCATATGTATCATCCACCAGTCTATCTGTATCCTCTTCTTCTTCATCAACTAAGTCCATTTTCCTTTTTCCTTTACCTCTACCTCTGCCTCTCTTTGGTGTTGGTTGTTTGCTTTGTGAAGACGAAGCAGCAGGTAGCTTTGATATCAAAGAAGTGATAGGCACAACAGCACGACGGTTCTCCCCCTCAGAATGATCGGGATCAGGATCTTGGTCATTATGTTTTCGCTTCTTTCCTTGTGCCTGACAGGTTTCAAGAGAAGCTTTAAGTGCAGCAGCAATTGCAGCTTCCTCTTCAGCATCAATTCTCCCTGAAGTCCCCCCTGAACAAAAGCTGGAGGAGCCTCACCTTCAACATCCTTAATGGGATCTGTGGCCTCCATTCTTTTGTGAAGAGCTGCCATGCTATCTCTCATCTCCTTCTTGAAACTTTCAAAATCTAATTTCTTGTATTCATTTCGTAGTAAATCAACCAGAGTAACATCTTCGTCATTATTATCTGGTCTAGCCATCAGCTTTGCATACAACTGGGATTTCAACTCCTCCACCGACACATCAGGGCCTTGTTTAGCCAGTAGCCTGTCTAACTTCTCATTTACAACATCAATTTTAGCATGGACGGCAGACAAAGCAGTTTCAAGGTCAGCCTTAGAAACAAATTCAGAGGCAACCTGAGAAACTTTTGAAGGTGTAACAAAACCGGGATCACCTAAATTACCCGTTGAAACTGAAACAACTGGAGGAACAAATCCTTCAGAAGTTGAGCCACCCACATGCACTGCTGTATCAGGGTTGACTGTGGCGGGATTTCCATCTAATCCTTGAAGTCTACGAAGAGTAGCTTCTATAGATGTTCTGCTAGGTCCTCAAGGTAAGATCCTAGTTGATGGTATAAAAGTGTCCTTGTGTTTAAAAAGAGTTGGGCTTGCAATGTGCTCTGCAAAATGAAAGTCGGTAGCCTGGGGAAAAATGACACCTGTTTCAATACCTACTGTCTCAGAAGGAGACTTCGGTAGATTTTGTGTTAAAGCCCCGTGAGAAGTTGAAACTATTTCTTGTTGAGAAGAAACAGAGTGGCTTGGTGGGGTTTGTGCATGCTCTAGTGGGATGCCAGAGTCTTGTTCAACACCAGGACTGACCCTGTCAGACCTGATGGCAGATGTGGTTTCCCGACTATTTGTGGTTGGGGAACTCTCAGCACTCTTATATTCTTTTTCTCCCATCACACTCTCATTTTCTTTTAAATG
This sequence comes from Pulicaria dysenterica, assembly GCA_947179395.2. Classification (NCBI taxonomy): domain Eukaryota; kingdom Viridiplantae; phylum Streptophyta; class Magnoliopsida; order Asterales; family Asteraceae; genus Pulicaria; species Pulicaria dysenterica. The sequence continues at coordinate 46,630,274 of OX359294.1, read as the reverse complement.
TTCCTCTTCATGTACATTAACTTGGGCAGCAATAGAGATATTATCATTTAAGCCCCCAGTATCAAGATTTTCTATGTCAAACATGTCATCATGCTCAAAAACTGGAGCTTCCAAGTTAACACCCTCAGGTGTGACAATCATAGTTTCAATATTCAACTCAACACTTCTTTCCGGAGTCTCTTGAGATTGAGATTGAGACTTAGAAAGTAACAATCCTATAGGCATTTCATCTTCCACATCTCCCTATCCTACATTCTCACCTCCCTCAACCACTTCATCCCCCCTCTCAGAATTTTCTCTCGACTCTCCCCCGTCAGTGTCACACGAAGACGACTGACTACTAGAATCTGAACCCTCGGGTACTACTGTTCTTTGGGTAGGATCAACAGGCTCTTGTCGATCCGGAAGAACGATATTATTCTCACAAATGTATGCCTTTACTACAGGATCATGAAGATCCATTAACATTACTAATTCAGCAGGCATTGCAAAAGCCTGTACCTCAAAAGTCTTTTCTATTTTATAAAGTTTTTGCATGATGTACACAGTTGGCAGAGGATCATTATCCCTCCGATTAATGTCATTTGGATGATCTAGTATTATGCTTTGAACAATCATCGAGAGAAACCTCGGGTATGGAGAAACTTCTTTGCTTGTTGTGGAACTTGTTTCTGATGCACTATTTTTGAAATTTCTTGAAAAATGATAGATGCATAGTCCACATGCCAGTGTTTGACCATTGAAACCAGAATTTGAAATGAACTTGAGCTGGCACCATCAACTCCTTTGGATATACTAGTGAGGCACCGGTTGATAATAGCATACAAAGACTGCCAAATTGGTACCATATTGTTTCTTTTGAATTGGACACTCTTGGTCAAAACCCCATTAAATCCTAGATCCTTCACATGGGGATATATATCCTTGCTCGATGGAATAGGATCAAACTTGTTCTTGTTAGCATAGGTGCCCCGCTCAGATGGTAGTCTAAACATTGTCCGTAGCTGGTCAACACCAAAATTGAATTTATATTGTTCTATTTGCCCAGCTAGAAGCTCCTCTCCCTCATCATTTACAATTTTTTATGCAGTGAGTGCCACAACTGTTGCACATAGACCTCGGGAACATGAGGTTCTTCCCCATCAGCAATAAGGTTGTAGGAGAATATGTGGTTTAATGGATGTACTTCTATTAGCTCAGAAAGAATAGTGAATTGAGTGGTGGTGGTGATGGAGTCAAAGCAATGATTATTCATAAGATTGGGTAAGTAGTTGTCTGGGTGAAACACTTGTTCAGAGGGAACAAATGCTGGAAGGTTACCAGGTTAGCCATCTGCAAGAATATACAATAATACCCATGGTTAATTATCAGATGTTCAGCAGATAAGACTATAAGAGATTGTTCCTTCCTTTTGAAAAAAAAATTTAAACATTGAAAAAATTTGAAAATTTTCAAAAATTCTCTAAGTGTTTTGTCGGAATTGATGATTCCGACAAAAACTTAGATGTAATTCCGAGAAAAAACAATCTGGAATTCCGAGAAAAGACTTGGAAATTCCGAGAGTTTGGAAATTCCGATAGAATTCCTTGATGGTGGAAATTCCGAGATATCAAGAAATCCAAGAAAACAAGGATTCCGAGATAATTTGATTTAACAATGATTCCGAGATAATAAAGAATCCGAGAAAACAAAGATTCCGAGATAATCAAGAATTCCAAGAAAACACTTGGTGGTTTCAAAAGATAAACTCTCGGAATGTCAAATTCCGAGAGAATTAAAGATTCCGAGAAAACACTTGACGTTTTTCAAATGATGAAAACTCTCGGAATGTTGAATTCCGAGATATTCATAACAGTTTATGAACACAATCAAAACCAGATTTTGAAACCCATGATTTTGAACATACAATCAAAAGACGATTATACCCTTTGTCATTCTAAGCATTTTTAACTCTACACATATCCCCATCAGAGTTGATTTAGCAAGATTAAGTCCCAAAACTAAAACCCGTAACCCAGATACATAAAAAACTCGAAGAACAGATTCTCAAATCATACTCAAACAGATGTAAATGATGAAAATATAAGCATGGCAACACATGTAACATGTTATCTAAGCATGTCAGTGTTATCAACAAGCCAACTAACAACAAATAAACACTAAATCGTCCTAAAAAAGCATCGACAGTTAGGGTTTTTTTACATCTTAGATCTAAAAATACACAAATATGGGATATGAAGTAGAAAAATGAATTGTACCATGAGAATCGCAACTGAAAATCGATCTAGATCAGATTAATTTTGAAGAAATCCAAATCTTTTTGAAATTTTGATTGTACAGAGAGATTTGGTCAATTTCGAAAGAGAAAACCGAGAAAAAGTCAAAATTCCGAGAGTTTGAAGCTTATAAACACATATGAACTCTCGGATTCCGAGAAAATGTGTCGGAATGTATGAATTGAGATCCACTTTCTCGGATTCCGACATAAAATGTTAGAATTTGAAATTCCGACACAAACAAAGTTTAAATGTTCTCGGAATCCGACATTAAAAGTGTCGGAATTGACCAATTCTTGCATTTAACTTGTAAAAATTTGAACTTTTTCTCTCTTGACCATTTTTGAACAAAATCAAAGACAAAGAAAATAAAAAAAAAACTCCCCCTCAAATCAAGCATCAATTTGAGAAAGAAAGAAAAAAAAATCTTTTTGCCTTTTTAATATTTTGCACATGTTTTTGGATTTTTAAAGAGTTTGAACTGTTTTTGAGTTTTCTGAAATATACCAAAACATATAAAACTAAAATGCAATTAACTCTCCCCCTACAAGTATGAACCATCCGTAGTTCATAACTTGTCAAATCAGATATTCCACCTCCGACCTGAAACACCTAAATGTGCAGATTTTGATTGATAGAATAAAAGTACAGTTAAATACTCAAATTCAACATGCCCAATTTTGAAACTAACGTGTTGAAACGATTTTCATCCAACGGTTTGGTGAAAATGTCAGCAAGTTGATTTTCTGTACTAACATACTTTAATTCTATCAAACCTTTTTCAACATAATCTTTTAGAAAGTGATACTGAATGTCGATATGTTTCGTCTTAGAATGATGCACGGGATTGCATGAAATGTCTATGGCACTCTGGGAGTCACACATCAGAGGTATGTGAGAATAGTCCAGTCCAAAATCTGACAGTTGTGTGCGTATCCACAGACTTTGAGAGCAGCAGCTGGCAGCAGCAACATATTCAGCCTCCGCGGTGGAAGTTGACACGTAGTTTTGCTTTTTCGATGCCCAGCATACTAGTCTGTCTCCCAGAAAATGTGCACTGCCGGATGTACTTTTTCTGTCAATCATGCACCCTGCATAGTTGGAATCCGAGTATCCGATTAGTTCAAAATCAGAATCTCTAGGATACCACAAACCTAGATTTGGGGTACCCTTAAGATATCTTAATATTCTTTTAACTGCCAACAAATGAGACTCTTTAGGATTTTCCTGAAATCTGGCACAGAGACAAGTAGCAAACATTATATCTGGCCTACTAGCAGTTAAGTACAATAAGGATCCGATCATACCACGAAAAGTTTTTAAACTACTGATTTGCCATCAGGGTCAGCAAACAGTTATGTGAGTTGAAATTGGGGAACAATCAGTCATGTCAAATCGTTTTAATAAATATTTTATATATTTTGACTGATTTATAAAAATCCCATGGTTAAATTGAGAAAGTTGCAATCCAAGGAAAAAAGTTAACTTCCCCCATCATGCTCATTTCAAACCTCTGTTTCATGGTATTTGCAAAATCATCACCGTACTTTGGGCTACTTGAGCCAAAGATAATGTCGTCTACATAAATCTGTACAAGAATATAATCTGAACTGATTTTCTTTTTGAAGAGTGTTGTGTATGTGGTCCCTTTTGCATAGCCCTTGCTCAACAAATAATCTGACAGCTCATCGTACCAAGCTCTCGGAGCTTGTTTTAATCCATACAGAGCTTTGTCAAGTAGATATACATGCTGCGGAAGTTTGGGATCCACGAAACCTTCAGGTTAACCAACATAGACTTCCTATTTGAGTTTACCATTAAGGAATGTAGTTTTAACGTCCATTTGGAAAACCTTGAAATTCTTGAAGGTAGCATAGGCTAAAAATAATCTGATCGCTTCCAAACGGGCTACTGGGGCAAAGGTCTCATCATAGTCGATTCCTTCTTGCTGATTGTACCCCTTAGCCACTAGCCTAGCCTTGTTTCGCATAACTACTCCATCAGAGTCTTTCTTATTTTTGAACATCCACTTAGTCCCCACAATTGATTTACCTTCAGGTTTGGGTACTAATCGCCAGACTTTCAAACGGTCGAACTGATTCAGCTCGTCTTGCATAGCAAGAATCCAGTCCGGATCTTCTAAAGCTTCTGATACACGTGTTGTCTCTATCATACTCAGAAAATTCATATTCAGACATTCGTTTGCGGTTGCGGCGCGAGTTCGAACACCGGCGTTCAAACTGCCAATTACTTGAGTGTCAGGGTGACTTCTCAACCATACAGGCTCGGGGGTCCTAACCTGTATGAAGTCATCAAGTGGTTGAACATCCGTTGCAAATGGATTTACCATTTCAGCTTCAGCAAACGGATTTACATTTTCATCTATTGTAACAGGAGGAGGAGTCTGCTGTTCTAGAAACGAACTGTTTGTAGCTTCAAATTCAGAACTCTCCTGATCAGTATCCCGTGTAACAGAAGGTGTTGTTAGAGTGATAGATTCTTCAGGTTGTGGTTGAAGTGGTTCATCCCTGTTCACATTAACAGAAGAAGTATCATTAGCTTTGAAAAAATCAAACATGAAATCCAAATTAATATCTTCATTCTGAATGTTTTGACGATTAGATTGATTAGCTTGATAAATAGGATTTTTAGAATTTGAAGGTTTTGCTGTCAAAGAGTTTAGATTGACTAAATCATCGAACGTCACATTCATGCTTTTCAACAATATTGTGAGTTCGCTGATTCAGTATTCGAAAAGCCTTTTTGTCCGTTGAATACCCTAAAAAGATTCCCTCGTCAGCTTTTGGATCAAACTTAGACAGTTTGTCTGATTCATTAAGAACGAAGCACCTATTACCAAATACATGGAAGTATTTGATGTTAAGTACTACTCCGTTACATAGCTCGTAAGGAGTTTTATTGAAACGACGGTGAATCAGAGATCTATTTTGGGTATAGCAAGCGGTGTTGACAGCCTCAGCTCAGTATGATGGGGGCAACTTTGAGTACTGTAGCATTGTTCTTGCAGCTTCAACAAGTGTTCTATTTTTCCTTTCTACAACTCCATTTTGCTCAGGAGTGTAGGCTGCAGAGAATTGATGTGAGATGCCTTCAAAATCAAGATAAGAATCCAGAGTTCTATTCTTGAATTTTGTGCCATTGTCAGTACGTATCGCTTTTACAGGTTGTCCTTGTTGTGTCTTGTGCTTAGTCAGAAACAGAATAATCTGCTGTGGCACGTCAGATTTGTGACTTACAAATCGAACCCATGTGTAGCGAGAATAGTCATCCACCATCACCAGTATGTATCTTTTCGCAGTTCTGGACTGAACCTTCATAGGTCCACAAAGATCCATATGTATTAGTTGAAGAGGAGCTGATGTTGTTGAAACTTGAACAACTTTATGAGGTACGCGTTTTAATTTTCCCAGCTCACAATCCTTACACAAGTGTTCCTTTTGAAACTTCAATTTAGGGATACCTCGGACCAGATTCCCATTTACCAGCTTGTTGATATTTTTGAAGTTGAGATGGGACAGCTTCCTATGCCATGACCAGTTCAAATCTGACGTAGCTCTTGAAAGCAGACAAACAGATGAACTTGATGCTTTTCCAGACAAATCGATAGTATAAATATTCGACTTTCGGTATCCTCCCACAATTTCTGTCCCTTCCTCAGTTCTCAAAGAGCAGGATTTCTTCTTGAACAGGACCTCCATGCCCTAATCACAGAACTGACCTATAGAGAATAGGTTGTGGCCAAGCCCCTCTACATAAGATATCTTTTCAATCCTAACATTCCCTATTTCCAACACGTCGTGGCCGAGGATTGGTGCTACCTGGTCATTCCCAAACTTTACATTTCCAGAATATTTACCCACGAATTGTTTGAGAAGACCCTTATCCCCAGTCATATGCTTGGTACACCCGGAATCCATGTACCAAAGATTGCTCTTCTGCACATAGAAACCAGGGGTGAAGACCTTACCCATTGTGCAATGGGATGAGGTATGTTAGAGATAGTAACAGAAGAAATAACAGGATCAACAATCAAAGATTCAGATATCTTTTGATGTTTTATCTGCCACTTCTTAGGTTGCCATTTTTGTTTCTTTGCAGCATGAGGTGCTTTGATTGGTTTGTTATGTGTATGAACAACAAATTTGTTTTGATGAACTGATTTGTTTTCAAATCTGTTATTCGAAGTCTGTTTATGTCTGCTGACATTTTGAGTAGCTTTGTGAGAAGGTTGAGTTGTTTGTGGTTTGCTTGGTTTAAATGTCACTAATGATTGTGGTTTGTATGAATTGTGAACTGGTTTGTTAACTGGTTTGTGAGAAACTGATTTATTTGGTGATTTTGCAACTTGTTTGTAACGCCACCTCTAACGAGCTTAAAATTAGAGTTAATTTAAACTTTTTAAACAACTATTATCAAAAGCGTGCAGCGGAACTAAACGCCATTTACAAAAGCAACGTTAACTGACTCGGCTATTTAATTACATCAAAAGAATTAGCCAAGTTCACAGACTACAAGCATTATCAACTAGTTTCCGACCACCGGATCCATATATACAACAACGTGTTCCCCCAAAAGGTATTTACAACAAAAAATGCTACCAACAGTCCCGCCTCACCAGGCCTCTAGCATCAACCTGCGAAAAAGATAAATCTTGCACCGTTAGCTACAACTAGCTAGTGAGCACCAATTACACATAAGCATCAACAAGCAGGCTATCATGTATCAGAACAGCACACAGGGCTATCCTATCATATTGTGGTGCGCCAATCATGCCAGCAGGAGTGGTATATTGCAGGGGAGCCAACCCTGCTCAACAACCCAAGCTGGGGAATCAACCGCAACCGTTTTCACCAGTCTGTCTATCATGCTGGTTCCAGCCGAAGCGAAGAATCCAGTTCCATAGAGGAACGACGGCCTGCAGAGCCATACCCAGGCGTATACTCTAGAGTACCGTTAGTTCCCCAATTCGTAGTCCCTAAGGACCCTGGGAACCCAGCCAGATACTAACACCTGTCTACCTGATTGACCTCAGTTGTTCACCAATTCAGTGTCCGGATATAACTTCATAAACAAGTAGCTGATCCAATAAGGATCCAGTTCATGCGCGCATATAATCACAACAATATCTTTCGTATCAACAATAGGCATGCTTGTACAACTCTATCATGATATACCTCGTATCTTACATATCAATACACCAATCACGTGTCAACATGTACCACAGATAACTTACCTACTGAGACTCATGGGAAACCGGTACTCACCTCGAGATTACAGGAGGCAGAAGTGGAATCGGGAATCCCAGGAATCCCCAGAGTCGTCCGAATCACCTAACACATTAGGTTCAGGCTTAGACACCAATTAACGACATTTAACGAGGCTTAAAAGACAAGACTACAAAATTGTCAGCTTAACAGTACAACATGCGATCGCAAGGTACCCCCCTGCGATCGCAAGGCATAACAATGCGATCGCAAGGCATCACAATGCGATCGCAAGGGATTTCCATGCGATCGCAAGGGCCTTGCCCAAAAACCCACTCCTACGGCCGCAAGGGATTATCCCTACGGTCGTAAGGGTTATTCTTAGGTTCCTACGGCCGTAGGTTATTTACCTATGCCCGTAAGCTTCATTCCATCACCCGTATGTGGTAAACCAAGACACCAACTCCATACGGCCGTAAGACCCCATGCCTACTACCGTAAGGAAGATGCTTGCGACCGCAAGGCCTTCACTTGCGACCGCAAGGACCCCAGTTACAGAGCGTTCTTTCTATGTTGGAACATAACAACTGTTTTACGAATTTTTGACACAAAAACCAACTTGAATCCGTATTCAAGTGTTTATACACAATCTCTAACATATATATATACTTACCAACATGATTTGGACATAAAAGCAACACCATAACACACTTAAATCTTCAAATTTGACACAACACTCATATGAACACCAAAACTAGGTTTCAAACAATAAAACTTACAAAGATGATGATCTCAAGCTACAAAGACTGATCTTCAATTGAATCCAGCTTCTAAACTTGATCTAACTTGGTTCTCTTCTGGAAATCAACAAGGGTTTGTATGTGTATATGTTGGTACGTATGTAAGTGTGTGTATGTAGTGTATGTGTATGTTTTGACTTATATCAGGGAATAAGGAAACCATTAGGCCGACTTAAGTTGGCTAATACCCCTTTCGGGTATTTTGTTCTCCTATTCAACTTAAAACACAACTTAGGTTTATCCGTTTCAACTAACGGAGATATTTTTGGAACCATTATCCAAAACCGTTCTATTTATCTACTTGGTCAACTTATGACACTTTTCACAATACCACATTTTTATCCACAATTAACACCAATTAGCACCAATTTAACACCAATTAACACCATTTCACGTTTAAAACACCAATTAACAAATTGAACACCATTTAACAACATGTATACTACAATTAGCAACAAAACACCAGTTAAAGTCAACGTACAACTATTAAGGCTACATGTACTACTGTTAACAACTAGGCCCCACTTTGGGGTGTTACAAATCTACCCCCTTAAGAAGATTCCGTCCTCGGAATCTGATCGTCTACAAACAAGTGAGGGTATCGAGTTTTCATGTCGTCTTCCGTTTCCCAGGTCATGTTCGAACCCAGGTTATGCTTCCATTTGACTCACACCAATTTCATCATCTTTCTACGCAACTTCTTGGTTTTGGAACCAAGTATCTCAACAGGTTCTTCAACTAAACGCTTTGAAGCGTCAACCTTCAATTCTTGTAGAGGCAGAATCTGGTTCTCCTCCACCTTACACTTACGCAGATAACACACGTTGAACGTGTTGTGAATTCCAGAAAGCTCTGGAGGAAACTCTAGTGTAACAGTCTGATCATTTACCACGCGAATGATCCGAAATGGACCAATATAACGCGGACTCAACTTGCCCTTTCTACCAAAGCGAATCCCGCCCTTCCAGGGAGAAACTTTTAGGAACACCCTATCGCCCTCCTGGAATTCAACTGGTTTGCGTTTAGGGTCAACATATACTTTCTGTCTGTCACGGGCCGCTTTAAGCTTTTCCCGTGCAATCTTCACTTTATCTGCCATAATCTGCACAATTTCAGGTCCGGCAAACTGCTTTTCACCGGGCTCTAACCAACACGTGGGAGTACGACACCGCCTCCCATACAGCATCTCATAAGGTGGCATCCCAATACTGGAGTGGTACGAGTTATTATAAGCAAACTCGACCAACGGAAAATGAGAATCCCACGCACCACCAAATTCGAGAACACATGCACGAAGCATGTCCTCCAACGTCTGGATAGTTCTTTCTGACTGGCCATCTGTTTGTGGATGATACGCCGTGCTCAGATGAACACGAGTACCCAGTTTGTGCTGTAAACTCTGCCAAAAATGGGAAGCAAATCTCGCATCACGATCAGATACAATCGAACATGGCAAACCACGTCGTGACACCACTTCATCTACATACAACATTGCTAACTTTTCCAGCGGAGTAGACTCGCTGATAGCTAGAAAATGAGTGCTCTTAGTCAACCTGTCGACAATGACCCAAATAACATCATGACCCCTAAGGGTTCTCGGCAATTTCGTCACAAAATCCATCGTAATGTGATCCCACTTCCACTTAGGGATCTCAAGTTGCTGCAGACTGCCATAAGGCTTCTGATGTTCTGTCTTAACTTGCACGCAGATCTGACATTTTTCCACAAAAGAAGCAATGTCTCGTTTGAAGGTAGGCCACCAATACAATGCCTTTAAGTCATGATACATCTTTGTGCTGCCCGGATGAACCGACAGCCTAGATTTGTGAGCTTCCTGTAGTATCAGGTCACGATTTCCACCATAAAGCGGCACCCATATGCGAGACTGAAAAGTCTTAAGTCCGCGAGTATCATCAACAAGTTGATCTTTCATCTTTTTCATCGTTTCTGATTTCAGGTTATTATCCTGCAACGCCACTTGTTGTGCATCTTTCAACTGGGCAATGATATCAGGAACCACAGTAAGCTTCATGAATCTAACATCTGCTGTAGAGCTCTTGCGACTCAAAGCATCCGCCACCACGTTGGCCATACCAGGATGGTAGCGAATTTCACAATCATAGTCTTTTATCAACTCGAGTCATCTACATTGTCTCATGTTGAGCTCTTTCTACGTGAACACATATTGTAAGCTCTTGTGATCCGTACAGACCACACATTTGGTGCCATAGAGATAGTGTCTCCACAATTTCAACTCGAACACCACCGCTGCCAACTCAAGATCATGAGTCAGGTAGTTGCCTTCATGAGGTTTCAATTGCCTTGAAGCGTAGGCAATCACTTTATCTCGCTGCATCAACACACACCCCAATCCAGAATACGAAGCATCACAATAAACAACGAAGTCTTCAGATCCCTCTGGCAAGGAAAGTATTGGAGCTTCGCACAGTAGCCGTTTCAACGACTGAAACGCTTGTTCTTGGGCTTCCGCCCAAACGAATGCAACATCTTTGCGAGTTAGTTTAATTAACGGAACTGCAAGTTTAGAAAAGTCGCGGATAAACCGCCGATAGTAACTAGCTAAGCCGAGAAAACTTCTAACTTCAGAAGGAGTTCGAGGAACTCCCCAATTCATAACCGCTTCGACTTTCGCCGGGTCAACTTTCACGCCATTGCTGCAGATCACGTGACCGAGGAAATGGACTTCTCGCAACCAGAACTCACACTTCGAGAACTTAGCGTAAAGTTTCTCTCGTTTGAGAGTTTCGAGAACCTCTCGCAAATGCGACTCATGTTCAGCTTCAGTTTTAGAATAAATTAGAATATCGTCAATAAATACAATCACCGATTTATCAAGGAAAGGACAAAAAACTCGATTCATCAGGTCCATGAAAACAGCAGGAGCATTGGTTAAACCGAAAGGCATCACCAAAAACTCATAATGACCATAACGAGTACGGAAAGCCGTCTTTGGAACGTCTTCGTTCGCAACTAACACTTGGTGATAACCAGACCGCAGATCAATCTTTGAGAAGCACGTCGCTCCCTGCAGTTGATCAAACAAATCATCTATCCATGGCAGAGGATACTTGTTCTTTACCGTTCGCTTATTCAGCTCCCGGTAATCAATACACATTCTCATTGTCCCATCTTTCTTTTTCACGAATAGTACCGGAGCACCCCACGGAGAAGAACTCGGGCGAATAAAGCCTTTGTCAAGTAACTCCTGAATCTGCGTCATCATCTTGCGAACCTCTGAAGGAGCAAGACGATATGGAGCTTTAGGCATAGGGGTAGCCCCCGGAACAAGATCAATTCGATACTCGACATCTCTGACTGGCGGTAACCTAGGCAACTTGTCAGGAAATACCTCTGGATAATCGGTCACCACCGGAATATCACGAACGACACGTTTCTCCAATTTAGCATCAATCACATGTGCTAGATAACAATCGCAACCATTTGAAACTGACTTCCGAGCTTTCATAAGAGAAATGATAGGAATATATGACTTTCGCCTTTCGCCACGAGCCACCGCATATGACCCGTCAGATAAAGGAACTTTGATCAACTTCTTGGAACATAAAATCTCAGCGTTCAACTTGCTAAGCCAATCCATCCAAATCACAACATCAAATCCCGCAATCGGCATTAGAAGAAGAAAAACAGGAAAACTACTCCCGTCGATATCAATAACCGCTTGAGGGATACTATCTACAACTGAAACTACTTTACCACTAGCAGTCTCTACTCTTACGGGCTCAGAAAACACAGATACAGGCATTTGCAGTTTATCACAGAAAGATGCAGACACAAAAGAATATGTAGCTCCAAAATCAAACAATACGCATGTTGGGGTAGAGTTTATAAGAAAAGTACCAGTAATCACGTCCCCAGCACCCTTCGCCTCCTCCCTCGTCATCTGGAACGCCCTCCCTTTAGCACGGGGAGCGTTATCTTTCTTCTGCCCTGAGGCAGATCCTCCAGCTCCAGCATCTACCTTCGACCTGCAATCAGAAATCCTGTGCCCTGGCTTGTGGCACTTGTAGCAGACATTCTCTTTACACTAGCACTCATTCACCGAGTGCCCTTTCTGACCACACCTAAAACAACGGGTAGTGGCCTTCGAACAATCACCGGCATGGTAGGTACGACATAGAGAACACCACGAACCATCAAATTTAGCCTTCTTCGAAGAATCAGGCTTTCCCCAAGTCGACGACCGCCCCTTTGAAGTACCCGACTTCGCAAACTGCTGGAACTTCCTCTTCTGACCCTAGCGGTGTGATCCACCCTACCCTGCCGACGATCCCCATCAACCTATCAGGCTATTTCAAACGCCCGATCCATAGTAGCCGCAACTCTCACGTGAGCGTGATATTCAAGAGGCAACATGTTCACAAACTTCCGCATCTTGGCTTTTTCATCAGTCACCAAATGCGGTATGAATCTCACCTTATCTGTAAAGGCGTTGATAAGGTCCTCAACTGGCTTGTCCCCCTTACGGAGACTGTTAAACTCATTTTCCATCCTTTCCAGATCATAATCAGTACAATACTTGGCTTTCAGTTTCTCAGAGAACTGTTCCCAAGTCAGAGCAGCGATCACTTCCGAGCTTAACGTATCTTTCACTGAATCCCACCAATCCAAAGCACGCCCTTTTAGCAGTCGAGTAGCGTACTTAACCCGGAGTTCAGATTCGCAATCACACGATTCAAAGACTTGAGCCATCTCACGTAACCAACGGATAGTCTCAGAGGGATTATCACTACCCTCATAAACTTTCGGTCCGCAAGACATAAACTTCTTATACGAACACTTTTCTTGCCTCTTTCCTGCCATCGGGTTCTGTAACAGCTCCCTCGTCAATCGGAGCTCCTCCTCAAGTAATCTAACATATGCCGCCTGATCTTGATCGTGTCTTGGCGGCTCCACGTCATGCTGAGAAGTCTCGTCCTCAGCTTCCCGACGTACACTTGAGGCCTCGTCCTCCATTTGTTTGAGATCCTCTTCGGTCGTAGCTCTACGCTCAGCCATTCCTAATCAGCTTACTATTTAAACGTAGACCACAGTTAGTACACCATTTATTCACCATTTACAAATACTACATTTAATCTATCACATAGGACAGCCACATAACGCTTAACTCAAACCCAATTACCCCGATAGGAACACTTAACGATGGTCGGGCCCGAGCTTGAGATTGAATACTTCAACGAGTACCCAATTCCTCAAACTTAGGCTGTGATACCTACTTGTAACGCCACCTCTAACGAGCTTAAAATTAGAGTTAATTTAAACTTTTTAAACAACTATTATCAAAAGCGTGCAGCGGAACTAAACGCCATTTACAAAAGCAACGTTAACTGACTCGGCTATTTAATTACATCAAAAGAATTAGCCAAGTTCACAGACTACAAGCGTTATCAACTAGTTTCCGACCACTGGATCCATATATACAACAACGTGTTCCCCCAAAAGGTATTTACAACAAAAAATGCTACCAACAGTCCCGCCTCACCAGGCCTCTAGCATCAACCTGCGAAAAAGATAAATCTTGCACCGTTAGCTACAACTAGCTAGTGAGCACCAATTACACATAAGCATCAACAAGCAGGCTATCATGTATCAGAACAGCACACAGGGCTATCTTATCATATTGTGGTGCGTCAATCATGCCAGCAGGAGTGGTATATTGCAGGGGAGCCAACCCTGCTCAACAACCCAAGCTGGGGAATCAACGGCAACCGTTTGCACCAGTCTGTCTATCATGCTGGTTCCAGCCGAAGCAAAGAACCCAGTTCCATAGAGGAACGACGGCCTGCAGAGCCATACCCAGGCGTATACTCCTAAGTACCGTTAGTTCCCCAATTCGTAGTCCCTAAGGACCCTGGGAACCAAGCCAGATACTAACACCCGTCTACCTGACTGACCTCAGTTGTTCACCAATTCATTATCCGGACATAACTTCATAAACAAGTAGCTGATCCAATAAGGATCCAGTTCATGCGCGCATATAATCACAACAATATCTTTCGTATCAACAATAAGCATGCTTGTACAACTCTATCATGATATACCTCGTATCTTACATATCAATACACCAATCACGTGTCAACATGTACTACAGATAACTTACCTACTGAGACTCATTGGAAACCGGTACTCACCTCGAGATTATAGGAGGCAGAAGTGGAATCGGGAATCCCAGGAATCCCCAGAGTCGTCCGAATCACCTAACACATTAGGTTTAGGTTTAGACACCAATTAACGACATTTAACGAGGCATAAAACACAAGACTACAAAACTGTCAGCTTAACAGTACAGCATGCGATCGCAAGGTACCCCCCTGCGATTGCAAGGCATCACAATGCGACCGCAAGGGCCTGGCCCAAAAATTCACTCCTACGGCCGCAAGGGATTATCCCTATGGTCGTAAGGGTTGTTCTTAGGTTCCTACGGCCGTAGGTTATATACCTACGCCCGTAAGCTTCATTCCATCACCCGTAGGTGGTAAACCAAGACACCAACTCCATACGGCCGTAAGACCCCATGCCTACGACCGTAAGGAAGATGCTTGCGACCGCAAGGCCTTCACTTGCGACCGCAAGGACCCCAGTTACAGAGCGTTCTTGCTCTGTTTAAACACAATAACTGTTTTACTAATTTTTGACACAAAAACCAACTTGAATCCGTATTCAAGTGTTTATACACAATCTCTAACATATATATAAACTTACCAACATGATTTGGACATAAAAGCAACACCACAACACACTTAAATCTTCAAATTTGACACAACACTCATATGAACACCAAAACTAGGTTTCAAACAATAAAACTTACAAAGATGATGATCTCAAGCTACAAAGACTAATCTTCAATTGAATCCAGCTTCTAAACTTGATCTAACTTGGTTCTTTTCTTGAAATCAACAAGGGTTTGTATGTGTATATGTTGGTACGTATGTAAGTGTGTGTATGTAGTGTATGTGTGTGTTTTGATTTATCTCACGGAATAAGGAAACCATTAGGCCGACTTAAGTTGGATAATACCCCTTTCGGGTATTTTGTTCTCCTATTCAACTTAAAACACAACTTAGGTTTATCCGTTTCAACTAACGGAGATATTTTTGGAACCATTATCCAAAACCGTTCAACTATTTATCTACTTGGTCAACTTATGACACTTTTCACAATACCACATTTTTATCCACAATTAACACCAATTAGCACCAATTTAACACCAATTAACACCATTTCACGTTTAAAACACCAATTAACACATTGAACACCATTTAACAACATGTATACTACAATTAGCAACAAAACACCAGTTAAAGTCAACGTACAACTATTAAGGCTACATGTACTACTGTTTACAACTAGGCCCCACTTTAGGGTGTTACATTGTTGTTTAGATTTAAGACAATAAATATGACGTAATGATCGATTGAGTTGTGCTACTTCAAGCTTTCGTAGCTGTGCATCTCTTTCAGAATCAGCCACCCTTCTCATCAATTCTATATGATTTTCCCACTCACCAGGCAGCATAGGTAGGTTCCTATGTGCATGTTTGCATAAGAAGAAACGTAGTTCACTCTTCTTGATCCATTGATAAATGATGTAGCCAGCACGGTTGACAAACCACGCAACATTCGATCTTGATGATATGAACATGCATTTATACTATGACCTTGCACACAGCCAATACTCGCACAAAAAAATTCAACTTTAATTGCTTGTGGTTTAGAAGTATCAGTTTGATTATTTGAAAAATTATCAGACTTTTTCTTCCAATTCAAATCAGACTTACAATTCTTCAAACAACGTTTATGATGAACGAAACAAAAAGAAGGAAAGTAATCATGTTTTCTAAAACTAGGTTGTGTCTTGTGTCTCTTGTCCTCAACTTTTGTCTTCTTGACTGTTTTGGAAACATCTGTCTTCTTCTCAGCTTGTGGTACTGCTGTCTTCACTGCCTTTCTCACTTCTGGTTTGGTAACAGTTTTTGTGGAACTTTGAAGTTTGATTTTATCTGATTCAGAAGAGAGAGAAGAAGATTTGTTAATTTTGTTAATGCGTGAAGATTTAGACGAAGATGATGCAGATGTTGAAGGCTTGGTGCCTGATGTAGACCCTTTTTCACGAATACTCGTTGGATCACAAAACTGATTGCATTTGTGAGATACATATTCTCTACAAGCTTTTGGGCAAATAGGAATTGCAACACCCCAGCCACGTTCCACTTCTTGCACAATCCGTTTGATTTTTTCATCACGCAGTTGAGTTTCTAGTTCATTGATAATGAGTTGAGGAATTACAAGATGTGCACAGTTAAGATGTTCTAAATTAGAATCATTTGATTTTTGAGATTCAATTACTTTCCTTTTTAAATCCTCACATAACTGAATGATGGTTCTTTTATGATTCTCAACTTCCTTCTTTGATCGTTCCAATTCCTCAGAAAATTCTTGAGATTGAGTAATTAAAACATCATTTTCAAATCTCAGTTGATTCACCAATTCAGAGTTAAATTTATTAAAATGATCAGCGGAAGACTGTAAGTGAGACAACTGTTCTTTCAAAATTTGATTTTCTATGTCTAGAATGATGTTGTTAATTATGCAGTTGGTTTCAAGAATCTTCTGTCGGTGCTGCAATTCCATGTGAGGAATGTACAGGCGTGGTGTGTATGACTTGACTGTTTGTTCATGATTTTGAAAAATTAGAGTTTCAGCATGGAAAACAGATTTATTTTTGGATGAGAAACCATCAGTAGTTTCATACGAAGCATTTAGTGAATCATAATTAAATGGTTTTTGGCATTTTGTTGTGGTTTTTCTTTTGAGATCTTCTTCTTGTTTGACTTTCTCAGCAGCAACAAACACCATCTTTTCAGTTAGCCCTCGATTCATCCTTTCTGCCTGATAGAGTTGCGTACAATTGATTTTGTTGAAAAAGTCACTGTCGTCATACCCTAAACCCTTGTAGTAATTTCGAATATCTGGAGTCAAAGTCTTCAAAATTGTATGGCGAGTTATGGGTTTCTTACGTAAAACTTCTTCAAAATTGTTAACTTTTGTTTCCAAAATTTGTTTTTCTTTCAAAATCAAATTGAAGTTGATTTCAGCACTCAACTTAGTAGCATTTAGATCATGGACCTTTCTTTCTGTTTGCTCTTGTATCTGATTCAATTCATTCTCTTTTTGTTTGATTAATTACTGGAGTTGATTAAGTGTTGTCGTGTGCTCTGAATTAACGGCTTGATTCATTTTAAGATTAAGATTTTGTGTTTGCAACTTTTGATTCTTAGCAGTTAAGGATTGAACTTGATTAACTAGTGTCATGATGTGATCAGCAGATATATGAGAGTTATCAAGTATTACCTTCTCAGCAGTAGACTCTGACTCAGTTGAGAGAGAACTGGTGCTGGAAGGTGCCGTTTCAGCTTCATCATCACTTTCATACTCACTCTCTTGATCTGACTCATCAAATTTAGCCATAAACCCAGTATCTGCTTCTCCTATCTCTGCATCCTCAACCATAGTTTTACCTTCAGCAAACCCCAAATCATCAATCTCATCTTCACTTTCACCGTCAGACTCCAGAAATTCAAATTCTTCCACATTAGCCATGAGTACGAATTGGGCATGAACTTCAGCATCTTCATCTGAATCATCAGTGTCAGATAGAAACTGATCTTCTTCTGCCAGAAGCACTGTGCCACTATTTCTCTTTTTAAACAGAAGTAAATCTCTGACGGTTATTGGTTTTAGACTTTGTGAACTGATTCTGCAACATGTTGGTCAGATAGGCAACAGCATGCATAACTTTTTCACTATCAGCTTGCTCCTCAGTGTCAGACTCAGAAGATTCTGATTCTTTAATTTGCTTAAGCTTCAAAGATCTGCTTGAAGATCTGCCTCTTTTATCATTCACAACTAAAGCCAGTGGGTCAACATTTTCTTTCTGAGAACTCATGCAGACTTCATCCTGATATTGATTCGGTTATTCAAATATCATGTGATGAGTGACCTTCTTGAGAACCTTTTGGTTCATTTGTCTGTAGATGGTCACTTGAGTTCTCCACTCAGGTCCAAGTGAATTCAGGAACCTGGTGTTCTTTGTAAGATCAGAATAGCTATCCAGCTTCTGATTTCTAAGATCATTGAGCAGCTTGCAGAATCTACTATAGGTATCAACCAGTGTTTCACCTTCCTTAGAACGGAAGTGATCAAATGCATTTACTAAAGTAGTTTCCTTGATCCACACACCGGACTCAGTTCCTTCCATTTGTCTTTCAATCTCATCCCAAATTTCTTTGGCAGTATCAAGCCCATTCATCTTGATGTAAAATTCAGATGAAAGACCATGCTTCAAATAATATTTAGCTTTTTGGTCTGCAGTTGCACGAAGTTTATCTTCTGCTGAATAATCAGCTGGTGTCTTAGGACGATGAATTTCTTGAAGTGGGGGATTGTTTGTTGGATTAGCTGCTTGATGAAACATGAAGATACCATTTCCATTCTTGATGCTTAACTTCATGAGCTCTCCATATTTTTCATTATTTTCTATATAATCCATGAACCTCCCTTTCCACACGTTGTATTCTCCACGAAAAAGCACGGGAGATTTAGTGTCAGAACCAAACGAAAGGGTTTCACTATAAGCACTCATTGTTAGATCGTTGCTCTGAAAGTTTTCTTGAACTTGTGAAAATTTGTCTAAGTATGAATTCCGAGAAAATTGATTCTTGTTGAATTCCGACAAAACTTAGATTCCGATAAAATCCAAATCCGAGAAAAGTAATTTCCTTTTGAAGAAATCCGAGAAACTTGAACAATCCGAGAAAAATGAAATCCGAGAAACTTTTGAATTCCGAAATGAATTCAATTCCAAGAAAATGAATTCTTGGAAAGTTATCCAAATCCGAGAAAATAAATTCCGATATACTTTTGAATTCCGAGTTGAATTCAATTCTGAGAAAATGAATTCTTGGAAAGTTATCCAAATCCGAGAAAATAAATTCCGATATACTTTTGAATTCCGAGGAAAATCTTCAGTGATCAATCCGAGACAATTTATGTCGGAATTTATGTATTCCGAGAAAAGTTATGTCGGAATGTAAGTTGTTCTTCACAATTTCAGAGAATCCGATATAAATTCTATCGGAATGAGTAATTCCTTGATGGAATTTTCACGGAATTAAGGTAATTCCACTCAAATATTCACGGAATTGAGAATTCCGAGAGACTCAAAGCAAGGTTCCAAGAACTTCAAGCTATGAATTCCGAAAACTTCAACTTTCAGATTTGAAAATCAAATTTTTGAACAAATCTTTTCCAATTGATCTAAAATCCTCCAGATCAGTTCGCAGCAATCCAATGAACTCTTCTAATCCATAATTTCTCAATTTCTAACACAACAAATTGATTTTTCAGTAATTTTTCTCAAGAACTCGAAAAACTTCAAATGATCATATCTTCAAATCTGTTGTTTGTAATGATCAGAACCCAATCAACTAACGTTTTGTAGATAATATCCTTTCCAAAGAACTACAAATCAATAATTTTAATCCATCAGAACTCCAAATTCAGAATCAAAGCCGTAGAGAGAGTTACATAGAGTCAAAGTTACACCTTAATATGTTAGTTTCTTCTATTGCATATGTCAAAGTTACATAGAGTCAATGTTTACAAACTATTTATACTAAGTACATATCCAGCCTTGATGATGTGATGCTCAAGACTGTTACTGAAGGCCCTTATGTTCCTTCCTCCACTGTTGAAGTCACTGCTGCCACTGATATAACTCCTGCAGTACATAGATATGTTGTCAAAGTTGTGCATCTATTGTCTGATGAAGAAAAAAGGCTAGTTAATCTTGATGTCAAAGTAAAAACTGCCTTAGTCTCTGCACTACCCAATGAAGTCTATCATCAAGTTCTTAACTGCAAATCTGCTAAAGAGATGATATATACTCTGACTGTTGCATATGAAGGCACTGAAGAAGTGCAGGAGAACAAGAAACTCCTTCTGGTTAGAGAATATGAGTTCTTCTTTGCTCATAACGGTGAAAGTCTTACCCAGACCTGCACCAGGTTCAACTGCCTTATTAATGACTTAAGAAGGACAGATGTTCCCAAGAGCAAAAAAGAGCTTGTAAACAAGTTTCTAGACTCTCTCCCAGAATCTTGGGATCATTTTATCACTGTGCTGAAACATGGTGAGAAAATCAAGGGACTTACACTGGTTGGTTTGTATGGTAACCTCGTGAACCATGAACAATCAGTGAAGAAAAGGAAACTCTCTACCTAAGATATGAAGGAGGCTGCAAAAGCTCCATCAATTGCTCTTGTGTCTATGGATACAAGATCTAGGAGTTTTGCTGCTGTGGTGGATGAGTCCAGTGATGAAGAGGAAGAGGTGGAGTCTTCTAAAGATGAAGAGCAAGTGGCTGATGGGGATGAATATTTGGAGGACATAGACATCATTGAAGCTGCTATTGAGCAGGCCGCCATGTTGGTTAAAAAGTTCAAACCTTTCCTCAAGGGAAAGGGTGTCAAGAAGTTTGGGAAGAGACCTTTCAAAGGTGAAAAAGCTAAGCTTAAGTCAAAGGCTTATGAAGGATTCTTTTCTTGTGGCAAGACTGGTCACTATGCTAGTGAATGTAAGTCCAAAGGAAGCTCAAGCTTCAAGGGCTCCTCAAACTCAGACATCAAGGTGGATTATGAAGCTAAGTAAAAGAAGCTTCTTGCTGCTGTTCTTGAAGAAGAAGAAGAAAGCTTAGAATAGGGTGTTGGTAGCTGAAGAAGAAGATTGGGCTGAGGAAGATCTCTCAAGTGATGAAGATGAGGTCCTCACTGCTCAGCTCATCTTGATGGCCAACACTGAGGGTACAAGTTCCTTTGATGAGGACATGAAGAAAGCTTCTAAAGCTTGTACTTCTCCTAACTGGGATCCTTCTTTAATGTATCAGGTTGGAAAATTTATTACTTATGAATATAATGAAAAGAACACTATGTTTGATTATCTGTCTGTTGAGTTTCAGTCAAATATTCAAAGAGAAAATAAGCTAAAAATAGAAATAGAATCACTAAAATAGAAGTTAGTTCTTAAAGATGAGAAACTGAAACAGATGACAAATTTGGAAGATGATTTAGATAATCAAAAGATGCTTAATCAAATCTTGGTAAAAGAAACCAATGAAGCAACCATAAAGTTTAATGACCTACAAAAAGTAGTTAAATCTTGGTGTGTATCTGCTAAAAAGACCACTCAGTGTGTCAATGAGCAGATTCCAAAACAAGTTCAAGCTATTATTGGTGGAAATTATTCCCAAAGCTGCTAGTTGTGTTGATTTTAACAAGAACCTAAATATCTTAGAAAAGGCTGATATTTTACCTCTTACTTTTCAAAAAGTTGTATAAGGAAAAAGTATTATCACTAATAGATTTGTCAAAAGTAAATGCTTTCAGCTAAAATACTTAACCACTTCAAAAGTTGATTCAAATTCTATTGTTCTGTCAGAAAGTAAAAGTATTAAAAGTTTAATATTAAATGAAGCCAGTAAAGGAATGGAATCATTGGTTGATACCAAAGAGACATTATGTTGTCAAACCTTAAAAGCTGATGCATTAAATATAGGTACTCAGCTGACTTTCTTTTCATTAGCTGATGATCTTACATCAGCTGATCAACAAGTAGATGATACATGCTCAGCTGATAGCCTATCAGCTGATCATGGATCCTCTGCTAATTGCTCAGTTGATCAAGTATCACTTCAAACTCTTTCAATAAGAGAAACCAATAGAAAAGGACTTAATGTTCACATAAAGTCTAAGTCTGCCACACCTAAGGTTGATCAAAAATTCCTTTTAATTAAGTGTCAACCAAAGGTGACTGTAAACAAAGACCTTTTTAGTTTACAGAATCAGCTGTAACAGCTGAATGGTCAAATATGTTAGCTGATGACCCATAGTCACCAAAAGACTGTTAAGACATCTCATAGGCAATCACTAAAACATGTTAAATGCTCCAAAAATCAAAAATGTTATAAATGTGGTAGCAAAGAACATAAGGCAAGTGATTGTTCTCTTCAAGGTAACTCAAGACAGCGGTCTGATATTGATAACATTGTTGTTCCTCTCATTCATAAACAACCTAATATGAAGTAGATGGCTAGGTGCAATCCACATGGATCCACTTAACTGTGGATGCCCTAAGTGTCACTAACCTTCTTTCAATCTTATCTATGCAGGGTCTTAGCACATGGTATCTTGACAGTGGATGTTCAAGAACCATGACAGGTTGCAAAGCTTTGCTTAGTAACTACATGAAAGAAAAGGGTCCAAAAGTAACCTTCGGTGACAACAACTATGGGCAAACAAAAGGCTATGGTGAACTTCATAATGGGAACTTAACCTTGTCCAAGGTTTCATATGTCAAAGGTCTTAAGTATAATCTTATCAGTATAAGTCAACTCCGTGATAGTGATCACAAGGTCCTTTTTACTAAAACAGGTGGTTCCATTATAAATCAAGAAGGTGAAACAGTAATTTGTGCAAAGAGAACCAAGAATGTTTATACACTTGATATGTCCTCTGGTGATTCATCTAAGTTAACCTGTTTGAATACAAAATCTGTTACAGACACAAACTGGTTATGGCACAAAAGGCTTTCCCACCTAAACTTCAAAAACATAAACAAGTTGAGCAAAGTTGATCTAGTGTCAGGACTACCTTCACTGACTTATGTTAAGCCTAAACCTTGCTCTGCATGTGAAAAGGGAATGCAACACAAGACATCTTTTCCATCTAAGTAGGCCTTCTCCATTACTGAACCTTTCTACTTGTTGCACATGGATCTATTTAGTCATGTTGCCACTGCAAGTATTGGTGGAAGTAAGTATGCACTTGTAATGTTTGATGAATTCTCAAGATACACTTGGGTCATCTTCCTTAAAGCAAAGAGTGAGGCTGCTGAAGAGATAATTAGTTTTATCAGAAAGATGGAAGTGCTAAATGGCAATCTGGTAAGGATGCTTAGAAGTGATCATGAAACTAAATTTAGAAATCAAACTCTAGAACGTTTCTGTGATGAGAAATGAATATATCAAAACTTCTCTGCTCCAAGAACTCCACAATAGAATGGTATAGCTGAAAGAAGAAACATAACATTGATTGAAGCTGCAAGAGCCATGTTGTATGAGAGTGGTTTAGGATTCAATTTCTGGGCTGAAGCTGTCAGTTGTGCTTGTTTCACACAGAACAAATCTCTTATGATCAAAAAGCACAACAAAACTCCTTATGAAGTGCTCAAGGGAAGGAAGCCAAACATCAGCTTTCTGCACATTTTTGGCTGTCAATGTTTCATTTTGAATTAGAAAGACCAATTGCAGAAGTTTGCACCAAAAGCTGATGAAGGTGTGTTTGTTGGATACTCAATGATTTCCAAAGCATACAGAGTTTACAACATTAGAACAAAGGTCATAGAAGAATCAATCAATGTAAGTTTTAATGAAAATAACTTTGTTGCTTCCTGTTCTACTAATCCATCTACAGGTGAGGAATTTAATGATATGTTGCATACTGAAGACAACATTCCAATGTCAGCAGATCCACTCCCATCAGCTAATGTAGAGGACCTAGATGAACATGTTCCTAATATATATGAAACCAATGCACAACCTATCCTAAATCAACCCACACTTTTACTGAATGATAAGAATCATGACTCAACATCATTGGACTCTAACTTCATATCAATATTCCTTCATCAGTAGAAGTTTCCACATATTGTAATCTTGAAATTTTGTCAGCTGATCAACCAGAAGTTTCATCAGCTGATCCCAACCAAGGAATTTCAACTCCCCAAATCCAAATCAATCCTAACTCTCCCATAATCCAAAATGCCTACAAGGACCTCAGAGTTCATCCAATAGATCAGGTCATAGGTAATATAGAAGCACCTATACCAACAAGGTCAAAGTCCTGTAATTTCTGTTTATACACAGGTTTTGTTTCTATGATTGAACCAAAGAAGGTAGATGAAACTCTAAATGATCCCCACTGGATTAATGCCAAGCAAGAAGAATTGGCAGAATTCTAATGTGTGGACTTTATTGCCAAGAGATGAATCGCGTGCGATTAAAGAGTTAAACTTAGAAGAATTTGCAATCGCGTGCGATTAAAGTGTTGAACTTAGAAGAATTTTCAATCGCGTGCGATTCCTAAGGTTTGAGCCAGCTGATAGGAGTATCCAAGGGTGAATCGCATGCGATTGCCTTGATGATCCGGCTGATAGAATATCAATACTTAAAAGTTTATTGTGATGCTCTATAAGCTGCACAAACCAATCGCGTGTGATTGGGGATCCGGCTGATAGAGTATGATGTGTCCTTTTCAAATCAGATTGCCATACCCTGAATAGTGTCTAACCACTTGTACTAGATTGGTATGGCAAGTACTTGATTTTCCTTGTACAACACTTAAACTATGAATAATTTATAATTAAATAAATTACAAAATAGGATTTCTTCTTCAAGTTGTACTTTCAGACCAAGAACACTTTAAATGCTTAAATACCCAGAAAATTTAATGTTGAAAAGGTGGGTATTTAATGACCTTCTTGACCTAATGTATATAAAAACTCCCACGGTTTATGTTTTTCTTCAAAGAATGTTTTGTAAACTTTGTAAAGATATAGTAACAACTCAAAGGAAAGTTAGAGAAGATATAGTTTATACCTTTAATGAGTTCTACCTTTAGAAGTCGTTTGAGCTTGAGTTTCTCTTGAAGAAAGATGGAAGTTTTTGAACCTTGTAAAACCGAGAGCCTTTTCTTCTTGGAAGCTTGAAATCTTCGAGATTTTGTTGTCTCTTTCGAACAATCAAGAGCCAAAAACAAGTTTGGCTCTGATACCAATTGATGCTCCCGTAAGTTATACGGATGAAGCAATGCTTGATGTTTAGTGTGTGTTTGTGTGTGTGTTTGGTTTGAGTGAGAGAGCCGAGAGCTAGAGAGAAATCAAAAACACAAATAAGTTGGTAATGCAAAGCTTAGCTTAGAATTGTGGGACAAATGCCTTTATATAGCATTTGCCCAACTTTGAGTTATTTACATATTACACCCTCACTTTAATAATCTAACACCTAATAATAATAAATATCCATTTATTATTTCCTCTTTTCCCGATAATTAATTAACTATTAACTATCTTTCTTACACTCATCGTATTGTTTTCTGGTTCGTTAGTTGGGTGTGCAGCTGTGTGACCCTTTGACTCATAGTGTTCATGGATGTGATGACACGTGTACATTATCCCTACACACAATCTATTATACTCCCACTTGTACACGATAGTTACACTCCCTTATTCATCATGGGCCCAAGGAGGTCCTAGTCAGACACTTAGGTTAACCACGACTATATCTCTTATGTCCAGAGATTTTGTAATCACCTACTTTGATTACCTGGATTTTCCTTTTGCATCGCGATATCCCGTAATGTGGATTTCAGACATGGAGCACTTGATCTATTTTGAAAAATCCAAAGTATGTTTCTTGACTTTTGATCTCGACTAACTGCAGTTACGGAGTTACCAAATGATTTTCATCATTCTATCCGAGCGCGGCCACGCATTTCATTTAGTCTTAACCGTCAAGGGGCCCTGAAATATCTCCTCTCTATAAAAGAAGGTGCAAATCCCATCTTGACTGGTTGCAATTGAGCCACGTCTTCCACTGCACCCAGATACATACGTTATAGTTACCCTGTTACGGCGTAATGTTAGAACGTTCGAAAGTACAAAAGTCCTAGTGCCCTGATGTTGCTCCCACCGCATCAATCAGCTAACTCATGTCAAAAGGCTCCATGAAGTTAGACTGATGCGGATCACCTCTAATATTTGTACCCGTGACAAATATCTATAAATACTTGGTCACAAAACTTGTGCTGTTATTCTCTACACGAATAATCCATCAAGTATCTATAATAGCGTTAGTATCTCCCTGATGTTGCTCCCACCGCATCAAGTAGCTTAGGAGTAATTTTGATATAACAAGGCTTGTATATCGTGGATAGGTAAATATGCTAAAAATGGAGAAATTTAAAACGAGTATATTAAACCTCCTATTTTCATCATGCAGAAATGTTTAATACATAATCATAGGTTTTAAAACTCAATCCATACAATTTTATTTAAATACTGAAAAACTAGTTGCTAGGTCCCATGTACTGCATTCCAATGGAACTAGCATGTCTCTCATGCATTTCTCTAGCTAGCACCATAGAAAACGGATCATTCACGTTGTCTTCTGTCGGTATCTTGCATATCCTCACGTCTCCCCTTTCGATGATCTCTCGGATGATGGTGATACTTTGTACGTACGTGCCTGGTCCACTGGTGATCTCTTGGTTCTTTTACTTGCGCTAAAGCTCCCATGTTATCACAGAATATATCCATTGGTCTAGA
This sequence comes from Pulicaria dysenterica, assembly GCA_947179395.2. NCBI lineage: Eukaryota > Viridiplantae > Streptophyta > Magnoliopsida > Asterales > Asteraceae > Pulicaria > Pulicaria dysenterica. Next base: position 46,603,497 of record OX359294.1, on the reverse strand, counting down.
GATACTGGCAACGACTCTTAGATCCCGAGATAAAATTCCTCAGTCAAACCGCTTCCTTTGCCGCATCATTTGCCGCAATGTACTCAGCCTCTGTAGTTGAATCTGCTATTGTATCTTGCTTCTGGCTTTTCCAAGATACAGCTCCTCCGTTTAGGGTAAAGACAAACCCTGAGTGCGACTTAAAGTCGTCTCTGTCTGTCTGGAAGCTCGCATCTGTGTAACCAGTTACACTGATTTCATCTGTGGTACCTCCAAAGACCAAGAATATTTCCTTTGTCCTTCTCAAATACTTAAGAATGTTCTTGACAGCCACCCAATGGGCTTCACCCGGATTTTGCTGATATCTACTCGTAAGGCTTATGGAGTAAGCAACATCGAGCCTAGTACATAGCAAGGCATACATAATCGATTCTACTGCCGAAGCATAAGGAACCGATTTCATCCTCTTCTACTCTTACGGAGAAGTAGGACATTGAGCCTTGCTCAATTGTATACTAGATCTCCTTGGAATGAAACCTTTCTTGGAATCTTCCATCTTAAAGCGTTTCAACACTTTATCGATGTATGTACTTTGACTAAGTCCGATCAGCCGCCTAGATCTATCTTTATAGATCTTGATACCAAGTACGTACGCGGCTTCACCTAGGTCCTTCATCTGGAAACATTTACCTAACCAGGATTTTACTTCTAGTAATGCTGGTACATCGTTTCCTATGATCAGTATGTATCTACAAACAGGACCAGAAAGATTGCCACGTTCCCACTGGACTTTGTGTAAACGCAGGACTCAAAATCGCTTTTGGTAAAACCAAATTGTTTGATGCGCTCATCAAAGTGCAAGTTCTAGTTTCTAAATACTTGCTTTAATCCATAAATAGATTTTAGCAACTTGCATACTTTGCCTGGATTCTTGGAGTCCTTAAAACCGTTCGGTTGTGCCATATACACATCCTCAGTTAGTTCCCGTTAACGAAAGCGGCTTTGACATCCATTTGCCATATCTCATAATTAAAGCATGCAGATATGGCCATAAGAATCCTGATAGACTTAAGCATGGCTACTGGAAAAAAGATTTCATCATAATCAATACGATGAGTCTGAGTGTAACCTTTTGCAACAACCTTAGCTTTGAAAGTATGCACATTTCCCTCCATGTCGGTCTTCTTCTTGTAGACCCACTTGCATCCAACAGCTCTACTGTGTTGTGGCAAGTCTACTAACTCTCAAACATGGTTGTCATACATGAATTGCATCTCTGCATTCATGGCGTCTAGCCATTTTTCAGACGCACTGCCCGACATTGCATCCCCGTAGGATGTGGGTTCATAAAGATCCCCTTCTTCTTGAGCAATTAGAAGTCCCAGATAACTATTTGGCTCAGTCCGAATCCTACTGGACCTGCGAAGGTATTGTGTTTCCACTTTTTCCTCAACCACAGACTCGGGTTGGGTTTCAACAATTCTTTGTTGAATTACGGGTTCCTCAAATGGTGGAGGCATACCTTCATTCTCTTCAATTTCTTGAAGATCTATTTGTTTTCTAGAAGTTTATGAACTCAGAAACTTGTCATCTAGAAAGGTCCCTGACCGAGCAACAAATACTTGTTAGATTATGTGCAAGAGATAATTAACGGGCACATTGTATCTAATGTTATAAGAGACTAAAGGGTCACACTGCTACACACCCAATACGGAACAGTTGGATTTCACCATAAATCTGTGTCGAAATAATTAATCAGATTAGATTAATTATTAAAGAGAAAGAATAAATAATTAATCAGTTAGATTAATTATTAAAGAGATAAACGAATAATTAATCAGTAGTATTAATTATTGAAAAGATAGATATAAATAATTAATCAGTTTGTATTAATTATTAAAAGGAATAAATAATAAATAGTTATTTATTATTTAAAGGGAATTAAATATTAAGTATTAATATTTAACAGACCAGTTAATTAATAGTTAATTAATTAACTAGTAAAGTCCAGGGGGTCAAAGTGAAGAGGTTGAAAGTTTAATTAAAACCAGTGGGCTTTTAATTAAACGGGCTTAGGTCCATTCTAATCCTTATATAATCCTTAAGCCTTAAGGATTAAATGATAAGTAAAAAAAAGGATTAACCTAGCCACATCTCTCTCTTGCTCTCTCGATCTCGCATCTCTCTCGTCGCATCTCTCTCTCGGTCGACAAACTCTCTCTTTCTCTCGGTCTCTCTCTCTTCGATGATCACGAAGAACACCAAAAGGGTGTTTGCGTTTTTGGTGTTGATCGATGCAAGGTATCCACACACACACACTCTCGACTTTGAGTGTTGAAGGCTTGGTGATCCAGGAGCGGTCTAGTAGCCAGTTTCAAGGAGGTGCAGTAGTGATGGACTATCTTTAGCAATCCCATTGTTTTTCTGATCAGGTATATTCCTTGTAACCTTATATGTGGATTGTTTTGCAAGAAACTATGTTGATCATTTAAAGTTTTAAAGATCTTAACCCTTTTGGGGTTTAGAGGGTTGTGTTCAATCCAGTTCTGCTTTTAGGATTGAACCAGTAGAATCAAACCCAGGATTGACCAGTTTGAGTCATATGGTGGTTTGGTAAGGTAACAAAACCCTTCAGTTGTATCAGAGCCTCGGTTCTATGATCCATAGTTTCTAGTTTTTTATCTGTTTTAGGTTAAGGTTTTATTCTTGGTTCTCTATTTGTTCTTGGTATTTTCGAAAATCAAGAAGGTAGCAAAACAGTTTGTTTTGTTATCAGTTTTATCCTATTAATCAGAAATTTCAAACAGTTAGTTTGAATGGTTAAAAGGATTATGATTTATGAATAAGAATTAGTTTGAATTAAGATTAAATTAAACAGTTTGTTTAATCAGTTAAACCTAGTTAATCTAATTAGTTGGTTTGTTTGATAGTTATATAATCTTCTCCATCTTATTTCTTTTCCTCATGAATTTCGAAAACCATAAAAGGATAAAAACAAGTTTTCTTTTTTATCCAGTTGATAAAAGGTTTGTTTTTAACCAGCTAACTTTAAACCAGGTTTGTGTTTAAACGGTTAAAAAGGATAAACTTTTTATCTAAAACTAGATTTTAACAACTTTTGAACTTTTGTTTAAAAAGTTTGAAATCAAGTTTTAGGATAATTAGTTATTAATAAAACAAGTTTTGTTGATATTAATAATTAATAATTTTTGGTTTTTGAATTAAATCCAGTTTTTATTCAGTATATTAAAACAGTTAGTTTTAATAGGTTAAAAGGGATTTAGAATGTTGTATCAATCGGAAAACGGGAACCGAGATCATCACTGTGTCGGGTGGTGGCTATTAGCGGCGCTAAGTGGGCTTAGCGGCGCTAAAGCCTAATGGGTTTCGGCCCAAGGGGTTTTGGCCCAAGAAGGATCACGGTCCAGTGGGGTCTCGGCCGAAAAGCGGTTCTCGGCCCAATAGGGCTTACGGCCCAGGTGGCTTCGGCCCAAATGTGTTCTCGGCCCAAGAGGATCTTGGCCCAGTGGGTTTCTCGGGTTGACGGGAGATGTTGGCCCAAAATTGGTTTTTCCGGATTAATACAAAAGGATTATTAATTTTAAGTTATAAAATTAATAAGGGGTTATATAAGCTAGTGTTATATATTTTAATTAGTTTTAGTTAAAATATATATTTTTAGATTTTTATTTATTATGACTAGTTTAGTCGTGTTGAATAAATTCTAAAAGGGATAAAGTTTATATAATATTGTGGAGAAATAAATAAGAAAGTATTTAAATGACCAAAGGTTGTCGGTTTTAAGTTTTTGGAAAACTAGTAATAAAACTCGACATGAGGATTTCATTCAAGTTTTGAATAAGATCAAGTTTTTCAAGTTTTTTGTTGAAAAACCAATTTGGCCAAATTAAAATAGAAGATCATAATTCTCTTTTTTGGTTAATAGGTATTAATTAAAGGGTAAATGAGAAAGTTTAAACAAATCAGGTTGTGTGCTTAACAGCACAGTTTATTGTTTATATATTATAACTGTGTGGTTGACTTTTATATATATAGTGCTTATATATAATTGCGTGGTTGTGATAGCTATAGTTTTTCCGACTTAGGACCCGTTTTTCCTTTTCTTCTTTTTCTTTTAGTTTTTGGAAAGGCCTACGTGCCAATTACAATCCCTTTCTTACTTGTAATATTGTACTGGTTCGGGGAGGCCTGCGTGCCACTTACAACCCCATTCAATATTGTATTTGTAATAGATTAGTAGTAGTTTAATCCCTCAACCAAGATGGACTCGAAGAAGATGACGACGTAAATGGTGTTCTGTACGCGAAGCACGGACACTTCGGGGAGGTGTCAAGGCTAGTGAGAGCAACATATCAAGAAAGGCGAATCCAAGTCACTTTGTCCTTAGGCTTGACCTTAGGATTAGTTGGCAAAACTATAGGGCTTTATATGCTTACTCTTATTATCTGCGTGGTTATGGTTCTTTTATTTACTGTTTATCATATAGTTTTGCGACATTTATATGATGCTAAATAAAAAGGGATTTAATAACAGGCTGTTATTAAACAGTGAAAAACCATGCGCTTTATGACAAACTAGAATACGACTACAGGTTGCTAGTCGTGTTAGTTAAATTTTTTATAAAATTAAAGTTTTGTCAAGGTTATAAGATGGAACTTATAAAGGCCGTTTTGTGCACCTAGTCTAGGTACACATATAAATCGTATTTTTAAAACAGTTAGTTTTAAAATGGTTTTTCAAAAACTGGAAAATTAAGTTTTTTACTTAATTATAAAAGCCAAGAAAAATCTTAGATCAGTGTGCTACCCACCTAATGGTACACCCTTCCTGTTAAACGGTACTCGGGTGTCGGAAGTGCCCAAACCTTGGGCATCCGGGTTCAAACCATTGCGGGAAGGGGCATGAAATATTCTACGATAATCGGGAGTCCCGGCCAGAATTCATGATGTCTTAGGTGGTGCGATCTATTTTGGTGATAATCAGGAGTCCCGGCCCAAAAAGCACTAGAGTAGAGTTAAACATACTAGACTGGGTCTATGTGCTCTACGAGGTTCTAGGAGTCGTATCAGTTAGGTACGATTGGTACAGGGTGTTACCTACCAGAAATAGCATGACTTGGCGGGAAGTGCCCAAACCTTGCGTCAAGTATGTGAAATATGGGTCCTAGGTCTAATATATATTATTTATGGGTTTGATGATATATGATTAGAAAGTTTATTTGCAATTACTAATTAAACAGGGTTTTAATTTGTAGATGGAAACCAATGTTACTAGTACCAACAACCTGTCTCTCCGCTCCATTCTTGAAAAGGACAAGCTTGTCGGTCCTAACTTTCTCACGTTGGAGAGAAATCTCCGGATCGTGCTTAGGCACGAGAGAAAGTGGTATGTCCTAGAACAACCTCTAGGAAATCCTCCTGCCAGTAACGCTAGGGCATACGTCAGGGAGGCTTTTCAAAAGCGCTCCAATGACGCCCTAGACGTCAGCTGCCTCATGCTCGCAACTATGAGTTCAGAGTTGCAGTCGAGCATGATGGAGACTCCTGCCTATGACAAGATCCACTAGCTGAGGGACATGTTTCAGGAGCAAGCTCGCACAGAGCGTTATGATGCCATCAGGGCATTTAACTCCTGCAAGATGGCTAAGGGGACCTCGGTCAGTAACCACGTCTTGAAAATGAAAGGTTACATGGACCACCTAGAGAGACTTGGACACCCAGTTCCGTTGCAGCTAGCAACGGATACGATACTCAACTCGTTGTCAGATGACTATAATCCTTTTATAGTCAACTACAACAGAACAACTTGGAGAAATCCGTGGCTGAGTTGCACTCTATGCTCAAGACGGCTGAGCAGAGTATCGGGACCAAGTCTAAGGACGTTCTCATGGTGGGTCATGGCGGGCATAAGAAGAGGAAGGGGCACAACGGAAAGGGAAAGGGCAAGGCCCAGCCCAGCCAGAGTGCACCCAGGGCTAATAACGACAACAAGGGCAAGAAGCCGAAGCCGAACAAAGCAAAAACCGAGAATCGGTGTTTTAAGTGCGGTGAGGTCGGGCACTGGAAAAGAGATTGCCCGAAGGGACACGAAGCAGGTGGCAAGGCTGGCACCTCAGGTAACGTGTAGCTTCTTTGTCACTTTCCACTTGTAAAAGTTTTTACGAGTATTCTAATATCTTGCAATCGTTTATTGCAGGAGGGGATGGAAAGTGATGCGGCCCGGCATGGAGAAGATCCCGCGTGCAACCTACGGATATTATAATAATTTTATTTCCTAGTTTATTAAACTTTTAAGTTTATTTGAACAGTTTTTATCTTGATTGTTTATGGAAACTTTCAGATTAAGTTTTATGGAATTTTAATTACTTAGTTAATATCCGTACACGTGTTCTTATTTTATGAATCAGGATTTGTCCAGTTATGACTAAAAGAGAACAAATAAGTCAAGTCTTGATTTGTTTGGTGATTCATTGTGGTCTTATGCTATGGTTTGTTGTAGTTATATAAATGCCGGCTCCACTACTCAAAATACTTAAATAAACAAGTGTTGTTTATAAAATTAGATAGTTTTTCTAATTCAACAAGTGTTTAAGTTTTTTTGTGAAAAAGTGAATGTTCAAAGTCTTGAACAAAGTGGAAATAATAGTTATTATTTCTAAGTAAAATAGTTTTTGATAAAACATTTAAGAAAGTATAAAAGTGATTATGGTAGTTACTATAATCAAGAGAATTTTATACTAAATGTTTTGGAAAAGAAATTAAGTGTCTTCACTAGTGTTTTTACACTCATGGCATGTTTGATTAAACCACTTTCTGTAATTAGAAAGATGGATATATGAAGGTCCAAGTTCTTGGTTTCATAGAACAAATTTCTTACAAAAACTAAGTTTTTAAAACATGTGTTTGGAACACAAGTTTTAGGCATGGTAGTCAAGGATTGACTAAGACCTAAAAGGATGTTTTAAAGTAATGCACTTTTTCATAAAAGATAGTGGGATCATCTGACTAATGTATTTATCAGAGTTAATAAAAGTTCTTTTTTTTAACCAGTGAGATAAATACAAGTTTGAACTTATAGAGTATGTAATTATCGGATATTTTTAGAAGCTGTCTAAAATAGTAAGTTCTTGAGAAAGAAACTAATCCGAGGAATGCATGATTTATTGAGAGGTACTCAATAAAGATATCATTGCAAGATTTTGAGTCAAGTTATGACTTGAATAAAAATTATACTCATTAAGTTCAGTAAGTCAGCTAAAATATCTGTTGGTTGGTTAACGTTAGAAATGATAAAATAGGATGTTCTTTAAACATTCTTAATAGTGATATTAGATTAGTGTTGACATACACAGGGAATCTAATTTCAAGGTTCTTACAAGTAGGTGTAAGAAAGTTTTATCGTTTCAAATGGATAAATCTAGTAAGATTTAATTTATCTACAAATGTAATTAAAGTTTTAATTACAGGAAGGTTATTTTATAAAATCAGAAACTAAGGAGTTATTTTCCAGTTTTCTCCAAGTTTAAGGAATTTTATGAAATAAGTAAGTCTAGAATTGTTCTTAGGTTGCAAGAACGATTTCTAGCAAAACCAAGAAAGAGTACTTCAGGGTACTAGTCTTGAGTTTTAGGTTTATAATCATATTATTTTCTCTGTGATCTGTGATAAGTTACAATGCAAAATAATAAGTAATTCAGATTTACACCGTGAATCGAGTCAATGAAATGGTAAAAATTATGCACCTTTATTCGAGGGTGGAATATGGAAGGGTGTAGAAATTAGTTTCATTAATCTTCACAATTTTGTATGTATTGGTTCATCCAGGAATAAACTAGGTTTATTCAAAATATCATCTGTGACTACTTATCGTGGTGGGAACTATGATAGGGATATAAAGTCATCGTAATTTTGGGGTAGATTCGAAAGTATGTCGAATATAGCTGCAAAAGGTTTTGCGGACCAAAATTGACGGATATTCGTTAGGGTTACGAATATTGGATTGACCCACTGTGAAAAATACTTCGTGGATTCGTGTCAAAAGTATTTATCACATAGGTTATCCTTAAGCCTGAGGTATTTGGTTTGGGATGCGGTAACTGTTGTCTTCTTAGCGCGTCTTAACGCCACGCCGTAACAGGGTGGTCATAAGGGGCATGTCTAGATTCAGTGGGAGCCGTATTTCCAAATGCGAATATGCAAGATGGTAATTGCACCTTCTTTTTAGAAGAGATATTTCAGGGCCCCTTGACTGATTAAAGAAACTGGTAAGTGCACGGCCGTGCCCAAACGAACTGATCTGTTCTTTGTCGTTTAACACACAGTTTCGAAATCAAGTATGTCATGAACAAATTTTTGAGTCTCTGAGTTGACTTTCTCCATGCTCATACTCTAAATTGAAATATCGCGCTGCAAGGTACAAACCTATATATATATATATATATATATATATATATATATATATATATATATATATATATATATATATATATATATATATATATATATATATATATATATATATATATATGCAAGTTTGTATATATAAAAACGTACCCATTCATGAACAGGGAGTTTATGATAGTTCAGTTTATAAACAGTTAGTTAATAACTGGTTACTTCTAAGCAGGTTGCTTATGAAATTTTATCACAAGTTACTTTGGGGTATAAGAGTACTTATAACCTGGTTACCCTAAGTGTCTGGCTAGGGACCTCCTTAGGCTAACAATGTGCACTAACTGTTACTTATCTTGCACAAGTGGGAGTCTGTTAGATTATGTGCAAGAGATAATTAACGGGCACATTGTATCCAATGTTATAAGAAACTAAAGGGTCACACCGGTACACACCCAATACGGAACAGTTGGATTTCACCATAAATCTGTGTGGAAATAATTAATCAGATTAGATTAATTATTAAAGAGAAAGAATAAATAATTAATCAGTTAGATTAATTATTAAAGAGATAAACGAATAATTAATCAGTAATATTAATTATTGAAAAGAGAGATATAAATAATTAATCAGTTTGTATTAATTATTAAAAGGAATAAATAATAAATAGTTATTTATTATTTAAAAGGAATTAAATATTAAGTTTTAATATTTAACAGACCAGTTAATTAATAGTTAATTAATTAACTAGTAAAGTCCAGGGGGTCAAAGTGAAGAGGTTGAAAGTTTAATTAAAACCAGTGTCTTTTAATTAAACGGGCTTAGGTCCATTCTAATCCTTATATAATCCTTAAGCCTTAAGGATTAAATGATAAGTAAAAAAAAGGATAAACCTAGCCACCTCTCTCTCTTGCTCTCTCGATCTCGCATCTCTCTCTCGGTCGACGAACTCTCTCTCACTCTCGGTCTCTCTCTCTTCGACGATCACGAAGAACACCAAAAGGGTGTTTGCGTTTTTGGTGTTGATCGACGCAAGGTATCCACACACACTCACTCTCGACTTTGAGTGTTGAAGGCTTGGTGATCCAGGAGCTGTCTAGCAGCCAGTTTCAACGAGGTGCAGTAGTGGTGGACTATCTTTAGCAATCCCATTGTTTTTTTTATCAGGTATATTCCTTGTAACCTTATCTGTGGATTGTTTTGCAAGAAACTATGTTGATCATTTAAAGTTTTAAAGATCCTAACCCTTTTGGGGTTTAGAGGGTTGTGTTCAATCCAGTTCCGCTTTTAGGATTGTACCAGTAGAATCAAACCCACGATTGGCCAGTTTGAGTTATATGGTGGTTTGGTAAGGTAACAAAACCCTTCAATACTTTGTTCTCATCGGGATTATAGAAACGATACCCTAAGGTTTTCTTAGGATAACCCACGAAGATACACTTGTCCGATTTGGGTTTGAGTTTATCCGAGAATGGTCGTTTAACAAACCCCTCACAACCCCAAATCTTTATGAAAGACAACTTGGGCTATTTCCCTGTCTAAAGCTCGAATGGTGTCTTTTCTCTTCTCCACGGATTTCGTTGGAACTCGGTTCAGCATAAAAGTAGCCGTCTATAGTGCATGTCCCCAGAACGACATTGGTAGACTAGTTCGACTCATCATAGAATGAACCATGTCAAGAAAGGTTATATTCCTCCTTTCTGAGTTCTGACACACCATTCCAGTGTGGCGTATACGGAGGAGTGAGTTGTGAAACAATCTCACATTCCTTTAGATGATCGTCAAACTCTTGACTCAGATATTCACCACCCCGGTCAGACCGAAGTAGCTTTATCTTCTTGTCAAGCTGGTTGTGTAATTCATTCTGAAACTATTTGAAGAAATCAAAACTTTCAGACTTGTGTCTCATTAGATACACATAACCATACCTACTGAAATCGTCTTTACTGAAGTACCAGTATCCTCCCCTGGCTTCTTGACTAAAAGGACCACACGCATTTGTGTGTATAATTCCTAGCAGTTCCTTTGACCTTTCATTCAAGTTGTCGAAAGTTTTCTTTATCTTGCGGTACAAATAAGATTCGCAATTGTCAATTGATTCAAGATCAAATGATCCTAGAACTCCATCTTCATGAAGTTGCTCTATGCGTTTCTTATTTATATGTCCGAGCCGACAATGCCAAAGGTAAGTTTGGTTCAAAATGTCCTATAACCTTTTACTTATATGATAGATTTCGTTGTCATCTTGTAGATTTATCTTGTATAGACCATTTTGTGAACTTGCCTTAAAATAGAATAAATCATTTTTAAAGCACAAATTTTTTTTCCTATCGACTGATGGGTAAAACCACTGTATATTAATAAATCATACGAGATTACATTTTTAATTAATCTAGGAACATAGTTGCAATCATCTAGTTCTATGATTAATCCCGAAGGTAGCCTGAGACAATAAGTTCCTATAGCTTCAGCACCAATGATGGAGCCTTCGCCTACCCATAGGTCAATGTCCCATTTCCTTAGTTTTCTACTCCTCTTGAATCCCTGCAAGTGATTGAAAATGTGATGACCACACCCGGTATCGAGTACCCATGGTTCAAAAGAAGTAACTAAGAAATCTATCATAAAGATACCTGACTCGTTGGTAGAACCTACGTCCAGCTGATCAATGTCGAGTGAGTGCTCGCAGATATCTTTTCTACCGCAAACTGGGCAACAAACGTCTAGTAGCTCATCAATCCAGTCATCTTCCTCCATTGACTCAACTACTGTTGTATCTAGGAGGTCTGGGTGCACTTGGTCATCTATGCACATTAAGAACTCGTGCATACCAACTACTGTTGTATCTGGTTCTCGAAACTTCTCCACTACCTTTGCCTGATAGCGGTCCGATAGAGATCCGACCTAGAGCATCACAAGTCCATGTTCACTGACTTGTGATCCCAGAATCAATAAGCAATCAAACATCCTTATCATGTTAATGAGATGATCACTCAACAACTGGCCTTCTTTCATCCCTTGTGAAAGAATGTCCTTCATGACTAGAAAGCGTCCACACCGCTCACTATTCTTGAAGCGCTCCTCTAAGTCCTGCACGACCTCAAAGACGGACTTATTCTTGAGTTCATCCGAAAACTCAGATTCTATGGAGAGTATCAGAATTGACATGACGTCAGATTCATCAGAAAGATACTTATAATATATATCATACTCCTCATCCTGAGCAGAATAGCCGGGTCGTGCTAGAGGAGGTTTGTCAACTATGTACAACCTTCCATGTGCCCTTAGGATGTTCCTAAATTTCAACTTCCAAACCATAAAGTTTGGACCTGAAAGCTTCCACTTTTGCATGATGAGGCTAAGAGACTCATCAGGTGAATAAAACAGTATAATAAATTAAATTGACATCTACAGTAAAAAGCAAGAAATAAACGTTTCAGTAATTAATTCCTCTAAAATAATTTATAACCCTTTAAATAAATTTGTTTTAGAATAGGATCCATATTTTACACGTGCCAGTGCACGGTTTGGGCATGACAACACCGACACCGTGTTATTTCTGGTGGGTATAAACCATACCGATCGTATTTAATCCAAAACACGACTCCTATATCTTTGGGACATCAAATGATGCATAATTCGTACATATTTAGTCCTCCTAAGTGCACTTTAGGCCCGCCACATCAGGGAATCATCAAAATAGACCTCACCATCTAAGACGGGGTGAACTGTGGCCCGTCACATCAGGGAATCGCAAAGTCTTTCATCTCCTCCCCACATCGGTTTGAACCCTGGTGTGCACGGTTTGGGCACGAAAACACACCAAGGTGCCGGGAGCAGGGAAGGTGTACCATTAGATGGTTAGCACTACTGGTCTAAGATTTTGAAAAAGGGTTAATTTTTTTCAAAAGATATTGCCAGTTTTAACCGTTTTACAAATCTTGTAAAACTATTATCTTTTTAACTGAAAAAAACTTTTCATCTTAAAAATGTACTTTATATATATATATATATATATATATATATATATATATATATATATATATATATAGGGGAGGGTCATGCGAGAACCATTGTTAGTGCGTGCAATATATAATAATTAGTTAAAACATAACCACGCAATTAATAATAATAAGCCAAAACACATAACGCCTTTTGACCATCACTAGTACTTAATTAAAAAACAAGTACCCTTGTGGTTAAACCCTAAGTGGATCACAAACAACACACATGGCATGGATAGTCTCTCCTTGTTTTTGTTCCTTGTCTTGATTGCCTCCAATGTTACATTTACAAATATCAAACTAACCTATTATAATTTTGATAAAAACTAATGCCCTGTTACATAATAATTCAAAGGCACGCAGCCCCGCTAAAACTAGTTCTTTTTCAAAATTGAATAGGGGTTGTAAGTGGCACGCAGACCTCCGCACACCGGATAAATGATAAAAACCAACCACAAACAAGATAAATAAAACAACCACAAAGGTGATCCACTAGGTTTTAGGCGTTTGGCTTATTAACAATAAACCAATTACGTACTGAAAAATTAAATAATAATAATGCACGCATTACAACCATAATACAAATATATAATAAACCCGGGGTGATTCAAAACTTGAATGTAACCACCAAAGCACAAACTGATCTTGTGTTAATCCCAAACATCCAACCTGGGCCGAAACTGGGCCTTTTGTTATATATCTTAAACTGGATAAAAACAAAAATACCACATAGGTTAAACGTCAACATTATTAAAACTATAATAATAAAGCTTGAAACTTGATATGAAAATTCAAAAACTTTGAACTTTCAATAACTACATGTTTCATACAATTTATACAAATATAAATAAAGGACATGTAAACGGGAAACATTAATCGGTTATAAGTCAAGACTTTGACTTTTGGCCAAATACCAAGTTTCACACATTATATATGTATAAATATTAAAAACAGATAATCTGGAAACTTTAATTGGTTAAAAGTCAAAACTTTGACTTTTGGCCAAATACCAAGTTTCACGCAGTTAATATATATAAATATAAATAAACAATAAACTGAAAACTTTAAAATGTACAAAGATCAAAACTTGATCTTAAACCAACCAAAATTTCACACAAATATATAAAATATATTGAATCAGTAAAACTGGAAAACTAATCAGGTAACAGATCAGAGACTTGATCTTAACCACAATATCAATTTTCACACATATATAAAAACAATATATAATCATGATTAACTTGTTCCCCACCGAGCCTAGAAGAAGGCTCTGATACTACTGTAGGGATTTACAGGGTACAACAAGCACAACGGAATATAAAAACAGTAAATCCCATCCCAAGATCACAACTGGATCAGGTGGGGAAACAGAACATGTAATCATAATTATAACAGATATATCATATGCTCAAGTCCATTATAATTACAAAATAAAGGATAGAAAATATACCCTGAAACGTTAGAGAGGGATACACACCTACTGAACCTCACGAACAAACTGCTAGACCGTCTATCCAAAGAATACGTGAGAAAGCCGTTCACGTATTCGTGTACACCACCAAAACCGTGAGGTTTGGTGTATGTGTGTGCCCCCGTTGAGGACCACCTCGTCGCAAGGGAGGTCGGCCGAGAGGGGTATCGCCGCTGAGGGAGGGCCGTCGCAGGGTTACCGCCTATCACCGCCGCAAGGCAGCAGAGAACCACCGTGGAGGTGGTGTTCGTCGGTCTTTGGAGAGAGAGAGAGAGGAAGGGAGAGAGTTTAGCCTTTGTTTTGTCTTCGTGGCTAATGATTAGATTAGGTTAAAGCTAAGGCTTAATCCTCCTTAAATAGGTAACCCTTTGGATTAAAGCCTTTGGACCTTAAAACCCGGTCCGTGATCAAACACTTTGATCAAACGACAAAACAAACCCTCTAGTTCAGAATTAATATTAATTAATAAACTATCAATTAATATATCCTAACCAAACTTAATTATATTAAATATTGACTAATATTTAATATTCCCTAATAATAATAAATATCCATTTATTATTGTTGGTCCCTTGGTGAGATAAACAACAAGCAAGTATTATGTAGAAGAGGGGTTGAATACACTTTCTATGGAAAATTGAACAAATCAATAGAAAGCGTTACACAAATCAACGTGAATGAAACTGAATGCTTTTATTAATAAGAAGATGATAACTATAACTATCAAGTATGAAACACTTTATGTATAAACACTGAATACAATTCAACTCTCTCAATCTCTCAAACTAATTGATCAAAATTGCTATCTATAATCAACTAATGATTATAAACACCACATAATTCTCTAAACATGATTTATCACAGATTGAATACTTACCAACTTCACAACGAACGTGAAGATCGAACACACGAACTCTTGTTGTCAATGTGTGAATACTTGATCACGTTGATCAACAAACAATCAATGTATCAAGCTACGTAACACATACGATTTGAGGTGTTACCTCTAAACTGATTAAGAGGTTAGTATTTATAATCATATTCTACGTATCCTAACAAAATAGAACTTATCCTAATCTGTTAATTTAAACTAACGGATAAACTTGACATTTTGAATCTTCAATCTTCAATCTTCAATCTTGATTCTGAAATCTTCTTATCCGCACCATAGATAGAGAATAACAAAATTTAAAACATATTTAAATTATGTTAAACTGACTTCTTTCGTCAGGCTGAGTTGCTCAGCTTGAAACTCACTAAGCTGAGTTCATCAAAAACTAACTTGATATCAAATATGTACTAACATGTATAATAACTAACTCATCCTTAGAAGTCATAAGAGTTAGCTAGAACTTACTTAGCAACTCTGTTGAGCTGACTCAGCCTAAAGGCAGAGTCACTCAGCTTGAAACATATCAATCTGAATATTTAACCTATACGTTAGGTAACATACAGCTTATCAAACATATAGATAAACTAACTAAGATATAGTCTAAGCTGATCAACTATAATGTTCAGCTTATACTCAGCTTATGCATAGTCTAAAACATTATAAGTGCTCAGCCTGACCAAGCTTCATAATTCTGTTTAAGTTGTATTTAGAACATATCTTACAAACTTAACTTTGTCTCATCAAATCTTAACTAATAAGATCATTTGACCAACAAACTCCCCCTACTTGATGATGACAAAACCATGAAACAATTTTTAAGTTTGTTTAACAGAATTATATTTCAAATCCTAAACTTATTAATTTTTTTCCTTTTGAACTAATCAAGTTTTAATTAAACTTATCAATTATAAGTTGAACATACCAACCAATCATATTAATGAACATGAACTCATCAAATTTAACATTTAAGCTGAACATATCAGACTAACAAATATAAACATATCATAAACATTTAAACATATCAAAATAATACTTGTATTCACTAAATTTGAACATATTAGAATACAAAAATATGATCACTTAGATCATGCACACTTAGTGCTTTACAAAACATTAGAACTAATCCAATAATAGAACTAATCTATTACAAATTTTTAATAGTAGAACTAACCTAATATTTATCTCTTGAACTCTGGATGTAGAAATTCCCGAAGTATAATTTCTTTGTTAATTTCTTCTAACAGCCTTTCAGCTTCTGCATCCCCTCTGAGTTCATTCTTTTGCATTCGAATGATTTTATTCAGCTTGTACCCTCACAAAGTGATTCGTGCTCTCATCACCACAACAACTTCTTCTTCTTATGGCATCCTTAGCTTTTAGATAACAAATCTCAGAAAGCTTGATGAAACTAGGATTGCCTTCCTAATCCTTAAACATAAATCCCTAAACTGGTGTATCTGTAACTTGGTTCTCTTCAAATATCACACCTTCAGGTACATTAAACAAGCTTTCCCATTGCAGACCAGGAACTGGAACATATCTCAACTCCTCAGCTCTAGAAATCAGCTTAGAGACTTCAGTTTTAATCTCTTCTTTGATTTGACTCTTTTTAAACTTCTTGAGCATTAGTATAATCCTTTTCCATTCAATGTAGCCCATCCTATAGACATATCTTAGGTCCATTCCCACCGTTAACTTATCACCAAATAGAAAAGTGTGAATGATGACTCCATTGAATCTGCTCAGAGTCATACTCTTGATTTATTTGTTGTAGCTTCTTCTAAAATAGCATTCCTAGATGCCTGCATCAGTGTATGGGATTGGATTAGGCCTTGGACCAAAGTAATCAGCTTCAGCTTGAGCTAAAGCTTTTCTTTCAATTTCTTTTTCTTTGTCTATTTCCTCTTTTTCTCTTCTCTTTCTAAGCTCATCAAGAGATATACCAAGTTCATCAGCTTCTTCCTTTTCAAGTTATTCAATCATAAGTCTTGTGGTTTTTTCTTCTTTAGTCTCAGAATCACTGTCAGCTTCTTCTTCAGATTCCTCTACAATTTTTCTTTTCTTTGCTGCAGGTTCTGTTGACTCTTTTTCTTTCTCAACTGTAATTTCTAACTCCCCCTCAATCTGAGTTGGCTTCTCTGATATAACTAACTCAGCCCTAACTTCCTTTGTTAATTCCGCTTGAACTAGCTCAGTCTCACCTTCTTGAACCTTCTCCCCCTTTTTGTCATCATCAAAAGGGTTTGATGTCTATTTTTGTAGAGCAACAACTTCAGATGTAAGTTCTCTGACATCATTGGTCAGCTTGTCAGTCCTTTGAGAAATCTTCCTTTTGTTCTACTTCCTCTTTAAGTGAAACATAGGAAATTGAGCTTCAATAAATGATTTTAATTCCTGAATACTAGATGAGGGAGTTTCAATCTTTGCTATTGTTTCCAACACCTGTGGAGACTTACTCCTTCCCTTGAACTCAAAATCTTGTTCTTCTAAAGTAAAGGAATTAAGAACTTCATTTGGAGTAGCAGGAGATATACTTGTTGAGTGTTTGGGTACATCCTTCAGGAGTTGGTATCTACCCCAAATTCATCTGTACCAGAGGTTGGACAATGTAACTCATCTTGGATTCTAGGTGAATCATTGGCAGGTCGTGTAGGAGAGTGTGAGAATTGATTGGAATGGGTTCGGCTCAAAGTGTGATGAGAACGGTTTGGTGGTTGGTTATTTTGGTGAGTGGGGGGTAGTTGACCCTGGGGTGTCATCAAAAATTCAATGTAACCTGAGTGTGTCTGCTCAGGCACAGTAACGGGCTCTCCCATGGCTCTGGAGAATGTGGGCTGAGTAGACACCACACCCTGGCTTGGCTGTTGGGTTAGAATGAGCCTCGAGGTTGACACCATAAGATTAGGTCTCTGTCCCTCAACTCCTGCCTGTGGAGGTATCAATGTGATATCAGCTCCAGTAGTGTCTTTAGGTGTGACACCACTTTTGGTAGTTTTTCTACTATAGGTTCAGGAAATTCTCTTGGCAGCAGTGGGCATACCAAGGTTGACTTCAGATTAGTGTTTTAGATGGATAGAAGGTGGAGGAGATGGGTTAGACTGTGTTGGGCTATACACAGTCTTATCTCCAAATGAGGATGGAGAAAAATAATAAGAAGAAGAGAGTTGTGGAGTTATACTTGTGTGGGGTCTTCCAACCAATGGAGACCCTGAAGATGGTAGAGAGATGGATGGAGATGTAGTAGACTCATCCTCAGCTTCAACAGTTTCTAGCTCAACTTGAGCAGAGTGCTTAGCTTGAACTTCTTGATCAGCTGGAGCTGCTCTCCCTTGGTCAGACTCATTATCTTCATTCTCTGAAGATGTTCCTTTAGTAAACCGACGCATGGGCTTACTAAGACCCTCTTGCTCTGGAAAGATATCATTGTTGAACATCTTGGAGCTGAGTGCTGGTGTGAGGAACACATCCCGACCAGTCACATAGAATGAATCTCCTAACTCAGCTTCCACCACCAAGGACAAGTACCGAATGAATGGCACATGTAGGTCCCGTAGTGTTTTCGTCACTTGGACCTTGAGCTCATTAAAGATCAGCAAGGCAAAGTCGATGATACTTGCATGATACATGTTATATAACAACTGCATCTCGAACTCATTTACTTGGTCCAGTCCTCCAACCTTTGTTCCTAGTGAACGTATCACTGTAGACACTAGGAAACCCCATCCAGTTGGAAAGGTAGCTTTCTTGATGACACCCTCTATTTGTGGGTGACCCATTCTTGGTTGAACTGATCTTGCTACCTGTCTTATCACAGGAGGCTCGAACACATCATTAGTTGGAAGTTGTAAAACTTCCCTTAGCATATTTTCCGTGATTATCACTGTTCTCTCTCCGTTTAGAACAATTCCTCTAATTTCACCTCTAGTCTGATCATAAACACATGTATACCAGAACTCAAGTAAGTGTTGAGGAAAAATATGGAATGGTGCTCCTCTGAAAGCAAATGATAATGGGCACTTGCGAATGTAGTTTAACCACTCCTCATATCCCCTGCCCTGTTTTCGCACAGGAATGGCAAGGCATGCTCGTTGATTATTAACTTTAATCAACGACACTCCGTTGTTCTTGAATGCAGCACCCTGCACCGTTCTGTCACTTAGATTTAGAATGATCTCGTCCATTGTATAGAGTTTAGACTTGAAATTAATCACACGTAGTAAAATTGTACATCGCACAGAGCGAATAGGCTTTCAACTTGAGAAGACGAGTTGATTGCATTGAGGTGTATGGAGACGGTATATAGAATATTGCAGAAGTAGAAAGATGAGAGAAAGTAAGCGTAAACTTCTGAAAGTCAGTTATAATCGATATATATATATATATATATATATATATATATATATATATATATATATATATATATATATATATATATATATATATATATATATATATATATACCTTATTGATGAGAGAGAAAATTTACCGTTATACGTCCCTCTTTATCCGTTACTCTAGCTAACTAATAGATAGAGATAACCGGAATAAAGGTGAAACTAATCATATCCAACGGGTAATTTGGTAAAATAATACTCTTGACATACAAAAATATTTTTTACACTATTGTATTACACCAATACATAATCATTATAAAAATATAATTTGAGACTGACTCAAACCTAATTCCGTATGAATTTATAACACAAAGTAATTAAAACATGGTTTGGACATACCAAGCTGAGGAAACAGACCACTCAGCGTGAGTCAAGCACTCAGCTTGATTGTATCACTCAGCTTGAGATTAACACTCAACGTGAGTTGAGCACACATCTCAGATTCAGTGACACTTAGTCATTTTCTTATTTAAGACTAACTCAAACTTATATTTTAACCACATTGAGTAGTTAAACCATGTTTGGAACAAACCAAATGTGTGAACTTATCACTCAGCTTGACTAAGTAAACAGTTTATGGTAACATATCTATAAACTGTACTCTCAGCTTAAGACACATAGACTTTATCAAGCTGAAACTCAGTTGTAGAAGCGTATCTAAGAGTTGAGCATACCCAATTTACTTAGCAGATAAGAAAACCTTTTATCATCAAGTGGTTTTGTAAATATATCTGCTAGTTGATCATTTATGGAGATAAAATTTATTTTAACTTTACCTTTTTCCACAATGTCTCTTATGAAGTGATGTCTAATTTTTATATGCTTTGTTCTTGAGTGGAAGACTGGATCATATGTTATGCCTATCGCACTTTGGTTATCACAAAGGATAGGAGTTTTCTTGAAATTCATACCAAATTCTTGAAGCTGATGTTGCATCCACAGAATTTGAGCACAACAGCTTCCTGCAGCAACATACTCAGCTTCAGCAGTTGAAGTAGCCACTGTATTTTGCTTCTTACTTATCCAGCTTACTAACTTTCCTCCAAGCATTTGACATCCGCCTGTTGTAGATTTTCTGTCTAATTTTCACCTAGCATAATCAGCATCAAAAAATCCAACCAATTCAAATCCATAATCCTTCGAATACCAAGACCTAGATTTGATGTACCTTTTAAGTACCTAAAGATCCTTTTCGCAGCTTGAAGATGTGATTCCTTAGGATCTGCCTGATATCTTGTACAAACACATGTAGCAAACATTATATCAAGTATACTAGTTGTCAAGTAAAGTAATGAACCTATCATTCCTCTATAGGTAGACTGACATACAGACTTTCCATCTGAGTCCTTGCTCAGCTTGACAGCTGGTGACATGGTTGTTTTCATGATTGAACTAGAATCAAAACTAAAATTCTTTATCAAATCAAGAACATACTTGCTTTGATTTATGAATATTCCATCAGGCTTTTGTTGAATCTGTAAGCCTAGAAAATATGTCATTTCACCCATCATACTCATCTTGTACCTTTTTGACATAGCTTTGGAGAACCATTCACATAGAGATTCATTTGTAGAACCAAAGATAATGTCATCCACATAGATCTGTACAAGAATCACTTGTCCTTTACTCTTTTTAATGAAGAGTGTCTTATCAATACTACCTCTGGTGAAGTCCATTGATAGTAGATATTTGGACAGTGTATCATACCAAGCTCTTGGAGTTTGTTTTAGACCATACAAACCCTTGTTAACTTATAAACATGATATGGATACTTTGAACTAACAAAGCCAGGAGGTTGTTTCACATAGACTTCCTCCTAAAGTTTTCCATTAAGGAAAGCACTTTTAACATCCATTTGATAGACTTTGAAGTCTTTATGTGCTGCATAAGCTAAGAACAGCCTAATGGCTTTAATTCTAGCAACAGGGGGAAATATCTCATCATAATATATTCCTTCTTCTTGTTTATACCCTTATGCTACTAGCCTAGCTTTGTTCCTAACATTCACTCCATCCTTGTCCATCTTGTTTCTATAGACCCACTTAGTGCCTATATATGTATGATCTTTGGGGGCTGAGACAAGATTCCATACCTTATTTCTCTCAAACTCAGTCAATTCTTCCTGCATTGCTTCAATCCAGTCTTCATCCTCTAAGGCTTGTTCAGTCTTCTTTAGTTCTATTTGAGATAGGAAACCAAAATGAGCAGCAGAGTTTGCTGCTGCCTTTGATCTGGTGGTCACTCCTTCTTGAATGTTACCAATCACTTGATCTTGAGGATGATCTTTGAGGAATTTAAAGGTTGTAGTAGGAGATTGTGGTTCTGGCCTTGAGTGATGTTGAGTACTCTGAGGTGAACCTACATCCTCAGTCTCAATTGTAGCATTGTCATCAAACTATTGATCACTAAGATCTTCAGTCTGAGTTGTATCCTCTCCAAAAGGATTAAAGAACTCATCTTCTTTCTCAGCTTGAGAATCTTTTGGAGGTTGTGATGATCTTTTAGATGAACAACCATCATCATCACTGTCTTCACCATCTATGACATGAAGGGTTTTGTAGGGTATTAAACATATCTCAAACATGCACAGCGGAATAAAAACAGAACCCCCTCCAGTGATCTCATCTAACTCGTACAGAAAACTAAACAAAGAATAAGGATTAAAAATATACCTTTCAGCAAAATCTTGAAACTTTAATCCAGATAGCTAAAGGTAGAACACCGCTACTGCACCACCTCGAACTGGCTGTTAGACCGCCTGAAGATATCACCAAAAACTCGATCACGCAGACCTATGCATGTGTGTGTGTATTCGACCAAAGCCGAAACCCTCTTGCGGTGTTCTCGAAGTCGACGCAGGGCAAGGGAGAAAAGGAGGCTAGGTTTTCCTTTGCAATTGTATTAATCCTTATGTGATTCCAATGCTTATAAGGTTATTTAAAGTCCAACTTTAATTAAACTATTACTTAATTGCAGAAAATACTCTTTGACCTTTCTAATTAATTAATAACTATTAATTAATTGGTCCAATTAATATTTAAACTAAATATTAATTTCTCCTTTAACATAATAAATAACTATTATTATTTTTCTTCCCAATAATTAATTAACTAGTTAATTATCTCACATATATAACTTGGTAAAATCCAAATGGTTCTAAACGGGTGTGTAGCAGTGTGATCATTTACTGTCTCATAGCATAGGACACGATGACACGTGTTATCTACCTCTGCACATAATCTAATAGACTCCTACTTGTGCAAGATAAGTAACACTCCTTGTACACCGTTGTCCTAAGGAGGTCCCTAACCAGACACTTAGGGTAACCAGGCTATAAGATCTCTTACATCTAGAGATATAATCCACACCTTGGATTATTTAGGCTTTTCCTTTTGCATCGCGATATTCCATAATGTGAGTATTAGACATGGAGCAGGGATCTTATTCTAAATACTCAGATTTTCTCGACTCTGATCTCGACACTCTATTGTTACGGTTTACCGAATGAAACCTATCATTCTAACGGTTTACCGAATGCCACGCATTTTCAGTAGTATCAATCGTCGAGGGGCCCTGAAACATCTCTCCTAAAAAGGAGGTGCAAATCCCATCTTGACTATTTGCAATTTGAGCACACAGCTTCCGCTGCACCTAGACATGTCCCTTATAATCACTATGTTACGGCGTGACGTTAGGACGCGCTAAAGTACAATAGTTACTATGCCCCAAACCAAATCTCTCAGGTCTAATGACAACCTACCAAGTTTACTTATGACGGTGCTCCATGAAGTAAACTCGATGCGGATCACTCCCAATATTTATCCCTCCTGATAAATATCTACGAATATTTGGTCACAACATTGTGATTTGAATATATCATCAAATATTCATAATAGCATTATCTCCCTAATGTTGCTCCCACTACATTAATTAGCTACGGGCATTTAGACAATTCATAACTAGAAACTGTCATGGATAAGTTATAACATTCTAAAAATAGACAACAAGAAACAAATATGTAAATATCTCTTATTTCAATCACATGAAATGTAAATACATAATAAAAGAGTTTCAAGTTACATCTATGGTAATAATTAAAAACTTGAACTAGCTACTATATTCTAGGTACTGCATCCCTATAGAATTCGCATGTTTATCATGCTTAGCTCTAGCTAGCAGCTTCGTCAACGAGTCAGCGACGTTGTAGTCCGTCGGTATCTTTTGTAGTCTAATATCCCCTCTTCCAATAATCTCTCGGATTAGGTGATATTTTCTGAGTACATGCCTAGTCCGCTGATGATCTCTTGGCTTTTTAGCTTGCGCCACAGACCCTGAGTTATCACAGAATATATCAATCGGTCTAGAGATACTGGCAACAACTCTAAGATCCGAGATAAAATTCTTCAGCCAGACAGTTTCCTTTGCCACATCACTTGCTGCAATATACTCTGCCTCTGTAGTCGAATCTGCTATTGTATCTTGCTTCTGACTTTTTCAAGATATAGCTCCTTCGTTTAGGGTAAAGACAAATCCTGACTGCGACCTAAAGTCGTCTTTGTCGGTTTGGAAACTAGCATCGGTGTAACCAGTTACACTAAGCTCGTCCATCGAACCTCCATAAACTAGGAACATGTCTTTTGTCCTTCTCATATACTTGAGAATGTTCTTGACAGCTACCCAATGGGCTTCACCCGGATTTTGCTGGTATCTACTCGTGACACTTATGGAATAGGCAACATCGGGCCTAGTACATAGCATGGCATACATGATTGATCCAATTGCCGAGGCATATGGAATCAACTTCATCTTGTTCTGATCTTGACTATATACAGAACACTGAGCCTTGCTCAAAACCGTGCTAGATTGCATTGGAATAGACCCTTTCTTGGATTCATCCATTTTGAATCTTTTCACGACTTTGTCGATATATGTACTTTGACTAAGTCCGATAAGCCGCTTAGATCTATTCCTATAGATCTTAATACCAAGTATGTAAGCAGCTTCTCCCAAGTCTTTCATCTGGAAACATTTACCTAACCAAGATTTTACTCCTTGCAATACTGGTATATTGTTTCCTATTAACAGTATGTCATCTACATACAAGACTAGGAAGGTTACCGCGCTCCCACTGAATTTAGTGTAAACACATGACTCGAACTCACTTTTGGTAAAACCAAACTCTTTGATGCGCTCATCAAAGTGTAATATCCAGCTCCTAGATGCCTGTTTCAACCCATAAATGGATTTTCGCAGCTTGCATACTTTATTAGGATTCTTTAGATCCGCAAAACCATCTGGTTGTATCATATATACATCATCTGTCAACTTCCCGTTAAGGAAGGCGGTTTTGACATCCATCTGCCATATCTCATAGTCAAAATTTGTTGATTTGGCCATAAGAATTCTAATAGTTTTAAGCATTGCCACTGGAGAAAAAGTTTCATCATAGTCAACACCATGAGTTTGCGTAAAACCTTTTGCCACTAGCATAGCTTTAAAGGTATGCACCTTTCCATCCATGTCTGTCTTATTCTTGAAAACCCATTTGCACCCAACAGCTTTGCTGTGTTGAGGAAAATCCACTAACTTCTAAACTTGGTTGTTATACATGGATTTCATTCTAGCCATTTTTCAGATTCTAGATACTTGGTTGCGTGAAACAGCATCTTGGTAGGTGGTGGGTTCTGAAAGATCCCCTTCGTCTTGAGCAACTAGGAATCCTAGATACCTATCTGGCTCATGACGAGGCCTACTAGACTTGCGAAGGTCTTGTGTTTGCAGTTCTTCCTCAACCACATACTCGGGTTGGGATTCAAAAATTCTCTGTTGAATTACAGGTTCGACTATCGGTGGTGGTGTTATCTCTTCCTCTTAAATTTCTTGAAGCTCTATTTCCTTTCATGGAATTTCTGAGTTTAGAAACTTCTCTTCCAAGAACACCCCTTTACGAGCAACAAAAACTTTGTTCTCGTCTGGGTTGTAGAAATAGTATCCCATTGTTTCCTTGGGATAACCCACGAAGATACACTTATCTGATTTGGGATTGAGTTTATCCGTGAATGTTCGCTTAACATACACCTCACATCCCCAAACCTTGAGAAAAGACATTTTGGGCTTTTTCTCCATCCATATCTCGAACGGTGTCTTTTCCACCGATTTTTTCGGAACACGGTTCAGCATGAACACCGCTGTCTCGAGTGCGTGCCCCCAAAACGACAATGGCAATGAACTTCAACTCATCATTGATCGTACCATGTCAAGTAATGCACGATTCCTCCTTTCTGATACACCATTCATCTGAGGTGTATACAGAGGTGTGAGTTGTGAAACAATCCCACATTTCTTCAAATGATCGTCGAATTCCTGACTCATATATTCACCACCTCGGTCGGACCGAAGCAGCTTTATCTTCTTGTCCAGCTGATTTTGTACTTCATTCTGAAACTGTTTGAACTTGTCAAAACTTTCAGACTTAAGTCTCATAAGATAGACATAACCGAACCTACTGAAGTCGTCAGTAAAGGTAATGAAGTACCGGTATCCTCCTCTAGCCTCTGGAGTAAAGGGTCCACACACACCTGTGTGTATAATCCCCAGTAACTCACTTGCCCTTTTATTCTCACTGTTGAAAGGCTGCTTTGTCATTTTACGGGACAAACAAGATTCGCAAATATCATATGACTCCAAGTCAAATGGTTCTACAATTCCGTCATCTAGGAGTTTCTCTATGCGTTTCTCATTTATGTGTCCTAAACGACAATGCCAGAGGTAAGTCTGATTCAAGTTACTCTTTGATCTCTTACTTATATGATATATGTCTTTGTCATCGTTATCTAGATTTAGCGTGTATAGACCATTTTGAGGAATAACTTTAAAATATAAAACATCATTTTTGAATCAAGAAATAATTTTGCTATTTAAAACATAGTTAAAACCACAGTCTATAAGTAAATCAAACGAGATAACGTTCTTGATAAGTCTAGGAACATAATAACAAGGTTCTAGTTCTAAGACCATGCCCGAAGGCAAACTAAGACAATATGTCCCTATAGCTTCAGCACCAACCATGGAGCCTTCGCCTACCCACAGGTCCATATCTCCTTGTATTAGCTTCCTACTTCTCTTGAATCCCTGCAAGTGATTGCAAATGTGATGACCACATCCGGTATCCAATACCCATGATTCATAAGAAGTAATAAGACAATCTATCATAAAGATACCTGAGTCATTGTGCGAACCAATGTCCAGCTGATCTATGTCGAGTGAGTGCTCACATGTATCCTTGTTGCCACAGCCTGGGCAACAAATCTCTCCAAGCTCTTCCAACCATTCAACCTCTAGCATAGGGTCTACTACTGTCGACTCTAGCTTCTTTGGATCTAGATCGTCACTAATGCACATAAGGATCTCGTGCAGACTGGCGACAGTCATATCAAAACCTCCTATAATACCCATTACCTTAGTCTGATAATGGTCATATAGGGAACCAAACAAGAGCATAACTAGCTCATGTTGCTTTGACTCTGATTCAATGATCACATAGCAATCAAGAAGCCTTCTCATATTAATGAGATGATCACTAATAGGTTGGTTTTCTTTCATTTTCAGCGAAAGAATTTCTTTCATTAGCAAGAAACGACATGCCCGTTCACTATTCTTGAACCTTTCCTCTAATGCTTGAACAACCTCAAAAGATGACTTCTCCCGGAGATCATCCGTAAACTCGAATGAAGCTGAGAGAACGAGAATCGACATAACATCATATTCATCAGCCAGATAAAGTTAGTAAGCATCATACTCACTATCCTGGGCATCTACCCCTGGTCGTCCTAGAGGCAAATTCTCTATGACGTATAGCTTTCCCTGTGCATCTAGTACATACTTAAGATGCATCTTCCAAACAACAAAGTTTGGACCTGAAAGCTTCCACTTGCCAACGATGAGGCTTAGAGATTCCTTGGGTAAGTAAAACGGTGTTGGTCCCTTGGTGAGAATAACAACAAGCAACAGATGTGTAGAAGGGGGGTTGAATACACTTTCTGCGGAAATTGAACAAATCAAAATAAAGTGTTACACATAGTAAATCAAACCATATTCGAATGTTTTTCTTTTCATTAATAAGAAGATGATTACAGACTCTATCAAGTAATCAACTCTTGATATGTGAACACCTAATATAAATCTCCCAATCTTTCAAACTTAGGTATCTATAATCAACTTATGATTATAGATATTGGACGACTCTCTAAACAGGATTTAATCACAGATTGAAAAATTACCAATTTCACAACTAATGTGAATATTCGAACACACGAATAACTTGGCAATCTGTGAATTTCTTGATAACGTTGAACTGACAAACAGTGATTCAAGAATCGTAACACATACGGTTGAGGTGAGGTATTTGGCTCTGTAACACTTAGTTGTAATCGTAGTCGTAGTCGTCGTACCTCTAAACTTATCAGGATGATAAGTATTTATAATCCTGTTCCTACGGTTCCTAACAAACTAGACTAATCCTAATTTGCTAACTAACTAACGGATAAACCGGAATCTTGAATCTTGAATCTTCTTATCTTGTATCTTCAATCTTCAATCTTGATTCTGGAATCTTCTTATCCTTGCCGTAGATATAGAGAGTAAAAAGATAAATTTAAAACATATTTAAATTATCTTAAACTAACTTCTTGCTCAGGCTGAGTTACTCAGCTTGAAACTCATCAAGCTGAGTTCTTCGAGAACAGACTCGAAAACAAACATGAACTAACATGTACATTAATAAACTCATCCTTAGAAGTCCCAAGAGTTAGCTAGAACTCATTTAGCAACTCTGTTGAGCTGACTCAGTATATACGCTGAGTCACTTAGCTTGAAACACATCAGGCTGAAAACTCAATATATCTTAGGTGACATACATAGCTTATCAAACACATTGATAATTTTACTAAGATATAGTCTAAGCTGATCGAACATATGCTCAGCTTATATTCGGCTTATACTCAGTCTGAAACACTATACGTGCTCAGTCTGACTAAGCTCCATAATTATGTTTAAGTTGTATTTAGAACATATCTACAAACTTAACTTTATCTCATCAAATCTTAAACTGATGAGATCGTTTTCCTAACAAACTCCCCCTATTTGATGATGACAAAACCATCAAACAGTTCTTAAGTTTGTTTAACAGAATTATGTTTTACAATCTCAAACTTATTAAGATTTTATTTTTGAACTAATCAAATATTAATTGAACATATCAATTTTAATTGAACTTATCAATTATAAGTGGAACATACCAACTTTAAGTTGAACACACCAACTAAACATATTAATGAATAAGAACTAATCAATTATTCATTCAAGCTGAACATATCAGACTCATAATTATGAACATATCATAATACAGTTGAACATATCAAACTAACACTTGTATTACTTGAACATATCATAATACAAAAGTTTTTATCACTCAGATCATGCACACTTAGTGCTTACAAAATTATTGGAACTAATCTAATAATTACAAATAGAACTAATATATTATCTTATGAACTCAGGATGTAGAAGTTCCCAGTTGATAATTTCTTTGATTATTTCATACAGCAACTTCTCAGCTTCTGCATTCCCTTTGAGTTCCTTCTATTGAACTTTGATGATCATGTTCAATTTGTATTTCATAAGTTGGTTTAAACTATCACCACCACAACAGCTTCGAATGTGTAAGGCATCCTTAGTTTTTAAGTAACAAATTTCATCCAGCTTAATAAAACTAGGTTTTCATGCCTGAACCTTAAACATAAACCCCTGAACAGGTGTATCAATACTCTGATTTTCTTTGAACTCCACACCTTCAGGAATCTCAAATAATTTCTCTCACTGCAGACCAGGAACTGGAACATATCTCAGCTCCTCAGCTCTATTTATCAGCTTGGAAACTTCATCAAAGATCTCTTGCTTGATTTGGCTTCGTTTGAACTTCTTGAGCATCATCATTATCCTTTTCCATTCTATGTAGCCCATCCTGTTAACAAATCGCAGGTCCATCCCCCATTGTAGACTTGTCGGCAAATTCAAAGTTGAGGATGATGGCCCTATCAATTCTGCTCAAGGTCATGCCTTTGATCTCTTCACTGGCGCTCCTTCTGAAATAACATTCTTGAATTTCTACATCTGTATATGGGATAGGATCAGGTCTCGGACCAGTGTAATTAGCTTCAGCTTGAGCCAAAGCTTTTCCCTGTTTTTCCTTTTCTTGATCCTTTGTTTCCTTCTCTTTCCTCTTTCTTAGCTCTTCAACTGAAATGCCTAACTCATTGGCTTCCTCTTGCTCGAGCATTTCAATCATAAGCCTTTTGGCTTTTTCTTCTTATGTTTCTTCCTCAATCTCAGGAACACTATCAGCTTCATCTTCATATTCAGATTCTGTCACCTTTTGTTTCTTAGCTGCAGGTTCCTCTTTTTCTAGATCCAGCTCCCCCTCAAGCTGAGTTTGCCTCTCTGCTCCTTTTGACAGTGCCAGTAAAGCTTTAGCTTGGACTAACTCAGCATCAGCTTCAGCTTGAACCTTCTCCCCCTTTTTGTCATCATCAATAGGGGTCGAAGTCTTCTGTTGTTGGAGTGCAGCAACTGCCGAGGCAATCTCTTGAACATCCTTTGTCAGATTCTCAAGTCGTTGATAACTTTTGCGTCTGTGCTTCTTTTGCTTGAGTTGGAACAGACCAAACTGAGCAGCTACATATTGCTTTGGTTGTTCAATGCCTGAGGAGGCAGATGCTTCCGGATGAGACTGACTTCTATTTTTAGACTCAGAATGTATATCCTGTGAATTGTAAGAGTCAAAAACATTAATTGGTGAGTGATTGGGTGCATCGTCCAAGGGTTGGTGTTTACCCTCAAACTCATTTGTACCAGAGTTTGGACCCTGTGAGTCATCTTGGTCATGAGATGACACATTGACAGGTCGTGCATGGGAGTGTGAGAAGTGAAGAGAACTAATAGGGCTCAAAATGTGAAGTGTATGGGTAGGTGCTTGGCTTATTGGTTTGGAGGGGGGTGATTGACCCTGGGGATTGGTCATTTCTTCAGTGTTACCTAAGTGTGTCTGCTTAGGCACAGTAACAGGCTCTCCCATGGCTCTGGAGAGTGTGGGCTGAGTAGACACCACACCCGGCTTATGCTTAAGGGTTGAAACGAGCCTCGAGGTTGACACCTGAAGAGTAGGCGTCTCCCCCTCAACTCCTTCCTGGGGAGGGATCAGTGTGATCTCATCTCCAGTGATGCCTATAGGAGAAGCACCACTTTTGGAAGTTTTACGAGTATAGGTTTGGAATTTCTCCCTAGCAGCAGTGGGCACACTAGGGGTGGCTACAGATTGGAGTTGAATGGAAGGTGTAGGAGATAAGTTAGACTGAGTTGGGTTTATTGCAGTCCTGTCTCCAAAAGTGAATGGAGAATAGTGAGAAGAAGAAGAAAGTGGAGAGACCTTACCAAAAGCAGCTTCAATAATTGTTGGTTCAGCCTGAGCAGAGTGCTCAGTTTGAACCTCTAGATCAGCTTGGGAAGCTCCCCCTTGATTTGATCCCTCTGTTTCACTTTCTGATGAAGCTTCCTTAGCTATCAGCAGCGTGGGATCACTCAGACCTTCTTGCTCTGGGAAGATGTCATTATTAAACATCTTAGAGCTGAGTTTTGGAAACAGGAACACATCCAACCTTGGTACCAAGTGAACGAATCACTGTGGACACCATGAAACCCCAACTGGTTGGAAAGGTGGCATTTTTTATAACACCCTCTGTTTGTGGGTGACCCATTCTGGGTAGGACAGACCTAGCCACTTGCCTTGTTACAGCCGGCTCGAACTCATCAGATACAAGTATACCAGAACTCTAAAAGATGTTGAGGAACAATGTGAAGTGATGCGCCACAGAAGGCGAATGCCAGGGGGCATTTACGGATGTAATCCACCCATATTTCATATCCTCTGCCTTGTTTCCTTGGAGGAATTGCAATACACGCCCGTTGATTGCTGATTTTGATCAACGGCGCTCCATTGTTCTTAAACTGAGCACCTCGAACCATTCGATCACCGAGAACTAATGTGATTCCGTCCATTGTTTAGTTACACTGAGTAATTTGTTGAATCAGCACTAAGCAACTTAATACATAATTGGTATACGATGCGATTTGAGACAGGCTCAAATACACCTTGATATATGACTTAATGACACTTAGTAATTAAATCATAGTTTGGACACACCAAGCTGAGTAAACTAATCACTCAGCCTAAGTCAAGCACTCGGCTTGAGACACTTAGTCTTTGTCAAACTGGAAAACTCAAATTCTAGACACTTAGCTAGGGGTTGAGTATACCCAATTCACTTAGCAGATACATAAACCGTTTCTCATCATGTGGTTTAGTAAAGATATCTGCTAATTGGTCATCAGTGGAGATAAATTTAATGTCAACTTTACCTTTTTCCACGATGTCCCTGATGAAGTGATGTCGAATTTCAATGTGTTTGGTTCTTGAGTGGAAGACTGGATTGTAAGTGATGGCTATAGCACTTTGGTTGTCACAGAAGATAGGAGTTTTCTTGAAACTCATACCAAAGTCTTGAAGCTGATGTTGCATCCAAAGAATTTGAGCACAACAGATTCCTGCTGCAACATATTCACCTTCAGCAATTGAAGTAGCCACTGAGTTCTGTTTCTTACTAGTCCAGCTTACTAACTTCCCTCCAAGCATTTAACATCCTCCAGTTGTTGATTTTCTATCTAACTTGCACCCAGCATAGTCAGCATCTGAAAAACCAACTAATTCAAATCCAGAGTCCTTTGGATACCAAAGACCTAGATTTGGAGTACCTTTAAGGTACCTGAAGATCCTTTTCAAAGCTTGAAGATGTGATTCTTTAGGTTCTGACTGATATCTTGCACAAACACATGTAGCAAACATGATATCAGGTCTACAAGCTGTCAAATAGAGCAATGAACCTATCATCCCTCTATAGTTAGACTGACACACAGATTTACCATTTTAGTCTTTACTCAGCTCGACAGCTGGTGACATGGGTATTTTCATGGTTGAACTTGAATCAAAACCATATTTCTTTATCAAATCAAGAATATACTTGCTTTGATTGATGAATATTCCATCAGGCTTTTGTTATATTTGTAAACCAAGGAAGTATGCCATCTCACCCATCATGCTCATCTTGTACTTTTGTAACATTATTTTGGAGAACCATTCACACAGAGATTCATTTGTAGAACCAAAGATAATGTCATCCACATAGATTTGTACAAGAATCACCTGTCCTTTACTCTTTTTAATAAAGAGTGTCTTATCTATACTACCTCTGGTGAAATCCATTGATAGTAGATAGTTGGACAGTGTATCATACCAAGCTCTTCGAGCTTGTTTAAGACCATACAAAGCCTTGTCTAACTTATAGACATGTTGTGGAAACTTTGAACTGACAAAGCCAGGAGGTTGTTTAACATAGACTTCCTCCTGAAGTTTTCCATTTAGGAAAGCACTCTTCACATCCATTTGATAGACTTTGAAGTCTTTATATGCTGCATAAGCCAAGAACAGCCTTATAGCTTCAATTCTAGCAACAGGGGCAAAGGTCTCATCATAATCGATACCTTCTTCTTACTTATACCCTTGTGCTACTAGCCTAGCTTGGTTTCTCACTATCACTTCATCCTTGTACATTTTGTTTCTATAGACCCACTTAGTGCCTATAATCGTGTGATCTTTGGGGGCAGGGACAAGGCTCCATACTTTATTTCTCTCAAACTCATATAATTCCTCTTGCATAGCTTCAACCCAATCCTCATCCTCTAAGACTTCTTTAATCTTCTTTGGTTCCATTTGAAATAGAAAACTAAAGTAAGCCGCATAGTTAGCTGTAACCTTTGATCTGGTCATAACCCTTTCTTGGACATTTCCAATTATTTGATCTTGAGGATGATTTTTGAGGAATTTAAAAGTTGTAGTTGGAGAATCTGGTTCTAGATCTGAGTGATGTTGAGAACTCTGAGGTGAACAAACATCCTCAGTCTCAATAGCAGCATTGTCAACAAACTGATGATCACTAAGATTTTCAGTCTGAGTGACTTCAGCTCCAAAGGGATTGACGAACTCATCATCTTTCTCAGCTTGAGAGTCCCTTGAAGCTTGTGATGATTTCTTTGATGGACACACATCATCATCACTATCATCTCCTATGACATACATAGGAATTGACATATTGGTTTCCTCAGGCTTTTCAAGCTCACTCAGACTAACTGAGTCAGCTTGTCTTTTCTCAGCTTGATCAAGACTGTCTTTATCAAATGAGACATGAATTGATTCTTCTATAGCCTTTCTCCTAGTGTTATACACTCTGTAAGACTTGGAGATTGAGGAATAACCAACAAATATTCCAGGATCAGCTTTGGGTTCCAACTTATGGAGCTGATCTCTTTGATTCAGCACATAGCATTTTGAACCAAAGACATGGAAATAACCTATATTGGGCTTTCAAGATTTATACATCTCATATGATGTTTTGCATGTCTTTTGACAATGATTGACCTATTCTGAGTATAACAAGTTGTACTAACAGCTTCATCCCAAAAATAAAGTTTCAATCCTGTCTCACATAGCATTGTTCTAGCAGCCTCAATTAGGGTTCTATTTCTCCTCTCAGCAACTCCATTTCGTTGGGGAGTTCTGGCAGATGAGAAATTTTGTAATATTCCCTTTTTTTCACAGAAGCTTTAAAGGGTAGAGTTTCTGAACTCAGTCACATGATCATTTCTGAGTTTCTTTACAGACTTACCTTTCCATAACTCTTCCTGTTTGATAAAACTTATTATATCCAGGGCAGCCTCACTTTTGGCTTTAAGGAATATTACCCAGGTGAATCGTGAGAAGTCATCTACTATCACCAGTGTGTACTTCTTGCCACTTAGGCTTGGAGTACTTATGTGTCCAAACAGATCCATATGCAACATATGTAGTGGGTCTGTTATTGAAAAATTTTGCTTTGATTTAAAAGACCCTTTATGGTGTTTCCCTTGTTCACAAGTTGAACACAATTTGTTCTTGACAAATGTGATCTTTGGTAATCCAGAGACTAACTCTTTAATGGATAGCATATTTATATATTTGAAATTTAAATGTGATAATCGTTTATGTCACAACCAACTCAGCTTAGGAACAGATTGGGAATACAAGCAGGTTTCAATATAGGGATCAGCAGAATTTAGATCAAGTAGATACACATCTCTTTCTCTTTTAGCAATTAGTATAGGCTTTCCCTTAGCACTATATATAGTTCCTGCTTTCTTCCTAAAAGTAACAATGTTGTCTTCATCACACAATTGGTTATTACTAATCAGATTGTACTTAAGACCCTTGACATATGCAACCTTCTGGAAAGTAACTTTTCCAGCATGCATCTTCTCATAGCCTTTAGTTCTTCCTTGGGAACTGTCTCCAAATGTTACTTTAGGACCTTCATCTTCCTGGAAATCACTAAGAAGTCCTTTCCACCCAATCATGTGCCTTGAAGATTCACTATCCAAGTACCATTTACTTGAACCCTGCACATGATATAAAAACTAAACACATTAGTTTTTTTTGGGAACCCACTTCTTGGTGGGTTCAGATGAGGAGCACTTAGCATCTCCATCTTGTTGAACTGACCTGTTCAGCTTGAGCAGGAGCTGAGTCCTGTGTAGGCTGATCAGCCTGTTCTTGTTCAGGCATTGAGATTTCAACATCACATTCCTTAGCCTCATGACCTCTACTTCTACACTTGTAGCATCTCCTTCTTCCAATGATTACAGGAGGTAGAGTGTCAAATAATCCTTGTGAGAACTTGCTCTCAGTATTAGGATTATATGTAGTGGATAAATTTTCAACTTTTTTTGCAAGTTGATTCACTTGATGCTCACTGACTTTGGACTTACCTTTCTCAGATCTTTGTTTGTTATCCTTAGAAGCTTGACCAACAAACTTCTTTTCCATGACTTTGGACTTACCTTTGTCATGCTTATTGGACTCACCAGTTTCAACATGTTTGGACTTACCACTGTTGATCTCCTTGGACTTACCAAGATCGACAACTTTGGACTTACCATTGTTGTGAGACTTACAGTGGTCTTCCTATTCTCGTAACTTCTCTCTGAGCCGGATAGAGAATGTTGTCTTTTAAATGGATTTGGATTAAGCCTTTCAATGACTGAAGTTCTTTGAATAGGCTGAGTGCTTAATCTGTCCAGCACAGACTTACCACACTATTTGGACGTTGAGCACTCATTGCCATGATCTTTGGCCTATACAAACATATTGTATTTAAGGTTTTGACCATGTTTCTTCTCTGAGGCTGACTTCGGAGACTCAATCAGTTGTATATCCTCCTCAGAGTCTGTACTTGCTATCTCATCATCAACTACATAAGCTGCAGTTTGATAGTCACCTCCAAGTACAGCTTGTACCTGTTCAGAAATTTGTTGGTTTATGCACTTTTCAGCAAGTTTTGATGACTTACACCAAGACTCAGTGACCTTTTGAAGTTGGTCAGCTTTGACTTTAGCTTCCTTAAGTTCTTCACTTAGAAGTTTATTAATATGTCTTTGACATTCAAGATCACACTGTGCTTTCTTACCAACATCAATGAGAGATTGATTTTCCTTAATCTCCTTCTTTAGTTTGGCTATTTCAGCTTTGAGGTCCTTTTGAGACTTAAAGCTGGTCTTGAAATCATTTAACAAATAATCGTAGGCAAGACCCTTTTCTTCATCGGTGTAAGAGTTGAAATTACTAACCTTGTACATGGAAGCAGGATTCCAATCACTAAGCTTGTTGGTTTCCTCAGCTTCCTTCATGTCAGCTTCAAAAGTTGACTAAGACAAACCATAATCAACTTCGTCAATTTCAAACTCTTCATCTTCTTGAGCTATTAGACATACATCATCATCTGAGGTAGATGATTCTGTATCCCAGGTTTCAGCATATAGTCCTTTTGCACTAGGTTTGTCTTTTGGCTTTCCTTTCTTGAGCTGAGTATATTTCTCTTTGTATTTGTCAGCTCTATAAGCATTCTTATCAGCAACTGATGCCGATTCTTCCTTCTTTAATCTGCACTCAGCAGCGATGTGTCCCTTCTTCTAACAGTTGAAGCACACAGCTTTCTTGGGATCAAAAGGACTCTTCCCTTTGCCCCTGTCAGATCTTCCTCTTCCCCGTTGAGCTCTTCTCAAACGTCTGGCTAACATTGTCATTTGCTCAGTGATAGTCTGAACATCATCAGTATCACCAGAGTTTGAGTCTGAGTGGTCAGCTTAAGATTCTGACTCAGTCACAGATTCAACAACTAATGCCTTGGAACTTTTCTTCTTCTTCTGTGCAACTAATGCAATATCTGCTTTATCCAAAGACTCCTTAAGTTGTTGTTGAGAAGTTCTCTTGTGCTCTATGATCTTTTCATGGTTTAGCAAGAACCCATAGATGGACTGTAGGTTGTACAAATGCAGTGTTCCTCCAACCCTCAGTGTTGTTGTTACTTCATTGAACCTTTCTGGTAACACATCCAGAAACTTCAGCACAAGTTCAGCCTCATCTTTCTTCACACCCACACTTAGTAGGTCATTTATCAAGCAGTGAAACCTTTTGAACAAATCAGGCAAGGTTTCATTCTTCTTCGAAAAGAAGTTTTCATAGGATCTATTCAGATGACTCTTCTTTTGTTGCTTGACCAGATCAGTGCCCTCATATGTAATACTTAATGTATCCCAGATCTCTTTTGCAGTTTGACACCCAGTCACGGTATGCAAGATCTCATTGGTCAGAGCATTCGCCAGAACACTCTTTGCCTTGTCATCCAGATTGTAAAGTTTCCAATCTTCATCTGTCCAGGATGCAACAGGCTTCCTTACTTCTTTTTCACTTCTGTCTGTTTTGTCAGCGGACGTTTCACTAACAACAGCGGAAATCTTGGCGATGATTGGTCCTTCAGTAATAACATCGGACATACGATTGTCCATCAGAGAATTTCCACATAGGATAATCAGATCCATCAAAGATGGGACAACCCTTGGTAGACATCTGAGGAAAGTTTGAAGCATTATTGCTTGTAGACATTTTGAACTTTCTCAGAATCTTGAACTTTCAACGTATGAAGTTATTCAACCTGCTCTGATACCAGTTGTTGGTCCCTTGGTGAGAATAACAACAAGCAACAGATGTGTAGAAGGGGGGTTGAATACACTTTCTGCGGAAATTGAACAAATCAAAATAAAGTGTTACACATAGTAAATCAAACCACAGTCGAATGCTTTGCTTTTCATTAATAAGAAGATGATTACAGACTCTATCAAGTAAGCAACTCTTGATATGTAAACACCGAATATAAATTTCTCAATCTTTTAAACTTAGCTATCTATAATCAACTTATGATTATAGATACTGGACGACTCTCTAAACAGAATTTAATCACAGATTGAAAAATTACTAATTTCACAACTAATGTGAATATTCGAACACACGAATAGCTTGGCAATCTGTGAATTTCTTGATAACGTTGAACTGACAAACAGTTATTCAAGAATCGTAACACATACGGTTGAGGTGAGGTATTTGGCTCTGCAACACTTAGTTGTAATCGTAGTCGTAGTCGTCGTACCTCTAAACTTATCAGGATGATAAGTATTTATAATCCTGTTCCTACGGTTCCTAACAAACTAGACTAATCCTAATTTGCTAACTAACTAACGGATAAACCGGAATCTTGAATCTTGAATCTTCTTATCTTGTGTCTTCAATCTTCAATCTTGATTCTGGAATCTTCTTATCCTTGCCGTAGATATAGAGTAAAAATATAAATTTAAAACATATTTAAATTTTCTTAAACTGACTTCTTGCTCGGGCTGAGTTACTCAGCTTGAAACTCATCAAGCTGAGTTCTTCGAGAATAGACTCGAAAACAAACATGAACTAACATGTACATTAATAAACTCATCCCTAGAAGTCCCAAGAGTTAGCTAGAAATCATTTAGCAACTCTGTTGAGCTGACTCGGTATATACACTGGGTCACTTAGCTTGAAACACATCATGCTGAAAACTCAATATATCTTAGGTGACATACACAGCTTATCAAACACATTGATAATCTTACTAAGATATAGTCTAAGTTGATCAAACATATGCTCAGCTTATATTCAGCTTATACTCAGTCTGAAACACTATACATGCTTAGTCTGACTAAGCTCCATAATTTTGTTTAAGTTGTAATTAGAACATATCTACAAACTTAACTTTTTCTCATCAAATCTTAAACTGATGAGATCATTTTCCCAACAAACGGAATAACAGATAAAATAGACATCTACAGAAAAAGAAAAGATAAAACCGATTTAGTAAAAAGATTATATCTTCTAATAATTATTACCTTTTAAAAATAAATTATTAGAATAGGATCCATATTTCACATTTCCCGATGCAAGGTTTGGGCACTTCCCACCGGGACAATGCTATTTCTGGTAGGTAAATCTATACCAATTGTATCCTACCTGGACACGACTCCGAGATATGCGGGACATCGGCTACAAGAACCGTGCATGCTTTAGTCCCTCTACTTAAGACAGTGTGAACTCTGGGTGGGACTCCCGATTATCACCAAAATAGATCGCACCACCTAAGACAGTGTGAACTCTGGGTGGGACTCCCGATTATCGCAGAGTCTTTCACACCCTTCCCCGCAATGGTTTGAACCCGAATGCCTAAGGTTTGGTCACTTCCGACACCCGAGTACCGTTTAAGAGGAAAGGTGTACCATTAGGTGGGTAGCACACTGATCTAAAATTTTTCTAAAAAGCATTTTGCCATTTTTCTTTATAAAAACACTGTTTAATAATGTTTATTATTAAAACCCTGATTTATTTCATCGTGAGAATCACAACCATGCATATATGAAATATGTAAAGAAATAAAACAACCACAACAACTATGCCTTAGCCTTTCCCTTAACTAATGTCTGTTTCGTGATCCACACGAAAAAACCCGGTGGTCCAAAACCTAAGTGGAAAACAACACACATGGCATGAAACTCTGAAGCTCTCACTGGCTCCTGCATCCAATCCTGCTGCTTGCTCCTTGGTCCTTGTATCAGCTTCAAAGGCACGCAGGCCCGCTAATCTAGTACTTTTACATAATAGAATAGGGGTTGTAAGTGGCACGCAGGTCTCCCCACACCATAGAATAGAAAAACCAATCACAACCACAAGTGCAGTAAATAACAACAATCCACAAGGTCTAGGGCTCGGCTATGGCATCCCAAATACGTACTCAAACTAATACATGAAGTAAAACAACAACTGATTTCTAATTATTCATCTTGATGAAAATACTGATTTTAACAACCTGTTAAAATCCCCTATATTGTTTTCCTGTTATTTGCAATAAATATTTATTTCAAGTTTCATGCTTGATAATTAATCAAAAACTCAAAAATAATATTTAAACTTAAAATTAAAAATAACAACTGTATTTTAATTTTACATCGACCACAGATATCCGAACCGCGAGCTGGGCCGAACACTTAAGACTGGGTCGGGACAAAACAAACCTGGGCCAAAAACAAAATCGGTTTGGGCCGTAACCCTCTCGGACCCAAAACGCAGCTGAGCCGGTTTGGGCCGTGGCTCCTGGGCCGAAGCCGCACCACGCCTCCGCCACTACCCTGCCGCCGATCACCTGCCACGACGTCAACCACCTCGGCTGGTGGTTCCGTTCGACTTCCGCTGCCAACTGGGCTGCCGTCGACCAGCAACGCCCACGGACTGGGACGCCGCCGACCAACCGCAGCCACCGCATGAGGCCGCCGCCGATGATAGTGGTGGTTCGGTTTTCGTTTTTGCGCAAATAACAACAATAAAAAAACAGATTCAATTAAACTATTAAATCTAATAATCCTTTAATCAAAAACCAATTAATTATCCAATAAAGATCAAAACTTGATTTTTATTATCCTGGATAACAAGAAGTCTTTTACTTGATAAATCAAACCTTTTTCATCATAATAAGAAGAAACCTAACTAGTTCCCTACGAGATTAGAAGTGGCTCTGATACCACTGAAGGATTTTGTAGAGTATAAGACATATCTCAAACATGCACAGCGGAATAAGAACAAAACCCCCTCCAGTGATCTCATCTAACTCGTACAGAAAACTAAACAAAGAATAAGGATTAAAAATATACCTTTCAGCAAAATCTTTAAACTTTAATCCAGATAGCTAAAGGTAGAACACCGCTACTGCACCACCTCGAACTGGCTGCTAGACCGCCTGAGGATATATAACCAAAAACTCGATCACGCAGACCTATGCGTGTGTGTGTGTATTCGACAAAAGTCGAAACCCTCTTGGGGTGTTCTCGAAGTCGACGCATGGCAAGGGAGAAAATGAGGCTAGGGTTTCCTTTGCAATTGTGTTAATCCTTATATGATTCCAAGGCTTATAAGGTTATTTATATAATATACCTTATTTAGGCCCAAGCCCATTTAATTAAAGCCTAACTTTAATTAAACTATTACTTAATTACAGAAAATATCCTTTGACCTTTCTAATTAATTAATAACTATTAATTAATTGGTCCAATTAATATTTAAACTAAATATTAATTTCTCCTTTAAAATAATAAATAACTATTATTATCTTCCTTCCCAATAATTAATTAACTAATTAATTATTACACACATATAACTTGGAAAATCCAAATGGTTCTAAACGGGTGTGTAGCAATGTGATCCTTTAGTGTCTCATAGCATTGGACACGATGACACGTGTTATCTATCTCTGCACATAATCTAACGTGACATACATAGGATTGGAGCTTTTGGTTTCCTCAGGCTTTTCAAGCTTACTCAGACTGACTGAGTCAGCTTGAACTTTGTCAGCTTGATCAACACTGTCTTCATCAAAGGAGACATGAA
The DNA here is from genome assembly GCA_947179395.2 of Pulicaria dysenterica. NCBI lineage: Eukaryota > Viridiplantae > Streptophyta > Magnoliopsida > Asterales > Asteraceae > Pulicaria > Pulicaria dysenterica. The sequence goes on along the minus strand of OX359294.1, from coordinate 46,562,358 downwards.
TTGATTCTTCTATTGCCTTTCTCCTTGAGTTATATACTTTGTAAGGTTTGGAGATTGAGGAGTAACCAACAAAAATTCCAAGATCAGCTTTAGGTGCCAACTTATGGAGCTGATCTCTTTCATTCAGCACATAGCATTTTAAACCAAAGACATGGAAGTAACCTATATTGGGCTTTCTTGATTTATACATTTCATATGCAGTTATGCCATGTCTTTTAACTATGATTGATCTATTTTGGGTGTAACATGCTGTACCAACAGCTTCATCCCAAAAATAGAGTTTCAATCCTGCCTCACACAACATTGTTCTAGCAGCCTCAATTAAGGTTCTATTTCTCCTTTCAGCAACTACATTTTCTTGAGGAGTTCTAACTGAAGAAAAATTGTGTATTATTCCTTTTTGTTCACGAAAGCCTTCTAGGGTTGAGTTTCTAAACTCAGTCCCATGATCACTTTTGAGTTGCATAACAGACTTACCTTTTTGCAATTCTTCATTTGTGATAAAACTTATTATCTCCAGGGCAGCTTCACTTTTGGCTTTAAGGATTATTACTCAGGTGAATCTAGAGAACTCATCAACTATCACCAGGGTGTACTTCTTGCCACTTAGGCTTGGAGTACTTATGGGCACAAACAGATCCATATGCAATATATGCAATGGGTATGTTATTGAAAAGTTTTGCTTTGACTTAAATGACCCTTTATGATGTTTCCCGTGTTCACAAGCTGAGCACAGTTTGTCTTTGACAAATGTGATCTTTGGCAATCCAGAGACTAACTCTTTGTTAGATAACATATTTATTTATTCGAAATTCAAATGTGACAATGTTTTATGCCACAGCCAACTCAGCTTAGGAACATATTGACAATATAAGCAGATTTCAGTATAAGGATCTGCAGATTTGAGATCAAGTAGATACACATCTCTTTCTCTTTTTGCTATTAGCACTGGCTTACCCTTCGCATTGTAGATTGTTCCAGCTTTCTTCCTAAAAGTAACAACATTGTCTTCATCACACAATTGACTGATACTTATTAGATTGTGTTTAAGACCTTTAACATATGCAACCTTCTGGAAAGTAACCTTGCCAGCATGCATCTTTCCATATCCTTTAGTTCTTCCATGGGAATTAGCACCAAATGTTACTTTAGGACCTTCATCTTCCTGGAATTCACTAAGAAGTCCTTTCCACCCTGTCATGTGCCTTGACCATCCACTATCCAAGTACCATTTACTTGAACCCTGCACATGACAAACTAAACATATTAGTTTTGTTTAGGAATCCACTCTAAAGTATGTTCAGATGATGAGCACCTAGCCGATTCATCCTGTGGGGCTGACTGGTCAGCTTGAGCAGGTGTTGAATCCTGCATAGGCTGATCAGCGTGTTCCTTTTCGGGCCTTAGAATTTCACTATCACAGTCTTTGGTCTCATATCATCTACCTCCACATTTGTAACACTTTCTTCTACTAGTAACTACAGGGGGTAGATTATTCAATAATCCTTTTGAGAATCTGCTCTCAGTTTTAGGATTATAGGTTGTGGATAATTTTTCAACTTTCTTTGCAAGTTGATTCACCTGATGTTCATTGACTTTGGACTTACCTTTGTCATATATAGGCTTATTATCCGTTTGATGAAAAGTTTGATCAACAAACCTCTTTTCATCTCTTTCTCTGACTTTGGACTTACCTTTGTCATTTTCTCTGGACTTACCCATTTCAACAACTTTGGACTTACCATTATTGTTGTGATATGACCTCTGACTTACAGTTGTCTTCCTATTCTTGAAACTTCTCTCAGAACTGGACAGAGAATGATGTCTTTTGAAAGGATTTGGATTTAACCTTTCAATAACAGGTTTTTTTTAATAGGGTGAGTACTCAGTCTATCAAGAACAGACTTACTATGTTGTCTTGAAGTTGAACACTCATTTTCATGATCCTTTGCCTTTACAAACTTATTATATTTAAGACCTTGATCATGTTTCTTTTCTAAGGCTGACTTCTGAAGCTTAATCAGTTGTCTATCTTCCTCAGAATCTGTACTTGCTATCTCATCATCATTAGCTGCATAAGCTGCGGATTGATAGTCACCTCCAAGTATAACTTTCACCTATTTAGGAATCTGATGGTTGATGCACTTTTTAGCAAGCTTTGATGACTTACACCAAGATTCAGTGACCTTTTGAAGTTGGTCAAATTTATCCCTAGCTTCCTGAATTTCTTCACTTAGAAGTTTGTTTATTTGTCTTTGACATTCAACATCACATTGTGCTTTTTTTCCAATAGCAATGAGAGTTTCATTTTCCTTAATCTCATTTTTAAGCTTAGTTATTTCAGCTTTGAGGTCAGCTTAAGTATAAGGCTGGTCTTAAAGTCATTTAACATATAATCAAACATAAGACCTTTTTCTTCATCAGTGTAAGAGTTGAAATTACTCACCTTGTACATGGAGGAAGGATCCCAGTTGCTTAATATGTTGTTTTTCTTAGCTTCCTTCATGTCAGCTTAAAAAGTTGATTCAGACAGACCATAGTCAACTTCATCTATTTCAAACTCTTCATCTTCTTGAGTCATCAGACACTTGTCATCATCATCTGAGATAGATGATTATGTATCCCAAGTTTCAGCATAAAGTCCTTTAGCATTGGACTTGTCTTCAGGCTTTTCTTTCTTGAGCTGAGTATATTTCTTCTTGTACTTATCAGCTCTGTAAGCATTCTTGTTAGCTACTGAAGCTATTTCATCCTTCTTTATTCTGCACTCAGCAGCAATGTGTCCCTTCTTCTGACAATTGTAGCACACATCTTTCTTAGGGTCAAAGGAACTCTTTCCGTTGCCTCTGTCAAATATTCCTCTTCCCCTTTGTGCTCTTCTCAACTTTCTGGCAAGCATAGCCATTTGCTCAGTGATAATCTGAACATCATCAGTATCACTTGAGTCTGAGTCTGAGTAGTCAACTTGAGAATCTGACTCAGTCTCAGATTCAACAATGAAGGCTTTGGAACTCTTTTTCTTCTTTTCTACAACTAATGTGGTTTCATTCTTCTCAAGAGAGTCCTTCATCTGTTGTTGAGAAGTTTTCATGTGTTCTGTGATCTGTTCATGATTAAGCAAAAACCCGTATATGGACTGTATGTTATACATATGTAAGGTACCTCAAGCCCTTAGTGATATGGTTACTTCATTGAATTTCTCTGGTAGCACATCCAGAAATTTCTCTAGTAGCACATCCAGAATTTTTTTTGTTAATGCACATAAACCAAAGCTCATATCATGATTTATATCTAAATTTGGGTTTTACTCAATATACCCGAATAACCCGATATCCGAATTACCCAAAAACCGAATACCCGAATTCTTATTCGGTTCGGTTAACGGGTATATTTCCAAAACAAAATAAACCGAATAACCCGACCCGAACTACCCGAACTACCCGAAACCCGAATAAATAAACCGAATAACCCGACCCGAACTACCCAAAACCCGAATAAATAAACCGAATAACACCCCTAGGTCAGCTTCATCCTTTTTAATGCCTACACTTAGCAGGTCATTAATCAAGCAGTGAAACCTTGTGAATACATCAGATAAGGTTTCATTCTTCTTAGGAAAGAAATTTTCATAAGATCTCTTAAGATGATTCTTCTTATGCTGCTTGACCAGATCTGTACCCTCATATGTGATACTTAGAGTATCCCAGATTTCTTTTGCAGATTGACACCCAGTCACAGTATGCAAAATCTCATTTATCAGGGCATTTTCCAGAACACTTTTTGCTTTGTCATCAAGAGAATGTAACTTCCAATCCTCTTCAGTCCAAGATGCTAAAGGTTTCTTGACTTCCTTTTCAGTCTTGTCAGGAGACTTATTATCACTAACAACAGCAGGAATCTTGGGGATAATTGATCCATTAGTAATAACATCATACATTTTGGTGTCAATGTACTTGAGGAAAAGCATGGCTCTGAATCCATCAAATATGAGACATCCTTTAGCAACCATATGAGGAAAGTTAGATGAATTGTTGCTTGTCGACATCTTACTCTATCTCAGGCTCTTGATCTTCAACTTATGAAAGATTTTAAACTGCTCTTATACCAGTTTTTGGTCCCTTGGTGAGATAAACAACAAGAAATTATTGTGTAGAAGAGGGGTTGAATACACTTTCTACGGAAATTTGAACAAATCAATAGAAAGCGTTACACAAATCAACTTGAATGAAACTGAATGCTTTTATTAATAAGAAGATGATTATTATAACTATCAAGTATGAAACACTTGATGTATAAACACTGAATACAATTTAATTCTCTCAATCTCTCAAACTAATTGATCAAAATTGCTATCTATAATCAACTAATGATTATAAACACCACATAATTCTCTAAACAGGATTTATCACAGATTGAATACTTACCAACTTCACAACGAACGTGAAGATCGAACACACGAACTCTTGTTGGCAATATGTGAATACTTGATCACGTTGATCACAAACAATCAATGTATCAAGCTACGTAGCACATACGGTTTGAGGTGTTACCTCTAAACTGATTAAGAGGTTAGTATTTATAATCATATTCTACATATCCTAACAAACTAGAACTTATCCTAATCTGTTAATTTAAACTAACAGATAAACTTGACATTTTGAATCTTCAATCTTCAATCTTGATTCTGTAATCTTCTTATCCGCACCGTAGATTGAGAATAACAAAATTTAAAACATATTTAAATTTTATTAAACTGACTTCTTTCGTCAGGCTGAGTTGCTCAGCTTGAAACTCACCAAGTTGAGTTCATCGAAAACTAACTCGATATCAAACATGTACTAACATGTATAAAAACTAACTCATCCTTAGAAGTCATAAGAGTTAGCTAGAACTGACTTAGAAACTTTGTTGAGCTGACTCAGCCTAAATGCAGAGTCACTCTGCTTGAACTGAGCCAAATAGATCTCTTGGATTTCTAATTGCTCAGGAAGAAGGGGATCTTCATGAACCCACATCCTACGAGGATGCTGTGTCAGGCAGTGAGTTTGACAATGGCTAGACGCCATGAAGGTAGAGATGCAATCCATGTATGATGCAAGTTTGATGCAAGTTAGTAGACTTTTAAAGTGGGTCTTCAAGAAGAAGACGGACATGGAAGGGAATGTGCATACTTTTAAAGCTAGGCTTGTTGCAAAAGGTTACACTCAGACTCATGGCATTGATTATGAGGAAACCTTTTCGCCAGTGGCTATGCTTAAGTCTATAAGGATTCTTATGGCATTATATGCATATTTCAATTATGAGATATGGCAACTGGATGTTAAAACCGCTTTCCTTAACGGGAAACTAACAGAGGATGTGTATATGGCACAACTGGACTGTTTTGAGGATTCCAAGAATCCAGGTAAAGTATGCAAAAGCGAGTTCGAGTCCTGTGTTTACAGGCATCTAGAAGCTGCAACTTGCATTTTAATAAGTGAATCAAAGAATTTGGTTTTGTTGGTCCCTTGTATGAGAGAGTAACAACAAGTAACAGGTGTGTAGAAGGGGGATTGAATACACTTTCTGCGGAAATTGAACAAATCAAATAAAAGTGTCACACACAGTAAATCAAACCACAATCAATCGAATGCTTTTATTAAGAAGATGATTACAATGCTTTGAATAAGAAGATGATTACAATAACTATAAAGTAAGCAACTCTTGATATATAACCACCTAATATAAATCTCTCAATCTCTCAAACTTAGCTATCTATAATCAACTTATGATTATAGATACTGACGACTCTCTAAACAGGATTTCACACAGATTGACAACTTACCAATATCACAACTGATGTGATAGTTCGAACACACGAACACTTGGGCAATCTGTGAGTTTTTCTTGATCACGTTGAACTGACAAACAGTAATCAAGATTCGTAACACATACGGTGAGGTGAGGGTTGGCTCTGCAACACTTAGTTGTTTTTGAATCAAAGTCGTACCTCTAAACTTATCAGGAGATAAGTATTTATAATCCTGTGCCTACGGTTCCTAACAAACTAAGACTCAACTTAATTCGTTAACTAACTCTCGGATAATCCGGAATCTTGAATCTTGAATCTTCTATCTTCAATCTTGATTCTGGAGTCTTCTTATCCGCGCCGTAGATATAGAGAGAGATAAAGATGAATTTAAAACATATTTAAATTATCTTTAGACTGACTTCTTCACTCGGACTGAGTTACTCAGCTTGAAATTCATCAAGCTGAGTTCTTCGAGAACAAATCCGAATTCATACATGAACTAACATGTACATTGATAAACTCATCCTTAGAAGTCTAACTTAGTTGACTAAAACATATTTAGCAACTCTGTCGAGCTGACTCTACTTTTGAGCTGAGTCACTCAGCTTGAAACACATCAAGCTGATTACTCGATATATACCTTATGTGACATACACAGATTATTAAACATATTAATAAACAAACTAAGGAATAATATAAACTGATCAACATATGCTCATCTTATATTCAGCTTATACTCAGTCTGAATCACTCTAAGTGTTCAGTCTGACTAAGCTTCATAATTATGTTTAAGTTATATGTAGAACTCATCTTACAAACTTAACTTTGTCTCATCAAATTCAAACTGATGAGATCATTTTCCCAACAAACTCCCCCTATTTGATGATGACAAAACCATCAAACAGTTCTTAAGTTTGTTTAACAGAATTATGTTTTAAATCTTAAACTTATTAAGACTTTATTATTTGAACTGATCAAATATTTATTGAACATATCAATATTAATTGAACTTATCAATTTAAATTGGAACACACCAACTTTTAGTTGAACACATCAACTAATTACATAAATGAATAAGAACTTATCATTTATTCATTAAGATGCAGACTTATAGCTATGAACACATCATAATACAGTTGAACATATCAAACTTTATATTTGTATTAATAGAACTGATCATAATACAAAAGTTGTTGATCACATAGATTATGCACACTAAGTGCTTACAAAATTAGAACTAATCTAATATTTACAGTAGAACTAATCTACTCAGGATGCAGCTCTTCAAACTCTTTAATCCTTCATTTATTTCTTCAAGTATTTCTTGTAGATTAGGTAAGTGTTGAAGCTGATCATTCTGTGATTGTATTGCCCTGTTTATTCTGTATCTGAACCTTGCAGTCTGTTCAGTTTTCTCAACAATTTGTCTCAGAGCAAATACTTGAGATACCCCACATGTATAAATTGATGCATCAGCCTGGAAGCATTTTTCACCATTTCTATCCAAGTACATGAACCCTTTCTGAGGCTTTTCAACATATGTATTCTCTTGAAACTCCATGCCTTCAGGAAGAGCAAGACTGTCCTTGTTTGCTTTTGCTAAACCAGCTGGCTTTTTCAGTTTATCCTTTCCTATTTTGTGAAAGGAAGTCAGTAGGGTTGCTATCTCAGACCTGGGTATTAATTGCATCGCATCAGCTCAAGCAAGTAGTCTTAGCAGCTCATCTTTAACTTGATTTCGAGCAGTAGACCTTTCCATCTGCTTAATGAGCACTACCACTTGCTTCCATTCCTCATAACCCAGTTTGTGTAGTTGATTTAGCTCCACAGAAGGTGTCTCACCATTTCTCAATAGAAACTCGAGAATAATGATCCCTTGAGCTGAACTCAACTTAAGTGAGAGAATTTGAGAAGAGAAGAATGATTTTGTATAACAATCCATTATGTTCTCCTCCTCTAGTTGATCTTCCATCGGAGGTTCTTCTTCCTCTTCTTCCTTAGGCACTATAGGCAGCTTGAGTTTAGCTAACTCTTCGTTTTGTTTTCTGATCTGCTCAGCCCAAGCCCTTTCTCTCGCTTCCTTTTCACTTACTAACACAGCTTGAGCATTCACTTGTATTTCTCTTAGCTCAGCAACAAATATCCCAAGCTGGTCAGCTTCCTCTTGTTCTATTCTTCTAACTGCCAGCAGTGACATTCTTTCTTGTATAGTCATTTTATCTGCAGAATCGTCATCTGAGGCAGATGATTCACTAAGAATCATTTTCCTTTTCTTCTGTTGAGGGAGTTGTTCTGATTCTCCTAAGCTGACCACAGCTGATCTTTTCCCTTTTGCTTTGTCAGTCAGCTCGGTGTCTTTTTCTGTTGTTTTCTCCCCCTCAAGTTGATCATCTGCTCTCTTTGCCAAAAATAATAAAGCTTCATCTTCAGCTTCACCTTCTTGAACCTTCTCCCCCTTTTTGTCATCATCAATAGGGTTTGAAGGTCGTTGTTGATGGAGAGCAGCAACTGCAGACTTCAGATTTGCCACTTCAGTATCCAGAGCATCTAGCCTCAGCAACAAATGCTTCTTGGCTTTCTTTCTTTTGAAATGAAGGATCTCAAACTGACTTTTTAGAAATGTGATAATTGAATCAAAGTCAGCTTGTAAAGGTTGAGACTTAGGTGCATCATCCAAGGGTTGGTGTGGACCCTCAAATTCATGTGCACCAGAGTTTGGACCCTGTGATTCATCCTGGTTTGAAAATGAAACATTGATAGATCGTGCACTAAAGTGTGAGAAATGAATAGAATGAATAGGGCTCTAAATGTGAAGTGTATGGGTTGGTGGTTGGCTTTTGGGTATAGAGGGGGGTGATTACCCTGGGGATTGGTCATATGTTCAATGTAACCTGAATGTGTCTGTTCAGGCACAGAAGTACGCTCTCCCATGGCACGAGTAAGTGTAGGCTGAGTAGACACCACACCCGGTTTAGGCTGTTGGGTTTTAAAGAGCCTTGAGGTTGACACCTTGAGAGTAGGCGTCTCCCCCTCAACTCCTGCCGGAGAGATCAATGTGATCTCAGCTCCAGTGATGCCTTTAGGAGTGGCACCACCTTTGGCAGTTTTTCTTTGGTATATATGGATATTCTCCCTAGCAGCAGTGGGCATACTAGGGGTGGCTTCAGATTGGAATTGTAGATGGAATGAAGGTGGTGGAGATGGGTTAGACTGAGTTGGTTCCACTGCAGTCTTATCTCCAAAGGTAGATGGAGAAAAGTGAGAAGAAAGAGAAAGTGGAGAGGTCTTACCAGAGTTTGCTTCAGTGTGGACTGGTTCAGCCTGAGCAGAGTGCTCAGCTTGAACTTCTGTGTCAGCTTGAGAAGCTCCCCCTTGATTTGATTCCTCTTCTTCACTTTCCGATGAAGCTCCCTCAGCAACCAAGAGCATTGGACCACTTAGACCCTCTTGCTCAGGAAAGATGTCATTATTAAACATCTTAGAACTGAGAGTAGGAACAGGGAACACATCCCATCCAGCTTCATATAAGTCCCCCAACTCAGCTTCAATCACCAGGGACAAGTACCTTATGAAAGGCACATGAAGATCCCTGGTGGTCTTCAGTACTTGGACCTTGAGCTCGTTGAAAATGAGTTGTGCATAGTCGATACGGCGATCAAAGAACTTGTTATACAGCAGCTGCATTTCGAACTCGTTCACCTGATCCAAGCCTTCAACCTTCGTTCCCAGTGAACGTACCACTGTGGAAACCATAAAGCCCCAGCTGGTGGGAAAAGTGGCCTTCTTAATCACCCCTTCAGTTTGAGGGTGACCCATCTGAGGTAGAACTGACCTCGCCACTTGTCGAGTCACGGTGGTTCGAACACATCTTGAACAGGGAGTCGAAGAACATCCCTTAGCCCTTGAACCGTGATGGCCACTGTTCTATCGCCATTAAGAACAGTGCCAATGATCTCTCCTCTGTTCTTGTTGAATGTGCACGTGTACCAGAACTCCAAAAGGTGATGTGGAACGATGTGAACAGGAGCTCCAATGAAAGCAAATGCCAAAGGGCATTTCCGAATATAAGCAACCCATGCTTCATATCCTCTCCCCTGTTTCCTCGCAGGGATATCAAGACATGCACGCTGATTGTTGATTTTGATCAGCGGTAATCCGTTGTTTTTCAACGCAGCACCACGAGCCATTCGATCACTGAGAATGAGAGTGGTTCCTTCCATCGATGAAATTGCAGATTACACTGAGTAACTAATTTCGTTGCACTGAGCAATGATCTTCGCACCGAGCGAGTTAGGATTTCAAAGTCGATGGAACTGGGAATTGCACGTAGCAAATTTGTTGAAAGGTATATAGGCAGATGAGAGGTTTAGAGATGAGAAGTTGAAGCGTAAACCGCTAAAATGCGGTTAAGGTCGTTATATATACCTTTTCGATGAGAGAGAAAAATTACCGTTGGAATCCCTTTTTAATCCGTTACGCCGAAAAATTACGGCTTGATGTAACAGTTAGAGGGTAGAAACACATCATTCTCCAACGGATACAAGTGAAAAATAATAATATTAACAAATAATAAGATTATAAACACTTTGTAAATATATCAATACACAGTTGATATACGATACGAATTAAAACTGATTCAAATACGTATGGACAGAAAAATTAATAACACTTAGTAATTAATTCACAGATTGGACACACCAAGCTGAGTAAACATATTACTCAGTCTAAGTCAAGCACTCAGCTTGATTCAAGCACTCAGCTTGAGTGGAGCACTCAGCTTGTGATTGATACTCAGCTTGAGTAGAGCACACAGCTCAAGCTCAATGACACTTAGTCATTTATGTTTAAGACTGACTTAAACATGTAATTTTAGCTACACTAAGTAGGTAAAATATGTTTGGAACTTACCAAACGTGTGAAACAATCACACGGTGTGAGTTAAGCACATAGCTCAGACTCAATGACTCTTAGTCATTTTGTTCGAGACTAACTCAAACTAACATTTCAACCACACTGAGTAGTTGAATTATGTTTGGAACTGACCAAACGTGTGAACCAATCACACAGTGTGAGTTAAGCACATAGCTCAGACTCAATGACACTTAGTCATTTTGTTCGAGACTAACTCAAACTAACATTTCAACCACACTGAGTAGTTGAATTATGTTTGGAACTTACCAAACGTGTGAACTCATTATTCAGTTTGACATATAGATCAGTTTATGAAAACTTATTTATAAACTGTGCACCCAACTTAAGACACTTAGTCTCTGTCAAACTGAGAACTCAAATTTTAGACACTTAGCTAAGGGTTGAGCATACCCAATTTACTTGGCAGATACATAAACCTCTTTTCATCAAGGGGCTTAGTAAAGATATCTGCTAATTGGTCATCAGTGGAGATAAATTTAATGTCAACTTTACCTTTTTCCACGATGTCCCTTATTAAGTGATGTCTAATTTCAATATGCTTGGTTCTTGAGTGAAATACTGGATTGTAAGTGATGGCTATTGCACTTTGGTTATCACAGAAGATAGGAGTTTTCTTGAAACTCATCCCAAAGTCCTGAAGCTGATGCTGCATCCACAAGATTTGAGCACAACAGCTCCCTGCTGCAACATACTCAGCTTCAGCAGTTGAAGTAGCCACTGAGTTCTGTTTCTTACTAGTCCAGCTTACTAACTTACCTCCAAGCAATTTACATACTCCAGTGGTTGATTTTCTATCTAACTTGCACCCAGCATAGTCAGCATCAGAAAAACCAACTAACTCAAATCCAGAATCCTTTGGATACCAAAGACCTAGATTTGGTGTACCTTTAAGGTACTTAAAGATCCTTTTCACAGCTAAAAGATGTGATTCTTTAGGATCTGCCTGATATCTTGCACAAACACATGTAGCAAACATGATATCAGGTCTACTAGCTGTCAAATAGAGTAATGAACCTATCATTCCTCTATAGGTAGACTGACACACAGGCTTACCATCTGAGTCTTTACTCAGCTTGATAGCTGGTGTCATGGGTGTTCTCATGGTTGAACTTGAATCAAAACCATATTTCTTTATCAAATCCAAAACATATTTGCTTTGATTGATGAAAATTCCATCAGGCTTTTGTTGAATTTGTAGGCCTAGGAAATATGTCATCTCACCCATCATACTCATCTTGTACTTTTGTGACATTATTTTGGAGAACCAATCACACAGAGACTCATTTGTAGAGCCAAAAATGATGTCATTCACATAGATTTGTACAAGAATTATATGTCCTTTACTCTTTTTAAAAAAGAGTGTCTTATCTATACTGCCTCTGGTGAAATTCATGGATATTAGATAAGTGGACAGTGTATCATACCAAGCTCTAGGAGCTTGTTTAAGACCATACAAAGCCTTGTCCAACTTATAGACATGATGTGGAAACTTTGAACTTACAAAGCCAGGAGGTTGTTTCACATAGACTTCCTCCTGAAGTTTTCCATTTAGGAAAGCACTTTTCACATCCATTTGATAGACTTTGAAGTCTTTATATGCTGCATAAGCCAGGAACAGCCTTATAGCTTCAATTCCAGCAACAGGGGCAAAGGTCTCATCATAATCAATTCCTTCTTCTTGCCTATACCCTTGTGCTACCAGCCTGGCTTTGTTCCGAACTATCACTCCATCCTTGTCCATTTTGTTTCTATAGACCCACTTAGTGCCTATAGCATCAATCCAATCCTCATCTGCTAAGGCTTCCTCAGTCTTCTTTGGTTCCATCTGAGACAGAAAACCAAACTGAGCAGCATAGTTAGCTGTATCCTTAGATCTGGTCATGACTTTCTCTTGGACATTTCCAATTATTTGATCTTGACGATGATCTTTGAGGAATTTAAATGTGGTAGTTGGAGAGTCTAGTTCTGAATCTGAGTGATGTTGAGAACCTCGAGGTGAACTTATCTCCTCAGTCTGAATAGCAGCATTGTCAACAAACTGATTATCACTAAGATTCTCAGTCTGAGTGACTTCAGCTCCAAAAGGATTGACGAACTCATCATCTTTCTCAGCTTGAGAATCCTTTGAAGCTTGTGATGATTTCATTGATGAACACACATCATCATCACTATCATCTCCTATGACATACATAGGATTTGACATGTTGATTTCCCTTGGCCTTTCAAGCTCACTCAGACTAACAGAGTGTTGGGAAATTTGCTAAGTCATTGAAATTGTTGGATATGCAAAGTAAAACTGTTAGAGTAATCAGTGAAAACAGTTGTAGCTAACAGTTGTTGCAAGTTTTACAACTGTTAGTACAAAAGTTCAGAACTGTTAGTTCAGTTATACACAACTGTTAGAAGACCTTGAAATGAAGACTGTTAGAAGAAATTCAGAATTGTTTATTCAACAAAGAGTTGTTGTTGAGCTATTAATGGAAAATGCTATCTTTGTGGATTTGAAGTATATCTCTATCAAGTTAGAAGATTATCAAGATTATCTCGGAAGATAGAAGATTGCCTAACTGTCAACTATTCAAGGAGGATCAAGAGCCTATATATACTAGAACTAGAATATTGTTTTAGTAAGCAATTCTACGCATTCATATTTTATTGTTAATTTGTTTTTCTAAAAATGTGTTGATCTCTAAGTTTCATAGAAACCTAAGAACAAGTTGTGTTCTTCGTCTAACAAAAGGGATAGATTAGAGGTGTTGGTGAATATTGTAATCATCATTGGTTATTAATAAACATCTTGAGTTTGAAAGTATTTTCTTGTGTTGATTGTTGAATTGTTCTTGTGATAAAACCTTAAACATCAATTAAGTGTGATTCCGCAACTTCTTAGTTGATTGTGATCAAACTGAAAGATTTTCTTTAAACAACTCTGATTTAATTCTAAAAGGTAATTCTTGTTATTGATATTTGGTAATATCCGATCCTGACACGGAGTCAGCTTGATCAATAATGTCTTCATCAAATGAAACATGAATTGATTCTTCAATGGCCTTTCTCCTAGAGTTATATACTCTGTATGATTTGGAGATTGAGGAATAACCAACAAATATTCCAGGATCAGCTTTGGGTTCCAACTTATGGAGCTGATCTCTTTGATTCAGCACATAGCATTTTGAACCAAAGATAAGGAAATAACCTATATTGGGCTTTCTAGACTTATACATTTCATATGAAGTCTTTCCATGTCTTTTGACAATGATTGACCTATTCTGAGTATAGCAGGCTGTACTAACAGCTTCATCCCAGAAATAGAGTTTCAATCCTGCCTCACATAGCATTGTCCTTGTAGCCTCAATTAAGGTTCTATTTCTCCTTTCAGCAACTCCATTTTGTTGTGGAGTTCTGACAGATGAGAAATTTTGTAATATTCCTTTTTGTTCACAGAAGCTTTCAAGGGTTGAGTTCCTGAACTCAGTCCCATGATCACTCCCGAGTTGCTTTACAGACAAACCTTTCTGCAACTCTTCCCTTTTGATGAAACTTATTATCTCCAGAGCAGCCTCACTTTTGGCTTTTAGGAATATTACCCACGTGAATCGTGAGAACTCATCTACTATCACCAAAGTGTACTTCTTGCCACTTAGGCTTGGAGTACTTATGGGTCCAAACAGATCCATATGCAACATATGCAATGGGTCTGTTATTGAAAAATTTTGCTTTGATTTAAAGGACCCTTTATGGTGTTTCCCTTGTTCACAATTTGTCTTTGACAAATGTGATTTTTGGTAATCCAGAGACTAGCTCTTTGTTAGACAGCATATTTATATTTTTAAAGTTCAAATGAGACAAACGTTTATGCCATAACCAACTCAGCTCAGGAACAGAATGGGAATACAAGCAGGTTTCATTATAGGGATCAGCAGATTTAAGATCAAGTAGATACACATCTCTTTCTCTTTTAGCTATTAATACAGACTTTCCCTTAGCATTATATATTGTTCCTGCTTTCTTCCTAAAAGTTACAACATTGTCCTCATCACACAATTGACTGATACTAATCAGGTTGTGTTTGAGGCCTTTGACATATACAACTCTCTGGAAAGTGACTTTACCAGCTTGCATCTTCCCATAGCCTTTGGTTCTTCCATGGGAGTTGTCACCAAATGTTACTTTAGGACCTTCATCTTCCTGGAAATCACTGAGAAGTCCTTTCCATCCGGTCATGTGCCATGAACATCCACTATCCAAGTACCATTTACTTGAACCCTGCACATGATATAAAACTAAACACATTAGTTTTGCTTGGGAACCCACTTCTTGGTGGGTTCAGATGAGGAGCACTTAGCAGCTTCATCTTGTTGAACTGACTGCTCAGCTTGAGCAGGAACTGAATCCTGTGTAGGCTGATCAGTTTGTTCTTGCTCAGGCCTTGAGATTTCAGCATCACAGTCCTTAGCCTCATGACCTCTACTTCTGCATTTGTAGCATCTCCTTCTTCCAATGATTACAGGAGGTAGAGTGTCTAACAATCCTTGTGAGAATTTACTCTCAGTTTTAGGATTGTATATGGTGGATAACTTCTCAACTTTCTTTGCAAGCTGATTCACCTGGTGATCACTGACTTTGGACTTACCTTTGTCAGGTCTCTGTTTGTTATCCTGAGAAGATTGACTAACAACCTTCTTCTCCATGACTTTGGACTTACCTTTGTCATGCTTACTGGACTCACCAGTTTCAACAGGTTTGGACTTACCACTGTTGATCCTCTTGGACTTACCAAGATCAACAACTTTGTACTTACCATTGTTGTGATTTGACCTCTGACTTACAGTGGTCTTCCTGTTCTTATAACTTCTCTCCGAGTCAGATAGAGAATTTTGTCTTTTGAAAGGATTTGGATTAAGCCTTTCTATGACTGAAGTTCTTTAAACAAGCTGAGTGCCTAATCTGTCCAACACAGACTTACCATGTTGTTTGGATGTTGAGCACTCATTACCATGATCTTTGGCCTTCACAAACATATTGAATTTTAGGCTTGGATCATGTCTTTTCTCTGAGGCTGACTTCTGAGACTTAATCAGTTGTCTATCTTCCTCAAAATCTGTACTTGCTATCTCATCATCAGCTACATAAGTTGTTGTTTGATAGTCACCTCCAAGTACAGCCTTCACCTGTTTAGGTATATGTTGGTTTATGCACTGTTCAGCAAGCTTTGATGACTTACACCAAGACTCAGTGATATTTTGGAGTTGATCAGCTTTGTCTTTAGCTTCCTGAAGTTCTTCACTAAGAAGTTTGTTAATATGTCTTTGATATTCAAGGTCACACTGTGCTTTCTTATCAACATCAATGAGAGATTGATTTTCCTTAATCTCATCTTTAAGTTTAGCTATTTCAGCTTTGAGGTCAGTCTGAGACTTAAGGCTGGTCTTGAAATCATTTAGCAGATAATCAAATGCAAGACCCTTTTCTTCATCAGTGTAAGAGTAGAAATTACTGACCTTATACATGGAAGCAGGATCCCAATCACTGAGCTTGATGTTTTCCTCAGCTTCCTTCATGTCAGCTTCAAAGATTGATTCGGACATACCATAATCAACCTCATCGATTTCTATCTCTTCATCTTCTTGAACCATCAGACATACATCATCATCTGATGTAGATGATTCTGTATCCCATGTTTCAGCAATTAATCCTTTTGCACTGGGTTTGTCTTTAGGCTTTCCTTTCTTGAGCTGAGTATATTTCTTCTTGTATTTATCAGCTCTGTAAGCATTCTTATCAACAACTGATGTTGATTCCACCTTCTTTGATCTGTACTCAGCAGCAATGTGTCCCTTTTTCTGACAATTGAAGCACACAGCATTCTTGGGATCAAAAGAACTCTTTCCTTTGCCCCTGTCAGATCTTCCTCTTCCCCTTTGAGCTCTTCTCAAACGTCTGGCTAACATTGCCATTTGCTCAGTGATATTCTGAACATCATCAGTATCACTTGAGTCTGAGTCTGAGTCTGAGTCTGAATCTGAGTGGTCAGCTTGAGATTCTGACTCAGTCTCAGATTCAACAACTAGTGCCTTGGGACTTTTCTTCTTCTTTTTCTGTGCAACTAATGCAATATCAGTTTTATCCAAGGACTCCTTCAGTTGTTGTTGAGAAGATTTCTTGTGTTCAGTGATCTATTCATGATTCAGCAAGAACCCATAGATAGACTGTAGGTTGTACACGTGTAGTATTCCTCCAGCCCTCAGTGCCGTAGTTACGTCATTAAACATTTCTGGTAACACATCCAGAAATTTCAGCACCAGTTCAGCTTCATCTTTCTTTACACCCACACTTAGTAGGTCATTTATCAAGCAGTGAAACCTTGTGAACAAATCTGACAAGGTTTCATTCTTCTTTGAAAAGAAGTTTTCATATGATCTATTCAAATGATTTTTCTTGTGCTTCTTGACCAGATCAGTGCCTTCATACGTGACACTCAGCGTATCTCAGATATCTTTTGCAGTTTGACACCCAGTCACAGTGCGCAAGATTTCATTTGACAGGGCATTCGCTAGAACACTTTTAGCCTTATCATCTAGATTGAAAAGTTTCCAATCTTCATCAGTCCATGCTACAACAGGCTTTCTTGTTTCCTTTTCAGATCTTCCAGGAGACGAATCACTGACAGTGGCAGGAATCTTGAGGATAATTGGTCCTTTAGTGACAACATCCGACATACGGTTGTCAATGGACTTGAGGAAAAGCATGGCTCTGAACTTCCACATAGGATAGTCAGATCCATCAAATATGGGACAGCCTTTGGCAGACATCTGTGGAAAGTTTGAAGAATTGTTGCTTGTAGACATTGTCAACTTTCTCAGAATCTAGAACTTTCAACTTATGAAATCGTTCAGCCTGCTCTGATACCAGTTGTTGGTCCCTTGTATGAGAGAATAACAACAAGCAACAGGTGTGTAGAAGGGGGGTTGAATACACTTTCTGCGGAAATTGAACAAATCAAATAAAAGTGTTACACACAGTAAATCAAACCACAATCAATCGAATGCTTTTATTAAGAAGATGATTACAATGCTTTGAATAAGAAGATGATTACAATAACTATCAAGTAAGCAACTCTTGATATATAACCACCTAATATACATCTCTCAATCTCTCAAACTTAGCTATCTATACTCAACTTATGATTATAGATACTGACGACTCTCTAAACAGAATTTCATACAGATTGACAACTTACCAATATCACAACTGATGTGATAGTTCGAACACACGAACACTTGGGCAATCTGTGAGTTTTTCTTGATCACGTTGAACTGACAAACAGTAATCAAGATTCGTAACACATACGGTGAGGTGAGGTTTGGCTCTGCAACACTTAGTTGTTTTTGAATCAAAGTCGTACCTCTAAACTTATCAGGAGATAAGTATTTATAATCATGTGCCTACGGTTCCTAACAAACTAAGACTCAACTTAATTCGTTAACTAACTCTCGGATAATCCGGAATCTTGAATCTTGAATCTTCTATCTTCAATCTTGATTCTGGAGTCTTCTTATCCGCGCCGTAGATATAGAGAGAGATAAAGATGAATTTAAAGCATATTTAAATTATCTTTAGACTGACTTCTTCACTCGGACTGAGTTACTCAGCTTGAAACTCATCAAGCTGAGTTCTTCGAGAACAAATCCGAATTCATACATGAACTAACACATACATTGATAAACTCATCCTTAGAAGTCTAACTTAGTTGACTAAAACATATTTAGCAACTATGTCAAGCTGACTCTGCTTTTAAGCTGAGTTACTCAGCTTGAAACACATCAAGCTGATTACTCGATATATACCTTATGTGACATACACAGATTATTAAACATATTAATAAACAAACTAAGCTATAATATAAACTGATCAACATATGCTCAGCTTATACTCAGTCTGAATCACTCTAAGTGTTCAGTCTGACTAAGCTTCATAATTCTGTTTAAGTTATATGTAGAACTCATCTTACAAACTTAACTTTGTCTCATCAAATTCAAACTGATGAGATCATTTTCCCAACAGGTTTTACCAAAAGCGAGTTCGAGTCCTGTGTTTACACGAAGTTTAGTGGGAGCGTAGCAATCTTCCTAGTACTGTATGTGGATTACATACTAATCATAGGAAACGATATACCAGCATTGCAAGGAGTAAAATCCTGGTTAGGAAAATGTTTCCAGATGAAGGACCTAGGAGAAACCGCATATATACTTGGTATAAATATCTATATAGATATATCTAGGCGACTGATCGGACTTAGTCAAAGTACATACATCGATAAAGTGTTTAAACGCTTTAAGATGGAAGAATCCAAGAAAAGGTTTATTCCAATGAGATTTGGTGTACCATTGAGCAAGGCTCAATGTCCTACTTCTCCAGAAGAGCAGAAGAGGATGAAATCAGTTCCTTACGCTTCGGCAATAGGATCGATTATGTATGCCATGCTATGTATTAGGCCCGATGTTGCTTACTCCATAAGCCTTACGAGTAGATATCAGCAAAATCCAGGTGAAGACCATTGGGTGGTTGTCAAGAACATTCTCAAATTTGGAGGAAGCACGAATGAAATCAGTATAACTGGTTACACAGACGCAAGCTTCCAGACAGACATAGACGACTTTAAGTCACAGTCAGGGTTTGTCTTTACCCTAAAAGGAGGAGCTGGATCTTGGAAAAGCTAGAAGCAAGATACAATAGCAGATTCAACTACAGAAACTGAGAATACATTACGGCAAATGATGCGGCAAAGGAAGCGGTTTGGCTGAGGAATTTTATCTCGGATCTAAGAGTTGTTGCCAGTATCTCTAGACCGATTGATATATTATGTGATAATAACGGAGCTTTAGCGCAAGCAAAAGAACCAACAGATCATCAGCAGACCAGACACGTATATAGAAAGTATCACATCATCCGAGAGATCATCAGAAGGGGAGATGTGAGGATATGCAAGATACCAACAGATGACAACGTGGCTGATCCGTTGACTAAAGCGCTTGCTAGAGATAAGGATGAGAGACATGCTAGTTCTATTGGAATGTAGTACATGGGAACTAGTAGCTAGTTTTCAGTATTTAATTAAATTGTATGGATTTTTAAGACTTATGATTATGTATTAAACATTTATGCGTGATGGAAATAGAAGGTTTATTGTAATCGTTTTAAATTTCTCCATTTTTAGCATATTTATCTATCCATAATATACAAGTCTTGATATATCAAAATTACTCTGTAGCTACTTGATGCGGTGGGAGCCACATCAGGGAGATACTAATGCTATTATAAATACTTGATGGATTATTTATGTAGAGAATAACAGCACAAGTTTTGTTACCAAGTGTTTATAGATATTTGTCAGAGGTACAAATATTGGAGGTAATCCGCATCAGACTAAGTTCATGAAGCCTTTGACATGAGTTAGCTTATTGGTTGTCCTTAGACCTGAGATGTTTGGTTTGGGGTACGACGACTTCTGTACTTTGGAACGTTCTAACGTTACGCCGTAACAGGATAACTATAACGGGCGTATCTGGGTGCAGCGGAAGACGTGTTCTCAAATCCAAGCAGTGAAGACGGGATTTGCACCTTCTCTTAAAGAGAGGAGATATTCCAAGGCCCCTTGACGGTTAAGACTAAATAAATGTGTGGCCGCGCTCGGATAAAATGATGGACATCATTTGGTAACACCGTAACTGCAGTTAGTCGAGATCAGAAGTCAAGAAATATAATCTGGATTTTTCAGAATAGATCACGTCCTCCATGTCTGAAATCCACATTAAGGAATATCGCAATGCAAAAGGAAAAGCCGGGTAATCGAAACAATTACGGAATCTCTGGACATAAGAGAACTTATAGTCGTGGTTAACCTAATTGTCTGGCTGGGGACTTCCTTACGCCTATGATGTACAAGGGAGTGAACTATCGTACACAAGTGGGAGTCTGATAGATTATGTGTAGAGATAGTATACACGTGTAATCATATCCATGTACACTATAAGTCACTAAAGGGTCACACAGCTGCACACCCAACTGTTGAACTAGGAAATAATACAATGTGTCTATAAGTAATAATTAATAGTTGATTAATTATAGGGAGAAATAATAAATGGATGTTTATTATTTAAAGGAGAGATTAAATATTAGTTAAATATCTAATTATAAAGTTTGATTTGAAAATTATTAATTAATAGTTAATTAATTAATATTAAATCAAACCAGATGGTTTGTTTTGTCAATCGATCAAAGATATTGATCGCGGACCGGGCTTCGAGAATGAACTTGGAAGACGATTCCTTTTTTTGTTCATGGGGACAAGAGAATGAACTTGGAGATACTTGGTCATGTTATGGTGAAGGGAGATTTGAGCATATTATGCATCTGCACAAATGGTCTATCAACTGTTGGTTAAGGTTCTCCATTGATGAGGAAACACTACATGAAGGATGTTGTGTATAATCAACAAAATGTTGTTTACGCCAGACCAACTCTGCATCCGGGATCCTTTGGAAAAGAACCGGCCTTCCCCAAGGACCAACCCGCAAGAAATGAGCACCCGTCTTAGCTGCCCGAGCAAGGGGTCAGAATTAAACCCGAGACTATTTTCCACAAAGTCTCCTTTACCGGACCCACCAAGCATTTGCAGTGGCGGAATATACCACCTCCAAGGTGTTTACCAATGGTAGAACCCATGACCTCAACGAGGACATGTGCCCTTACCACTAGGCTACCTTGTTAGTAGTAGGATGTTCTGTATAATGGTGTGCTCAAAGTGAAGAGGATAGTGTTGGTTTGATGATGATAGTTGTGTTGGTCTTTTGGTTTAAGTAAGTATGGTGGTGGTAGTGTTGGTATGTTTATGGTCTTTATGTTTAAGTATGTAGTTGTATGGTTGGTAAAATGGTTATTGTAGTGTTGGTATGTTGAAGTCCTTTTTGGTTGAAGTATGTATGGAAGTGGTAGGGTTTGTAATATGGTAGTGATCAATTATGAAAAACTCTTGTAATGTTTAATACTTAATCTTATAACCTTATTAAAAGAAAATGAATGATGACATTATCATTCTTTTCAAAATAAACTTTCATCAATTAGCACATTTCATTTAATAAAAAAAACTATAACAAATTAGAAAATCCACCAATCATAACTACCATTTCAAAATTTTCCTTAATTAAAGGAGGTTCACACACCATCATCCAAAGAATTCCCTTAATTAAAGGAGATTATCAACAAACAAATTTCAAATATTTATATTTAAGGTTATATAGAATATATATATATATATATATATATATATATATATATATATATATATATATATATAGAAAATGGATCAATATAGAACCATTATTTAAACATAGAACCATAGAACCAATCTAGACCATTGGATCATCAAAATCAATGGTTGAGATTAAGGATGACATAATTGTAATTATCTCCCAACAAACCCACGTTTTTAATAAAAAATACCCCTCAAAACTTTAAATTGTCATAACTTTTTAAGTTTTGTGAATTTAAAAAAAAAATTATACCAATATTTTAGTTTTTTAATCCTCTTTCAATCAAGACCACTCTTGCCATATTTTTCAAAAAAATTTATGAAAATGCAAATTTTGTTTTGCATTTTGGGTTGCATTTTCAGTTAGTTCTTGTTTGCATTTTCAGTACTGGTTTCAAAATTTGCATTTTTGGAAGCATATGCATAACTTGCATAATCGATTTTTGCATTTTCGGTTTTTGCATTTTTGCATTTTCAAATGAAACCCAGGTGAAAATGAAAATTTTGAAAAATTTGCATTTTCAAAAAAAAATAAAGTTTCAGAAATATATCAAGACTGATCTTGTTTGAAAGAGGACGAAAAACTGAATCTAACGATATACTTTTTTTGTTAAAATTCTTAAAAACGAATGAGTTATGATCATTTAAAGATTGAGGTAGTTTTTTTTTTAAAGTTTGTTGGAACGAAAGGGGAGGCCACGTGTCATCACTTAAAGTGGTTCTTTAGGTTCTATGTTTAAGTAAGGTTCTATATGTAACATTACCCTATATATATATATACACGAGAATATATGTGTTATTAATAATTACATGTATACATAATGTTATACAATCAACTCCTTTATAATTGTTGGAAACTAATTATTCTTTATTACTAATTTAAATTAGTTTATATATTTAATTTTATCCTTTGTAATTTAAAAATAGTCTAATACATATTCAAGGAAATTTTATTACTTTTACAGTATGCATAGAAGTTCCAAAATTTTAAATTTCAAAACATAATTTGAAGATTAAATAATATAATCTCAACTAATTAAAATATTATCATAACTAATTTGAGATATCAATTTGTTAAAATATTCAATTTAAAACCTCTTTTTTCAAATTTAACCCTTAGAAATAGGAGATTAACAACAAAATCATTAGGTGTATCCTAACTAATAATTAAGTGTATATAAACTACAATTGTGTTCCATACAATTCGTATAGAAGTTTCAAAATTTTAACTTTCAAAACATAATTTGAAGATTAAATAATATAATCTTAACTAATTAGAATATTATCCTAACTAATTTGGAGAGTTTGTTAAAAGATTCAATTTAAAACCTCTACTTTCAAATAATTCCTTTATAAATAGGAGATTAATAGTAAAATGGTTACATGTATCCTAACTAATCATTAAGTGTACCTAAACTACAATTGTGTTCCATACAATTCGTATATCATCAAATGAAAATTTTAAAATCAACTACTTCATGATTGTTGGGAACTAGTTATTCTTCATTGCTAAGTTAAATTAGTTTATATATTCAACTATTATCGTTTAAAATTAAAAAAAAAAGTAGGTTACATAATCAAATATTTCGAATTTTTAAAATTTTAAAACATAATTTAAAGATGTTTGAAGAAAGTTCTAACTAAGTGACCAAATTTATCTTAACCAATTTAATAAATTAATTTGTTAAAATATCTTTTTATTATATATGTAATTAGTTTGTTATAATATACTTTTTATTCTATACGTAATACTTAATTTGACTTGAATTTGAAGATTAACTTTTTTAACAACTAAACATACACATCCACCTAATTCTACATCACATGCTCATGCCGGGACTTGAACTCACAATTATAAGGTTGGGGATCATTTTTTTCAAACTCCAATACCGCTACGTCAAGGCCCTTTGGTGAATTTGAAGATTACTTAACTTATTAGTTAAAAACTTACAAATTTGAATTTTATCGTAACCAATTCAAAGATTTGTTTGTTATGATTTATAGAAATTTTTGATAATTTTATCAACAAATTAAATAATTTTGAAATTTCAGTTACTATAGAATAGTATTTAACCTGCAAAGGGGATTCATTTTCTTATTTTGATATCTACTTACAATTTTTTTTCAGCTTTACATTTCATTGCTTTCAACGGTGATTCCTACTTTTAAAACTGAAAATGCTATAGTGCAGAAACGAGATATATTCACGTTTCTAAAATACGTAAAAGGTGAATCTGATAATTGTATCATCAAAATAAAGGTAATTCTTATGTAGAAGAACTACTTTAATGATAATCAAAGAAATTCATCTAGCCTTGAGATGATCTTAACGGATGAATAGATAGTTTTCATTCTTTCATTCTTTGTTATAAATCATATATATATATATATTATGTATATTTTACAGTTTTATTCTTTTTATGTTAGTAATCTAAAAAATAAAATAAAAAAGTTTAAAAATGAATTTAATCATCCCCGTGTTTATACACGGGGTGCTTAGCTAGTTGTTAATAATAGATTGTGTAATGTTGTTTAAACTTAGTAATGATAGATTGTGTAATGATCCATGCTTTGTAGAAAGTTTAAATTGATTTAATATAATTAAAAATTGATAAAAATAGTGATTTGGGTAAATAAGATATTATGAAAGCTTAAAAAGGATATATAAAATAATTATAAATTAAGCCTGTCAAATATTTTAATATTCAATAAACGTAAATATAAAATTAACCCTTAAGTTTAAACTCCGGTATTCCTCAGTCAAACGGCTTTCTCTAATACAAACTTTTTATATCATCATCCCTAATTGTAAATCAATTTAATGCATGATGTTTAATTCGTGTTTATCTCCTAAAACTAGTGATATTAACTGCTTTATAATTAGAAAAATAATATATTCTTTTATTATTTCTTTCTATTTTATTTTTCATCTCATCATAAGATTGACATGTGAAATACATTAATTCTCTTTTCTGATTCTTTTTTTTAATTTTGATATTTATGTTAATCTTATAAATATAAATAAAAGAATAGGTGAATAAGTATAAATATATAATAGCAGATATATCATCTCTAAAAAAAAGTTTGTACCGGTTACTTTATGTAGGTGTCCTAATCTAATAATTTATGCATAAAATGATCAATTACAAATTACATGACGTAATAGATATTTAATGATTTCACGTCATCCATTTTATCTAGTTGTATCAATTGTTTTATGTTTAAGAAAATGATATATTTTATTACTATTTCTTTTTACTAACCATAATACGACATGGCGATTTCAATAATTCTCTTTACTTATATTCTTTATTGATTTTAACATTTGTATTTATTTTGTGAGTATGAGGATAAGTAGGAAGAAAAAGTAGGAGTATATATCACCTCTCTATGTTTAAAGTAGAAGAATAATTTAGTGTTTTCTAGTTGTAGTGCATCGGTATTTATTGTGGTAAGTGTTTTCCACTTCTAAAAGGTTGTGAGTTCAAGTCTTGTTGTGAACAATGGAGTAGATTTAGGGGTATGTTTAGTGGGATTTGTCGTTAAAAAAACATATTCAATGCAAAGGGTCAACAATGGTAAGTTCATTTTCGGTTTAATTATCCAAGTTAACGATTTTATCATAAAGTTTGAATTTGTTATGATTTAATCCTCAAAGTTATATCTTTTTTAAACCTTAAAGTCTTTTTCCAAATTATTTAACCTTTATATTTTTATATAAAACTGGTTTAACACGTTAAGTTTTGTTATGTTTTAAATTGAAACTAACATGCAAAATTAAGTAGAAAGGGTAAAATAAAAAATCATTAGAACTTAAAGGGTTAATCAGTTTTTTTTTAACAAAATTTTATGGTTTAAAATTTTTAGAACAAAACTTTAAGGTTTAAATCATAACAAATAAAAAAATTTTGGTAAAATTGTTTAGAAAAAAAATTTTAATGATTAAATCAAAACTGAACGAAAACTTTGATGGTTAACAAATTAAATAAAATGCAAGTATGTACGAAATACAAACTAATAACAAAACCATGTTACAATTTAACCACATTTTATCGACAATATGATGTTATAAAATTTAGTAGAAAGATATGTGCAACTATAAGCACTTATAAAAGGTATTTTTATGCTCACACACTTAAATAAGTTAACGATGAAATAACTAATATATCATTTATTTAAATTATTTGTAAGTATAAAAAAATGTCTATCATAAGTACTACTAAAAATATATATTCTATCGCTGTATATAAAAGTTTGAATGATAGATGTGAAATATTAAACTTTTACCAATATATACCACTAATGCCTCGTGTTGCATGCCGTTGTAGTCACCTCTCAACGGTGCGTTGTAAAGTAACATGTTATCTAAAGCAAAAGTATAATTGACATTCCATAACTCAAGTTTTTCAAATATATCCCTTCCATGGCAGACAAGGTAAGGATGGCATCTAACTCAAGTCATGGTTCCACATTAAAAAATGAGACTTCATTTCCCTCAATAGACACCTTCGCCTCCCTTTTGCTTTTACCTTTTGTTATTATTTTAGACCAGATTCATTTATTTTAGTAGGACTATGAAGAAACTTATACTTTTTGATCTAAAATAAGTCATCTTTTGGTAACTTTTCAAATTCAATGTTGAGATTGGGTTTTGGAATTGATTTCTAGTCTTTTTGATTCGTAAATGTCGTTTTGAAAACATGATTATGCATTTTTTTTTCCTACAATCTGCCAATCTGAATTTGATTTCAAACTCAAAACGGGAAGTTACCAAGTTTTGGAATTTGATTTCAAACCACCAGCGAGACCCCCGCTTTTCATTCAGGGAGTGTTGCCCCCTAAATCTTAACGGAACCAACTTAAACTAATACAAACGTGTACTTTATACTCTCCATACTTGTTTTAAGACAAAGTTCAATCCCTCATGTATAAATTCTATTACACTAAATGAATCGGTGACACTAAAATCACCAACATCAATCATACTAATATAGTACCACTCAAATATAACAATTATTACTACTAAATAACGTTAAGCCTTAATTTATAATTTACATGATTTGTTTTGTTTGTGTCGGGCCATGATTTATTGATATCAAATAATTGGATATAGTGGTGGTCCAAGTTCTTTTACTTTTGCTTATTTTTTTCAATTATATTTTTGTCGTATGGTTGGTTCCAATTTCGTACAGCAAGTAAGCTACATGAGATTCTGAACTTTAGCAAATGGATTTCGATGCACGTAGTCGTAATCTCACACACACACACACACACACAAACTCCATTATTAGCTTGCAATAAGGGGAGGACATTTATTTTAAATTAGGAATGTAAATGAGTCGAGTTGAGTCAGATATTTATTGAGTCGGACTCGTTTAGGTTTTTTAAGCTTGAGTTTGGCTCGTTTAGAGCTCATGATATGGTGATCGGCTCGTTTAAGATATATGAAGCTCAGTCTCTGCTTGTTAGGCTCGGGTATTATTTTGATATTTTCAATCAAAATAATATATATAAATATTAAAAATATAATATATAAATTATATTATATATGGAACTCGTTTAAGCTTGCGAGCTTAAACGAGTCCACTCTTTGGAGCTCGAGCTCAACTCGTTTATTAAATAACCTTTAATCAAGGCTCAAGCTTGAGCTCGAGCTTGTTAAGGCCAGATCGTTTCAAGCTTTTAACGATCCGAACTTGTATAGCTCGCTAGTAGCTCGACTCGTTTACATCCCTATTTTAAACCAATAGTATTTTGGGTGTTTACATTTTGTCACAATTCATTAATTTAATGGCAGCGGATCACTTTGCCGATAGCCGGAATCAAGAAAAGAAAACATACAGTCTAATCGTCAAGGAAGTTGAAGAGTCATGTGATCGGGCAAAAGCAGATTGAAGCTTACATTCAATGCCAAATCGCATGCAAGAAGGTTAGAGAAAGAGAGGGAAAGATTTAGTGGGGACCAAATATTTATATACATACAATATATATAGATATATAATGTTATAATTTTTTAAGTCGACTTAGTAAAGTAGAAATACTTGAAAGCTCATATTTAAAATAATTGTTCTATAAACCTAAGATATAGATATCGGAGATTCGATGATAAAGATTTTAAGTAATGTTATAGTCGTGTTGAAGCTGCACTTAGTATGATGGACGATTAGATCTTTATGCAAATGAACTTTATATGAAATTGAAGTTGTTTGGTACATTTTTACCCTTTGAAACTATTAAACCTAACATTGTGTTAGTATATCTTAAACAAGTCGATTGATTTCCGAATGCAATTATTGTATATAAAGTCTTGTTAACTATTCCAATAATGTTGACATGTGTGTAAATAAGTTTCTCAAAACTTAAGTTGTTAAAGTCTTACTTACTCTCCAGAATGTCACAAGAAATGTTTAATGAATCGAAAACGATAGCTATTATGAATGATATGGTGGAGGGCATTGATTATGAAGAAATTGATTCACAACTTTGCTTCCAATAATGCTAGAGAACTTTACGATTCATATAACTATGTAGAATAAAGTATTTACACTACCATTCTTTTATTTTAATTATTGGTATAACAAATATATCGGACTCTTTGGGGGAGCTGGCGTAGGTAAAACAATACTCAATATGGAATTGATTAACAATATTGCCAAAGCTCACGGAAGTATATATGTATTTGGCGAAGTCGGTAAACGGACTCGTGAAGAAAATGATCTTTACATAAAAATGAAAGAATCTGAAGTAATTAATGAATAAAATATTGCAGAATCAAAAGTGGCTCTTTTACGGTTAGATAAATGAACCGTAGGGAGCTCGTATGAGAGTTGATCTTAATTTTAATATTTTTACTTTTATTTTTTATAGTTTGCACAAGAAAAAAATTTACAAGACAAATATAAAACAAAGCAGGAACCGAGCTGGTAAAATTTGATTGTGATAACTTCTAATGGGCTTGTTTCACAAGAACAAGTTTACTAATGAGGGCAGCCCATTGAGAAGGCCCAATTAAATTGATATTATAGGAAGAGAGTTGACTTAATTAGTGTCAACATATATGAGGCCCATATTTCGGTTGATAAAGAAGTATCTGGGCTAACTTATTCAGAGGTTCTTAGCAGCAACAATGAGTTGGAGGATTTGGGGCTAAAAATCCTTTTGAACATTAAAAAGAGCAAAATATCAAGAAAAACTAATTGGGATAACCGAATAATTAAGGCCCGGTGCCACCCATATCACTTGTCTTTCTTATCCAAATGTCATATTAGTGGCATTATTTTTTCCTCATCTTTTTCTTTCTTATCCGAATACATAGTATAGCATAGTCCAAACTAACTCGATTTTTTTTCCTATTTTTTATTATTTTAATATATATGTGTGTGTATGTGTGTGTGTGTGCGCGTGTAAGAGAAAGAAAGAGGGAAGAGGGAAGAGAGAGGAGAGATAGAAGAGAGAGGGGAGGTATGATCAGTGTGGGGAACCAAATTGTTAAGCCGACGGGTCCAATGGGGAGGGCATATGAGTGTTTGTTGTTTACGTGAAGAAGCCGGCTACTAACTCGGTGCCCACCTGAAGAGCCATGCATGGTCTAAACTCTAAAGAGTTCTCTTAAATTTCAACTTCGAAAAGGCTTATAACTCAGTAGAATGTAACTATCTTAGAGGGGTGATGAAGGAAGTGAATTTTGGTTAAAAGTGGATTAAATGGATAATAAGTTGAGTGAAGTCGTCGTTTATGGTTCTTTAAGTAAAACGACGGGAAGAGGTTTTTGGACATCAAGAGGTTTAAAGCACGGAGGTCCATTATCCTCTTTCAAATTTAACCTAGCGAAGGAAGGCTTGATCGTGCTATTTTCAAGGGCAAGAGCAATAAACATGTTCAATGGTGTGAATATCGACCGTAAGTCTTACTACTATATCTCTCATTTACAATTTTCTGATGACAGTTTTCTGTTTAACTTGTTTAAGATTCATCAGTTAAAATATTGAAAAAAGATTGTTAATAATTTTTCAAATAATTTTTATTAAAGCTAAGACAAACTCAAGCCTAATGTGTAAAAGTATGTGATGAAAATGGTAAAAAAAAAATAGAGAATTGTACTATCTATCAATTGGCAAATTAGATTGCCAGTTTCTCATGATATTTTTGGAGGTATATTAGTAAAAAGCCATATTTTCATGAGATATTAGTTTCTCACTCGATTTTTATTTTATCATGGTATATTGATTGCACTCCCTTTGTGTTAGAAGCAAGTGTTGATCACCTATTGCATCACTTTATGATTATATTATAAGAATTTTAGTTTGTTTATTACTATATTTTAATAATTTTGCTCATTGATTTATAACTATACGGCATATCTGAATGCTTTTTGTCTTTCGTTTGAGGCTGGGTAGCAGAAGTCCATAATTGAGATATATAGTTATTTTTCTTTCTAATTTGAATTAATGTCACACTATTTCACCGGTACTTTGTTACGGTGACCTTCGAACTTGAATTTTGTCTTGGTATCTCATGCTTACATAGATAGAGTTTCAAATTAAGTGGTTTTATTAATCGAGTGATTGGAGAGTTTTAACTGAATTTTAGTGTCATTGTTGACTATTAAAACTTAATCTAAATTGTAGTTTAATACACTATTAAAGAGTCTGTTATATAACGGTATGTAGTTTAAGAGTAGTAATAATATTTTTAGTTCAAATCATATAGTGGACAACATGTAGGTTTATGAGGTATGTAAATTTTATTGTAAAAAAGTATAGTTTAATCCCGTCCTTAAGAAGGATGTTCTACACTTTCAAGATCCTTTGAGGCCTACCAGGAAGCAATCAACTAACAATTCATTCAAAATAAAAAGAAAATAGTAAATGATTCATTTGCTTTGTATATAGAGAAAAGAAAAAGAAATTAGAAAAGAATCCTTTCAAAATTCTAAGTGAAAACTTTAGGACCTTTAGGTTATAAATGATTATGTTACTATCATAAATGGGGATTTTTAAGTAAAACGTCTTATTATAGATTTGATGATGATAAGTTTTTTGTTTATTTAGAATTAGTTTCTACTTTCATCATGTGTTGATAGTGTAAAAGTTGTGAAACTACGTTAAGTCTTTTAATAAGAATCGAACCACCACTTATTAGGATCGAATTTGAAACATTAACAAGAATATGTTAGAAGATACGGATAATGGAAAAAGATAAACACGACATCAAGATATAACGTAGTTTGGTCGCCAGGGTCACGACCTACGACTACGGGTATGAACTAAAGACTTCTTTATTACTGAAAGTGTTTACATAAATGTCACCTCAAAGGTGCATAAGTATGAACCACAAAGGTTGAACGATAATAAACCTAGTTGCGTTATTTATGATGCTAACAAGAAAACCCTAATGACACATATAGACTTGTTGGAGACCCGTATACGATAACCACAAACAGTCACGGCCCAAACAGATTGCTCCAGTCCACGCCGTGTACAAGAGGCCCTCGACGTGAGCCCTTTGTGAACAAGGGTTTCCCCATGACATGAGCATCACCCCCACGCCATGTACCCTCTCATGTTTCTAAACGCAAAAACCATTTAGCCGTTGTCATCTCATCTTGTATACAAATCTTACATCGGGCACCGTCTTGTTTGTTTCCATTCAAATTGTGCCACTATTTAAGTCATTTGTTTCCATTCAAATCGTGCCACTAATCAAGTCATTTTTAACATTTTATAAAGTGAGCTATAAGTTAAGGCTATAATGGGGACGCTTATGGACCGAGTCTTCAAGCTAAGTGCTCAAAGTTGAACATCGAATGAGCTGGATGCTCGTTTCTTGAAAAAGATTTGAGGCTAAAATTTGTAGTGTATATAATATTTATGAATTTAGTGTTATATCAACTTCCCTGTAATTCTTGATCTTATATCAATAATAATTATTATAATATTGAAAATATAGTTGTATAATGGACTTTTGAAACTTTATGAAACAAAAATATGTATTTAGCTCTACTTCTACAAATAGTATTGTCTACCACTTAGCAGAACAGTTTTGATAATCAATATCAATATCTGTTTTGAATACTTTGCTTTGCTTCTACCCAATCTTCAAATGGCTTCTTCAAACTCCTTTGTTAAACACTAGTTTGCTTACATATTTAAAACACATATTTTCCTATTTGAAAAAGTAGAGCCCCTCTTCTTTTAGCCATCCTAAGATTATCAATGGCATGGGTTAATATCGTTTTTATTAATACTTTAGGGCAAACTGCATCAAAATACAATCAACTTTTACCAAGTTACCATTGTATATAATCAAGCTTTAAATTTTTTTAAAGATACAACCAACCATCATAATTCTTACATTGTATGCAGTTGACCTTTTATAGCAGGTCATTTTCCAAAATCTACTGCTTACCTTCATTTATGCATATACATAGGGACCATCGGTGTTACAAAATAAAAACGATATTAAACCTTTAACATACTAAACAAAGTTTAAGGATCGGAAATGAAATAAGTAACAAAGTTCTTGGATCAGATATGTAATTTACACCGTATAAAACCTTAAAAAGGCCAAAATGCCGAATATGTGTCGTTTGAAAAATGGCAACAACGAGAAAAGAAAAGCAACGGGAGACCGCAAAAGCAGTGGTGATTGTTTGTTTATGTGCACGCAACAGCAACAACACCCTTTTCCAGCCTTCATCTTCATAACCAGAAAAACCAAAACCTGTGGGTATTCTCTTCTTTTTTATATCATTTTCCATTTGATTTTTGATCGGATTTAGAGCAAAAATGCACCAAATTTCAAACATTGTTAGCATGTAATCGAAGAACTCATATTCCTCTCTGTTTTTCTCAGCATTTCGAAATGTCAATTTCAGGCGAGTTTTTATAATTTGTTATAATCATTCCTTAATCTCTGTATTTGAATCAACTTCTCTTTTTTTATGTTGTTCAGAAAATTAGGGTTACACGAGTGTTCAACTTTATGATTATTCAATAAGTTAAACACCAAATTTGTTGAATTAAAAATAATGTGCCTTCTTATTTGTTGTAGTGAAAGTTATTATTATTATTATTTGATAAAATTCTGTCTGCTTATTATGTTGTTATCCTTTGGAACCCCTACTTGTATCATTGTTCTATACATAAACATGGTCTTTATAGCATTACCTCTATGACAAATGAAATTCTTATGTTCTTATGTACATTAAATTATATGCATATAAGTTAACAAATAAAATTGAATAACTTTTGAAAGAGAGGATGAGAGATTTGATGACAAGAGGACCAAACAAGGCTATCAACTGACTCTTAAAGTAACTAGGATTGCAAATAGTTAACATCTCATTTGTAAATTGTTTTCTCAAGAAACCGAATGATCGCCTATAGATTCTAATTCCAAAGGTAAATGGAAAACGAATAAGTAAATAGAATTCTGAAATTTAATGACCATGGTGTACCTTCTAGTTTTGAATATACCTATCATTTGAAACTTCTTAGTGCATTTGGTATACTCCCTTCTTAGTGGTCCCGTCAAGGCCCTCCTTGTTTGGCCCCTCCACCCTACTTTCTTTCTGTCTCTCTATCTCTCTCTCTCATATATATATATATATATATATATATATACTACAAAAAATTGACTTAAAGATGAGGTTTAAATATTAGTATTTCCTGGGTTGAAAGATAAAAGAACGATGGGTGAGAGGAAATGGTGTGGCACTAATGTTGCAGAAAACTCGGAGGTGAGTATACCTGATGCTCTGGTTTAAACAGATTTTTTTAATTTATTTTTTGGTCAACATTTGTGTATATGCAAGAATCAAGATTGTATGTCGAATTCTTATTCTGTCTGGCCGTGGTGAAGAATTACATCCAATAATCAATATGTAAAATTATTAATTGATCTTGATATTATATGATAGAACTTGCTATTCCTGTTAATCTAACCCAACAATAAATTTTATGTTAATTGTCATCATTTTTTTAAGAATGGATAGGTGTTACTATAACATATTAGTGCCTATTTTTATGGCTAATTGATTGCTAATTCTTGTAGGATTGCGTCAAAAGCATAAATGGGAATTAGAGAAACTTACACTTACATCACAACCTTTCAAAACACTAAAGTTTTTCACTTTGGCTATTGTTCAACACATAAGTAGATCGTTGGTATACATTATCACACACGGCTGCTTGCTTATGGTTTTGATAGCGGCAACCGTGGTGGTGGGAGTTTTGCTTGTGACTGATGATGGTCCTCATACAAAGGTACTCATATTGTGTTTCTTTTCCATTTATTGTAACACCATGTTTATGATTGAAGAAAAACACTTTTTTGCTAGCAGCTAATTTGTGAGCATGGTGGAGGGTTCAAATGAGAACCTTAAATTAAATGAGAATGGGAGACTCAATCTCAGCCGTCCAATTCCCCCTCTTTAAATGTCATTGCCCACCCATGAGTTCCATTAACAAAATGAACGGTTGAGATTTAGTCTCCATTCTCATTTAGTTTATCATTCTCATTTGAACCTTCCCTTGTGAGCATGATGCTAATGTTTAATAGTTGTATGTGATTCATGTGTTTGTGCAGCATGTTGAAGTGCTTGTAGAATATTTGCGATTTGGATTGTGGTGGGTGGCTCTTGGTGTTGCATCTTCTATTGGTCTTGGTAAGCACTTCTGCTAAACAGTGACGACATCTTCCAAGGCAACAAATCATTCATAATAACATAAGTATATGTGCTTGACCTTGCTACCGCATTTTTTCTTGCATTTCCAAGAAACCTAGTTGCCTCTAAATAGAGGGTGTGTGTGTTTAGCTGTTCAAAAAAAAAATCATAATCTGCATGTGAATAAAATTCAATCTCCATATGAACTGTATTCTCATATAATAAACCTTTTCTAGGAGCTCCTTTAATGTGTTTAGAAACCATAGTGTAACTTTAGAGTAGCTAACTATACTCGCATCAAATGAGATATCATATCGGTTACTATAATACTATGAGATAGTTAAGTCTACCGACTACCTCCAATCTTTCTCTTGATCTGTTAGAAGCTTCGTGTGTCCAAGTAGGAGTCTCAGATTAGGGTCCATTAAAGTCTCAAGTCTCAACTGGCTTGCATTCTACTAAACTAGCTTTCTTAAGAATATATAACACATACTTCTTTTGAGATATTGAAACTACATTTTTTGATTATGCAACTTCAATGCCTAAGAAGTATGTGAGTCTTCCCATGAGAGATTATATGTTGGATACTAGTGAGATCATTCCTAGTGATATCATCAACATAAATTCAAATTAGATACTGTATGAACCTAAATGTGTATAAAAGACTGTTGATCTGCCTCACTTCATGTCATCCTCAACTATATTTATAGTATTGAAATTGTCGAACCAAGCTCTAGGAGATTGTTGAAGGCCATGAGGAAACTTCTGGAGGTTGCATACTAATCCTGCCTCTCCCTGAGCCACAAAACTAGGAAGTTGAGTCAGATTCTTCTCGAAATATTTATTTATTTATAGATAAGTATCTAGTCTTTTTTTTTAATTATTAGTAGATGGGTAATACTAATAGATAAGCAGAAGTTTTACTTTTAGAGAAGGATTTGAATTAGTATCGTGATTAAGTTAAAGCCTGATGCGAACCAAATTGATATATTGGCAAATAGTAATGATTACAATAGTCGGCGTGCTTTTAAGAGGAATCCGTCTCTCCTTAACCTACTTTCGTGAGGTAGGAGCTCTCTTAAACCCTTTTCTAGAACCAATTTTCCAATAATAATACAATACCACAACCTCTATTTATAATTTAAAATAAATAACTTCCTTCCTAAGGTAAAATCATATATAATTAAAATATAATCACTACCATAATTAAAAGATTCATAAAATACGGACCATATCATTCCTAAGTCAAGAAGCCTTGAATATCAAAGAACTGTTCAACCCTATAAACCCATCCATAAGCATCCTCTCTCTCGAAAAGTGGCATTTTCAGCTTTTGCAACTGATAGTTCATACCCAGAACCCAGACCCGTGCCCCAAGGTGGCAGCCCATACCCCCACTTGACAAATTTTTCTTGTTCATCCTAGAAAGAACATTCACTAGTAACAGCTTTGAACTTACCCTGGAATGCGGGTATCTCAGTAACCCCTTTTCATCGAAAATCACGGCCACTGTATGCACCCCTGGAATGAGGATTTGAATTAGTACATCGATTACGTTAGAGTCTGAATCAAACCAAATTGATATATTGACAAATAGGAATGATTACAATAGTTGGCATGCTTTCGAGAGGCACTCATCTTTCCTTGACCTACATTCAAGAGGTAAGAGCTTTCCTAAAACCTTTTTTTATAACCAATATTCTAATAATACGATAGCCCTAGACCTCTATTTATCTATACTATCTATAAAATATTTACACATTTTAAATCTCTTAATTTTTATGTAAGTTAAAATTACTTTATTACCCCAACATCACAAAATATATATGATAGTAATACCATAATTAGAGTAAAATTTAATTTGGAAACTATTATGCAATTAATATTTTATATATGGTTAGCTTTTCAAAAAAAAAAATTTATATATGGTTTGACTTCCAAATTAAAAAATTGAAAATACCATGAATTGTAAATCGACATATATAAATTGGAAATTATTCAATGTCAACATAGTGTGAATATTATACTCATACGTTATCGAAAACAGACATGTTATAGACTAGGAATTATTCGCCCACGCCGCATTGCGTGGGTACCCTGCTAGTAATAATAAATAACTTCCTTCATAAGAATATAAGATAAAATATTATCTATATTTAAATTATAATCATTACCATAATTTAAAGATTCATAGAATACGGACCATATCAGGGTCCTTATTTTGGCACTATATATAGAAATTAGGAGAGATTTGTTACACTGATTTCATCAACTAAAAGCATATTATATTATGCTTTTGTGAGCTCTTGTTTGGACAGTTTAAGTGTTATCGTCGCTAAATTATCTAAATTTCTTATGTTCTATCAGGATCCGGTTTGCACACCTTTGTCCTATATCTCGGACCCCACATCGCTTTCTTCACGATGAAAGCAATGCAATGTGGTCGAGTTGATATCAAAAGCGCTCCATATGATACAATATCACTAAACAGAAATCCCACATGGCTTAACAAAGATTGCTCACAATTTGGCCCTCCATTGTTTTCATCTCCTGATGGTCCTAAAGTTCCGCTTAGTAGCATATTACCACAAGTTCAGTTAGAATCTATTCTTTGGGGTTTTGGAACCGCAATTGGTGAACTCCCGCCATATTTTATTTCAAGAGCAGGTTTGTAGACACTGATCTTTTTAGAGTTGTGTTCAATAAAGTCCATTTAAAAAAACAGAGTCCTGGAAATTTAATATTCAATCACACGTGATTCAGTATACAATCACATGTGATTGTAAAAGCATCACATGTTAATTACGAAAATGCCACTCCACCTAAAATCTTAAAATTCAATCTGGACCATTGATGGGGCTGATCCAAAGGCTAAAATTAGTCCCTTGGGACTATGAATTAAGTATGGACTATATTGAATATTCTTGTATCATTTTAGAGTTGTGTTCAATAAAGTCCATTTAAAAAACATAGTCCTGAAAATTTAATATTCAGTCACTGGTGATTCAATATACAATCACATGTGATTGTAAAAGCATCACATGTTAATTACGAAAATGCCACTCCCCCTAAAATTTTAAAATTCGATCTGGACGATTGATGGGGCTGATCCAAAGGCTAAAATTAGTCCCTTGGGACTATGAATTAAGTATGGACTATATTGAATATTCTTGTACCATTTTAATCTGTTCTTAATACTTACTCTGATTAAGTTAATATGGTTTTAATGGAAGTGTAAATCTTGATCCAGCAAGCATCTCTGGTGGTAAAGCTGATGAACTTGAAGAGCTTAATAATTCCACTGGAAATAACGAAGGTTGTTCAAACATGGATCGATTGAAGCGTTGGTTCTTGTCACATGCACAATATTTGAATTTTTTCACAATTTTACTGCTTGCGTCGGTTAGTTATGATTATTTAATCTGTCTTCTCGCTTTGCTAATTCATCTTATAGTTAAATTTTATAAAAATTAGCCTCGGCTTCATGGTTCTTTTAGCCTCTTTTGTCGATTTATCTGCTTTTGAATACCTCCTTTGATTACCTAAAGCAATTTGTAGGTACCTAATCCTTTATTCGATCTTGCTGGTATAATGTGTGGCCAATTCGGGATTCCATTTTGGGAGTTTTTTCTTGCAACTGTTCTTGGGAAGGCAATTGTCAAAGCTCATATTCAGGTTTCCTAATAGTAAATCTCACATCAACATTTCTTTATGTTTAATTTTCTCTTGAAAATTTATATATTTGGCTCTCACTCTTTACTTTTATTTTTATTCTTAGTACTACGTTTATTAATTTTATAGCAACGTACCCGCGCAATGCTGCGGCGACAAATAGTTTCTGTTTTGCAATAATTTCGTTTTCAAAAATGTATTGATATGTTATCTGTGTGATTTAATGTTACGAAAAAGTTTTTCAGCAACATGTCTGTTTTTTTCAATTTTTCAAATATTTGTATCAACTATTTTATAAAAGTTAAAAATAAATTCTAAAAAGCATTGAAATAAGAAAAAATATTTATATTTATAAAATAAAGAGGGGGAAGTTAATAAGATTTTGGAAATTATGTGTTAGTGTGAGAATATATTTTAAATGAATAAAAAGTTAGAGTAAATTAGGAAAGAGAAATGGTTAAAGATTGTGTTGATGAGATTAGTTTAGATAAGAAGAAGGGTGGATTTGTATTGTTGATTGAATTTTAACAAGTTTTAAGAGTAGGAGGAGAGAGTGTTGTATGGTTTAGACTATCCGCATCCAACCCAACTTACCCAACCAAAATCACCGCCACATCAGCATCCACATCATCCTTCACCTTCAACCCTTTCTAACCCTACAACCCCCACATCCAACCCAATTCAACCCTTTATCAAATAATAATAAAAAAGTATTATATATATATATATATATATATATATATATATATATATATACATAGTTGTCAATAGCGAATAGCGGAAAATAGCGATGACCTACCTATATGCTACGTAGCGAATAGCGGTAAATAGCGGCCGCTATTTCGTATTTAGCGATAGGCTTCTAAAATATAATTATATATTTGTATATTATAATATTACCTTAAAAGTCTTAATCTATTATATATAATAAGAACAAAATATAAAACCATGTCTTAAACTATTTTATGTTAGATCAAAGATCATCCAAATCTTCATATTCGGGATCATCTCCCCCCGTAATTCCATCCCACATCCACATCTTTACCCATCTCTATTTCCAAACAGCACATAAAATCAGAATCAGAAACAAAAAAAATTAAAAAAACAGAGGTTGTTCAAGAGTTTGAAGAACTCCAGCAATATAAGTAATAATATAAACTAACAAATCATAATTATAAACTTAGATATCAGAATTATGAACTTAGAAAACAGAATTTTGAACTTAGAAATCAAACCTCAGAATTATAAACAAAGAATGTAAAAAACAGAGGCTGAAGAGAACCTCATTCTAACTAAAACCATCTGTTAAAAACATTTGACAACTCACAAATCAGAATTATAAAGTATAAACTAAGAAATAAGAACCATAATTTCATAAACTATATTAAACTTGAATCATAATTTCAGAATAAATAACTCAAAAATCAAAGAGACTTACACTGAAATAGAAATCGTGGAGAGCTGAGATGGAATGGACGGAGGTTGTACAGTCTCCGGAGAAGAGAGCAGTCGCCGGAGAGCAAAGCAGAGTCGCCGGAGAAGAGAACAGTTGCCGGAGGGAGAGACGCAAGACGCAAGGCTGAAGGCTCTGCCGTTTTTTTACAGCGAATACTAAAACCCTAATCGTATACCTTATATATACTACCGCTTGAAAAAAAAAAAAAACCTAAAATACTGATCGCAATCGCTACATGCCAGATAGCGGTCAAGGGGCGCTACGCTACGCTAAACGCGATAGCGGCGCTATCTGGCGCTATTAACAACAGTGTATATATATATATATATATATATATATATATATATATATATATGTGTGTGTGTGTGTGTGTGTGTGTGTAAGTAGAGAGAGAAGAGAGAGGGAAAATGAAAAAAAGAAAAAAAAAGGAGGTGTTATGGTGTTCCCAATGGGTTCACCCATCCACCTCAGCACAAGCCATCGGGTTACACGTTGGATGCGGATAGTCTTATATAGTAGTATAAATATTTTGTCGTGTTTATTTTATATCTTACTTTTATTAGTTATAGATTAGTTATTTATTTATTCTTCTTTTTGTTTCTTTTTATAGACTGTATTTATAATCTCAGTCTGCAACAATCAACTTCTTAACTGGATAGAAAGTGAGTTGATATGGACACTTAGCTTCATCCCTGGTGTTGCTTCCGTCCTCCCTGAAATTGTCGAAAAATTGCATGCATTAAAGAATAAATATATGGCAGCACCTCCTCCAGAATCATCAAAGATTAAGGTAACTCCAATATTCAGTTTGTAGTGTATAAATAATTTAAATTTTTTTGTAACAACAGCTCCGACCAAGGTTAAAAAGATCACGATTTCTTAAACTGTAGTTTAAATTAAGTATATAAAAGAATGATCAATATAGTTCATACTTAAGTCATAGTCCTAAGGGACTAATTTTAGCCTTTGGATCAATGACATAAATGGCCAGACTCCAGATTGCATTTTAAAAAAATTGGGAGGGGCATTTTCATAATTCACATGTGATGCTTTTACAAATTACATGTGATTGTATACTGAATCAACTGTGATTGCATATTAAAATTGAACATAACTCTAAGTATATAAGTTTTCATGATTCTCAGGTAGAATCATGGGATCTTTCGTTTGCTTCAGTTTGGAACTCCGTCATATGGCTGATGCTTTTGAACTTTTTTTCGACAATTATAACTTCAACCGCACAAAGTTATCTCAAGAACGAGCAGGAAAAAGAAATGTCTCTTATGAAAAAGAAAATATTACAACCAAATGATACAAGTTAAGTCTTGCAGAAACTTGCAAAGCAACCGAGTTAGGTCTTTATTCTTTTTTTTTTTTACAATCATATAAATCACAAAAAGCATATATATATTGTGGGAATTTCTTCATATAAAATGACATAATTTAGGCATTTAGTTCTGGACCTGCAGGTCTTAGAAACAAAATATACACAGTAAAATGATCATGCATACCCTTAGCTCCATGTATATACAACTTTAGTTGAATGAGCTTTAGTGTTTTATTATTCATTTTGTATATCTTTATCTCACTTTGTTTAGTGTTTACTATAAGAAGTTTCAATGTAATCTTTACTACCATCAAACTAGAGTTAAATTTAATATCCCTTATATTAGATGTACAATATCTAGTTATTATAATGATTTTAAACTGGATAAATTACAACATTGAATTATGCCTTCCCTGAATCTAAAAGGACATGCTAAGAGTATGCCTTAGGGTAGTGGTTTGGTGGCAGAACACCATGGTGAGGGAGGGCTGATGCACCACCACCGCGTGGTGGTTTGGTAGCACTGTATCGAAAATGTAGGAGGGAGGCATGGAGGGCTGATATTCTTTTTATTAGTGAGTTGTTTGATAAGTAGGTATCGGAATTTGATAATTGCGGTGAGTCAATCACACGATGTGTAAGTGATAAGTTCAGTGATGAGAGTTAATGATAACGTGGAAGTATGATAAGCAATTAGAGATGTATTACGCGTTTTACATGTTATTTTTTGGACATGGTTCTACACTCATTATATCATAAACAAACTGTTCTGTTCTTAACTCCCGGAATCATGATTGAAGGAGATTGATTAATTACTTAGAATTTTTAAAAGAGAGTAATAATTGGTAAGAAACTGACTGAGTTGTTATTCAAGAACTCATGTGCGCATAGTGCATATTGGTACCAAGTACAACCACCCATGCACAGTTTACAACTACTATATATGCACATAATAAAATGGTATGTAACAATCATTCCCCCTTGAAATAATATCTAGTTTCTCTTAGGTAATATTTTTTAGGGATTTTCTATGCAACTCCAATTCATTTTCACCAAATAATTATGCTCTTGATGTGTTTTTTGCCACTATTAACTCAATGTCCATGCTGGAATGTCTAAACATTCCCTTATGAGGACCTTTATGTTTAGGGTTTATCAATTTCCATTATTGAAGGTGACATCTTTATGAACTCTCCACATTCATCATGTTTATCAATTTTAGAATTCAATTCAGTTTCTTCATTTCCAATTTCTTGTTTATTAGTAGAAATTGGAAAATCCTTTGGAATAGAATCTGATTGGCTTGTGTCCTTGCGTGAAATTGAGTTAAGATAATATTCAAGAGAAGATAGTACAGATTCTTGTAATTTGACAAGACAATAAGCATCATAAAGGGTTTTAGGTTTGAACATGCTAACTATTTTATCAATATTCGGTTGTAACCTCCAAATGAAGAGTATTGCTTTAAACATATCATCCAAATCTCTATTCCTAAACATGGAATTGAATGCATCATAGTATTCTTTAATAGTAGCTTCTTGTTTGAGAATTTTTCTTTTTCACATTTTCTCAAACACTTCATGTGCATTTTTTTCATTCTTACCATTACTTTCATGTTCTTTTCGTTTTACCCTAGTGTAACACGCTGGGTTTCACAAGCTTAATTAGTAGAATAATAACGTTTATATCAGTTATCTTACCAAAAGATAGATTAACTAACACAGTGGGAGTAACTAGTTAAATATTTACAATAACTATATCATAAGTTTTAACAAAAAAACCCAACGATGTTACCAAATATCTGCCGACCATTAAGACTAAGTATCAGAGTAAACAAAAGCATAACCAAAAGTGTTCCGCAAAATTTTCGGCAGTATTAACCATAGCAAGGCACCCCTTCCTCACCAACAACTATTTACCTGCATATAGGAAGGATACATGGAGAGGGTTAGCTATAAATAGCTAGTGAGTAACGATTAAACATAAGTATCATAATAAGAATACTATAGCATGCAAAGCATATCACAGATTAACAAACAAGTCTACCCTAATAGCTAGCGATGTTCTGGTGTAGTCAGCAGGAGTCATATCTTGCAGGGTTATAAGCCCGGCTCAATGATCCATACTGGGGAAACCGAATAAATCAACCGCGCCGGTGGGTGAGCGGGTAGCGGTCCACCATTGCGTTAACGGGGAACTCACCCCTAACGGATCAGTGGGAACTGAGAGCCCATAATATCAAGTTGAGGAATAGAGGTTTAGCAAGAACCACAATTCGCGATCGACGAATCACCGTACCCCAAACAGCTAACAAAGTGTCGGCATGAACAAGTATTGGCCTACTCAAGCCGCATCATAACAAAGTGGCCTACAAAAGCCATACCATAACAAAGTGGCCTACTTAAGCCCATAGCATCAGGCGATATCAAATCATATCATAATTGGCCTATTTAAGCCTAACATGATTGCATACAATTCATATCATATCAATTTAATAACACATAAACAATAACTTACCTTAGACTTGGTATAACATTCTTATTGTGATGCCTAAGGTTAACTGGTACTCACCTCAAAGATTACAGCAGATAGATGTAGTGTTCGGTGTTCTCTAGTTCTTTAGGAGCGCCTAACACATCATTTACAGGCTTGTCAACACATTATACTTAACACATTTGGTTCTAAATACAAATGATATAAAATGTCATACTGGACCCCTGCTTGCGGCCGCAAGTACTCTACTTACAGTCGTAAGGACCCCTCAAGAAACCTCTTACGACCGCAAGGATATCCATTGCGACCGCAAGAGTCTTTTTTCAATAAACCAATGCTTACAGTCGCAAGGGAAGTCCCTTTTGCCCGCAAGCATGGTTCCTTGGTTGGCTACGACCGTAACTTATGTACATGCGCTCGTAAACCTCATTTCCTTCGCTCATAGGCGGTAAATCAACAAAACACTCCCTTACGGTCGCAAGTACCCTTGCTTGCAACCGCAGTGACCATTTTAATTGCTTACGGTCGCAAGGACCATTCCTTGCGGCCGCAAGGACCTCTGATACAGTGTTCTTCGCCTCTGCTTCTGCACAGCACCTGTAACTCACGTTTTTGACACATAATTCGACCAAAACTCATATTCAGTTGTTTAGACACTTTGTTTGACATCACTTGCAGATTATAAACATGTTCTATACCAAAACTAACCACAAGAACACAAATTTACACCATTGAAATGTTGTATCCTCTTTCAAACTCAAAAACTAGGTTTCAATGGATAATTACTTACAAGAAGGAGATGATACAACTGAAGATGGTGACTTTAGCAAGGAAAACAATAGACTCACAATCAAAACCTCCTTCTTTAATTTCTACTTTG
Source organism: Pulicaria dysenterica (assembly GCA_947179395.2). Lineage (NCBI taxonomy): Eukaryota > Viridiplantae > Streptophyta > Magnoliopsida > Asterales > Asteraceae > Pulicaria > Pulicaria dysenterica. The sequence continues at coordinate 46,517,829 of OX359294.1, read as the reverse complement.
AATCCACAAGAACTAAATGGATGTGTGTGTATAAGTATGAGTGTGTGTGTGTGTGTGTTAGTGTGTGTTTTGAGTTTCTCTAGAGGATAAGAAGGCTTGACCGACCTTGGTGGGTTAATTAATTACAACGCGGTGTTTTGTTCCCCTTTTCTACTTATAACTTAACACACGCTAACCCATTTCAACTAACGGGGATATATTTGGAATCATTATCTAAAACCAGTTACTAACTTACCATTTTTATCTATTTTCGTAATTATCTCACATAACCCCTTTTTATCACATATAACACACATTAGCAACAAAACACATTGATTAAAATCAATGTACAAGCATATAAGCACAAAGTATAACAACTTACTACTAGCCCATATTTTAGGATGTTACACCCAGAAATTACTTCATAATCACATCCCTTAACCATTCCAACCTCCAAATCATTTTGATGATGTAAAGAAGAACTCGAATCTCTAGGATGGTAAGTTGAAGATTGAAAAATTTTACAAAGGTTTTCTTGGGTCTGTTCATGTAACTTCTTGTTCTAATATGAAAGTGATGATTGGATGGCTGAAGTTATGCATTTTGTAATGAATGTCTTCATATCCTCATCCATTGGTGTATTGTTTGTTGTAGCAGCTATCGATGGTGTCAAATTGGAAGCCAAGAAAGTGGCTCTGATACCAATAATTGTGTTCCAAACTTCCAGAATCAATAATTGAAGGAGATTGAGCAATTACTTAGAATTCTTAAGAAGAAGAGTAAGAAATGGTAAGCAACTGACTTGGTTGTTATTCAAGAACTCATGTGTACAGAGAGAATGAGGAGAAACATATTATAATCAAAGCTACCCTCTAATATTTGGTTAAGCTACTTATATAATAACTGCACATGGGTACCCAGTACAACCACCCATGCACACTTTACAACTACTATATATGCACATACTAAAATGGTATATAACACAAACTCCGATCATTCATGAGACAAGACAATAAATAACTGATATTGACTATCGAGACATAAGTTGTAAAGTTGTTGGTTTAATTCAAGAATTGGTAGTTAAAGAGCAAATATACAAAGTCACAATTGAAGTCCTGCTTTGTGGAACAATAAAACAACTATTTGGTAATTGTTCTGAATATAATATTAAGTAAGAAAAAATGTATAATTTTATGAAATAGTCAAAAATAAATTAAAAGTAAATTATGTTTTTCTTCCATGTTTACCTTCGAGTGTGATTTTTGTAGCTAAACGATCATTTAGTTCTTCAAATCGTGTTTTCTGTAACAGTAGCTTCATATTCTACTATGACGATTTTTGATACGTCACGAAACAAGATATGAACCCGACAGAAAATATAACAAACCTAAAATGGGTCAAAAGCGAGTTGACATGAAAAAATAAAACTGGATTAGGGTTAACATGACAACCCGAAATTCCCATATTTCAAAACCATAAACTATTAGATTATACTCTAACACTTAATATTTAAAATTTTTAAAAATGTATAGTGAATTTAAAGGGGGGGGGGGGGGGGGGGTGACATCTGAGGTAATAAGACGCCAAACAAAAGTACAAAACATAAAATTTTAAAATTAACTATGAAAGGTTTAAAGGCGGAACAATATTTGTAGTATTTGATATTTGGACTATATTATTTTGGTAGTTTGTCGTTTGACTATTTCGTAGTTGGTAAATTAATATTTAGGAATGACTCTAAAATTGTATTTATCGATACACTATTTTAATTTTATTTCAGTTGTTGAATACTGTTATTTATTGATACTTGGTAGAAATATGGTACATCACCTTCTTTATTATATTCGTTTATATAAGTTGCATAAAAAATAACGCGTATTCAAAAAATAAATGTCAAATACATTAGTAAAAATTGGTCGAAACATAACCCGAACCCAACACAGGAAAAACATATTATAATCAAAGCTACCCTCTAATATTTGGTTAAGCTACTTATATAATAAGTGCACATGGGTACCCAGTACAACCACCCATGCACACTTTACAACTACTATATATGCACATACTAAAATGGTATATAACACAAACTCCGATCATTCATGAGACAAGACAATAAATCTTAACTGATATTGACTATCGAGACATAAGTTGTAAAGCTGTTGGTTTAATTCAAGAATTGGTAGTTAAAGAGCAAATATACAAAGTCACAATTGAAGTCCTGCTTTGTGGAACAATAAAACAACTATTTGGTAATTGTTCTGAATATAATATTAAGTAAGAAAAAATGTATAATTTTATGAAATAGTCAAAAATAAATTAAAAGTAAATTATGTTTTTCTTCCATGTTTACCTTCGAGTGTGATTTTTGTAGCTAAACGATCATTTAGTTCTTCAAATCGTGTTTTCTGTAACAGTAGCTTCATATTCTACTATGACGATTTTTGATACGTCACGAAACAAGATATGAACCCGACAGAAAATATAACAAACCTAAAATGGGTCAAAAGCGAGTTGACATGAAAAAATAAAACTGGATTAGGGTTAACATGACAACCCGAAATTCCCATATTTCAAAACCATAAACTATTAGATTATACTCTAACACTTAATATTTAAAATTTTTAAAAATGTATAGTGAATTTAAAGGGGGGGGGGGGGGGGGTGACATCTGAGGTAATAAGACGCCAAACAAAAGTACAAAACATAAAATTTTAAAATTAACTATGAAAGGTTTAAAGGCGGAACAATATTTGTAGTATTTGATATTTGGACTATATTATTTTGGTAGTTTGTCGTTTGACTATTTCGTAGTTGGTAAATTAATATTTAGGAATGACTCTAAAATTGTATTTATCGATACACTATTTTAATTTTATTTCAGTTGTTGAATACTGTTATTTATTGATACTTGGTAGAAATATGGTACATCACCTTCTTTATTATATTCGTTTATATAAGTTGCATAAAAAATAACGCGTATTCAAAAAATAAATGTCAAATACATTAGTAAAAATTGGTCGAAACATAACCCGAACCCAACACAGGAAAAACATATTATAATCAAAGCTACCCTCTAATATTTGGTTAAGCTACTTATATAATAAGTGCACATGGGTACCCAGTACAACCACCCATGCACACTTTACAACTACTATATATGCACATACTAAAATGGTATATAACACAAACTCCGATCATTCATGAGACAAGACAATAAATCTTAACTGATATTGACTATCGAGACATAAGTTGTAAAGCTGTTGGTTTAATTCAAGAATTGGTAGTTAAAGAGCAAATATACAAAGTCACAATTGAAGTCCTGCTTTGTGGAACAATAAAACAACTATTTGGTAATTGTTCTGAATATAATATTAAGTAAGAAAAAATGTATAATTTTATGAAATAGTCAAAAATAAATTAAAAGTAAATTATGTTTTTCTTCCATGTTTACCTTCGAGTGTGATTTTTGTAGCTAAACGACCATTTAGTTCTTCAAATCGTGTTTTCTGTAACAGTAGCCTCATATTCTACTATGACGATTTTTGATACGTCACGAAACAAGATATGAACCCGACAGAAAATATAACAAACCTAAAATGGGTCAAAAGCGAGTTGACATGAAAAAATAAAACTGGATTAGGGTTAACATGACAACCCGAAATTCCCATATTTCAAAACCATAAACTATTAGATTATACTCTAACACTTAATATTTAAAATTTTTAAAAATGTATAGTGAATTTAACGGGGGGGGGGGGGGGGGGGGGGGGGGGGACATCTGAGGTAATAAGACGCCAAACAAAAGTACAAAACATAAAATTTTAAAATTAACTATGAAAGGTTTAAAGGCGGAACAATATTTGTAGTATTTGATATTTGGACTATATTATTTTGGTAGTTTGTCGTTTGACTATTTCGTAGTTGGTAAATTAATATTTAGGAATGACTCTAAAATTGTATTTATCGATACACTATTTTAATTTTATTTCAGTTGTTGAATACTGTTATTTATTGATACTTGGTAGAAATATGGTACATCACCTTCTTTATTATATTCGTTTATATAAGTTGCATAAAAAATAACGCGTATTCAAAAAATAAATGTCAAATACATTAGTAAAAATTGGTCGAAACATAACCCGAACCCAACACAGGAAAAACATATTATAATCAAAGCTACCCTCTAATATTTGGTTAAGCTACTTATATAATAAGTGCACATGGGTACCCAGTACAACCACCCATGCACACTTTACAACTACTATATATGCACATACTAAAATGGTATATAACACAAACTCCGATCATTCATGAGACAAGACAATAAATCTTAACTGATATTGACTATCGAGACATAAGTTGTAAAGCTGTTGGTTTAATTCAAGAATTGGTAGTTAAAGAGCAAATATACAAAGTCACAATTGAAGTCCTGCTTTGTGGAACAATAAAACAACTATTTGGTAATTGTTCTGAATATAATATTAAGTAAGAAAAAATGTATAATTTTATGAAATAGTCAAAAATAAATTAAAAGTAAATTATGTTTTTCTTCCATGTTTACCTTCGAGTGTGATTTTTGTAGCTAAACGACCATTTAGTTCTTCAAATCGTGTTTTCTGTAACAGTAGCTTCATATTCTACTATGACGATTTTTGATACGTCACGAAACAAGATATGAACCCGACAGAAATATAACAAACCTAAAATGGGTCAAAAGCGAGTTGACATAAAAAAATAAAACTGGATTAGGGTTAACATGACAACCCGAAATTCCCATATTTCAAAACCATAAACTATTAGATTTTGCTCTAACACTTAATATTTAAAATTTTTAAAAATGTATAGTGAATTTAAAGCCATTTAATCTAGTCTGAAATATCGTATTGCCACCACCTGGTTGGATGTGGTAACCTTTGTTAGTTTGTTAGTTCGGGGAGTTCGTTTTTGGTGTCAAGATCGTGATCGGACAGGTTCGAGTCCAACAGGTGACTGCCCTGCTTTACGAGTTTTAGATAGGTTGTCTGGATTGGTGTAGTTGTTGGATATTATTAGTTGTGCGGGTTAGGTGTTCGTGTTTAATTTTTGGTGTTTGAAGCATTGTATCAACTAGCATCTAGCTAGTTTTTAAATTATATCTATAAAATCTATTGCCTTTAAAAAAAAAAAAACTATGAAAGGTTTAAAGGCGGAACAATATTTGTGGTATTTGATATTTGGACTATATTATTTTGGTAGTTTGTCGTTTGACTATTTCGTAGTTGGTAAATTAATATTTGGGAATGACTCTAAAATTGTATTTATCGATACACTATTTTAATTTTATTTCGGTTGTTGAATACTGTTATTTATTGATACTTGGTAGAAATATGGTACATCACCTTCTTTATTATATTCGTTTATATAAGTTGCATAAAAAATAATGCGTATCGAAAAAATAAATGTCAAATACATTAGTAAAAATTGGTCGAAACATGACCCGAACCCAACACTGAAAAAATAACATGACACGAACCTGAAATTTAATTGGTCGAAAACAGTCAACAAAAAACGGATACAAACACAAATTAAACGAACTGATAAACAGAACTTAACCCAATTTTTAACCTTACTGTCAACCTTTAATATTGTATATATCGAGGTGGAAAATAAAATAAAAGGAACTTATAAAAAATTGACAACACACTAAAAGCTCAAGAACTAATTAATCTCAAGGTAAGAGATCTAAGGACCAGTTTGCTTTGTGAGATTTTGAGGGATATCGCAGGATATGTATTTCAAATTTGAAATCGCATGATTGGTTGAAAATAAGAAAGAATGGATTTGGATTTCAAATCCTATAGGTGTGAGATTTCAAAATCGTTGAGGGATGATATTTCTAAATCCCTCATATATGGACCTCAAAATTATGACCTATCTAACCAACAATTTACAGTTCGCCTTCACTCTCGTCATCGCTACCGTAATCGATCATCGCCAAAACCGTCACCAGCATCACAGCTGTCGGCCACCACCACCGTCGTAACCGTGCCCTTCACCGTCTCTGCATTCGCTGTCATCTCCCTTTGTCCATCATCTCACCGTCTCTACATTCGTTGTCATCTCCCTTTGTCCATCGTCTCACCGTCTCTGCATTCCTTATCATCTCCCTTTGTCCAATGTCTCCGTCACTACCCTAACCGGCCACCGCTGTTACCTTCCCTCTCTCCGCCGTCGCCCTTTCCCGTATCCGCTGTCATCCTTCCCTATCTCCGCCTCCACCTCCGCTGCCATCGCCGCTCACCGATTCCACCTCTATCGTCATCGTCGTTCAACGCTATCGCCCTTCACCATCGCCGCCGTCACCCTTCACACCGCTTGCGCCTCCGTCACCGCCACCCTTTACAACGATCCATCGTCGTCATCCTTCACCGCCTCCGCCGCCGTCGCCCTTCACCGCAGCCGTCGTCGCCCTTTACCACCTTCGCCGTCGCGTTTTACACCGGCTCCACCTCTACCTCCGCTGCCATCGCCATTCATCGTCTCCGTCATCGCCCTTCACCGCCATCGCCTCTGTTGCCGGTGCCCTTCACCACCTCCGCCGCCGCCGCCCTTCACCGTGCCCGCCTATGCTATCGTCTCCTCAGTCAAGTTGTAAAGTTGAGTCGATTCCTTCACCATCTTTGCCCTAGAAATCTCATTATCTTTTACATGAATCAAACAAGAAATTTGATTGGATTTGAAATCCAAAGGATTTGACTTTAGAGGTAAAAAGTTAGTTAGACACGGACGAAAAGAGAAACTGTTAAATCTAAGGAAAATTGTACTTCGTCCAAGTTCTAAATAATGCGAGGCGTGGTGTGGTGGTATGATTAAGCGGAAGCCATGGTGAGGCCATGACATTTCATAAGGTGTGACTTAAGGAGACAATTTTGTATATAAATTATAATTTATATATATATATATATATATATATATATACACACACACACACACACACACACAAACAAACAAAAATATCTTATTATATATTTATAACATAGTTTATCAATCTTTTTCTTCGTTTTGTTATATTCAACAGTTTCATCATTTTCGTCATCACTTTCATATCTATAACAGTTAGTTGGTTTCATTATTTTCGTCGTCACTTTCATATCTATAACAGCTACCAGTTTTCATCATTTTCGTCATCACTTTCATAACTATATAACAGTCAGCCAGTTTTCATCATCACTTTCATATCCATAACAGCTACCGGTTTCATCATTTTCGTTATCACTTTCATATCTATAACAGCTACCAGTTTTCATCATTTTCGTCAACACTTACATATCTATAACAGTCAACCAATTTTCATCATTTTCGTCATCACTTTCATATCCATAACAACTACCACTTTCAACATTTTCGTCATCACTTTCATTTCTATAACAGCTACCAGTTTCATCATTTTCGTCATCACTTTCGTATTTATAACAGTTAGTTGGTTTCATCATTCTCGTCATCACTTTCAACTCTATAACAACTACCAGTTTTCATCATTTTCGTCGTCAGCTTCGTATCTATAACAGTCCGCCAGTTTTCATCATTTTTGTCAAAAATAAAATTTTCAGAAATATAGGAAGAGTGATCTCGTTTGAAATAGGATTAAAAAATGAGTAGATTGGTATAATTTTTTTGCTCAAATTCTAAAAATTAAAATAGTTATATTTAAGGGGTAAAAGAGGGGGGGGGGGGGGGGGCTTTGAGATGGCTAGAAGAAGTAGTGAGTTATAATCAATTTTGCAATTCTTAATGATTCCCATAATACCCTTTATTTTATAATTAAATCTTATAATTATTTACTTAATTACAACAATGTCATTATTAGATCTTGATCATTGATATGATAAATCTAATAATCTAGATTTGGACTTTAGGGGTTTTGTTTAAGCATAAACTATTGATCATATACATATATATATATATATATATATATATATATATATATTCGGTTTATCTGACTCGGTACTTTTATTATGCCTAAAAAACACGGCTTATAACGGCTAAATGTGCGCTAAATTGGGCCTTATCATACTCAAGCCATATGACCAAGCCTTGGTCCATGGCATGGCAGCATGATCAAGGCAGAGCTATGGCGAAGCCACGACGAACTTTTTAAAACCATACTTCATCTTCTTATTCACTAGACGATGACATGTGGAATTCATAGTTCTCTTTCTTCATCTCATTTTTTTAAATTTTACACTTGCTTTAATATTACGAGTGAAATCATAAGTGTTATAACCAAAGCACCATCTTTCCGGTACTAAGAAACCTATCCTTTGATTCAAAGATCAATCACAACTTACTATAGAAACAAGCAAAGAATGATAACCGTTTGGAAATAACTACATGTTGAGCCCAAAAAATTGTCATTTAACTTTCTTTTGTCTTATGGACTAAACTGGAAACCCATACGTTTTTTTATGACTAACTACATATTCTTTAACTTAATCCTAAAGAAAGATGATTTGTCCATAAACTTAATTTATCATACACAACAATAATGACTTTTATGTCATTACATACTCACTATCAAAATAATATCATCTACATATTTAGGGGCATTATTGTTCAATTACCGACTTTTTGTTGTGTATGACAAAATGATGTGTGTAAATCATCTCTCAATCCTAATTACACATCATTTTTATTCACAATATGACTTTAACCCACAATCTTATTATCACATAAACAACAGATACCTTTATACTATAAACCATTTGGTATACACCATTTTTTATAACCAAAATACGAACCATAAATAACTATAACCGATTATTTACGAAAATACAATAACCAAACCTTGGGTTTAAAAATTCTGTTTTCTTATTTACCAATTACGGAACATAATTATACATAAAAAATAAGAAAACACATGACGAAGAAAACGCCTTTCCTTTAAACAGCTCCGCCTAATTAAAGCCAAACTCCACACAACACATTTTAATATAAAAGGACTGGTTTTGTTTGTTTTTTAAGACATAAGCTGTTAAGGTCTTATTTCATGTCTGCGAAGGTCTTATTGGATAAGCTGAAGTTTAAAAAGTCTTATGTCTGCGAAAAAATATTGTTTGTTTTTTTTTAATTTTAAGAAAGGTCTTATTTACTATAACTTTACAACTTTAAATTAAATTCAACAATTTGAATAAAATTATCAAATATTTAGGTTCAAAACATTAATATCGAATATCCAAAGCATTAATATCCAATCTAAAATATAAAATTAAAAAAAAAAAGAAAACGGTTACGCAATTTGCTTAATTAACATACGAAAGTCGCTAAAATTTCTACATTTACATCAATTGTTCCACAATTTAACATCCAACATATTTCAAATATCTAACATAAACATAGTAGTAGCCAATAAACATGACATCCATTGTCTAACATAATCCTTCATTATTAATAAAATTCTTCGAATGTTTTTCCCGTCAACTTGATCCATCCTTTTAAGGCCTCAGGATCTGATGGTAATCCCATCCATAATTCTCGCATTTTTTATGACTGGCCAAATTTGTGCAAACTACCGCCTTGTCTACCCACTCTCGTCAAGACATGTATCTAATAAGCACTTTAATTGCTCATTAGACCATTAAGGTTGACCACCCATTTGGACAAACTACATATTCAACACATTCGACTTGTTAAATAGGTCAAATAGAAAATAAACAAATTACAATTAAACAAGTTTATGTCTCACAAATACAATTAAACAATCATATATAGTTATATAATAACAAACAAGTCCACATCAATACACCATGTGATAAAGACAAGTAATCCCAATTCCCAAATACCCTCCAACAAAAAGACTTGAGTATATCAATATAAAACTTGAACATGAAACTGTAAGAACATGAACTGAAACCCACAATAGATACACAAGTAGATAAAACTATAAGAAACAGGCCTCACGTATCTAATCTTCCAAACCAGCAACACCCCTTACCCACCTAATTACATAAGCTGCCAAACCATCAATTGCACCAATATTGTCATATAAGCTGCCACCCAATTTACTTAAACCAGCAACATCCCTTAAAACTACACCTAATCACTCAAATAATCCATCGTATGACATCATACAAAAAGCATGCATCATAAGTTACATTTTAAGATGTGGGTCTAGGTAGTAATAAAATTAAACATTACAGAACAGGGCAGTGCGTAGAATCTTGAAATTCTAATCATTAAGAATATAAGCTTATGTCAAAGCCTTGTGTAAGGGATTAAAGAAACTTGATTGACTGTTAAAAAAAAAGTAGCAATTTGATTGACATGAAAGAGCTCTATTGTTCATATCGCCATACTGAAGTGTTTTAGCTATAATGTTTTCTTCTAAACAGAGCACTACATGTTTGGTTAGGAAGATGTTAAAGTATATCCATGATTCCACAGGAGACTCAACCAATGCTTAGTTAGGCAAACAAACACTTTTACATGTTTCTAACCAGCCAAGAATTTGATTATAATCTTACAAAATAGATAAAGTAACAACTCTTAAATTGTCCAATGATGCTACATGCAATTGATCAAGGTTACAATATGCTAAATGGTTACCAAAAAACCAATAATCAGTAGCAATAAACATTTTATACACACCAAACATCTTATAGACACACTATTTTATTAGTACCCAATAGCTAATTAGCAGTAATAAGCAAAGCATCGATATTCAATAAACAATGAACCCAATAATCGATTAACAGCAAACAGCAACACTGAGCAGCAATAAACAACAATATGTATCTAATTTCATAGATCTCTAACCTGGACAGAAATCAATTTTCGGAAGGGTTGCCGTGGGCTGCAAGAGGGTGAAGAGACTGGTGCGAGAGGGCGAAGACAGCTGGTGCAAGAGAGCGAACGCACTGGTGCTTTGGATTGAAGTTGACGAAGGAGAAGGAGAGAACGAGACGACGTACTGGTGCTTTCGATTTTAGGGCAACGTGAAATCGAAACCAAAATCGATTTTAGGGCAACGTCGGGGTTTGATTGAAGTCGACGAACGAGACATTGAAGTCGTGAGACGGAGACGACGAAGGGGAAGGAGCTAACGTTGTAGAGAGCTTTCGATTGAAGTCGATGAAGGAGAAGGAGAGAACGAGACGTCTGCAGGGGTTTGAAGCGTATATTATTTGCTTCACAGGATAAGCGATTATAAGATAAAAGAAGACCTTTTATCTTGAAAAACAAACAAGGCCTTTAGTCTACTAAATATAAGAGGTCCCACTTAATGTTATAAATAACGTAAGGCGCGGCGTGGCGGCATGGTCAAGCCTCAAGTTATAGAAGCCATGGCGTTTTCTAAGGCGTGACTTAACGCGGTATTTTTGTCTGTATTTTATAATTATATGTATGTAGTGTATACTTATTTTTATGCAGATTGTTGATAATCACACAAATTGAGAGCAAAGTAACATTATACAAATTACAAAAATCAAATTTATAAAAGTCCAATATACACGATAAAAAATCCGACACAAAAAAGTTACTTTTTTTTAATTTTTTAATTTTTTTCACGCCACGCCTTAAAAAACTCGTCATTTGGCGGGTAAAGGTGCGCCTTGGCGAGCCTTGGCGCACGCCATGCCTAATGTTCACGCCATGGTCCATTTCTTAACGTCGGAGCCACGCCTCACACCATGGCGGCCGCCATGGCGCGTTTTTTAGAACAGTGGTCCCACTCCATGTCTCTAACTTTGATGCTGCCATGTGATGACTCTCAATCACATCCAAAATCTAATCACAAACATGACAAATGATGACTGTTTTTGTTAATTAAATTAAGGGTTTAGTTTCTAAAAGTACATCGAAGTTGTCACTTTTTGCTATTGTGTATACCCATCTTTAAAAACTCTCATTTAGTACATCAAAGTTCCTAAAACTACCATTTAATACATCAGGTTACCTATTCAACAGGTAGCAGGTCATAGTCTCTTTTTCTTTTTTTTTATTTCATGCCACATCATTTTTTAATTGCCACATCAGCAATATTTAAAAGTAAAAATAAAAAGATGAAGAACATTCATATGAATCTTCAAGTTCAGAAAGAACATTTGAAGATCAAACTCTAAAACTTGAAGATCAACATTTAAAGATCATCATAAACACAACAGATCTATTCACAGATCTAACTGTTAAATCCAACAGTTCTAAACACAGAAAACATTAAACCCAGATTCAAACACTACATCAATGAACATTAACTGTTAAATTGAAGAACATAAATGTTGAAGATGAACACATCTAATCCAGATTTAAACATTAAATCGTAGAACGAATCTAAACATTAATTCGTACCTTGAACCCTAACGTGAAGCAAAATCGAAACGATTGGAGCAGATCTGGAACGGAGTTATTGAAACCCTAATCGATTTGTGACCCAAGATCTTTTCGTTCCTACATTTGAGTACATCGAAATTAGAAATCTGTTCAAAACTTTAGATAGTGAAACCCTAGATCTGACAAAAAATCCTTGCAGGCGGTGGTGAAGGCGGCCGGAGCTGGTGAAGGCGGCCGGATCTAGAACGATCGGAGTTCTTGTTCATACGATTACCCAAATCTTTGAATCGCAGGCCCTAAATCTGTTTCATACGATTACCCAAGCAAATATGTGATGGTGTGAAGCACAAACCCAGATCTGCTATGAACGATTTGAAGCATCGATGAAGATGAGTCGTTAAGCGTAAACCCAGATCAGATGCCACGATGAAGGCCTTCAAAGATTATGAAGGTGAAGTCTGAAAATCGAACAATGGTGAAGTACGATCTGTTCGTCGGAGAACTTGTTCGTGGCCGATGGAATAATGATGGTGAAGTACGATGGTGAAGCCTGAAAATCGAACAATCGTGGAGTTACGGTGAAGTCACGATGAAGGCCTTCAAAAATTATGTAGATGTGTTTTATTATTATTATTATTATTATTATTATTATTATTATTATTATTATTATTATTATTATTATTATTATTATTATTATTATTATTATTATTATTACCATATCACTTGCCATCTAAGCAAAACTGATGACACATCACTAGCCATGTCACCATAATCTTTGCCACATCACTCATGACCTTTGCCACATCACTGGTAACCTCTTATCATAGGTTATGATGTATTAAACGGTAGTTTTGAAGAGTTCGGTGTATTAAATTGGAGTAATGAAAGATGAGTATACACAATAGCAAAAGGTGACAACTTCTATGTACTTTTAGGAACTAAACCCTTAAATTAAATAAGAGGTGATTCTATATATCCCCCTTTAAAATCTATTTATCATTCTTGATGTGATGTATGTGAGGAAAAAAGCTACTTTGAAAATTGTGTTTAAGTGATTTGACATATATGTATGTGACGGGAGGGGGGATAGATAGTATCCCCCCTCTTAAATCTATTTATCCCCCCTAATGATGACTCCACCAATTTCTTAAAATAAGTATCATCATTATATCATGATTGTATACTTTTTGACATTTTTTAATTATTTAAATAACTTAATCATATGGTAATAATGACTATTTTAATTATATATAATTATAATAATGATGACTTTTTTAATTAATAATGACTTTTTTAATTATTTCTTGTAACTATTTTGTTGGAACATAGAGTGGGGGGTGAATAGGTTCTTTTACTTAGTTTACCAATTTTTACACTTATAAAAATTGGTAAGTTGTGTTATAAAGAATAATCTTGAAATTTATAGCAACACAACTAATATAATAATTTAAAGAGAGTAGAGATAGAGAGATATCACCAAGAGTAGACAAGAAATTTATAGTGGTTCATGCAAGTGTTATCAAACTTGCACTACATCCACTCCTTGGCCTCACCCACCAAGAGTTTGCTCCACTAGCTTCTCTCTTTGAAGTTAGAGATAAACCTTTTACACTTCTCTTTTTAGCTTACAAGAAATAATCTTCTCTCTTGCAAACAAGGCTAAGATAAGCCTATCTTCACTCTAATTATGTTGGCTAGAGTTAATCCTTACTTATCTCTAATTTTATAGGCTAAAGATTATCCTCACTTCACTCTAATTTGAAAGGCTAGAGTTGATCCTTACTTCACTTTAATTGGAAAGGCTAGAGTTGATCCTTACACACTTATACAAATAACATAATATATAGAGATGAAGATTTTCTCTTGAAGACTTTGCACTTTTTCTCTTGATCTTGATCTTGAAGATGGTCTTTTTGTGTGGAATATAAGCTCACAAGATCTTGTATATTTTCTATATATTTCAGATGTCAAGAGTTAGTTTGAAATGAAGATATTAGCTTGTTTAAATAACCAAGGAATGACAAAAGGAAATTTTGTCCGGATGCCCCACGGAAGAATCCACGGTCGACCGTGCATCTTCCGTCGCAGGTCTGGACAGCTTTTTGGAAGTTCAAAATATGAACGTTGCACTTTGTATAAAACCATACTCAAACATTTTTTGCCATAAAAAGTCATTAGAAAAAGCATTTAGAAAAGTCCCAAGTTGACCTACCAAAAGAGTTTGAATTCTTTATGCAAATTTGGAAGATTGGAAGGATTTGCAAAAATGATGTTGGATATTTACCACATATAGAAGATGTTTTTCTAATTTTAGTCTTGTGGCAATTTAATGCAAAATCATGTTTAGTTTTTGCCACAATAAGAAATAATTTGTTTTATTATAATTTGTCTTACAAGACAAATTAAATAAAAGTTTGGAATTACTTTTATAAACTATATGTGTGACATATTTACAAAAGATTTGATAAAATATTCTTTTGTCAAAATTATTTGTGAACTCTTATATTTATTAATCGCCTTTAAAGATTCCATCTTCAATTGTCGAGTATGAGATCGGTTGACATCAAGAAAGACGATATTAAGAGATGACGTTTGTGCGGCGACGGTTGATTCACGGTCGACCGTGGGATCGACCGTGAAAGTTGAATGTTTGCTTTTATCTTGTTTTCTTCTTTGCTTGTTGATTTGAAGTCTTCAATTATTTGTCCTTCACTTGATCATCTTAATTTTAGGTTTGTTAACCTTTAAAGAATGTAACATATGAACATATGAATAAATTTGATAAACAATAATATTACTTGTTCATATTTTTATCATCATCAAAATAAGGATGCATTTCTTAATGTGTGACCATGTATGCACTAACATATTTCTTTTAAATATTTATTTTAATTAAAGATGACTTCTTTAATTATATATATTTTTTAATTATGTCTTTTAACTATTTCTTTTAATTATTTATATAAGTATTTTTCTTTTAATTATATACGTACTTTCAAGTTGTGATTTTCTATACAATAATAAATCAAAACATTGATTGAACGCAACAAAGACTAAAAGTGAACAATGTATAAAAATTTACTATTCTGGAACATCAAAGGGTCTTACAGAACTATGTGGCATAAGATGATTGCTTTATTGTATACGTAGCGCGGGTACCTTGCTAGTTGATTATATATAACATTTATTTTTAAATTCTTTTTCGTAAATTGATTGCTTTCTTGTATGACAAACCATTAATACTAATAATAGATTGTATTTATTTTTATTTGAACAGCAATAATTCTATTAGTATACACCTCTAGCAATATACTAGAGGTAGCAATAGAAAACAAACACCAAGTTTAATTACAAAGGGATCTCATAATTATAGTTTTTGTTATTGAAAAGTAATCTTTGTTTATATAAATAAGTTTAATTATAAAGAGATCTCGTAATTATAGTAACGCCACTTTCTGATTTAAAGTTATATGATACATAAACAAGAAACAATTGATATTAAAAAGTTATAAAAAAATCCACATAGAAGGTACAAATTTTTATAGAAGTATTATATAAAAAATCATAAACGTGTTAAAAAAAGAAAAAAACTAGTTATTCGGCTCAATTTTTTTTAATATAAATACAAAAGAGTATTTTGAAAAGTATTAATATTTTTTTAAATCGTTATTTATTATTACAAATTTTGTGGACTTCAGCATTCTTCTAAAATAAAACTTTACTTTTTAACTTAAATTATATAATAAATGAATATTTTTTTATATTAAAATAGTTGAAAAAAACAAAAAGAAAAATCACACGTGACATATTTTTTTATAACAGTAATCTAAAAATATTTTTGAAAGTATTAGAAAACACAACAAATTATTGATTATTACAACTTTATTTTGTAATTTAAATTTGAATAAAAATAAAATAAACCAATCATTATATTTTCTCTTATCCAAAATCCCATGCACCCTTTCATCTTTTATCACACACTGTTCATTGGAACTATAAAAAGTGAAAATTTTACCAAAAAAACAATGATTAGGAGGGATAAATAGTATGATCCTTAGTTGTACATTTTAGTCTATAGTATGTTAACATCCTAATTTATACATGTATATTTTATCGTTGTTTGGTATTCTAACTTTTCAAGTTTTAATACTATTGACTTCAATTTAAATAAGCATGTTATCAAAAGGTATTAGTAGTATAAAAAATAATACCCATTAAAAAACAGGTGTTGTTCGATGTACCTTCTCTCATATACATACGTCATATTAATAAATCAATTATTATATACATAAGTATGATGAAGGATGTTATGACCCATACCCTTTAAAAAGAGAGATGATTTGTAGAAAATACTGTTTTATAATACACAAATATATATATATATATATATATATATATATATATATATATATATATATATATATATATATATATATATATATATATATATATATATATATATGCTTAACCACAATACCCTTTAATATAGGGTGATATATTTAGCCCTCTCTTCTCACATAATATGCATGTCAAATTACTCAATTATCACTTTCAGTGCATGTCACACACTCACATACGTCATATCAAGGGGGCTCATCTAGACTATTAAGGGGGCTCCATAGAATTACCCTTTAAGATATAGTTGAAAAAATAGTTGATGGGTATGTATGAGTAAAAAAGACATGATTGATATGTATAGCAAAAAAGTGTGATATACAAATTATTTCTCTTTTAAAAATAAATATTTATATTTTGAAATGTTTATTCTAATAACATTTAGAATTAAATCATTTCTCTTAAAATAAATATTTATGTGTTTTATCTAAAAGGATGATGATCCATACACCCTATGTTAAGGATCTTGGATACCTTAGCCTATACTGTTAACATTTTTGATTGGTTATGATGTCTACTTTTTATATTTTTCAAATGATTTTGACATCATTGAATTATAAAAATTAGTGTTTAATATCATAGACTAGGATGCATGTCTAAGCACTCTATCTAAAGACATTTAGGATTAGATCATTACACTCATATCTATTTTCTAGTTCCTATAATCAATCTGATTGTATTCATTACAATAAACACCACCAAGACAGCCTAGTAGTAAGGCGTCTCTTCCTCAAAGAGGTTACGAGTTCAAACTTCACTAGGTACATCTTGGGGTGGCGAGGGAAGAGTAAGGAAACGGTCACGGAGATATCCCGATTAGGCCACGTACATCTGAGTCAAAAAATCGCCCTCCCCAGATAACCTGAACAGGGAAAAACATCTCCATTTACCCGTTTATTGTATTCATTACAATGTGATGGATCTAAGAGGAATGGAATACTAGTTTACCACTAATAACACATCTTTATTAATAACTTTTGATATAAATCTATAAGAACAAAAAGTTTGTAAAATCTTTTTAGGACTTTAGATAAAAAAATGTTTTTTTCAATTTTTTAATATGTACATAAGGTTTTTATTTACACATATGATTGTTGGTGCTAACAAAAGTGTTTCGCATGTGTAAAAAATAAAGATATAAAAAATATTTTTGTAAACATTAATGGTATAGTAACATGTTTTGTAAATACTAAAAGACATAATGAAATATTTATAAACTTAATTTATATATCTAACCAAAAAAAATAAAAAATACTTGATATACCATGTTAAAACATCAGGTTTTTTTTTTGCGGTAACTTCAACTCAATCTTTTTGAGTAGGTGAAAATGTGAAATTATGTAGTCTATAATTGTATTAAAGATATACAATTATTATTTTCTGTATTATATATAAAACATAATTATATACTAGATTGCAACCAATCATTTATAGTACTCAAAACGTTCTTTTGTTATAAATATATATTTTAAGTAACAAAATTGGTTTTCGTCTACTAACTTTTTCTCTGATTTTTTAAAGTAAGATTAATTTTTTTTAAAGTTTTTCAACTAACCCTTAACAGTGTATATGCCACTTCTCGATTTCTTTTAATTAAATTGGGTATTTGACCCACTTTGCGAGTTAACGAATCTCAAGATGACCATCGGTAACACGAATAGTATATAGTAATCACGAGTAAACCTCTTTGACCACAAGAGGCAAATATTGCCGGTCTTATTGTTTAAATAGTAAATAATGATTTAATCCTCAAAGTTTGATTTGTATTTTAGTTTATCCTTTACAGTTTTTTAATAAATGGTTTAACTTTAAAGTTTTATTTACCTTCTACTTTTATTCTTTTACCTACAATACCAAGTTAAACTTACCCAAACACCAGCCAAACACCTACTAATCCTACCAAACGCACTCCCGATTACAAGATAACCCTCCATTTCCCTCTCTATCTCTCTCTGCCCTCTACAGTGTACACCCCTTCCGATCTGACCCTTAATCCTATCGGAATCGTTGGACGAAAATAAACCAACGGAGATTTCCTCCGATTACATTGACTGGTTATACACAAAACCTAAATCGCCAGTCATTTATGTTTCATTCGGAAGCATATCGACATTATCGACTGAGCAATTGGAGGAAATGGCGATTTGGTTGTCGGAAAGCAGGCAGCCATTTTTATGGGTAGTAAGAGAAACTAAAAAAGCACAGATGCAAAGCTTGAAGATAGAATACCACAACAGATCATAAGAATTATCAATAAAGGTTGTCGAGCAACTGAAGATTCTAGTATTTGTTTCTATATAAACAAAGAAAGTTGAACATCTGAATTTAGACGCAGTAGGACAAACAAAGTACAAACCACAATGAAAGTTCGATACCTGGGTTGTTTGATTTCCATCCAAACCTGGAGTAAATTATTATCCTTTCTCGTAACATTTAATTATTATCCTTTCTCGTTGTTGTTTGATTTCCATCCAAACCTGGAGTAAATCCGCCGGCCAAGGAAAAACCAATGTTTGTTTTTGTTTGTAACATTTAATTATTATCCCAATTTCTTATGATTGAAGACATGTAGAAAATTGGGGTTAGGGTGAGAAAGAAGATGGATGGAGAAGAAGTAGTTGAAGGGAAGGAGATTGAGAGGTGTGTGAAAATGGTGATCGAAGATGTGGAGACGAAGAGAAATGGAAGAACAAGAGGAAGAACAATTAAGATTTAAAAATTAAAAAAAAAAATATGTAGTTTACCTGGTAAAGAAGTTAAAGGTAAGTAAATGGGTAAAATCACAAATAAATTAAAACTTGAAGGATTTTAACGAAAACCAAACTTAACTTTATGGTTAAAGCATTTAAAAAAAACTTTAAGGGTTAAAACGAAATACAAAAAAAAAACTTTAGGAATTAAACCATTATTTACTCTTGTTTAAACTTGAGATCTTCATGTATTTACACCTATAAAGACCGAATTTTACTACTAGGTTGTCACCCTTGTGGTTGCCCCCTTCTCCTGTTGTGGATCAACCCGCAACATTTACTAGCTTTCACATTTTGTACGATAAGATGGTTTTTTTCTTCTACAAATACTCATTAAATTTTCTTTATAAAATTCTTATCCTCTTATCATTTTCTACATTCTTTCCTACTTTCTTCTTCTATATTAATCTTCAAGATTTTTATGTTAATGTATAGAGGCGTATTTAGGATTTTAAATCATAGGATGCAAAAACTACTTTATGAAAGGTTAAATCTCCGGACATTAAGAACTTGAGTCGGGTTGGTGGGTCCTTTAAAAGATAAGTAACAATTTAAAATATGAAATATATAATTAAGGATTAAACTCACAAATATCAATCCTAACTTCTAAGTGAATGTTCAAATGAGAATGAAAAATTAAATGAAAATTGAAGACTAAATTTCGGCCATTCATTTTGTAACTGTAATTCATGGATGGAGAGCGTGAGGGGATCTACTGTGGCATGGTGCATGTGAGGAATTCATGGGTGAGCAATGACATTGAAGAAGTGGGAATTGGACGGCTAGGATTGAGTCTCTCATTCTCAATTTATTTAAGGTCTCATTTAAACCTCCTACTTTCTAAAATATAACTTATAACTACTACAAAGAATAGACTATTCTAACTTGTTGATCAAATTAAGAAACTCAAAATCAAAATTCTAACTAATTGATCAAATTAAGAAACTCAAAATCAAACAATAATAGATTTATAACGAAAACATGATACAATACAAAGATAATATTAACAAACGCCACAAAATTTAAACAAACTTCACTAACGAAGTATCCAATTGGGGGCCTTGAGTTTACATACACAATTTATACCGATTATTACCCACAAAGCTTGGATTGTATTTTTTTTGAATCTGTTGGAGGCTGTTACTCCCAAATCAAGCACTTAAACAATGAAATGTTTGTAGAAGATGTGAAGGATTGAATACAAAGTTAAACTTTTTAAACTTATTGGACAAGACGGATACCTTTGATATAATTCTTATTGATCAAGAATTACACGTGTTAGGATGCGGAATTTCTCACACAATAAAAGTCAAAAGATGACAACAAGTTTTGCCTAACATATATTAGTTAATCCTTAAGAAAACTAATATCTAAAGGTCAACATAAGAACAAGTTTGAAGACGTTTAAAAATGCTTACTCTAAATCGTTTCTTTGAAGTTACGATTTGTTACCTTGTAAATCCCGTCATACTCCAACATATGGAGTTGGCTTGTATATATAGAGGAAAGAGTATAGCTGTTGTTAGTGCATACATGGTCACACATTAAGAAATGCACTCCTTATTTTGATGATGATAAAAATATGAACAAGTAATATTATTGCTTATCAAATTTATTCATATGTTCATATGCTTCATTCTTTAAAGGTTCACAAACCTAAAATTAATGGTCAAGTGAAGAACAAATAATTGAAGACATAATTGAAGACTTCAATTCAACAAGAAAAGAAGAAAACAAGATAAAAGCAAAACATTCAACCTTCACGGTCGATCCCACGGTCGACCGTGAATCAACCGTCGCTGCTCAGCTCACAACTCTTAAATGTTGTTCTTCTTCAAGTCAACCGAACTCGTACTCAACAAATGAAGATGACATCTTTAAAGCCGATAAAGAAGATATCTACAAACAAGAGTTCGAATTATATGAGCTTACAAATAAAATAATTAAATAAGTTTAAGTTTTTATAAAATTATTTTTATAAAAACTTTTATAAAAATGGATAAATTTTTTATAAACTTATTGGTGTTGATTGATTAAATCTAAGAGCTTCCCATTTTAGCAAATACCAAACACAATCCTACTTTGAAACAATACACAACCATATTTGGAAAAGGAATCTCCCAAAGAGGTAAAATTCCAACATACTTTGTGTATTAGTTTCCAAACTTCCATTTTTGTGTTTGAATTCAAACTTTAGAAGTATGGGATCAACCAACCTTTTGAACATCTACTTTTCAGTAGATTTTTATGGTAAAAATGAGTTGAGTGTGGTTTTAAATAAAGTCCAACGTCTATATTGCAAAGAACAAAAAAAAGTCCAGGTGACTGATGGTTTTAGCCACGGTCGACCGTGGTTCGACCGTGGGAAGTCTGGACAGCTTTTGGACTTGCACATTTTTTTTTATTTAAACCAACTTAAACCTCATTCAATACTTACCTCTTGCACAGCAAAAACACAGAACATATATTCATATCTTGTGAGCTCATATACTTTGATATTATTTAATCTTTCAAGATCAAGATCCAAGCAAGAGTGAAAGCCATCAAAGTTCAAACATTACAACATCATTCATATATATTGTAATAGTGTAAGGATCAACTCTAGCCTTTCAAATTAGAGTGAAGTAAGGATCATCTCTAGACTTTAGAATTAGAGAGAAATGAGGATCAACTCTAGCCTTTCAAATTAGAGTGAAGTGAGGATCAACTCTAGCCTATAGAATTAGAGTGAAGCAAGGTTATCTTTACCTTACTTGCAAGTTTGAAGTGTTAATTCTTGCAAGTGAAAAAGAGAAGTGTAAAAGGTTTATCTCTACCTTCAAAGAGAGAAGCTAGTGGATCAAACTCTTGGTGGGTGAGGCCAAGGAGTGGATGTAGTGCAAGTTTGTTAACACTTGCATGAACCACTATAAATCTCTTGTCTTCTACTTGGTGATATCTCTCTATCTCTACTCTCTTTAAATTCTTGCATATATTAGTTGTGTTGCTATAAGCTTCAAGATTATTTTTTATAACATAACTTACAAATTTTTATAAGTGTAAAAATTGGTAAACTAAGTAAAAGAACCGATTCACCTCCCCTCCAGGTTCCAACAATTGGTATCAGAGCAAGTTGTTCTAAAATTTTTTGTTAAAATTGTTTTTGAGATAGAACTTGCTTTATAAATGTTTTGAGAAAACAATTTTATACAAAAATCTTGAGTTCAATCCATGGACTTAAATGATAACCTAAGTTTGGGGGTTTTTTATATCGCGGTTTTTAGATATAAATTATATGCGATATTTAATTGTTTTTGAATAAAAATCATGGAAATATGTTTTATATATGTTTAATATGTTTAAATATTATTTCCAGGGTCAAAAATCGGATAGATGATGATAAGTTTGAAGAAAATATGAAGATAAGTGAAGATATTTGAAAAAATCCGAAATTCTGCCGAAATTCGCGTTAGCTGCACTAACCCAGCGCGCGTCGCGGCGTGACGGAAGAGATCGCGGCGCGATCTCGGCTTCCCAGCTCTATAAATTTCGTTTTAGATCCATTCGGTTTGGCACCTTTTGGTTCCGACTTTTGAACCCTAAATCACGATAAAACACCTCTGAAACATCCAGAAGGCTTGGAGCAAAGCTTGGAAGGATTTGAAGCTCTAAAAGTGAAGATCAAGAGAAGAATCATTCGGCTTTTTACAGTTTTAATATTCTTTCTCATCATGTTCATCTTTGCTCTTGATTTCCAGAACTTTTCTATGATTGTTCTTGGCTAATCTTCTGTTTTCCTCCCTAGAGGAGATGAAACTCTTGTAATGACTTAGTTTAATTCATGGTTTTTGATGCTTTGTTCATGTTTGTTCTTGGTTTTGCCTAATCTATGTTTATCCATGCTTATGAATCTTTCTTGATTGCTTAGAATCTGATTTTTATGTTTTGAGAGACCACTTGAATCATAAAGTTTGAATCTTGATTATCTAGGACCAATAGATGATTAGGGAATAGTGATTGACAAATCCTATGTTTTGAGCAATTAAAGTTAGAGTCTTTTGCATGTGATGTCCATATAATGACCTTTATATGTTAGTTTGATGTTTTGTTGATCATACAAGCATTAGGATTATGGCTTAACTTATTAATCGAATTAATTGCTAATTAAACTCTTTAATTACACTTTTGACCATAAAGGTAATTGATTAGGGTAATTAGACGATTATAACTGGACCAAGGTTGTAATCACTTTAGAAATCGATGCATGAATATTATAAGTATCTTTAGCTTTATTTACCATGAATTTATTGCCATGAAAAAGGTTGAGTTGAATCTAGGGAGGGAACATCTTCACTATTATTGATTTCTCCGAGTTAATCGATTCATTGCTCTTTTTGCATGCTTTTAGTGATTTTTAGTATTTAGCAGTTTGAGTTGGTTTCGAGTTCATATCTTAATCACAAAATCCCCCTTTTAATTGCTTTCTTTACTTTCTTGTCATTAGTTTAGATTTAATTGCTTTTTAGTAGTTTAGATTAGTTAGTTTAATATTTAAATCATTATAATCTTGTCAAATCACTCACGTTCCCCAAGTGTTCGACACCCGTGCTTACTATTATACTATAAAAACCGATTAGGTACACTTGCCTATTCGTGTCGTTTTTGGTACAATTTAACACGGTTTTATAAATAAAAAACTAGTACGTAAAACGCACATCATTTATATGGCTACTTTACCTATGTTTATTGATTATACATTTTTGGGTTTGAAAGCCTACATGTTGACATTCTTAAGATCAATAGAGTATGACATGGGTGACTTTATTGAAAATGATCTTGATGAAGATATGTCACAAAATGAACAAGCATTGATATTTATTCAAAAATCTCTTAAGGGAAGTAAATATGAATATATGTGTTCTTACACTTGTGCCAAGAGATTATGGAAAGATATAGGTAAATTTGAGGAGCTTGAGACAAGAAGAAATAAAGAAAAAGAGAGACCAGGAGAACTTGCTTGCTTCATAGCATTTGAAGAAAATGAGGTATCTTCTAGTAGTAAAGATAGTTCACATAATCTTTATGATGAGCTAAAAGATAGATGTGATATGTTACTTGATATCAATTCAAAACTCATTAGAAAGACCAATGATTTGAAAAATATTGAAAGTGATAATCTAAATCTCAAAGCTCTTAATGAAATATTGATTAAGAAGATAAATGAGTTGAGATAATCCAATTTTATGTCACTAGGTTGCTCTACTTGTGTTGATCTCAAAGAAGAGAATGTTAGAGTTCAACAAACATCAAGTGACAAGGAAAGTGTTGGGTTTTTAATTGAAATAAGTAACATATCAACTAACCTATTAGAACCAAGCATGTGTATGAAAGAAAGAGCAAAAGAAAAAATCCAGGAGCTTCACGGTCGATCCACGGTCGATACCGTGCATCGACCGTTGGCACACTGAAATTTTCAAAAAATTGAAAAATGCAATATTGTCTCTAGTTCTTCTACTTGTATGCCTAAGGTTGCAAGAAATGAACAAATGAGAAATGTTTATGCTACAACTTCAAGGCATGAGCTTGGTTTTAAGAGATCTAGATCAAAGGTGATTCAAAGATCAAGATGTTATCATAAACCTATTGCCTACATGAATACTTGATATCATAAAGGTTGCAAGATAACACAAAGGTGGATTAAAATAGGTGTTTTTGATGCTAACCATCCTGGACCCATGAAAAGATGGGTACCACACATATGAAATATGTTTGAGTTGTAGCTTGCATTGGATGTTGAATATTATTCATGATGCAACTTAAAATATTGTGTGGATGAAAGACTTTGGATAACAAATCGTCAAGGATAATGCTCTTGAACAACACTTGTGAAACACAATCAAGATAAGTTTCTCTTTCACTTCTTAAAGCTCTATACGTTGACATCTATGTGTTGAAAGTGCTATGAGAACATATGTGAAGACACTTGACATATTTATATGTGTTTATTATATCTAGAGTTTTATTAAAACTTGATTTGATACAAAAATAAATAAAGGATAGCAAAAGCATTAATAAATGACAATATGTTATGTATCATGAAATACGTTATCAAATATTTTCATGACTTATTAAAATGGTTTAAAGTCACACTTTATACTAGAATGGTATGATGATATCTTAGGAACTACTTGGACTTGGAAACTTTATAAAACACATCATTTTAATTTGAAGTCTTTGATGATCATTCAAGTAGATACATATTACCAAGATTTCATTTATATGTGTAAAAATTAAAAAGTTTCCTAAGATATTCTAATAAGAATGTGTGTGAAAATAATCATTTAAATTTGTCATGAAAATCGAAAAGTATTGATATAAAAACTTAATCTTAAATGACTAGTATTTTATTAGTAATGTAGAAGACACAAAAATACTTATCATATGCTTAAATGTCTTGCAAAGCTCAATCCTTACTCATGCGAAATGCCTTTTGATTGAGTTACAAGGTTAAAATATGCGATGCTATAATGACATATTAATACCATCATTTGGACTTATGTTCTAATTCGTACAAATTTAAATCGAAGTCCTTCCTGATATAGGCAAGACAAACATTAAACTATCTTGAAAATTATTATATGTCAAAACTTGTGAAACTTGATAGTTAATTAATAAATGTATGGTTTCATAAAGTTAGAATATTTAAACTACATCTAAACTAGAGTACTTGCTCTTGAATGTGAGAAATAGTGAGCTTAAAATTAAAATTGCATATTGATGAACAATATTTTAAAATTTGATATACCTTGTTCATGTTCATCACATAGTCTTAAGTGATTATATGCAATGATTGTATTTCTCACAAATCATGTTTTGGCTAAAAGTCTCTAAATGATATGGAAATATATGTTATATATTTCTACATATTGAAATATGTAGTCAAATAATGAATCATTTGTCAAAGAATTAGAGGTTTGCTTAAATCCCATGGATTTCATTTTCATATACACTATTTGGGTTTAAGTAATTAAAGAACCAAATTAGATTTTATCACAAGTAACATTGTCCTAGAATTTAAAAGATATCATATTACAAATTAAGACAACTTACTTTGATAAATCATAATTGTGACTTCATAAAAATGGTGCTTAGAAGTTATATACATGCTTTAAAATTAGTTAAGATATATTGAAAAAATAATATTTCAAACAAACAAAAATGCAAAAATATTGTGGACATAAATACTAAACCGCTTAAGAAAGAAGTAGTTGATGCAATGAGATTTGGTATAGGAATGATTGAACATGTTCCCTAGGAAATAAAGTTTGATTATGTGTAACTTTGCAAAATGGTGCTTCCAGAATGTCCACGGTCGGACCACGGTCGAAGCCGTGTATCGACCGTGGGTCCACTGCCCAAATGATCAAATTGAAAGGAAACTCGCAGTCGATGCCACGGTCGACCGTGGATCGTCCGTCACATGTCTGACGAATTTTAACCCTATTATACTTATTTCTCTCTCCTCTCACCACTTTATCACTTTACCCATTTTCCCCAAAAAAACCCTAGCCGCCATTGTTGCTTAGTCACTCAAAAAGCTTAAAATTTATTGCAAGAAACAAGAATTTACCTTATGATTGAAACTATGGTTGAAGTCCGGGTTGGATTCATAGTCCATCTACAAGTGAAAGCTTCTTCATTCTCGATCTCTCACTTGATTAATGAATCCTCTTCACTAAAGGTAAAATTCCTCACCATTGTTTCTTCTTTATCTTCTTAGGGTTCCACTTTGCACATAAATCTAACATGAATCATGTATGAACAATGTTGTGTAATGTTTAAGCCTTGGGTTTAGGGGTAAAGAATGAAGGAAAACCAATATGATGAAAAATAGGTTGTTGACATAATAAAGCTGAGATAATTTTTATTTTCTTTCTATGCTCTCAAAAGTATCAACTCACTTGTTATTGGAAAGTTAAACAAATAAAGAAAAAGTGAGCAGATGCTTCACGGTCGATACACTGTCGATACCGTGCATCGACCGTCGATTCTCTGGAGTGTTTCAAAATTCTAAATCTATCAGGTGCTCCACGGTCGAACCACGGTCGACCGTGACTATAACCGTGAGCTTGCTGTAACTTTTAATATTTTCATTCAAGGCTCATACATAGATTTACTCTTGCTTAATACTTGTCATTCATCACTAAATCACTTCATCACCTATTACTTTGAAAACTTATACAAACTTTGTGGACATCATTGTAAACAAACGAATAAAAGCATGTTTATGGTACTAAAATGCTATGCCTAAAACTTTGTGCATTAAATTAATTATATTACCTTGGTTTAGTGCAACAATATGCTAATATGCAACTCCCTATGATGTTAAAAGTTGAATATCTTGTCTTGGGCTCAAATTCTAAGAACTTAATTCAAAAAGTCAAGACTATTAGTAAAGGTGATAAACTAATTAAACTTGCAAAGTCATAAAATGATTATTATGAAGTTAAGATAAGATTACATTAAATAAATAAGAACTTGCCTATATCTTATACACTTCACAATTCAAAGTAATCACAAACTAAAAGTTGAGCTATGACATAAGGGTTTGATAAATCATTTGGTCAAACATTTCGTGTGTTACTCTTAAAAGAACTCACTAAGTAATTGCATGCATAAAGAAATAAAGTTAATTTACACAAACCTCATGCATAAATTTTATATCTTACATGGTTTGAAAAGGTAAAATGCTTGTATGCAACTTACATGTGATGCTCATGATATCCTATTTACATCAACAAGATATGTTACCAAAATAACAATACAAGCTAAATGATAATACTTTGGTTCATGTTTGACATATCCTTGTTCTTAATGTTATCAAATTACATATGTGATTCTTACATGAAATATCACTAAACATATGTAACATTATGATATGTCATTCATGCTCATCAAGTGTTGAATAATTATCATGTAATGAATTGTGGTCAAGCTACCTCACACATAGATTTTTTCATATAAGATCACTATCAAAAGAGTCTTTGAAATAAGTTTGTGATGAAAGATATATGAAGATGATTATATGGTGAAGAAATATAAATTAACACATTGATTGTTGCAAGTGGTTCTCACTTACTATCTTGTCATGATACTTAATGAATTACTCTTTGTAATCAAGATAGTAAAATTAAATGACAAGTTATGGCTCATATAAAAAATCATGTTATTTGTCATCTTGATATGTGCTTGTGTATGCCTATGTACTTAAATGACTATCTCATGTGTCACACGCCTAATTTACTATCACTTGACACATGAATCTATGAGAAATACGTGCATAAATAATGATAATAGTATACGTAGGTATTGAATTAATTCAAAATGTATAATGCTTGAGAAAAATACCTATGTTCTATATCTAATTTCTCATGATATGTTGATCTACATGCACCATGAATTATTGTTTGAAGATCAAGATAATAAAAAAATGACATCATGTGCTTCATATGTAAAATCAAAATAATTGACAATTTAGTGCACACATTGGTCACTTACTTGATTTAAACATACATGCTACATTCATTATCTCATCATGAAAAGATGAAAATCATATGTGGGTCTACATTCACTAAAATACTAATGAAAGTATAAACAAAGGTTGATCTACAAGATTATGGTCTTAACAATGATAAAACCTTCCTTTGCTACATAATGTATATGAATAAATATCAATTAGAAATGAATAAATAATCTCTTCAATCTAGAGCTAAGAAATTTTTGATACTTAACTTAAGATTAGGATTGTGGATTTTGTTTGTCCCTAACAAAATTTGCACATTTTAAGGGGGAGTCACCAACCAAAAAGAAAATTTCATATATATTTGTTCACACCCTCACTTCCTATCATTAGCATAAATACAAGATAATGATGCATAAATCTCTCATGATTCCTACTTGAGTATATTTGATTTTTCCTAAATAAAATTTATGCATATACTTTTGTATATCTTGCACTTGTGTTTTGCTTTGTCTATCTTTTGTCAAGTGCTAGCTAAAAGGGATCGTCAATAAAGGGGGAGCTTTGATCAAGGGGGAGCTTCATCAACTATTTCGTGCTATATCACAAGAGGGAGAAGAATGTTCCTTTTTGATTCGACAAAAGGGGGAGAAGAATGTAGATATGCAACATTGTTAACATGAATAAATTTGTGTAGCAATATTAATTAAATGTTGCATATTTTGTCATCATCAAAAGTGGAGATTGTTAGTGCATACATGGTCACACATTAAGAAATGCACTCCTTATTTTGATGATGATAAAAATATGAACAAGTAATATTATTGCTTATCAAATTTATTCATATGTTCATATGCTTCATTCTTTAAAGGTTCACAAACCTAAAATTAATGGTCAAGTGAAGAACAAATAGTTGAAGACATAATTGAAGACTTCAATTCAACAAGGAAAGAAGAAAACAAGATAAAAGCAAAACATTCAACCTTCACGGTCGATCCCACGGTCGACCGTGAATCAACCGTCGCTGCTCAGCTCACAACTCTTAAATGTTGTTCTTCTTCAAGTCAACCGAACTCGTACTCAACAAGTGAAGATGACATCTTCAAAGCCGATGACGAAGATATCTACAAACAAGAGTTCGAATTATATGAGCTTACAAATAAAATAATTAAATAAGTTTAAGTTTTTATAAAATTATTTTTATAAAAACTTTTATAAAAATGAATAAATTTTTTATAAACTTAATGGTGTTGGTTGATTAAATCTAATAGCTTCCCATTGTAGCAAATACCAAACATAATCCTACTTTGAAACAATACACAACCATATTTGGAAAAGGAATCTCCCAAAGAGGTAAAATTCCAACATACTTTGTGTATTGGTTTCCAAACTTCCATTTTTGTGTTTGAATTCAAACTTTAGAAGTATGGGATCAACCAACCTTTTGAACATCTACTTTTCAGTAGATTTTTATGGTAAAAATGAGTTGAGTATGGTTTTAAATAAAGTCCAACGTCTATATTGCAAAGAACAAAAAAAAGTCCAGGTGACTGACGGTTTTAGCCACGGTCGACCGTGGTTCGACCGTGGGAAGTCTGGACAGCTTTTGGACTTGCACCTTTTTCTTTATTTAAACTAACTTAAACCTCATTCATTACTTACCTCTTACACAGCAAAAACACAGAACATATATTCATATCTTGTGAGCTCATATACTTTGATATTATTTAATCTTTCAAGATCAAGATCCATGCAAGAGTGAAAGCCATCAAAGTTCAAACATTACAACATCATTCATATATATTGTAATAGTGTAAGGATCAACTCTACCATTTCAAATTAGAGTGAAGTAAGGATCATCTCTAGCCTTTAGAATTAGAGAGAAGTGATGATCAACTCTAGCCTTTCAAATTAGAGTGAAGTGAGGATCAACTCTAGCCTATAGAATTAGAGTGAAGCAAGGTTATCTTTACCTTACTTGCAAGTTTGAAGTGTTAATTCTTGCAAGTGAAAAAGAGAAGTGTAAAAGGTTTATCTCTACCTTCAAAGAGAGAAGCTAGTGGATCAAACTTTTGGTGGGTGAGGCCAAGGAGTTGATGTAGTACACGTTTGTTAACACTTGCATGAACCACTATAAATCTCTTGTCTTCTACTTGGTGATATATCTCTATCTCTACTCTCTTTAAATTCTTGCATATATTAGTTGTGTTGCTATAAGCTTCAAGATTATTCTTTATAACACAACTTACAAATTTTTATAAGTGTAAAAATTGGTAAACTAAGTAAAAGAACCTATTTATCCCCCCCCCCCCTCTAGGTTCCAACAGCTGTAAAGGATGGGTGAAAACTTATTTAAATAATAAAGTTAATAGAAGACAAAATATATAATATTTTAATCGACTTCTCATTAAAATAATATTGCTTTATAGAAAGTATTCTCTACTAAAATTAGTTAAATAAATATCTCATACATTTGGTACGTAAACCTTGAATCCTTTAAAAGCAACATAACCTAAAAACAGGTGTCTCCAAGTCTTGTAACAGGAGCAAATATTTTATCATGATCAATTCCTTTTTCTTAATTATACCCACGTGCTACCAATCTTGCATTGTTTCTGATTATCAATCCTTGTTCATCCATTTTGTTTCTAAACACTCGGTTGGTTCCAATGATAGTTTTATCATTAGGCTTTGAAACCAAAGTCCATACATTATTTTTCGTGAACTCGGAAAGTTCATCTTGCATAGATTTTATCCAATAGGGATCATTCAAGGCTTTACACACCTTCTTAGGTTCAATCAGAGAAGAAAATCCTGTAAACAAACATGTAGAAACTAGAAAGAGGGGTTGGATAGTTTCTATGATTATTTTTAAACTTTTTTTCTCTTTAAAAATCTTTTTATTTAAAAACTTTTATATTAAACTCTTTAAACAATATATATATATATATATATATATATATATATATATATATATATATATATATATATATATACTCTTGTGCACAACGGAAATAATAATTAATAATATCAAATAAGAATGTTAAAGTGCAAGTATGTAAAGAGTTTAAGGATTAGAAAGATAACACCGAGATTTATAGTGGTTCGGTTGAATTCCAACCTAAATCCACTCATTGACTTCCGTCAAGAGTTTCACTAGCACAACGTGCAAAAAGTCTCCTTAGAGTGGAAGAGACCACCGGTTACAATCACTTTGATCCTAGGAGTGATTACCTCACAATGCTCTAATCCAAGAGCACCAAAGAGTTCTTCACCAAGAACCCAGAATACCTCTAACGAGGACTTCTTTGTCTCCACCGAGGACTTTAAACAAATGCCTTCAATAAGGACTTATACAATGTGTTCTTTACCAAGAACACAAACCCAAGAACAATGTGAGGAATAGTCAAACCCACATGTATCAAAGTTCTACAACTAGAACTATCTCTCAAAATGATGATTTACAATTTAACTCACTACACCAATAATGTTGTTTACCAAATAATCACTCACTTTAAGCAAATCAAGAGGAAAATAGATTTGTAATTGAAGCTCTCTTGCTTTCTCTCTCTTGATCTCTCTTGCTCTCTTTGAGTTGTTGAAGAAGATACTCAAATCTTGAAGATTAGAACAACTCAAGAATCACATAATCATAAATATGAATCTGTTAGATCACAAGTGTATGATGATAATTCCTAGAGAATTTTATGTGCAAGAGGATGAGAACAAATGAAGATCAAGTATGCTATTTATAGGCAAGTGGGAGAAATTATTGAAACTGTCAGGTGACCGGACGGTCGCAGGCCACGGTCGACTGTGCCTTCGGCCGTGGATCCACCTCACAGGTTTTATGACAGTTGTTAAATATTACCGCTAGTAATTGTCATATATGTTTTAAACTGTCAAATTCAGTACAACACCCAATAAAATAATATTTTCTTGTGTATTTTTTATCTTTTGTGTGAGAGAGAAATCTGAATTAAATTTAATCTTAAATTTAATATTATCCTAAGGAATTCTTGGAGAATCAATAAGAATGTGACACCTCAAAGAGTGGTTGTACTTAGAGCAAAGGGAGTGGTCACGACATAGCTTCGGCATGCTTATGTGGCTGTGTGGTACCGAGGGGAACACCTCCCCCTCTCTTTGGTACCGAAAATTTAAATGCTTCTTCGGTGGATTGATGCCGAGAACACCGAAGGGTGAGAGTTGAGAGAGAGAGGTGAGAGAAAGAGAGAAAAGGAGGAGAGAGGAGAGAGAAAATAGGAGAGAGGGTATTTTTTAAAATAAAAAATCTTTAAGCATTGAAGCATGGGTAGTACGGGGTTTAAGCATAGCTGAAGCATAGGTGATGTGGCGTAGACGTGGCGTGAAGCATGAGATGCTTCTCGGCATGTATACCCTTTGCTCTTATTGTCCCCTCCTACCAAACATTTCAAAATATTTTAATTAAATTTAATCTTAAATTCAATATTATGCAAAAGAAATCTTAGAGGATCAATGAAAGTGTGACAACTCAAAAGATGGTTGTACTTGTTGTCTCCTCCTATCAAGTATTCTTAGATATTTGAGTTCATAGATATCTTCTCTCACATTTGATAAAAAGATTTATAAACTTTGTACACTTTTATAAACAATTCCATTTTTATATTATTGCCAACTAAAAAATATAATTCATTGTAGTACGTGACAATATATTTTATAAAATCTCATTTCCCAAAATAGTCGTATCTTTTAAAAACAAGGAAATGGTATATGAAAATGCCTTTGTTAAAAATCGATTTTATATATATGATCGTGAATGCGCAAAAAGTGTTTTTTAACAGTTTGAGTGTTGCATAAAATTGGCATTTATGATCAATGAAAATTTATATTTAATTATTTATTTTGCCAAACTTATTATATTCATACTAACTTGGATTTTTAATATATTTAATATTTAATCCAAATATTAAAATTGTATCATCAAAACATTTATATAAGTGTTTATTCCTTGATTGTACTAACAAGACAGATAATACCTATTCTGCCTCTTGTCATAACTGGTTCTTGTAGATTTCCAATCACTTGATCATGTGGACGATCTTTCCATTCTTCAAAGGCTTCTTGACTTGATGGATTGGAATTATATGTTAACCAGCCAAGGGGATTTTTGAATCAACTTCTGCTTGAAGTTTATTAGTATCTCAATTGAAGTATCAACACTTTGGCAAAGAGTTTGAGTCTTGTGAAGAAGACTTAAAAGGTTCAATGATTGTGATAGGATTAGGTTGGAGTGGAACTATGTGAGTGCATGGGGGTTTAGATTTATTTCAAGTTCATCTAAATATTCATTTGGAATGACTTAAGGTTACTTTTGAGGTTGAACACTTTCGATTTGTATCAGTCCATCAAACTCATCACCTAAAATATGATTAGAGAAAGAAGAAGTAATAAGGTCAAATTTATTAAAACTTACATTGATTGATTCGTCAGTAACATTGATTAAAACTTACTATATCTCTAGCTACGCAAACATATAACCTACTAATGTATTCACCAGAACAATTCTATTACACCGGGTTAGTATTAAGGTTCCGCTACACAAATGACTACAAATCTTAATCCAAAGGATGGAAAAGTATATAGCTTAATGGCGTATTTCTATAAAAACGAAAAAACAAGGGATAATGATCTCAAGTTTTTCATGACTTCGTACAATTATCTAAGGGGTCCTTAACTAGGAACGTTTTTAGCGACGAGGGAGGAAATAAAAACAAAATATAGTTGGGAATGATGTAGGTTTTTATTTACCTTTTAGTATTTTTATTATATAATTTCAAATTTATAAGTTTAAATAAAGGAAAATTTAATTATTATTATTCTTGTATTCTTTTATATTACTTATTTATTAAAAAATAAAATTTATACTTATAAAAATTTAAAATATGGGTGAAAGATAGTTGGGTATAAAGATAGACTTTTCTAAGTTAGAAACATGGAAAAAAAGAAGAAATAAAGTGATGTGCCGTAGATACATTAGTCTTGAGAAAAACAAAGTTATAAATACGTTTTTTCGTTTAAGAGAGATGATTTATACATAATGAAATTTTATTATACATAACAATTATAACTTTTATGTCTTTATAAACCCATATATAACAAAGTGTGTTATGGTTCAATTATACACTTTTTTTTATATATAGCAAATTTGTGATGCATTATTAGGGTATTAAATGTGTGATCCACACACTTTTTCAATGCTTTAAATGCATTATTAGGGTATTAAACGATGTTGCTTGAATTATATAAGAGAATTATTTAATGCATTAGACATCTAAGCTTTAATTGCTAGTGAATCATAAGTGGGCCTTGGGTCTGCCCCAAGTCAACAGTCAAGAGTCTTCGAGTTAATTGGACTATTGGACCATTAAACCACGAGTCACGACAGACCCATACAACTTGAGATGAGTCGAATAAATCGGTGTCCTATTTTCTTTCAAACATATTTTAGATTCCGGTTAAAATTTAAAAAAAAAGGGCCTTTTAACGTAACTAATAGTAATTAACAATTAATCAATTAATAAAGCTAATAACCATAATATTAAAGAAGTAAATGAGCAATGAAGCATGCATAAATAATTGTAATAACCAATTAATCAAAATAATAAGTAATAACATTTAACCAAATTACTAACAAAGCTAATAATCGTAGTATTAAATGAGCAAATGAGCAATGAAGCATAAATAATTGCAATATCTAATTACCTAAAATAATAAGTAATAGAATTTAATTAAAGTACCAAACAAACATATAACTAATTAACCAAACACCAAAAGTCCTTTGATTTGCCAGTGCTACAATATGTAAGATGTCTCTTCTTTTTTAAGATTGAGGTTTCAAGTCTCTTTTAAAATAAAGATATAGATTTAAAGTGTGTGTGAATTTGCTATAAAAAAGATTAATTAACCAAACTAATAAGTAATAACCAAACTGTTGGAACCTAGAGGGGGGGTGAATAGGTTCTTTAACTTAGTTTACCAATTTGTACACTTATAAAATTTGTAAGTTGTGTTAAAAATATTTTTCTTGAAGTTTATAACACAACAAATATATATACTTGAAATAAAGAGACTAAGGGTAGAGAGATATCACCAATTAGTAGACAAGAGATTTATAGTGGTTCTTGCAAGTGTTAACAAACTTGCACTACATCCACTCCTTGGCCTCACTCACCAAGAGTTTGCTCCACTAGCTTCTCTCTTTGAAGGTAGAGATAAACCTTTTACACTTCTTTTTTTCACTTGCAAGAATTAACACTTCAAACTTGCAAGTAAGGTAAAGATAACCTTGCTTCACTCTAATTCTATAGGCTAGAGTTCATCCTTACTTCTCTCTAATTCAAAAGACTAGAGATGATCCTTACTTCACTCTAATTTGAAAGGCTAGAGTTGATCCTTACACTATTACAAAATATATAGAAAGATGATGTAGTGTTTAAGCTTTGAAAGCTTTGCTCTTGCTTGATTCTTGATCTTGAATGATAGATGAATTATCAAAGAATATGAGCTCACAAGATAAGAATATATGTTATGTGTTTTTGCTTGTGCAAGAGATACTAAAAAATGAGGTTTGAGTTGGTTTAAATAAGGAAAAAGGTGAAAGTCCAAAAGCTGTCCAGTACCCTCACGGTCGATCCACGGTCGACCGTGGCTAAACCGTGAGGTACCTGAACTTTCTTGTTCTTTGCAATATAGACGTTTGACTTTATTTAAAACCACACTCAACTCATTTTTACCATAAAAATCAACTGAAAAGTATATGTTCAAAAGGTTGGTTGATCCCATACTCTTAAAGTTTGAATTTAAACACATATATGGAAGTTTGGAAACCAATACACAAAGCATGTTGGAATTTTACCCCTTTGGGAGATTACTTTGCTAATTATGGTGGTGTATTGTTTCAAAGTAGGATTGTGTTTGTTATTTGCTTAAAATAGGAAGTCTTAGATTTAATCAACCAACACAATTGAGTTTTATAAAATCTTTGTCATTTTTATAAAGTTTTTATAAAAATAATTTTATAAAAACATAAACTAATTTAATTATTTTATTTGTAAGCTCATATAATTCGAACTCTTGTTTGTAGATATCTTCGTCATCGGCTTTGAAGATATCATCTTCACTTGTTAAGTACGAGTTCGGTTGACTTGAAGAAGAACAACATTTAAGAGTTGTGAGCTGAGCAGCGACGGTTGATTCATGGTCGACCGTGGTATCGACTGTGAATGTTGATTTATCTTGATTTCTTCTTTTCTTGTTGAATTGAAGTCTTTTACTTGTTTGTACTTCACTTGATCATCAATTTGAGGCTTGTTAATTTTCTTTAAGAATATAGATATGAACATATGAATAATTTTGATAAGCAATAGTATCACATGTGTATATTTTTATCATCATCAAAACAAGGAGTGCACTTTTAAATGTATGACCATGTATGCACCAACACAAACAAGTATGGTAATGAGTAATAAGCAATGTACCAACAAGAAATGAAACAAAATAGCATATACTAATATCGATTATGAATTACCCAAACTAATAAGTAATAACCAAAGTATCAAATAATCGATGCAAATAGCAATCTATCTATCTATATCTATCTATATCTATCTATATCCTATCTAATTTAAAATCTAGTGAATCTTACGTGGCATATATGCTTAATCACTAAATTTCTAATCCAAGTTAATTAGACAGGGTGGCCAAATGACGTGACACTCAATCACAATATTGGGCTATTTATGCTCCAAATTCAAAAAAGCGCGAATCTCGAATGTGTGAGATGATCCGAACTCGACTTTCATCCCTTCGCTTTCTCACATTCTAACAATCGTATTCTCAAATTTCGTCTTAAAACCCGTTCTTCCAAATCGAAAGACAGAAGCAAAACCGTAACGATGGTGGTGGAATTCTTCCGAGTACAATCTTCGTCGATGATAGTAATATCGACGAAGAAAACGCTGTCGTTGGACTTGATCAAGCCGTGATCAATTCGTACCCTAAGAGTCCGTTCTCGAAGGGGATTGATACAGTTTACGCGATCTGTTTGTGCGAATATAAGGAATCAGAGATGATGAGGATGTTACCTGTTTGTAAACATTAAATCAATAATTTGCGTCGATGCTTGGTTGATGCTTAATGCTACTTGTCCCGTTTGCCGGAGCTCTACGCTTCCAACGCCGTTGTCAACTCCGTTGGCGGAGGTTGTTCCTCTCTCACAGTACTCCGACGGTCGTCGTCAGAGGTGAGGTGATTGGTTGTCTGATCAATCTAATCAAAGCTTTATCAGATCTCAATCTGTGTTTTTCGTGGCCGTTGACTGTTAAGTCAAACAGTTATGACTGATGATTATCGATTTAATCATGTAATTTTATCTAAAAATTAGGTTTTGATTGTCTGATCAATCTAATCAAAGCTTTATCAGATCTCAATCTGTGTTTTTCGTGGCCGTTGATTGTTCAGTCGTGATGACTGATGATTATCGATTTAATCATGTAATTTTATCTAAAAATTAGGTTTTGATTAGCATATTTTCGATTGTTTTAGATTTTGAGATTCCAAAGTTTCTATCGTGATTGCATTTGCCAGCTTTAATTTCATCGATAACAAATATGAAATTCGTAAGGTTTACTTAATTTTTCATGATATTCTTCTTTCCTCACATTTGAATTTTGTCGTGATTACATGAATTTTAAAAAGCTTTGGCTTTTTATTGTTAATCATTCAATCATGATGGTTTTTGACCAACCTTTTTCAGGTCTTGGTTCTTGGTCAAAGGAAGATTATCGTGAATATTTATGTTACTATTTATTCAAAATTTATGATCTTTCTTGATATCCTTTGGGCATGTAGCTGAGCTGGTTAAAACTTGAGTGCTTTTGCAACCTAAACCAAAACTTAGGTCGGGTATCCGATCTCTGGGCAACTCAGTCCTTTAGATCTGTACCCTCCATTGCATTTCCACTCGGTGAGTCCGATTAACCTCTAACATGATGTGCCTGGGGTGGTCTTGGGGGTGTCCAGTATATGATCTTTCTCTATACCAATGAAAAAGGGTGATTGAAATTTGTCTCAAGCTTTTGTGCATTGTTTTCGTTATTTTAATCTTGATATTGCAGTTTGTGTGAGAGAGAAGTGAAGAACCATTGCAAGAAGGATTCCGTGCTTTGCCTAACATCTACTGGAGGTAATATTTCTCAAATACTCGTGTATTCATGATTTCATGTACATTAGATGAAAATTTGCAGTTTGGTGGAATTTAGTTCTTCATTTCATGACATAAGGGAATGTTTGAGATTGCATATTGAAATTAGCTTTTGGCTTTTCAAGAAGCAATAAGCAAATAAGTAGTTGGAGGGTGTTTGTGATTTCTTTTTAAACAACTTATTATTATAAGGAGAAGAAGATAACTATTGTTAATTGCAAAATCCGGATGGGACGAGTCGGATTTATTAGACAATTATGAGATGGTATCGGTGTATTCTCCACTTGCTATCTTATTGAAGTAGCACCCTCAAGCAATGTAAGTAAGGGTGTTTCATGTTTGGATGTGCATTTTAGAAGCTATTGTCACAACATTCAAAATTCAGACTGATATTATAATAGTTTGTGACATAGTCATTAAGAGTTAATTTAGACTAAGCAGATTCTCGAACTCTTATTAATTTTCACCCTAAAACAGTCAGAAAATCAAATTACATTTACATTGCTTCCAAACACTACAAGACACAATGTTCCATAAACGTTTTGCATATGAGGTGCTTACTAACTTAGAGCTAAAGTGCTAAACAGTTTTCTGAAGTAAAAGTTGTAAATAGGTGTTGCAATTTATAAACTATACTTAATAAAGTTACCAATTTTTAAAAAGTTCATTCCAGCCCAACTTGTATATGATGTTTATGTGTTAATTTACTTTAAACATCTAGAAAGATTAGTAACTTGCACCTGATATTCATATGAGCAAAAGAAGTTACCGAGGCAGGCAGCAGAGGGGTATCATGCATCCTGTGATATCCCTGCAAAGCAACTGCATATACTTAGTTGTAAAGCCTCTTTCTGTCTCTTATTATTTATGACCTATGGCCCCTTCCCATTTGTTTCGTATCTCTATAATCCTAACTCTAATTTATCATTATAATTTCTTAAGGAATTGAGTATAAATTATTAACACAACAAGGTCATCAAATTCTATTTGCCTCTATTTTCTTTCAACTGTCTAACCATGACAATAATGACAGGTGATCCTTTATTAATAAGTTTTTTCATTCTTGGTTGTGCTCACCATATGTTCGATTAAATATCTCCTAAGTATTGAATACACATATACTGTTCCACTAGATTCATTTCAAGTGTTCCTAATACATATGGTGTTCCACCAGGTTCATTTTAATGTGGTAATCTGATGCATTGATTTTGCAAACTAAAATGTCAACGCCATAAGTTTTGAACATGTACAGAAGGTTAGGGTCGTTACTACTCCCTTGATGCTGGCCATCCTAAATCAATATGTTTATCCATTTCATATGGTATTGAAAATGGTCATGTCTATATTACTCCCTGCTCCCATCTTTGATATGCTTTTCGGGAGTGAGCTGTTTGAGGACTACATTAGCTATGAAAGTTAATCCCGCTCATGTTATATTATTTAGACTTAGGTTATGTAAATACTTATGTTAAATGTATTATTATTAAAGATGTAACAGCCCCACTAATGACGCCGGCCTACTGCCGCCGTCAACCACCATCTGTAAAACCGCCGACGGCGTTAGTAACCGCCACCGGCCGGAGACCGACTCATTTCTCTATAAATATGTATGTACAAACAGATTGTAAACTTGATGAACAAATTATATCAGATTAATATACGGAAGTTTATGTTTCTTCAAGATCTGAAACTTTGGTTTGAACATTGTTGTTCTTGTGTGATACGATCCAACAATTGGTATCAGAGCTTTGGTAGATTATATCAAAGTTTCATCATATACCATTAACACCAAAGGGGATTCAAGAAACAGACGGTGATAAAGAAACAGGAAGAACACCCACCGGAAATTAGGGGTTCGTTTTCTTTATCAAAGGGTAGGATACCAGCGGCGGCCATCGAAAAGACTACCACCGCGGCACCCGTAACCGTGAAACTTACCGTGGCCGGAACCGAGGAGCAAACCGGAGAAGTTAACCGGAAACGACCATCGGAGTAGAAAAGTGTTACCGAGTTCATCACATCACAAAGCGGTAACAATACCGGCACAACGATCGTTAAACGATTCAGGCAACGATCGAACGGAGAAAACTTTGAAGTTTTTCCGAGAAAACCTAGCCACCGTGCAGTAAAAACCCGTTCAAGGGACTGTTGAGGCGGCAAGTAAGGGGAACACCCTGGTTCAGTGAAGAACAGAGGGGTGACCACCGTGAGGCGTGGAGAAAGAGGGAGAAAACCCAGACTTCAAACAACAGAAAACCACCACCGAAGAGGCGGCTTTGGAACTCTCAAAATCCACCGTTGCTTTTCTGCAAGAAAGCGTAAAGGGAAAGCAACCAGGAACGACAAGGACCAAAGGGTATCTCTAACCCTTTTGATTTTATTTATTTAATTTTGGATTTTAACACCCCACCGAAAATAGTAAAAAAACAACAAAAACAAATTTTTGTTTTGTGTGTGGATTAAGGCAAAAGGGCCACCGATTTTTAAAAAAAAAAAAAAAAAAAAAAAAACACAAACAGAAGCCTAGATTTTGTTTGAAAAACAAATCTGATTTGTTTTTTTTTGTGTAAAGGCCCACGTGTTCTTTTATATAAAAAAAAACAACTTGATTTGTTTTGCAAATCATAGTTCACGTTTTAAAAAATAAAAACAGGAACCAATATCTGTATTTTTAAACAACAAACAAATATTTTATATACAATCAGATTATAATTTATATTATTAATTTCGGATTTTATAAGTTTTGAAAAGGGTTATCTTTAATATTTTAAAATGACTGAGTCAGATAGGGGTGACACTTCCAAAATTAAGGAAGTGGGATTGACAACTCACTTCCAATGTCCAATTTTGAAATCAACAAATTACACTACATGGGCAATTAGAATGCAAGTCATTCTAGAAGCAAATGGTCTATGGGAAATGATTGATCCAAACTTATCAACTGAGGTTGATACTAAAAAGGATAAAACAACTATAGCATATATTTACCAATCACTTCCCGAAGATCAGTTATTGCTTATATCTAAATATAAAACTGCAAGGGCAGTTTGGGAAGCTTTGCGAGCTAGACACGTAGGTGTAAATAGCGTTCAGCAAGCTAGACTGCAAACACTCAAATCGGAATTTGAGATGTTGCAAATGAAAGAAAATGAATCCATTGATTCATTTACTTTGAAGTTGACAAATATTGTTAATAAGGCAGCAAGTTTAGGATTGACCTACGAAGATTCTATACTTGTACGGAAATTGCTAAATGCCGTACCAGATAGATTTCTTCAAATTGTTGCTTCAATAGAACAATATGCGGATTTGAATACCATGTCTTTAGACGAGGCAACTGGTAGATTAAAAACATTTGAGGAGAGACTCAAATATAAGAAAGAACGATCTGTGGACACACAAGAGGGATTGATGTTCACTCAACAAGAAGATCGTGGTAAAAGTTTTAGAGGACGTGGTCGTGGCAGAGCAAGCCAATCACGTGGCCGAGGGAATGGCAGATTTAAATCTGACAGACGAAATTGGGAACCCTCGCAGAGCAACTTCAAGAAAGGAAGTAGCAACCGTATCAGGAAACAGAACACTGATATGAGTAAAGTGCATTGTTTTAAATGCAAGAAGAATGGACATTATGCTAATAAGTGTCCATCAAGAGAGCATGACAGAGAGCAGTCCAATCTTATTGAGGAA
The DNA here is from genome assembly GCA_947179395.2 of Pulicaria dysenterica. Taxonomy (NCBI): domain Eukaryota; kingdom Viridiplantae; phylum Streptophyta; class Magnoliopsida; order Asterales; family Asteraceae; genus Pulicaria; species Pulicaria dysenterica. The sequence goes on along the minus strand of OX359294.1, from coordinate 46,474,964 downwards.
GATATGGAACCAACACTGCTCATGGCAACCATTGAGGAAAATCAGAGGATTTCACCTCAAAAGAAAGTTGATCCGATTGAGACACCAGAAACAGAAGAAAGTCTATGGTACTTAGACAATGGTGCAAGCAATCATATGACAGGAATCAGGGATCACTTCAAGGAGATAAATGAGAGCATTTATGGAAACGTACGATTTGGTGATGGATCATGCGTAGCAATTAAGGGAAAAGGATCAATTCTCTTAGAATGCAAGAACAGAGAACAGCGAGCTATCTCACAAGTATATTATATTCCAAACCTAAGGAATAATATACTAAGTTTAGGTCAGTTGACCGAAAATGGTTGCAAGGTAGTCATGGAAGATGATTTGTTACTACTTTATGATGCTAGTAACAACATCTTGTTAAGAGTCAAAAGATCAAAGAATCGACTCTATAAAGCAAATTTGAAGATAGGGAAACCTATATGCTTGTTAGCAAATTTGCATGATGAATCATGGTTATGGCATGCAAGACTAGGGCATGTGAACTTTGGTTCATTGAAAGAAATGTTTGCAAAAGGAATGGTACATGGATTACCACCAATTAAGTATACAGCAAACATTTGTGATATATGCTTAGTAGGAAAGCATATAAGAGCACCTTTCCCACAACAAGCTAAATCAAGGTCAGAAGAACCGCTGGATTTAGTTTATGGTGATTTGTGTGGTCCAATCTCACCACCAACACCATCAGGGAAGAGGTATATATTTTTGCTTGTTGATGACTACTCAAGATATATGTGGGATTATTACTTGGAGTCAAAAGACCAGGCATTTGAAACCTTCAAGGAGTTTAAACAGAAGGTTGAAAACGAGCTTGGAGTTAAGGTAAAAGCTTTCAGAACTGATAGAGGAGGAGAGTTTACATCAGGTGACTTTCAACAATATTGCAAAGACAATGGAATTGCAAGACAGTTGACTGCACCATACTCACCTCAACAAAACGGAGTTGTTGAAAGGAAAAATAGGACAGTACTCTCAGCAACAAGATGTATGATGAAAGCTACAAAACTACCACAGAACTTATGGGCAGAAGCTGTTAGACATGCTATACTGATACTGAACTGCACACCAACTAAGTCTGTAAAGGATATAACTCCATATGAAGCGTTGAAAGGCAAGAAGCCAAATTTACACCATCTAAGGATATTTGGTTGTGTTGCTTATGCCAAAATACCGGCACAACACTTAACCAAATTAGATGATAGAAGTATACGATTAGTATACTTGGGAAGTGAACCTGGATCAAAAGCATATCGCTTATATGATCCAATAAAGAAGAAGATTTACGTGAGTAGAGACGTAAAATTCAAAGAAGATGAAGCTTGGAACTGGGAAGAAAACAATGAAGATGCTACGGATAGCAGTCCAGAGTGGACAGAGTTCATTGTTGAGGATAATGGAATACCTGAGAATTCCAACCCAGATGTTTCAGATGATGAAACACCAGCTACCCCGAATCTACAAAATGATTCAGAAGAAGATCTTCCTACCACACCTAATTATATGGAAGACACCGAAGAAGATGTACCCAATACACCAGACCCTATACCAAATTCATCAGAGTCAGAGGAAGATACACCTTCCACAACAGACTCGAATATTGATCATACACCAGTACAAGGGTTCAAACCACTCAGACGTGTCTATAGAAGGGCACAAAGGTTATTTCTTGTTGAAGATGAACCTAGGAATTATAAAGAAGCATCCAAAGAACACAAATGGTTAGAAGCCATGAAAGAGGAGATTGATTCCATTAATAGGAACAATACCTGGAAGTTAACCACTTTACCAAAGGATCATAAGGCAATTGGTTTAAAGTGGGTGTTCAAGATCAAGAGAGATGCAAGTGGAAAGATTTCCAAATACAAGGCAAGATTGGTAGCAAAAGGATATATTCAACAACATGGAATAGATTTCGATGAAGTATTTGCACCAGTAGCACGTATTGAGACAATACGACTTATACTAGCCTTAGCAGCACACAACAGATGGAAGGTACACCATCTTGATGTAAAATCAGCATTTTTACATGGTGAATTAATGGAAGAAGTGTATGTTGCACAACCAGAAGGCTTCATACAAAAAGGACATGAAGACAAAGTGTACAAACTGATAAAAGCTCTATATAGTTTGAAACAAGCACCAAGAGCATGGTACACTAAGCTTAATAATACCTTAAAGACACTTGGTTTCAAGAAGTGTGCATTGGAACAAGCAGTCTATACAAGAACCAAGTCATCATCAAAACTACTCATTGGAGTTTATGTAGACGACTTGATAGTAACCGGTACACCAAGAGAAGAGATAAATGTTTTCAAGGATCAGATGAAGAAACAGTTTGAGATGAGTGATTTAGGACTTCTTACCTATTACCTTGGGATTGAAGTCACACAAAATCGAAATGAGATATCGATTAAGCAAACTGGATATGCAAACAAGATACTCAGAGATACGGGTATGCTAGATTGCAATGAAGCAAAGATACCTATGGAACCGGGTACTAAACTTACAAAGATAGGAGAAGGAAAGTATGTGGACAGCACCGAATATCGAAGTCTAATTGGATGTCTACGATACTTATTGCATACAAGACCGGACTTAAGTTACTCAGTTGGGTTACTTAGTCGTTTTATGCAAGAGCCACAGGAACAACACTTGAAGGCCATAAGACAAGTTCTACGATACATTAAAGGAACAAAAGATTATGGAATAATCTACAAGCACGAAGAAGATAACAAGATTAAGGGTTACAGTGATAGCAGCTATGGAGTCAATACTCAAGAGGGAAAAGGCACAACAGGCATTATTTTCTACTTTGGAGACTCACCAATAAGCTGGAATACCCAGAAGCAAGGAACAGTTGCATTATCTTCTTGTGAATCAGAGTTTATTGCAGCTACAGCAGCAGCAACACAAGCACTATGGCTGAAAAGACTACTCAGCAAGATTACTGACACTCAAGAACAAAGAGTTACTATATATGTGGATAACAAGTCAGCAATCGCTTTAATGAAGAACCCAGTATTTCATGGACGCAGTAAACACATAGATACAAAGTATCATTTCATCAGAGAATGCGTTGAACGAGATGATATAGTTGTCGAGCACATAAGTGGAGATCAACAACGTGCAGATATACTTACAAAGCCATTAGCAAGGATGCGGTTTGGCATTATGAGACAACTGCTGGGAATCAAAGACCTACTACAACATGATCGAGATTAAGGGGGTGAATGAAAGTTAATCCCGCTCATGTTATATTATTTAGACTTAGGTTATGTAAATACTTATGTTAAATGTATTATTATTAAAGATGTAACAGCCCCACTAATGACGCCGGCCTACTGCCGCCGTCAACCACCATCTGTAAAACCGCCGACGGCGTTAGTAACCGCCACCGGCCGGAGACCGACTCATTTCTCTATAAATATGTATGTACAAACAGATTGTAAACTTGATGAACAAATTATATCAGATTAATATACGGAAGTTTATGTTTCTTCAAGATCTGAAACTTTGGTTTGAACATTGTTGTTCTTGTGTGATACGATCCAACAAGCTAGCTTGTCATATGCTTGCTCATTTCTCTATGTAGTTCTTTTTAACACATGGTCGAACTTGTATCTAATATCTAATGATATGGTAGGGAGCATCACAATGCATTAGAATAGTTGCATCCCTAATTACCTTGGCTTTTGTGTTAGATGACTCAATGAGTATTCAAGACAACATGCTTAAAAATACTTAAATAATAAAGCATCTGACTGTAAGGGATATTGGTATTCTGAATTTCATCTTCTATAATGATAACCAATTGTCTTATGAATTTTGCTTTTGCATTTACATATATGATTTGCGCATTTCTTGCAGTCATGAAACAAACCCTTTTCCTTTCTTTCCAAAAATAGTTTTGTACATTGAATGTGAACTCCAGCCAGTATCTTCATTTAACACACTATTGTATCTATTTTTTTGAAGTAAAAGATGTGGACAAAACATATGTTGATATGAACCCACTTTGACCCATTATATACCCACCCATTTTAAGAACCTATCATATATTTGTTTGTAACATTCAATCATTGTCAGATGTAAGGTTTATTGCTTAACATTGTTGATGCTTGTAAGTTTTAGTTTTTAGTGCTTGTAAGTTTTAGTTTTTATTGCTTCACATTTGCCTGTTGTTAATCTTATGTTTTCTTTAAGATGATATTTAGGATGTTATAGATATTTATATACATTTTGGAATGACTTCAGTTGTCTTGTGAATTGGTTTCTGAGTTTATGGTGACGGTATTTGTTATCTCCTCCTCTCAGATCTTAGCTGTTTCTTTTAAGATTTATTCTTCTGGGTATTCATTAATCGGCTTGATTTTTATTTACTTTTTTATGATTGGGTGTTGGGTGTTTTTCTTTTTGGGCGAATTTAGCAAAAGTTTGTTTCTTGATTATTGGTTTTCTTAATTTTTTGTAACCCCTTTGCAGGAAGACCTCAATTGTCGTTAGATTGGTCGTAATCGAGGATCCACTGTTTACTTGATTGAATCCGATAGTACCCGTTTTATATTTTTATCTGCACGTAACATAAAATTAAGGTATATTGCTTTTAATCTATGCTAGCTTGATCTGCATTTTTCGTTTTATGAACTTGGATGATTGTGATGAGCTTTCTTGATCATTAGCATAAAGTGGCAGATACATTTTGTTATGGTTCATTCCTTTCGTCTATAACTTCATTTTTAGCTTGACCATACAAATGTATCTACAAGCATAGTTAAAGAACATGATCATCGCATAGCTTTCGGATTTTCAATTCGCAATCCATATACCTTTGTTACTGCGTTTTGTATATAAGTTAAACATGGGGTCTCGGGCGCCATGATAGCATTCTCGAAGTCGTCATGGTTTCTTGTGATTGGTGAATTTATATTCATATTTGGAGAATGGTGTCCTAATACATGGAAAGGATTCACCGCTGCTGCTTTTAATGATTTGTTTCCTGTTGTGAAGCTCTCATTATCCTATGGTGTGATGGTTTTGTAAGCTTCTATATGTAATGGGAGGTTCAAATGAGAATCTTAAATTAATTGAGAATAGGAGACTCAATCCTAGCCGTCCAATTCCCCTCCTTCAATGTCATTGCCCACCCATGAAATCCTCACATGCACCCTGCCACACTCAATTCCCCCACGCTCTTCATCCATGAATTCCACTTACAAAATGAACGGCTAAGATTTAATCTGTCATTCTCAATTAATTTCTCATTCTCATTTGAACCTTCCCCTCTATATGTAATCTGCCAATAACCCTTTTAAGGTCAAACTGGTGGTTTTTAAACTTAGATTAATCCTTTGTAACAACATTCAATCTCATATAAAGTTGAATTTGATCCTATATATAGTAAAATCATACAAATCATGAAGTTTGAACCTTTTTTTAGTTTAGAAATCAAACTGTGGCTTACCAATTTTGTTAATGTGTAGCTTGGAGTTATGGCACAATGATGTTCTTGTCTTACTTGCTGGATATATGAAAGATGCAGAGGTCGCCATATCCGTCTTCTCTAGAGGTACTTGATTCACTTGGGAGTGGAACTCACAACACATACTTCTCACAACTTGGTTTTGGAGCTGTGGTTGTTAAGAGTAAAATATAAGATTGAAAATGTAATGGTTTTCTTTTGAAACTCCTCTTTTAGCAGATCAAGTACAAATCGTTATATTAATCTTTTACTTTTATCATCAAATGTAGCTTCTGAACGTGCAATGAGTCTTTCTGACTTAATATTTGTTGGAATCGAAAACTGACCAAGGCAAGCAAGTTAAATTAGGGTTCCTAGCTGGTCTTGTGCCCAAAGGAAAAGCTTTGGATTTTGAAAGAATTCTTTTCCGTGCTACAAGGGGCAATATCTTTTTGAGCCAGACTCCTGTGGAAGAAGCTGCGTTTGATCCTAGCTATGGTTGATCTTAGCTTAGGAGAGAAGGTTGATTATACACTTTTTTAATATTGGGTATCGAATGATATCAAGTCTGAAGAAGTTTATTAGTATGTTCATAGTCTTAAGGAAATATTACTACAATGGAATGTGGCAATGCGCCACTTGATTAATATTGGGTATGGAACGGTATCAGATTTGAAGAAGTATGACATTCGTATGTTCAATAGTCTTAAAGAGGTATTACTATTTTGGAAACATGTTTTACATTACATAGAAATATAAAATCCTATATCGAAGATCTTGCATGCTAGCCCGTGTTTACACGGGCTTGAAACCTAGTAACCAAATAAAAAACAATCAATTAAACTTATAGAGGAATAATCAAACAAGCAATTATACTTAGTGACTGCAGATTAAGAATGTTATACTCGTTTGTTTGGGACTTTGGGTTTCTGTAAAGTGGAATTTGTGATTTGTAGATTTTGGACACGCACACACCGACACATCGCACAATCGAGTGATTAAAAACAACCGACCATGACAGTTATAATCATCATCGCCGTTGCGCACACCGATGGTCTGAGCCGTCACATACACCGGCAGTGGCGGATGTATGTACAATGGAGGGTATGCACTTACATACCCTTAGAAAATTTTTTGTTGTGTTAAAACTTTTGAAAGAAATATATTTAGTATAGAAATACACATGATGCATACCATCTAAAAATTTGTGAATACCCTTATTTGAAGAAAAAACATGAATTGTAGATTATAACTAATAATAGTCAGATATAAATTCCAAACTCAAAGATAAATGTCAGCAAACTACAAGTATTAAAATCAAAAGCTCCTTCAATTGATCATGGGTAATGAGAGACACTAACATTTAGTTTCTTTTTACCATCACATAGTGCTGTTATTTTATTTTCTTATCTGGTATTTATTTAAAAATTTTAAGAGTTACTATTAATTTAGTAGATAATAGTAGTATTTTGAATATGTTTTCTTTACTTGAGTTTTAGAGACAAATAATTAATGAAAGCAAGGAAAAAATAAACATTAGTTTGGTTTGTTTGTCATAATATTATATTGTAATTCAAAATCATGAAAATAAGTTGTGTTTTTACAAATATTAAATATAATTATTCTTTAGTTATTGAGTGTAGGGTTTAATTGATGATCAACCACGACCCAATAATTTGAGTCGGTAATCTTAAATTTAAAACCAAATTTATTGAAGCAAAAAATTATTTCATATAATGCATACCCTCAAATAAGTTCCTAGATCCGCCACTGTACACCGGAGGTCTAAATGGTTAATTATGATGATTCAAATAGGGTCCTTTTTTTACAGCAACAAAGGACCATACTAGGTAGAGTTTCAATATGGCTATCATTCCACCTAACAAACCCCGCTAATATTAATAACAAATCTTTTAGCAAGTTGCTAGAAAGTAATAATACAAATGTTAAGAAAGCAACAACAAAACACTATTACATATAGATTTCTAAACTTGGACGAGAGTACCAATTAACCCATGATAATTTCATACCCAACTTCCGTTTTGAGTTTAACCTAAGAAAACCGAAGCTTTGAATAACTTCAATCATATTATTTGACGTATGAAAACTACTTGGGAAAGCTATTTTATTCTTGAAGCACCACAAGTTCTAGCATGAGGAGAATAAAGATGTCTCAAATGCCATTAGTTTATTGCCTTTGAGATCTATATGAGATCCCTAATTGAAAAGGTCCAACATCGTCGAGAGATTTGAGTTTAACACCGCCCACAATCTGCAAAAATTAGCCATCAACTCCTTGAAGATCCGACAGTGCAAAAAAATAAATAGGAAGTCAAATTCAGATATTCCGTAGAAAGTTGACACAAATCTACAACCATAATAATTCCTCTTCGAGAAAATTATTAATTGTTGGCAACTTATTTTTTCTCAACTTTCAAATAAAAGTATTCACTTTTGATGGGACAGATTTTTTCCATTTGGTTTGAAGGCCTCTATCGCCATTTAGCAAAAGATTGTCCAATACTTTCCTCAATGAAGACATAATGAAAATCCCAAATTTATCTAAAACCCATCTCCAAGAACCATTATGATTCCTTTAGAACAATGACCAAAGATCTAAATTGAGGTTTATAGTGGCATCATTAATCGAAAATATTGTTTTCCATGTACAAGGATTCTTTGTTAATAGTGGATCCACCCTAGACCTCTCTATAACCATGACAAGCCGCTATTACCTTGTGCCATATTGCATTGGAATCAACTTTAATCCTCCACCACCATTTAGTTAATAAGAACCAATTCAATGTTTTCAAACTATTAATACCAAGACCTCCGTTTTCTTTTGAGGCAACCCTCTTCTCCCATATGCTTTAAATTCGTCTATATCCTCCCAATGTTGATGATTTCTGAATCAAATCTTCATTCTCCTGCTCTGATACTAATTGGTAGTTATGATTTCAAATATTTCACTCTTAGATTCACAATGATTATAACGAGATCTGAAAGATTAGAAAGAATGTAAAACACACATCTTGATCACACTCTTAAAACTCAAAATCTGATTGCTAAGCTTGTATATTTTGTCAAATGTAGCCCATATATAATTACGGAATGTATATATAATATATATATATATATATATATATATATATATATAGGAGGGTTCATGCGAGAACCGTTGTTAGTGCGAGAACCAATCTCGGCCGTTCCTTGGATATGGGAAGTTTCATGGATGGTGAGCGTGGAGGGATAGAGTTTGGCAGGGTGCATGTGAGAAATTAATGGGTAGGCAATGACATTGAAAGAGGGGGAATTGGACGGCTCAGATTGGTTCTCGCGGTTCTCGCACTAAGAATGGTTCTCGCATGAACTTTTTCATATATGTATACATATATATATATATGAGTTAATTGTCCAAATGGTCCTTTAACTTAGGGGTTTTTGCCATTTTGGTCCTTTAACTTTAAAAGTGGTACAAAGCGTCCTTAAACTGTCATTTTCATGCCATTTTGGTCCTTTCTAACAGATTCCGTTAACTTTTTCCGTTAAAATAGGTAAAATGACCATTTTACCCTTGTATTTATATTTTATTGTTTATTTTTTATTTTTATTCATTTTATAAATTAATTACTAATTAAGAGTCAAAGTCAACTTCAAATTCCAAAGCTGTCAAAGTTTACAGTACATGTGTCCCCCTCTCTCTCATCTCTCCACGTGTCCCCCCTCTCTCTGTCCATGTGTCCCCCCTCTCTCTCCACATCTGTCCTCTCTCTCTACAAGTCTCTATCTCTTCTACCTCTCTCTCACACACTCTCTCTCTATAGACTCCACCACCACCACCACCACCACCTTCTTCCACCACCACCGCCATCTCTGTCTCATTCTCAAATCTCTCTCTTCCTCTTTTAGTCTCTCCTAACAGGTTTATCTCAAAACCATAGATCTGGAGAGAGAGAAAGATAGATAGAAGGTGCCTTTTGCAAATCCCTCAAATCCGATCAAAACCCAAAAAAAACGAGCTAAAAACCCTAAAAACAATAGATCTAACTAGAGGCCAGGTGTGTCTGTTTGAGCAATGGCGTCTTCCTGCGACGGTGGTGGAGTTGAAAGTGGCGGTGATACCACAGGTGACGGTGACGGTGATAGAATAGGTGACGGTGGTGGATATTGATGGCGGCGAAGTTAGAACTTGAAGGCGACATTCCAGCGACGTATAGCCGGTTGCTGGTTGATGATGGAATATAGGGTTTTCACACGATTTTAGCGGTGGCGGTGGTGGATCTAAGCTGTGCAATGGTGAAATAGCGGTGGCAAGGTGTAGTTTTTTGTGGGACAATACGGTGGTGGCGGAGTTCAGATCTAGCTGTGGCGACGGTGGTAGACGCCGGAGATGAAGGCGGCAGCGCTGTGTATTGCCCAGAAGGCGGTAGTGGTGGTTGACGGCGAGAGATAGGAGAGAGGCGAGAGATTTAGTGTGTGGTGGAGGTGGTTGACGGCGGGGACTTCAAGTCTCTTGGTCTCCGAATCCAGAACATCCCGATCAAAGTGTATGTCTCGTGCTTCTGTTGCTTCTCGATCGAAAGATGTTTGATTGTTGCAGGAGATAAGGCGGCGGAGGTGGTCGCCGGAGATAAAGGCAGGGAGGTTTCGCCGGAGATGAAGGCGGAGATGAAGACGGCAGAGGTGGGGCTGAGAATGTTGTTGCTAGGGTTGAGAGAGAGAGAGACTATGTGAGAGAGAGACTATGTGTAGAGAGAGTGTTTGTGTTTAAAAAGAAAAAAAAAGGAAAATTGATTAATGATTTTTTTATTATTAAAAAATATATATATTATTAAAAGGCAATTAAATCTTAAAAAATGTAAAAAGACCAGAATACCCCTAACTTAACAGCTATAATTAACGGCTAACGTTAATAAGGACCAAAACGACATGAAAATGGCAGTTTAAGGACGATTCGTACCACTTTTAAAGTTAAAGGACCAAAATGGCAGAAACCCCTAAGTTAAAGGACCATTTGGACAATTAACTATATATATATATATATATATTATTCCCCTCAAAATTTTAACCTTTTAACTCTTGGTATTTAAACAAATTACACCATCACATACAATGTTTTTACTAATACATAGAATAGAAAAATAAAATTTTAACACAGTCCAAAATCACTTGCCTTTTGTTAATTAGACATTAATAATGTCTTCCTAAAATTCTTCTCTGAAAAAACACAAGAGTGCAATCTTGTCAAATCCCTATATGATCTAATATAAGCATCTAACGGATTAAATAATAAACTAATTAGAAATGGTTTAAACAAAAAGTTAATACCTACTCTTTGCTTGTTAAGCCCATAAGTATTGTCTTCAGTACTCTTGAAATGATATAAATGAGATTGAAAAATGTAAAGACTATTTGAAACAAAAAAATTATCAAAGATTTAGGAACTTTGAGAACACAAAATAGCCCAGTTTGAATGGAAATTTTTAAGTTCAAACAGTATTATAAATTACTAAAAGAAAATGCACTACATGTATTATAGATAATCTCTTCTTGAGTTCAAACAGTGGCTACTCCTTCCAACACTACCACTGTTTGGCTTTTTTTTATCCTATTATTATATTTTTTTCCTTCTTTTGGACCGAAGCACTGCTACTGTTTGTACTTATTTAAACACACACTTTGTACCTTCATTATAAACTTTGGAACTATTTAGTTCACATATGTCCAATGTTTTAAAACCCGGGTTGACCCGGCCGGTCCGACCGGTTGACCCGTGACCCGGTGAGGAGACCGGACCAATGTACACCGGGGTTTTGGTCATTAATGGCCCGCATTGACCCGTCCGGGTTTGTGGTTGAACCGCTTGGCCCGGGTTGACCCGGCCCGGTTTGACCCATTTTTAATTTTTTTACTCTTAATTTTTTTTTAAACATTAAAGTTTAACGATTTTAGTCACCTCGCTAGTCAACAGTTTGAAACCCTCACTCGACAGAACCCCTAAAAAAGAGTTGTGAACCCTTCTCGATAGTCGGCGGAGACTCCTATCCTATGTCGTCTCCGACATGCAATTGTCTTTCGAGCAGAAACCTCCATTGAATTCACGTAACCCTCTCAATATAATTTTTATTTTTATGCTTGATAGGTTATTTAGGTTCTTAACATATTAGTAATTGTTTTCAAGTTTATATACATACATATATATACACAAATATGCATATATATTTTAAAATTTTTAAAATTCTAGAAACCGGGTTGACCCACCGGTTGAACCAGTTGACCCTTGACCCGGTGAGGAAACCGGATCAACTAAAAACCCGGGTTTTAAAACATTGCATATGTCCTCTAGTGAAAGAAAGCATCTAAATTAGTTAATAACATAATAAGTGTAACACCGATTTTGACTAGACTTAAATAAATGTGATTAAGAAATAAGTATTTTATATGTGTTATAAGTGGCTATATGTGATACGATGTGTTTATTAAGTTGGATAGGCCAAAGCTGTCAAAATGAAACTTAAACAGTTGAGGGACCAGTTGTATAATTATACCAAGTATAGATATGTTCTGATGGTGTGCTCTTCTTTGACCAAGCTAACATTTCAAACACACACATACATACATACTAGAGCTACACTGTTGCCAATATTTCCTTGCGAATTTTGATAGAGAACCCAGCTTTATTAGCATCTCTTCAACTGCATAATCATATATACATCATTAAGGTATGATTGGTTTGATTAGTTTTAATGGGTTTATAGGTTTAGTGGTACAAATGATTGATTTAAGGATCAAAACATGTTATTTATGAGTTGGATGTTGTTTATAGTTGTTTGGGGTGTGGGAAAACACCCCTATGTCATTTATCTCGTGTAGAATGAATTAATGTGAGTTTTGGCCGGAAAACAGTGTTCTGGCCGACTTACTGGTTTAGACCCGGGGAGGCACGAGCGTATCTATGAAGGGGTAGGGGCGTGCCTAATGGACCGTGGCAAACCCTAGTTCATGGGGTGGGCGTCACATGGCACGGGTGTACCTACATCAGGTAGGGGCATGGCTTAGGTACGTCCATGCCTGGGGGTGCCTTGGTCGTACATTTCTGAAAGGCACGGGCGTGCCTGCAGCAAATCACGGGCGTGTGTTGCCCAAGTTCAGTTTTCGTATGTGAAATCACGAGGTGTTATTAACTATAAGTGTTATATTGTTTGTATAGGATCGTGAGTGATCGTTTATACAACTCATAGACCATATTGTGACAGTTAACTACTTATAAGGTGAGTTTTCTAGACTATTAGTCATATGTGCAACATGTGTAGTATAACATTAAACTACAATCGTGTATCATTCATATGTGTTGATTAGCATACCGCTTTTTGCAGTAGTGGCTCGGAATTAGTACAGTATTGTAGCTCAGTTGTTGTCGTGGGTCTAGAACAAAAAGGTAGCATGTTCTTGCTATATGTGTGTTATCTATATGTGATTATATGCATATGTTTATAGATTCACCGTCTAGTTAACTTACCAAGCTCTCGTAGCTTATCTAATACTATATGTGATGTTTTGCAGGTAGCAAGGCAAGAGCAAAGCTCCTGTTTGACCATAGTTTTATAACGGTCTTTTCAAAACACGTAACGCATGTTTCTAACATGTCGAGTGTTGGTACCAAACTATAATTATACATATGTGCGTTGTTGGTCCCTTGGTGAGAGTATCAACAAGCAAGTAATGTGTAGAAGGGGGGTTGAATACACAATCTGCGGAAAATTGAACAAATCAATAAAAAAATGTTAACACACATCAAACCACAAACAGTTGAATGTTTTGCTTTCATTAATAAGAAGATGATTACAGAAACAATCAAGTAAGCAACACTTGATATGTAAACACCTAATGTAAATCAAATCTCTCAATCTCTCAAACTTTGCTATCTATAATCAACTTATGATTATAGATACAGGACGACTCTCTAAATAGGATTTAATCACAGATTGAATACTTACCAACTTCACAACAGATGTGAAGATTCGAACACACGAACAAATTGGCAATCTGTGTGTTTCTTGATCACGTTGAACTGACAAACAGTGAATCAAGACTCGTAACACATACGATCAATGGGTTGAGGTGAAACTCGAGTTTGGCTCTGTAACTCGTTGTTGTAGTCGTACCTCTAAACTTATTAAGATGATAAGTATTTATAATCATGTTCATACGGATCCTAACAAACTAGAACTTATCCTAATCTGCTAACAAACTAACGGATAACCCGGAATCTTAAATCTTGAATCTTATTTCCATGAGTCTTCAATCTTCAATCTTGATTCTGGAATCTTCTTATCCTTGCCGTAGATATAGAGAGATAAAAGGAATTTAAAACATATTTAAATTCTCTTAAACTGACTTCTTTAGTCGGACTGAGTTACTCAGCTTGAAACTCATCAAGCTGAGTTCTTCGAGAACAAACCCGAAAACAAACATGTACTAACACGTATAATGATTAACTCATCCTTGAAAGTCATAAGAGTTAGCTAGAACTTATTTAGCAACTCTGTTGAGCTGACTCAGTATATACGCTGAGTCACTCAGCTTGAAACACATCAAGCTGAATACTCAACCTATATCTTAGGTGACACACACAGCTTATCAAACACATTGATAATGTTACTAAGATATAGTCTAAGCTGATCGAACATATGCTCAGCTTATATTCAGTTTATGCTCAGTCTGAAACACTATAAGTGCTCAGTCTGATCAAGCCTCATAATTCTGTTTAAGTTATATTTAGAACACATCTTACAAACTTAACTTTGTCTCATCAAATTTCAACTGATGAGATCATATTCCCAACAAACACCCCCTATTTGATGATGACAAAATCATCAAACAGTTCTTAAGTTTGTTTAACAGAATTATGCTTTAAATCTTAAACTTATTAAGATTTTATATTTGAACTAATCAAATATTAATTGAACTTATCAATTATAAGTTGAACAAACCAACCAAACATTTAAATGAACACGAACTAATCAATTATTCATTCAAGCTGAACTAATCAGACTAATAATTATAAACATATCATAACAAAGTTGAACATATCAAATTAATACTTGTATTTATTGAACATATCAGAATACAAAAATTTTGATCACTCAGATCATGCACACTTAGTGCTTACAAAAATTAGAAATAATCTAATATGTACATAGAACTAATCTATTCAGGATGCAGCTCTTCAAAATCCTTAATCTCCTTCTTGATTTCTTCAAGAAGTTCTTGCAGATTTGGTAAGTGTTGAAGCTGATCCTTTTGTGACCTTATTGCTCTGTTAATTCTGTATCTGAACCTGGCAGTTTGTTCAGTCTTTGCCACTAGTAGTCTCAGAGCAAATACTTGAGATACCCCACATGTATATATGTTTGCATCAGACTGGAAGCATTGTTCACCATTTCTGTCCAAGTACATAAAATCCTTTCTGAGGCTTTTCCACATAGGTATTTTCTTTGAATTCCATGCCTTCAAGAAGATTAAGACTGTACTTGTCTGCTTTTGCTAATCCAGTTGGTTTTGTCAACCTTTTCTTCCCCATTTTGTGAAAGGAAGTCAATAGGGTTGCGATCTCTGATCTGGGTATAGTTTCCATAGCATCAGCTCTTGCAAGTAGCCTTAAGATTTCATCTTTAACTTGACTCCTAGCAGAACACTTTTCCGTCTTCTTAATGAGTATGGCCACTTGCTTCCATTCTTCATATCCCATTTTATGAAGTTGATTTAGCTCCAGAGAAGGTGTTTCACCATTTCTCAAGACAAACTCTAGAATGATGATCCCTTGGACTGAATTCAACTTTAGTGCATTGATTTGAGAAGAAAAGTAGGTCTTTGTATAACACTGAGTTATATCTTCCTCCTCAGGTTGATTCTGAACAGGAAGTTCTTCTATTTCTTCCTCCTTAGGCACTATAGGCAGTTTGAGTTTTGCTAGTTCCTCATTCTGCTTTCTGATTTGCTCAGCCTAGGCCTGTTCTATTGCTTCTTTCTCATTTGCTAGCACAACTCGTACATCCATTTGTCTTCTTCTTAGTTCATTTATTGACATTCCAAGATGGTCAGCATCCTCTTGTTCCATCCTTCTTACTGCCAACAGAGCTTTTTCTTGTAATGTCATCTTGTCTGCAGAGTCTTCATCTGAGGCTGATTTACTAAGAATCATCTTTCTTCTTTTCTGATTGGGGGGTTTTGACTCATCTGAGGTGACTACTACTGTCTCTTGTCTTTAGCTTTTTCAGTCAGCTCAGTCTCCCTTTCTTTCTCCCCTCAATCTGATCCGCTCCCTTAGCTAGTAGTAACAAGGCTTCAGCTTGGACAGACTCATCTTCAGCCTCTTGAACCTTATCCCCCTCTTTGTCATCATCAATAGGGTTCGAAGTCTGTTTCTGTTGAAGGGCAGCAACTGCATATTTTAACCTTAGCACCTCTTCATCCAGAGAATCTAGAATCTGTAACATATATTTCTTTGTTTTACGTCTCTTGAGGTACAAAGTCTCAAACTGACTCTTAAAGAAGTTCAGTAGTTCATCCAGGTCAGCTTGAGAAGGGTGAGACTTGGGTATATCATTCAAAGGTTGGTGTATACCCTCAAACTCATGTGTACCAGAGTTTGGACCCTGTGATTCACCTTGGTATGTAGATGAAACATTTACAGGTCGTGCATGTGGGTGTGAGAAGTGAAGAGAAGTAATTGGGCTCAAAGCGTGCAGTGTATGGGTAGGTGGTTGGCTTATTGGTTTGGAGGGGGTGATTGACCCTGGGGATTGGTCATTTTTTCAATGTTACCTGAGTGTGTCTGCTCAGGCACCGTAGTGGGCTCTCCCATGGCTCTGGAGAGTGTGGGCTGAGTAGACACCACACCCTGTTTAGGATGTTGGGTTGAAAAGAGTGTCGAGGTTGACACCTGAAGAGTAGGCGTCTCCCCCTCAACTCCTGCCGGTGGAGGAGTCAGTATGACTACAGCTCTAGTGATACCTTTAGGAGTGGTACCACTTTTGGCAGTTTGTGATTGTAGGTTTGGAGATTTACCTTGGCAGCAGTGGGTACACCAAGGTTGGCTTCAGATTGGAGTTGAAAATAAGGTGGAGGAGATGGGTTAGACTGGGTTGGTCTACCACAGTCTTATCTCCAAAAGAGAAGTGAGAAGAAGTTGAGAGAGGAGGAGTTATACCTTGTCTGTGTCTTGCAACGAATGCAGACTCTGAACATGACTTAGAACTAGAAGGAGAGGAAGACTCAGCTTGAGTTAGCTGCTCAGCTCGATGATCTGGTTCAGCTTCAGATGCTCCCCCTTGATCCGACTCCTCAGCTTCACTTTCTGATGAAGCTCCCTCAGCTATCAAAAGCATGAGATCATTAAGACCCTCCTGCTCTGGAAAGATGTCATTGTTGAACATCTTTGAGCTAAGTGTTGGTGACAGGAACACATCCTGATCAACTTCGTACAGTGTTGTCCTCAGTTCGGCTTCAAATGCCAAGGACAGGTACCTTATGAATGGTACATGAAGATCCCTTGTAGTCTTAATCACTTGGACCTTAAGTTCATTAAAGATGAGTTGTGCGTAATCCAAATTCCGCGCAAAGTACATGTTATAGAGCAGCTGCATCTCAAACTCATTCACTTGGTCCAGTCCTCCAACCTTGGTTCCCAGTGAACGAATCACCGTGGACACCATGAAACCCCATACGGTTGGAAAGGTGGCCTTTTTAATCACACCCTCTGTTTTTGGGTGACCCATCCTGGGTAGGACTGACCTAGCCACCAGGCTCGAACTCATCAGATTGAGGAAGTTGAAGAACCTCCCTTAGCCTGTGTACTGTGAGAGCAATGGTCCTCTCTCCGTTCAGCACCGTGCCCCGAATTTCACCGTTGTTTTGGTCATAGACACAAGTATACCAAAACTCGAGTAGATGCTGAGGAACCACATGTAATGGTGCTCCAGTGAAAACGAATGCCAGTGGGCATTTACTAATGTAATCCACCCAAGGTTCGTATCCCCTATTTTCTTGCGTTCAGGGATTGCAAGGCACGGTCGTTGATTATTGGTTTTGATCAACGGCAATCCATTCTGTTTGAAAGCAGCACCCCTTACCATTCTATCACTGAGATTGAGAATGGTTCCGTCCATCGTTGATTACACTGAGTAAATATTGAATTCGCACTGAGCGATTTTGAATTCGCACTGAGCGATTTAGGATTTCGTGATTGATGAAACGAATAATTGCACTGAGCAACTAGTGATTGTAGAAGGTATAGAGAGAATTGCAGAAGTTTAGTAAGCGTAAACCTCTGAAAGTCGGTTATGGTCGATATATATACCTTTCCGAGGAGAGAGAAAAGTTACCGTTCGAATTCCATTTTTATCCGTTACGCATAACAAATTTACGACGCAAGGTGACAGTAATCGAGATGAAACTTATCATCTCCCAACGGTTAAATATGTAAAATAATATTATTGACTTACAACAATATTATTTACACTGTTGTATTACACCAATACACAATCGGTATAAAATGTGATTTGAGACCGACTCAAATACATAACGACTTATTAAATAATAACACATGGTAATTAAATCATAGTTTGGACACAGTAAACTTATCACTCAGCTTGAGTTGATCACTCAGCTTGAGTGGAGCACACAGCTCAGAATTAATGACACATAGTCAATTATGTTTGAGACTGACTCAAACTTATATTTAACTACACTTAGTAGTTAAAATCATGTTTGGAACTCACCAAACATGTAATGACACATAGTCAAACAGTGCACTCAGCTTAAGACACTTAGTCTTTGTCAAACTGAAACACAAATTCTAGACACTTAGCTAAGGATTGAGCATACCCAATTCACTCAGTAGATACACAGACCTCTTTTCATCAAGTGGTTTTGTAAAGATATATGCCAATTGGTGATCAGTGGAGATAAATTTGATGTCAACTTTACCTTTTTCCACGATGTCCCTGATGAAGTGATGTCGAATTTCAATATGCTTGATTCTTGAGTGGAAGACTGGATTGTACGTGATGGCTATAGCACTTTGGTTATCACAGAAGATAGGAGTTTTCCTAAAATTCATACCAAAGTCTTCAAGCTGATGTTGCATCCACAGGATTTCAGCACAACAGCTTCATGCTGCAACATACTCAGCTTCAGCAGTTGAAGTAGCCATTGAGTTTTGTTTCTTACTAGTCCAGCTTACTAACTTCCCTCCAAGCATTTGACATCCTCCTGTTGTTGATTTTATATCTAACTTACACCCAGCATAGTTAGCATCTAAAAAACCAACTAACTCAAATCCAGAGCCCTTTGGATACCGAAGTCCTAGATTTAGTGTACCTTTAAGGTACCGAAAGATCTTTTTCACAGCTTGAAGATGTGACTCCTTAGGATCTGCCTGATATCTTGCACAAACACATGTAGCAAACATGATATCAGGTCTACTAGATGTGAAATAGAGTAGTGAACCAATCATTCCTCTATAGGTAGACTGACATATAGACTTACCATCTGAGTTTTTACTCAGCTTGACAGCTGGTGACATGGGTGTTTTCATGGTTGAACTAGAATCAAAACCATATTTCTTTATCAAATCAAGAACATACTTGCTTTGATTAATGAATATTCCATCAGGCTTCTATTGAATTTGTAAGCCTAGGAAATATGTCATTTCACCCATCATACTCATCTTGTACCTTTTTGACATAATTTTGGAGAACTATTCACACAGAGATTCATTTGTAGAACCAAAAATAATGTCATCCATATAGATTTGTACAAGAATCACCTGTCCTTTACTATTTTTGATAAAGAGTGTCTTATCTATACTACCTCTGGTGAAATCCATTGATAGCAGATAGTTGGACAGTGTATCATACCAAGCTCGTGGAGCTTGTTTAGACCATACAAAGCCTTGTCTAACTTATAGACATGATGTGGAAACTTTGAACTAACAAATCCAGGAGGTTGTTTCACATACACTTCCTCCGGAAGTTTTCCATTTAGGAAAGCACTCTTCACATCCATTTGATAGACTTTGAAGTCTTTATATGCTGCATAAGCTAAGAACATCCTTATGGTTTCAATTCTAGCAACAGGGGCAAAGGTCTCATCATAGTCGATTCCTTCTTCTTGTTTATACCCTTGAGCTCCCAGCCTGGCTTTGTTCCTAACAATCACTCCATCCTTGTTCATTTTGTTTCTATAGACCTACTTAGTGCCTATAATTGTATGATTCTTTGGGACTGGGATGTTGGGAAGATGATCTCATCAGTTGAGATTTGATGAGACAAAGTTAAGTTTGTTAGATGTGTTCTAGATATAACTTAAACAGAATTATGAGGCTTGATCAGACTTAACAATTATAGTGTTTCATACTGAGCATAAGTTGAATATAAGATGCGCATATGTTCGATCAGCTTATACTATATCTTAGTAGGATTATCACTAAGTGTGATAAGCTGTGTATGTCACCTAAGATATATTGAGTTTTCAGCTTGATGTGTTTCAAGCTGAGTGACTCAGCGTATATACTGGGTCAACTCAACAGAATTGCTAAATAAGTTCTAGCTAACTCTTAGGACTTCTAAGGATGAGTTTATTAATATACGTGTTAGTTCATGTTGGTTTTCGAGTTTGTTCTCGAAGAACTCAGCTGGATAAGTTTCAAGCTGAGTAACCCAGTCCAAGTAAGAAGTCAGCCCAAAGAAAATTTAAATATGTTTTAAATTTATCTTTTTAACTCTCTATATCTACGGGAAGGATAAGAAGACTCCAGAATCAAGATTGAAGATTGAAGACTCAAGATAAGAAGATTCAAGATTCCGAGTTATCCGGTAGTTAGTTAGCAAATAAGGATTAGTCCAGTTTGTTAGGAACCGTAGGAACAGGATTATAAATACTTATCATCCTGATAAGTTTTGAGGTACGACTCAGAAACGACTATAACGACGATTACGACTAAGTGTTGCAGAGCCAAATACCTCACCTCAACCGTATGTGTTACGATTCTTGAATCCTTGTTTGTCAGTTCAACGTGATCAAGATATTCACAGATTGCCAAGCTATTCGTGTGTTCGAATACTCACATTGGTTGTGAGATTGGTAAGTTTTCAATCTGTGATCAAATCCTTTTTAGAGAGTCGTCCAGTATCTATAATCATAATTTGATTATAGATAGCTAAGTTTGAAAGATTGAGAAATTTATATTTGGTATTTAGATACCAAGAGTTGCTTACTTGATAGAGTCTGTAATCATCTTCTTATTAATGAAAAGCAAAGCATTCGATTGTGGTTTGATTTACTATGTGTAACACTTTATTTTGATTTGTTCAATTTCCGTAGAAAGTGTATTCAACCCCCCTTCTACACATCTGTTTCTTGTTGTTATTCTCACCAAAGGACCAACAACTGGTATCAGAGCAGGTTCGAACAAGTTCATACGTTGAAAAGTTCAAGATTCTGAGAAAGTTCAAGATGTCTACAAGCAACAATTTTTCAAACTTTCCTCAGATGTCTGCCAAGGGTTGTCCCATCTTTGATGGATCTGATTATCCTATGTGGAAATTCAGAGCCATGTTATTCCTCAAGTCCATTAACAATCGTATGTCGGATGTCATTACCAAATGACCAATTATCCCCAAGATTTCTGCTGTTGTCAGTGATACGTCCGCTGATAAAACAGACAGAAGTGAAAAAGAAGTAAGGAAGCCTGTTGCATCCTGGACAGATGAAGACTGGAAACTGTTCAATCTGGATGATAAGAAAAAAAGTGTTATGGCAAATGCCCTGGCCAACGAGATCTTGCATACAGTGACTGGGTGTCAAACTACAAAAGAGATCTGGGATACATTAAGTATTACATATGAGGGCACTGATCTGATCAAGCAGCAAAAGAAGAGTCATCTGAATAGATCATATGAAAACTTCTTTTCGAAAAAGAATGAAACCTTGCCTGATTTGTTCACAAGGTTTCACAGCTTGATAAATGACCTACTAAGTGTAGGTGTGAAGAAAGATGAGACCGAACTTGTGCTGAAGTTTCTGGATGTGTTACCAGAAAGGTTCAATGAAGTAACCACAGTACTGAGCACAAGAGAACTTCTCAACAACAACTTAAGGAGTCCTTGGAGAAAGCTGAGATTGCATTAGTTGCACAGAAGAAGAAGAAAAGTTCCAAGGCACTAGTTGTTGAATCTGAAATTGAGTCAGAATCTCAAGCTGACCACTCAGACTCAGACTCAGGTGATACTGATGATGTTCAGACTATCACTGAGAAGATGGCCATGCTAGCCAGACGATTGAGAAAAGCTCAACGGGGAAGAGGAAGATCTGACAGGGGCAAAGGGAAGAGTTCCTTTAATCCTAAGAAGGTTGTGTGCTTCAACTGTCAGAAGAAGGGACACATCGCTGCTGAGTGCAGATTAAAGAAGGAAGAATCGGCATCAGTTGCTGATAAGAATGCTTACAGAGCTGACAAATACAAGAAGAAATATACTCAGCTCAAGAAAGGAAAGCCAGTGCAAAAGGACTATATGCTGAAACCTGGGATACTGAATCATCTACCTCAGATGATGATGTATGTATAATGGCTCAAGAAGATGAAGAGTTTGAAATTGATGAAGTTGATTATGGTTTGTCCGAGTCAACTTTTGAAGCTGACATGAAGGAAGCTGAGGAAAACAGCAAACTTAGTGATTGGGATCCTGCTTCCATGTACAAGGTTAGTAATTTCAACTCTTACACCGATGAAGAAAAAGGTCTTGTCTTCGATTATTTGTTAAATGGTTTCAAGACCATCCTTAAGTCTCAAAAGGACCTCAAAGCAGAGATAGCTAAACTGGAGAATGAGATTAAGGAAAATCAATCTCTCATTGATGTTGGTAAGAAAGCACAGTGTGATCTTGAATGTCAAAGAGACATTAATAAACTTCTAAGTGAAGAACTTCAGGAAGCTAAAGTCAAAGCTGACCAACTTCAAAAGGTCACTGAGTCTTGGTGTAAGTCATCAAAGTTTGCTGAAAAGTGCATAAACCACCAAATTCCTAAACAGGTACAAGTTGTACTTGGAGGTGACTATCAAACTATAGCTTATGTAGCTGATGATGAGATAGCAAGTATAGGCTCTGAGGAGGATAGACAACTGATTGAGTCTCAGAAGTCAGCCTCAGAGAAGAAACATGGTTTAAACCTTAAATACAATATGTTTGTAAAGGCTAAAGATCATGGAAATGAGTGCTCAACATCCAAACTGCATGGTAAGTCTGTGCTGGACAGATTAGGCACTCAGCCTATTCAAAGAACTTCAGTCATAGAAAGGCTTAATCCAAATCCTTTCAAAAGACAACATTCTCTATCTGGCTCGGAGAGAAGTTACAAGAATAGGAAGACCACTGTAAGTCAGAGGTCAAATCACAACAATGGTAAGTCCAAAGTTGTGGATCTTGGTAAGTCCAAGAAGATCAATAGTGGTAAGTCCAAACCTGTTGAAACTGGTGAGTCCAGAAAGCATGACAAAGGTAAGTCCAAGGTTATGGAAAAGAAGTTTGTTGGTCAAGCTTCTAATCAAAAGGATAACAAACAAAGATCTGACAAAGGTAAGTCCAAAGTCACTGAGCATCAAGTGAATCAACTTGCAAAGAAAGTTGAAAAGTTATCCACTACATATAATCCTAAGACTGGGAGCAAGTTCTCACAAGGATTATTGGACACTCTACCTCCTGTAATCATTGGAAGAAGGAGATGCTACAAGTGCAGAAGTAGAGGTCATGAGGCTAAGGACTGTGATGTTGAAATCACAAGGCCTGAACAAGAACAGGCTGATCAGTCTACACAGGACTCAGCTCCTGCTCAAGCTGAACAGTCAGTTCAACAAGATGGAGATGCTAAGTGCTCCTCATCTGAACCAACCAAGAAGTGGTTTCCCAAACAAAACTAATGTGTTTACTTTTTATGTCATGTGCAGGGTTCATGTAAATGGTACTTGGATAGTAGATGCTCAAGGCACATGAACGGGTGGAAAGGACTTCTTAGTGATTTCCAGGAAGACGAAGGTCCTAAAGTACAATTTGGAGACAATTCCTATGGAAGAACTAAAGGCTATGGGAAGATGCATGCTGGCAAAGTCACTTTCCAGAAGGTTGCATATGTCAAGGGTCTTAAGCACAATCTGATTAATATCAGCCAATTGTATGATGAAGACAACATTGTTACTTTTAGGAATAAAGCAGGAACAATATATAATGCTAAGGGAAAGCCTGTATTAATAGCTAAAAGAGAAAGAGATGTGTATCTACTTGATCTTAATTCTGCTGATCCCTATACGGAAACCTGCTTGTATTCCCAATTTGTTCCTAATCTGAGTTGGTTGTGGCATACACGATTATCACATTTAAATTTCAAAAATATAAATATGCTATCCAATAAAGATTTAGTCTCTGGATTACCAAAAATCACATTTGTCCAGGACAAATTGTGTTCAGATTGTGAACAAGGGAAACACCATAAAGGGTCCTTTAAATCAAAGAAAATTTTTTCAATAACAGACCCACTGCATATGTTGTATATGGATCTGTTTGGACCCATAAGTACTCCAAGCCTAAGTGGCAATAAATACACACTGGTGATAGTTGATGAGTTCTCACGATTCACCTGGGTAATATTCCTAAAAGCCAAAAGTGAGGCTGCCCTGGAGATAATAAGTTTTATCAAACAGGAAGAGTTGCAGAAAGGTTTGTCTGTAAAGCAAATCAGAAGTTATCATGGGACTGAGTTCAGAAACTCTACCCTTGAAAGCTTCTGTGAACAAAAGGGAATATTACAAAAAATTTCATCTGTCAGAACTCCCCAACAAAATGGAGTTGTTGAGAGGAGAAATAGAACCTTAATTGAGGCTGCTAAAACAATGCTATGTGAGGCAGGATTGAAACTTTATTTTTGGGATGAAGCTGTTAATACAGCCTGTTATACCCAAAATAGGTCAATCATTGTCAAAAGACATGGTAAAACATCATATGAGATGTACAAATCTAGAAAGCCCAATATAAGTTATTTCCATGTCTTTGGTTCAAAATGCTATGTGCTGAATCAAAGAGATCAGCTCCATAAGTTGGAACCCAAAGCTGATCCTGGAATATTTGTTGGTTATTCCTCAATCTCCAAGTCTTACAGAGTGTATAACACTAGGAGAAAGGCTATAGAAGAATCAATTCATGTCTCAATTGATGAAGACAGTCTTGATCAAGCTAAGAAAAGACAAGCTGACTTGGTTAGTCTGAGCGAGCTTGAAAAGCTTGTGGAAACCAATATGTCAAATCCTATGTATATCATAGGAGATGATAGTGATGATGATATGTGTCCATCAAAGAAATCATCACAAACTCCAAGGGATTCTCAAGCTGAGAAGGATGATGAGTTCGTCAACCCCTTTGGAGCTGAAGTCACTCAGACTGAGGATCTCAGTGATCATCAGTTTGTTGACAATGCTGCTATTGAGACTGAGGATATGTCTTCACCTTAGAGTTCTCAACATTACTCAGACCCAGAACCAGATTCTCCAACTACAACATTCAAATTCCTCAAAGATCATCCTCAAGATCAAATCATTGGAAATGTCCAAGAGAGGGTTATGACCAGATCTAAGGCTACAGCTAACTACGCTGCTCACTTTGGTTTCTTATCCCAAATGGAACCAAAGAATATTGAAGAATCCTTAGAGGATGAGGACTAGATCGAAGCTATGCAAGAGGAATTAAATGAGTTTGAGAGAAATAAGGTATGGAACCTTGTCCCTTCCCCCAAAGATCATTCAATTATAGGCACTAAGTGGGTCTATAGAAATAAAATAGACAAGGATGTAGTGATAGTTAGGAACAAAGTCAGGCTTGTAGCATAAGTGTATAAACAAGAAGAAGGAATCGATTATGATGAGACCTTTGCCCCTGTTGCTAGAATTGAAGCCATAAGGCAGTTCCTGGCCTATGCAGCATATAAAGACTTCAAAGTCTATCAAATGGATGTGAAGAGTGATTTCCTAAATGGAAAACTTCAGGAGGAAGTCTATGTGAAACAACCTCCTGGCTTTGTTAGTTCAAAGTTTCCACATCATGTCTATAAGTTAGATAAGGCTTTGTATGGTCTTAAACAAGCTCAAAGAGCTTGGTATGATACACTGTCCAACTATCTACTATCAATGGATTTCACCAGAGGTAGTATAGATAAAACACTCTTTATTAAAAAGAGTAAAGGACAGGTGAATCTTGTACAAATCTATGTGGATGACATTATATTTGGTTCTACAAATGAATCTCTGTGTGAATTGTTCTCCAAAATAATGTCACAAAAGTACAAGATGAGCATGATGGGTGAGATGACATACTTCCTAGGTTTACAAATTCAACAAAAACCTGATGGAATATTCATCAATCAAAGCAAGTATGTTCTTGATTTGATAAAGAAATATGGTTTTGATTCAAGTTCAACCATGAAAACACCCATGTCACCAGCTATCAAGCTGAGTAAAGACTCAGATGGTAAGTCTGTGTGTCAGTCTACCTATAGAGGAATGATAGGTTCATTACTCTATTTGACAGCTAGTAGACCTGATATCATGTTTGCTACATGTGTTTGTGCAAGATATCAGGCAGATCCTAAGGAATCATATCTTCAAGCAGTGAAAAGGATCTTTAGATACCTTAAAGGTACACCAAATCTAGGTCTTTGGTATCCAAAGGACTCTGGATTTGAGTTAGTTGGTTTTTCTGATGCTGATTATGCTGGGTGCAAGCTAGACAGAAAATCTACAACTGGAGGATGTCAAATGCTTGGAGGGAAGTTAGTAAGCTGGACTAGAAAGAAACAGAACTCAGTGGCTACTTCAACTGCTGAAGCTAAATATGTTGTAGCAGGGAGCTGTTGTGCTCAAATCATATAGATGCAGCATCAACTTCAAGACTTTGGTATGAGTTTCAAGAAAACTCCTATCTTCTGTGATAACCAAAGTGTTATAGCCATAAGTTACAATCTAGTCTTCCACTCAAGAACCAAGCACATTGAAATTAGACATCACTTCATCAGGGACATCGTGGAAGAAGGTAAAGTTGACATAAAATTTATCTCTACTGATGACCAACTAACAGATATCTTTACTAAACCACTTGATGAAAAGAGGTTTATGTATCTGCTAAGTGAATTGGGTATGCTCAACCCCTAGCTAAGTGTCTAGAATCTGAGTTTTTCAATTTGACAAAAACTAAGTGTCTTAAGCTGAGTGCACAGTTTATAAATAAGTTTTCATAAACTGAATAACCTGTTAAGCTGATTGATGAGTTCACACGTTTGGTGAGTTCCAAACATATTTTAACTGCTCAGTGTAGTTAAGATATATATAGTTTGAGTCGGTCTCAAACATAAATGACTAAGTGTCATAGAGTCTAGGCTATGTGCCTAACTCAAGTTGTGTGATTGGTTCACACGTTTGGTAAGGTCCAAACATACATTAACTACTCAATGTAGTTAAAAATATAAAGTTTGAGTAAGCCTCAAACAGTAATGACCAAGTGTCATTGAGCCTGAGTTGTGTGCTCCACTTAAGCTGAGTATCAATCTCAAGCTGAGTGCTCATGTCAAGCTTAGTGCTTGATTTAGGTTGAGTGATTAGTTTCCTCAGCTTGGTGTATCCAAACTATGATTTAATTACTAAGTGTCATTAATTCATATATCAATGTGTATTTGAGTCAGTCTCAAATCGCATCGTATACCAATTGTGTATTGGTATAATATAACAGTGTTTATAATATTTTTATGAGTCATTAATATTATTTTACACTTGTATCCGTTGGAGGATGATATGTTTCTACCCTATCACTGTTACATCAAGCCGTATTTTCTCCGGCGTAACGGATAAAAAGGGATTCCAACGGTAACTTTTCTCTCTCCTCAGAAAGGTATATATACCGATCATAACCGGTTTAGAGAAGTTTACACCTAAAATTCTGACTTCTCATCTTCTAAAATACCTTTCTCAAAACACCTCTATTGCTTAGTGCATTCTTCCGTTCATCTTCAAAACCCTAAATTGCTAAGTGCAGTTTTCGGCCCGCTCAGCGCGAATTCTAAGTTGCTCAGTGCTTTTTCAACCAATTACTCAATGTAATTATACAATGGAAGGAATCACATTAGTTCTCGGTGATCAAATGGTTCGAGGTGCTCAATTTAAGAACAATGGAGTGCCGTTGATCAAAATCAACAATCAACGGGCCTATCTTGCAATTCCTCCAAGGAAACAAGGCAGAGGATATGAACTATGGGTGGATTACATCCGTAAATGCCCCCTGGCATTCGCCTTCTGTGGCGCACCACTCCACATCATTCCTCAACACCTTTTGGAGTTCTGGTACACTTGTACTTACGACCAGAACAGGGGAGAGATTACAGGGACTGTTCTCAATGGCAATCGAACAGTTGTCCTTACCGTGCAGAGGCTAAGGGAAGTTGTCCAACTTCCTGTTCATGATGAGTTAGAGCCTGCTGTCACGAGACAGGTGGCTAGGTCTGTCCTACCCATAATGGGTCACCCGCAGACAGAGGGTGTTATCAAAAAGGCCACCTTTCCAACCAGTTGGGCTTTTATGGTGTCCACAGTGATTCGTTCACTGGGAACCAAGGTTGGAGGACTGGACCAAGTTAACGAGTTCGAGATGCAGCTGTTGTACAACATATACTTTGCAAGGAATTTAGACGATGCTCAGCTCATCTTCAACGAACTCAAGGTCCAAGTGATGAAAACCACAAGGGATCTTCATGTACCTTTCATAAGGTACCTGTCCTTGGCATTTGAAGCCGAGCTAGGGACAGCACTCTACAAAGCTATTCAGGATGTGTTCTTGTTTCCTACACTCAGCTCAAAGATGTTCAATAACGACATCTTTCCAGAGCAAGAGGTTCTGAGTGATCCCATGCTGCTGATAGCTGAGTCAGCTTCATCAGAAAGTGAAGCAAAGGGATCCAATCAAGGGGGAGCTTCCCAAGCTGATCCAGAGGTTCAAGCTGAGCAACCTGCTCCGGCTGAACCAGCAAATATTGAAGTTTCTTCTGATAAGATCTCTCCACTTTCTTCTTCTTCTCACTATTCTCCATCCACCTTTGAAGACAAGACTGCAGTAAACCCAACTCAGTCTGTCAGGATCGGATATAGATTATATCAAATAACAAGAACCAACTTTTGAATAACAAATCAGAGTTGAATATAAAGTTAATCCTTAACTATGATCACAATCAACTAAGAAGTTGCGGAATCACACTTAATTGATTAAAGAAGGTTTTAAACACAAGAGCAATTCAATTAATAAACACAAAGTAATTCTGCCAAAATGATGTTTATTGATAACCAATCGATGATTACAATATTCACCTACACCTCCAATCTAACTTCTTATGTTAGACGAAGAAAACAATCTGTTCTTAGGTTTCAAAAGAAACTTAGAGGCTAAAATACTTTCTGAAAGCAATTAACAATTACGTATGAATGCAAAAACAATTATTGAGTTCTATATTCTAATCGAGTATTTATAGACTCCTTGATCTTCCTTGATTTGTTGACAGTTAGGCAATCTTCTATCTTGTGAGATAATCTTGATGATCTTCCAAATATTTCGAGATATCTTCAAAGATAGTTGTTTCCACATTTAGCTCAACCGAAACTGTTCAATGAATGCAACAGTTTTGGTTCTTCTAACAGTCTTCGGCTTCAAGGTCTTCAAACAGTTGTAGTAGTTTGTACTAACAGTTCTGAACTCTATATAACAGCTTTGAAGTTCACAGCAACTGTTGGTTACAACTGTCTTCACAATCTTCACTAACAGTTCTAAACTGTTTCTTCACCAATTCTTCTAACAGTTTCGAACTGTCTTCCCAACATCCATTAACAGTCTTAACAGTTTTGATTTTTGCTTGTATAACAGTTTCAATGACTTAGCCAATTTCCCAACAATCTCCCCCTAACTTAAAGTATTGAACAATACAATTAAGTTGTTTGTTTTAAGGGTTCAATCATAGACAAATTAACATAAGTAAAGAACATATTTATCATTGCATGCAAAATCAAACTGTTACAATCAAAAATTCAAAAGATAGAAAAATTACATTTTCTTTGATCTCAGGGATTCAAGTCTATCTTTGAACTTCTGAATTAGCTCATCCCTTACTTTGGCTGGACCATAGAACTTGGCTTTCAATAGGTATTGGAGCTTGATCTGGCTTTGTTCGATGAAATCCATGTCAAACCATTCAGTAAGTGCATTACCCATTACCATGTAGTATACCCTTGGCTTAGCATACACCCTAACAGATTGAACTGGAAAGGTTTCATCAGCCATCAGTATTGGCATCACTTTCTTTGGGTTGCAAATACTTGTTAAATGTCTCATCAACACCTTAATTGTAGGATGCTTAGATCCTCCATAGTGCCTTGTTCCATACTCATACAATTCTTGTATTTCCCGCCTAGTAATGCTATCCATCATTTGTAAGTAGCCTGGAAATTGTTCAATCTGATCATTCTCCCTTACAATGATTACCCCTTCCTTCCTAGTATCAAACCGAATAAAATCAAACTTCCATTCTTTGATGTGAGACTTCTGGCATAAATGTTCTGCTACAAGCTTGTTAACACCTTCTTCAACATCGACCAATGACCTATCTTGAATGATAGTTTTAACCATTTCAGCTTTGGTGGTTTGAACTGTTTGGGTTGGTTGGACAGCTTTAGACTTTTGGGATTTGGATATTTGGGATTTGGATTGTTGAGGTTGAGACTTCTTCTCAGTTGCTGGCTTAGGGGGTTGAGTTTGTTTCTTTTTCACAATTCTTTTTCTCTTAACTCCCTTAGCAGTTTTTTCTTGTTTTTCCTCCTCATCAATTTGAGCTGTAATCTCATCAGCCAGCTTTTGAGCAACTTCAAAATCTTTCAATTCTTGTTCCCTTTGCTCAGCTGCTAGCCTTAATGCAAATTCATGATCACGCTCTTCTTGTTGTTGTTATGAAAGTTTGAGCTTAGGATAAACAACAACAACTTCCTTACCTTTGCCTAGAATAGGGGGCAACTTGGATTCTTTCTTTCCTTCCAAGATGACTATGCCTTTAAACCCTTTCTTAGGTGGTAAAGGTTCTAACTTAGCAACCTTTCCATCAAGCCATCCATCATGTATTTTCTGTGCCATTCTAGAAGAACTTATTCCCAGATATTGAGCACTAATGTCAACCAAGTAGTTCTGCTTAACTTTTGACCAAGATTTGAAAATCTCAGTGCTTGGAACATTTGCAGTCGACACCATCCTGTTGATTAGTACCCTATCAACACTTGAGAGTTGTTCTTCTTCTTCTTCATCAACAGTTTGGACACTTGCAGCTGTTTGTTGATTTAAAGTTGCAACTGTTGGTTGTTGAGTTGCAACTGTTGGTGCAGTTTGAACAACTGTTTGTGTTACTTGAGCAGCTGTTGGTGTTGAACTCTCCCCCTTTTTGATTGGAACAGTTGAAGGAGGTCTAACAGCAGCTGTCAACTGTTGGAGCACTTGATCATGCATCTTGATGATTTCATTGGCTTGTTTCAGGCTGTTGGTTAAAGCCATGATTTGCTGGTGTTGTTGAAGAATCCTTTTGTTTTGTAAGGCAATCTTCTTCTTGACTTGCATGTATGCAGCAAAGAAAGGTGCAAAGTTAGAATTCGTCAATGCTTTATGTTTCATGCGAGCCTCAATGTCAGATAGTGTTGCCACTGTTAACATGTCATTGACTGATAAAACTGGTGGTTCACTCAATTGAGATTCCACACCAGTACCCCTCTTTTCTTGGTACTGGGGATTTCCAGAAGCTGTTTGATCAGCTTATGTTGCCATGGTTGAGGTCTTAGTTATGTTAACACTATCCTGTTCATCCCTTGCGGATGAAACAGTAGTATTAGCCTCAAAAACCACATGATCACCCTCTAATGGAGTGATCACCTCCTCATTGTGCCTGGGAGACAGCACGAATGGTTCCCATTCGATATTCTGCACAGGTGAATGCACCTGTGCAGGGCTAACAGTTTGGGATTCAAGAACTGTGGTGGAAGGAGCACTAACAGTTCTTTTTTTCTTTTGGAAAGTTTTCAGAGGTGTGGCTTGTGTTGTAGCTCTATCAAAGGTAGCAAAATGGATTATATGAGTATCATGAGCTGTGGGTTCTAGAGTTGGTGGTGTAGCAATGTTGTGGGCTTCATGCTCAACTCTAGCAGCTCTGTTTCTTGAAAGAAACTCCACCATTGCAGAGAGTGGTGGAGTTATGGCACCAGAGAAGCTCTTGCCATTTATCAGCAACTTACTCAATGTGGAGGCCACATGAGCAGAGGGAATGATGACCCTCTTGTGTTTTTGGAGATTTGGCAACAAAAAGTTTAGCAAAACTTGCACAAATCTAGGGTACATCAAAAAGAGACCATATTTGGTCCCAAGATGCTACCATACCATTAAATATCAGTTTAGAAAAGTTAAAGCATCTATTGTTTGCTAGACAGATGAGTGCAAGAGCAATGTTGCTCCCAAACTCATTCCAGCCCGTTCTCTTAGGGCTTATGCATTGCTGGAGAGTATGGATAATGAACTTCCAGTGTGCGCAAAACTGCCCTTTGTAGAAGGTGCCCTTTCCCCTAGGGCCCTCATATCCCAGTTTTACTAACTCAATGTATAAATAGTCAAGTGAAACCGAGTCAGAATACTCACCATTGACATCATTCAGTTGCAGAGATTGACGAATGATGTTTTCAGAGATAGCGACCTCAGTGTCGTCTATCTTGGAGTCAATCCATTGAACTCCATTTTCTTCTCGCACAGTTGCATTTTTACAAAACTGGTCAACATGCGAGGTATATATGGTGGGATTAACGGTAAGAGCATTGTGAATGTTGGACATTGAGAGATAATCGATCATGTCATGAAAGACATGCAGATTATCGGGTTTGGCAAGGAAGGCGATCATGTTGTGCTCTTTGACGAATGGAAGGGGTGCCATTTCGAGTTCGAGAGTTAGGATTTAGGGTTTGCGTGTGATTTAAGTTTAGAACGAGTGAATGAACTGGTGAGGAGGGAATTGCCTTATATATGTTTCGAATATTAAATGCAATTCAAACATCCTCAAAATTCTGCAAAGACCAAAACACCCTTTATTAACTTAACAGTTGACGAACAAAAATAAAGCTAACAGTTGGAGAACTTTTTTCATAAGATGTAACAACTGTTATTTAGAAATAACTCCCTTTTCGAAGATCATGATTTTGGACTAACAGTTGTGCATTCTACACACTAACAGTTGAAGACTGTTTTTGTTAGAAAGTACAACTGTTATTTGACGAGTTTCTCCCCCTCAGATGCACATGGATTTTGCCTAACAGTTGTGCAGGCCATATGCTAACAGTTGAAAACTGTTAGTAGTATTTCACACAACTGGTAAAAAAAATGTGCAACTGTCAACAAAACTTAGCTCATACACCCATCATAAGCTGATTCATCATAAACAAACCATTAGCCAACACAGATATCAACAAAATATGCATTTGATTCATGTTGAACACAGATGAACTACAAAGTACATGCATTTTCACAAGCCATTGTTGGTACTGTTTATCTAATTGTGCAAGGGTCAACGAAATGCAGTCTTTTCTGACTTCGATTTCTACACCCATCTCTTTCTCTAACGGTTGTCTGTCTCTAATGGTTATGGCTTCCATTAGACTCGGATTATAATGATGATGACTGCCAATTCATAATCAGCTAAGACTATGACCAGTCATCATATATAGTGACTTTCATTTGACTCGGATGATGATGATGATCACTGCCAATTCATCATCAGCTAAGACCATGACGTGCATTGGAACTAGTCATCGATTACAATGACCTCCACTGCATCATCATCTGAGGCTAGAAGGTCATCATCAGCATCAGTTCTTCGAACATTGAACCACACTACTGAGCCTGTAGTGCCTTCCAGGTTCAAGTCGAACCTTAAACAGCAGTTGGTAGGCAACTCGTGGAAGAGAGTGAAGTTTTCAAAATCACCTCTTATACGAAAATGATCAGTCATTTTATTTGTCCTCCGTGGGTCTGGGTGCTGTGTCAAGGTGAACACATCTCGATCATCATGCATCTCAAGAACACAAGATGAGTATTGCCAAAGCTCATGCATTCTAACAAATGGGGCAGGGATGGTTACATAACTTTGTTTAACATTAATTTCTGTGAAGTTTATAAGAAAGAAGTTAGTAGCCATTTGAAAAGAAAATTTTGCTCTTTGGAATGCAAATGTAGGTGTGATTTGTGAAGAATGCATGCAAGCTAATTTATAGACAAACTTGTGGTTGTGAATTGGTCAATAATTTAGCATGCAGTGACTTGTCATGTCCATTCACAACACTACAAAATAAAGTGACTTACCTTTATCAGTCTGGAACTGTTCTCAATAAAGTATTTTACCTTTACCACATATCAAGGACATTCACGGGTTTGAAAAACTGTTTGTGGGACAGGCAACCAGATATGTCCAAAATTGGTTTGGGATTTGCACTGCTACTCTTCCCTGAACACTTAAAATCAGCAGTTGTTAGATAACAATACTAACAGTTGCAAACTGTTAGTGTGAAAAACATTGAGTAATGAACAACTGTTAGTCCAAGTTAATCATTCCAATGTTTGAGATCAAAAAGTTAAATCTGCTCACATCAAATGCTTTAGTGAACAGATCAGCTAATTGATCATCAGTATGGACTTTCATAACTTGGATTAATTTCTTTTCATTGCAGTCTCTTATGAAGTGAAATCTGATTTCAATGTGCTTGGTTAAGAATGCTTCACTGGATTATTAACTATGCTAATAGCACTGGTGTTATCAACATAAATAGGTGTATTTAAGAAAGACAAACCATAATCCAGAAGCTGATTCTGGATCCATAGAACTTGTGAACAGCAGCTTGATGCAGCAACATATTCAGCCTCAGCTGTTGAAGTTGAAACAGTTGTTTGTTTCTTGCATTGCCATGAAATCAGCCTTGATCCAAAGAATTGACATCCTCCAGAGGTTGATTTTCTGTCCACATTGGCTCCACCATAGTCACTATCAGAATATGCCACCAAATCAAAAGGTGAATCTTTAGGATACCAAAGTCCCAATTTTGGTTGGCCTTTGAGGTATCTAAAGATCCTCTTCACAGCAACCAAGTGTGACATCTTCGGACTGCATTGAAATCTGGCACAAACACACACAGCAAACATTATATCAGGTCTAGAAGCAGTTAAATACATTAATGAACCTATCATTGACCTATATAGATGTATGTCTACATCATCCCCCTCAGAGTCTACTCCTAACTGTTTGTGTGTTTCCATAGGAGTGCTTGCCAGTTTCACATCTTGATAGCCAAACTTGTCCAATATGTCTTTGACATACTTAGATTGGCTAAGAAAGATACCAGAAGGCTTCTGTTTCACTTGTAATCCCAAGAAAAATGTGAGTTCACCCATGGAACTCATCTGAAATCTTTTGTGCATAATGACTTCAAATTCTTTGCACAGGCTGTCATCAGTGGATCCAAAGATTATATCATCAACATAGATTTGCACAAGCAAAATCTCTGTTTTAACAATCTTTGTAAACAATGTTTTGTCAATTATGCCTCTCTTAAAACCATTCTCAAGAAGGTAGGATGATAATGTCTCATACCAAGCTCTAGGAGCTTAATGTAGTCCATATAGAGCTTTATCCAGCCTATATACCCTGTCAGGGTACTTTGAGTCTTCAAAGCCAGGGGGTTGACACACATATACCACCTCATCAATAGTTCCATAGAGAAATGCAGACTTGACATCCATTTGATACACCTTAAATCCTTTGAAGCTTGCAAAGGCAAGAAATAGTCTAATGGCTTCAATCCTTGCAACAGGTGCAAAGACATCATCATAGTCTATTCCTTCCTCTTGTGTATAGCCCTGTGCAACCAGTCTTGCCTTGTTCTTGATTACAATCCCTCTTACATCTTTCTTGTTTCTGAACACCCACTTGGTGCCAATTGCTCTTTTGCCTCTTGGAAGCTCAACCAACTTCCAAACTTGCTGAATTTGAAATTGTAAGAGCTCCTCTTGCATTGCTTCCACCCATGAAGGGTCTTTCAATGCTTCAACTGCTTTCTTTGGTTCTATTTGAGATAGAAAGCAGGCATTCACATCAAATTGGGCAAGATCCACACCACTGGTTTCAATTTGCAGCATGCTCCTTGTTCTGATAGGAGTGGTTGGATCACCAATTATTTGTGATATTGGATGATTCTTGTGAACTCTTGATGTAGGAATGTTTTCTTCAGTCAGTTCATTCCCTAGATTAGACAGATCAATCTCACATTCACTTGAATTTCCAGCAGTATCACACACTTGATCAGCAACTGTTTGGGGTGCAGATTCAGTGTGTTGTTGAGGATCATGAGATTCCATGTCCTTTGAAGATTCAGCATCAATCAATGGATCAACAGCATTGGAGAACTCTTGTTGAAGCATAGGAATCACAACAAAGTCTTCAGTAACTTTGTTTGAACCAACAGTTGTTGGTTTTGAGCTAACAGTTTCAAAACTGTTTGAACTAACAGTTTCAAAACTGTTTGGGCTGTTGGAGACTGTTTGTTGATTTTCACCAACAGTTGTTGAGGTACCTGCAGCTGTTTCAGTAGAATACTCAAAAGAAAGAGATTTAGACAATGCATCAATATCAAATAACCAATCAGGCCCATTACCTTCAATATTGATCCTATTCTCATTGAAAGAGACATTCATACTCTCTTCTATGATTCTAGTGACATTGTTAAATACTCTATAAGCTTTACTTTGAGTGGAGTATCCTACAAAGAAACCTTCTTCAGCCTTACTCTCAAACTTTCCTAATTGTGATTTGGTATTAAGGATAGTGCAAGGACAGCCAAATGGTTTGAAGAAGTTGATTAAAGGTTTTCTCTTGAGGAACAACTCATAAGGAGTTTTCCCTTTGGACTTGACTACTTGTACTCTATTCTGAACATAGCAGGCAGTGTTCACTGCTTCTGCCCAGAATGTCATTGGGAGCCTAGAATCAGCTAACATGGATCTAGCAGCCTCAATCAAAGTCCTATTCCTTCTCTCAGCCACTCCATTCTGTTGAGGAGTCCTAGGAGCACTAAACTGTCTTGAAATTCCTTTTTCCTCACAAAAGCTGTTTAAATCATAGTTCTTAAACTCAGAACCATTATCAGATCTAATGACTTTCACCTTCAAATCAGATTGATTCTCAATCCTAAGAATAAGAGACTTAACTAACTCAGCAGTTTCATCTTTAGTTCTAAGAAATTGAACCCATGTAAATCTGGTGAAATCATCAACTACAACTAAACAGTAGGTTTTCTTACCTATGCTGACCACAGATGTTGGACCAAAAAGATCCATATGCAAAAGTTGTAAAGGTGCAGTAATGGAAGAGACTTCTTTAGTCTTATAAGAAGTTTTGTGTTGCTTGCCTTTGAGACAGGCTACACAATGATCATCACATGAGAATTCCTTTTGTGGCAAACCTCTTACCAGATTGTTTTTAACTAACACATTCATGGTTTTAAAGTTCATGTGACACATCCTTCTATGCCAAATGGCAGACTCATCATGAGATGCCTTTGAGAGTAAACAACTTAACACATTCTGTTTAGCAATCTTTTGTGTATCTAGACAGTATACATTATCTTTTCTATGTGTTCTCAAAAGAATATCCTTCTCATTTAGTTCAAAATCTTTTGATAGGATAATGCATTCTGAATCTGTAAACAAAACTGTGTTTCTATTGTCACAGATTTGAGATACACTTAACAGATTGTATTTAAGTTGTTCAACAAAGAAAACATCATTAAATGTAAGTGTACCTGCCTCAACAGCTCCTTTACCTGTGATTTTTCCTCCCTTAGCATTTCCTCCAAATGCTACAAATCCACCATTGATGCTTCTGAAATCCTTCAAACAATGTGGATTTCCAGTCATGTGCCTTGAGCATCCACTATCCACATGCCAGATAGATCCATGATTGGCCCAATGAATGCTCTGCACAAATAAAATTAGTTAGTAGCAGGAAGTACCCAGGCCATGCAGGTCTTGGGTACACCATTTAAGTCATAATACTTAAACAGAGTTTGGTTCTTTTTTATTTCATCCAAATTAGATTTCTCTAATTTGTGTGATGAATACTTTATAAGAACATGTGGTTCCCAACTGTTGTGATTAACAGTTGAGACCTTTGAACAAACAGTTGTTGTAGATGGTAAAACAGTTGAGTCATCATGTGACTTATTCTGTTTTGCAATTTGAGTACCAGTTTTATCCTCTTCAGAAACTGTTTGTTTCTGCAGTTTCACCCAAGCCAGACCAACAGTTTTTGGTTTTGATAAAACAGTTGTGGAACTGTTAGTTGGTTTGGATGTAACAGTTGTAGAACTGTTAGCCTGTTTTGGCTTATCAGTTTTAGAACTGTTGATCTGCTTTGACTTAACAGTTTTAGCATTGTTATTTTGCCTTTTGAAACTTGGTGTTTTGGTGCTATACAGTTGTGGGTTATAATAATAGTCTTGGGCCAAGTGATTGGATCTCCCACATATATAGCACTTTTTAGCTTTCACAATAGGCAAACCAATTCTTTGTGACCAGAACTGGTTCCTATTTCTTTGATTTCCTCTAACAGGTGCTGACTGAGGAAACTTTTGTACACCATGCTTTTGGCATGTGCATGCAGGCATTTCAGTATTCCTTTTTACAGATCTGGGTTTAGTCTGTGCTTTTGCAGCCTCCTTCTTGGGCTTTCCAACTACAACTTCACCAACTTTCTCCTTTCCTTTGGTCTTAGTACTAACAGTTGAGCTGTTTGGGTTCTTTTTGGAACTGTTAGTGTAGAGATGGGAACTGTTGGCAACAGTTGTGAAACTTTTTATGGAGTTAACAGCTTTTGAGGGTTTTGGCTCATTGGTGAGGGGTTCAGTGGATGCTTTTACAAACACCACAGGTTGTAAAGATGATTTTGTGGGAATGGGCTCACAACAGATGTGATTTTCATATGGAATAACTTCATCCTTCTTCACAACTCCCTCATTATCTTCATCACTTACTTCTGACAGAACTCCATCTTCATAACTCTCAAACTTTGGATCAGCTGACTTAAGTCCTTCTTCCAAAGGGTCATTAACATACCTGTCAGCTACCTCTGACATTGGAGTTATGTAGTTTTGGTTGTATGGAGGTGGGGTTTGTTTGTATCCTAGGCCAGGTTTCACCTTGTCTCTAACTTGAGATTGTAACAAGGTTTCAAGTTTAAGGTTGGCTGCCTTGAACATACTCAGATCAATGTCCACCCCCTCCAACTTCTTGGTTAATTCATCAACCTTGCTTTCCTTCTCACTTAGCTTCTTTTTCAGACTATCAATCTCCTCTTGAAGCTGCTCTTTTTCCCACTTATGATATTTTCTATCATAATCCATTTGCAGTTCAATGGCTTGATAATCTTTTATTTTCTTTTCAAAGCTTTCAATGACTGCACTTGATTCATATCTCCTCTCCTCCATTTTGCTTAGAGCAGCACACATTTTCTTATTGTGCTCTCTAAACCTTTTAACAATAGCTCTACATTCACCAGGACATAGTTTAGAAGATACCTGAATGTCCTCAGATTCTGGTGAATCCAACTTGATGGAGGAGTCAGTCAATGTCATCAAAGCTTTGTTGTTTGTAGCCTCCTTTGCTTGATCACTCCAATCAAACCCATGGCCTTCTTGTGAGACCAATGCTAAGGAGGTTTGATTCTGAGTTGGCGTCTGACCTTGATTCTGGACTTGTCCACCAGATCTGCACTCTCTTGCAAAGTGGCCAAGCTGTTGACATTTGAAGCATCTCACCTTTGACTTGTCGAATCCAGCCTTGCCATCAGCTCTGAAATTCATGTTTTGCCTTCCAGTCCTTTTGATGAACCTCTTGGCTCTAACAGTAAGCATGGCCATCTGCCATTTGAGATCCATCTCCTCAAGATCATCAGGGTGCACTTTTTCAAGATCCTCATTGGTGAGGGTTGAATGTGCATGGCTGGCAAGAAAAGCTTCAAGCACAGCATCTGGAGTGTTCACATCTAGTCCAACAGCAGAACTAGTACCTGCACAACTATCAATAGAGTTAGTTAATGAATGGTTTGATTCCATACCTGAGGATGACAGGAGAGCAGCATTGTGGCTAGGGACAATAGTTTTTCTTTTTCCCTCTATCTCTCCCTCAAACACTATCAAACTATTATAGAGGTCATCTAACTCTATGTCTTCAAGGGAATCCTTAGTCCTCCATTGTGCAGCAAACACAGTCCATTCATCACCTAGAGACCTAAGAAACTTTCTATTTATCTCATCTTGATCAAGCCTAACCTTAGCACTCTCTAGTTGGCTTACCAGCTTGTAAAACCTATCAAATATTTGCGTGATGCTCTCATTCTTTCCACTGGTGAAGTTCTCATATGCTTGTTTAAGGAGATCTTTTTGGTTTCTCTTAGAGCTAGCATTTCCAGCAAACCTCTTTTCCAGAGCATTCCAAAGTTCATGAGCATCATCAAATTTCTTGAATTGATGTTGATACTCATTGGGAATTGCAATCTGGAGGATGCTGAGAGCTTTCATCTCAATCATTCTCTCCTTCTTTTCAGCATCTGTCTTTGGTGGTGGCTTCTTCTTTGGTTTTCCAGTCTCATCCAGATCAACAGGGGCAGTGGGAACACTTTCAATGATTTCCCAAACAGCATAGTCCATTAATTGGACATGCTGCTTGATTCTCAGTTTCCACATCTCAAAATCAGTTGGTTTGAGCATGGGAACACGAATGTTTGACCCAGAGCCATTGTTATCAGAAGATCCACCAGAATCCATTGAAACAAAGTAATTTGAAAACAGTTTTAAAGAACAAAGCAAGATTGAAGCAAAACCTTCAACTGGTGATCAAAGGAACCTTAATGATAAGGCTCTGATACCACTTGTCAGGATCAGATATAGATTATATCAAATAACAAGAACCAACTTTTGAATAACAAATCAGAGTTGAATAAAAAGTTAATCCTTAACTATGATCACAATAACTAAGAAGTTGCGGAATCACACTTAATTGATTGAAGAAGGTTTTAAACACAAGAGCAATTCAATTAATAAACACAAAGTAATTCTGCCAAAATGATGTTTATTGATAACCAATCGATGATTACAATATTCACCTACACCTCCAATCTAACTTCTTATGTTAGACGAAGAACACAATCTGTTCTTAGGTTTCAAAAGAAACTTAGAGGCTAAAACACTTTCTGAAAGCAATTAACAATTACGTATGAATGCAAAAACAATTATTGAGTTCTATATTCTAATCGAGTATTTATAGACTCCTTGATCTTCCTTGATTTGTTGACAGTTAGGCAATCTTCTATCTTGTGAGATAATCTTGATGATCTTCCAAATATTTCGAGATATCTTCAAAGATAGTTGTTTCCACATTTAGCTCAACCGAAACTGTTCAATGAATGCAACAGTTTTGGTTCTTCTAACAGTCTTCGGCTTCAAGGTCTTCAAACAGTTATAGTAGTTTGTACTAACAGTTCTGAACTCTATATAACAGCTTTGAAGTTCACGGCAACTGTTGGTTACAACTATCTTCACAATCTTCACTAACAGTTCTAAACTGTTTCTTCACCAATTCTTCTAACAGTTTCGAACTGTCTTCCCAACATCCATTAACAGTCTTAACAGTTTTGATTTTTGCATGTATAACAGTTTCAATGACTTAGCCAATTTCCCAACACAGTCTAACCCATCTCCTCCACCTTTTATCCATCTTAAATCCCACGCTGAAGCCACCCCTATTATGCCCACTGCTACTAGGGAGAAAATCCAAACCTACACTAGAAAAACTGCCATAGGTGGTGCCACTCCTAAAGGCATCACTGGAGTTGAGATCACATTGATCCCTCGACCGGCAGGAGTTGAGGCGGAGACGCCTACTCTTCAGGTGTCGACCTCGAGGCTCATTTCAACCCTAAAGCCTAAACCGGGTGTGGTGTCTACTCAGCCCACACTCTCCAGAGCCATGGGAGAGCCTAAAACTGTGCCTAAGCAGCCATACTTAGGTAACATTGAAGAACTGACCAATCCCCAGGGTCAATCACCCCCCTCCAAACCAATTAGCCAATCACCTACCCATACACTTCACGTTTCTAGCCCAGTTACTTCTCTTCACTTCTCACACCCCCTTGCACGACCTGTCAATGTTTCATCTCAACACCAAGATGAATCACAGGGTCCAAACTCTGGTGCAAATGGGTTTGAGGGTATACACCAACCCTTAGATGATGCACCCAAGTTCCAATTCTCTCAAGCTGACCTGGATGATTTAATGGATTTCTTTAAGAGTCAGTTTGATACCTTGCACCTCAGGAGAAAGAAAACTAAGAAGGATATGCTGATGATTCTAGATTATCTGGATAAGGAGGTGCTGCGTTTGAAATCTGTTGTCGCTGCCCTTCAACAACAAAAGACTTCAACCCCTGTTGATGATGAATAAAAGGGGGAGAATGTTGAAAAGGCTCAAGCTATGTCGGTCCAAGCTGAAGCCTAACTACTATTGGCAAAGGGAGCAGATCAGATTGAGGGGGAGAAAGAAACAGAGAAAGAAGCTGAGCTGACTGAGAAAGCAAAAGGCAAAAGACCAATAGTGGTCATCTCAGATGAATCAGAAACCCTTCAGTTGAAAAGACAAAAGATGATTCTAAGTGAATCAGCCTTAGATGAAGACTCTACGGATAAAATGACACTACAAGAAAGAGCTTCTCTGCTGGCAGTAAGGAGATTGGAACAAGAAGAGGTTGACCAGCTTGGGATATCTATCAACGAGTTAAGAAGAAGACATTGGATGCTCAAGTTGTGTTAGTTGAAGAGAAAGAAGCAAGAGAACAAGCCTGGGCTGAGCAAATCAGAAAGCAGAATGAGGAATTAGCTAA
Source organism: Pulicaria dysenterica (assembly GCA_947179395.2). Classification (NCBI taxonomy): domain Eukaryota; kingdom Viridiplantae; phylum Streptophyta; class Magnoliopsida; order Asterales; family Asteraceae; genus Pulicaria; species Pulicaria dysenterica. Next base: position 46,432,330 of record OX359294.1, on the reverse strand, counting down.
ACTCAAGCTGCCTATTGTGCCCAAGGAGGAAGAGGTAAAAGAACCTCCTGTTAAAGATCAACAAGAGGAGGAGAACATAACTCAATGTTATACAAGAACCTACTTCTCTTCTCAGATTGATTCACTCAAGTTAAGTTCAGTCCAAGGGATTATCATTATGGAGTTCGTCCTAAAGAATGGTGAATCAATTTCTCTGTAGCTGAATCAACTTCATAAACTGGGATATGAAGAGTGGAAGCAAGTAGCCATCCTCATTAAGCAGATGGAAAAGTCCTCTGCTAGGAATCAAGTTAAAAACGAAATCTTAAGGCTACTTGCAAGAGCTGATGCGATGCAAATCATACCCAGGACTGAGATAGCTACCCTACTGACTTCTTTTCATAAAGTTGGAAAAAAGAAGCAAACAAAGCCAGCTGGATTAGAAAATATAGATAAGTACAGTCTCAACCTTCCTGGAGGCATGGAATTCAAACAAAATACCTATGTGGAAAAACCTCAGAAAGGATTCGTGTACTTGGACAGAAATGGTGTATAATGCTTCCAGTCTTATGCAATTATCTATACATGTGGGGTATCACAAGTATTTGCTCTGAGACAAATAGTGGAAAATACTGAACAAACTGCAAGGTTCAGATACAAATTAACAGAGCAATAAGATCACAGAATGATCAGCTTCAACACTTGCCTAATTTGCAAGAAATCCTTGAAGAAATCAACAAGGAGATCAAGGAGTTTGAAGAGCTGCATCCTGAATGGATTAGTTCTAATGTAAATATTAGATTAGTTCTAATATTTTGTAAGCACTGAGTGTGCATGATCTGAGTTATCAAATATTTTGTATTATGATATGTTCAATTAATACGAGTATGAGTTTGATATGTTCAACTGTGTTATGATATTTTCATAATTAGTAGTCTAATAAGTTCAGCTTGAATGAATAGTTGATTAGTTCTTATTCATTAATGTATTTAGTTGGTGTGTTCAACTTAAAGTTGGTATGTTCCACTTATAAATGATAAGTTCAATTAAAATTGATATGTTCAATTAATATTTGATTAGTTCAAATATAAAATCTCAATAAGTTTGAGATTTAAAACATAATTCTGTTAAACAAACTTGAGAACTGTTTGGTGGTTTTGTCATCATCAAATAGGGGGAGTTTATTGGGAAAATGATCTCATCAGTTGAGATTTGATGAGACAAAGTTAAGTTTGTTAGATGTGTTCTAGATATAACTTAAACAGAATTATGAGGCTTGATCAGACTGAACAATTATAGAGTTTCACACTGAGCATAAGCTGAATATAAGCCGAGCATATGTTCGATCATCTTATACTATATCTTAGTAGGATTATCACTAAGTGTGATAAGCTCTGTATGTCACCTAAGATATATTGAGCTTTCAGCTTGATGTGTTTCAAGCTGAGTGACTCAGCGTATATACTGGGTCAACTCAACAGAGTTGCTAAATAAGTTCTAGCTAACTCTTAGGACTTCTAAGGATGAGTTTGTTAATATACGTGTTAGTTCATGTTGGTTTTCGAGTTTGTTCTCGAAGAAATTAGCTTGATAAGTTTCAAGCTGAGTAACTCAGTCCGAGTAAGAAGTCAGCCCAAAGAAAATTTAAATATGTTTTAAATTTATCTTTTTAACTCTCTATATCTACGGGAAGGATAAGAAGACTCCAGAATCAAGATTGAAGATTGAAGACTCAAGATAAGAAGATTCAAGATTCAAGATTCCGAGTTATCCGGTAGTTAGTTAGCAAATTAGGATTAGTCCAGTTTGTTAGGAACCGTAGGAACATGATTATAAATACTTATCATCCTGATAAGTATACTTATCATCCTGATAAGTTTTGAGGTACGACTCAAAAACGACTACAACGACGATTACGACTAAGTGTTGCAGAGCCAAATACCTCACCTCAACCGTATGTGTTACGATTCTTGAATCACTGTTTGTCAGTTCAACGTGATCAAGATATTCACAGATTGCCAACCTATTCGTGTGTTCGAATACTCACATTAGTTGTGAGATTGGTAAGTTTTCAATCTGTGATCAAATCCTGTTTAGAGAGTCGTGCAGTATATCTATAATCATAAGTTGATTATAGATAGCTAAGTTTGAAAGATTGAGAGATTTATATTATGTGTTTACATATCAAGAGTTCGTTACTTGATAGAGTCTGTAATCATCTTTTTATTAATGAAAAGCAAAGCATTCGATTGTGGTTTGATTTACTATGTGTAACACTTTATTTTGATTTGTTCAATTTCCGCAGAAAGTGTATTCAACCCCCCTTCTACACATCTGTTGCTTGTTGTTATTCTCACCAAGAGACCAACATGGGACAAGACTCCAGACCTTGTTTCTCTCAAATTCATTTAATTCCTCTTGCATAGCTTCAATCCAATCTTCATCCTCTAAGGCTTCTTCAGTCTTCTTTGGTTCCATTTGAGATAGGAAACCAAAGTAAGCAGCATAGTTTGTTGTTGCCTTTGATCTTATCATTACTCTTTCTTGAACATTTCCAATTATTTGATCTTGAGGATAATCTTTGAGGAATTTAAATGTTGTAGTGGGAGATTGTGGTTCTGGATCTGAGTGATATTGAGGACTCTGAGGTGAACTTACATCTTCAGCTCAATTGCAGCATTGTTATCAAACTGTTGATCAATAAGATCTTCAGTCTGAGTAACATCAGCTCCAAAGGGATTGACGAACTCATCATATTTCTCAGCTTGTGAGTCCTTTGGAGTTTGTGATGATTTCTTTGATGGACACACCTCATCATCAATGTCATCATCCATGACATACATTGGATTTGACATTCTGGTTTCCTCAGGCTTTTCAAGCTCACTCAGACTGACCAAGTCAGCTTGTCTTTTATCAGCTTGATCAAAACTGTTTTCATCAAATAAGACATGAATTGATTCTTCTATAGCCTTTCTCCTGGTGTTATACACTCTGTAAGACTTGGAGATTGAAGAATAACCAACAAAAATTCCAAGATCAGCTTTAGGTTCCAACTTATGGAGCTGATCTCTTTGATTCAGCACATAGCATTTTGAACCAAAGACATGGAAGTAACCTATATTGGGCTTTCTAGATTTATACATCTCATATGCTGTCTTGCCATGTCTTTTGACAATGATTGATCTATTCTGAGTATAGCATGCTGTATTTACAGCTTCATCCCAGAAATAGAATTTCAATTCTGCCTCACATAGCATTGTTCTAGCAGCCTCAATTAAGGTTCTATTTCTCCTTTCAACCACTCCATTTTGTTGAGGAGTTCTGACTGAGGAGAAGTTTTGTAATATTCCTTTTTGTTCACAAAAGTTTTCTAGGGTTGAGTTTCTAAACTCAGTCCCATGATCGCTTCTGAGTTGCTTTACAGACTTACCTTTTTGCAACTCTTCCTGTTTGATAAAACTTATTATCTCCAGGGCAGCATCACTTTTGGCTTTAAGGAATATTACCCAGGTGAATCGTGAGAACTCGTCTCCTATCACCAGAGTGTACTTCTTGCCACTCAAGCTTGGAGTACTTATGGGTCCAAACAGATCCATATGCAACATATGCAGTGGGTCTGTTATTAAAAAAATTTGCTTTGATTTAAAGGACCCTTTATGGTGTTTCCCTTGTTCACAAGCTGAACACAATTTGTCCTTGATAAATGTGATCTTTGGTAATCCAGAGACTAACTCTTTATTGGATAGCATATTTATATTTTTGAAATTTTTAATGTGATAATCTTTTATGCCACAACCAACTCAGCTTAGGAATAGATTGGGAATATAAGCAGGTTTCAGTATAGGGATCAGCAGAATTAAGATCAAGTAGATACACATCTCTTTCTCTTTTTGCTATTAATACAAGCTTACCCTTAGCATTATAAATAGTTCATGATTTCTTCCTGAAAGTAGCAATATTGTCTTCATCACACAGATGGCTGATACTTATCAGATTGTGTTTAAGACCCTTAACATATGCAACCTTCTGGAAGCATGCATCTTCCCATAGCCTTTAGTTCTTCCATGGGAGTTATCACCAAATGTTACTTTAGGTCCTTCATTTTCCTAGAAATCACTAAGAAGTCCTTTCCACCCAGTCATGTGCCTTGAACATCCACTATCCAAGTACCATTTACTTGAACCCTGCACATGATAAGAAGACTAAACACATTAGTTTTGTTTGGGAACCCATTTTCTTGGTAGGTTCGGATGATAAGCACTTAGCATCTTCATCTTATGGAACTGACTGGTCAGCTTGAGCAAGTGCTGAATCCTGTGTAGGCTGATCAGCCTGTTCCTTTTCAGGCCTTGAGATTTCAATTTCACAGTCATTGACCTCATGTCCTCTACTTCTGCACTTGTAGCATCTCCTTCTTCCAATGATTACAGGAGGTAGAGTATTTAATAATCCTTGTGAGAATTTGCTCTCAGTCTTAGGATTATATGTTGTGGATAACTTTTCAACTTTCTTCGCAAGTTGATTCACTTGATGTTCACTGACTTTGGACTTACCTTTGTCAGATCTTGGTTTGTTATCCTTTTGATTAGAAGCTTGACCAACAAACTTCTTTTCCATGACTTTGGACTTACCTTTGTCATGCTTTCTGGACTCACCAGTTTCAACAGTCTTGGACTTACCACTGTTGATCTCTTTGGACTTACCAAATTCACCAACTTTGGACTTACCATTGTTGTGATGTGACATCTGACTTACAGTGGTCTTCCTATTCTTGTAACTTCTCTCTGAGCCAGATAGAGAATGTTGTCTTTTGAAAGGATTTGGATTAAGTATTTCTATGACTGAAGTTCTTTGAATAGGCTGAGTGCCTAATCTGTCTAGCACAGACTTACTATGCTCTTTAGATGTTGAGCACTCATTTCTATGATCTTTTGCCTTTACAAACATATTGTATTTAAGGTTTTGACCATGTTTCTTCTCTGAGGCTGACTTCTAAGACTCAATCAGTTGTCTATCTTCCTCAGAGTCTGTACTTGCTATCTCATCATCATCAGCTGCATAAGCTGTGGATTGATAGTCACCTCCAAGTACAGCTTATACCTGTTTAGGATTTTGTTGGTTGATGCACTTTTCAGCAAGCCTTGATGATTTACGCCAAGATTCAGTGACCTTTTGAAGTTGGTCAGCTTTAACTTTGGCTTCCTGAAGTTCTACACTTAGAAGTTTATTTATGTGCTTTTGACATTCAAGATCACACTGTGCTTTCTTACCAACATCAATGAGAGATTGATTTTCCTTAATCTCATCTTTCAATTTAGCTATCTCAGCTTTGAGGTCTTTTTAAGACTTAAGTTAAGGATGGTTTTGAAATCATTTAACAAATAATCGAATGCAAGACCCTTTTCTTCATCGGTGTAAGAGTTGAAATTACTAACCTTGTACATGGAAGCAGGATCCCAATCATTAAGTTTGATGTTTTCCTCAGCTTCCTTCATGTCAGCTTCGAAAATTGATTCAGACAGACCGTAATCAACTTCGTCTATTTCAAACTCTTCATCTTCTTGAGCCATCAGACATTTGTCATCATCATATGAGGTAGATGATTTTGTATCCCAAGTTTCAGCATAGAGTCCTTTTGCACTGGACTTGTCTTCAGACTTTCCTTTCTTGAGCTGAGTATATTTCTTCTTGTACTTATCAGCCCTGTAAGCATTCTTATCAGCTACTGAAGCTGATTCTTTCTTCTTTGATCTGTACTCAGCAGCAATGTGTCCCTTCCTCTCACAATTAAAGCACACAACTTTCTTGGGATCAAAAGAACTCTTTCCTTTGCCCCTGTCAGATCTTCCTCTTCCCCTATGAGCTCTTCTCAAACGTCTGGCAAGCATGGCCATCTGCTCAGTGATAGTCTGAACATCATCATTGTCACCTGAGTCTGAGTCTGAGTGGTCAGTTTGAGAGTCTAATTCAATCTCAGATTCAACAACTAAGGCTTTTGAACTTTTCTTCTTTTTCTGTGCAACTAATGCAATATCAGTTTTATCAAGAGAGTCCTTTAGTTGTTGTTGAGAAGTTCTCTTGTGCTCTGTGATTTGTTCATGATTGAGCAGGAACCCATATATGGACTGTAGGTTATACATATGTAATGTTCCTCCAGCCCTTACTGCTGTAGTTACTTCATTAAACTTTTCTGGTAACACATCCAGAAATTTCAGCACAAGTTCAGCTTCATTCTTTTTAATGCCTACACCTAACAGGTCATTAATCAAGCAATGAAATCTGGTAAACACATCAGCCAAGGTTTCATTTTTCTTAGAGAAGAAGTTTTCATAAGATCTGTTCAAATGATTCTTATTTTGCTGCTTGATGAGATATGTGCCCTCATATGTAATACTCAGCGTATCCCATATCTCTTTTTCAGATTGACACCCAGTCACAGTATGCAATATCTCATTTGTCAGGGCATTAGCCGGAACACTCTTTGCCTTGTGTTGGTCCATATTATACAGTTTCCAGTCTTCATCTGTCCAGGATACAACAGGCTTCTTTACTTCCTTTTCAGTTTTGTCAGTGGACGTATCACTGACAACAGCAGAAATCTTGGGGATGATTAGTCATTTAGTGATGACATCGTACATACGATTGTCAATGGACTTGAGGAAAAGCATGGCTCTGAATTTCCACATAGGATAGTCAGATACATCGAATATGGGACAGCCCTTAGCAAACATCTGAGGAAAGTTTGATGAATTATTGCTTGTAGACATTGTATACTTTCTCAGAATCTTGAACTTTCAACTTATGAAATCGTTCAGCCTGCTCTGATACCAGTTGTTGGTCCCTTGGTGAGAGTATCAACAAGCAAGTAATGGGTAGAATAGGGGTTGAATACACTTTCTGCAGAAAATTGAACAAATCAATAAAAAAATGTTAACACACATCAAACCACAAACTGTTAAATGTTTTGCTTTCATTAATAAGAAGATGATTATAGAAACAATCAAGTAAGCAACACTTGATATGTAAACACCTAATGTAAATCAAATCTCTCAATCTCTCAATCTCTCAAACTTTGCTATCTATAATCAACTTATGATTATAGATACAGGACGACTCTCTAAACAGGATTTAATCACAGATTGAATACTTACCAACTTCACAACAGATGTGAAGATTTGAACACACGAACAAATTGGCAATCTGTGAGTTTCTTGATCACGTTGAACTGACAAACAGTGAATCAAGACCCGTAACACATACGATCAATGGGTTGAGGTGAAACTCGAGTTTGGCTCTGTAACTCGTTGTTGTAGTCGTACCTCTAAACTTATCAGGATGATAAGTATTTATAATCATGTTCCTACGGATCCTAACAAACTAGAACTTATCCTAATCTGCTAACAAACTAACGGATAATCCGGAATCTTGAATCTTGAATCTTCTTTCTTGAGTCTTCAATCTTCAATCTTGATTCTGGAATCTTCTTATCCTTGCCGTAGATATAGAGAGATAAAAGGAATTTAAAACATATTTAAATTCTCTTAAACTGACTTCTTTAGTCGGACTGAGTTACTCAGCTTGAAACTCATCAAGCTGAGTTCTTCGAGAACAAACCCGAAAACAAACATGTACTAACACGTATAATGATTCACTCATCCTTAAAAGTCATAAGAGTTAGTTAGAACTTATTTAGCAACTCTGTTGAGCTGACTCAGTATATACGCTGAGTCACTCAGCTTGAAACACATCAAGCTAAATACTCAACCTATATCTTAGGTGACACTCACAGCTTATCAAATACATGGATAATCTTACTAAGATATAGTCTAAGCTGATCGAACATATGTTCAGCTTATATTCATCTTGTACTCAGTCTGAAACACTATAAGTGCTCAGTCTGATCAAGCCTCATAATTCTGTTTAAGTTATATTTAGAACACATCTTACAAACTTAACTTTGTCTCATCAAATTTCAACTGATGAGATCATATTCCCAACATGCATCTTGTCATAGAACAAGTTTTAAAATAGTGTACGCTTCCGCTTTTGATGTAAATACTTATTTGAATGTTATCATATGTGGTTTTTTAACATAAATGTCGGTTTTATAAATTTAGGCCTTACAATAAGTTAATCTATATGATTACTTATTTTACTTTCATCAACTATAAGGAATTCGCGAGCCATTTATTGACTTCACATTGCTAAGAATCGCTCGCAAACACCCTTTCTTAAACCTGATCCGTTATTTTTCGAAACTCACTCTTTATACAGTTTTGCTCAATGCAGAAAACTCATTCCCAAGATAAAGACTTCGGCTTTATTATCAATTTCGAAAATAATAATGATAGCTAAATTTGGTTTAATATTTTGTCTAGTAAATATAAGTTTATGGGATTTCAACTTAAAATCAATCGGTTATGAGATTAGTAGCTCAAGAGTCAGAACTCTTATTAAGCATATTAGAAGTCACTTTACGTCCGATATGAGACATTACTCGAAACACCCTCGTACGTGTCTTTTTTTCGCCTAACACGTTGATACGTATGGGTTACATGCAGTCTATGTAGCATTTAACCAACCACGGTGAACATAGCTCTGATACCATGTAAGTTTGTAGGATTTCAACTCAAAATCAATTAATTATGAGAAGAATAACTCAAGATCCTTATTAGACGGATTACAAAGTTACTTTTCGACATTACTCAAAAGTAATCTGCTAGTTAATGATTTTGTTCTAGTCATTTCCTCGACACGTTCTATTTCGTTAAGATATAAGTCTCGATATTTGTCCGTATCTAATTGTATTGTGTATTATTATTATTAGGTATATAACCTATTTTGGCGCTAAATATAAGTTTTTCAAAACAAAATATTAAATAAAATAAGAAAAATAAAATATAGAAACGTGGGCAAATAAGAAATACTTGATAATAGACTGACACTTTAAAACTCAACCAATAAGGCCCCACGTGTGATTTATATTGACAACTGTTTCACAAAACCATCCACCAACAACCGACTTCCGACACTCAAGTGAAATCAGTGCCAACCTTATTTTTTAATTAGATGATTAATGGTTGATATTATAACCGGATATACTTTAGCTTAAATCGAATACGTTTTTCTGACCGAATATATAGTTAATATAGATCGAATATACATACTTAATGTCAACCGTTCATCATTCAAATCCAAAAACTAAGATTAGTTATGTATAAATAATTTTAGTCTTTGGATTTAGATGATCAATAATTGATATTACAACTGAATATAAATTTTACGTAAATCAAATATGTTGTTTCTGATCGAATATGCAGTTATCATAAATTAAATATATAACCGTTATAATCTCAACCATTAATCATTCAACTCAAAGATAAGATTAATTTTATAGGTTTTATACATGAAGATGATTATGTATTTCTCTCACACACGTCACACATTATATTATATATATATATATATACATATATATATATATATATATATACATATATATATATATATATATATACATATATAGGGGAGGATTCATGCGAGAACCGTTGTTATTGCGAAAACCGCGAAAATCAATCTGTGTCGTTTCTTTTGCGAGAACCTTTATTAGTGCGAAAACCGCGAGAACCAATATGTGTCGTTTCTTTTTTCTATATATATATATATATCACTTCGAAAAAAAAATAGATCAGTGAATAGGAAAGAAAGTGGTGAGTCAATTATAGTGAATACTTTATACAATGTATCTGTAAAGCTAGTAAAAGTGGGCCCATCTGCATAAGACAATTTTGGCCCACTTTTTCCACAAACTAAAGAGCGGTAGGGATTTCAAAAAGATATCTCATTTCCTTATCTCATATGTTGAAGTTTATGCGCATCACTCGTGATGAGAGAGAGAAAGAGATATATATATATATATATATATATATATATATATATATATATATATATATATATATTAATATTAATATATATAAAGAGAGAGAGAGAGAGAGAGAGAGAGATATTATATAGAGAGGGACTCCCAATTTCAGATATTTTATGAATTGGTTAACAATAGCCATAAGAGGGGGGCATGTGCTAGAGTGCGCTATCAATCCAAGTCATACCAACTTGTAGATGTGTTAAGATAGCAACATTGCATATGCAACAGCATCATTCAATAAAGTATTCATAAAAATATAAAAGATGTATAAAAAAGGCATTCACCAACAACCAACTAAAAGATTAAATAAATAAAATTGAAGGGGTTCAATCTTTTTTTTTATATGTGCCTCAGCCTGACATAAACATATATACTACATATATGCTGCATATGCACTCCCTCCTCCCATCCCATTTCTCTTTTTTAATATAATAATTTTTTATATATGTCCAAGAAGATATTGTTTTATAAACTCACAATTCTTTCAAGGGAGAAAATTCACCAAAAAGAAGCCCCCCCCTAAAAAAAACAGACTAACACCTAAACACAAAGAAGCATCATCATCATACCATCATCATATACTTCTTTATCCAACAAACCAAAACCCCTTCCAAAAAATTCATTTCTACTCATCAACCAACACTACCTCCCAAGGGTTTGGCTTGGAGACTTTCATGTCCAGGGGCTTTGCTTTTTCCTATCTTCAAAATCTTTGATCCAACATCCTGGACTGACCCGGACCCGACCCGATCCATCACCAAAAGCATCACACCAGCACAGCTAGGCTCTGCCACGTGTAAGTGTTCTACTTCTTCTCAGGCTGCCACGTACGCAAATTGTCATTTCCTGGTCAAATTTTCCTTCATCAATTTAATGTCCTCATTCATATGTTGAGAACAATTGATGCAGAAATCATTTTATTGACTTTCAAGCCTCAAAAGAGTCGAAATTCAATTTTTCATCTACTTTTAGAAATGAGAAAATTGACATTTTTTTTTTGGGAAAATGTTAATTAAAAGTAATAAATTATAATGTAAGCTTACTCACCAGCTGGTTGTTTTTGCTCTGCGGGTTTGACCTGAACTGCTGTGGCTGCGGTGGCGGCAGCAGGGGCGTTATGAACGTATTGAGGAAATCCCGTGGGCATTGAAGACTGTGTAGCGGCGGCGTATTGAGCGGCATGTGGAGTCCCTTGCAACCCACCACCACCTTTCATATTGCTAGTAGCGGCTGCAAGTACTTTTGCAGGATCGGATGTGGCGGTGTTCGCTAGTGTGACAGGCGGGGAAAGCGACAGCATGGCAGTTGAAGTTGTTGATTGTTGATTTTGCTGCTGCTGTTGTAACTGTGACGGCTGTTGCTGCTGCTTTCTTGGAAGATAATACCCTGTTGCTGCTGTTGAGCTGCCAGAATGCTGCTGGGCTTGAGGCTGTTGAACTTGCATGTAAGAATGTGTGAAGAACATATGTGCCTGAGCCTGAGCCTGCGCCTGCGCCTGTGCCTGTGCTTGCGCTTGCTGCTGCTGCAACGTTTGCTTAGGCAGCTGCTGCGGTTGGTGAGATTGGTGAGATTTACTAGAATTCGGATTGCCAAGAATGGAAGGTGAAGATCTTTGTGTTCCAACAGAGGAATTTTTAGCCCCTTGTTGTGATGATGACAAGGATGAACCCTGACCAGTTCTACCACTAGTCGATGCTGCTGCATTTGTTCTCGGGCTTCCACCAGCACCACCACCGCCACCGCCAGTTCCACCACCGCCTTTAGAAATAGAAGAGGTTGTAGGAGACCCAACCAACATTGGTGGAGAAGGGCACTGGTTACCACGATTACTATTCGGATTCTGATTCTGTTGATGTTGCTGCTGCTGCTGCTGCTGCTGCTGATGCTGATGTGTCTGTGATGAGTTGGGTTGAGTTTTCTGACTTGCTGCACTGAATGAAATTTGGGTGTGTGATTGTGAATGGGATCTACTTGCTTGCTGTTGCTGTGATTGCTGTAACAGATGGGTTTCATAAATTTGCTTGAGGGAAGTGTTAGCGTCTGCTGTTAGATAAAGGTGTCTGAAGGAAGAATCTGCTGAAGAAAGAGAAGATGGAGGAACTTGGGAAGTTGTGGAGCCCCTCACCGAGTTTCTCCATTGAGGAGACTGAACTGGGCTGCTACTCGTGTTGCTGGTCTGGAGTGGGAAAGAAGAAAGAGAGTTCGGGAACTTGGCCGCCATTGAAGCCGATGAAGTTATTATATGCTCTGGGTACGCGCTTCCATTACTCGATGGTGAGTTTTTACTTCTTGTGGCGGCTTCCCGATCCCGTTGCTGCTTTTGAAGCTGAAGCTGATAGATTTGTTGCTGATATTGCTGCTGATATTGAGAAGGCATATGGTTAGCTTGAGCAGCAGCTGCAGGTGAAGTCGAGACTGGGGATCTAGATGACCGGTTATTATTAGAACCAAGGTTAATGGTTCTTGAAGAGCTGTCAATCACAGAAGTTGCAGAAAGAGATGGTGTGGAACCACCAGTGACATCTGTAGCAAGATCAGGTCTTGAAAATGCAATTGATTGACCAGATTTTGCTGCCATCCCTGTGCTGCTGACCTTTCTGTCATCGTCAGCAGTGGAAGACTCGTGACCTGTTGTCCTAGAAGCTTCTTCAGATCCTCTGAAGTCTTTCTTTTGTTGAGAATGGTGAGTTGATGGTGTTGCTGCAGGTGCTGCCATCATATGGTGATAGCCTTGTCTTATTGATTCTGGCAAGCTTTTGAAATTGGCGTGATTTTGAGCTGCAGATGGCATGGTACCAGCAGTACCATTCATAGGAGCAAAAGACATGGCAAACGTTTGAGGTGGCAGAGAAGATGATTCCACACCACCCCTTTTTAACCCCGGCTGCTGAGATAGTTGTTGCTGTTGTGGTTGCTGCTTCTTGTCGTTTGAATTGCCGCTAGCGGCAGCAGCAGCAGCAGCAGCTTGAGGGTTCATCAAAGCAAAGTTCTGGGATTGAACCGGCATGGCAAAATTATGACTGTAAGCACTCATGGTGGTGTTTCCTGCCCGTGAAACTTTACTGTCGGCAGTCGAAGGGCTATCCTCACCACCAGTCACCTCGTTTTCAAGATGTCGTGCTTGTGGTGGTGGGTTCATATGGTGGTTTTGCTGCTGAGAAGGTTGATTTGACCGGGTTTTATGGGCAGGATAGCTGTTATGCAAACTGCCGCCACCATTTCCACCTCCACTGCCATTAACTGCCGCCACACCACTCCCTTGATGCTGCCGTTGTTGAGCTTGCAAATGTTTCTGTGAAGATGAGGTGGAACCACTACTGTTCTGGTGGGTTTGTGAGATTTGCTGAGACTGAGATGGGTGGTGATTTTGAGGTTGAGTTGGTGGGTGCTGCTGGGGCGGTTGTGGAATTTGAGAAGGGTGTATCATCTGGGAAGAATAAAAAGATCCATTGAACAGTGGCATGGCTTGGGCAGGATGGTTGCCTCTGAAATTTGGAGGCGCCCCAACTGCAGGTATTGGGAAAGTGTAGGGGTTGTTCTGCAAAATCGCCAAGTACTGAGTCTCATTGGCGCTCATATTGGGGTAGTTGAAGCTCAATGCAGGGGCGGCAGCTGTAGTTGAGGTGCTCACTGTGGTTGAACCGGCTGCACCAGAAGCAGCACCCAAACCACCTGCTGTAGCATTATTATGCTTGGAAGAACCAGGCCGAACAGAAGCAGATGCCGCCACTGCTTGTTGCTGGTTAAAAGGGAAGATGAAAGCAGGCCCATGCTGCAAATTTAACAGAAACACACACAAAAAAAATCAAGCTTCTGTAACATATTGTAGGAGAGCTTGAAGAAAGTGGAATTATAGCAACTTACAAGTATATTATTGGGCGCGACTGGAGGCATTGCTTGCTGAAGCAAAACCTGTTGCTTTCTCTGGGCAGGGTCAGGGATGGATGTGGCTTGAGAAGATTTGGTTTCTTTTGTGGTTGTGTGACCAGGGAATATGCCAACTCCCTGACCCTTGTCTTGAATCGGCTGTGGGATGTTTCCATGTAGTTCAGTGGAAGGCATCACATTGAGATTGCAAGGTTTGGCACCGAACATAGGTGCAGATGCAGGTGCAGCTGGCCAGAATGGACTTATCTTCATGAATTGCTGAAGGTAGTGAATGTTTCTTGCAATGTACCAATGTGTCGCACACCTTTTTGGCCTTGGATGTGTGAATAATGGCTGAAAGAAATTCATCATTTATCAACCAATATGAAGCAGGAAAAAGGGAAAAAAATGGTGAAAAAAATTAGAAGGGTTAGTACCTGAATTGGTGCTGTAGGCGGCATGGTGTTACCATCCATGGATACGACTCCCTGTGCCAAATACCTGCCAATTCCATTATAATATGATAAATATATGCTCTTTGGTATGTAAAGTGATAGAAAAAATCGATTATTGTTTTGAGTTTTACCCCATTGGAGGCCAGTTGGCCACCGACATTGGCAATGGCATTGAACTCGGTTGAGCTGAGAACGAAAAATAAAACATTAAAGATTCAAATGAATTGAAGAATGGGAGTAGAAAGAAAAGAAATTTCAGGAGGTAAATTATTACCAGCCTTCTCTGTGTGAGTTTCGGATTTAATTGATAGTTGATGTTTCAGAGCATGATGCAGGGATCTGTTGCTGCTACCACTTACCATACTGGCGCTATCCTTGTTGGCTTTTTCCAAATCGATGTGGAGTTCAACATTCCTTTCGTCATTCATGGCTTGCTTTGATGATTCACCAGTCTCCTGGATAGTCCCTACCTTTGATTTCTTCTGATCATCCATCAGATTCAAAGTCTCCTCCTTCTCACTCTTTCTGAGCTTCTCATCTTCCTTCTTGCTTGTTTCCTGCAAGGTTTTTAAGAAAAAAGTTACAAATTTGAGCTTCCCCGGTTAAAAGATTAAAAAAAGTTGAAAGAAAATTAAGAAAAGCTGAATAACCTGTTTTGCGACCTGCTTATGATCAGAAAAATCAACATCACCATCACTTTCCGGAGAAGTTCTCTGTTGAGGAGGTGGAGCCTATAATCGGAACCAATAAGAATCCCAATATACATATATAAAGATCAAGAAACCAGAGCTTGATGAGTCTCACCATCAGATCTATTTCAAATTTTTCTTCTTTTTGACTTTCTGGCTCCGGATTAGCTACTTTACTGCAGAAAACACGAACAAAAACACCCAGAACCCTTAGTCAAGATGAAAAAAATTGTTATATTAATACACCAAATCGAACAATCAAAGCACAAGACCACTAAATTTACTCACAGATTAGACGCTGTGGTTGATGCAGCGGTCGTAATCACAGCTTCAGTATTGCTATTTTTATCATTTAACCCAACCGCAGGGGAGTCCTCAAACTCTTCTTTAGTCAACATCACACCCACATCACATTTCCCCTCTTCCGGCGGGGGCTTCGGCAGAGACGACGTTGGCTCCGATGGTGGAAAAGAAACGCCATTTTCAGCAGTAGCAACAGCAGTAGCTGGGCTGTTGTTTTCCAAGAAAGAAGAAGAAATATCGGTCTTGGGAGATTGATGATGCTGATGATGATCAATCTCGGTCTTTATTGAAGAAGAAACTGGACTGTTACGTACACTAAACGGATTTTCTGACACTTGCCGTGGCCTCTTCCTCTTTGGTGCTGTAAATTCATTAAAATTGAGAAAGCAAATCAATTATGAACGATGAAATGAGAAATAAAAGTTCATAAAGACTGAATGACACATAAATCTATCCTACCTACGGTTGACAAAGACGTTGAATTTTGAGGGATGGCTGTAGAGTTTGAGATAGGAGATGAAACTCTAGATTTGGTGTCACTACTGGATTTATTAAAATCGAACTTCGTTGAATCGTTGGGTGGGATTTCTTTTTTAGATGGAGCTTGTGCCTGCGTCATGAGACCGTATAAAACTTCGGCTATCTCGATTTCAAGCTCCTCTGGATTAGAAGATGACGATTTGGATGAAGATTTTGGTGGTCTGGGTTTAGACCCTCCTCCATTCGCTTTCTGCAAGACAAGATAAAAAAGGTCAGAAAGCGAGCCAGATTTACAGATAGCTTTCTGTTTTTTTAGGGAGAAAGACGAACCATCTTCTTGCGTACTGAAACATTTGAAGAAGAAGGCGATGGAGGAGCCGCCGTCGCCGGTGAAGCAGCTGATGAAAGCCTTACAGGTGAAGTCGAAGATTGCCGATTAATTTGCTCTGGTCCGGCCCCTCCGCTTACAACACCAGAAATCCATTCGTGAGAACGCTTTGTGGATGCTGAAATTCAACAAAGTTGAAAAAAAGGTGACAAATTTATCACCAGAAAGTTTGAAATAATTGAAATTAACTGCTGCTCCTGCTGTTACCTGACCGAGCTTTCCTAGGCACGGATACACCAATCATCTCGTCGGCAGCCTTCCAAGCAGGCTGCGGCGCTGCAGCAGCAGCTCTAAAAACTTTATTAGCCGAAGGGGGAAAACTCTTGCGATGGTGAAGTTGCTGAGGATGAGGATTATGATTATGATGATTACTCGTCATAGCAGCTGCGGTCGTTGACGGATTTGTCGGCGGCGGAGGTAACATCCGCAAACCACCGCCATTAGCGGCATCGTCGTCGTCTTCTTCATCCTCATCATTAACACTCTCCTCAGACGTATCGTCTCCGTCGTCTCGATTACTCCCGGTGTTCACATGATGAATCATCAACCTATTTTCTCTCCTCCTTTTACTCCGACTAGACCGCTCCCTTTCCCGTTCTCGATCCCGATCTCGATCTCCACGATCCTTCTTAATCACACCTCTGTCTCTTAACCTTCCTGGTTCCTGTAACTCCATCCCTCCATCTTCATCTGCAACAAAAACATTTAAACAATGACCGTAAATAACAAATTCATCAAAATCGTTTTTTAGATCTGAGAAAAAGAAGCGAAAACAAAACCTACCAGGTGAATCTCTTAAACTGCTGCTTCGATGTCTCCGTCTTGACGAAGATAATCCGTTTGGAGGTGCAGCCATATGAGTAGCTCGTCTTGCTTCTCTATTTCTATCCATCAATCACTTCCGTCGACCTATTTAACGTCAGATCTACTACTGTTGTATGTATCATCACAGGCTTTCTTCTAACATAATTCACCGGAAACCTAACCTCTATTAGTCGCCGGAATAATTCTCGAAAACTACAAATTCGCCTACTCCGGCGGATTACCTAAACCGATTTACACAAATCAAAAATGATATTTTTTTCCCTTTCAGAGAGATTGATTATTTGATTATATGATTCACTCTCTCAGATCTCTCTCTGCTCTTCTGCCTTCCCTCTTTCTCTCTCTATCTTCTTCACTTTCTCTCTCCCTTCTTTTTCTCACACAAACACTCTCTCTCTATCTCATCATCTTTTCGGTATTTCACTCTCCACGAAGCCTACTCCGAAACCTCATCAACGGCTCAGATGCATCCTGTTACCACCTATACTTACATCTAAACCGTCCGTTCCCACTAGATGATCTAACGGCTCACGCTCATCATGTATCCTACATGGCGTTATATTGTCCGTCCGATTCTTACCTACACGTGGCGGTCTTTGCTTACTCGACAAGCTTCCATGATTTCTCATTTCTAGCTAATATATAAAAAATGAAAAAAAAAGTTCTACTCTAATCTAGAGACATAAGCTTCCCTTCTCGCATAAAAATAGGAAAGTTTTAGTTTCAATTTGATTTCTTTCTATTTAATTAATAATAAATAAACTTCAAGGTTAATTAATTTTTTTCCATTTCTTGTCCTTAAAATTTGTATGAAACTATATATTTAATTCATGCGTTTTAAAAATTATGACATTAATTCTTGTGGTTTATTTTTCATTTCAATATTGATTTTTAATGTATTTAACATAACAAAAATATATTTTTCCTATAATTTATTCTTTTATTTTTAGTTTTATACAATTAAATATTATAATAAATACTTAAATATTATTAGTAAAATGATTGTTATTATTATTAAAAGAGTTAAAAAATAACAGAACACATATCTTACTCTTCATATTTAATCTCTCATCTTTATTTTATTTCCTCGTCATTTCTACTAACAATGCCACCACGTATCTGACGGCCCCCACAACCGCCTACCCACCATCGTTGGAGAAAACTCACCCTCTCCATCGCCTACAACAACCACCACCATCGACTCTAATCACCGCCTCATCTTTCCAATCACCGCCTCCATCGCACAAATCGTTGCCAGCCAAGCGCTTACAACTACCGCACGCATCGCTCAAATTTTCTCCAATCATCACAAA
Organism: Pulicaria dysenterica; assembly: GCA_947179395.2. Lineage (NCBI taxonomy): Eukaryota > Viridiplantae > Streptophyta > Magnoliopsida > Asterales > Asteraceae > Pulicaria > Pulicaria dysenterica. The sequence goes on along the minus strand of OX359294.1, from coordinate 46,414,106 downwards.
CCTAGCTACCGCCAACTCTTTGATGTGGATTTGTTCACCGACATAGGGCATTACCTACAAGGGTTTATTTGCTACAAGGGTTTCCCAAATGGGTGATGATTTACACACAACAAACATTTGCATACACAACAAAATATATGTAACTGGACAGTGATACCCTTAAACATGTGGTTGATAAAAAAAAGTTCACAACTTTATAAGGGCAAAAATGTCATGATTGTTGTGCATGGCAAAATTTTATTGTGAACAAATCATTACCCTTTCCAAATATGTTCTTCCATTGCCTTTTTGTTATGTCTTTCAAATTTTGGGTTGTGCCCTTTGTTCAAAGCACCTCCTTTTGTTTATGTTCTTCATCTGGGCGCTGGCAATTGAATGTATTCATCTGTTCCTCATTTTGATTGATTGATTATTGAATCTAAGTTTGATTCTTACAGTTTAGTTCAACCACCTGTAAATGGTTAAATAATTCTTGTTGTTTTAATTCTTGTTGTTTTTTATAAGAAATAACATATTCTCCTACTTCTTGTTGCTACTCATCCTCCTACTCATTTGATCAATATAGGTGTCAAAATTAATGGATGAAATAGGGAAAGAGAATTAGTACATTACACATCTCAAACAATAAGGAGGATGAAATATGAACAAAAAGTATGATGATATATCATTTCTCTTTTTTTAAGTGATCTTTTGGTTCAACCACATGTAAGTGGGTTTTAGATCTGTAGACAGTGACGGAGTGATGGTGGTGAAGCAGTGGTAGACGATGGTGGGGCTGGGATGGTTTGATTTGGCTTTTGGTGTTTGTTCGGTGGTTAGTGATGGCGGGTTACGTGGTGGGTGACGTCGTGACGGTATACATGGGTGACGATAGTGGGTGACGCCAGGATGGTAAAGGGTACTGGTGTTGGTAATATATTTAACCGGTATTAAAATAAATTACGTGATTATTATACTTTTATATTTATTAATCATTATTGGTAATATATTTAACTAATAGTTAGCTTTTAAAATGTATAAACTTAAATAAATAAATAAGTTAAAGTTAGGAGGGATTTTTTGTCATTTTAAATGCATTATGGACTAACATTGAAACATAATGTAGATTATAAGGATCAATATCATAATTGTTAAAGCACGTGGACTAAATCTGTAATTTCATGCAAAACACATGACAAAAAATGTAATTAACTCTAAACATTATTGATATTTATTCTATTTTTAGGTTACATATAAATTTACAAGGACACGCTAAAATCGTGGTTGGAGCCCCGATCATTTGTATCAATGTAAAAAAAAAGTTGACGTTATATTGATATCAAATCTCTTGTAGAAAATTAAATTTTATACTATATTCAAAACGTCTAAATTTTATATATTATTAATTTAACATTCAAAATGAGAATTCGAAGTTAGAATTTTAAGTCAAAAGTGTATTTAAATATGTTTTTTAGGTTTTGTTTGGTTCAATTCGAAATTGATGATGGTCACTTTGTTAAATCCTGGTCCAGTAAACACCCTTACATTGCCCTCGCAAACATTTTTATTCAAACGCAATCCCCGGTTAAAAAGAAGTTGATTATAATAATTTCATTTAATAAAATATATTTTTATAAATTTTTTATACTTTTGCTTTTTTTCGTTATTTTTAAATCAACTATATAATTCTTACATGCTCTAAGGGGCCGTTTGGTTCGCGGAATAAAATTGACCGGAATTGGAATTCGTTAAGAATTGGAATTGGAAGGAATTGGAATTGGAAGGATTCCAACGGAATCCGTTCCTTCGTGTGTTTAGTTCGCGGAATTGAAAGAAATTCCAAATTTCAAGTTGGTGGTGGTCGGTCGAGGTGGTGACGGTGGTGACGGTGGCGGTTGGTGGTGGGCGGTGGAGGTGGTGACGGAGGTGGCGGTGGCAGTTGGTGGTGGTCAGCGGCTGTGGTGACGGTGGTGGCGGTTGGTGGTGGTCGGCGCGGTAGTGACGGTGGTGGCGGTTGGCGGCGGTGGCGGTTGGTGGTGGTCGGCGGCGGTGGTACGGTGGTGGCAGTGGCGGTTGGTGGTGGTGGTTGGCCAATTCCGACCAATTCCATTGGTTTAGTGATGGAATTGTAATTCCATAAACTTAGGATTTGGGGGGAATTCAAAATCCAATTCTTAGAATTCTGTGAACCAAACACGACTTGGGATTAGGAATCTTCAATTCCAATTTCGGGCAATTCCGACCAATTCCAGCGAACCAAACGGGGCCTAAAGGTAACAACTGTGGTTGTTCTTTCATCCAAATATTATCTAATACCATTTCTCTTAACTCTATTGTCTTTAGTTGTAACATTAGTGTCACATTATTCACCCTTCCATCTTTTTTGAACTTTCTAACTCCACTAACAATACTATCAACCCTCTGTATTTTAAAAAGGAAAAAAAGGCTTGGAGGTATGTTGGTAAAGAAGTGAGGGGCTAAAGCCGATGGGGTTAAGGGCACGCCGGTGCTTTCATGCAACTCTTGAGACCCACCTCCTCACCTACTTATCGGTAGTGGATGGCCTAAACCTCATTATTGAGATCTACACCACATCATTTTTCTGTCTCCACATCTTCAATCTTTTAACCTCAACAAAACCCTCGTATTGGTCATAATATATTGCACTACCCCTAACATTTTAAATTAGAAAAAAGAAAATGAGAGATATACAAAGACATAATGTTCTTCTATATACAGAGACACGATTAGAGTCAAGACTGTGAACATATCATGGTTTGATATAATCAAGAATCAATGGGTCCAAGTTTTACGCCCAAAGCCCTGTATGTGTGTATCTATATATACAAACATACACGTACCTGAGGATGGACCGAACAATTGTCATGAAACGAAACCGCATAACCAATTATTGGATATAAAAGTATATTAAAGCTATGTTGGCACAGCCATAGACATATATTATACTAGAGAGATAGTGATATAACCTAGGCTGATACTCGTCAATGCATGAGCTATTGCGTAAGTACATGTGAGTTATGCATTGTCTTAAGTATGTTATACCTAATTTTTTTACTTAATATTACTTTGAATTATAAGCATTTGTAATTTAAAGGTGATTGTGTATGCGTTGTATTTTACCGAGGGGAAGGATGAATAGTAAACTCAACCATTTCAGGACCAAATCGATTAGGATTCGAATGAAAACTGTACAAGTATGATCCCTAACTGTACAAGAATGAAAACCAGAGTATTTTGGTTGTAATTTCATGTAAATTCATTGAAATTTGTATATGATTTGATTCGATGTTACACTGTTCGAAACCACGATACAAACTGAGATCATTGATGCGTTTTTTGAGCATTAAACTTTGATACTGATATCGCGGTATTTAAATAAATATTTTATGCGATTTGGGTTGTTTTTAATGAAAAGTATACAAAATATGTTTAAAAAGGTGTTTTATATTTTTAATATATGATTTCAGGTTTAAATTTCGAAGATATGAAGATAAGATGGGGTGAAACGAAAAGATAAATATCGAAAAAATCAAAAAAATCAAAAAGTTGCCGAACTCACTACGTCGCATCGCGATCTATATGATCTATCGTGTCGCGATCGTGATGTGGCAGTTCTTATCCACTTTTAGATTTTGAAATCGCGTGAATAGTGGGATCAGAGGAGGATCGCGGCGTGACCATGGCTGCCAGGAACTTTTATAAATTCTTTTTGCTTCATTCAGGATTTTAAGCTTTCCATCCGACTTTTACCCACCACATACCTCTGAAATCGCCATTAATTCACTCAAGAGAGCTTGGGCATGAACTTGGAGCATTGAAGCTTAAAAGTGAAGATCAAGGATTCAACCATTCGGCTTTTTACTGTTTTGTCATTCTTATTCATCATGTTCTTCTTTCTTTTTGATTTTCAGAAGTTTAGAATGTCCATGTTAGGCTAAGATTGTGTTTTTCCTCCCTAGAGGAGATGAACTCTTGTAATGGTGATTAATTCATGGTTTTTTATGCTTAATTCATCAAGTGTTGCTTAATCTAAGTTCATGCATGTTTTAGAATATGTTTTTATGATGTTTATATGCTGAGTTTTTATAAAGTGGATGACCACTCTCTTTATTTAACTTGAATCATGAATATCTATGATCATTAGGGTTCATGACTAGTGATTGATCATATCCTAGGGCTAAACATCTAAAAAATGGAAACTTTAATATGTCTTTCCACATGTAATGACCATTATGTGTTAGTTTTATGTTTTGTTGATCAAGCAATCATAAAAAGGTTAAAACTTTACTTGTAATCGAATCAATTGACTAATTATACTATTTAACCGTGCTTTTGACCATAAAGGTTGTTAATTAGTGTAATTAGATGGTTATAACCGGATCAAGGTTTTAACTATTATAGAAATCGATGCATGAATGTTTAAGTATCATTAGCTCTTTATGCCATGAATTTAATTGTCATGAAAAGGGTAAAATCGAGTATAGAGAGGGAAGATCTTCATCATATAGTTCAATCTCTCAAGTTTGTTGCTTTATTGCTTCTTTGCATTGCTTTGGTGATTTACTAGGGTGTTAGTGGTAATTAGTTGATTGAAAGTGATTCAAACATCATAAATCCCCCTTTTTACTTGCTTTATTTGTTTTTATTTGATTTTTAGTAGTTTTTAGTTTAGTTTAGTTTAGTTTAATATTTAAATTAGTATAATTTAAACTTCAAATCATACTCGTTCCCCTTGAGTTCGACACCCGTACTTATTTTCTATACTATAATACGATTAGGTTATCTTGCACATCAGATAAGATACAAACACGATTAATCCACCAGTGAGTTAAAGTCCACTCATCTCAATCTCAAACTTCGTTCCACTCAGTTGTCTAATAACTGAGCCTTTGTTGTCTAATAACTGAGCCTTTGTTCCTGAGAACACGATAACACACAAATCAGTTCTCCGTTCTTAATATATTCTTGAATATATTCGTATCAATACTTATTATTATCATCGCATTATAAATACTTATAACCGTTAAGTATCTCATGGAATACGAACAAATGAGAATAACACAATTGAATACATATTTACTAACAAACTCATGTATATACACACATAAAGTTACCATCGGTCGCATACATACACACATACAAACTTACAATCAATTGGATACATGTATATTCACATACTCCAAAATCGATCCACATGCATACCTACCAACTTAATCAAAATCGATTCCATATATATATATAGTAATACGCAACATCAATTAACACACCACACACACACACACACACATATATCCACGGTCGATTCTCTTCACACACACTCTCTCTCTCTCACACACCCAATTGATCCTCCATGCACACACTAACACACACACACACACACATACCACACACGGTCGATCCAATATATATATATATATATATATATATATATATATATATATATATATATATATATATATATATATCTTTAATCTTTAATATATATTAAAAGAAAAGGGTTTCTCTCTCTTCCAAAAAAATCTCCACCAATCACAACTCTTGATTTTAAAAAAAAAATTAAAAAAATCGAGATGATGATGTCAAAAATGTCAAAAATCCTTAAGCCTTGGAATGGGGCATTGTGAAAATTCTAAGGGGGTTTTATAAAATATTTTAAGGGCTTTTATGAAAATGTGAGTGGGGTTTTATAAAAATTGTATATTAATATAATTAATTATAGGTTGTTTATAAAATATGTTTAATAAGTTATTATATAATTTTTTTAGAGAAATAATAATTATATATTTGCGACCGTCTCATTTTTATCTACGTTTTGGTATAAATTTTATTGTAATATGACACTTTTTTTAAAGTAGTATATTTTTAATTGTTTGTTATCCATTAATAGTAGTGGGTAGGTTATTCATAAAACAATTTATATCTTTTTTATATTTATTCTATCTACGTATAATAGTCGATATAATAACTGATTCCCCGGTCTTTCGATAAAAAGTAATAAAATTATTTTTTTAAAGTTTTGTTTTATTTATGATAAATTTATATAAAAATAGATAACATTTAAAACAGACAAATGTGCATCAATCAATATAAAAAATTAAAGAATCATATATATAATCAACTATTAAAAATAAAACTATTAAAAAAAAGGTTACTTACATCATCAACTCTTTCGCTAAAAAATCTCCACCAATCATAGCACTTGATTAAAAAAAATTTAAAGAAGACTCATAATTTGTTCCTTTTTATCTCTAATTTCCTACTCTGCCTTAGTAAAATTCGTTGATTTTGTGTGCAATTCAATTAGTAAACGCGAGGTAGTGAGTTCACAAATCAACTGTAAAAGATATCTTCGATATCTTATGATATCAAAAAAGGAAAAAACAACATTCAGTAGATTAAAAGAAATCGTGAATTGGGGCAACAATTATAAAAGTATGAAAAATACCCAAGTTAGATATGTCATTAGCCCATTTCAAATTAAATAGCTTAGTTTGTGTGTGCGTTAAATTACTAATAAAACTATGAATGTTGTTTATAAAGAGTATCTACACAAAGTATTATGATAATCTTATGTATATCAAACTTCTGTAATGTTTATCATTTCTTACGAGATTTTATATTCATATATATGTTTTCTAATTTCTTAACGTGTTAATATTTTTAAAACTATATAAATTTAAAATTGTCTTATATCATCCCCGTGTTGATACACGGGTCGCTTATAAACAACATCAACAATAATATTATAGTTATGGTTTTACAATATCGGGATAAAGCTCAATCACGAGAAACACATTAATATTATACTAAAACTTTTAGACGTGTAATGTAACTTTATATTTCTTAAAAAGAGTATTTATAAGAAGTACTAAAAAGATACGTTTTCACTCATGGACAGTTATATGTGCTTTCTTGAGTGAAGAGTAAAGAGAGGTTAAAAGTTTTAATTTGCGATAATTAAGAAAACCCTACTAATAAAACTATGAATGTTGTTTATACAGAGGTTTTAAAGAAAATCTAATGATAATCTTATGTATGAATTTCAAAATTCTGTAATGATTATTCATTTCTTACGAGATTTTATATTCATATCTATGTTTTGTAACTATTTTTACTATATGTCTTAATACTCTTTAAAACTATATAAATTTTAAATTGACTTATATCATCCCGTGTTGATACACGGGTCGTTTAGCTAGTATATATATATATATATATATATATATATACACCATAATTCGATTTCAGTCCCAACTAAAATAAATATACATATTTATATTTGATCAAAGCAAGTACGTCACAAAGTCAATCTTAGATAAGTTTGTTTCTTCCAACCTCCACCTCATCATCTTCTTTAAATAAACAAATTATATTATCACCTTCAAACCTTCATAATTTCATAAGAACACATGCATAAGCATCTCAAATTCCCAGATTTCGATTTCCATATTCATACTTTAATTCATGGTTTACTTCATAAACACCACATAATTCATATTTAAACACAACACTAAGCTTTATAAACACTTAAAACCCTTTTCTAAAACTACTAATCATCAAGCATGCTTTACAAGTTCTATTACATATGAACATCATGATTTTCTATAAATTTTGGCATGGTATCAACTTCAAATCTTGTTATTTAGTAACCAAGATTATATGTTTCTACCTTGAATCAAGATTTAACAACACAAGATAAGGATGAAGATTCAAGTAGCAAGTTGTAGTAGCTTCTCTCTCTCAAAACACACTTTAGAAAACACACGCATAAAATTTCATAAATTAGGCATTAAGGCATACTTAAAGTCCCAATTTTGACCCCTTACTACACACACTCATATTTCAGTAATTAAAATGTTACGTTTGGATATATAGTTTGTCACATAACCAATCAACCTCAAATAATAAATTACTAAGTAATATTTGGAATCTTCATTTAAAAACGGATCCAACGATATCATAAACACATACTTTTAGAATGAACACATAAGCAATTATTTGAATTACCCACGATACGACTAGGTCCGGATTGAGGATGTTACAGAGATGGAAAAGTATGAATGACCCCTACTACAATAGCGAGTATGCTATATGTGTGATACAAGACTCTTGCGTTATGTGAGTTGTGAATGATTAATGATTATCTAGTATGGTGTATAAGTGACATGCTCGCTAAGCTTTATGCTTACTATTGTTATTATGCTATTTTTCATAAAACGATCGCGGCAAAGCTCTAGTGCCATAAAGACAGCTCAGGCAGTAGAAGATCGACTTTTGCTTGCAAATCCTAATGTCTTAGACAAATGTTCTAATACCTTTCGAGTTTTTTTCAATTATGAATTGAGAAAGTTGTTAATGAAAATGTTGATGTAATTGATGATTTGATCTATGATTGTTTTAATATGTATGTAACTTGTTTTTTATAAAAATATGGGTGTTACAATATACTTATCTGGGTAGGTGTATTTTACTATTAAATACATATAAAGTATACTAGCATGTCATGACAAAATAAATATGTGCATGTCTATTTACATACACTCAAGCTAAAAAAATCTAGCATACATAAACGAGAAAGTATTGTATTATATCAGTACATCGTGTTTTGCATAGAGTAGGAGAGACTCATACACATACAAGTAAGTACTCATATACAATGGGTATCTGAAAGATAGTGTTGACGAGTGAATTCTAGTAGATAGAATTAAAAGGTCAAATTATACTATGTGTATGAGAGAATGTCCCAAGATCTTTACATACTTGTTACATTATGTATAAGAAAAAGAGGATATTTAGGGATGCATAAGGCTTTTACATGATGGGCTTGACTTATGACAAATATATGTACCAAGTGTAAACTAAACCCAAGACTTTTGTAATATCAAAAGATGACTAGTGTTTTGTGTATAAAAAAACATCATGTGGGTGTATCGTTGCATGATGTCAAAACATTATGAACAATTTGGTTTAAACAAACAAAATTTGGGTATGAATCAAAATGTTACACTCATGAGCCACAAAGGTGAAATGTAGTTTTATCATAAGCCAATGAGGTTTACTTAGGCCTATTAAACATTATAATGATGCCTACGGGTATTCACGGGGTTGGACGGGACAGGACGGGAGAGGGAGTGGATTTTATTCAAACTGTCATTGCAAACGGGTACCCAGTTTTTAAAACCGAAACCGAACTGCAGATAGCTAGTACCCGTCGGGTACACTAAAGTAGATGGGCATCTACGGTTCCGATCACAGTTACCCTAAAATTGAGCTATTTTTCATTTTCTTGATGTTTTTAACAAGTTTATATTCATATTAAAACAATGGTGGAAACAAGTCAACAATAACGAAAAAATCACAAGCAAAAATCGAAAAGATCTTCGACGAGAGCCTCGTAGACACAAAAAACCGATAAGATTAAAGTCAGCACTGTTGATCGATTTCAGTGTCTCCGGTTGAACTTTCAACCGTTGTAGGCTTGCAAACTCTCGTTGTCGAAGCTCAAAACAAGAATTGGGGGAGACAGTGCTATACTAGGTAGTTGTAGCATCCTAAATTTGTAAAGTTATCGAATTAAGTGATAAAATAAAAGTTGAAATAAATGTGTAAGAGTTATGAATTATTAAATGTGTTTAAGTGATAGTTCCCAATATATCATCGTTGGAATTTACGGAGCTCCTATAGATTTGTTGTAAGTTGAAATGGGGAACGGGATACCCACTAATTAGAAGACCACCACCTTTAAAGCGGCAGACCCCACTCCCCCTTATCTTCTTCTTTATTCTTCTTCTTTCTATTTTCTCTGCTCTTCTTCAACTTTGCTTTCCTTCCTAAACACATACACATACCTTTTATTTTAAGAATAATCGTGGAGTTGTGTTTGGAGATTTACAAAAAAAACCAACATATCAAGTGAAGGAGGAATCAAGAGGAGTTTGTAAGTAATCCCTTCAATTATGTTTAAACATTGATTTACTTGAATTTAATTAGTTTTAAAATGATCAAAGAATGTTGTCTTGATGTCAATTAGAGTTAGTAAGTGTATCATAATGATTAAAAAGTGTTAAAAATGATCTGTACGTGTGATTTAAGTGCGTTTGGCCGGAAAGCAGTCGAACTCCGGCGAGGCTGGGCTGTAAGTTGTAGACTACGGGCTGTCTAGCTAGGTGACTGTCGTGTAGTAGGCCGTGTAGGGCTACATATGCCATATAGCTATTAATACGGACCGTGTATTGCCCCAAGGTAACACAGGTCGTGTAGGTGTTCATATGAACGTGTAGTTGAGGACTACACAGGTCGTGTAGGGTCACACGGCCGTGTAGAGTGACAGTCGAACACTAGATAGTACACGCCTAGTGTAGTCATGTTGGTCAGCCGTGTATAGGTACACGAGCCGTGTATGAGGTCGTGTAGGCCATTGTTGTGAGTCAGAAATTGATATGGTCATGGTTTAAGTTGTTTATAGGTATTACCAGGTGAATTATACTTATGAAATTGAACCGGTTACCACGTCAGTGCAATTAGCTAAGGTGAGTACCTCAACTTGATACTTAGAGATATTAATTAAGTATGATTGTACGTAGTCAACCTAATGTAGAATTCATTATGAGATTATGTAAAAATGTTGATATCAAGTATACTGTTACTTGTTGATTAATGGATATAAAAGGAAGAATACGAGTAACAGAACATACTATAGTTATGTATGAAACATGTAACTGGGATATATGATTATGTTAAATGAAATCCCAGGGTCATATATAAATGAATAAATGAGGAATAATTAATAATATATTAGTTGCACATCTGCAAAACAGTCATTGATTAACAGTTGTTGGTTTGTTAAAAAATATGGACATGTAATATTGCATGATTGATTAGAATGTATATCGTTACAAGGATATATGTATGAATTGCATGCTTATACATGTTATAGGTTATTGACTCTGATGTATATACAATATACGTGATAATTGCAATGTGTTATGTTTTGGCCTTGGGGAATCACGATTGATGATGTGACCGGAAGGGGTCGCAAGTATGAGATGGGGTAGCATTCTTCTTCGTATTGTAATGACTACCGCTAGGACAACCGTTTTGGGGAGTTGCTAAGATGGTGCAGTACTGTATCCATGGATCGATGCCAGTGTGGGCACATGAGTGATACTTTGGCGGCAAATCAGGTAACTTATGTTATGTTATGATTGAGGTGGCAGTATTGAATGTTGTGATGCTTTGTGCGATAGTACATTTATTGTTTATTATTATTATTTGAGTATTTTGTGGAGTTACTCACTAGACTTCTAGCTCATACTTTCCGTTGTTTATCTTTTTCAGGTTGTGGCAGACGAGACTTTCACGTGAACATGTTAAATATTTTGTGCAACACCAAAGGAATACAATTTTAAATTTCACCTGCGTCGGTTGTTGCCCTGATTTTTTAAAAAAAATTATCACTTTGTTGCACACTTTTAAAAAGAAAAAAGGGCATTACGGTAGTTTTAAGGAATTTAAGTTTTCTAATGGCTTTTTTATTTCATATTAACAAACATATATATTTTAAATAAGCTAAAAGCATGTGGGGTGGCGCGAGTACCCGCGGATATCAAATTTTAAAATCCGACCCCCCCCGTGTTCAACTGGTACCCTAGTCTTTGGGTTACAGATTTTACGGATATCAGTTTTTCGGTTCCGGCTAATGCATGACAAGTCGGTTTTTCGGTTTTTTTACACCCTTAATGATGGCTTCATTTTTTCCCTAAGTTTGCTGCCTTTGTTGTTAACTTCTGCAACAGCCACATCCGAATACCACGTCAAGTGCATTGATACGTTTCTCTCTTGTGACAATGCTCTATTCTTTGATACCTTACAACACTCCGTTACACTTAGGTTCCTATAACATCATCATCATCAGAGGTCAAGTTTTACCCGTATTATAACATGTTTGGAACGTATAATGGTGATAAAAAGAGTATCTCATCTTTAATAAGATATTGAGAAAGTTACTTGTCATTTAATAAAATTTACCCTAAAGAAAAACTAAAAGCTATGGGTTTATACATGTTTATTCTTGTTAATAACGAGTCTCATTTATCATAATCTCCGATAAAGGTTATATCGTAAATTATAATAACTAGAATAGATGGATATCATATGGAATAAAAATCAAATAATCAAGTAGTTATCTTAATACAAAATCATATTTGATTATATCTCATATACACTAGAGAGGTTTAAGTTCCATATATACCCTGAAGTTAATATTTCCTAGTAATCCTCATTTTATGTTTTTGCTTTGTATTAGGTGGCATCCATAATTTTGGATAATAACAATAGAAAATATGAATGTGATCAATTAAACTAACCATAGTCTAAGATTTAATTTAGAATTAAAATTTGGTTATATATTATTATAAATTTAATATTTTGACCTAAATCTATATGTTTAAAAAATCCTATAATATATTACTTGAAGCAAAAAGATACGCCAACTAGGCATTAAAAAAATATATATATATGACATTATGCATAAAGGAATTTTTTATTTTGTATTTTGTATTTTTTAACAAGAAAAAAAAAAACCAATCACCTCATGGACCACTTATTTGAGGATTATGCGCGCATTTTAGCGGACAATTAAATAAGCAGCCACGTCATATTGCTGGATTACCGGGTAATCCCGGTTATTTTTGGAAAAAGGTAAAAAACCCTTTAGTAAAAGTCCGCAGATGCCGATCGCAAGGAATCTAGGTGACCGCATAAAATACCATTTTAGCCGGTCAAAAATTCATTACTTGTTTCGGTTTCCCATTATTTTATCATTAATTATAAATTATAATATTTAATGCGGTAAATAATTCTGATTCATGTGGGCCCCGGATGTACCATCAACGGCTGTAGATGTTCTGAGTGTTTGAAAAGTAGAACAATGAACGACGTCGATCTAGTAAAAAGGGTTCGGTAGAGCGTGGAGCATCGTGCCGCATCTGAACCGTACGATATTAAAGATCTAACGGCTGAGAAGATCAGGGCACCTGGGGTGTTGATAAGAGAGTCTGGAGTCACGGTCACGGAACTACCGAGAAACATTTAAGTGGGACCCACTATAATTAAAAAAAGAAAAAAAATAAGTGGGACCCAGGTTAATTAAAAAAAGAGAAAAATTAAGTGGGACCCATTAAATTTGGAGCTGCTGCTGCACATCTATAAATTATTTAAATCTCCCGATTTCTGAAAAAGTTAAAATAATAATTTAAAGATTATTTTATTATTAAAGAAATAATAATTATTTCCTCACCCGCGGTTGAGCCTTTTATTATCACGTTCGAAGTATGTGTATGACGTGTCGGTGGTCCCGTTATGTTTTTATAATTACTCCCCTAATCGCATTGCGGGTCAAGTTTTACTTGTCAGACTTTCCACATAAAGCAACTTTTATACTTGCTAAGCCACGCGCTTGTTGCGCGTTGGGGGTTGTGTGTGTTTGAGATATCTGACGTGTCATGTGACCTAGTTGACACGTTGCATGTGTTTTGTCGTTTGGTGTTTGGAGGTGTGAATGGGAGTACTGTACTGCATGTTGATATTGAAAAATATTAAAAAAATAATTCGTTTTTTAAATTAATTAAATATCTTTAAAAAAGTTTTTTTTTAATAATTATAAATATATTTTTTCGAAAACAAGATTATCAACAAAAATACAAAACATAATCATGAAGAATTATCTACTCATAACCTAGATCTAAGACGAAGAATGCAAGAGAGAGAAAGAGGCGGAATGGAGAGGAAAGCGGCGGCGGCGGCGGCAATAAGAAAAGCGACGACGACGACGGTGGTTTGCCGGAGATCGTTGTTGGCGTTGACGGCGAGCAAAAGCCCATGTCGGTGGCGATGGTGAGCAAACGAGGTGGATTATGTTTTCACCCCGGAAAGATTGAATGGCGGCGGCGGCGGCGGCGTCTGGCGGGGTGTGGTTGTGGACCTGTGTTGTATCGATGGGGGAGAAAAGGGTAGAAACCCAAAACATTTTCCATTTGCAAAAAGAAGCTTATCAACCCAAACCCAAAATATAATCATGAACAATCATCAACTGATAACCTAGATCCAGAACGATGAATGCAAGAGAGAGAAAGAGGCGGAGATGGGGAGGAAAGCGGCGGCGGCGGCAATAAGAAAAGCAGCGACGACGGCGACGGTGATTTGCCGGAGAACGTTGTTGGCGTCGACGGTGAGCAAATGTCCATGTCGGTGCCTATGGTGAGCAAATGCAGTGGATTATGTTTTTTCCCGGAAAGATTGAACGATGGCGGCGGCGGAGGCATCTGGCGGGGTGTGGTTGTGGACCGGTGGTGGATCGATGGGGAGAAAAGGGTAGAAAGAGAGAGAAAGGGTTGGTGCGGTTGAAGAGAGAGAGAGAGGAAAAAGAAATAGACAATATTTTTAATCTAGTAGAGAGCGCGTATGTGGTGAGGAAAGTGCTACTAGTACAACACGATTTTTTATGGTCATCTTTCTTGTCCATTTATAATTTTTTTTAAATATAAATATTTAATAAAAAACTTAGTATCTTAGAATATCTATATAATCCATATAATTCTAAAATTTTTTAGAGGTAATTATAAAAATGGTCTGTATGGTTATTACTGATTTTCAGTTTTAGTCAAATTACGAACTAGTCATTTTAGTTGTCATTTTGTTTCACTTTCGGTATTTTAGACTAACTTACATTAAATCCTGTCGTTAAAGGACTTAAAGTAGAACAATTACCATAGATATGCCACCATAGAACAATTTTGTTTCACTTTGGTTCGATTTAGTCCTTACAAAAATCGTGTTACATTCACCGCCTCCATGACCATTGATCCCCCACCATTACCATAGATCTGACGTACAATGGATCTGGATGAAGATTTGGAAGCTACAATCGAACCAACATCGCACAAACCACCATCACCTTCTCTATTCAAGATCGCCGCCACCAGCACCACCGTAGTCGATCGTCGTACCATTTTCTCTCCAGATTTGCAAATGCTTCGATTGGGGGTGTTCACCATCGCAGAAGGCAGATCCACAAACACATCGAGAGTTTGTTCATAGTTTTCTTGTTCCAGATTTGCATATGCTCATATTTGTCTCCTAGATCTGCAAGCATGCCAAAAAATTTTGTTCATGTTTATTCAAGGTTTGTTCGTAATTTTCTTATTCAAGGGTTTGTTCATAATTTTCTTGTTCAAGGGTTTGTTCATATTTCTCTTGTTCAAAGGCTTCTTCATATTTTTCCTTGCAAGGATTTGGTTAAGATACATTAGGGGTTTTCTTGTAGATTTTCTTCTTTTTTTAAATAAATTTTCATATTTCATTGTGTTACAGATCGCATTTGATATCCATGTATGTTGATTGTTTGATTTTAGCAGCTTGTTGAGTTATTTAATTTCCAGATCTGTAGAGTGCTTAAATTTATGTTAAATGTTTATAAGTTTATGGTTGTTTAATTCTTGAAAATGATAAAGATCATTTGAAGATGTATTAGTAACACAAGAAATAAAAAAAAATTAAAACTTAAGTCATGGGTAGGAAAATGGGTAGAGGATCTTTGTTAACATGAATAAAGGTAAAAAAGACCAGAATACCCTTTGAGTTCAGTCAATTCTAATTGGAGTTAGTTCAAAGGATCAAAAGTGAAACAAAATGACAACCACATTAACTATTTTCGTAATTTTTGAAGTTAAGTTACTAAATCTGAAAATCAGTTACCACCACATGGACCATTTTTGTAACTAACTCAAAAGTTTAATGTATTCCATGTCAGTATTCTAGTATTTATACAACTTTACTTTTTAACATTTCATAATATATTTATTCTACAATTTTAATGGATTTATATAGGGTTTAGTTCCTAAAAGTACATCGAAGTTGTCACTTTTTGCTATTGTGTATACCCATCTTTCAAAACTCCCATTTAGTGCATCAAAGTTTCTAAAACTCACGATTTATACATCCGGTTACCTGCTGAATAGGTAACCGGTAATTCTATGATTTTTTATTTATTTAGATACTAATCTAATTCCACATAGATAAATCAATGCCACCTCATATATTCTTGAAGAATCCAATCTTTGAAGAACATGAAGATGATAACCCAGAAAATGAAGAACATAAAACCCAGAAAATGAAGAACATGAAACCGGCAACTGAAACCCAGAAACAAAAACAATCAATACCCTAAAATCGAATCTGTAAACAAAACAATCAAATACAATCAATGCCCTAAAATCAATACCCTAAAATCAATATTTAACAGATGAATCTGGAACTTGTAACCCTAAATCTGTAAACAAAACCTAAATTGCAAATCTGTAAACAATCAAACAATCAACTGATTTCATCATTTTGGTTACAAATCTCTAAACAAAAGAAATGGTATTTTATATCGCAAAAACCCTAAATCGAATGGTTTTAACATATCTGTAAAGAAAACGAATGGAGGCGGCGGTGTAGATGAAATCGAATCTTGTAACCATCGTTGATGAAGATGAAATCAAAACCCAAAACGAATCTTACCTCAGTCGATTAGATCTGTAACGATGGTGTTCTCGAAGTCAGATCTGGAACGGTGACCTCCGATCTGGAAACCCAAATCGGCCTTCAATACAGATATGTTCATGGTGGTGACCTACGATGGTAGCGATGGTGGTGGTGTTGCCCTTGGTGGTGGCAGTGTCATGCCACCGGAGAAGATGAAGAATCGATGGTGGTTATGGTTGCCCAACTCCGATCGATGGTGGTAGCAGATGAAGAATCGAAGATGATCGATGAAGCAACGATTCATGGTGGTCGATGGTGTTCTTGAAGCAGATCATGGTTGCCGTCATGGTAGAAGTTCAAAAGCATGGCTGCCGTCGATTGTGTTCAAAAGCAGCCCTGAATCTTTGAATCGGTGATGGTTCTCAAAAAGACAGAAACCCAGATTGATATATTATTATTATTATTATTATTATTATTATTATTATTATTATTATTATTTTTCTTTTTTTAATATCTTCTAAATATGATAACACCACATAAGCACCCAAGTCATTGCCACATCCTCAAAGTCATTGCCACATCCTCAAAGTCATTGCCACATCATCAATTACATGTTACACCTCATCATCCAACAGGTAACAAGTTACCCAATGCATAAATCGTGAGTTTTAGGAACTTTGATGTACTAAACGGGAGTTTTGAAAGATGGGTATACACAATAGCAAAAAGTGACAAATTCGATGTATTTTTAGAAACTAAACCCATTTATATATCAGCATTATCTAATAATATTATTAAAAGAAAAGGATGATGACATCATCATCCTTATTATAAGAAAAAAATAATGACATCATCATCCTTAATTATAACAAACTTTTATCAAGTACAACCTTATATTTTACAACTATTTTTAATAACCCCCTCATAATTATCCCTTAATTATAGCAATTATCAATTAAAACCTTCTATTTCATAAATTTTCTTAATAACCCCCTATTATTACTGTTGGTGCATAATTGTAAATCCCTAGTTCTTATCAATCCAATACATACATGTTTACTTGAAATGTTAATTCAAATGTGTTTTGATTAATGGTTTGCATGTTTATACATTCTAAGTGGTTACTTATGTTTGTCTTAAGCTTACAAGTACTTATTCATGTGTTGATGTGTGTTTGGAAGTTTAAATATGTGTGAATGTCATCACGTGCGTGATGAGTCTACTACGTGCGTAGTGGAGCTCACTACGCACGTACTGGATTCACTTCGTGCGAAGTGCGATACATTACGTGCGTAGTGAAATTAACTACACTATAAATACTGATTAACTTCATATTAGCGCGGGTAATCGAGTAATCACCGGGGAATCGCAGAGTTTGACCGGTAATCGTACGTAATCGACCATACGCCTTAGTGAGTCTTCGTAATCGTACGTTTAACCTCGGTAATCGCGAACTTAGTGTTAATCTCGAATCCAAGGGCAGCCTTAAGCATTCTGTGTGAGTTCTTAGAATTGTTCTTCGTCCTACTCTGTGTGTTCTTCGTGTTAACTGTGTGCCGGACACCTAAGCAGATCTTAGAATCCTTAGGAGGTTTGGGAAATAGATATTCCGCACTATTTCTCATCCTAGATCAATCCTAGCATTAGGGTGTTTTAGTTTAGAACCCCCACGGCCCTACAAAGTGGTATCAGAGCCTTGTGCTTTGATTGATCATTTTTCCTTAGGTTTCGTGATCTAGGTGTCGTTTTGGTCATTTAGGTGCTTTCGTTTTGTCGTTTTCTAAGTGTTTCTTCGTGCGTATTATCGTCAACAGGGCATTTTTGGGTCAAAAAGTTTAAGTTTTTACGATTAAAAGGTCTAAACTGTTGAATGTTAGCCATGCGAAGTGCCTTTCATTACGTGCGTATTAATCTTCAGTGCGTGCGTAGTGGGTGATTGGTCCTCTAGAATCTTCGGTAGCCTGTGTGTCTGCGAGTGCGTAGTGGGTCATCAACACGTGCGTAGTGCTTCTTACTTCGCACGTATTGAGTCTGTGTGTTAAATCTTTTTCTTAAAAAAACAATTTACTTGTTTCGTACGTAGTCAAGTCACTTCGTGCGTACTAGGTCCCCATTCCGTACGTACCTAAGACTGTGTGATCTTTTGTCAGTCCGTACGTAGTACAGTTTACTACGTGCGTAGTGTGTTCACTTCTTGCGAACCAATTTCACTTCGTGCGTAGTGTTTACGTTTGTTTTAGGCTTTAATCATAATGTCTGACATGAGTGCTATGGCTGCCAAAGAAACCATAACTGCCCTAAGCAACTTAATTATGGATAATGAACAAGGAGGTATTAACAAAGTGCCTAGATTGTTAACCATGGAAGACTACCCATTCTGGAAACCACGTTTTGAAATATTTATCGATGGGGTTGATCCACGGTTGCACCGGGCCATTTCTGCTGATTATGTCGTGCCTAAAGGTGAAGGGAATATCGAAGTTCCCTATGATCAGATGAGTGACGATCAGAGGAAGGCTTATGATGCTGAGAAGAAAGCCTACTCTTATTTGATCCAAGCCATTCCTAATGAGATCTTTCACCAGTTCCGACGGTATAGAACGTCACGTTCCTTGTGGAATGCACTTCAAAAGAGGAACGAGGGGAATGCATCTCTGAAAGAGCTTAAGGCCTCACAGTTGAGAAAAGAGTTTGACCACTTCACCTCAAACGTGAATGAAAAGCTTCCAGATCTGATCAACAGATACAACCATCTTCTCAGTGAAATGGATAGTTTGGGGGTGCAGATCTCAGAAAGACAACAAGTAGAGACTTTATCCAAGGCACTACCCAAAAGCTGGAGGCCGTTCATTATGATTCTTAAAAATGGTGAAGGTTTTGAGGGCATGGATCTGAATGACTTTATTACTAAGCTGAAAGAGCATGAACAGGAGGAGCAAAATCTGGACAGATTGAGCAGCTATGTGCAAAATCCCTCATTATACTGTACTGGACCCATTGCTTCTCCAATCACTTCATCAAATGCTCCATTGCAGACAACCTTTACATCTAACGTTTGTTCTTCAAGCAAGTCTGCTCCTGAAACTACAAGTGGACCACCATATTCTGCTCCTTCAAGCAAAACGTCTATGCCTGCCTTAAACACTGAGCATTTCAAGCATGGCAGCACTGAAGAAGTAAAGGAGCATATGGGGATGCTTAGTGCTTTGGTCACATCATATGATGATCTGCTAAAGGGTAAAATCGGAAATGCCTACCTGACTCAGGAAGATTATGACCAGATAGACAACGATGAAATGGAAAGACAGGACATTCTATGGTCCTATGCTAATCTGGTAAGGAGAGCAAAGACCTTGGTCAAGAGAACTGGGATGCAGATTACAGCAACTAAGGATACAAAGCTGGGCTTCGATAAATCAGCTGTAACCTGCTACAACTGTGGAGAAAAGGGTCATTTTGCAAGAGAATGTGAAAAGCCAAAGAACTCAGGACCCAAGTATCCATTCAGGACATCTCCTGGAAAATCATCAACTTCCACTACCCCAAAGAAAGCTGAAACATCCCATGAGGGATCATCTAAGGCAATGGTGGTTGTTCAGAAAGATGAGGGAATAGACTGGTCAGTGCACTTTCAAGATAATGATGCTTTCGAAGTTACTGAGACCAACCTGGCCAGTGTTCAAGACCTGAATGACGATTCACAGTCTGAGGCAGACAGTGTCCACGACGTTTGTGATAACGAGTCTGTACTGCCTACTGATGAGCATAATGTCAAATCAGCTTCAGTGTCACCTGCCGAACCAACGCCAGTGATTGTTCAAACTAAATCAGAAGATCTTGAGGCGTGCATGACTGGCAAACCTGCTGATTCAAAGGTAAGTAACAATTCTGGCATTCCTTGTGCTTCGTGCAATGACTATGTGCAAAATATTTTATCTTTGAAATCTCAAGTCAGTGATCTTACCTCTAAATTGCATGAAAATTCAATCATTAAAGGTAGGGAAAAGACACTAAAAGATAAAATTGAAAGCCAGAACAAACAGATTAGAGAACTAGAGGTAGCTTTGCTAAACAAACAGGATGCCACAGTTTTCTACATCAATCAGATAGATACACTGAAGCGAGACCTTGCTAGTTCTAAGGTAGATTATGAGACTCTCAATCAGAAACTAAAAAGTTATTCAACTTCATCTTATCTATTTGAGCACATAATCGACCGGAGACCTCAAGGTTCCGATTCAGAGAAAGACAAAAAGGCATACACTAAATGTCCACCACCAGTTTTGAACCAATTGGTGAAAACAGATGTCTTTTCTGAAGTTGACCAACTTCCTCCTAAGGTTGATCAATTTGTTGCATCAACCTCAACATCTGAGTTAAAGTTAAAAGGGAAAGTTGGTGAGCCTCAGAAGAAAGAAGTCAAACAAGAAGAAAAGCCTGAATCTGGTATGAGAAAACTTCTAGGTAATTCTTCTGGACAAGGCACGTTAATGAAAAATGTGCAAGCAGCACTCCGAACCATAGAAAAGGAGGGTGCAAAGTCTCCTGCAACCCGTCCTTATGAAGAAGTTAAAATTTTGCCAAAACAATGTGGTTTAGGAGTAGAGTCAAAATGTCAAGTTGAGCAAAAAGTGCCACATAATCCTGCAGAACATCAGTCAAACAGGATTTGTTATGTGTGCAGGAGACCTGGTCACCTCAGTTATGAGTGTGATCAGCAACAACAGAGCTGCAAGGGGAAAGTTGATTCTTCTGAAAATTTTCAGAAAAATAAAACGTTTAATCAAAAATCAACTGCCCCTCATCAGCTCAAAATGACTGTTAGGGAAACTTCTAGTAAACCCATAAGTCCCAAGGTCAGTCTGAAGGGGAATGAACCGTTTCATAAAGTGATTAACACTTCTAGTGTTTATCACAAGACTCCTCCCCGTCAGGATTTGAAATGGACCACTAAATCAGAATCCAAAACGTCCAATAGTCCATATATCAATGTAGACTCCAAAGCTACTGGTATTTGGATTAACATGCCAATTGTTGGAGAAGATGGGAAACCCATGACCATTCCGGCATGGGTTCCTAATGCTAACTAATTATCTGCTCTTTGTGCTAGGTGCCATCAGATTCCAAGGCAGACCTGTATACTAAGGCATTTGATAAACCCAGGTTTTTGTTCTTAGTGAATGAAAACGGCATGAAAACCAAGTGTGAGGTTGTCCCTGATGATGCGACTTAGTGTCCTTGTTCGTGTGACTGTGTGTCTATTTTCTGTGTGGTTATATCTCGTTTGTCTTTGTGTTTATTTTCTGTGTGTCTTTGCGTTTCTATTTTCTTAGTTTTTAGTTTCTTTAGTTTTTTAGGGGGCGATAGTTCAGAAAACATAGAAAATACAAAAAAAATCAGAAAACATAGAAAATACAAAAAAAATCAGAAAACATAGAAAATACAAAAAAAAATCAGAAAACATAAAAAAAAAAAAAATTCAGAAAAACAAAAATGAGAAGTTGATCCAACTCAAATGGGAAATGATGGTACACTGGATTTCAATACAAAGTATGTCTAGTAAAATTAGGACTGAAGGCATGTACATATTCTTGAGAAAACTGTCTGAAAATTTGAGTCAAATCAGATAAGAAACAGATGGCGTGTAAGGCATATGATGAGAGTCTAGGCTGATAAGTGGTTATGCATGTGGAAATCCATTAAAGATTCAAACTATCGAGATATTCCAAGTCTACAAGTCAATAACAGTTGAGACTAACTTAGTCTGGTGCACACACCTGTTACCATGCCAAATGTGCTTAGATGACAATGAGCAAAATGTAAAAAGAGGGTGAAAAATTGACCCCAATCTGAGATGTCAAAATAAATAGATACATAGATCTATTAGTGTTGAATTGTCAAAGAGCATAAAATGCAGTGACAAAAGCTCAACAGATAGATCTATTAGTTTTGAATTGTCAAAGAGCATAAAATGAAGTGACAAAAGCTCAACAGAAATTATCAGAAGAGGTGAAAAATTGACCTCCATGTCAAAGAGCATAAAATGCGTTGACAAAATCACAAAGCACATAAGCATGGTGGTTGGGTACTCAAGTTGTGCATCCTACTGAATGAGTCAAAACACTGTGAGATTTTAAAAGAGATAGTCTTAACCATGTACTCAGTTCTAGATAATCAGAAAATGTTGAAATCAAATCTGTCATTATCTGAGGAAAGTTAGATTGACAGACAGAAATTGAGAGAGTATGTTTGTGTCTAAGGTTCTGAAATTAATGATAACTAAGTATAGATGTGCTGGTACTGATTCCATCTTGGAACCTTCTCACAGAAAGATTTAATTTCAGTAATTTAATTTTTGCAAATCTCTTTAGTTTTTTTCATTTCTGTTTCTTAGTGTTTAGGATTTAATTTGTTTACAGTCTGCATTTTCATTTTCTTTATATTCAGAAAAATAGAAAAAGATTTTTGGTATGTTCTTATCTCTTTTGGTGTGTTTTTTTCTTTTATACATAGTTCCTTGTGTTTTCGTGTGCTTAAAAGCTTTTGTTTTGCATTGAAGTTACTAACCGCTGTGTTCTGAGTACAGGATCATCAAGAAAAATTCTAACTTTATGTGAGAAATTCAATTCGCACGAAGTAAGAACACCTCGCACGAACTGTGTGATAAATCGTGCGTTGTGTATGCATACTCCGCGGTCAAGGATCAAGAGGCGAAGTGAATCCCATTTCGCACGATGTGAAGCTCATCACGTGCGAAATGAAGAGTCACTTCGGATGTACACTTCAGGTAACAACACGCGAAGTGAAAGCACTTCGCACGAAGTGTAGGGGAGTATATAAGTTGGTTCCGTGCGTATTCTTCATTACGCGCTCATACTTTCTATACTACACTCTATTCTCTCTCGATTTTGATTTTGATTTCTGTGTTGAAAGAGTTTTTCGCTCCATCTGTGTGATTCGCCTTTGTGTCGTGATCAATTTGGTATGATTTTTGCTTCAATCCAACGGTTAGATCTAAAGTTATGGTCTTGAAGTTACTGACTGTTTATTGCTGAGTGCAGTACTAACAGTATCAAGATTCACATGTGAGGATTTCAGATCATGCGTAATGGAGCCTCTGCGCACGAGTTACTACTTACCACGTGCGTAGTGCAGGTAAGGGCATAACGAAAGGTATTCTTATATTTGTTTGCTTTGTGCATTTTGCTTTGTGCATTTTGCTTTGGGTATTTTGCTTTGTGCAATGTTTGTTGATAGAACTAGGTCTTAGGGGGAGTATGTTGGTGCATAATTGTAAATCCCTAGTTCTTATCAATCCAATACATACATGTTTACTTGAAATGTTTTTCAATTGTGTTTTGATTAATGGTTTGCATGTTTATACATTCTAAGTGGTTACTTATGTTTGTCTTAAGCTTACAAGTACTTATTCATGTGTTGATGTGTGTTTGGAAGTTTAAATATGTGTGAATGTCATCACGTGCGTGATGAGTCTACTACGTGCGTAGTGGAGCTCACTACGCACGTACTGGATTCACTTCGTGCGAAGTGCGATACATTACGTGCGTAGTGAAATTAATTACACTATAAATACTGATTAACTTCATACTAGCGCGGGTAATCGAGTAATCAACGGGGAATCGCAGAGTTTGACCGGTAATCGTACGTAATCGACCATAAGCCTTAGTGAGCCTTCATAATCGTACGTTTAACCTCGGTAATCGCGAACTTAGTGTTAATCTCGAATCCAAGGGCAGCCTTAAGCATTATGTGTGAGTTCTTAGAGTTGTTCTTCGTCCTACTCTGTGTGTTCTTCGTGTTAACTGTGTGCCGGACACCTAAGCAGATCTTAGAATCCTTAGGAGGTTTGGGAAATAGATATTCCGCACTATTTCTCATCCTAGATCAGTCCTAGCATTAGGGTGTTTTAGTTTAGAACCCCCACGGTCCTACAATTACCAATAACAACATCCTATTTTCAATAAATAAACTTTTCTTATATCAAGAGTGATTTGTTAAAAATCGAAAATAATTTTAGATACTAAAGTTTTTTAAATTTTCAAACTTTCCATATTTCTCGATGATTAGTTCTAGTAAACATATAATATATAAAAACAATATATGTTAATTATCCTACAAGATATGTGTAAATAGTAACATTAAGTTAAAACTTTCTAATGCTATTATCTTTTATTTAAAGACATGTTTATTTTAAAATGTTTAAATTCGCCACAATATGAATTGAAATATTAGCAGCTTATTATTTCCTTTTTTAATTAATTTTCAAATATAAATGTTTATTAACGGGAGCATCGTAACTATTGTAGGCATTTATATTTTAAATCTATAAACATTACTGCATTTCGATATCACACATGTTGCTATGATTCTTCTTCATTTTGATAGTTATCAATTATGGAAAATAAACAATCTTCATCATCATCTTCAAAGGGACCTTTATTGGAACAATATTCAACTCCTAAGAAGAAATCACGATTAAGAAATTCTAGAGAAAACAATTATGTTCATAATACTTTTTATATTATAATGTATGTTTTGCAATTGTATTTTATATAAATGTTAGTACTCTTAAAAACTTACAAAATTTAAAACTGACTTTAATTATTCCCCGTATTTATACACGGGGTGTTAAGCTAGTATATATAATTTTACATAAATAATTTTAAAACTTAAAAAAAGCGACTACTACATTAAATAAAAATCTGAAAGCAAAACTACATTAAATAAAGATTATAAGACTAAACACATTTAAAAAAGTAAGAAACCTAAAAGAAATATTATTAACACCTAATAATTACATTAAAATTGTATTAAACTAAACAATCTATTTAACTAAATTTATAAACTATTAAATAAGTATATAAAAATTTGATTATGTCTTAAAATTATTTATATATAAACCTTTTTAATTGTTTTTTAGAAAAATAATTAAATAAATAAGAGTGAGATCAACTCAATCTTTATACAACAATTCAATAATCATACAACTCTTCATTCATTCAATTCGTTCTACACTTCATACCACCCTTATAACACCGCAATACAACTCTTATTCAACTACCATTGGAGATGTCCTTACTGATTCAATATGATAAGCAACATGATAAGGATTCAATATTTTTTCTTTATATATGAGGATTTTGCATGTTCAAATTTCCTATGAGGTGCGAGTCTTTACTCTTTAGCTTTAATAGGGTGGGGGGATGTGTATCGAAAATATCAAACCGGATCGGTACCGTACCGGAACCATTCCCTGTACCAAGTTAGAATTTTTGGTTTGGTACTCGGTTGTTGGAATATTTTTTAATTGGTACTAGAGATTAGGTATTCGAGACTAGTACTGAACAAAGTAAGTAAAATAGGTACCTAGTACCGTATATGAATAATCAGTATGATATTCAGTAACGCCTTTGAACAAAATTTAGTACTCGGTAAAATCGGTACCGGTCTGACACTATGCCCCACCCTAACTTTAATATCGTGGTCTAACTAATGTTATTCGTGTTCGTTTCTAAAACAACCTCCCACACAAACCTTGATCGAAGCCCTTGAGATTCGAACCCTTGGCCTCTCTTATGAGAGGGCAAGAGGACTATCCACTGACCACCAACCCTTGTAAGGATTCTGACTAAAGAATCTAAATGGTGAAATTTATCATTTTAATCTTCATAATGATTTATTATAGAATAAAATATAATTGTTTGATATAAGTGTATGTGAAAAAGGTAGTAGTAAAAAATATTAGATGTTTAATGAATGATAATGTGTTTAAAGTCACATTGACCCAACAAAATTTTCTTGTTTCATTCAGCATATATTTTATTTAAAAAGAAGAATCAAATACGCTGAATGCTAAATAATTCAACAATAGTGTTGAATGATTTCATTTAGATGTAAACAAGTAGCCCCTTAGCCTTGTAATAGTGGTAGCAGACCTTACATACAAATCATCACAACGTATTCCACTCTTATCACTCAATCTTATAGTTGTCACTTTTCACCACATTAAATTTTAGGACTGAACTAATACCTTAATTAAACAATTATATATAAGAGAGAGAGACATATGGTGGTAAGGGGCCCCTCTTTTATCATAACACATCTTTATGCTACCATGAAATTCTCCACACCACATTTTCACCACATGATGGTGAAATGAAATTACCATCTCACCACTACGTGGTCAACCACCACACCACTCAAACACATCCTAAATTCTTCACAATGTATTTCAAGTAGAATAGTTAGGTTTTTGGATTGACCAAAATCAATTTGAATAGCATAGCTAACGCATGTATACTATACAATTTTTCCCCACCCAAAATTCAAGAAATCAAATTAGAGTTTATATCCAATATATTTATTCACAATCCGTTGCAACACGGGTAAAATTCCTTGTTAAAAGATTGAAAGGAAACGATCTAATAAATAAAACTAAATAAGTAAATAATTTGACAAATACTTATATAAAGTACACGATTTTAGTTAAAAACTCTGAGAATAAAAGTAAAAAACTTTACACTAATACACTTTATAGGTTTACACCTCATATTTATATTTGAAAAGCAAGATTGTAAATTTTTATTGATCTTGTAAAGAAAAACTTTAAGAATTTCCGTCAAAGTAGTTTGATTAGATCAGTGTATAAATTTTTATCACTACTCTTTTCTAATCATTTATCAAAGCTTTTGCATAAAAGTATAATTAGTTCAAATCAAATGATTTTATATTTGTCACAAATTATAGACGAGGTCCTACTTAGTTAGGGGTGTTGGTTATAAGTTGAATTATGTAACGCCTATAATAATTTGATCGGGTTAGAGATATATATATATATATATTTCGCATGTTGATACGTGAACCCGTATAATATATATATATATATATATATATATATATATATATATTTATTTATTTATTTATTTATTTATTTTCATATATAAACCACGATTTGATATCATTATCATCCAACTTCCATAATTCACTCCGTTGATAATTTTAGTTTGTGAAAGATTAAACAACAAAGCTTCTGATATAAGGAATTATGATTTTTTAGCAACTCATGTAATTTTTAAATTTGACAACGTTCCAACTCGTTAACCTGTATACAACCCACAACCTGCTAATAATCCACCAACCTGCAAATGATGCGCAACACGTCAACCCGTATAATAAAACGGGTTACGCGGGTTTCGCATATACGGGTTAGCGTTTTTTTTTCGTGACACATAAATTAACGGACCGAGTTCGGAATATGTTCTTCTAACACGTCAACCCTAACACAACACGATTATCACCCATTACTTACCAATGAATATATTGAATTAACCAAAAGAAAAAAAGGAATAAAGCAACTAATGATTGAAAACTCTTGATTGTGTTAATTGGGAATTTTGTAATCAATTCAACTGAAAACATATGAGATTTGGTTCCAAAAGCATTGGATAAGAGGTTGTCTTTCTTCCCTCTCAATCTCTATACTTATCAACTGGTCCTCAATAAAAGAATTCTTTATGAAAAGAGGGTTAAAAGAAGGAAATCCACTTTTAATTTTTAATTATTTATTTATTTATTTTTCTTTTTGGGGGAGGGGAGGGGGTGTGGTGGGTTGACAATAAGATGGGAGTGGTCACAATGTATCTTTATTAAATGTTACACGGTGTATATTATTATTTCATTTCAATCCTCTTAAGATTGCATTACTTTTTTAATTTTCTTACCTATTACATCAAACTTCACTTTAAATTTATGAAAATAGTTGAGTTATAGCGACTCAAAGTAACATTAAATTTGTAAAAATATTCTTTTGAAGCAATGGCAAAATTTTTGAACATTTATCAGTTTTCCTCTTAAAATATATCAAGTCTAGATGCACAATAAAGTATTGCATTTATAGTGAAGAGGTCTAAGAGTATTTGCTTAGGCACATGCTTCTTAAAAGTACCCAATTGTAGTGACATCTTGTTAGGTTATGTAATAATGCTAAATTTTTTATACTTATTATGCGTGGCACGTTTTTTTGTTTTTTTTGTTTTTTTGAAAGGCATTATGTGTGGCACGTTATATTCAAATTTGCGGGTAATTATATATTTGAATAAATTAAAACTTAGACAAAGGATCAGATATAAACGTTCGCACCGTGCGAACACCTGTAAAACACTTCTCAAAAACAAACCACTGCATCTAGATGCAACAAAATTACAAAAAAGGGAATCTGATACGAACGGCTCACCAACTATGCGAATGGCCATCTCCGCCTCACCTTTATCTCACCTTCACCTCGGCCTTAACCGCCTCATCGCCACCATCATCCTCACCGCCTCACTTCCGCCTCTCCCTAGCGTACCCACCGAGGAGATCCATCTTCCTTCTTTCTCCTTCCAAGGCGATTGCCGCCTTTGCTCTCACCATTAATGCACAACCCTTGCAACAAAAAAAAGACATTTGAAGTTGAAGAAGAATAAGGGAAAATGATATATGCTTCTAGTAAATCGTAAAGATCTCTATTGTTGTTCCTTTAACTTTCGACCGCCAATTATCTTGTTCTCTGCATCATCGAAACAGATCTACACACAAGTTTGATTTCCTCTGTCGCTGCTTTTTGCTTCAATTAATTTTGTTGCATCTAGATGCAGTGGTTTGTTTTAGTGCATCTCATTCGTTCGCAATGTGAGAGCCGTTCGCATTGGATCCCCACCCTTAAAACTTATTAGGTCATGCGTAGTGTATGGCCCGAACACTTTCGGGTGTGTTTGGGTTGGCTTTGGCTTCATAAAAAATATCACTACCACCCCCCATCCGGGTAAATGGTCGTTTTTTCAAACCCGACCTTCGAATTCATATTATTTTTTCTACACTTCAACGGCAACCTTTGCAAAAAGAAAAAAATTAAAAAAATCTTTTAACGGTCAAGTGACCGTTGAATATATATATAACCTTCTCCCATATAAATACATCACTTTACACTTTAAAATTTTTCACCCCAACTTCATTATACAATACAAAATTTTATATACTTTCTTTCAACTTCTTTCTTTCCACTTTTTTTCATCAAAGATTCAAACACAACTACTTCACGTCGCAACCCGGATTAAAACACACCAACGTCCCCCAGTTTTCAATCCGGGTTCCAACAATTTTCCCAACAAGCGTATATCCTGCAACAAGACTCGTCACGGGGCTTCCACCAATTTACCCAACAAGGGTACATCCCTCTTTAATTAACGTACCAAGGGATGTTACAATCGAGTTTTGTTCCTGTACCGTTCCTACTTCCAAACCTATTTTGGAGCAATCAATTTTGAATCACCGGTCAAGATGACGGGATGACAATTATGTACCAGAAACCCAACACCGGAGGCACCCAAATTCATTCCAACCCAACAAGAAACCCGGACACCGCAAAATAAGAAAGAAAATTCAAGAGCGAGCAAAAGCGAAATGGTCCAAACTCCAATGGGAGGAGGTGGCATTAGCTTCAACATGTGTTGACGTTTCAGAGGACCCCGTTATCGGAAACGCGCTAACGAATGGTATAATTTTTTATTATTCGTATATTGAACTGCGTATTATTATTACTACTACTACTACTACTCTACTACTACTACTAATATTATACTACATAATAATAATAATAATAATAATAATAATAATAATAATAATAATAATATTATTATTATTATTATTATTATTATTATTATTATTATTATTATTATTATTATTATTATTATGTAAGTGTAGATAGCTTTTGAGACGGATCGAGAATGTGTTTTACACACAAATGAAACATTGAGGATATAAAAATGTACATCAATCACCTCCAAGTTTAAAGATCTCCACAAAAGGTATCATGTTTCGTTGCCTACAAGAACATAATAAATACAAGACGTAGTGGAACAAGCAAAGCCGATATTCTACAATTGGCACACTAGCGTTATCAAGAGGAAAAAAAGGGGACTACTTTTTGGCCACGAACAAGGGTGAAACGTCCTAAAAAATTGACGAAAGTGGCGCCCAGTACAACCAATGGCCTCTCCTTTCCGGCCTAGAAAACGTAGTAAAATGTCTTCTTCTCGAAACCCAATGATCGAGTCTTCCGGTGCACATTATAACTTAAAAATCAATGATGACGGCGGCGATGAAGAGGAGCCTCACAAGGTCGACATTGAGGAGCACCAACGGCCCATCGGGAGAAACAAGGGAAAGAAGCCATCGACAAGTACACCCAATACCGCGATACTGGCGTAAATTCGCAACCAAAATTCGATAATTTATTGTGCCAAATAAAAACGTTCAACAAGCGGGCATCACAAAATATGACATATAGAATGAAAAAAAATTGAAGTCAAGGAAAAAGGCGTTGAAAATACAAGAAGCAACGCAGTTCGACAAAGACTTTGACTTTTACATTAGGGGGCATAATCACCTTACGGGTATTGTTTTAAAGGCAACTTTGGCCAAGAAAAAAGAAGTAGAGAATTATATAGATGAGATGAATGAAATGTATTATTATTATTATTATTATTATTATTATTATTATTATTATTATTATTATTATTATTATTATTATGATTATTATTATTGAAATCTTTATTAATATTATTTATTATATTTCAATTTGTATAGAATTTATAAATATTTATTTTGTTTAATAGTTAAATTTTTAATAAAATAAAGTGAGAAAAAGATTAAGTTGGTTTGCGATAGGCTATACTTGGGTAAGAAAGAGAAAATGGAGACAAGTGATATGACATTTAGATTGAGAAAGATGATAGAAGACCACTACTCATGGTTTTATATACGCCATTTGATGTCCTGGATTTATATAATAGATTTTAGTTTAGCAAAAAATATATAACTTGACAAGTTTTACTATGGCGTATATCAAACTTTTAAAGTTCTTATTATAGTATTATAGGTATCGAACTTTTATATTATTGCTATCGTATGTATTTTGGTTACATATAAAAGGACAAAATGTATAAGTTTAGTACATATAATAAAAAGTTTAATACACAATACCGAGAAAACTTAAATGTTCAATAAACACAATAGAAAATTTTAAAGTCCGATATATGTAACAACGCGATTTCAAGGTCAACTTTTGACTTTTAAAAACTTATATTCAAACATATTTAGGTTTGACAAACAAACACCGAATTTTTTACAAGAGTATTTTCTTTATTTAAAACAACCCAACAGGGTTTTCATTTTTACAAACGGGTGTTACCAACCGACCATCATACCCGTTAAGGAAACAACGAGCCTCCCATCATAACAAAAGCAACCTTCGGCATAGCCAAACATAAATATCTGCAAAAGCATACAACTAGGAGGGGGTTAGCTTTAAAAGCTAGTGAGCACAAACTTAAACATAATCATCACGATCGCGTATGCATCACATGAGAACACAAATAGTGCTATCCTACCACGTAGTGGTGCGCTGATAAGATCAGTAGGCATCATATCTCGCGGGATAGCCAGTCCAGCTCAACGACCCTACTGGGGAATTAGACATAACCAACCGTGCTGGTGGGGGAAGCTAACAGCGGTCCACCAAGCATGTTGAGGAGCCATTGGCTCAATCTGGGTCCTGCCAAAAGCCAAGTATCCCTTACGTTAAGGAACGACGGTCTGCAACACCCAAGACTCCGAATACACCATCGAGTACCGTTAATCCCGAACTATGACTGGAGGCCCCCTTGGATCCAGTCCACGACTGACCTCAACCATGCGACTAAAAAACAGTCCAACAAATGTCCGTACATACACAAACACATAGCTGATCCAATCAGGATCCAATATCATGCATGCATACAACAACTTCTACTCATACACGATGAGGAGGGCATGTGAGTACAACTTTATCATGGCATACAATCAATGCATGATTCATAAAACAAGTATTTGGTCACTATCATTGTGACCCTAGTCAGCATAAACATCATATTCGTCATATCCTCATATCATCATAATCTTAAACATAGTAGGCATCGCATTTGTTAACATCTACGCTTTGCATTGCGTTAAGCACACAATCTTGGATTATTGATACTTGTGTATTCAATTGGATGTCATACGATTATATGTAGTATTAGATTCTTATTAGTGGAAGCATAGTTTGTTCATCTTGCTTGTTATTGGTTATCTGTTAACCAATATTCAACACTAACTCATGTTCCTAACACTTATCTCATTAACGGGTCATGTTAGCTTACATGTGGTCACATTTGAACTACCATCTTGGACACACATATAATTATAAACCACTATATATCACACACAACTAATGCCCATCAATAATTTCGCAGTACTACGTAACGATTAAAGGTTAAGTCGGTACTCACCTTGGTTCCACGCGATTATGATTAGCATAACTCAACCGTCAATCCACTTAATGCCAACTAGGTCAAGTAGTTTTTGTATAGCTACAACATGCAGATAACATATTCCGGCTTGTCTTGTTCATTTGATTCACCTATAACATACTACTTACATTTAGGCTAAACACACAAAGTACTACAACTAAAATACTAGTATTAATCTCTTAATGATGTCCTTAATCCATTTATAACCTTAAATGAACATTCCACGCCTCAGTACAAGAATTACAGCAAAACTGATTGTTGTTTCTAAAAAACACTCCCTTTAAGGCCGCAAGGGTTTTCCTTGCGCCGGTAAGGGACTTTAAAAACATCCCTTGCGGCCACAAGGGTTTTCCCTTGCCCCAGTAAGGGACCTGGTTACAAACCAGTATCGATTTTCCAGACCATGTTATGGCCATTTTCACTTCACTCAATTCCAATTGTTTCAAATCAACTTCTAGTGATTCCATAATAACTAGGGTATTATAAGGAGTCTAAAAACATCCAACTTATAATTTCTAACAATCAGTCCAAATCTTGGGATCAAATTCACCATTATTTGACCCATTTGTAGAAAATGACTAAATCCAATCAAAATCCACATTTAATCTATGATTCTTGCTTCTAATCATTTGCAAGAGTTATAGAAACTAATTAGAACAACAAATTTCATCCCTTAATTGCTAATTTGAAGTTTGGCCATTTTGACCTAGAAACCAAATATGAAGAACAAGAACAAGGATAAACTTACAAAAGTGAAAGAGAGGATGAAGATGAGCTTATGAACAGATTTTGAACTTATTTGTAGCTAAGATTGAGGCTTGTTGAATCTCCTGTGATCTTTCCTTCAAATGTTCAAAAGCCAAGAGGGAGTCAAGTGTGTGTTAGTATGTGCGTCTGTGTATGTGGGAATAAAGGAACTGCCTTTGGTTCTAATATTATCCACAAGGGGTATTTTGTTCCCCTTTTTAACTTACAACTTAATACCTATTTACCCGTTTCAACTAACGGAGACTGTTGAACAAAAAACAAGTTTTGAGCATAATGAAAGAATAACTATGTGTTTTCTAAGGTGTAAACCTTGTTCTCTCTAGTTATTCATATATAAACCTTCATAAACCCTACATTATACTTGAATCACTTGTTATTAAGGCCTAAAAAGTGGTATCGGAGCCAAGGGAGTGATGATTTGAATCTGAATTCAACAACAAAAGTCAAGATTTTTGAAGATTTGAAGAAAACCGAGTGCAAAAGTGAAGATTTTCGGGTTTTCATCAAATTTTGAGATTTTTGTGAAGATTATGGTTGTTTGATGCTCGATTATCATGTTAGAATCATTCTGGAGTTTACGAGATCAAATTACCAACAAAACAACAAGCAAATAGAAGATTTTTGTATGTTTTGTGAAAAACGGGTTTTTGAAGAAAATCGCCTAATTTTGTATCAATTTGTTGTTGTTTATTGACAAATTTGATATAGGATTGATTTTTATTGGTTGACAAAGTGATCTGGGCAAGAAATTATCAGATTTGAGAAAAATTTCGAGATTTTTGAATCTGAGCGGGATGAAGATGAAGTGTTCGGAATCTCAGGTTTGAAGGGGTCGGAATTCGCTTGAATCGGCCGGAATTCACTCATTCCGAGTAAAATTTGATAGGAATTTGCTCATTCCGAGTAAATTGTGATCGGAATCTCCTAATTCCGTGCAAAACTTGATAGGAATTACCATATTCCGAGTATATTTTGATCGGAATACTTTTGTTACAAGTGAATTTTGATCGGAATTCTAATTTTGACCGGAATTGAAGTGTTGACCGGAATTCTAAGTTTGACCGGAATTTGAGTCACTCGGAATTTGAAAATCAATCGGAAATTTTCAATCGGAATTCCTTCAATTGGAAATTTTCAATCGGAATTCCTTCAATCGGAATTTGAAATTCAATCGGAATTTAATTGGCATATTCGGATTTCAAGCTTATTCGGCTCTGCCCCTTGGACCCCGCCTGTAACACCGTATTTTCTAAAACACAAATTTATAATACGCGCGGAAGCTAATAACATAATTACATATATATAATATGATAAATACAACTTTTCTGGTTAACTTTACAAAACTACAACAGTGTTACTATAAAATCAGGCTCTTTACAATTTCAAAATAGATATCAGAGTTAGATCAGTTCATAATTCCAGTTTCACCTCTATCTTCAACCTACCAGGAATATCCTGTAAAAGAGTTCAACAGTGGGGGATTAGCACAAAGCTAGTGAGAGAATAGATATAAAAAACATACAAGGCATCAAGCCCAAACCAACAATGCTCAAACAACAAGAGAACCGGCGGTCTTGCGGGACCTTCAACCAAATGCCGGCCAAAGCATAGGTTTACCGATAGCCTAGTTACAACAGACAACAATACTAGCAACTCTTGATTACAACAAATGTTACTAAGACGAATGCTAGTACTGTATATCCCTAAACCAAGGCCCAGCTGAAAAACAACCGCCAAGCTGATCTCCCAAACAACATGTATATATACAGTCAACAAGAGAATACATCTCAAAGAGCAACAATCAGGTGATATATCTTATACATCCAAGATATATATCCACTCACCGATATCTTCAAAAGTCCAGGTAATTCAGTCTCTACTTATCTACTGAGTTTTGTCTCCACCTAAACAAACAACTAACAATCAGTATTTGCTTAATCAACACACAATAAGCACAATACTTAACATGTACATAAATCAACAAGTACATACATCTACATATCACATGTACCAATAATCTACAAGTACAGATCAACTTATGTATATTCAGTATAATATACCATCATTCACTATTACCCTTTACAATCTGTAATTCTGTGAATTTCATCCAACTCTTTAGCTCAGGCAATACATATATTCCTTTCATATGTTAAGGCCACGCTTGAGGTATAAACTCATGCTCATATTCAAACCATCAAATCCGATCAATGGTCAAGTTCAACACAACCAATTGAATTCCGAGTAAAGTCAAATCCTAGTGAATAGGCGGAATCCGAGTAAACAGTCACAATCCGGGTAAATGATCACAATCCGAAGAATTGATCAAAATCCGAGTACAAGGCGGAATCCGAGTAAACAGGCGGAATCCGGGTAAACTTCACAATCCGTTTAAAGGTGAAGGCACATCAAACAGAGTCGGAATCTGAGTACTTTACACGAATTAATATCATATCTGAGCAATTCTAGTCGGAATCCGAGCAAGAGACGGAATCCGACTCATTCATACTTATGAATTCCGAGTCCTTCATAACAACACATTTTCAATTTTTAACTTCATTTCCTAAACTGATTTCATGCATTCAAGCTATACAAATTTACAGAAATCATTCTAAACATGTACACAACACATATTAATCAAGAAATCTATCATGCATACGTCCTATGATCATCAAATTATATAAGCATTCAATCGGATTTTTGCACATAAATATATAAAATCCGAAATTATAACAATCAACAATCATTTCAGTAATCTAACCTCAATGATGTTAAACACTTCAAGATCAAATGATTGAACTAAGCAAATAGATTTCTTTCTTTCTTCTTCTTCTCTTCTTCTCTCGGCC
The DNA here is from genome assembly GCA_947179395.2 of Pulicaria dysenterica. Taxonomy (NCBI): domain Eukaryota; kingdom Viridiplantae; phylum Streptophyta; class Magnoliopsida; order Asterales; family Asteraceae; genus Pulicaria; species Pulicaria dysenterica. The sequence goes on along the minus strand of OX359294.1, from coordinate 46,377,580 downwards.
GAGACACACAAAACACACACAATACACACTTCTCTTTGTTTACTATCACAAGTAACAAAAGCATGGGGTGGTTTGACCAACCCCCCCCCCCCATCGTACCATCCCTCATCATCACAAATATATATATATATATATATATATATATATATATATATATCTAATTAATATATATATATATATAAGATAATATATATAAAACAAATAAAACAATTCAAACAAACAACTACCACAACTACACATATTGCAATTAAATCTAATAATAGATATAATCACAAATCAACTTAATTAATTACCTCATTAATTCTAGGCCGGTAAGGAGGATGTTACACCGCCAGGGGTTGCCACCCCTTGGACCCCGCTATCAGGGGCGCTGCCCCCGAACCCCCGTCGTTGTTGTGACTGAATTATCTTGTCACCTTGATTCCTAAGTCAAGTGTTTGGATTTTTTGGCTGAGTCAGAAGTTCTCAATGTTTCAGTTATCATTATGATGTTTCTAGATTCGAGTTTGCTTTGGGTCATTGTTACCATGTGTTGAATGTCTAGTACCCTTATGTCTAGTCATCCGGTGCTTTCCTAACTGATTTTTGAGTCTTCTTTCTTTGTGTCACCTATTTTTGGTCTCAAAACCAGATTTTGGCCATCCATCCCTTGTTTCTTTTGAATTTGGTTATCTTTTATCAGTCATCTCCGATGTCCCAGATCACAGTGTTGGTGAAATTGTTTGAAGGATTAACTAACATCAGGTTTCATCAGTTTTTTTTAAGATTTTGTAAGTTTATTCGTGTGCTCTCAAATAAGGATGAATCCGACTCCCTGATCTTATTACACTTCACAGTCAAATATTCTCTTATGTGTACCCAAGTTTGTTTGCATCCGTATGTCTTGCAGAATTTTTTCCACATGGTGTGATCTGGTCAAGGTTGATTACACGGTATTGGGAGACTTACTTGACAACATTAATTTCTAATATCAGCTTACATCTAACACAGAGCTATAAATCTTCAAGAATTCAGATCAAGTCATTACCACTCCTCAATGATCAAGAGTGGTTCAAGTATCTATTCAAGTCATGGAATGTTTGAAGATTATATTGACTTGAAGTGTAGGATCCTCCCCACCCCTCTTCCATGTTTTTGCAACTGAATCTTATGTTGATGACTTTTGTGCATGATGCTCATGATAAATCATAATCATCATGAGGGGGAGATAAAAAGTGAAGAAATTATACATTGTTGAAGATATTCAGTTGTTGAGGGGGAGTTTGAATGTTTCTATTGATAAAATCATTATGTTTACTCATGGGGAAGAGATCATCAGTCTATGTCATGTCTAGAGGGAGTAAAGATCTATCATATGAAGACATGGGAACAATCTGAGCTACATTGTAGGGGGAGACAAAAATAAGATTCTTCCTAACACATCAAAAGTGTTTATGCTTCCGCTGTCAAATGCTCAAGATTAAACATTGTTCCAGACTGATGTATTTGGTGGGACACTACATCCAAAACTGCTTATATAATCTAAGAACGACTTAGATTACTGGTGTGTACACTCCTATTTCAATACAGGGGGGGGGGAATGTAAAATATAATATTGTATAGAAATAGGAGTTTAATTGTAATATACTCATGGATTATATATATGGATATGACATATGTAATGTGTAAGGTTTTGAGCATAATGAAAGAATAACTACGTGTTTTCTAAGGTGTAAACCTTGTTCTCTCTAGTTATTCATATATAAACCTTCATAAATCTTACATTATACTTGAATCACTTGTTATTAAGGCCTAACAGATATTTTCGAAATCCTTATATAAAACTGTTTAATAATTAATAACTATTATTCGTTAACCTCAACATTTTATTCAACACCTCATTTAATATAAATAACATATCTTCATCTTTTTCCTTACAAATTATTTAATTCACAAAGATACAATCATATAAGCATATGGTACAACTAGACCCATTTTAAGGTGTTACAAACTTACAATATATATAATAATAAATTATAACAAGTTAAATATATTTTGATAAATTATATCCTATATAATATAAGTAGATGGTAAATGTGATAAGAGTCTATTTAAGGGTGCAAATGTGACAAACATGGATAGTGCCTCTTTGTCACCAACATAGCTACTTTGTGGAAATTTTTGAATAAAACGAATAGGTATAGTACCTTCAATGCAATCATAGCTACTCTATAGCGAATTTTTAATAACTATAAATAAGAGCGGAGTCAAAATTTTAATTAATAGTGACTTATTACAACTAATAAAATATGGTATCGAGTAAGATAACATAAATAGTAAATTGTTGTAATTAGTTTTAAGCACATGACCAAATTCTAACATAACATGTTAAATTTATTTATATGAAAATATAAGACATAAGTTATATCACCAAAATCATTTAGCATGCCAAGAATAAATCAACTTTCTAATCAAATCAAAACCCTAACAAATTAACAATCTAAAAGCATAACACACACATTAAGAATGTTTAAAGATTATATTTAACCAAATATAAATAAAAATATTGATAAGGTCTGATACAATAATAACGTAAATATATATATATATATATATATATATATATATATATATATATATATATATATATATATATATATATATATATCTTACTCCTATATAAAATATTTACAACTTTAAAACTCTTAATTTTTAAGTAAATTGAAATTACTAAACTACCCTCAAATCAAAGTAAATGAAAATTGTTAAACAAAGTAACTATTAAATGGATTTAATGAAATTCATATATACCATTTTAGTTAACAAACCTTCCATAATAAGAAAATATTTAAATCAAGTTAATGCCAATTAACTTAATTATTACAAAATTTTATTAACAATTAAACATTTCATTATAAATATTCTATCACATAATAAATAGTTAAACTTAATTATTAGAAAATGTGTATAAACAGACTCATGAATTTGAATAACTTTAACCTAAATTCATAAACATTTATGGAATTTAAATGACTCAATAGTTAAAAATGACAAGTTACTGAGCAAAACTATTTGTCGCCGCCGCATTGGCACAGGTACTATATATATATATATATATATATATATATATATATATATATATGTTAAAGATATCATTGTTGGAAAAGTTTCCTTATATTAAAATCCAATTGCCGAATCAATCTAGACCGTGAGACTTTATAATATATGTGTATCTTTTTTTTGAACATTAATTTTATTGATCTCATATCACAACACAAGGCTTAATATATGTGTATCTGAACACGACAAAAGTTTAAATAAAATTTGGGTCACCTTTATATTAGAAAAACCAAAGGCATACACCATTGTTTCTCCAACTTTAGCTAGAGACTTAACCGGAGGAAAAGCTCTCGTCATAAGAATTTACCATCAGTTTGAGACACATACTTATTTGATCATTACAAGTGACTACTCTGCTACACTTCGATGTGCATTCCATTTTTTGCACTTTAATTTAGCTCTTGATACAAGATCTTGGAGATGAAATAAGGACTCTTCTACATCAAAATGATAACTTTGATCTTTTTTTACAATTATAACTTGGTTACAGAAAAGTAGATTCCGAGGACGGAATCCTCTTTAAGGAGGGTATATGTGTAACATCCTCAAAAAGGGCCTAGTCGTATATACTTTCGATACGTTTGAGTTTCGAATTTAATAATGAATAGTAGAAATATTTTAGTATGTTAAGATAGAATTATTTTATCAAGTTAATACTAAAATAATTTAGAAATCATGATGTCAAAATTATAACCAAAATAAATAAGTTTAATATAATATTAAACGGTTTTGAATAAGGGTTCCGGAAACATCCCCGTTAGTTGAAACGGATAAACGAGTGTTAACTTGTAAGTTGAAAAGGGTATCAAAATACCCCCTGTGGTTAAAGTGGAGACAAAAGTCGGTCTCCCCTCTTTCCTTGAACACAGATACGACACATACACTACACACACACTTATGCCTTTGTTCTTGAGCTTGTGAAGGAGGAAATCAAAGAAGAGAATCATCAAGCTTCTGTCCAGCCACGAATTCAAGTTCTAAATTTGTTTGTTATCTCAATTCAATCATCTTCTTCCCCTTTGTAAGTCCATCTCCTTCATGTTCTTGAGTTTTAAGTTTTAGGTCAAAATGGGTCAAACCCGAATTAGCTATCAAGAGTTGAAATTAAGTGTTCCAATTTGTTCTTACATGATTTCTAAGCATCTAGGAACCATTATCTTGAATTAACATGGTGGTTTGAATCAAATTTCAAAATAATCACCAAATGGGTCAAAAATGGAGATTTTGATCCCAAATCTTGAATCTTTGATTTGAGATTGTTATATGTATGTTTCTAGACTCCTTTTGATACCTTGAATGTTATACAAACACTGGATAGTGAGTTGGTTATGCTGGAAATGAGTTTGGGATGATAAAATGGCCAAAACAGGGGCTGGAAATCGACACTGCACTGTTCTACCAGTGCTTTGCGATCGCATAGCTTTCCCTTGCGATCGCATAGGGTGCCTTGCGGTCGCATGCACTTCCCTTGCGATCGCATGGGGTCCATCCAGCCACAGTACGTTGTTTGTTTGTTGTTTTTCGACGTTTTATCGTACAGGATGCTCGGTTAGGATTCTAAATAGTCTAATGGCATCATTAGGGGATTCATATTAGTTATATTAGTTATGTACTTGTGTGAAGTGACTAAACATGAGTATTGTCTTATAGGTGAACTGTACGACTCCGAAGAACGAGACGATCACAATATTTGTTTACTGTAGCCTCTAGCCTCTCAGGTGAGTATAGGATAACATAAGAATTAATATAACCATATTACATGTTATCAGTATGTGTTAGTAATTCCATGAAATGTAATAAATCCTGATGTATGCTATGTTTATGCATGACACACGTAATAATTGAATCATGATTTATGATATGATTATGATTAGAAGCAAGTGTGAATTATACCATGGTTATTATATGGTTATGATATGCACGCTATGAGGCCCGGAATGGATCAATTATGTGTTTGTGATCGGATCCGAGATATGAGGACTGAATATAGTCCTTGATTGGGGCCAGCGTTGGAGCTAGGGCGTTTTGAGACCTGCGGGTCGATGATACCGTCAACTGTTTGGGGTTGCAAACCCAACGTTCCTCGTGCGATTTGAGGGATCAGTTACCCGCTGTATCCCATGGAGTCGATGACTCCATAACGCAACGGTGGACCGCTACCCGCTCACCCACCCGCGTGGTTGAAGTGTCTGGTTTCCCCAGTTAGGAGTGTTGAGTCGGGCTAGCTACCCTGCAAGATTATGCTTCCTTCTAGCTGTGCCAGCTCATCGCGAGATGCTAGGATAACACTGTTTGATACTATTGATGATATGTGATTTGTTTGTATTACTGATTATGCTATGTTATGCTCACTAGCTTTAAATAGCTAACAGATACTCTCCCCATGACTGCAGGTGACACTTAGGCGCGTGAGCTTGGGTACTTGTTGGTTATTACTATGTTTTTGGAGGAACACTTATTTTTACTACTTATGTCTGTATATATTTATTTATGTGGTCGGTGGACAATTTTAGTAACACCAACAGTCTTTTTGCATGTCGTGGCGAATTTTGCTTGTAGTTTATAGCCACTTTAAATGTTTTCCGCTTCTTAGGATAATTTGAAAAACAGATTTGGTTTAAGTTAAGTTTACAAACAGATCCACGCAGTTTGGATTCTTGAATTTATAATAAAAAAAATCTGGATTTAAGCAACTTGCAGTTTGGATACGCTCATCAAAGTGTAAGTTCCAGCTTCTAGATGCTTGCTTTAGTCCATAGATGGATTTAAGCAACTTGCATACTTTATTAGGATTCTTTGGATCCGCAAAACCATCCGGCTGTATCATATATACATCCTCTGTCAATTTCCCGTTAAGGAAAGCAGTTTTGACATCCATTTGCCATATCTCATAATCAAATTATGCTGATATGGCCATAAGGATCCTAATAGTCTTAAGCATTGCCACTGGGGAAAAAGTTTCATCATAGTCAACACCATGAGTTTGCGTGAAACCTTTTGCCACTAGCCTTGCTTTAAAAGTATGCACCTTTCCATCCATGTCTGTCTTCTTCTTGAAGACCCATTTGCACCCAACAGCTTTACTGTGTTGAGGAAAATCTACTAACTCCCAAACTTGGTAGTCATACATGGATTGCATCTCTGCCTTCATGGCTTCTAGCCATTTCTCAGATTCTAAACCTGAGGCAGCGTCTTGGTAGGTAGTGGGTTCTAAAAGATCCCCTTCGTCTTGAACAACCAGGAATCCCATATACATATCTGGCTCATTACGAGGCCTACTAGACCTACGAAGGTCTTGTGTTTGCACCTCTTCCTCAACCACAGACTCGGGTTGAGGTTCAACAATTCTCTATTGAACTACAGGTTCAATTATCGGGGGTGGTGTAATCTCCTCTTCTTCAATTTCTTGAAGCTCTATTTCTTTTCTTGGAGTTTCTGAGTTAAGAACTTCTCCTCCAAGAATACCCCTTTACGAGCAACAAAAACTTTATTCTCATCGGGGTTGTAGAAATAGTATCCCATGGTTTCCTTGGGATAACCCACGAAGATACACTTATCTGATTTGGGATTGAGTTTATCCGTGAAGTTCGCTTAACATACACCTCACATCCCCAAACCTTCAGAAAAGACATTTTGGGCTTTTTCCCCGTCCATACCTCGAACGGTGTCTTTTCAACCGATTTGGTTGGAACCCGGTTCAGCATGAACGCCGTTGTCTCGAGTGCGTGTCCCCAAAACGACAATGGTAGTGAACTTCGACTCATCACTGATCGTACCATGTCAAGCAGTGTACGATTCCTCCTTTCTGATACACCATTCATCTGAGGTGTATACGAAGGTGTGAGTTGTGAAACAATCCCACATTCCTTCAAATGATCGTCGACTTCCTGACTCAGATATTCGCAACCTCGATCCGACCGAAGCGACTTTATCTTCTTGTCCAGCTGATTTTGTACCTCATTCTGAAACTGTTTGAACTTGTCAAAACTTTCAGATTTAAGTCTCATGAGGTAGACATAACCGAACCTACTGAAATCGTCAGTAAAGGTTATGAAATACCGGTATCCTCCTCTAGCCTCTGGAGTAAAGGGTCCACACACATCTGTGTGTATAATCCCTAATAACTCGCTGGCCCTTTCATTCTCACTGTTGAAAGGTTGCTTTGTCATTTTACCAGATAAACATGATTCGCAAATATCATATGACTCCAAGTCAAATGGTTCTAGAAATCCGTCATCTCGGAGTTTCTCTATGCATTTCTCATTTATATGTCCTAAACGACAGTGCCAGAGGTAAGTCTGATTCAAGTTACCCTTGGATCTCTTATTTATATGATAGATGTCATTGTTATCTAAATTTAGCGTATATAGACCGTTTTCTGGAGTAGCTTTGAAAAAGAAAATATCATTTTTAAAACATGAAATAACCTTTTCATTAAAAACATAAGCAAATCCACAGTCTATTAGCAAATTGAACGAGATAACATTTTTAATAAGTCTAGGAACATAATAGCAAGGTTCTAGGTCTAAGACCATGCCCGAGGGCAAACTAAGACAATATGTTCCTACAGCTTCGGCACCAACCATGGGGCCTTCGCCTACCCGCAGGTCCATATCTCCTTGTCTCACCTTCTTACTTCTCTTGAATCCCTGCAAATGATTGCATATGTGATGACCACATCCGGTATCCAATACTCATGATTCATAAGAAGTAATAAGACAATCTATCATAAAGATACCTGTATCATTGGGCGAACCAATGTCCAGCTGATCTATGTCGAGTGAGTGCTCGCATGAATCTTTGCTACCACAGTCTGGGCAACAAATCTCTCCAAGTTCTTCCAGCCAGTCATCCTCCTGCATAGGGTCCACAACTATTGACTCTAGCTGTTTTGGATTCAACTCATCGCTAATGCACATAAGGATTTCGTGCAACCCTACGACAGTCATCTCAAAATCACCGAGGACATACATTACTCTTTTCTGGTAATAGTCCGACAAGGAACCGAACAAGAGCATAACTAGCTCATGTGGTTTTGATTTTGATCCAAAACTCTCATAGCAATCTAAGAGTCTTCTCATATTGATGAGATGATCGCTAATAAGCTGACTTTCTTTCATCTTAGCTGAAAGAATTTCCCTCATCAGTAGCATGCGACATATCCATTCACTATACTTGAACTTCTGCTCCAGTCATTGAACGACCTCATAAAACGACTTCTCACGGAGATCATCCGTAAACTCGGATGATGCTGTGAGAATGAGAATCGACATAACGTCAGACTCGTCATCCAGTTACTGATAGTAAGTGTCATACTCACTATCCTGGGCATCTGAACCTGGTTGCTCTGGAGTTAATGTCTCAATAATGCGAAGCTTTCCCTGTGCATCCAAAACATTTTTCAGATGCAACTTCCAAACATCAAAGTTTGGACCTGAAAGCTTCCACTTTCCAGTGATGAGACTTAGAGACTCTCTTGGTGAATAAAACGGAATAACAGATATAGAAGACATCTACAGAAAAATAAAAAGATAAAACCGATTCAGTATTGATTACATCTTCTAATAATTATTACCTTTTAAACAATAAATTATTAGACTAGGATCCATATTTCACATTTCCCGATGCAAGGTTTGGGCACTTCCCACCGGGACAATGCTATTTCTGGTAGATAAGAACTATACCAATCGTATCCTAACTGGACACGACTCCTAGATCCTCGGGACATCGGTTACAGGAACCGTGCATGTTTAGTCCCTCTAGTGCATTTTGGGCCGGGACTCCCGATTATCACCAAAATAGATCGCACCACCTGAGACAGTGTGAACTCTGGCCGGGACTCCCGATTATCGCAGAGTCTTTCACACCCTCCCCCGCAATGGTTTGAACCCGAATGCCCAAGGTTTGGTCACTTCCGACACCCGAGTACCGTTTAACAGGAAATATGTACCATTAGGTGGGTAGCACACTGATCTAAGATTTTTTTAAAAAGGATTTCCAAGTTTTTGATGAGAAAAACTTTAATGCCAGTTTTCTTTAAAAACATCTATTTAATAATTAACTATTATTAAAACCCTTGTTTTATTTCATCGTGAAAATCACAACCACGCATATATAAAATATGTAAAGAAATAAAACAACCACAAAAAACTATGCCTTAGCCTTGCCCTTAACTATTGTCGGTTTCGTGAGCCACACGAAAAACCCGACGGTCAAAACCTAAGTGGAAAAACACAATACACATGGCATGACATTCTGAAGCTCCCACTGGCTCCAGCATCCAATCCTTCTCTTTGCTCCTTGATCCTTGCTAGGGGTGAGATCGGTTCAAAAACCGGACCGGACCGGAAAAGACCGGACCGGACCGAAACCCGAAATGTAAAGAAAACTAGGATCGGTAAAAAATAATCACCAAATGGGTCAAAAATGGAGATTTTGATCCCGAGATTTTGATTTCAAAACATGGTGGTTTGAATCAAATTTCAAAATAATTACCAAATGGGTCAAAAATGGAGATTTTGATCCCAAATCTTGAATCTTTGATTTGAGATTGTTATATGTATGTTTCTAGACTCCTTTTGATACCTTGAATGTTATACAAACACTGGATAGTGAGTTGGTTATGCTGGAAATGAGTTTGGGATGATAAAATGGCCAAAACAGGGGCTGGAAATTGACACTGCACTGTTTTGCCAGTGCTTTGCGATCGCATGGCTTTCCCTTGCGATCGCATAGTGTGCCTTGCGATCGCATGCACTTCCCTTGCGATCACTTGGGGTCCATCCAACCACAGTACGTTGTTTGTTTGTTGTTTTTCGACGTTTTATCGTACGGGATGCTCGTTTAGGATTTTAAATAGTCTAATGGCATCATTAGGTGATTCATATTAGTTATATTAGTTATGTACTTGTGTGAAGTGACTAAACATGAGTATTGTCTTATAGGTGAACTGTACGACTCCGAAGAACGAGACGATCACGATATTTGTTTACTGTAGCCTCTAGCCTCTCAGGTGAGTATAGGATAACATAAGAATTAATATAACCATATTACATGTTATCAGTATGTGTTATTAATTCCATGAAATGTAATAAATCCTGATCTATGCTATGTTTATGCATGACACACGTAATAATTGAATCATGATTTATGATATGATTATGATTAGAAGCAAGTGTGAATTAAACCATGGTTATTATATGGTTATGATATGCGCGCTATGAGGCCCGGAATGGGTCAATTATGTGTTTGTGATCGGATCCGAGATATGAGGACTGAATATAGTCCTTGATTGGGGCCAGCGTTGGAGCTGGGGCGTTTTGAGACCTGCGGGTCGATGATACCGTCAACTGTTTGGGGTTGCAAACCCAACGTTCCTCGTGAGATTTGAGGGATCAGTTACCAGCTGTATCCCATGGAGTCGATGACTCCATAACGCAACGGTGGACCGCTAACCGCTCACCCACCCGCGTGGTTGAAGTGTCTGGTTTCCCCAGTTAGGAGTGTTGAGTTGGGCTAGCTACCCTGCAAGATTATGCTTTTTCTTCAGGCTGTGCCAGCTCATCGCGAGATGCTAGGATAACACTGTTTGATACTATTGATGATATGTGATTTGTTTGTATTACTGATTATGCTATGTTATGCTTACTAGCTTTAAATAGCTAACAGATACTCTCCCCATGACTGCAGGTGACAGTTAGGCGCGTGAGCTTGGGTACTTGTTGGTTATTACTATGTTTTTTGAGGAACACTTATTTTTACTACTTATGTCTGTATGTATTTATTTATGTGGTCGGTGGACAATTTTAGTAACACCAACAGTCTTTTTGTATGTCGTGGCTAATTTTGCTTGTTGTTTATAGCCACTTTAAATGTTTTCCGCTGCTTAGGATAATTTGAAAAACAGGTTTGGTTTAAGTTAAGTTTACAAACAGATCCACGCAGTTTGGATTCTTGGATTTATAATAAAAAAAATCTGGTTTTCGAAAAGCGAGGTGTTACAAGTTGGTATCAGAGCCTAGGTTTGAGTGAATTGGGTACTTGTAAAAGTATTCAGTCTCAAACCCAGGCCCGACCATTGTTTAGTGTTCCTCGGGAGGTCATGGGGTGTGCAAAAGAGTGTTATGTTTCTGAAATGCTATTGTTTAATTGCTTATTATGCTAATGAAGTATAATGATAATAATACTAAGTATGATTATATATGTTTTGTTTGTCCAGAACACTTAATAGAATAGAATGACTGAACACCGAGATAGAGAGGCTTACATAAGAGACTTAGAGGCTCGTTTGAAAGCGTCGGAGGAACGGGTACTTGTACAACCCGTGGCAGAACCCAAACAATCACAAGATATTAAGATTTTCTTAGCCTGCGGGCCACCTACCTTTGAAGGTAGCATGGATCCTAGTGTTACAGAGAGGTGGATCCGCGAGATGGAGTTAGCTTTCGAAAACAGCAGTTGTAAGGAGTCCAACAAAGTGGGATTTGCACGGAAGCAGTTAAGGGGTAATGCACTGACCTGGTATGACACTGTGATCTCATCTACTCCTGCAGAGGTGAGAGCTACATTCACTTGGACATACTTTATTAGGATCCTCCGTGGTAAGTATTGTTTAGATCAGGTGATGGATAGACTGGAGGAGGAGTTCATGGCACTAAAGAAGGGTGATAAACCGGTTGAAGATTTAATCAAGCGGTTTTCTGATAAGATGAGGTTTGTGAATCAATTACTGCCTGATGAAAAGTCAAAGATAAAACGGTTTGCCAAAGCTCTTCCACCAGATTATCGAGCTTCAGTTAGGAGTGCTTTGTCCTTGGATATCGCATTTGAGATGGCACGACAGTATGAAAGCGACCACGTACAGAAGAAGGAGTTTACAGGTGGGAGTTCCAAAAGAAAATATGATCAATCTTCTGAGTTAGAGAATTTGGGAGGTGGATATTGGCAACAACAGGAAGTTCGAGTGTATAACCAGCCTACTGCTCCATGGTGTTCTCAATGTCGTACTAAGCATACATGCCACTGTACCCGGGAGACGGCTCGATGTCATAAATGCGGGTTGAAAGGTCATGATACTGAAGCATGCCATTTCAATGAAAATGTTTGTAATAAATGTTACAAACCTGGACATCGCTCATCAGAATGCAGATCAGGTCAGGGACAGGGATCAGGAGGAACCGGAGGATCATCTTCGGGTAAAAAAAAAGGAGAATGCACCTAGTGCGACTGGCAGAGCCTACCATATGACAGCTGAGGAGGAAAAGACAGCAGGTGATGTTATAATTGGCACATTCTTAGTTAACTTCATGTCTTATTCTGTTTGAGTCCGGTGCTAATTACTCCTTCATTTCTTCTAAATTTTCTTGAAAGAACTAATTTCTTAGTTCTTTGTAATAAGTTTTCTTAATGTTGAAACACATCGAGAGCTTAGACACAAAGGTTAAACGGTTAAGAACGAAGAATAACCGGTTGATCTTAGGAAAGTGCAACCACAACCTCGGGTCAAACTGGACATTAAAGACCCAGAAGATATTAAGGTCTGATGTCCCTACTTGCTTACAGAAAAGTAGATCCGAGGACGGAATCCTCTTTAAGGAGGGTAGATTTGTAACATCCTCAAAAAGGGCCTAGTCGTATATACTTTCAATACGTTTGAGTCTCGAATTTAATAATGAATAGTAGAAATATTTTAGTATGTTAAGATAGAATTATTTTATCAAGTTAATACTAAAATAATTTAGAAATCATGATGTCAAAACTATAACCAAAATAGATAAGTTTAATATAATATTAAACGGTTTTGAATAAGGGTTCTCCCCTCTTAGTTGAAACGGGTAAACATCCCCGTTAGTTGAAACGAGTAAACGGGTATTAACTTGTAAGTTGAAGAGGGGAAAAAAATACCCCCTATGGATAAAATTGGAGACCAAAGTCGGTCTCCCCTCTTTCCTTGAACACAGATATGACACATACACTACACACACACTTATGCCTTTGTTCTTGAGCTTGTGAAGGAGGAAATCAAAGAAGAGAATCATCAAGCTTCTGTCCAGCCACGAATTCAAGTTCTAAATTTGTGTGTTATCTCAATTCAATCATCTTCTTCCCCTTTGTAAGTCCATCTCCTTCATGTTCTTGAGTTTTAAGTTTTAGGTCAAAATGGGTTAAACCCGAATTAGCTATCAAGAGTTGAAATTAAGTGTTCCAATTTGTTCTTACATGATTTCTAAGCATCTAGGAACCATTATCTGAAGGTTTTTGTAGGGTATAAAAACATGCACAGCAGAATAAAACCCACTCCAGTGATCTCATCTAACTCGTACAGAAAACTTAGAAGAAGAAGAGGATTAAAAAGTTATACCTTGATGAAAACAAAACTTTCTTTTAAACCTCTAGACAGCTGCAGGTTATTCATTGCTACTGCACCACCTTGAACTGGCTACTAGACCGCCTAAGGATTAAACCTTGGATCAAACCGTGACCCGCGATGTATGTGTGCGTGTACCGTCGCCTTACCGCCGACCACCGCCATGGTTGCTCGGCTTTCTTGCGCCGCCGTCGAACACCCCAAGAGAGGGAGAGAGGACCGGTCGCCGAATGGGGAGAGAGAGAGAGGATTAGGGTGATCTTTTTCCTTTTTGTTATTAACTTATGTGATTAATGTGGTCAAATAAGGTTTATATAATAAACCCTTATTAGGCTCAAGCCCGTTTAATTAAAGCCCAGCTTTAATTAAACTATTAATCAATTATAGAAAATACCCTCGACCTTTCTAATTAATTAATAACTGTTAATTAATTGGTCCCGTTAATATTTAAACTAAATATTAACTTCTCCTTTTTAAATGATAAATAACTTTTATTATTTTTCTCTTTCTCAATAATTAATTAAACTATTAATTATTGTGATACACAAACAGGTAAAATCCAAAAAGTTCTAATTGGGTGTGTAGCAGTGTGATCATTTAGTGTCACATAGTATTGGACACGATGATACATGTTATCTATATCTGCACATAATTTAACAGACTCCCACCTGTGCAAGATAAGTAACACTCCTTGTACATCGTTGGCCTAAGGAGGTCCCTAGCCAGACGCTTAGGTTAATCAGACTATGAGATCTCTTATATCTAGAGACATAATCCACGCTTTGGATTATCTAGGCCTTTCCTTTTGCATCGCGATATTCCGTAATGTGAGTATTTGACATGGAGCTGGGATCTTATTAAATACTCAGATTGTTTCGACTCTGATTTCGACACTCTGCAGTTACGGTTTACCGAATGAAAAACTATCATTCTAACCGAGCGCGGCCATGCATTTTCAGTAGTCTTAATCGTCGAGGAGCTCAGAAAATATCTCTCCTAAAAGGAGGTGCAAATCCCATCTTGACTATTTGCAATTTGAGCACATGGCTTCCGCTGCACCTAGACAAGCCCCTTATAATCACTTACGGCGTGACGTTAGAACATGCTAAAGTACAGAAGTTACCACGCCCCAAACCAAATATCTCAGGTCTAAGGACAAACTATCAAGTTTACTTATGTTAACGCTCCATGAAGTAAACTCGATGCGGATCACCCCAATATTTATCCCCTGATAAATATCTATGAATATTTGGTCACAACCTTGTGCTTTTATTTATACCCGAATAAATCATCAAATATCCATAATAGCGTTATCTCCCTAATGTAGCTCCCACTACATTAAGTAGCTACGGGCATTTAGACAATTCATCACTTGACTTGTCATGGATAGGTTAAACATGCTAAAAATAGACAACTAGAAACAATTATGTAAAAACCTCCTATTTCAATCCCATGAAATGTAATTACATAATAAAAGAGTCTCAAGTTACATCTATAGTAATAATCAAAAACACGAACTAGCTGCTATGTTCTAAGTACAACATTCCTATAGAACTAGCATGCCTCTCATGCTTAGCCCTAGCTAGCGGCTTCGTCAACGGGTCAGCAACGTTGTCGTCCGTCGGTATCTTTTGCAATCTAATATCATCTCTTCCAATGATCTCTCGGATGAGGTGATATTTCCTGAGTACGTGCCTAGTCCGCTGATGATCTCTGGGCTCTTTAGCTTGCGCCACAGCCCCTGAGTTGTCACAGAATATATTGATCGGTCTAGAGATACTGGCAACAACTCTAAGATCCGAGATAAAATTCTTCAGCGAGACAACTTCCTTTGTTGCATCACTTGCCGCAATATACTCTGACTCTGTAGTAGAATCTACGATTGAATCTTTCTTCTGACTCTTCCAAGATATGGCTCCTCCGTTTAGGGTAAAGACAAATCCTGACTGCGACCTGAAGTCGTCCCTGTCGGTCTGGAAACTAGCATCAATGTAACCAGTTACTCTGAGCTCATCCATCGAACCTCCATAAACTAGGAATATGTCTTTCGTCCTTCTCAGATACTTGAGAATATTCTTGACGGCCACCCAATGAGTTTCACCAGGATTTTGCTGATATCTACTCGTGACACTGATAGAATAGGCAACATCGGGTCTAGTACACAGCATGGCATACATGATTGAACCAATTGCCGAGGTATATGGTATCAATTTCATCTTGTCCTGATCTTGACTAGACATAGGACACTGAGCCTTGCTCAAAATCGCGCTAGATTGCATAGGAATAAATCCTTTCTTGGATTCATCCATCTTGAATCTTTTCACGACTTTGTCAATATATGTACTTTGACTAAGTCCGATAAGCCGCTTGGATCTATTCTTATAGATCCTTATACCCAGTATATAAGCAGCTTCTCCTAAGTCCTTCATTTGGAAACATTTACCTAACCAGGATTTTACTCCTTGTAATACTGGTATATTGTTTCATATTAACAGTATGTCGTCTACATACAAGACTAGGAAGGTTACCGCGCTCCCACTGAATTTAGTGTAAACACACGACTCGAACTCACTCTTGGTAAAACCAAAATCTTTGATACGCTCATCAAAGTGTAAGTTCCAGCTTCTATATGCTTGCTTTAGTCAATAAATGGATTTAAGCAACTTGCATACTTTAATAGGATTCTTTGGATCCGCAAAACCATCCGGCTGTATCATATATACCTCCTCTGTCAATTTCCAGTTAAGGAAAGCAGTTTTGACATCCATTTGCCATATCTCATAATCAAAATATGCTAATATGGCCATAAGGATCCTAATAGTCTTAAGCATTGCCACTGGGGAAAAAGTTTCATCATAGTCAACACCATGAGTTTGCGTGAAACCTTTTGCCACTAGCCTTGCTTTAAAAGTATGCACCTTTCCATCCATGTCTGTCTTCTTCTTGAAGACCCATTTGCACCCAACAGCTTTACTGTGTTGAGGAAAATCTACTAACTCCCAAACTTGGTAGTCATACATGGATTGCATCTCTGCCTTCATGGCTTCTAGCCATTTCTCAGATTCTAAACCTGAGGCAGCGTCTTAGTAGGTAATGGGTTCTACAAGATCCACTTCGTCTTAAGCAACTAGGAATCCCAGATACCTATCTGGCTCATTACGAGGCCTACTAGACCTGCGAAGGTCTTTTGTTTGCACCTCTTCCTCAACCACAGACTCGGGTTAAGGTTCAACAATTCTCTGTTGAACTACAGGTTCAATTATCGGTGGTGGTGTAATCTCCTCTTCTTCAATTTCTTGAAGCTCTATTTCTTTTCTTGGAGTTTCTGAGTTAAGAACTTCTCCTCCAAGAATACCCCTTTACGAGAAACAAAAACTTTATTCTCATCTGGGTTGTATAAATAGTATCCCATGGTTTCCTTGGGATAACCTACGAAGATACACTTATCTGATTTGGGATTGAGTTTATCCGTGAATGTTCGCTTAACATACACCTCACATCCCCAAACCTTCAGAAAAGACATTTTGGGCTTTTTCCCCGTCCATACCTCGAACGGTTTCTTTTCAACTGATTTGGTTGGAACCCGGTTCAGCATGAACGTCGCTGTCTCGAGTGCGTGTCCCCAAAACGACAATGGTAGTGAACTTCGACTCATCATTGATCGTACCATGTCAAGCAGTGTACGATTCCTCCTTTCTGATACACCATTCATCTGAGGTGTATACGGAGGTGTGAGTTGTGAAACAATCCCACATTCCTTCAAATGATCGTCGAGTTTCTGACTCAGAAATTCGCCACCTCGATCCGACCGAAGCGACTTTATCTTCTTGTCCAGCTGATTTTGTACCTCATTCTGAAACTGTTTGAACTTGTCAAAACTTTCAGATTTAAGTCTCATGAGGTAGACATAACCGAAACTACTGAAATCGTCAGTAAAGGTTATGAAATACCGGTATCCTCCTCTAGCCTCTGGAGTAAAGGGTCCACACACATCTGTGTGTATAATCCCTAATAACTCGCTGGCCCTTTCATTCTCACTGTTGAAAGGTTGCTTTGTCATTTTACCAGATAAACATGATTCGCAAATATCATATGACTCCAATTCAAATGGTTCTAGAAATCCGTCATCTCGGAGTTTCTCTATGCATTTCTCATTTATATGTCCTAAACGACAGTGCCAGAGGTAAGTCTGATTCAAGTTACCCTTGGATCTCTTATTTATATGATAGATGTCATTGTTATCTAAATTTAGCGTATATAGACCGTTTTCTGGAGTAGCTTTGAAAAAGAAAATATCATTATTAAAACATGAAATAACCTTTTCATTAAAAACATAAGCAAATCCACAGTCTATTAGCAAATTGAACGAGATAACATTTTTATTAAGTCTAGGAACATAATAGCAAGGTTCTAGTTCTAAGACCATGCCCGAGGGCAAACTAAGACAATATGTTCCTACAGCTTCGGCACCAACCATGGGGCCTTCGCCTACCCGCAGGTCCATATCTCCTTGTCTCAGCTTCTTACTTCTCTTGAATCCCTGCAAATAATTGCATATGTGATGACCACATCCGGTATCCAATACTCATGATTCATAAGAAGTAATAAGACAATCTATCATAAAGATACATGTATCATTGGGCGAACCAATGTCCAGCTGATCTATGTCGAGTGAGTACTCGCATGAATCTTTGCTACCACAGTCTGGGCAACAAATCTCTCCAAGCTCTTCCAGCCAGTCATCCTCCTGCATAGGGTCCACAACTGTTGACTCTAGCTGTTTTGGATACAACTCATCACTAATGCACATAAGGATTTTGTGTAACCCTACGACAGTCATCTCAAAATCACCGAGGACATACATTACTCTTTTCTGGTAATAGTCCGACAAGGAACCGAACAAGGGCATAATTAGCTCATGTGGTTTTTATTTTGATCCAAAACTCTCATAGCAATCTAAGAGTCTTCTCATATTGATGAGATGATCGCTAATAGGCTGACTTTCTTTCATCTTAGCTGAAAGAATTTCCCTCATTAGTAGCATGCGACATATCTGTTCACTATAATTGAACTTCTGCTCCAGTCCTTGAACGACCTCATAAGGTGACTTCTCACGGAGATCATCCGTAAACTCGGATGATGCTGTGAGAATGAGAATCGACATAACGTCAGACTCGTCATCCAGATACTGATAGTAAGTTTCATACTCACTATCCTGGGCATATACTACTGGTCGCTCTGGAGGTAATGTCTCAATAATGTGAAGCTTTCCCTGTGCATCCAAAACATTTTTCAGATGCACCTTCCAAATATCAAAGTTTGGACCTGAAAGCTTCCACTTGCCAATGATGAGACTTAGAGACTCTCTTGGTGAATAAAACGGAATAACAGATATAGAAGACATCTACAGAAAAAGAAAAAGATAAAACCGATTCAGTATTGATTACATCTTCTAATAATTATTACCTTTTAAAAAATAAATTATTAGACTAGGATCCATATTTCACATTTCCCGATACAAGGTTTGGGCACTTCCCACCGGGACAATGCTATTTCTGGTAGGTAAGAACTATACCAATCGTATCCTAACTGGACAAGACTCCTAGATCCTCGAGACATCGGTTACAGGAACCGTGCATGTTTAGTCCCTCTAGTGCATTTTGGGCCGGGACTCCCGATAATCACCAAAATAGATCGCACCACCTAAGACAGTGTGAACTCTGGCCGGGACTCCCGATTATCGCAGAGTCTTTCAGACCCTCCCCCTCAATGGTTTGAACCCGAATACCCAAGGTTTGGTCACTTCCGACACCCGAGTACCGTTTAACAGGAAAGGTGTACCATTAGGTGGGTAGCACACTGATCTAAGATTTTTCTAAAAAGGATTTCCAAGTTTTTGATGAGAAAAACTTTAATGCCAGTTTTCTTTAAAAACATCTGTTTAATAATTAACTATTATTAAAACACTTGTTTTATTTCATCGTGAAAATCACAACCATGCATATATAAAATATGTAAAGAAATAAAACAACCACAAACAACTATGCCTTAGCCTTGCCCTTAACTATTGTCGGTTTCGTGAGCCACACGAAAAACCCGACGGTCAAAACCTAAGTGAAAAAACACAACACACATGGCATGGCATTCTGAAGCTCCCACTGGCTCCAGTATCCAATCCTTCTCTTTGCTCCTTGATCCTCGCTCCTGGTCCAGAGATATATATATATTCTAAAAATCTATTCTATTCTATTTTTTAAAAACTAGAAATATAAAAGTACAAGATATTCAAAGGCACGCAGGCCCGCTAATCTAAAACTTTTACAAAATAAAATAGGGGTTGTAAGTGGCACGCAGGCCTCCCCACACCATAGAATAATAAATCAAAAACAACCACAAGTGCAAGAAATAAACAATCCACAAGGTCTAGGGCTCGGCTATGACATCCCAAACATGTACTAAACTAATACATGAAAACAAAACAACTGATTTCTAAATATTCATCTTGATGAAAATTACTGATTTTAACAACCTGTTAAAACCCCTATATTGTTTTTCCTAATTTGCAATAAATATATATTTCAAGTTTTATACTTTGATATTTAATCAAAAACTCAAAATAATATTTAAACTTTAAATTAAAAATAACAACTGTACTTTTAATTTAATATTGACCTCAAATATCTGAGCCGCAAACTGGGTCAAATATTTAAACTGGGCCAACAATTGTAACCGGATAGAAAAAGAACAAAATCTGGGCCGAGGCCCATTTTGATCCTTTAGCGTCGCTACCCTAGCCGCTAAACCCAAGCTGGGCCGCTGGCTATCCTGGGCCGTGGTTTCTGGGCCAAAGCCCACCACATAGTTAGCGCTGCTAACTGGGTCACTAACCATGCCGCGTACCGCCAAAAAACGCCGTGGACCGCCGCCGATCGCAGCTAACACCACCGGTTATCACCATTGACCTCCACCGCGAACCTCCGCCCCAAACAGAGGCCGCCGCCGGCGAATTGGTGGTCTCGGTTTTTGCAAATAACAACAATAATAAAATAAAAAAAAAACAGATTTAACTAATAATTAAATATAACAATCTTTTATCCAAAACTAATTAATTAATCCAATAGAAAAACAAAACTTGATTTCTATTTACTTGCATAATCAAAAAGTCTCTTTCTGGATAAACAGAATCATATTTCATCAGAATAAAAAGAAACCTACCTAGTCTCCTACGAGATTAGAAGTGACTCTTATACCACTGAAGGGTTTTTTGTAGGGTATAAAAACATGCACAACGAAATAAAACCCCCTCCAGTGATCTCATTTAACTCGTACAGAAAACTTAGAAGAAGAAGAGGATTAAAAAGTTATACCTTGATGAAAACCAAAACTTTCTTTTAAACCTCTAGACAGCTGCAGGTTATCCACTGCTACTGCACCACCTTGAACTGGCTACTAGACCGCCTAAGGATTAAACCTTGGATAAAACCGTGACCCGCGATGTATGTTTGTGTGTACCGTCGCCATACCGCCGACCACCGCCGTGGTTGTTCGGATTTCTTGCGCCGCCGTCGAACACCCCAAGAGAGGGAGAGAGGACCGGCCGCCGAATGGGGAGAGATAGAGGATTAGGGTAATCTTTTTCCTTTTTGTGATTAACTTATGTGATTAATGAGGTCAAATAAGGTTTATATAATAAACCCTTATTAGGCCCAAGCCCGTTTAAATTAAAGCCCAGCTTTAATTAAACTATTAATCAATTACAGAAAATACCCTCGACCTTTCTAATTAATTAATAACTATTAATTAATTGGTCACGTTAATATTTAAACTAAATATTAACTTCTCCTTTTTAAATAATAAATAACTTTTATTATTTTTCTCTTTCTCAATAATTAATTAAACTATTAATTATTGTGATACACAAACAGGTAAAATCAAAAAAGTTCTAATTGGGTGTGTAGCAGATTGATCCTTTAGTGTCACATAGTATTGGACACGATGATACATGTTATCTATCTCTGCACATAATCTAACATTATCTTGAATTAACATGGTGGTTTGAATCAAATTTCAAAATAATCACCAAATGGGTCAAAATGGAGTTTTGATCCCAAATCTTGAATCTTTGATTTGAGATTGTTATATGTATGTTTCTAGACTCCTTTTGATACCTTAAATGTTATACAAACACTGGATAGTGAGTTGGTTATGCTGGAAATGAGTTTGGGATGATAAAATGGCCAAAACAGGGGCTGGAAATCGACACTGCACTCTTCTGCCAGTGCTTTGCGATCGCATGGCTTTTCCTTGCGATCGCATAGGGTGCCTTGCGATCGCATTCACTTCCCTTGCGATCGCATGGGGTCCATCCAGCCACAGTACGTTGTTTGTTTGCTGTTTTTCGACGTTTTATCGTACGGGATGCTCGTTTAGAATTCTAAATAGTCTAATGGCATCATTAGGGGATTCATATTAGTTATATTAGTTATGTACTTGTGTGAAGTGACTAAACATGAGTATTATCTTATAGGTGAACCGTACGACTCCGAAGAACGAGACGATCACGATATTTGTTTACTGTAGCCTCTAGCCTCTCAGGTGAGTATATGATAACATAAGAATTAATATAACCATATTACATGTTATCAGTATGTGTTAGTTGAAGGGTTTTGTAGGGTATAAAAACATATTATAACATGCACAGCGGAATAAAACCCCCTCCAGTGATCTCATCTAACTCGTACAGAAACTAAAAGAGGAAGAGGGATAGAAAGTTATACCTTTAGGGATTAAAACTTTTCTTTTTGACGTCTAGACAACTGCAGACTATCCACCGCTACTGCACCGCCTCGAACTGGCTGCTAGACCGCCTAAGGATTAAACCTCGGATCAAGCCGTGACCCGTGTGTGTGTGTGACCTGCGCCTCCGTCGACCACCGTCCCTGCGGTCTTGCGCCGCCGTCGACCACCGCTCCTGCGGCCTTGTGCCGCCGTCGATCTCACGAAGTGAGAGAGAGAAAGAGAGTCGACCGAGATAGAGAGAGAGAAAGGAGAGCCTTAGGGTTTTTCTTTGTAGCTTTGTATTTGACTTACTTGTGATTAATTAGGCTTAATTAGGTTTACATAATAAAACCTTATTAGGCCATGCCCGTTTAATTAAAGCCCAGCTTTAATTAAACTATTAATCAATTACAGATAGTACCCTCGACCTTTCTAGTTAATTAATAACTATTAATTAATTGGTCCCGTTAATATTTAAACTAAATATTAACTTCTCCTTTTTAAATAATAACTTTTATTATTTCTCTCTTTTCTCAATAATTAATTAAACTATTAATTATTGTCATACACAAACAGGTAAAATCCAAAAGGTTCTAATTGGGTGTGCAGCGGTGTGATCCTTTAGTGTCACATAGTATTGGACACGATAGTACATGTTATCTATCTCTGCACATAATCTAACAGACTCCCACTTGTGCAAGATAAGTAACACTCCTTGTACATCGTTGGCCTAAGGAGGTCACTAGCCAGACATTTAGGTTAACCAGACTCCCACTTACTTCTCTTACATCCGGTATCCAATACCCATGATTCATAAGAAGTAACAAGACAATCTATCATAAAGATACCTGTATCATTGGGTGAACCAATGTCCAGCTGATCTATGTCGAGTGAGTGCTCTCATGAATCCTTGCTACCACAGTTTGGGCAACAAATTTCTCCAAGTTCTTCCAGCCAGTCATCCTCCTGCATAGGGTCCACAACTGGTGACTCTAGCTGCTTCGGGTTCAACTCGTCGCTATTGCACATGAGGATTTCGTGCAACCCTGCGACAGTCATCTCAAAATCACCGAGGACATACATTACTCTTTTCTGGTAATAGTCCGACAAGGAACCGAACAAGAGCATAACTAGCTCATGTGGTTTTGATTTTGACCCCAAGCTCTCATAGCAATCCAAGAGCCTTCTCATATTAATGAGATGATCGCTAATAGGTTGACTTTCTTTCATCATGGCTGAAAGAATTTCCCTCATTAGTAGCATACGACATATCCGTTCACTAAAGTTGAACTTTTGCTCCAATCCTTGAACAACCTCATAAGACGACTTCTCACGGAGATCATCCGTAAACTCGGATGATGCTATGAGAATGAGAATCGACATAACGTCAGACTCATCATCCAGATACTGATAGTAAGTGTCATACTCACTATCCTGGGCATCTACTCCTGGTCGCTCTGGAGGAAATGTATCAATAATGTGAAGCTTCCCCTGTGCATCCAAAATATTTTTCAGATGCAACTTCCAAACAGCAAAGTTCGGACCTAAAAGCTTCCACTTGCCGGTGATGAGCCTTAGAGACTCTCTTGGTGAATAAAACGGAATAACAGATATAATAGACATCTACAGAAAAAGAAAAAGATAAAACCGATTCAGTATTGATTATATCTTCTAATAATTATTACCTTTTAACAAAAATTATTAGACTAGGATCCATATTTCACATTTCCCGATGCAAGGTTTGGGCACTTCCCACCGGGACAATGCTATTTCTGGTAGGTAAGAACTATACCAATCGTATCCTAACTGGACACGACTCCTAGATCCGCGGGACATCGGTTATAGGAACCGTGCATGTTTTGTCCCTCTAGTGCATTTTGGGCCGGGACTCTCGATTATCGCAGAATCTTTCATGCCCCTTCCCGCAATGGTTTGAACCCGGATGCCCAAGGTTTGGGCACTTCCAACACCCGAGTACCGTTTAACAGCAAGGGTGTACCATTAGGTGGGTAGCACACTGATCTAAGATTTTTCTAAAAAGGATTTCAAAGTTTTTAACGTGAAAAACTTTAATGCCAGTTTTCTTTTTTAAAAAACATCTGTTTAATAATTAACTATTATTAAAACCTTTGTTTTATTTCATCGTGTTAATCACAACCACGCATATATATAATATGTAAAGAAATAAAACAACCACAAACAACTATGCCTTAGCCTTGCCCTTAACTAATGTCGGTTTCGTGAGCCACACGAAAAACCCGACGGTCAAAACCTAAGTGGAGAAACACAACACACATGGCATGGCATTCTGAAAGCTCCCACTGGCTCCAGCATCCAATCCTCCTTCTTGCTCCTTGCTCCTTGCATCTTGGTCCAGATATATATCCTAACAATCTATTCTATTCTATAAAAAATAGAAATATAAAAGTACAAGATGATCAAAGGCACGCAGGCCCGCTAATCTAAAACTTTTACAAGACAGAATAGGGGTTGTAAGTGACACGCTGGCCTCCCCACACCATAGAATAATAAATCCAAAAAAAACCACAAGTGCAGGAAATGAAACAATCCACAAGGTCTAGGGATCGGCTATGACATCCCAAACATGTACTAAACTAATACATGAAAGTAAAACAGCAACTGATTTCTAATTATTCACCTTGATGAAAAAATTACTGATTTTAACAACCCGTTAAAACACCTATATTGTTTTTCCTTTATTTGCATTAAATATATATTTCAAGTTTTATACTTTGATAATTAATCAAAAAACTCAAAATAATATTTAACCTTTAAATTAAAAATAACAAACAATACTTTTAATTTAATGTTGACCTCAAATACTCGAACCGCTAACTGGGTCAAATATTCAAACGGGGCCAAGAATAGGAAAACGGACCGAGAAAAATAAAAACTGGGCCGAGGCCCATTTAGCCTTTAGCGCCGCTAACCCTAACTGGGCCGCTGGCTTGCTGGGCCGTGGTTCTCTGGGCCGAAGCCCACCACACAGTTAGCGCCGCTAACTGGGTTGCTAACAGCGTCGCTAACGCGTCGCTAAACTGCGCCGCGTACAACCGTAGATCACGGTCGGCTTGCCACCTCTCCTCGGGACTACCGTCGACCAGCCGACGCCCACGACTGGGACGCCGCCGACCTGACCACAGCCACCGCCTGAGGCCGCCACCGACAATGGTGGTCTCGGTTTTCTTGGTTATCGCAAATAATAACAATAATAAAAAATTTAATTTAAAATTAAATCTTATAATCTTTTTATCAAAGGTTTATCCAATAAAAATCAAAACTTGATTTTTATCATTCTGGATAATTAAAAAACCTTTTTTTTTATAAAAGATAAACTTTTTTTTTTCATCAGAATAAAAGAAACCTACCTAGTCTCCTACGAGGTTAGAAGTGGCTCTGATACCACTGAAGGGTTTTGTAGGGTATAAAAATATATTATAACATGCACAGCGGAATAAAACCCCCTCCAGTTATCTCATCTAACTCGTACAGAAACTAAAAGAGGGAGAGGGATAGAAAGTTATACCTTTAGGGATTAAAACTTTTCCTTTTGACCTCTAGACAGCTGCAGGCTATCCACCGCTACTGCACCGCCTCGAACTGGCTGCTAGACCACCTAAGGATTAAACCTCGGATCAAGCCGTTACCCGTGTGTGTGTGACCTGCGCCGCCGTCGACCACCGTCCCTGCGGTCTTGCGCCGCCGTCGACCACCGCTCCTGCGGCCTTGCGCCGCCGTCGATTTCACGAAGTGAGAGAGAGAGAGAGAGAGAGTCGACCGAGATAGAGAGAGAGAAATGAGAGCCTTAGGGTTTTTCTTTGTAGCTTTGTATTTGACTTACTTGTGATTAATTAGGCTTAATTAGGTTTACATAATAAAACCTTATTAGGCCAAGCCCGTTTAATTAAAGCCCAACTTTAATTAAACTATTATCAATTACATAAAGTATCCTCGACCTTTCTAAGTAATTAATAACTATTAATTAATTGGTCCCGTTAATATTTAAACTAAATATTAACTTCTCATTTTTAAATAATAACTTTTATTATTTCTCTCTTTTCTCAATAATTAATTAAACTATTAATTATTGTCATACACAAACAGGTAAAATCCAAAAGGTTCTAATTGGGTGTGCAGCGGTGTGATCCTTTAGTGTCACATAGTATTGGACACGATAGTACATGTTATCTATCTCTGCACATAATCTAACATTAGTAATTCTATGAAATGTAATAAATCCTGATGTATGCTATGTTTATGCATGACACACGTAATAATTGAATCATGATTTATGATTAGAAGCAAGTGTGAATTAAACCATGGTTATTATATGGTTATGATATGCGCGCTATGAGGCCCGGAATGGGTCAATTATGTGTTTGTGATCGGATCCGAGATATGAGGACTGAATATAGTCCTTGATTGGGGCTAGCGTTGGAGCTGGGGCGTTTTGAGACCTGCGGGTCGATGATACCGTCAACTGTTTGGGGTTGCAAACCCAACATTCCTCGTGCGATTTGAGGGATCAGTTACCCGCTGTATCCCATGGAGTCGATGACTCCATAACGCAACGGTGGACCGCTACCCGCTCACCCACCCGCGCGGTTGATGTGTCTGGTTTCCCCAGTTAGGAGTGTTGAGTCGGGCTAGCTACCCTGCAATATTATGCTTCCTTCTGACTGTGCCAGCTCATTGCGAGATGCTAGGATAGCACTTTTTGATACTATTGATGATATGTGATTTGTTTATATTACTAATTATGCTATGTTATGCTCACTAGCTTTAAATAACTAACAGATACTCTCCCCATGACTGCAGGTGACACTTAGGCGCGTGAGCTTGGGTACTTGTTGGTTATTACTATGTTTTTGGAAGAACACTTATTTTTACTACTTATGTCTGTATGTATTTATTTATGTGGTCGGTGGACAATTTTAGTAACACCAACAGTCATTTTGTATGTCGTGGCTAATTTTGCTTGTAGTTTATAGTCACTTTAAATGTTTTCCGCTGCTTAGGATAATTTGAAAAACAGGTTTGGTTTAAGTTAAGTTTACAAACAGATCCACGCAGTTTGGATTCTTGAATTTATAATAAAAAAAATCTGGTTTTCGAAAAGCTAGGTGTTACAACATGTAATTAATTATCTTTAATTTTTAAATTTATAAATCACCTAATTCTTCATAGATGAAAATAACATTCTATTAATTTAAAATTGTATTTTTTTCTCAAGTTTTATTAATTGAAAATTGTATTATCTAAGCCAATTTATTTATACAATCTTACAAAATATTTAGATCTTTATCTTAATTTTTTGGGTTAAAGTCACTAAAGACAAACATGCTTTCCCCCATGTTCCGATATGACACATTAACTTTTTTTCTATAAACATATGGCCATTTAACTTGTAAAAAACGTGTTATTATAGCCATTTTGGTGATTTTGACCTGCAATAGCAGATCATCTTCTTCCCCAATTTCCTTCAGTTCGAAAACAAACCGTGGAGCCAAAATTCTCCATGTACACTAAACGAAAATCAATGATTCTTGACTCTATGAAAAGGTAATCGAGTTGTCTATCAAGTAGTACAAAAAAAAGAATATAAACGAGTTTAAAATGTGTCAATTCATCGAAATACCATAAGGGTGTCGAGTAGGGTCATTATCGACTTTAATTAGCAATAACTTGGCCTACACTTTGATGGGTTTTCATGAATTTGGTGTCCATCGAAAGGTAAAAAGATTATCTACGACAATCTATAAAAAGAACTATGTAAAATGATCAAGAATCAAGATAAAAACACATCCTTTTTTGGCCATGTTTTCGAACCCATAAACACAAAAAAAACAAAACGAAACTTTGAGCTCAAAATTCTCCCTCAATACTTGACGAAAATTCATGAATATGGTGTCATTTGAAAGGTATAATGATAAATTACAATATTCTACAAAACAAATCACGCAAAACGATCAAAAATCGACTCAAAAATCGCAAAAAAGGGGCTGAAACCGAGCTGATAGGTTGCAGGTCACGAAATGGCCATATCGACACGGTTTTTGTAAGTTAAATGGTCAAATGTATAAAAAAAAATTAATGTGACATATTGGAACATTAGGGGAAACATGTTTGTGTTTAGTGACTTTAACCCTAATTTTTTCAATTTTAAGTAATTTGAATTCACTAACTTACCTTTAATATTAAACTAAATAAAAACGATTAAATAAAGTAAGTATTTGGTACTCGACAGAGTTAGTTACAATTTTATACCATTTTAGTAACTAAATTTTTCACAATAAAGAACATTTTTTAAAATTCAAACCAAAGAAAATGAATTTAGTAATTAAAAAAATTAGTAATACATATTAAATATATAGTCTATCATATAATAAACATTTTAACTTAACTAACTATATAATTAAAAGTATCAAATTTAAGTAACATATAATTTACATTTATAAAAAATATCTTTGGATTTTCCTATCCATACGAAATTTTATTGACCCATTATAATTTAGACAAGAAACACGCAACCCATGCTTTAAAACCGATTAAGTTGCCAAAAAATATATCTGCTGCCGCTGTATTGCGTGAGTTTAATGCTAGTTTTATATAAATTATTTATTTATATATTTATGGATAATACAAATAAGACATGCAAGAAAGTAATTTTCAACTAACAAAGACTAAAATAATAACGAAAGTTTTTATAGGTTTTATAGATATCTAACCTGAGAAGAAAATTATAATAAGGGAAAAAGACATGTCCTCCTAAAATATCTAAGTTAGAGGTTGTCACACACATATACTTGTTAAATAAAGAAATTTATTATCATTCCGATGTTTGTTATTAGAAAAACATATAAATATAGTAACACCGAACTTAAATGTTGCTAGCAAACGTATATATACTTTGTCAATTTAATAATAACACTAGTAATAATAATAAAATTAATAAATTATAAAGAATCATTGAATAAAGAAATCTAAATTAATTTGTCACTTTCGAATTTACCTAATATAATAATTTAAAACTGTGATATTAGCATTGGACGACTCGATGCATAAACTATGACCATATTGCTATAAAAAATAAACATTAATAAAAAATATATTTATTGAAATTTTATGTTTTTTAATACTTGAAAGGAGCAATCTAAGGGAATACTTGGGGATACTCATAACTCATGCATAATTTAGTTACAAGCATATCTGGCAAGCAATTTATAATAAGTGATTCATTGGTTATTAAATTAATGCTTTCCTTTTAATATTATTCTTTAGTTTTAATTTTTTAATTTCTCAATGGTAGGGACGTTTCTTAATCATTCTAATAAAATATTTGGAAGATCGTTTTCTATCTAGTAACACGGTGTTTGATAATACTAATTTAATAAAAATAATAATGTGAGTTTGGATATTATATATATATATAGGAATGTTCAAATGAGAATAAGAAATTAATTGAGAATGGAAGACTAAATCTTAGCCGTTCATTTTGTAAGTGGAATTCATGGATGGAGAGCGTGGGGGAATCGAGTGTGGCATGATGTATGTGAAGAATTCATGGGTGGACAATGAAATTGAAGGAGGGGGAATTGAACGACTATGATTGAGTCTCTCATTCTCAATTAATTTGAAGTTCTCATTTGAACCTCCCACTATATATATATATATATATAGGGGAGGGTTCATGCGAGAACCGTTGTTAGTGCGAGAACTGCGAGAATCAATCTTAGCCGTTCCTTAGATATGGGAAGTATCATGGATGGAGAGCGTGGAGGGATAGGGTGTGGCAGGGTGCATGTGAGGAATTCATGGGTGGGCAACGACATTGAAGGATGAGGAATTGGACGGCTTAGATTGGTTCTCGCGGTTCTCGCGCTAACAACGGTTCTCGCATGAACTTTTGTCTATATATATATATATAAGTTTTATTCGAGAACCATTTAATTGCATGTACTATAAAAACAAATCTTAACCGTCTAATTTTCTTTCTTTCAATTCTATCACTCACCCATGAATTAATTTCACACATCTTGCCACACTCTATCTTTCAACGCTCTTTATCCATGAATTTCACCTACCAAATGAATGGTTAAGATTGGTTCTCGTGATACTTG
The DNA here is from genome assembly GCA_947179395.2 of Pulicaria dysenterica. Lineage (NCBI taxonomy): Eukaryota > Viridiplantae > Streptophyta > Magnoliopsida > Asterales > Asteraceae > Pulicaria > Pulicaria dysenterica. Next base: position 46,347,196 of record OX359294.1, on the reverse strand, counting down.
TAATAATAATAATTCTTAAATAATCCCTCTCACACACACACACACACACACACACACATATATATATATATATATGTGTGTGTGTGTGTGTGTATAATTTAATATTATAATTAAATATTATAATAAAGTATAGTAAAGAAGAAAAGAAGACAACTACAAATATTATAATTAAATACTATAATAAAGTATAGTAAAATGCTTAACAAAATGTGTAATTTTATATTGAAATAAAAATATTAGAAGAAACGTATGTGCTAATTAAGATTAAAAAATTCTCAAGTGGGGTATTTTTTTAATTATATTTTTATATTATTCTTAATCTTAATAGCATCAATTAAGTTAAGAATTGGTGTAAAATAATGATTTGATTTATAATTAATTTATGATATGATTCATGATATGATGTAATATTTTCATTCTACCAAAACCCAAACATGTGAACTTTTGTAATTATTATATTATTTAAAACCCTACTTTGTATTCATCGCTTAGAAGAAGTGGGTTCATTGTATAATGATTTTACAATTTGTTTTGATACTCTTTTTGTCCACAAACTCAGATAGCATTTCACTTTCAATTGTTAACTGAATTAAATCAACAAATTGTTTTCTTTCTAGAAAAAATTGATAATTACCTTAAACATCAATAATTTAAATACAATCAAAATAATCTTTTTCCTTTTCCTCTTAATAAAAGATAGTAGTTTCAAATTTCATTATCTCTTATCAAAAAGAGATTTCTCATTTTAACGGGATAATATAATAAGAAACTTGTTAACAACATACTATTATAAAGGATAGTGGTGGAAGTTTCAAAGCGAAAGGAAGGGTAGACATGACAATAGAAATGATATATTAGGATATTAAAAGACGTGATTGTACTTCTTGTAAAAGTTATCAATCATTATTGTTACAATTAGGGATGATAAAGTTAAATATTTATTGGTTATAATTAAAACAACTTAAAATTATAAATCTTAAAATGATAAAACTTATAACTTGGTTGATATGATATTCTGAAATATTATACGTGATAGATATGATATTTGAATATTAACGTGAACAAATATAATAATTTAAGTTTGAAGAATTACATATATAATATTTTTCCTAATAAATTTCATTCAAATTAAAGTTAAAATTTAATCCAATTTTAATCAAATAAAAGTCATCTTGGATTTTAGATTAAAATAGATGGTTCATAATTAAATATTTTACTAAATCAATAAATAAAATTATCTAATAAATTTTATTTATGTTATTTTGCTATTAATATCAGAAGATAATATAATCGATAATAATAATAATAATTTTGTTTTCAGAATAATAAAAACTTAATGGCTAACACAAATTTGTAAGAAATTATGCGTTTTATAAAAAATAAAAAGAACATTCCAAAGACACTAATGAATGCAAACTAACTAAAAAGTTTATGAAAATTTTATCTCGTATAAATTGATTGTCTATAAAGTTATTGTTTTATAAAATAAGTTTTATTTTGAGTATTGAGAGTTGATATTGAGTTTTAATTTTAACTAAAATAAATAGTTATTATATAAGTCTTACTAAAATGAAAGGTTAAAATTCTCTAATTAAATTTATAAAAGTTAGTCTTCTATTATAAGTAGATAAAATGTCTATGTGATACATATATTAAAAAATATAAGTACTAAACATTATTAAAAAGATAAAAATGAGAAAGAAATTAGAATTTAACAAAATGACGACAAACAACGTTAGCACTCAGACCAGCAGTGAAAATGTCGATGTGAGGGGAGGACATATGTGACAACAAAAACGTGGTAGTATGATATGAAGAAACATGATTTCGTTTATTGTACAAGTCATGACCATTATGTTACAATTACGAGCAATAGAGTTAATCTTTTATTGGTTTTAATCATTTTTGAATGGTTACAAACAATACTTTATAATGATAAAACTAAGAACTTGGATAAATATTTTATTTTAGAATATTATAAAAGGTAAATATGATGTTTGTAAATTAAGTTTGACAAATATAATTTTTTAAGGCTTAAGAACATATATGTTATTATCTCTTAATTATTTTAATGTCAACTAAAGTTAAAATTGAATCAAATCAATTTTGACCAAGAAAACTCTGGAATTTAATTTTTCTCAATATGAATGGTTAAAATTTTATAATTAAAATTTTTAATCTAAATTTAATAGCTAGAATCTAATAGATTTTTTTAAGTTGGTCTTTAATTTATATTAGAATATAATATAAACTCGCACCGGACTTTCATTACTTGAGATGTTCTCTAAGCATAAATTTACTACCTCCCATTTAACTAGGAAGTTGAAAATCATAAACGAGTAACGAAGATGATTCTTTGATTGATGTCTATGTCGTTGATCCTCCATTCACTACAATGTTTGATAATTTGTGTTCTAAAGTAATAGTAATATAAAAATTATGTTTTAACCCTCGGAAATCTCTCAAAAAATTTCAAGGGCTTTTTAAGGGAATTGTAATTTTTGAAAATTTCTAAGTAATTCATCATACAAGTTTCTTTCTCGAAAATACTTTGGAAAATTTTGCTATCCAAGGGCATTTTAGTTCTTGGAAATCTCTCGCTATGTTTTCGAGAGTTTATTTCCTCGGAAGTCCCTCAAAAAGTTTGCGAGGAATTTCTCGACCCCGGAAATTTATCGGAGAACCCTAGGTAGCTTACTTGAACTCACATTTGTTGTAAATATGTAGGAATTCCCTCGGAAATATTTCCGATAAATTCAATGCCCTCGAAAATCTCTCAAAATTCCCGCTATTATCTAGTTGTGATTAGTCGTCTTTTTTTAAATCCTTGAAAAACTTTCAAGCCTAGTCTTTGTTCCTCCCCCTCCCCCTCTCCATTTATTGTAAGCTAGTCCGATTTGATACGTGAATCCCGTTGAATCAGAAACAACATGAAGGATAAGACTTTAAACATGGATGAGTTAAACTTTCGACGTCTGAGTAGGTCTCTTTAATCTTGTAATATAAACTAGTTTAAATACCCGTGTTTACACACGAGTAATTATAAATGTAATATTTTATATTCGATTGTTTAATTATATAATTATGTTGTATTGACAAAAGAAAAGCACTATATGTGATCGACTTTATTGAAAACTAAAAAGAATTTTATATATAAGTCACATGACATAGAAAAATAAATAATAACAACTTTAGAATAATGTAAAATTTAATTACGATATGTTTGTATTATGGGATGTGATTTATACCGAATATTTTGTTTGTCATATACAACAAAAAATGTATTTTTGGATCACAATGCCCTTTAACATGTGCTTAAAAAAAATAGTTAGTGGGTTTATGGGGGTAAAAATATCATGCTGTGTATAAATTATCTCCCTTGTATCATATACTAACCATAGATAGATAATTAATGATAAGAACTTGAATATTAATTTATAAATCAATATAGTAGATAAAAAGTTTGAATTATATAAACATTTAAAACAGACAAAATTGATTTAGAATCAAAATTGAATTTAAAATCAAAAGTAAGTTTGGAAAATTAATTTGTAATATAAAATGTGAATAATGCAATTGTCTAAAAATAAATGTTACGTTATTTTAAAATTTAGATAATATTTTTTTTACTAACTATCTTATCACCTATTATAATTGAATTTTAAAATTGAGTTTATAATTTTAACTATTTAAAGTAAAAATTAGAATTTTAATTTTAATCAAATTTGAATTTAAAATCAAAAGTAAGTTTGGAAAATTGATTTGTAATATAAAACGTGAATAATGCAATTCTCTAAAAATAATATGTTACGTTAATTTAAAATTTAAATAATTTTTTTACTAACTATCTTATCTTCTATTATAATTTGATTTTAAAATTGAAAACTTCTTATCTTCTATTATAATTTAATTTTAAAACTAAGTTTTCAATTTGAACTATTTAAAGTCAAATTTGGAATTTTAATTTTAATCAAATGAATGGTTAGAATTTCAATTTTAATTGAATAATGGCTGAGATTGTCTAATTTAATTAATAAACGTTAGTATTTTATTTATATACTAGAGTAAATTCCCGTGTGATACACAGGTTTATCTAAAAAAAATTAATAAAAAATATTAAATAGTTATAAGATATATAAAAATTAAAAAAATCTGATAAATAATTCTAGTTTATTTTATCCCCCATATATTTAATTTGATTAAGGGTTATCTTTATCTTAATTTATATGATTTAGTTACATTAGTTTGACTCTAAAAAGTCAAAATCAAAATTTTAAAATTAAAGAAATAAACGGCTAAGATCAAATCTTTTATTAAATAAAGTGTTAAGATCATCTAATAATTTTCTTCTAATTAGTCTTTTATATATATTAGAAGATAAGAAGATTACTCATTACTAGTTATATATGTTACTTAAATTAAGTTCTAAATAATCTTAATTTTCTTTGAGTTTTTAGATATCATTAAAATGTAAAGTCCTAATCGCCTTAATTTTGTTCATTGTTATTACACTATACTTTACTCTTTAGGTTACTAGTCTCGTTTCATTATTTTACTCTTTTTTTATCATAAAATTATCAGATCAATTTCATTCTCAAATCACTCGAAGTTTAAACTCTTTTAAACCAACTATTTAATTTTTATTTTATATGTATGTATATACCAAAGGCGTTCCATGAGTAGGCCATGTACGGAAAGAAATAATTAGTATTTTTTACTGATAGGACGATATTTGTTATATCAATAACTAAAAACAAAAGAATAATATTTAAAATTTATCTTGCATAGTTTACATGAATCATAAAGTTTCCTAGCATAACTGAAAGTAAAGTTATGAATCAACTTTTCGCAATCAATTTTTTACAGGATATTGTTTCCAATAGATATCATTGTCAATCTATTATGTCTTTATTGTAACATTTTGGACCACTTCAATATTTAAGTTATGAGAAACTTGTTTATGCAGATGTCAACATTATTGTAATATATAACAAAATTTTATATGCAACAATTGCCTTAGGAAAACAATCGTCTTGTTTCAGATATCTCAAAACGTCGGTAGCTTTGATAGACTTAGCGGATAAAAACGTGTCAAACAACTTCAACTACATATAAAGTACATTTGCATCAAGATCTGGTAATTCATTATACTTATGTGCGACTTCAACATCACTTAAGATCTTTGTCATCAAATCCATAATATCTATTTTGGGCTTATAAAATAATTATTTTAAACTAGCATCGTACTCGCGCAATGCGGCGACGGCAAATAATTTTTGTTTGGCAACATGTTGTTTTCAAGATTGTAATGATATGTTAGTAGCGCGATTCAATGTCATAGAACAATTTTCAACATGTCAATTTTTTCCAAAATTTCTTATATTTGTGTCAACTATTGTATTCATTTTAAAAACAATTTCCCAAAAAACATCAAAATAAGAAAAAAAGATTCATAGTTATGAAGTAAGGAGAGAAAAGTTAATAAGATTTAAAAATTATGCTGATATGGGTGAATAATTGTGTTTGTGTGAGAGAATATGTTAGTGGGAGAGTATATTTTAGATAAATAAAAAGTTAAAGTAAATTAGGAGAGTAAAATGGTTAAAGATTGAGTGAATAAGATTAATTTAGATAAAAAGAAAGGTAAAAAATGTATTTTTATCGAATTTTAAGAAGTAATAAGAGTAAGAGAAGAAAGATTGTTAAATGGTTTATATAGTAATATAAATATAAATATATATGAGTTTCCTACTATTTTTGTTTTATTAAGTGGACTTTAAAAAATTATAATATTATATTTATATATAATAAATAGTATATAACGAGTCCCCTCTGATACATGTGCTATGTACACTCATACCTCCTGCAATCTCAAAGATACCCCTTACACATATGTACATGCATGTATGTACGTATACGTATATGTATACACACATTAAGAAACCAAAGAAAGAAAGTACGTTCATGTATACGGTGTACGAAGAGTGAAGAAATACATCGTGAAGGATATGGAGACAATGATATTCATGAGTGGAAGAAGTTAACTTAAACATGAAACTCCTTTTATTATCGAAATTTTCTTGCTTATAACACTACTTTAATTATTATTTTTTGTTATAGTGTTCTATTTTAGCTACTCTACTTGTTAATAGGTAATCAAATACTCTACTACGAACAAATTAAAAGTCAAATGCTATATATATTAGAATATAATGTAGTGTGTTATAACGAATGAAATCATTTTTTATAGCATTGTAGTGTTTCACTATAAGACTAGATTCTAAATCTTGAAACAGTTTTGCAATGGGAGATAATTTATGTATAAAAATTAATTTATCATACATAATAGCTATAGTTTTCTATTCTTCTAAACTTGTGAGCTTGTTTTCTTGTTAATATATTTAAGGCTAATATTATCCAAACAAAAGCATTTATTGTGTATAGCAATTTACTTATTGTATATAAATCATAACGCTTTAGTAATACCGAGTTACTCACTCATCATAAATGGTGATGACAAATCTGTATATGAGGTACAAGTCAAGCTCGTGGCTTTTATGAAAGACCTAAAATAGAATTAATAGCCGAACATAGAAAGGAGTAAAGTGACCGAGGTTGTATTCAAAGAGCAGTTAACAGGAAGGTTAAAACGTTAAATTAGAAAAGTGAGATCAAGACACTGAAGAACGATGCAATTCGCTTCGAGTACAACAAATTCGATTGCTGGAACGGAATCACACTATGTCCTTGGAGGAGCTGAGGTAAGGAAGAGCTTATGAAGCTCAAGTTTGGATATTCCTAAGTATGTGATGTCAATATATGACTCACACTTGTTTTGTGCATGAAGTGAAATTTCTCAACAGATACAACAGTGTGAATTCACATATTGAGTCGATCATTGGAAATATAATAAATTCTTACACATGTACAAACCTTAAAATGATTTATACCCTTATTCTTTCTATGACTAATATAATCATTATCTGGTTGAGCTAAAACACATTATCTTAAACTCTTGCTGTATTTCATGTTTGGCTCACCCCAAATAACTTGATAGAGGACTACATTATCTCTCAAGCTAGTGATTTTCTAAGTATTAGAAGCTTAGCGCTATCTTACTCTTTTTTATATCAAGATATAGCAAGAACACATTAGAAGATGGGGATGACAATAGAACGATAAACATAACACCAAGATATACCATGGTTCGGTCGCCAGAGTCATGAGCTATGTCCACGGGTAGTAACTAGAGACTTCTTTCTTATTTGAAAGTGTTTACACAGATGTCACCTTAAAGGTGCATAGGTATGAACCACAAAGGTTGAATAACAAGAAACATAGCTACGATATATATAGACAACTAGAAAAACCCTAATTAACATTAATAGCCCGCGGTATGCAATATATATCAAGAAACTAAGTTGCACCTGGATTCACTGCTCCACGTTGTGGGCCAAAGCTCCACGACGTGTACCCTTTGATTTCCCACATCATGCGCAATATGCACATGCCAAGCAACCATTGAAAACCAGCAATCAACCTTTTCTTCTTGTCAAGTCCTCTTAATTTAATTTCTAGTTCAATCGTATTGCTAATTCAAGTCATTCCTAACAATCTCCCCCTTGAAATGAGTTTTTCAACCGTAAACGAGATCTCCAAGGAACCATTTCTTTCCTACCAACCTCCCCAAATGACTATCTCCTTGTACAAGCAACGAAGTTTGAAATTTCATCACGCGATTTAATCGGAGACCAACTCCATCCGTGATGTCTTGACTTCGCCTGGTTAATTTCCTGCTCCAAAGATAATACATGCAAACCTCCTAACATCTAGAGGAACATACATTGTCTGATAAAGCTTACCACCCAACTTTTTTCACAGACCGATAACCGTTATTTGATTTACCTCCTCATACAACACCTCATTAGTCAATCACAACAAATCAACATAACTTGTTTTTGCCAAAACATTTCGCTTTTCATTATTCTCCATATCCATTGGAAGTTTATCTTCTCCTTTTAATGCCTCCGTGCAAGTTGCAACCCTGCTCAACCAGAAGAGCTCTCATCAAACAATATTATAACACTGTACTTTTTAAACATATACTTTACTGCACGCGGAAGCTAATTACATATAGTTATTTTAATTACATAATAGATACAAAAGAGTTAACTTGTTTTACACAACAAAACTTTTACAGTGTTAATCCAAACCAGACTCTAATAAAAAACTTTGACATCAGAGTTTGGTCTGTCCATATTCCCAGCCCAAAGCATCAAGATCACCTCAGAGGATCTGCAAAACAATCTAGTGGGGAATTAGCACAAAGCTAAGTGAGGGAATAAATATCTAAACATACACAAGACAAATATGCCCAAACCAAATAGCTCATGAATCCCAGGAGAACCGGCGGTGTTGCAAGCACCTACAACCAAGGTCGGCCAAAACCAAGGTTTACCGATAGCCTTACTTACATGGATAACAATACCATCCCTCTTGAGTACCTCAACGGTACTGCAAGATCAGATATTGTAATCCCCCAAGCAATAGGCCCAGCATCATACTGATCTCCAAATTAACATGTATATACAATCCAAACAAGACCATTCCAAATAGGATATCATATCATGTATATCCGAAGATATAAATCCACTCACCAAAGTCTTCAAAACCTTCGCACACTCAGATGACTAAATTCACCGAGTCTTCTCAGAACTGAGATTGAAATAACCCAAGTCAGTATTCAATTCATAATACTGATTTAAAAATACATAATACATGCATTCATACAATACATGCTAAATATTCATGTATAACTAACATGTATACCAAATCATAGTTTAATCTTTAGGAATGACTCCTAAATCCCCAAATCCCGATAAAATTCATTCTGATCAAAGTCGGATTCCAAATGATTGACAAATCCCGATAATATCCAATTCCGAGAATAGGGAATCCCGATTAACTCCAAATCCGAGAAAAGGCAAAGTCCGATAAAATACACAATCCGATAATATGCACAATCCGATAAAATGGAAATCCCGAGCAAAGGCACATACCGATAAAGTCAATACCGATAAAATCAATACCGATAGAATACACAATCCGGTAAAATGCACAATCCGATAAAATACAATTCCGATAGAATGGAAATCCCGAGCAAAGGCACATACCGATAAAGTCAATACCGATAAAATCAATACCGATAAAACATACCATCCCGATAGAATCAAATCCGAGAATAAAGTCAAGGCTACAGTTCATCTTTATTGGTATTCACTACAATTATATCAATTCTCTCGAATTTATTCTATATACCGAGAATAATTCATCGGTATTCATCAATACCGATACATTCATACTTAAATCCGACAGATTCATGTATTCATGCATAAAATCGATTTCTAACTTAAATCTTACTGATTTTAAGCATGCAAATAAACTAAGTCTCCAGAAATTATTATAAGCATGTTATGAACACATTTTAACAATAATTTCTAACATGTAAACATCCTATAATCATCAAGAATCAATCGGTATTCATATATATATATATCAAAACCGAACATATAAACAAATAACCAACTATAAATCAGTGTTCTAACCTTAAGATGATATGAATTCAGAAATCTAATGGCATGCAAGCTTAAAAACCCAATTTAATTCTTTCTTTCTTCCTTTCTTCTCCTTCTCGGCCGAGAGCAACAAAGAACACACACACACACTATGTTTACTTCTACAAGAAATGAGGTATGGTGATATAGTTGGTGACTATACCACCAAAACCGGCCACCCCATACCCATACCAAACCCACTCAAATATCTATTTAAAAGATTATTTATCTAAATCAAATTATATGACAAAATAACAATATCTCAACAATTAATAATTAACACATAATTACCAATAATTCCCAAAAATCAAATTAAATCCCAAGATTAATTAATTAATTACCTTAATTAATCTAGGCCGGGTAAGAGGGTGTTACAAATATCGCAGACAATGCTTTCTCCTAAAATATCCAATCAACAATACGCGAGCCAAGAGAAACTGGCTAAATACCACTTGTAGGATAGAATCATTACTTGTTAAGATTGAACTTGAAACATTAACAAGAACACGCTAGAAGATACATATGAAAATAAAACGATAAACAATACACCAAGATATAACGTAGTTTGGTTGTTAATGTCATGACCTACGTCCACAGGTAACAATCAAAGACTTCTTTAGTAACCGAAAGTGTTTATATAGATGCCACCCCAAATGTGCATAGGTATGAACCACAAAGACTTCCGTCTCCCAAGTCAAATCCGAACCCAAACTATGTTTCCACTTAACCAGAACCATGGGTATCTGTTTCTTTCTCAATTTTGTCACTTTACGGTCCAGTAGTTCAACTTGTTTCTCAATAAGCTTCTGATTCAAATCCACACGAAGATCCTGAATCGGAAGAACCTGCGTCTGGTCCTCTACATTACACTTGCGCAAATAACATACATTGAAGGTATCATGAATACCTGCTAATTCATCGGGAAGATCCAAAGCAACAGCCTGGTCATTAACCACTCGTTTGATTCTGAAAGGACCAATGTAACGGGGAGCCAACTTCCCGCGTTTCCCAAAACGAATCACACCCTTTCACGGAGAGGCTTTTAAATAAACCCTTTCTCCCTCAACAAAAGACACCGGTCGACGACGCGGATCTGTATACATTTTATGTCTATCCTTTGCAGCTTTTAATATCTCACGAGCAATTGCAACCTTATCAGCTATCATCTGCACAATATCAGGCCCTGCAAATTGCTTTTCTCCGGCCTCTAACCAACAAGTCGGAGTCCTACAAGGACGACCATACATCATCTCATACGGCGGCATACCAATGCTGGAATGATAGGAATTGTTGTAAGCAAACTCCACCAAAGGCAAATGTGAATCCCATGAACCCCCAAACTCTAATACACATGCACGAAGCATATCTTCTAGCGTCTGAATAGTTCTTTCTGATTGACCATCTGTCTGGGGATGATAAGCTGTACTCAAATTCACCCGGGACCCAATTCTTGTTGCAGTCTATTCCAGAAGTTAGATACAAACCTCGAATCTCTATCTGATACAATGGACAATGGAACTCCATGTCTAGATACTATCTCATCAATGTACAATTGAGCCAGTTTACTTAAAGGTGCAGTTTCAACAATAGCAAGAAAATTTGCACTCTTGGTCAATCTATCGACTATAACCCAAATCATATCATGACCTTTCTGAGTTCGTGGAAGTTTAGTTACAAAATCCATCGTAATGTGATCCCACTTCCACTCAGGTATATTCAACTGTTTCAATGATCCATACGGCTTCTGATGTTCAGCTTTAACTTGAGCACATATGTGACACATCCCAACGAACTTAGCTATATCTGTTTTCATAGTTGGCCACCAATACCGAGTCTTTAAATCCAGATACATCTTTTTACTACCCGGATGTATCGACAATCTAGACTTATGAGTGTTAGAACTGTATTATTGTAATAGAATAGGAGTTCAACAATAGTTGAGGGTGCTTATTGTAAATATACCTTATAGGTATATAAGCCTTGTGCTACACAAGGAAATGTAAGGATTGCCTCACAATGTAAGGCTTAACTATGTGTTTTGTATGGTGAAACGAGATTCTCTCTCTATCTCTTCATAGTTATCTTAGCAATCCTTCATTCTACCGCTTGTTTATTCCTAACAATGAGCCTAATTTAGAATTAATTCCCTCAAGTTACCAAATTTCGGTACCCACACTCGCGCATGATAAACCTTCAAACCACGCGAGTCAGAAGTTAATTCATGTTGTCGTTTAACCATTTGTTCATCCTTCAGATTTTCATCTTTCAAAGCCTCAAATTGAGCAGCCAAAAGTTGATCCATTAAATCAGACTTGATTTCCAATCGCATAAATTTCACAGTTTCTGACGATCCCTTCCGACTTAGTGTATCAGCAACTACATTCGCTTTACCCGGATGATACTGAATATCGCAATCATAATCCTTGATCAATTCTAACCAACGACGTTGTCTCATGTTCAGTTCTTTCTGCGTAAACACATACTGCAGACTCTTGTGATCAGTGCAGACAATACATTTGGTTCCATACAGATAATGTCTCCACAGTTTTAAAGCAAATACCACGGCTGCCAACTCCAAATCACGAGTCGGGTAATTTCTTTCATTCGGTTTTAACTGCCTCGAAGCATACGCAATTATCCTACCCCTCTGCATTAAAACACAACCCAACCCAGCATGCAAAGCATCACAATAAACCACAAAATCTTCTGAACCCTCTGGCAACGAAAGAACAGGAGCCTGACACAACAACTGTTTCAATGTCTGAAAAGCACTCTCCTGAGTTGAACCCCACTGAAACGGAACATCTTTTATGGTCAACTTGGTCAATGGACCAGCAAGCTTAGAAAAATCTTTAATAAACCTATGATAATAACCCGCCAATCCAGGAAACTCTTTATCTCAGTCGGTGTTTTCGGAGCACTCCAATTCATCACAGCCTCAATCTTGGAAGGATCTACTTTGATACCTTCTTGACAAATTACATGCCCCAAAAATTGAACTTCACGTAACCAAAATTCACACTTCAAAAACTTGGCATACAACTTGTGTTGTTTCAAAATCTCCAATACTTGTCTCAAATGCTGATCATGCTCATCCTCTATTTTCGAATACACCAGAATATCGTCGATGAACACAATAACAAACTTATCCAGAAAGGGTCTGCACACCCGATTCATCAAATCCATAAATATGGCAGGAGCATTCGTAAAACCAAATGGCATCACCAAGAACTCGTAATGACCATATCGAGTACGGAAAGCAGTCTTAGGTATATCCTCTTCTGCTACCCTGACCTGATGATAACCAGATCGTAGATCAATCTTTGAAAAGTAGGAAGCCCCTTGTAACTGATCAAACAAATCATCGATTCTGGGCAACGGGTACTTGTTCTTGATGGTTCTCTTGTTCAGATCCCTGTAATCAATACACATACGTAGAGTTCCATCTTTCTTCTTCACAAACAGTACTGGTGCACCCCATGGCGAAGAACTCGGACGGATAAACCCCTTATCAAGTAAGTCTTGTATCTGAGTCATCATCTCCCGGATCTTAGATGGAGCCAAACGATACGGAGCTTTAGCAATCGGTGTAGTACCCGGTACCAATTCTATCTTATACTCAACATTCCGTACAGGCGGTAACCCTGGTTGTAACACCGCGATTTTGAAAACCAGATTTTTCATTTTAATAATAGAAGGTCAAGAATCCAAACTGCGTGGATCCATTTGTAAACTGAACTTAGACCAAACCTGTTTTTCAAAACTTAATAATAGCAGCGGAATTATAAAAGTGGCTATTAATTACAACAAAATCAGCCACGATACATAAAGTACTGTTGGTGTTACCGAAATTGTCCACCGACCACCCTAAACAAACATATACAATCAGAGTAAAGACAAGTATTCCTCCGAAAGTTAAGTACAACCAGCAGGCACCCAAGCTCACATGCCTAAGTATCACCTGCAACATGGGGAGAGTATCTGTTAGCTAATTAAAGCTAGTGAGCATAAGATAGCATACTCAGTAATACAAACATATCACATATCATCAATATATCAAACAGTGCTATCCTAGCATCTCGCGATGAGCTGGCATAGCCAGAAAGAAGCATAATCTTGCAGGGTAGCGAGCCCGGCTCAACACTCCTAACTGGGAAAACCAGACACATCAACCGCGCGGGTGGGTGAGCGGGTAGCGGTCCACCGTTGCGTTATGAAGCCAAAGACTCCATGGGGTACAGTGGGTAACTGATCCCCTAATCGCACGAGGAACTTTGGGTTAGCCAAACCCTAAATACCTAACCAGGTACCGTTGACGCTATCATCGACCCGCAGGCCTCAAGGCATCCCAGACCGCAGTATGGCCTCGATCAAGGACTATAACTAGCCCCCATATCTCGGATCCGTTCATAAAAACAAAACTGACCCATTCCGGGCCTCATAGCGCGCATACATATCATATTACAATCATGATTCAACAGTTACGTATGTCATGCATGAATATAGCATACAGTACGCATTTCAAGCATACAACAGTGTGAATTACCTTTCATGGAACTACTTGCACATACTAGTAACATGTAACATGTTTATATTAATTCGTATGTTATCCTATACTCACCTGAGAGGCTAAAGGCTAAAGCAAACAAATATTGTGATCTTCTCGTTCTTCTTCGGAGTCGTACAGTTTACCTATAAGATAATACTCATGTTTAGTCACTTCACACAAGTATATTAACTAATATAACTCATATTATACCCCTAACAATGTCCTCAAATTACTTAGAACCCTAAACAATTGTCCCGTGAAACAAAACGTTGAAAAACAGTACAACAGTGCACTGTTCATAAACACCAGCCCCTACAGCCGTATGAAAAAGGCCCTACGGCTGTAGGACTAACTTTGAACACCCTTCTACGGCCGTAGGGGAAAGGTACTACGGCCGTAGGAACCATCCTGCAGACAGTGTGCGAGAAACAACCCCTGTTCAGTCCATTTTCAACCCAAACTCATTTCCAGCATTCCCAATTCAATTTCCAGTGTTTCCACGTGATTTTAGACATCAAAATGAATCCAAAAACATACATATAACATCATCAAACCAAAGATTGAAAGTATAGGATCAAATTCTTCCATTTTGACCCATTTGGTGATTTTTATGAAATCTAACTTAAATCATCATGTTAATTCAATATAATGGTTTCTAATCACCTAGAACTGATGTAGGATCAGATTAGAACACCTAATTTCAACTCTTGATAGCTAACTCGAATTTTACCATATTTAACCTAAAGCTTCAAGAACATGAAAAAGATGGACTTACAAAGGGGAAGAAGATGATTTAGAACAGATTGAAACTTGAATTTTCTGCAAGAACAGATAGATTTGATGATTTCTCCTTTGATTTACTCCTTCAAGGTTCAAGAACAAGAGAGAAGTGAGGAAGTGTACGTACGGGTTGTGTTTGAGAAGGGAGGCCGACTTAAGGTCTCCAATTTTATCCAAATGGGGTATTTTGTTCCCCTTCTCAACTTACAACTTAATACCCACTTGCCCGTTTCCTAACGGAGATGTTTCCGGAATCCTTATTCAAAACCGTTTAATATTTTATTAAACTTATCTATTTTCGTTATAATATTTAATATCATGATTTCTTAATTATTTTAATAATAATTTTAATATTTAATATAATTCTAACATTTATTAATAAACTCGAGACTTGGAACGTACCGATAGTATATACGACTGGGCCCATTTGAGGATGTTACACTGGTAGATCATCTGGAAATACCTCTGGATATTCGGAGACAACACGAACATCGGTAACCGGTCGCTTCTCTTCTTCACATCAATAGCGTAAGCCAGAAAAGACGCACACCCTTTGGCTAGAGATTTTCTAGCCTTCATATACGAGATGATTGGAAAAGAAGATCGAGATCTATCCCCACGAGCCATGACATGCGACCCGTCAGCCAAAGGAATAGTAATCAGTTTCTTATGGCACTGAATACTAGCTCTATGGTGACTTAACCAATCCATGCCTAATACTAAGTGAAACCCCGGAATAGGCATCAGTAAACAGTCTACAGACAAACTAGTACCATCAATGTCTATATATACCCCCAGTCACAGAAGAAGTTACAGGCACTAACTTACCATCAGCTACTTCTACTTCTAAAGGAGAAGCAATAACAGTAACGGGTAGTTTCAGTTTGCCACATAAAGATACATACATGAAAGATCTATTGGCACCAGAATCAAATAACACACGGGCAGGTACAGAGTTTACAATAAACATACCCGTGATCACATCACTGTCTTCCGCAGCTTCTGTAACAGTCATCTTGAAGGCTCTTCCTTCTGCAGAAGGTGCAACCTTTCTTTTTTGACCTGCAGAAGACGATCCCCCGACATAGCCTACCCTCTGCTCCGTACCCCTTTGCCTCGATTTTGAGCATGCTCCAGCTCTATGACCCTCTTCGTGACAATTCCAGCAAACATTTGTTTTAAACTGACAGACTGATGGTTCGTGGCCAAATCTACCATAACGCAAACATTGTTTCGTCTGTGATGTGCACGGACTAGTATGACTAGCATTGCAGGGTTTACACCACGACTTATTCTGATATAAACCCGAACCTTTCGGTTTCTGATCACCCCGATTCTAATTATTTTGCCACCTACCCTTGTTTCCACCCTGATTTCCACCGGACCTGTGAGATGACCCTTTCTCACGATTAATCCTCTCCCGAGCTTTCACATCCCCCTCCGCAGCCCTAGCGACAGTAAACGCCTGCACCAACGATGTTGCCATCCGGGTGTTACCCCGATATTCAGGCAACAG
Source organism: Pulicaria dysenterica (assembly GCA_947179395.2). Lineage (NCBI taxonomy): Eukaryota > Viridiplantae > Streptophyta > Magnoliopsida > Asterales > Asteraceae > Pulicaria > Pulicaria dysenterica. The sequence continues at coordinate 46,330,737 of OX359294.1, read as the reverse complement.
GGCTTGAACGAAATGATCTATCTGGGATGATTCATCGGGTACCCACTGCTTAGCAAACCGCAACTTTTCGTTAAACTTTGCAATCAACTCATCCACCGACATCTTGTCATCCTGAGTTAGATCCATGAACTTCCGATTCACCTTCGCTAAATCATAAGTATTACAGAATTACTCGCATAACTTGGTTTGAAATTGATCCCAAGTAACAGAATTCATCACTTTCCTGGATAGATGAGCAGTTAGAGAATCTCACCAGGTTGCAGCTTGACACTTCAACCTCCGAGTTGCAAACATAACCCTATCGGATTCCTCACAATTGCAGGCATCCAAATCCTTTACCATTTCCCTTAACCAACTCAAAGTATCGGTTGGATTTGAGCTTCCCGAATACTCAGGTGGCTGGCAAGCCATGAAATCTTTGTATTGCCCTTTTTGTTTAAAGCCTCCTTGATTTGGGTACCAAGGAATGAAAAAGTTCTGCTGTTGTGGTTGGTGCTGCTGTTGGGATTGTGATACAGGTGGTATAGTAACGAATGGTAAAGAACCAAATGGTGTTGACACTGTATTGAAAGGTGCAGAGTAAACGGGAGGTGGTATTGACTGAGTAAATACAGCTGACTCTCTGGGCAAATGAGTGGTCTGAGTTTGATAAGAAAACTAAGTCTGATGTTGCTGCTGTTCCAACTCCTGAACCCGATCTCTCAAACTTTGCAGAGTATCTTCCAATTGCAACACATAGTCTTGTTAATCAGATTCATCGTTGTGGGAAGTACCGGCTCTGTGGTGCTGCTCATTGACTGCAGTGGAGGACTGGTGATTTCTTCCGGGGGACGCAGGGGTAGTTGTCTGGTTCACGTTATCAGCCATTTATGTTCTATTCACAACATCTCACCAGTTGTTAGATATAATCCGTTAGTATAAACACTAACCACCCTCAAAGCTACACTACTAATTACCCACCCTGAGAATACTGGACTGACCAGAGCCTCGGTTCGAGTATTGCACAAATCATTCATGCAAATCCTCAAACCAGGGCTCTGATATCAATTTGTAACACTGTACTTTTTAAACATATACTTTACTGCACGCGGAAGCTAATTACATATAGTTATTTTAATTACATAATAGATACAAAAGAGTTAACTTGTTTTACACAACAAAACTTTTACAGTGTTAATCCAAAACAGGCTCTAATAAAAAACTTTGACATCAGAGTTTGGTCTGTCCATATTCCCAGCCCAAACCATCAAGATCACCTCAGAGGATCTGCAAAACAATCTAGTGGGGAATTAACACAAAGCTAAGTGAGGGAATAAATATCTAAACATACACAAGGCAAATATGCCCAAACCAAATAGCTCATGAATCCCAGGAGAACCGGAGGTGTTGCAAGCACCTACAACCAAGGTCGGCCAAAACCAAGGTTTACCGATAGCCTTGCTAACATGGATAACAGTACCGTCCCTCTTGAGTACCTTAACGGTACTGCAAGATCAGATACTGTAATCCCCCAAGCAATAGGCCTAGCATCATATTGATCTCCAAATTAACATGTATATACAATCCAAACAAGAGCATTCCAAATAGGATATCATATCCTGTATATCCGAAGATATAAATCCACTCACCAAAGTCTTCAAAACCTTCGCACACTCAGATGACTAAATTCACCGAGTCTTCTCAGTTCCTGAGATTGAAATAACCCAAGTCAATATTCAATTCATAATACTGATTTAAAAATACATAATACATGCATTCATACAATACATGCTAAATATTCATGTATAACTAACATGTATACCAAATCATAGTTTAATCTTTAGGAATGACTCCTAAATCCCCAAATCCCGATAAAATCCATTCTGATCAAAGTCGGATTCCAAATGATTGACAAATCCCGATAATATCCAATTCCGAGAATAGGGAATCCCGATTAACTCCAAATCCGAGAAAAGGAAAAGTCCGATAAAATACACAATCCGATAATATGCACAATCCGATAAAATGGAAATCCCGAGCAAAGGCACATACCGATAAAGTCAATACCGATAAAATCAATACCGATAGAATACACAATCCGATAAAATGCACAATCTGATAAAATACAATTCCGATAGAATGGAAATCCAGAGCAAAGGCACATACCGATAAAGTCAATACCGATAAAATCAATACCGATAAAACATACCATCCCGATAGAATCAAATCCGAGAATAAAGTGAAGGCTACAGTTCATCTTTATCGGTATTCACTACAATTCTATCAATTCTCTCGGATTTATTTTATATACCGAGAATAATTCATCGGTATTCATCAATACCGATACATTCATACTTAAATCCGACAGATTCATGTGTTCATGCATAAAATCGATTTCTAACTTAAATCTTACTGATTTTAAGCATGCAAATAAACTAAGTTTCCAGAAATTATTATAAGCATGTTATGAACACATTTTAACAATAATTTCTAACATGTAAACATCCTATAATCATTAAGAATTAATCGGTATTCATATATATATATATATATATATATATATATATATATATATCAAAACCGAACATATAAACAAATAACCAACTATAAATCAGTGTTCTAACCTTAAGATGATATGAATTCAGAAATCTAATGGCATGCAAGCTTAAAAACCCAATTTAATTCTTTCTTTCTTCATTTCTTCTCCTTCTCGGCCGAGAGCAACAAAGCACACACACACACACACACACACACTATGTTTACTTCTACAAGAAATGAGGTATGGTGATATAGTTGGTGACTATACCACCAAAACCGGCCACCCCATATCCATACCAAACCCACTCAAATATCTATTTAAAAGAAATTATTTATCTAAATCAAATAATATCACAAAATAACAATATCTCAACAATTAATAATTAACACATAATTACCAATAATTCCCAAAAATCAAATTAAATCCCAAGATTAATTAATTAATTACCTTAATTAATCTAGGCCTGGTAAGAGGGTGTTACAAATATCGCAGACAATGCTTTCTCCTAAAATATTCAATCAACAATACGCGAGCCAAGAGAAACTGGCTAAATACCACTTGTAGGATAGAATCATTACTTGTTAAGATTGAACTTGAAACATTAACAAGAACACGCTAGAAGATACATATGAAAATAAAACGATAAACAATACACCAAGATAGAACGTAGTTTGGTTGTTAATGTCATGACCTACGTCCACAGGTAACAATCAAAGACTTCTTTAGTAACCGAAAGTGTTTATATAGATGCCACCCCAAATGTGCATAGGTATGAACCACAAAGGTTGAATAACAAGAAACATAACTACGATATATATAGACAACTAGAAAAATCCTAATTAACATTAGTAGGCCACAGTACACGATAATTATCAAGAAACTAAGTTGCACCTGGATTCATTGCTCCACAACGTGTACCCTTTGACACCCTACAGAGGGCACAATATGCACGTATCGAGCTACCATAAAAAACTAGCAATCAAGTCGTGCACTTTTTCTTCTCGCCGAGCTCGCTTTTTAATTAGATTTTAGTTCAATCGTACTACTATTCCAAGTAATTACTAACAGTTATAATGTTCCAAACAAGGTAAGGACTTGCCTTGAGCCACAAGTCTTTTGCCAATGGCCAACTCATTCCTATCTTCTCTAATAGTCCCCCTCAAACTGTTTACGTTCATATCCAAATCCCACCAATTGTAGTTTTTCCTTGCATAACGACTTTACCTTCGTGCAGTTTAGTTGAGAGTGATCCAACGTTTCCCACCATCTACTCGCATATTGGACATAAAGTTGAGTGTAGAACCAATCTTAAGTTGTCCAACAACACCCTCATTGGAATTCTTCCAAGCTTTAACTTTCATGTAAACACAGTTATTTTGCTTGGAACTAGTTTGCAAGTCTTTACTTCTGGTCCAACTTGCTGCTCACCTTATTCCTTATCGCCTTGCCCACTATTTTTCGCAAATGTTTAACGGTAAACAATCTACTTTTACAAAGGTAAGATGAAAGACAACATTGTGTTTAAAATATCAACAATTAATCTTTCGAAAATCAATTTGAAATATTTCTCAATCTATCATTAGTCAAATCTTTCAAGAATGTATTAATAAATAAAGATAATATTACTTTGAACCGATTGTGTGTGATTTAAATATCATAAAAACAACATTAGATGACAAAAAGATAAATGTGATTTCATGTGGAGAGAAAAAGGAGGATTGAAGAATATGAAAAGATGTTGTGGGGAAAGGAAAAAGACATTGAAATACAAAAGGGAAAGAAGAGTTTATTGGCAAAATCCTTTGGCCCATACACATCTCAAATTTATAAAATATATGTGTATAATAATTAAAAATAATTAAAAAAAGTGCTAAGAAAGTCCACAAAGTGCGACAAGCGTGTAATATCATACACTAACTTTTATCCCACTTTGAATTTTTTTAATTGTTGAAATAGTTAAATATTTATTTTTAAGCAAAATATAATTTAGTAATGTTATCTCTCATGACCTTTAAGAACCAAACAAGTGGGTCCCATCTTCACTTTTAATAATAGAAATCCATTGAATAATTGATATATTTAAACCAAATAATAATATTATATCAAATTTTATATTGCTAGATTAAAAGCCACCCATGTAGGTAATATTTTTTAACATTAATAAATTAATAATATATTGAAATTGGTAAGGAATAAGATATTATTGTATATCATGGTAGTGGCACACGACATGTTCACTCATTCTTGCCAATTTTATATAATATAAATATATAATAAATATTATATTACTACCAATAAGTTATATATATATTATATGGAATTTTGTAGGAGGAGTTTTGTACCACGTCATCAGCCATATACGTTCAAAGGGCAACGTTCTTAATAGAGACGTGTATACTTTAGGAGAAACAATTGTTTATGAAGTGATTTGATTTATAATTTAAAAGGTAAAACAAAGTGTTTAAACCAAACAAAAATTGTGTAAGAGCACAAGGAGCAAGGGCAGCATAGAAACTAAGACCACTTCTAGTGGAGCTTGTCATCGACGACGACGAGCTTTCTCATTTCTCGTCACATCCATACTAATTAGGGTTCGAGCTTAGAATTCCATCGTCAAACATAACAATGATTTAAAATAAAAATTGATATCATGTATGTATATATCATATAAAAACAATTAATGTAGGTGTTTGATTTCACTTATGTTTTGTATTAACATCGCTGTTTTTAGAATTTTACTAGTTAACTGAGTATCAATGCTAATTAGCAAATTGTAACCAGGAGTGAGCACGAGTATAAAAAATAACGAACCGAACCGGACTATACCGGAACAGAAACCGGTACCGTTTCGATTCGGTACTCAGTACTTGAAATAATTCTAAATCGGCACTTGAGACTCGGTATTCGGGACTAGTACCGAATTAACTAGGTAAAATAGGTACTTGTTACCGATATCGTATATAATACTGTATTATGTATCGTCTTTAAACCAATTTTGTTACTTAGTATTAGTGGTAATTAGCGAATTGTAACCTTTCCTATGAGTCAAGACGAAGAAAATGATAAACTGTTTGAGCCATTGATCATATACACTCCACTTTCTTCTCTCTATCAACATCCAATTTCTCATTTCACTCAAATTTGTGACATTAGTCAACATCCCATCTGGTTTCATATATATTATTTTTATACATTTTTCAAATTTGTATGCTGACTACAGAAAAAATGTGATTAGGTAATGCAGGACAAGTTTGATCCATTGGAATTAATAAATAATGACATATTTTAATATGAATAAATTCCTAACATATATTAATTTTATTTAATCATCCTGACCCTTCTTCTAATAAAATTAATTTTAATAATTTAATGTTAGCTATTAATTTAATCAAAACTAGAATTTCAATTTTGACTTATTTAAAATTAAATTGAGTTTAATTTGAATCAAAATTATTAAAATAAATTTATATATTTATTTCTTAAACCTTAAAATATCATATTTGCCCAGTATAAATTACCAATATCATATATAACCTTTACAATATTTCAAAATATCATATATAACCAAATTCTTAATTTTATTGGTTTAAATATTTTTAATTATTATAAATTCTTTTTTGTTATAATCAATAAAGACTTGACCATATCCCCCTAAATCCTAATTGTATGTAAAAATAATGATTGATGACTTATATAAGAAATAAACTCACGTCTTTCATATCATGATACAACTTTTCTACCGTCACCTCTACATGCCATCTCACATCGATACTTTCACTATTGGTCTAATTGTTGATGTCGTTTGTTGACATTTTTATTATTATTTTTGTATTTTTATAATTATTTATATCTTTTTATTGATATCTAATATTTAATATTTTTATTCAGCCCATGTATACTAGTTTATTTAATATCTAATTTTGGGTGGAATGCATAATAGTAATTTGGTGAATATTCTAACTAGTTTTTTTACATTGCATTTTCGAGTTTAAAAAGGGAAAATGTATCAAATTTAAAAGGAAAAGAAGGATTAAAAAGTTGTTTGTTTTCATATCTTTTGACTTTTGTAAAGAAAAAGCTAAAACATAAATAAGCCAAAATAAAACTTAAAAACATCTATCTTTTTATTCTCTTTTTTTTGCTCTTTATAAAAAACTCAAGAACACATAATCAGTCTATAAAATTTTAAGGTTAAGAGATTAATATTTCTTGAAGGATGGTTTGGTTTTGCAAACCCCTAGGCAGATCATATTAATTTTTTAGCAATATTTTAGTTATAATTATGCTCAAATGATCATCCATTCATCCGATTTGTCTTGGAAGCATATTAATACAGGTTAAATTTATTAGTTTATTAATTTTGATAATCTTAATGATATCAAGCTATTTAATATGATTGAGATTAACATGGCATAAACCAAAATTAGACCTAGTTATTATAATTCGAGTCTGGATGTGCAGAATGCATGTTCCGAGTTAAGTTCATATCGGGTCAGTGGGTGGGGTAAAGGGGCCGCCCTTACGAGGTGTAGGGCAACATCTGTCTTGCCCTGAAAACAAATATATAGATGTTTATTTGATTTGTTTGGAGCTAACCCGCTAAAAACTACCATATAACCTACTTGTAACATCTCAAATCCGGACCTAGTCGTATCGTGGGTATTTAAATAATTGCTTATGGGTTTATTTTAAAATTATGCGTTTATGGTATCATTGGATTTGTTTTTAAATGAGGATTCCAAATATTACTTCGTTAGTAATTAATTATTTGTTATCGGTCGTTTATGAGACAAACTGTATTTTCGAACGGAGCGTTTACTGAATTGTGTATGTATGTAGTAAGGGACGAATTTTTAGGTATTAAATATGCCTTATGGTGCTAAATTGTGTATGGTAAGTGTGGGTTTTCTAAGGTGTGTTTTGAGAGAGAAGCTACTACAACTTGCAAACTTGAAACTTCCATATCTTCATCTTGTGTTTGATAATTTAAAGTGAAGGTAGAAACATGATTCTTGGTTACTAAATATTAAGATTTTAAGTTGTTACCATGCTAAAATTTAGTAAGAACCACCATGATTGTGTTCTTGAAGAACTTGAAAAGTTAGTTCTTTGATTTGTTAATTTTAAGAGGATTTACGTATTCTTGATGTTAACATGCCTAGTATGAATTTCATGAGTTTATGAGTTAAAATCATGATTTAATGTATACATATATGGAAATCGAAATTTTGGATTAAGGAGCTTGTTCATGTGTTCTTGAATTCTTGAATGTGTTCTTGAAATTATGGAAGCTTGAAGACGATGTTAATGGAGATAAGAAATGCTATATAAATGAGTTTAATATTATTGTGATAATGAGTTTACTTGGAAAATACAAAAATTGTATCTCATTCTTGACTTAATTGACATGCCTGCTTAGAATGAATAAATATGTATATTATATGTTTAAAATTGATGGATGAAAAGAAAGAAGCATGGAAGCATTTTTTATGAAGTATATATGAGCCTATAGATCTTGTTGTATATACCTTGTTTCCTATAGATCTTGTTCTATAGATCTTGTTGTATAGACCGTTCCCTATAGATCTTGTTGTACAGACCTTGTTTCCTATAGATCTTGTTGTATAGATCTTGTTCTATAGATCTTGTTGTATAGACCTTGTTTTCCATAGATCTTGTTCTATAGATCTTGTTGTATAGAACTTGTTTCCTATAGATCTTGTTGTATAGACCTTGTTTCCTATAGATCTTGATTTTTAAATAGTGTAAGTGTTGGATAGATCTTGCGGATAGATCTTGTGTGTTAATATATATATATATATATATATATATATATATATATATATATATATATATATATTGGATCTTATCGATTTTGTTAGTATATATGTATATAAGTTTCTATCAATTATGTTAGTGTATGTGTGTATAAGTTCCTATCCGTTTTGGTTAGTTTATGTGTGTGTATATATGCGATCAATGGTAACTTTATGTGGGTATGTACATGAGTTTGACGGTAAATAAGTATTCGATTGTGTTATAATTAACGAAGGACTGATTTGTGTGTCATCGTGTTCTCAGGAACAACAAAGGCTCTCTTATTAGACAAGTGAGTGGAACGAAGTTTGGATACGAGGTGAGTGGATTTTAACTCACTGGTGGTATTCGTTATGATTATGATAATTATCTGGATTCATATATTTAATCATGCGATAGATTTTTTAATCTGATATGATTGTTCAGAGATTGATATTATGATTGTTCGGAGATTGGTATTATGATTGTTCGGAGATTGGTATTATGATTGTTCAGAGATTGAGATTATGATTGTTTGGTGATTGACACTATGATTGTGCGATGACTGGTATTTGTGTTTATTGATTGCAATCGAATCCAAGATATGTGCGCCGTGAAGATTAATGTGCACATGCTATTTTTGAGGGAGGTCAGCCGATTTGTGTTGGGCTGGGCTCGTTTGCTTCTGGTTGTGCAGTTGTACACCCTATGTTACATTCGTTGCAGCAGAGGGGGTTTAACTGTGCCAGTTAGTACGCAATCATCGGTAAACCTATGCTTTGGCCGGCATATGGGTTGCAGGTTCTGCAGAGCCGTCGTGCCTCTGATGATACATGGTGTGAAGGGTTTTGATCTGACCAAACCACCTTATGACACAAACTAGTCAAGCCCTGGGTTTGTTTCTTTAGGTTCAATCATAAAAGCGGAAACAAATTGAACACAACCCTCTAAACCCCAAAAGGGTTAGGATCTTACTAATGATCATATCAGTTTCTTAACAACAAACCAGACAAAAGGTTTAGTATAACTATACCTGCTTGACCTTGGGATTGCTAAAGGTAGTCCACCACTACTGCACCACCAATGAACTGGCTGCTAGACCGCTCCTGGAATTACTCGAATGACACACAAATCACGTGTGTGTGGCTTGATGCAAGCAAAACCGAACACACCTCTTGGGTGTTGTTCGAGATCGACGAGAGGGAGAGAGAGAGAGGTCGACGAGAGGGAGAGAGAGAGGCTAGGGTTTCTCTTTTGTTCCCTTTTTGATGCTTAATGATAAAATGAGCCTTATATAGGTTTAAATACTTAAACCTTATTCAAGCCCAAGCCCATTCAATTAAAGCTCATGACTTTAATTGAAGTTTCATTCCTCTCACTTTGACCCCCCGGACTTTACTAGTTAATCAATTAACTATTAATTAACTGGTCCGTTAAATATTAAACTTAATATATAATTTCCCTCTAAATAATTAATAACTATTTATTATTTATTTCCTTTTCTAATAATTAATTCAACTGATTAGTTATTTATTTCTATCTCCAATAATTAATCCATCTGATTAATTATTTCCACACACAGAATTATTGTAAATTCCAACTGTTCTAATTTGGATGTGTAGCAGTGTGACCTTTTAGTCTCTTATAACATTGGATACAATGTACCAATTAATTATCTGTGCACATAATCCAACAGACTCCCACTTGTGCAAGATAAGTAATAGTTACTGTACATTGTTAGCCTAAGGAGGTCCCTAGCCAGACACTTAGGGTAACCAGGTCATAAGAACTCTTATACCCCAAAAACTTGTGATAATGAAAATTCTCATAAAACAACTATTTATGAGCAATCTATCATGAACCAACTATTCATGATATTTCAATTTTGAGCATGAGCATAGAGAGTGTCAACTCAAAATCTCAAGAATTATGTTCATGACATACTTGATTTCAAAACTGCGTGATAAACGACAAAGAATAGATCACTTCGTTTGGGTACGGCCGTACAGTTACCAGTTTCTCTAATCAGTCAAGGGGCCTAGAAATATCTATTCTAAAAAGGAGGTGCAAATACTTTCTTGCATATTTGCATTTGGCAATACGGCTCCCACTGAATCTAGATACGCCCCTTATGACCACCCTGTTATGGCGTGGCGTTAAGACGCACTAAGGAGACAATAGTTACCGCATCCCAAACCAAATACCTCAGGTGTAAGGATAACCTATGTGATAAATACTTTTGACACGAATCCACGAAGTATTTTACACGGTGGGTCAATCCAATATTCGTAACCCTAACGAATATCCGTAAATTTTGGTCCGCAAAATACTTTTGCAGCTATATTCGATATACCTTCGAATCTACCCAAAAATTACGATGACTTTACAACCCTATCAAGGTTCCCACCAAGATAAGTAGTCACGGATAATGTTTTGAATAAAACTGGTTTATTCCTGGATGGTCCAAAACATACAAAATGGTGAAGAACAATGAAACTAATTTCTGCACCCTCCATATTCCACCCTGGAATAAAGATGCATAATTTACACCATTTCATTGACTCAATTCATATCGTTTATCTAAATTACTTTATTATTTTACATTGTAACTTATCACGGATTACAGAGAAATAATATGTTTATAAACCTAAAACTCAAGACTAGTACTTTAAGGTACTCCTTCTTGGTTTTGCTAGAAACCGGTTTCACAACCCAAAAACCAATTCTAGACTTACTTATTTTATAAATTCCTTAAACTTGGAGAACTGGAAATAACTCCAAAATTTCTGAGTTTATAAAATAATCCCCTTGTAATTAAATACTTTAATTACACTTGTAGATGTGATAAACCTTACTAGGTTCATATCTTCCCTTTTGAAATGATAAAACCATTTACACAAACTTGTAAACTTGATATTAGGTCCCAAGTGTATACAAACACTTATCTAATTACTAAGGATACCAAAAATATCCTATTTTATCATCTCTAACGTTAATCAACCACCAACATTAATTGTTTTGACTCTTTGAATCCTTTTAATCATATATAATTCCGTTTAAGTCATAACTTGACTTAAAAACTTGCAGTGACTTTTTATTGAGAACCTTTCAATAAGTCATGCGTTCCTCGGATTAGTTCTCTTTCAAAAACTTTTATTTTAGATCACTTCTAAAATCATCCGACAATTATATACTTTAAAAAGTTCATACTTGTATTTATCATACTTAGTTAGATCAATCCTTGATAACTTGATAAATACACCAGTCAAAGTGTTCCCACTATCTTTTATGAAAGAGTGCATTACCTTAAAACACCCTTTTAGACTTAGTCGATTCTTGACTAATATGTCTAAAACTTGTGAATTTAAACACTTGCTCAGGTTTTTGTAAGAAATTTAAACGTTTTATGAAACCAGAACTTGGATTTCGCATATATCCATCTTTCCAATTACGGAATGTGGTTTCATTAAACCTAACACGTTTACAAGTATAAAACACTTGTAAAGATATTTTAAATTTCTTTTCCTAAAACATTTAGTATAAAACAACCTTTATCATAATAACTATTACAATCACCTTTATACTTTCTTAAATGTTTTGTTCAAAAACTTTTATCTAGAAATAATAACTATTATTTCTTATTTGATCATATTCAAAGCCTTGAACATTTGTCTTTCATAAAATTCTTAAATACTTGTAAATTAGAAAGACTTATCTAATTTCATAAACACGACTTATTTATCAAAGTATTTATATAGTGAGAATTAAGTAACTACAACAATTATTGCATAAGATCATTATGAATCACCTATTAAGTCAAAACTTGACTTATTAGTGCCCTTTAGTCACAACTGGACTAACTTAATTAATTTAAAAAACACACGTGCACGGATATAAGCTAAATAATTCAAAGTTTCAAATATTAAACCATAAATGTCAAAACAAGAGTTTTGAATAAAAAACAAGCAACCAATATCCAAAAATTAAAAAGGTTTAATAGCTAAAAACATGAATTATTAAAATATCCGCAAAAGCACGTGGGATCTCTAATGCTGGGCTGCTTCACTTTCCATCACCTCCTGCAATAAACAATTGCTAGGTATTAGAAAACTCGTAAGAAACTTTACAAGTGGAAAGTGACAAAGAAGCTAGTCACACGATACCTGAGGAGCCAGCCTTGCCTCCTGCTTCGTGAGCCTTCTGACAATCTCTCTTCCAGTGTCTGGCATCGCCGCACTTGAAGCACCGATTCTCGGTTCTTGCCTTGTTTGGCTTTGGCTTCTTGCCCTTGTTGTTATCAGTAGCCCTAGGGGCATTCTGGCTGTGCTGGGTCTTACCATTTCCCTTTCCGTTGTGCCCCTTCCTCTTCTTATAACCGCCATTACCCACCATGAGGATGTCCTTAGACTTGGTCCCGATACTCTGTTCTGTTGTCTTAAGCATAGAGTGCAACTCAGCCACGGATTTCTCCATGTTGTTCATGTTGTAGTTGACTATAAAAGGCTTATAGTCGTCTGACAACGAGTTTAGGTATCTGTTGCTAGCTTTAACGGTACTAGGTGTCCAAGCCTCTCTAGGTGGTCCATGTAACATTTCATTTTCATGACGTGGTTACTGACCGAAGTCCCCTTCACCATCTTGCACGAGTTAAATGCCCTAGTGGCATCATAACGCTCCGTGCGGGCTTGCTCCTGGAACATGTCTTTCAGCTGTCGGATCATGTTGTAAGCAGGAGTTTCCATCATGCTTGACTGCAACTCAGGACTCATCGTTGCAAGCATGAGGCAACTCACGTCCAGGGCGTCGTTGGAGCGCTTCTGAAAAGCCTCCCTGACTTCTGCCCTAGCGTTGTTGGTAGGAGGGTTCCCCAGAGGTTGTTCTAGGACGTACCACTTTCTCTCGTGCCTCAGCACGATCCGGAGATTTCTCTCCCAAGTGAGAAAGTTTGGTCCGGTGAGCTTATCATTCTCTAGGATAGAGCGAAGAGAGAGGTTGTTAGTGTTGGTAACGTTGGTTGCCATCTACAAATTAAAACCCGGTTTAATTAGTAATTGCAAATAAACTTTTCTAACATATATCATCAAAACCCATAAATAATATATATCAGACCTACGACCCATATTTCACATACTTGACGCAAGGTTTGGTCACTTCCGGCCAAGTCATGCTATTTCTGGTAGGTAACACCCTGTACCAATCGTACCTAACTGGTCTGATTCCTAGAAGCTCGTAGAGCACTTAGACCCAGTCTAGTATGTTTAACTCTACTCTAGTGATTTTTGGGCCGGGACTCCCGATTATCACCAAAATAGATCGCACCACCTAAGACAGTATGAATTCTGACCGGGACTCCCGATTATCGCAGAATCTTTCATACCCTTTGCCGCAATGGTTTGAACCCGGATGCCCAAGGTTTGGGAACTTCCGACACCCAAGTACCGTTTAACAGCAAAGGTGTACCATTAGATGGGTAGCACACTGATCTAAGATTTTCTTGGGTTTTATAATTAAGTTTAAAAGAAAAAACTTAATTTTCCAGTTTTTGAAAAACCATTTTAAAACTATCTGTTTTAAAAATACGATTTACATGTGTACCTATACAAGGTGCACAAAACGGCTTTATAAGTTCCAAACTTATAATCTTGACAAAACTTTAAATTTGTAAAAATTTAACTAATACGATTTACAAACTAAAGTCATATTCTAGTTTGTCATAAATCGTGGTTTTTTACTGTTTAATAATTACCTATTATTAAACCCCTTTTTCACAGCATCGCATACAGATATGGACAAGTATAAGAGGATCACAACCACACAGATAATAAGCAGTTAAAAACCTATAGTTTTGCCAACTAATCCTAAGGTCAATCCTAAAGATAAAGGACTTCGATTCGCCTTCGTGATGCATTGCTCCCACTTGCCTTGACACCTCCTCCGAAGTTTCCGAGCACTGTGCAAGCCATCATCTTGGAAATCTTCTTTGAATTCCGCCTTGATTATGAGACAAAACTACATCTACTCTATTACAAATACAATATCAAAGAGGTTGTAAGTGGCACGCAGGCCTCCCCGAACCAGTACAAGATAACAATTGAAAAAGGGATTGTAATTGGCACGCAGGCCTTCCCAAAACCAAAAATAAAAGAAGAAGAATAAAAAACGAGTCCTAAGTCGGCAAAACTATAGCTATATGTATATCACAACCACACAATTTATATAAAATATAATCAACCACGCAGTTATACATATATAAAACGGTAAACTATGCGATAAACATAAAATCTGATTCGTTTAACTATTCTCATCTACCCTTTTGATTAATAACTATTAATGAAATATGAGAATTATAATCTTCTAAACTATTCAAATCACCTTGACCAAAAATAGTTTTTCTATAAACTTTGAAAAACATAACTTTATCCAAAAAGTTGAATAAATCCTATGTCGAGTTTTCACTAGTTTTTATCAAAAACTTAAACACGACAAAAATATTTGATCATTATTTGAATAACATCATCTTGTTAGTTTCTCCTTTTATATAAACTTACCCTTTTAGAGTTTATTTATAACGTCTCAATTGGACATCATAAATAAACATCTAAAAACTATATATTTCAATTAGACTAATTAAAATATATATGATCACTAGTTTATATAAAACTTATTAATTTTAAAACTTAAAATTAATAACTTTGTATTTAGTCGGAAAACCAATTTGGGCCTACTACATTTGGGCCGAGAAACCTCTTGGGCCAGATCCTACTTGGACCGAGAGCCACCTTGGGCCGAGGCCCCACTTGGGCCGAAAATCACTTTGGGTCGAGAATCCACTTGGGCCGTGGTGCTTGGGCCAAAGCCTCACCACGTCGCCAGGCAGCTGCCGCCGACCGACTGCTGACCGCCGCTTACCACCTCCGACCACCTGACGCTGCCACCTGCGACCGCCGCTTGCCACCGCCGCACCTGGGCTGCCGCTGTCTGCTATGGTGGTGGCCTTGGTTTCTTTTCCGATTAATACAGAATTAAAAAATTTAAAATCTAATCCTTTTAATCTATTAAAACTAATTAGTTTTAATATCCTGATTAAAACATGGATTTAACCAAAAACCAAAACCTTTTAATTATTAATGTGACCAAAAACTGTTCCATTAATAATTAACAAACCCAAAAACTAAATTTAACCTTTTAAACAAAATTTTAAAATCCTGGCCAATATCAGTTTTTAAATAAAATGGCTTATCTTTTAACCGTTTAAACAGAAACTTGTTTAAACTTATCTGGTTTAAAGATTAAACCTTTTATTCTTTAGAAAAACCAAAAACTTGTTTCTCTTATTCCTTTGGTTTTCGATTTTATCAAGGAGAATCAAGATGAAACAGAAGATCATATATCATAAACTAATCAATTATCTAGATTATCTAGGTTTATCAATTAAAACAAACTGTTTAATTTATCTTGATCAAAAGCTTGTTTTTATCGAAAATCATAATCCTTTTGACCGTTTAAACTAACTGTTTAAACTTTCTGATCAATAGGATTAAATCCTTTTGCAACTGGGTAACAAAAACAAACTGTTTTGTTACCCTCTTGATTTTCGAAAATCACCAAGAACAAGTAGGAGATCAAGAACAAAACCTTAAATCTAAAAACAGATAAAGCTAGAAACTACAGATCATAGAGCCGAGACTCTGATACCACTGAAGGATTTTGATCTGACCAAACCACCTTATGACACAAACTGGTCAAGCCCTGGGTTTGATTCTACTGGTTCAATCCTAAAAGCGGAAACAAATTGAACACAACCCTCTAAACCCCAAAAGGGTTAGGATCTTACTAATGATCATATCAGTTTCTTAACAACAGACCAGACAAAAGGTTTAGTATAACAATACCTGCTTGACCTTGGGATTGCTAAAGGTAGTCCACCACTACTGCACCACCAATGAACTAGCTGCTAGACCGCTCCTGGAATTACCCGAATGACATACAAATCACGTGTGTGTATGTGGCTCGACGCAAGCAAAACCGAACACACCCCTTGGGTGTTGTTCGAGATCGACGAGAGGGAGAGAGAGAGAGGTCGACGAGAAGGAGAGAGAGAGAGGCTAGGGTTTCTCTTTTGTTCCCTTTTTGATGCTTAATGATAAAATGAGCCTTATCTAGGTTTAAATACTTAAACCTCATTCAAGCCCAAGCCCATTCGATTAAAGCCCATGACTTTAATTGAAGTTTCATTCCTCTCACTTTGACCCCCTAGACTTTACTAGTTAATCAATTAACTATTAATTAACTGGTTCGTTAAATATTAAACTTAATATTTAATTTCCCTCTAAATAATAAATAACTATTTATTATTTATTTCCTTTTCTAATAATTAATTCAACTGATTAATTATTTATTTCTCTCTCCAATAATTAATCCATCTGATTAATTATTTTCACATATAGAATTATGGTAAATTCCAACTTTTCTAATTTGGGTGTGTAGTAGAGTGACCCTTTAGTCTCTTATAACATTGGATACAATGTACCCATTAATTATCTGTGCACATAATCCAACATGGTGCCCCGCTCTTGAGTAGTCCTTATGTGTCTTGTTTCTTTGATATTTGTTGTGATTATGCTATTGTTGTTTGTGGTTTGTGTTGGTCACTTGGTGAGAATAACAACAAGCAACAGGTGTGTAGGGGGTTGAATACACTTTCTGAGGAAATTGAACAAATCAAAATAAAGTGTTACACATAGTAAATCAAACCACAGTCGAATGCTTTGCTTTTCATTAATAAGAAGATGATTACAGACTCTATCAAGTAAACAAATCTTGATATGTAAACACCTAATATAAATCTCTCAATCTCTCAAACTTAGCTATCTATAATCAACTTATGATTATAGATACTGACGACTCTCTAAACAGGATTTACACAGATTGATAACTTACCAATATCACAACTAATGTGATTATTCGAACACATGAATAACTTGGCAATCTGTGAATATCTTGATCACGTTGAACTGACTAACATTGATTCAAGAATCATAACACATATGGTGAGGTGAGGTTTTGGCTCTGCAACACTTAGTCGTCGTTTCTGAGTCGTAGTCGTACCTCTAAACTTATCAGGAGATAAGTATTTATAATCATGTTCCTACGGTTCCTAACAAACTGGACTAATCCTAATTTGCTAACTAACTATCGGATAACTCGGGATCTTGAATCTTGAATCTTCTTATCTTGAGTCTTCAATCTTCAATCTTGATTTTGGAGTCTTATTATCCGTGCCATAGATATAGAGAGTTAAAACAAAATTTAAAACATATTTAAATTCTCTTAGACTGACTTCTTTAGTCAGGCTGAGTTACTCAGCTTGAAACTTATCAAGCTGAGTTCTTCGAGAACAAACCTGAATTCAAACATGGATTAACATGTATAATTATGAACTCATCCTTAGAAGTCTAAAGAATTAACTAAAAGATATTTAGTAACTCTGTTGAGCTGACTCAGTCTTCAAGCTGAGTCGCTCAGCTTGAAACTCATCAAGCTGAAACTCAATAGATATCTTAGTTTACACACACAACTTATCAAACATATTGATAATCTGACTAAGATATAGTCTAAGTTGATCGAACATATGCTCAGCTTATACTCAGTCTGAATCACTATAAGTGTTCAGTCTGACTAAGCTTCATAATTCTGTTTAAGTTATATGTAGAACACATCTTACAAACTTAACTTTGTCTCATCAAGTCTTAACTGAGGAGATCATTTTCCAACAAACTCCCCCTGTTTGATGATGATAAAACTATCAAACAGTTATTAAGTTTGTTTAACATAATTATGTTTTAAATCATAAACTTATCAAGATTTTAAATTTGAACTAATCAAATATTAATTGAACTTATCAATTATTCGTGGAACAAACCAACTTTTAGTTGAACACACCAACTAAATACATTAATGAATAAGAACTGATCATTTATTCATTTAAGCTGAACTTATCAGACTAATTAAACATGAACACATCACAACACAGTTGAACATATCAAACTTTATACTTGTATTAATTGAACATATCATAATACAAAAATATTGGTCACTCAGATCATGCACACTAAGTGCTTACAAAAATATTATAACTAATCTAATATTTACATTAGAACTAATTTAATTTATCTAATGAACTCAGGATGTAGAAGTTCCCAAAGAATGATTTCTCTGTTGATTTCTTTTAGGAGGCTCTCAGCTTCTGCATCCCCTCTGAGTTCTCTCTGTTGCATTCTGATGATCTTATTCAGCTTATACTTTACAAAATGATTTGAGCTATCACCACAACAACTTCTTATATGTATGGCATCCCTAGCTTTTAGATAACATATCTCACTCAGCTTGATAATGCTGGGATTGCCTGCCTGATCCTTAAACATGAACCCCTGAACAGGTGTATCAATACCTTGGTTTTATTTAAACTCTACACCTTCAGGTATCTCGAATAAGCTCTCCCACTGCAGACCAGGAACTGGAACATATCTCAATTCCTCAGCTCTGTTAATCAGCTTAGAAACTTCAGTAAAGATCTCCTGCTTGATTTGGCTTCGTTCGAACTTCTTGAGCATCATTATTATTCTTTGCCATTCTATGTAGCCCATCCTGTGAACATATCTCAGGTCCATCCCCATTGTAGATTTAACTTCAAATTCAAAGTTGAGGATGATGGCTCCATCAATTCTGCTCAAGGTCATGCCTTTGATATCTTTACTGAAGCTCCTTCTGAAATAGCATTCTTGAATTTCTGCATCTGTGTATGGAACAGGATCAGGTCTCAGACCAGTGTATGTAGCTTCAGCTTCAGCCAAAGCTTTTCTCTGCTTTTCTTTTTCTTGGTCCTTTGCCTCCTTTTCTTTTCTCTTCCTTAGCTCTTCAAGCGAAATGCCTAACTCATTGGCTTCCTCTTGCTTGAGCATTTCAATCATGAGCCTAGTGGCTTTTTCTTCTTTAGTTTCTTGCTCAGTCTCAGAAACACTGTCAGCTTCAGGTTCAGATTCTACTACCTTTTGTCTCTTAGCTGCAGATTCCTCTTTGTTTATTTCTAACTCCCCCTCAGCCTGAGTCTTCCTCTCTGCTCCTTTAGCTAGTAATAGTAGAGCTTCAGCTTCAGCTCGAACTAGCTCAGCTTTATTATCAGCTTGAACCTTCTCCCCCTTTTTGTCATCATTAATAGGGGTTGAAGTTTTTTGTTGTTGGAGTGCAGCAACTACAGAGGCAATCTCTTTAACATCCATGGTCAGCTTCTCAAGCCTTTGATAGAGTTGACATTTATGCTTCTTCTGCTTGACATGTAACAAACCAAACTGAGCCACAACATAATCTTTCAGCTGCTAGATGCCTGAGGAGGCAGTGTCAGTGTGAGGAGAGTCTTTGGGTGCCTCATCCAAAGGTTGGTGTTTACCTTCAAATTCATTTGCACCAGAGTCTGGATCCTGTGAATGAAACATTGAAAGGTCGTGCGATAGGGTGTGAGAAGTGAAGAGAAGTAACGGGGCTCGAAATGTGAAGTGTATGGGTTGGTGGTTGGCTTATTGGTTTGGAGGGGGATGATTGACCCTGGGGATTGGTCATATATTCAATGTCACCTAAGTGTGTCTGCTTAGGCACAGTAATTGGCTCTCCCATGGCACTGGAGAGTGTGGGCTGAGTAGACACCACATCCGGGTTAGGCCGCTGGGTTGTAATGAGCCTCGAGGTAGAAACCTTAAGAGTAGGCGTCTCCCGCTCAAATCCTGCCGGTGAAGGGATCAAGGTGATCTCAGCTCCAGTGATGCCTTTAGGAATGGCACCACCTATGGCAGTTTTTCTTGTATAGGTTCGGATATTCTCCCTAGCAGCAGTGGGCATACTAGGGGTGGCTTTAGAGTGGGATTATAGATGAAATGAAGGTAGAGGAGATGGGTTAGACTGGGTTGGGTTTACCGCAGTCTTATCTGCAAAGTTGGATGGAGAAAAATGAGAAGAGAGAGAGAAAGTGGAGAGGTCTTACCAGAAGCAGCTTCAGTTTGCGCTGGTTCAGCCTGAGCAGAGTACTCAGCTTGAACCTCTATGTCAGCTTGAGAAGCTCCCCCTTGATTGGATCCCTCTTCTTCACTTTCTGATGAAGCTGCCTCAGCTATCAGCAGCATGGGATCACTCAGACCCTCTTGCTCGGGGAAGATGTCATTATTGAACATCTTGGAGCTGAGTGTAGGAAACAGGAACACATCCTGATCAGCTTCGTAGAGTGCTGTCCCCAGCTCAGCTTCAAATGCCAAGGACAGGTACCTTATGAAAGGTACATGAAGATCCCTTGTGGTCTTCATCACTTGGACCCTGAGTTCGTTGAAGATGAGCGTTCATAGTCTAAGTTTCTCGCAAAGTACATATTGTACAACACCTGCATCTCGAACTCGTTAACTTGGTCCAGTCCTTCAACCTTGGTACCTAGTGAACGAATCACTGTTGACACCAGAAAACCCCAGCTGGTTGGAAAAGTGGCCTTCTTTATAACACCCTCAGTCTACGGGTGACCCATGTTGGGTAGGACTGACCTTGCCACTTGCCTAGTAACAGCAACTTCGAACATATCACTTGCAGGAAGTTGAAGAACATCCCTTAGCCGCTGTACAGTTATGACAACTGTTATATCCCCATTTAGAATAGTGCCAACGATCTCTCCCCTGTTCTGGTCATAGATGCAAGTGTACCAGAATTCCAATAAGTGCTGTGGAACAATATGCAGTGGTGCTCCAGTGAAAGCAAATGCCAGGGGGCATTTTCGGATATAATCTACCCAGGCTTCATAGCCTCTGTTCCTCTTACGTTCAGGGATTGCCAAACATGCACGTTGATTGTTTACTTTAAGAACCGGCATCCCGTTGTTTTTGAACGTAGCACCTCTAACCATCCTATCACCGAGATTTAGAAGGATTCCGTCCATCGTCGAATTAAGCTTGAGTAACACTAAGGAATTTCTAAAGTCGCACTGAACAATTATGGTTTAGAAAATAGATGAACGAGAGGTTGTACTGAGCAATTGGAAGTGTTTGTGAAAGGTATGGAAGTAAAGAAGAGGTTTAGAATTGCGAATTATAAGCGTAAACCTCCGAAAATCGGTTTGGGTCATTATATATACTTTTCCGAGGAGAGAGAAAAGTTACCGTTTGAAATCCCTTTTTGTCCGTTACAGGTAACAAATTTACGGCGCAATGGAACAATGATTGAGATGAAACATATCATCTACCAATGGATAACTTTATAGAATTATATTACTAACTTACAATAATATAACTTTTCAATTGTTATGTTACACGATACATAATCTGCGTAACCGCAAAATGTGAGACAGACTCAACATAGTGCACAATGACTTAATCACACAGAGTAATTAATCTAATTTTTGGACATACCAAGCTGAGGAAACGAATCACTCAGCGTGAATCAAGCACTCAGATAGATATCATCACTCAGCTTGAGATTGATACTCAGCTTGAGTTTGAGCACTCAGCTCGATTTTGGGCACTCAGCTCAGAATCAATGACACTTAGTCATATATGTTTGAGACTTACTCAAACTTGTTTCTAACTACACTGAGTAGTTTAAAACTTGTTTGGAACCAATCAAACATGTGAACTCATCATTCAGCTTGACAGGTTTCAGTTAATGAATACTAATTCATAAACTATGCACTCAGCTTAAGACATTTAGCCTTTGTCAAACTGAAAATTCAGATTCTAGACACTTAGCTAGGGGTTGAGCTTACCCAATTCACTTAGCAGATACATAAACCTCTTTTCATCAAGTGGTTTAGTGAAGATATAAGCTAATTGGTCATTAGTGGAGATAAATTTAATGCCAACTTTACCTTTTTCCACGATGTCCCTGATGAAGTGATGTCTAATTTCAATGTGCTTGGTTCTTGAGTGGAAGACTGGATTGTAAGTTATGGTTATAGCACTTTGGTTATTACAGAAGATAGGAGTTTTCTTGAAACTAATACCAAAGTCTTGAAGCTGATGCTGCATCCATAGGATTTGAGCACAACAGCTTCCTGCTACAACATATTCAGCTTCAGCAGTTGAAGTAGCCACTGAGTTCTGTTTCTTGCTAGTCCAGCTTACTAACTTCCCTCTAAGCAGTTGACATCCTCCAGTTGTTGATTTTATATCTAACTTGCACCCAGCATAGTCAGCATCTGAAAAACCAACTTACTCAAACCCAGAGTCCTTTGGATACCAAAGACCTAAATTTGGTGTACCTTTAAGGTACCTAAAGATCCTTTTCACAGCTTGAAGATGTGATTCTTTAGGATCTGCCTGATATCTTACACAAACACATGTGGCAAACATGATATCAGGTCTACTAGCTGTCAAATAGAGCAATGAACCTATCATTCCTCTATAGGTAGACTGACACACAGACTTTTCATCTGAGTCTTTACTCAGCTTGACAGCTGGTGACATGGGTGTTTTTGTTGGTCCCGAATGGATACTACAACAACAAATGTTTGTAGAAGGGGGGTTGAATACAAACTTTAGCAATTTAAAATTTAAGAGACACACGGTTTACTTTTATATAATTCTTATTGATGTGAATCAAGAATTACATGAATTAGATGCGGAAAATCTAAGTTCAATAAAAGGTGGCAACTAAATTTTTCTAACACATAGACTAAGCTAATCTTAAACAACTTATGTCTAAGATGTTCAACACATGAACAAGTTTGTAATACTGAAAGTAAAATGCTAACTCTTCCAATTCTCAACAAATGAGATTTCAGTATTCAACTCTATCTATTCACTTACTTAGCATGTTTCCATGCACGAGACAAAGGTACTTGGTTTAATAATATTATAATAGATAAAGTTAGTGGGTGAAAAGTAAGTTAACTTTATACACAAGGTGTGTAAAGTGAACATACTTTTCAGTAATGAGTATTCCCACTATCTATTATTATATTATTAAATTACTAACTTTATATCTTGGAAAAGTAAACTTCTCCTTTCACGCTTGTGCTTTAATCAACACCATGCTTTCTTAAGATTTGACTTAACCAAGTATAGAGTTGCCAGCCATACTTAGTTGTCAAAGCATATCTTCGAGATCTTCTCTTCTGAAGTATCTTTCTCCTTTTCCAGAGGATAAAGATGTATCATTTTTGTTTCTTTGCAGATACAAAAAGTGCTAAGTACTTTTACAAAGAAAGATCTAAGGCATAATAGTACAACACATGTTCTGCCTTTGACTTAAGAAAATACTATACTGAAAAGCTATTAGCTGATTAAAGACTCAGCTAACAGACACTGAACAACTAACATAATTTTGCTCAACTAAGGATAAAATATGAAAGACTCAGCTAACTAGATTTGCTCAGCTGATCGAATAGCTCAGCTAATAACACAAATCATAATACAGCTAATGAACTAGTCAACCTAAACAATCAGCTAATCCCAAGGGCTCAGCTAATCATTTGAGTATGATCATCTCATTGAGAGAAGTAAGGAAAAGTATAGAATACCTTATCTGACATGTGGGAGGTATCAGCTGATCAATGAGATACTGTCAGCTGATCCTTATCTGCTCAACTGATCTTTGAGGAACTCTCAGCTGATGGTTTGCACCATCAGCTGATGCTTTGTAGATGCATAGCTGATGCTTCTTAACTTGTCATTTCTTCTTAGCTGATCTTCCTGAAGCTGGTACTTTGGCTGATACTTAGTGTTCAGCTGACACTTTTATTCGTCAGCTGACATTTCTTACTTAGGAATTCTTTAAGTCTAATATGAAAAACAACACATGTTTTTCATTAATCTAAGTCCAAAACTGAATATATGGTGTTGTTAACATCAAATCCTATTTTACTTAATAGACATGTTTGATTTAGGTTTGATATTGCTATCTCCCCAACAATCTCCCCCTATTTGATGATGACAAAACTTTATCTGTTTAAGAAGAATCAGTTTGACTCGGATTTGTAAAGACAAAACTTTTAAGTGCATTTTGGTTACCTAGCTATCTGTTTTTGGTAACTCTTTTGAAGTATGCTCCCTGATATTCTGTTTTTGGGAATCTTTTCATTTATGAAGTACCATGTTCTGTTTTTGTGGTATCTTTCATCCTTTTTCTGTTTTTAGGATTTTTATATTTTCTTTATTTACACTATGTGAGCTATTTACTAAGAGTCATCTATACTAGCATTTTAGCTAAGTAGTCCATGATCAAAGTTTCAAGCTTGATTACAAAACAAAGTATTTACATCAGAGTTTGTACAATTGCAATTACTGAAATTTAAACTAAGTTACAGAAGAAGAACTTTTCTAAGATATAGAAAGTACAACTAATCTAGTTATGACGTTTTCAAGTCTCTTCCCACCAAGGTTCTTCTTTCAAATCAAGAAGTTTGTCCAGAGGATTTTCAGCCAACAACTCTTCAGCTCTTGCTTGAATTAGACTTTCAAAATGATCACTTCCTGTCTGTCCCCTTGTTGAAGTTGCAGCTTGAAATCTCAGCTCTCTAGGGGCTCTTCCTAAGTCAGATTCTCTTAGGAATCTCCAAACACCAGCTCTGTTCTTGAAGAACATCCCTCTTTCAGGTTTAGTTATGTACTTAAACATTTCTGGTTCAATGTTGGAGGGCAGAGCAATGTTTAGACTTTCATATGCAGCTAGGTAAGGATGATCAGGATTGAGTATGATCTGTTCAGCAGGTACAAAAGCTTTTGAGGATTTCTTGAAGGCATCCTCAATCACATCAATGTGTTCCATTAATTGATCATGAGTGAATAGTCTTGTGTAAACTGACATTTTGATCAAGTATTCGAATTTGGCAATGAATTTCTGGACTATCTTACTCTTGGACTTGAAGAGGTGGTACAAGATTTCTATCATTTCGTAGAAGGAGAAGAACTTACAGTGGTGAAGATGTGCATCTTTAAAAGTTTTTCTTTCATCTCTCCTTACTACTCTTAGATAGGGACCTTCATCTGTGCCCTTGTAGGGAGTGACCCTTGAAATGATGTGTTCAATCTTTCTTCCTACCAAGTTGTCTTTGAAGCTCAGGAATTCCTTGGACTGCCTTTCAGTAGGCCTATCCATACTAAAATCAAGACTTTGCAGTGCTTGAATGGCTTCTTTATGAGTCCTTCCTCTTTTGGGAGCTTTCTTGGTAGAGGGATCACTCTGCAGTGGTGCTTGTTGTTCTTGAGGAGCTTGAGATGACAGGAAGATCATTTCTTCTTCTTGTATTTCCCTTATCTCATCATCTGTAACACCAAATGCAGCAATAAGATCCTCAGGAGCAGTGAAGTCCTCCTGGTGCCTTTTCCTGGCTTATATGACTTCTTCAATTGTTGTGCCCAGGGCAGCAGCCAGATCACTGAACTCTTTGAGGTTTTCCTCATTTCTCTGTAACTCTTCCTCTCTCTTTTCTTCCTCTTCAATCTCCTCAGCTGACATTATTTTCTTTCCTTTTCTTCTTGAGCTGCTAGGAGTTGAAGGACTTGGTTTAGCTGGAGAGGAAGTTTGGACTGGTGGAGTAGAGGGTGTAGACTATTTGAACAGGTTGAATATAGAGGACAGAAGCACATCATCATCATCTTCATCATCATCTGATTCATTTGAAGGAATCTTGATGGGAGCACAGGATTCACCTTGCTTTGATCTTTTGGCACTCTTCCTTCTTGCCATTTGTTTAAACCTTCTTTTTGGCCTCTGCTCATCATGAGCAGGTTGCTCCCCCTCAGATGGAGTTACCCTCTCAGCAGTTGATTGGTTTAGAGTTTCTGCTTCATTGAGGTCTGCTGCTGCCTTATCACCTTCTACTTCTTGAATAGTATCTGTTGAAGAGCTTGACTTGGTAGAAGTTGAGACTGACTTCTCCCCCCTTTTGTCATCAGCAAATGAAAAAGGAAAGTTGTCAGAAGGCCTGGAAATAGAGGGTGGAACAAAGGAAAAAGAAGATGGAGAATGAGTTGAGGTAGAGGGAGGGAAAGTTGAAGGTGAAGGAGAAGTAGTAGAAATAGGAGGTTGTCTTAGGCTTAAGATAGCATCAGTGATTTTGGTGAATTCTCGAAGGGTTGCACTGTGCCTTTGTATAGTTGAGTGGGTTAAGCTTGTGACTTCAGTGTTGATAGTTTGTAGAAGAGAAGGGACTCTGAGAAGAGAGTCAGGGATGGTGACTGAAATGTTAGGAGGGGAAGGTCTTAAGGTTTGGAGTTGGGAAAGAAGATTAGAAATGGTTTGGTTTAAGGAAGTGATGGTTTGGTTTGAGATGGCAGGTGAAGTGGTTTGTGCAGGGTGAGAAGATTTGGATAAGAGTTGATCCAATTTATGTAGAATTGGGGATAGATCAACAGGGGCAGGGGTGGGTTGGGGTTGGGATTGATTGGCTTTAAGTGACTCAACTTCTTGGGTAAGAAGGGAAATTTGAGTTTCTGTTTTGGATTGGAAATTGGTAAAGGAAGTTTGAAGACTATCCATCTTTTGAGAGATGGACAGGAGGCTTTGAAGTATTTGAGGGGAGGGTTCAGAGGAAGTAGATGGAATAGGTATTGATTGAGGTTCCTCACTTAAACCTTGGTATATAGGCCTAAGATCACTGGAAGCAGAAATTGTACCCTGTATCAATGGTTGGTTTATACCACTGACATTGACAGGCAGTGTGGTGGTTTGTGTAAGAATAAAAAAAAATAGGTGGTACAACAATGTGAGTGTGAGGTGGGGTT